>JAQJVK010000003.1:9248301-10539188 GCA_035578135.1 Flexamia atlantica | reverse complement strand
TCTGCGGCGTGTGGGTTCGGCATCAGTTGCTCGCTAGACAGTGAGGTGGTAACATGTTCAGAAGGCGCCCTGAACATTTTATCATTTTTGCTGTTTGGTGAAAATATCTTGGTGTTATTTGTATAATAACATCTTGACGTAGGACTGATTAATTTTAAGGCATGGTAGTTGTTTGTGGCTTGTAGATACCCTAGGGTTTGTAGTTTGTTTTAATTTGCTGGTTTGGTAGTTAGTATTATTTTAAAATCTTTCTTTTACTTACAATATATTTCTGCCCTGGAATGTTTAAATTAAAGTAAAATTTTTGTTTTTAGGAATGTTATATGATATGTTTTTAATACCTTTCTATTCCAATTTCCTTTTTCCAACAAGCTTGTTGAGGGCATTCCCTCTCTTGTCTTGTACTCCTTTTTAGTTAGGGGACACCTTTCAATTCCAATTTCCTTTCCTTTTTTCCTTCCATCTTTTGCATGGTAAAACCAATAATGGTAAAACGGCAACCGCTTTTGTAGTGATTACGGCTCACCAAAGCGGGTCACTTACAACCTCTATACGTGCTGGATGGGTAGTTCGCCTACCTCCGGAGTTTCGCTAGACCTCAGTTGTTCTGCGTCGCTAATGGCGAGACACTGGCTCCTTTAGTGTTAGGAAATAAAAAACATATTTGTATAACATTTTTTCCTAAATTTAATTAAACAACTTGCTATTTCAAAATAACATTTTGTTTTAGCTTAGCGTTGTGCGCTTATGGTGAGGTGTGTGAGTTCGCTTACGTGATGATCACACTGTAATCATGATGTGCAGCGCTGGGCTGTCTAGCTATTTTTTTTTAAACTAAATTTTATTCTTTATTTTTTATTTTTATTAATTCTTAAACTCTAGGCAGATTGTATTGTAAATTAGCTTTCTTCTTTTAGGTTTCCGGGGGTGTACGGTCTGTCAAACCGTACACCCCCATTTCTTTTTAGTTATCGAATGACCTTGACCTACTTATTTTCAAGGTCAACAAAATGACTTAGCGAAAATTTCTAAGTCTCAAGGTCATTTATATATAGGTAGATTTAGCTTTTCTTCTGTTAGGTTTTCTGAGGTGTACGGTTCTGTAAAACCGTACACCTCCATTTTCTTTTTAATTATTGAATGACCTTGACCTATTTATTTCAAGGTCAATAGCAGTTAGCGAAAATTTATAAGTGTAAGAAGTAGGTCAAGGTCACCAAAAAATACCCTATGAACGGGGGGAATAGACCGCTAAGTAATTCTTTTAGATTTACAAAGTGGTCTATTCCCCCGCTCCTTTTTTTTTTTATTTCATTTTTACACTAACCTCTCAGTTTTAACAAAAGGAGGTATTTGTTGTGCGCACTGCATAATGTTTGATTTACACAACACATCTTTTACCCTTTTTTAATAATATACGGAACATTGTTCTTTTTTTAGGAATAGATTGTAAAAAGTAAAAAGTCATTTTGTTATCCCGCTTTTATAAGAAATTAACCCTCCATTGTAAATTTTGAAATAGGTCAAGGTCATTCAAAAAATACCCTATGAGCGGGGGAATAGACCGCTAAGTAATTCTCTGGAATTACAAAGTGGTCTATTCCCCCCGCTCCATTTTTTTTGTCTTGTGTTTAATTTGACCATTTAACTTTATCAGATGGAGATTTTCTTACTAAATAATAATGAACATTACTGATATTTGGAATTTGAAGATTTACTGGTAATTTGAGCAAGTAGAGTTCATCACAACATCTAAGAACAACATCCCTGTTACTGATCTTTTTTACAAAAACATATTTGTGGTTTAATTTCAATCTGTTGATTTTAATTCTTTTATAGTTTTCAATTTTTTCTGGCAATTCACTTTGGAAGGTTCAATTTTGACTTTTTTAGAAGGTTGAATTTTTGAAGGTTCACGTTTGTTATGCAAATTACACAATTTTTCACCTACACTACACAACTTCACACACCTTTCACCTTTGTTCGCTCCTTTTTTAAAATATGAGCACATTGTTCTTTCTTAAAACAGGATTTTCTTAATTTTTGAAGTTTTTGAAGTTTTTCAGAAATTTTTTAGGAGATTTTTTTGGTGAAGATTTTTTTTGGAGAAGGAGATTTTTTCGGTGAAGATTTTTTTGGAGAAGGAGATTTTTGTTTCACAATAGAAACAACAGATGATGATGATGTTCTTGATGACGAGGAAGAAGACCTGGACGAAGACGAAGTGCTTGCCATAGCGCTGGATCCGAAGAAAGTAAAGATTACTCTGTTTACCCTGCCTTTATAACAGCTCACCACCATTTACCCCCTCTACTTTTCGACGTCAAAAAAATATTCATCCAAGCTTTCTAACACTGGCAAGGAAACAGTTTCAAAAGGTTGATACAAAATTTCATAATGTCTTTGGTTTAAATTTTGCGAAGTTTGAAGATATTCTTCTATTTCCTGTACAAATTTCTGTTCGAATTGTTGGAATTCTTCTATATCCTGTAAAAATGTCTGTTCGGATTGTTCAAATTCTTGTTGTTCTAAGTTAAATGTTGGTGATTTCAAGTCTTCTTCCAATTTTTTAATGTAATCTATTGCATTTTGAACTATAGATTGTCTGTTAATTTTTTTTTGTTTTTTGACTTTCCGGTACAACTAATTTAATTTTTCAAAAGCTTTTTTAATCTGTGTTTTCTTCTTTGTTCCCTTCGGTTTCTACTTAATCTTTGATCAATCAGGGTATTTTAGGAAAGATTCCATAACGTGTTTTGTTGATTCAAAATGTAGCAAACTATTAATTCTATAAAGCTTCTATCCGCTCAATATATAGTGGAAACCCGGGGGGAGGGGGAATCACCTTCGCCATCAAGGTGATTGGTACGTATTTAAAGCTTTGAGGTTTGCATAGCCAGACCATAACTATGAGCTCCTTGTACGAGTTGTGTCTGCAGCGTATCTGCACCGATAACCCTATGCTCCGGCATATCAGAAGGGTGTCAGAGCCGCTGCCGCCAATTTTGCAAGGAGAGCTCATTTATGAGCATAAAAGACGATGCGTCTACAAAACCAAAATTTGGTTTGAAGGGCCAAATGTTGCAGAATATGTGCCGTATGTCACATGGTACGTTTTTTCATTAACTGCATTGTTTATTTTGTTAACAATATATTATTTTTTTTAATTTCTTTAAACTAATAATTTTTTTTTTTTCAGGCGCTTCCTCTTGCCGGCCCGGGGGACGAGCTTTATCGAACTATTGCTTATAGAAGCGGAATAATTGGGTATAAACTACAAATGCCGGCACCTCAAGAAAATGTCATCTCTGCAATTTCTGCCCCCTGGCAAAATATGAAATTAATTGTATGTGATTATAAACACATATAATTATGAGAAATTAAATAGGGACGGGGAACAGAGCAGTTTGTGGTCTAACCACTTACTGCTCTGTTCCCGTTCATAGGGTATCTTCAGATGACCTTGACCCACATTTAAAACTTTATGGTGGGGAAATTGTATATATAAACCGTGGATTATATGAAGAGGCATCACTTCCCTCACCGATAATCATGGAAAGTTTCCGTATGTTTTTACAATGTTTTTTGCACTCCTCAACAACATATTCAATTTATGTTAAATTTAATCCATGTCCTCCAGAATATTAATTTTCTTACGATTAATGTTACTGGGGAAAGAATGGTAAATTTAACATATCAACGTTTATTAGTTACCATCAACCCTTTGGTAGATCCGAATTGGTTTTCAACACTTGAAACATACATTGATACTATGGCTTTTGAACAAGGATTCCATTATCTTTGGGTTGATGTAGATTACATCAACTTTCAAAATGAATCAGATGATGATGGATATGATTCTGCCACATAAAAGTAGACATTAACGGAACTTCTCCCCCTGCCTTTTAGGAAAAAAAGAGAGGAACAGTGTTAATTAATAACACTGTTCCTCTCTTTTTTCCGCTTAAAGTTAAATGACCTTGACCTACTTATTTTGAAGGTCAATTGTAACTTAGTGAAAATTTTTCTAAGTCCTAAGTAGGTCAAGGTCATTAAAAATCTTAGCGGAAGAATGAAAAGAATAGCTACCAACATGCATTGTTGGTATCTATTCTTTTCTTTCCTCCTAGAAAACCCCTTTAGTCCGTGTCAACTTTGATGTGAATTTTTGTACAAAATTGTACATAATAAAGGACCCATGTTTCGAGTCCTTCGTAATCCATAGAATCCGAAGTGCAACAGATTTTTGTACCGTCTGCTTAAACAGCTTCAAGTACTCCACTAATACACTTCAGATTGCTATGATACGTTTCTTATGTACCCATAGTACTTTTTTGGCTTCGACAAAGTTGTGCACAGCACTAAAGATAATGAGGGATTCCATGGCAAATGTAACCACAAGACTACAGCACACCTTATATATACTGTGAGCCCAAGGCTATAGCCTCGATTTTTGAGTTTTTGCGTCATAACTTTTATACCGTTGGTTTTTATCAAAAAATGTTACTGGACCTTTTTTGTTTGTCTTTTAATTTCGCTAATTTGACTACCCGCACGATAGATTTGGAGCATTTTTGTTATATCCACTGCCTATAGCCTCGATTTTTGAGTTTTTTGCGTCATAACTTTTATACCGTTGGTTTAATCAAAAAATGTTACTGGACCTTTTTTGTTTGTCTTTAATTCTGCTTAATTTGACTACCCGCACGATATATTTGGAGCATTTTTGTTATATCCACTGCCTATAGCCTCGATTTTTGAGTTTTTGCGTCATAACTTTTATACCGTTGGTTTAATCAAAAAATGTTACTGGACCCTTTTTTTGTTTGTCTTTTAATTCCGCTTAATTTGACTACCCGCACGATGGATTTGGAGCATTTTTGTTATATCCACTGCCATCGTGTACGGCGACGCAGTTCTAAAGTTGAACGGCGACGAAATCAAGTAACCGGTTTGGCCGGAGGGGGAGGGGGGTTTCCGCGGGGAAGGGGGGGGGGGGGGGGGGAGGGGGGGGGAGGGGGGGAGGGGGGGGAGGGGGGGGGAGGGGGGGAGGGGGGGAGGGGGGGGAGGGGGGGGGGGAGGGCGGGAGGGGGGGAGGGGGGGAGGGGGGGAGGGGGAGGGGGGGAGGGGGGGAGGGGGGGAGGGGGGGAGGGGGAAGGGGGGGAGGGGGGGGGAGGGGGGGAGGGGGGGGGAGGGGGGGGGAGGGGGGGGGTTTTCGCGGGGAGGGGGGGGGGATATAACAAAAAATGCTCCAAATCTATCGTGCGGTACTCAAATTAAGCGGAATTAAAAGACAAACAAAAAAGGTCCAGTAACATTTTTTGATTAAACCAACGGTATAAAAGTTATGACGCAAAAACTCAAAAATATTAATAACCAACCGCGAAAACTAAACTCACCATCAACAGAAATTAAAACATTTACAAAAACCCAAATGTTAAAAATAATAATTATTTAATAAAAGTACAACACAAAACTAAAATCTTAGGTTATTTAAAACTTTAACAAAATATTTAAGTCTCAAAAGTAGAGTTTTAAAATCAATCAAATATATAAGTCAAACAAGTAAGTCTTTTGAAATTAAAATATCTAAGTCTAAAAAATAGATCATTTAAAATAATTCTAAGTCCGAAAGTAGAACAATCAAAACTAGGTCAAGGTCATTTAAAAATTATAAAAAAAGGGGGGTGGGGAAGCGTGGGGTCCCTACCTTATTCTACTACTTTATTTCTATACTACTTTATTATAACTTATGCTACCCCTTAAATGCTATCATGCATGCGGTTACGGTGTGGATCATCACGTAAGCGAACTCACACACCTCACCGCCCTATCATATCTTAACCCCTACCTAACGTTCCCCCTATTCTATCTTATACTATGTAATATTACAGTTACGGTGGTGATCATCACGTAAGCGAACTCACACACCTCCCTATAATATTACACCTAACTTAATATTACAGTTACGGTGTGATCATCACGTAAGCGAACTCACACACCTCACCGTAATATTAACCCTGACAATTAAACCACGCAGGAAATGGAAAGGTAGGTGGATTGCCATTGCGACCGACTATTATAGGAGGGCGCCTCTCCCACAATAGCCGAACGCAGTGTGTGCTTGACATAAGCCACCCCACACACCATGGCGAACATTACGTTACAGCATAACCCTCCACGTAAGCGGACCAGTTACACCTTCACCGTAATGCCAAAGAGAAACGTTGCGCGCTTGCTTATATCAGCGAGCTCGAGACTCGACCTCGCTAGCGAGCCTTGACTAGTAGGTCAACGTTGTCGCTCTGCTGAGGCCGGTAGCCTTGGCCGGGTCGCTAGCCACCGCTCTCACAACGTCGTCTGGCCTACTTGGACCTGGTCACTACCTTGACTACAAGGTTGTTGTGTGCCTACTTGGACCTGGTCACTACCTTGACTACAAGGTTGTTGTGTCTGCTGCCTATAAGAACCCCATTCGCCCGCCTTGTGTTATTCTGCCACTCGCCACCATCGCTGTTACTATCCATTCCACGTTTTTTCTATTTCATTATATCCATTTTATTATTTCCTTTATCTAATTATGGACTCCTCATCTGCCTCTTCATCCTGCCCTATTCTTCTGGGTCTGCTCAAGAAACCTCTGATGAAGCAACATTCCATCCCGGTATCGATCAGCCTTTCTGCAATCAACGATTTTATTCCGCACAAATCTTCTACTCCCGTCCTCTCCTCCTCCATTAACGAAATAATAGCTGATGCTGTTAATGAAGATCAACCCCAATTATTTCAGAATCCCACACCAGTTACAGAAACATCAACGCCGCAAATTGAAGAGATTCCGATCGCTCCAATTTGTGACGACATTTTAACTGAAGACTGGATGGAGTTGTGCGGACTGCACCCTTCTTCTACCCCCCAACAAATTCAACCCCGCACCAATCAAAGAAACCCCCACCCCCCAAACAATTCATCCCGCACCAGTAAAGAACATCAGGCTAAAGGAATTAAAGAAAAACAAAAATATAATCTGTACAGAATTGAAGAAAACAAAATTTATATCTACAACGAGGAGAGGACGAAAATTTATATCCTCACAACTCCAAAACCAAACCACCACTTGTCCCGACAGATCCAAAATTTTTACTAGTAACAGCGGAGGGTGGAAAATTGAGAATAAATATATTAAATTAAACCTTATATTCCTTCCCCTTCTCAATCAAAGTCCACCCTGGTGGCAAAATCGGCCTTCTAAGGGCCACCCTAAGACTTTCAAATTTAGGCTTATGTTAGGGCCTCAACCCTTGGTGACTACAAGCGGTTCATATACCTCTAAGTCCCAAAGGTTGAGTCATTAGCGGGGGGCTTTCGCTAAAGCCTCAACCCTTGGTGACTAACAAGTGGTCTGTGTACCACTAAGTCACAAAGGGTTGGACGCTAAAGCCTCAACCCTTGGTGACTAACAAGCGGTTCACATACCTCTAAGTCCCAAAGGTTGAGTCAATAGCGGGGAGCTTTTGCTAAAGCCTTAACCTTTGGTGACTAACAAAAGGTCCGTGTACCTCTAAGTCCCATAGGGGCTTTCGCAAACCACCCCTTGTTAGTCACCAAGGGTTGATACTTAAACTTAAGCCTAAATTTGAAAGTCTTAGGTCGGCCCTTAGAAGGGCCTTTTTTTGCCACCAGGGTGGACTTTGGAGGTGGGAAAAGGTTTTACTCGGTAATATTTATGTTTAACTTTGCACCTTTTTTATTTATTATCAAGTGTCGAGGGTTAAGGGGAATAGGAATTTTTTTGGGAATGTCAATGACATAAATTTTGGTTTTTTCAGAATTAAAAATGAAAATAGAAGAAGATAAATGTCTTAAGATTTCATATTTTCGGTTAAGTTTCAGTTTTTTTAGATGAAATTTTTGCTGGGGTACGTTTGAAGATACAGGTGATAGAGGTGGTTTGGTGCGAATTTTGGGTGGTTCGGTGCGAATTTTGGTGCCGGTAAGAATGTTTTTCCAAACTTGCTGAAAAGGTTTTCGAGCAATAGTGGTTGTAACATCATACCAATCACGATTGTTGTTCGATTGAATAATTCGTACCCCAAGCAGTTGAAGATAGGAAAACCAGTTATACCAAATCTCGGTATACTCGGAGCGGTTCATTGTGAAATTGAAGTAGGTGTTGTTAGGACGGTGGCAAAGGAAAGAATAACTTGTCGAGTGTAGAGTGTAGAGTGTGTTATACAATCAAGGACAGGTGTGCCGGGTGATGCAGCAAGGACGACGACCTGTATTCGCCGGCCGGCCGCAAGCGAAAGTGCGGCGCAAGGTCAACCAGTTGTATTGCTAACTGGTCGGCAACAAGCGAAAGCATGCGAGGTCAAACCCGGCCCACTCGGTCTCGTTTATCTTTTAAAACTCGCATGATAGGGTTTGCAAACATATTAATTCAAATATGTTGTAAAAACTTTCTTACGATATTTTGTTACAAATATTTTTAAGGCAAATGTTAAGAAACCATGTTTCTATTTTGAATCGCAACTACAGTTTCGATTTCTTTAACTAAATATTATAACTAAGTATTAAGGTAATATAATAAAGTAGCATCTTTAAAAATATTGTAACTTGTACAAAGTTAAATAAATATTTTAAGCCAAATGTTAAAAAAAAAACAATTGTTTAGTACTGAGATGTTCACCCTACAACACCTACGTTAGAACTAACACTACAAATCCAAAAATTGCGAGGAGTCTCTTATGGTGGTGGGGGGAGGGCAGATGTTCCGAGCTGCACATGTCAAGGGAGGTTGCAGCGCCGCTGCTGACACATCAGTTTGCTAGTAGAACTGGCAGAGTAAACATCTAAATAAACATGAGTTCTGTTTTATATGTTTCTTTTATTAAAGATGGACTTTGCATTGAAACGCAAAGTTTTCCTATTGATGCAGATCCTATACAACAAATTTTAGTACATCCTCCAGAAAGTTATGATTCCATCTACATTTCAGTGCAAGAAACAAACGACCCCCCACCACCAACAACTACTGATGCACAGTAGGACACGGCTACCACACGTCATTAAAGCTTCAGCTCTTTACCCGAGCACACATGGACTCTGAGCTTCAATATAATACTGTTTCTTCTACATCTACACCAACTTCCGAACAATTACCTACTACAAATGAAACTACTACAAGTCTACAAGTAAATGAAATTTCATCAACTGTTAGTTCTGATGCGCAAGCAATAATGTTATCATTAATTGGTTTCGACTAAAAATTCAACAATGGAAGAAGAAAGAAATTCGCTACTTTACAACTTGGTTTTTGTGAACCCGTCGAAATTTATTATTTGCCTACTTTCATTTTTATGTGGTTACAATTTTGGTTACCTTGTTCAGGAAATGCTAACAGATAAAAAGGAAGAACATTCGCTATATTTTAAAGTTTATGTTTATGTAATTGCATCTTTATTTGGATACTTTGTAGCAGGATATTTTCTTGTTAATTTGTCAATTCCATTTTTTACATGGTATTTTAACAGACGTGAAAATCAACAAAACAACAGTTTGTAAAAAGAAACAAAAATTATCTTGCATTTTCGGATCTTCCGAAAATGCAAGATCTTTTTTAAAAACATCCCCAAAAGACCTTGACACACTTCCGGCCATTTAAAATTTAAATACCCAGCACAGCAGGGCATTTAAACTTTAAATACCCACCCATACACGTCACAGCTACGTCACAGCTGATGACGTCACTTCCGGTCACGTGACCGGAAGTAGCTGTCAAAAAATTGACTGCCTGTCAAAGTTTGATTGGGCCAGAAACGCCACATCGCCACTACTATTATAAACGGTTTTCAGAAATGTTCATATGATATTCCACTATGTTATCATCTATAAATAGATAACAAATCAACTACGCTCAGTCTCAATCAGCAAATCAAACTACAAACTGCTGGTATTTGAATTAAACTGGTCCAAAAGAAGAAGTTTACATCTTGATTGACAATCCACCAAACGGCGATAGACAGGAGAAACGACATAAAAGCTTCAAGAACTAATGTTTCATCTAAGGTCATTATTTTCCTTACAAAGGCAAGCCAAAGAGCTCGGACAGAACCGTGGTTACAATGTCAGTGTCACAATGTTGTCACACTTGACGTTGAGGGATGACTTCAAACACAGCCGGTCCGAACGTTCCGTTCATTTTGCTGAGTTATCTGTTTTATGAGACCTATTTGGTTTTTTTGCTAAAAGGTGGTTAGGTTGTATTTTTGATTAAAAATCATTGGAACTTGACAGAATCCTTTTTAAATTTAATATATAGATGAAATGGGAATATCAAGGAAGTCGCCCAGGAATGTTGACCCAAAACGAGAGGAAGAACCCAAAAATTTTGGGGAAATCGAATTAATCTGCCTTAGGCTTCCTAAATATGATTAATATGCGTTTGCGACGGATTATGATACGTGCATAACGCGTGGGAGAGAAACACAAAACATTGAAATGAAATGAAAAATTCTTCATTTTATCAGGCAAAGTTAAGACGACACGGCCCTTTCTTACACTAAACACGCAACGTTGTAAAATTGTGCCTTTCTTTTCCTTGTTGCCTATTTACTCGGAAACTATGCACCCTACAGAAGTTTCATCCATTGAATTTTAAGAAGTATGAATTTTTTCGTCGAGTGGCCTTTACATCAAGATCGATTTAGCCGCTCGGCTACAACAACTCGTCATCAAAGTTCACTAATTTTAACCAAAACTATGAGATGCTGCTCTTTGGCGGAAAGTTTGTAATTGGTTAGGGATAAGGAAACGGGAGGACAGTGTTATATTTAGAGTTAGTTTAGTTTGATTACAAATTTAACTTCTTAAAATTAAATGTTGAACCGTCCACTATATAGATAGCACATTGTATATATAGTCAAAGTAATTTTTATTTGCCTAAATATAAAAAATACAGGTATAACGCCCTCCTGTCATGTTATCCTTAAGCAATTGCAAAGTTTCCGCCATAGAGTATCATCTCAGTTTCGGTTGAAATTAGTGAGCTTTGACGAACGATCATGCTCTTAAAAAACAATGAAGAGCATTTATTTTTTATTCTAAACTGTCAAGATAATTAGCACCTTTATTGAGGAAAGTCATAATTTAATTAATTTTGAGCCGGATTCCTCACTAAAAACAAAATAAAAATAAATACTAATTAGTATGCGATAACTTGGAATTAAAGAAGGTCTAATGCATAACTATGTCTAAATATGCATTTATTTATGAAAATTAAACGTAATATAAGGCATAACTACCAAAATATATACCTCCAGGAGCTTATTTTCATAATGGACCACAACTAATAATATTAGTTGTAAAAACCATATGATTCGATGAACAAATTTACAAATATTAATTGTTATGAGTTAGTATGAGATAGATCCACTGCCACTAGAACAACAATTTTCATGCAGCCAAGTCATAAATACGGCTAACAAATAAGACAAGATAAACACATCCATTATGAAACACATTTTACGCAGGTGACAAAAATGGGCAGGTCATTACACTAATGGAGGAGAAGGAAAGTAAATTACAAGATTGTGAGAATTATTGGGCCATTATCGCGGGACCAGGATCATCGCCGGAAGATGAATCGCTTCAAACGTCACAAATCGATGTTGTAAAACTGGTATTCGATTGTTACTAATTAGTTTTTGTTTAATATATTGCTACTTTCGAATGTTGCTTCACTTGATTTTACAGCACTTAAATTTATTGGTATTTCATTTAATACGGTAGTTTATTCGGAATTCAACTATATGCTTTTGAATGGTTCTGTATTAGAATGTTACGAGATTTGTTTGATTTTTCCCTGGATCAAAAAACTCCAAAACAATATGCATTATGAATTATGAGATTGAATCGAAATTCGATCGTTTTTAGAAATTGTTTTGCATAAGGAGGGGGGGGGGGGCTATATAATTTTGACAAGAGGTGGCTGCAATGAAACAGTGAGATACGATTGTGTTTACTTAGTGATCTGTATCAAAGAATTGGCGATCAACAATTTTGATTTGAGCACTTTATTAAATATTATGAGTTGCCTACGAAAAATCGAGGAGGAAGTACTTAAAAACAGGCCCTTAATGAACATTTTGGAATAAATATGAAGTAACATACCAACCTTAAGGACTCTTAGTCTACTACTAGTTTATTACTAGTCTTATGTACTAGTAATAAAAGTTATTGTTTAGTATGATCAGTTTAATGTTTATTATTGAATTCTTTGTGGATATAGCTGCTTGCTTATTGCTTAATTGAGCCAGAAAAATATTAATTTATTTCCAAAAAATTATCTTGATATAATAAGGGTTAAATCAATTAACTCATAGAGACTCCACTATACATTTAGTATATGAATAATAAAAACATACTCCAACAATCAAGTTAGGTCATCAATTGTTTTTCACAATCTAATTACATTACAGTGAGAGATAAAAAAGAGTATAATAACGTTTTACTTCATTAAAAATTTAATTTAAACCACTTATATCTTCCTTCAAAGGAATGCATCGCTGGAGGCACGTTTATGTGTACCATTAAAGTTTAATTTGCATAATAATAAGACGGCACTTTGAAACAGCACGTTCCAACAACCATTAAAACATTTATAATTCTTCATTACTCAAATTCAATCTCCCACTTCCTTGTGTAATAGCACTTTTGCTCTATAATCTCATTGTATTACTGATTCAATGCTATTTTCTTCCATTTATCAATTAAATAGCCCCTCAGTAATCTCATTTCGAAATTCATCGTAATTCTAAAAAAATCGTTCTGATACTTTTTTTACTTTTATATTTAGTTAAAAAAGGTTTAGGTATTTTTTGCACAATAGATAACACAAAAATAGATAGGTAATTGTACAAAATAGATAATACAATATCTTTAATTGTTAAAATAGTAAAGATAAAATATTAACTATTAACTAGTATATATAAAAAAAGTAAAAAAAGGATTAATTGACTTAGGGCATACTACGTTCGAAGAAAAGCGTGAGCAGTTAATTATCAGATGGTAACTAGCCTATTATTTTTAATAATTTTTAACATTCATCTGCTCTTGTTAATATTGCTGAGTGACCTAATAATTTATTCGATTAAGAAACAAAATCAAGATATATAGACCAATGTCGGGTATAAAGCTTCTTGCCATAAATGTTTACCTAACCATATTATATTTTTTTACTATACACAAAAAATATACAAAAAGCAAATGAATTTCTTAAACTAAATTTAAACTTAAAATCTTTTTAAGCTCGGAATACACAGTATTTTCTCGTGCGAGAACGCAGTAGGGCACAAACCCTTTATCCCACCTTTCTAATATCCGATCCAAAGAAGTGCCTACGTGCAGTTCACGCTCCCCAAGGGATAAAAAACGACAAAACGCCGCGTCAGCTGCCCCCCCCCCCATCTTTGAAGCCCAATCTTACATAGCCTACAGAAAATTGTTAACAAACTTTTTTTTAACATATGCTTAGTATAAGATGGCGTAACTATATTTCTATATACTTTCTTAATCTAAAATAAAAATAAAATTTGTTTACGTATTCTATGTTTGAAATTGTTCAAAAAAATTAGTTACAAAGTTAAAAATGCTTTTTAACCTAAGTTTAAACGTAGTAGGAGTGGCAGCAAAATATATAAGCTAACGCATTACATGTTTGAGGTGCTAGAACACACGAGAGCCAAATCAAAGTGTGTCAAGCAAGTCTTGTTTGATAAGTTGATGTTGGATTTGTGGTGGGGGTGTAGGTTTTAGGTGGTGCAGTAAATAAGAAGACACTCGATGCACAAAAATCTAGATAACAAGTGAACTTTCAAACACCCTAGAAACTTATATAACATTTGGTGCAACTTCCGCAGAAGGGTTACACCATTTACTATTAGTATGTCACTTTCGTTACCGTATATGTTTTAATACTTTGCTCTTACAACATTTAAGAACATAAAAGTGCTAATATTATGTGTCAGAAATTTCATTTACTAACTTAAATGCTGCTTCAAAGTGTACACAAATGTCTGTTACTATAATATTATGAAATATATAAAAACTTAATTTATGAACATACTGTGACACTAACCTATAAAACGTTTATAAAATAAGATTAAGGTTGGTTAAATTTGAATTATTCTTGTACAAATATAGTTATTATTCAATTAAAATCAGTATTAACTAAACTATAAATGACCAACTAAACTATAACTGAAATATCAACCACATATTATCATCTCAAAATAACTTAGCTGATTAAGTGATTTGTAGTCTAACTGATGTTTATTTTAAAAGCCTTTAAAATACCTAAGTATGGTTTCAGGCAAATTTATTTTCTAATTTGGTAATGATTATCACTCAATAGTTCCCCTCCAGACATTATAGGTTCCCACTGACTTCGATAATTAGGTGTAACCCTTCTGCGGAAGTAAAACCTAACATTTAATGGCTTAATTCAGTAACGCAAACCTCAATAAGACGAGTACCTTGATAACAAGACTACTTTCCAAACTATTCAAGTGTCTTCTTATGCAGATTCTAGTGTATTTAAAGTGCTAACGAGGGGTTTACAAATTTTTTGGTCAACTGACAACTTTAAAAAAATTATAAAATTACTTGTGTAAATAGTTATTCCTTATGCTATAGGTCTATGGGCATAATTGATACTTTTTTATTCATTCTGGATCGACAGACCGCTGACCTAATCCTTTTATCGCCCATGCGTAGAGGAAAATTGTCAAATTAGTTACAAATTAAAATCTTTATACTATATTGTTTACTTGAAATGGCAACCTACCCAGGTAGGTATTTTAAGCCAAGTATGAATGAGAGATGAGTGAAGGATGACTGTGGCACGATACTAGTCTTATTACTGACTAAGGCGACATGTTCCTTAGACAAAACTGTTAATTAAAAGCCAAAGAGCCAACGGCGACCTCCAATTTCACTTGAATGACCTACAGTTGAACATGGAATCCGAACCACAATTTTTCCAACTTCAAGTACGAACAGGTCTAATAATAATAGCAATCGCGTTAAACTAAAAACAACTAGAAAACTAGATACTAGAATAACGGTGTTATTTCTACTTACCGTGATAGCAATAGCTAGTAAATCTAATAATATTGCTCAAAAATGTTAAGTCGTGTAAGTCCTTGAACGTATAATGTTTTTTAAATATTTTAAACATAAATTATGTAAATTTTTAACAATATGGCATATTAGATTTGTTCCAACAACTCAGAGCAGCAGACTAAGCTCAAACCGAGTTGCATGATTTGCATTTAATACAAGTCGTATTGCAGCCAGCCTCTGCGGAGTCTCACCATCGTTTTGTGTTTAGACGAAACTCAGTGTTACAAGACGGTGAATTGATGACGTTCCGTTGTTATGAATGACAAAATCATCACATTCCGCTGTCAGTGAGTAATTTTTTTAACTTTTTCCTAAAACCTGTCTGTGTGTGTCAGACGGTCGCCGTAAAGCTAAACTATAATAGTCCAGGCAACGAATGCTCAAAAAGAGGGAAATGCATGGAAGACAATTTTTTTATATCGCACCTTTGTTTGGACTAGTTAGTCCAAAATAGTTAGCCGACTTTTTTTAGAGGTGTTTAATTTTATTCAATTTTCCAATTTAATAGGGAATACTAAAACATTATAGTTTTCAAGATATTTACGAAACACCTAAAAAATGGTACCTCCAGACCCCTCTCCCTCCCCCCGCTCGAGGGCTATGGAAGCGGACTTTTGGTATGTTATGTTCACCACCTCCTACCAGTCCAAAAAAAGCTGCAAGTCAAAAATTGTGTTCCAATTTCTCTCTATACCTTTTCGTTGCCTGGACTAAAAGGAGTTAAGACGTGAAACCATCAGGATAGGTTCCTTACAATTGCAGCTGTTGCTCTCAGGGTGACTAGACGCCCGTTTCTAGTAGGACATTTCCTTTTCAATAATTGCCCTCCAGTATTCTCGGCTTTCAAAATAAACTTTAACTGTCCGGTTTTCTAAAATATAAACCCTGGTTTTTGCAAAGTGACTCCCGTCCTTTACCCGCTATCGGTAGATTTGCGCGATTGTCTTTCACAACTACTCGTGTGCCCACATAATAACTGTTGTAGCCCGTAGTGGCGATCGGTGAAAATCTTAAATCATCTAAACATCCGATCACGCGTTTCATCGTCGGGTTAGGCCTACCGATTGCGGTTTGTGGTCCTGAGGCTCATGCACTTGACTAAATTGCTCAAAACCCATCCCTAATTACAACAAGCGGCTATTTTACACGTAACCCTAACCTCCACGATTTTGTAGCTAATACATGAAATCAATTATCAATATTAATAGTTAACAATACAACTAGTTAAATTTTATAAAAATTTGATATTCATTTTTTGCTGCTCCCTAATGATTCACAATATTGCCGAAATTATGTATCTGGCAAACTCTTCCCTAATTTATCTTCATCTCGAAATATAATCTAGAAAAACCACAAAGGTCGTGATTTATTTCTATTCTGATGAAACTAATATTTCTAATACTACGGGGATTAATATTATAATTTAGGAAACGTATAGTATTTTTTTAACTCTAAACCATTTTCTATCTATAGTGCATTTTAAAACCTATGTTATAAAAACAACAAGTAGAACAAATTCGTTAAGGGCAAATATGCAAGATCGTGTGAAAATATTGGAAAATGAATCCAATAAAGCAAAGCACCTGTTATATATTTTCCTCTTACAAACGTGCGGTAATCCAATAACCAAGGCCACTACAAATGCAATTTAATTTTACCACTTTCAATCCTATTTCCCCGTTTGTTCGGGTCTCGACGTATTGTATTTGGCTTTGGTAGTTTTTGTGGCCGGGTTTTGATTAAATTGCAGTAATTAAATTCTTGGTTGGCAATCGCATTGTTCCACTAATAGGTCTGGTGTTTAGTTAATAAATGCAATGTAATATTGCAAATAGAGGCCCTAAACCAATTGAGTTTAGTTTGATAAAGCACCGACTTCATCAAACTAAACTATAAAACTAAATATTGACGAATATTAACGCCTCCAATTTCTAGAATTAATACAGTTAAATTACATGAGCTAACTTTAAAATGTTGTGTTTTATTTTTGGCGAATAGGGATTCTAGAAAACAAGGCTTTATAATGATCTATCCCCGCTTTTTTTGTTTTGTTTTTTCAGGGCTACCTATTTTAATGTTTATTTCCCAGGATTAGAAAAAGTTCACTTGCAGCAATATGCTTTTTTTATCAACATTTGTCAGAAAAACCTTAATTCGTCTAGAGGTCTGAAATTTTGAAATTACATCTGATGAGCTGCGAACGGTTTCGTCCCTTCAAGGGGTCAACCTCAGGCTATGAAGGAACACGAATTGACTCCGAAGAGAGCCTATCACAAGTCTTATAGTACTAAACGAACACTAAATGCCCTAAAACATGTTTCCCACTAGTACAACTAAATAGTTTTCAAACAACACACCTTCACTTAATTTTCTTACTGCGATTCTATTTGACATATTATAAGACATTTTGTGTATGATTACTTTTGTGAGTACAAAGAGTAACTAAGTAACACAACTTCGAACAAATGTCTATTTACTTCCGCCCAGTTCAAACTGCAACATGACAAAACATAACAAAACAAATCACACGCACAAAAAAACACAATAATGCGTTTACACCAGGTTATATCGTTTCATCTGAAAGAAAAAACTAAGATAATAATATTCTCTGAGTTATCATTCCATAATTTCGACGTTTACATAATGACATCTGTCAAAAAATACAGTTTTTAGAATAATTTCTCCGTCTTACATTACATTAATACCTAGACAAAAATTCAATTAACGTAAATAAGGACAGCGAAAACACCGGAGGGACTAACCAGATTTCAGCGAGTGCTTCCACTGCAGAAAAGGAGCCGGGTAAATTACAAGTGCGTGAGAGTTATTGAGCCATTATCGCCAACTTTCTGGCCGAACCGACCGAGCACTGCAGTTTGCCGCCGACTTGGCGCGATAAAACTCTTTTTATAATTTTAAATTAGTTGATTTTTTCCTTCCGTTTTGATCTGTCTTGTTTCGATTGTTTAGCGCTTCTACATCGGGTGAATATTATTTATAAATTGGTGAAATTTCGTGCGAACGGAAAGTCGCCGAGGGGTTTTTCAATGGAAAAACAACTATATACCGCTATAAGTCGCAGGTATTAGTTTTGCGTGGTTGTTTTAGCAAAGGTGACAATTCCAAAAGAGGCCTTTAAAAACTGAAGTTAAATTTTGTCAAAAGTATAAAAAAAACACTTTTTACAATTTGATAACCTTCAGTAAATCACTCATCAATTACTACTGACTTCCAAATAATTTTCTCGTTATAGCAGAGTGAATGAAATTTAAATTATCTTTAAATGCACTCTACCACGTCATAGATACACTATTAAGACAACTACTTGTAATTTTCACCATTCAATTTAGGAACTACAGCGTTTTTATTTACAACATTATTTTAAACCAACAGTATTTCTAAGATGTAAAATGTATTACCAAATTCACCAGTTATTTTGTGCCATGAACGTTTACTTGAAACAAAAACAAGGATGATTCAAATATGGTACGATCAAAAAAATTTTGATTAAATAGTGCCAAAATAATCTTCACGCGAAACTAACGGAAGCGAAAGTAGTTGAGAAAAAGAGCAACAGTTAATTTCTTAAGGGGATCCGCCACTATTTCCGACTAATTTTTTTTTATTTTTCGACATTTTTTCAAAGTGATGTTCTTAGATTCAGCATTTAATAGTGAACATGTGTGCGCAATTCTATGCCAATCGGAATATTTCTTCATGATAAAATTTATATAAATGTAAAACAATGCGAGAATCGCCCAGGCGAAATCTAGTGGGAAAGAAAAGACTTATAAAACTTTGAGAGCCGTTTTCTCGGAATTGTGTTTTTCCATGTTTTGCCCGACAAAAGTTTCAATAACTATGTAAGTACCGGGCCTATTGTAATAAACTTTTTACCACATCATCTTAATACTATTTGAAAGATTTTGGTGTATAGGAATCACAATACAAGCAGATTTAAAATAAAATTTAACAATATTTATTAAAAAAAGTTTTTTCCCGTTGTAAAAATGTGATATTGAAAATATGCTCACCACATTATTGTTTTTTGAGCTACCATGGTTTCAGTACACCATTTTTTTGTCCTTTTTATGTAAGGAATGAAATGGTAGCTTGGTTTTTACAATTAGTTGAGTAATAAAAGAGTTATTCAAAGAAATAAAATATACGAAAAATTGGTCAAAAACTTAAAAAAGGACCGAAACCATGAAATTTTATTTGAATATATCCTATATTTCACATCAAATCTTCTAATTAGCGAAGTACTCATAAGAAAAAAAAATACTAAAGTCATAAAAAAGTCAAAAATAAAAAAAGTTGGAGATAGTGGCGAATCCCCACAATTATTTTTAACAGTTAAAAATAATCTGTCTAAAATGTTTTAGCGGCTATAGTAAGTATCCAAAAATAATATTACACTTTTCAAACTCTCCCTGAAAGACAAAGTGAAAAAATAGCAATAGCTATCTTTTCTTTTTAATGAAACTTTTTCAGGTCTGTTAAATATTAACAAACTTTAATTAGCGATAACCTGGTTACTACTTCAACTTTCATAATATGCATATTATTTAATATTTTTTGTTTCAAATTATTTCATTCGTCGTTGCTCCTGATCGCTTGCCAATTATTAAACCCCAGTCAAGGGACTATACATGCAACTAATATTCGTAAAAACCGCAAAACTTCATGAAGTTTTAAGAGGGATTACAAATTGTATCCCATTAAACATCAAATATCTGCAACGATTGTTCATATCTCATCTATTAATCAAGAATCACACGTATGGAAATCGTCCACAAACACATTTCATCTGTCCAATTTATCATGTACGGGCGCCAAAGTAAAATCGGCGTTAGCTCGATTGTTTCATTTCCTGGCGCTAAACACATGTTAAACGTTATATATTTACGCTCGCACGATCAGCAAATCTGTCATTACGAAACAACGCAACATCGAGGTACTTTATTTGCAAATCAAAAGATTGCTTCACGTTTTATCGTAAATCGTGAAACTGGTGTGGCCTTCAAAGGTTATAAATAGATTGCGAACCGACTTACTCTTTACCAATCACTGTCAATAAGAACCATTAGCATAAATTACACTGTCAATTTGCTTCATTTATCTTTATTGTTTATGTGTGTTGGATTTAAACCACAAACAGCTTATTTTACATCCCTACTTGGTTTAAGATTGCTATATTAGATTGACAATAGCTTGCACTCACTTCTGCATTAAAAAAATGCGTTCCTACTAATTGTTCCTGAATATTTTAATGATAATACACTATAGAAGTTCAGTAGTTTAAATATGAGAAAGGTGAATTCCGTTACCTACCTAACTAATAACATGTTATAAACACTTGTGTAAAGTCAATTTTACTCTATTGTATAATAATATTTAACATTAGCACTATTTACAAAGTCGTGGCTCAGTTTATTCATCTTAATTCTTTATATCTCTTCGTGATTTACACCGCTAACCGCTTATATTAAACACATATCTGGATGAAAATAATTTTATTTTTATTTTACATAACTGCACTAAAAAAGCATTCTTAATAATTGTCCCTCAATATTTTGATGATAATATACGAAATAGTGTAGTAGCCTAAATAAGACAAAGGTGAGTGCCGTTACATACCTAATTACAATTAAACGTGTATTAAAGTACAAGTATAAAGTAACAATAACTCTACCGTCTCAATTTACAGTTATAATTTTAAATATTAACATAAATTACACTATCCTGGTTCCCTTCATTCATCATTCACGTATTTATGTCTTCGTGTTTTATATAACACAAACTGCTTATTTTCAATTTTGATCTGGATGGAAATAAAAACCAATTATGTTTCTTTGAGATCAAAAGTGTGTCCAATGTCACGATAAGCAAAGTTCAGGGTTATAAATTACTTATAAGGATATATTTTCCAGAAGATTTTATATTTATTCAAAACAAATTAACATTTTAATTCCAAAAAATGCTGAGTATATGTTTTTATTTTCATAATATCAAAACTTATATTGTTAAGTATACAACTTGTTGAAGTTCTAATGAACATTTACTGAATAAATTATTGTAATGATTAGTTTAAAAGTTAGGTTTAGTTATTCAACAAAAGTAAAAATGACAAACAACAACAAAATAGTAGTTTGGTGTTTGATACAACCTTTTTACTCTAAGTAGACTGAATGTGGGCTTAAAACTCCCCAGCAGGCTGTAAGGGCAGGGCTAAAGGGCTGAGTAGGCCCGAGAGAATATTTATGTGACAGTTCACTAAGTAAAACCATACTCCACTCGCTACGGTTCTGCATTAGTGGAGTGTTTCCTTTAGTTTTTTTACTCAACTTTAAAAATCGAAATCTAAATTTTTCGGACAAAAAATATTTAATAGTAGTTGGTGTATTGTTTAGTTAAATGTGTTTCTTAGTCTTGTTTGATGAAGATATCATTTCCTTTTATTGTTAGTTTATAATCATGTTCACATACGTCCCGTTGTAACTTGTCAGCCTGAAATGGTCATTTTTATGTATTGAAATGTATCATTAGGACTGACTTTAATTGTGTTTTTTTTTCTGGTATAAACCTAAATTTAATTGTGTTGATGGTAGTATAAACGATAGGTTAAATTATCAGGACTATCAGTATTTTTTGAGTCACTGTCAAGTAATCAACACTAACTCACTTAGATTTAGACAGTTGAGAAAAGACTTAAAAAGTAAATTAAAGTTTTAATCAATTTTTACTGTACTTAGAGTATTAATTAGAGTATTATGTTAATCAAAGCTAACTCTAATAATATTTACTATACCTCAATTTGGATACATCATACCACAAAACAAAGCCCAATGATATACAGGGTGTCCAGAAATTATGGTAAAATATTTTAGTATATGATAGTACAGGTAAAAATAAGAAAAAAGTTCATATAAACATAGGTCCAAAAGTGCTTCGTTTTCCGTCTGTGTGTCTGTTTGTGATTTTTACATATTTAATCATATCTCACGAACCTCTTAACGAATAAACTTCAAACTTAACATATGGATGACCACTATTAAGACCTATTTTTGTATGCAGTATCAAATTTCTACTTTGTACCATTTCAAAATGGCGACAGTTTATTCTTTTCAAAGCTAAATATCTTAAAACCCGTAAATTTTAGAAAAATTATACAAGAAACAAAAAAAGTTGTGAAATTTAATCTAATTAACTCTGATATTAAGATTATGATGATCGGACTACTAATAACGGAGAAATTTTAACATTTCTGAATAAAAACATGGTTCTTTAGATGGTACTGTCAGAAATTTGCATGTTTTTATTCGTAAAAGTTAAACTTTCTCCGTTATTAGTATTCCGACCATCATAATCTTAATATCAGCGTTAATTGGATTAAATTTCACAACTTTTTTGTTTCTGTATAATTCTTTTTAAAATTTACGATTTTTAAGATATTTAGCTTTGAAAACAAAAAACAGTCGGCATTTTGAAATGGTACAAAGTAGAAATTTGATACTTCATACAAAAATAGGTCTTAATAGTGGTCATCCATATGCTGAGTTTGAGGTTAATACGTTAAGAGGTTCGTGAGATATGATTAAATATGTAAAAATCACAATCAGACACACAGACGGAAAACGAAACACTTTTGGACCTATGTTTATATGAACTTTATTTCTTATTTTTACCTGTACTGTCATATACTAAAATATTTTACCATAATTTCCGGACACCCTGTATTTCCAGCAAAATAAAATGTTGTCAGAGTTTTTTCTCAGATAAAGACATCAAATAAGCAAGGCAATAACAAACACAATTCATAAAATCAAAGAGATAATTTTACATCTACAAACTACCCTGCTCAAAGGCACTGAAACAATTATTTGAAAATACCTCAGAGCGATTCGAGCTGTATTTAATTTCAAAGAGTGTTTTGTTTAGTTTTAAAATAACATAAGAACAGTTTCTTCCTTTGAAACCTTATTCCACGCCTTCAAGTTCTCTGATGCAGGTGGCAGAGCAAATGCAATTTGCATGGAAATTAAACTTGGGTATTGTTACACTACGATATCAATTTGACATATAATTATATACTGGATTTTCTTGAAACATAATTATTTTTAGCAGCAAAAAAAGTTATAACAGCTTTGTTGTGAAAATTTTGAAATAAGAATAATTGACTATTTAACACGAAATCACAAAACATAGTTTTCTTTAATAATGGTTATAGTCTATTGTTCGTTGTTTCCTTCAGAATAGCTCTACAAACAATCTTACTTAGTGCTCGCTCCTTTCCAATAGCTAATCTCTTTTTATAAAAGAAAAAATAAAACAATGAACTCAAAAGAGAAAACTGAATTTTAGGGAGCCAACTTAAAAAAATGCGATTAACATTTAAAAAAACTGAAATCGAAAACAAATTACCATACATTTGTACTAAAATTTTCGGCTTTTTTAGTTTCTTATAATATTCAAGTACAAAACAGGATTGTATTTTTTTATTAAAAAGGAATATTCTATTTAAGTTTTTAAAAGGACTTTCAATCACGGTATAATAAAAACCCTTTTTGTGCAAACAACAATAGAGGTAGATAAACGGGAGTGGGCTGCACATTGTAGCAAACCTTGGCAAGTGCAGCTGACATTTGTGAGATAAAATTAATTCAATCTAAGTCAGTTGTAGAGTTTACTAGTAAAATTAACTTTTATGTCTGTTAAGTTGAATTAAACCGTGTTAATTCAACCTCTCTGCAATTTACGATTTGAATAATAGCTTGAACCATGGTCTTAAACCAATAACGACTCGGTGTGACTAAAAAAACAAATTGTGTGTACTATATTAGGATTTAATATAATTATGAGTTTTAGAAAGTTAGTTATGTTGAAGAAATCAGTCAGTATACTCAAATGTCCATAGGGCAAGGTCGACATCAAGTACTTAGTACAAAATGATATTAACGTTTTATTAAACCAAATAACATTATTTGCTGCGTACATGAAAAATTACAATCTTACAACAATTTTACAATTAATTTTTTTCTTGTGTTAAGGATCTTGAATGTGTACGGGCGAAGAGTAAAAATACTAGAGGTAGTTAAAAAAACTGATTACATTTTGCTAACTATATAAAATAAATGTTACCTTTTGATAATTTAAATAATTGAAATACCGTTCAACAGGTCAAAAACAACAAGAAAAAAATCTTAAAATATCCCGCCGTCAAGGAAAAATCAGTTTAAATTCACAGTAATTCAACACAAATTTGGTCTCTAACGAAACAATTATGGTTTCGACAAACAGTTTTGTGATCTTCAAATAACATAATCGACAGAACCAATTGAATATCAATAATAGGTAGGTTTTATGCAAACATCGATAGAGATATGAATCACTGCTGGCGGTGTGTACCGAAGGAACTGTTGTTGACACAGCTTGATACTGTTTATTTGTTCGGCGTGATTGTTGCGCTAACAAGGTCTACAGTATTTAAACAATAAAATCTATCCATCGATTTTAAAGACTCATGTGTTTTTATTTAATCGGGCTCTTTAACTCTATCGAGTGTAAGGTCACAAGTTTGACATGCCGGATAACGAGTGGTAGTAAAGCTTATCTTGTAGTACTCCGATTGTACTGTCCAAGTCAAATTACATGGTCCAATCCGCCCTTAAGACTAATGGTTACTTTAGCATTGGACTTATGGATGACCTGGGCCAAATAATTTGACTCAACCTATACTCCAATTATCTCTTTGCATCGCCGCGGCATCAACTGGACTTGTTTTGGGAATTGAGTAAAATAGGAGCATCTTTGAAATGAGTAGAATAGGAGCAGAATATTGATATAGCCTAGGTTTTTTGTTCAGTAGTTAAAAAGCCACAAAAAATGAGATTTTTGGAATTTTTTATAGATTATACTAAATGTGATATCGAAAGTCTGCTAACTGAAATCTTTAGATAGAATCTTGCTGCTGCATAATTTTTTGTTCTTTCAAATGAGCTAAAAATTAACGATTTGGGTTGAGCGGTTGAGTAGGCTGTACCGAATTTGAAAGATATAATTGGCTTTTAGGGAGGGTCAAGTATATACGCTATATTTATCGTGACCAGAGCCCTCTTTTAAAAGCTGTGCCTGCTAATCTATAACAGTTGTATTTATTATTAGTATATATTTTTTGTCGTGATAGCTGTTTTAGGATTATCCTGTGCCTTTCTTTTGTATTTTAAATTTTTATGCAATTATTGTAATGCATGTGTTTATTGAATAAATAAATAAATAGCAGCGTCAACATTACCAATCTAATTTCTTTCAACTTCAAGCCGCTGCGCTGCAAAGCTTCCGAGCGTCCTATAGGGATCTAACAAAGTTCTATTATCCCCTCTTCCATCGCTCACTCGCTTTCCGCCCCATACCCCTTACAGGGAGGTGCCTACTTTTACCTAGGCTATCTACCTACTTTAAATTGGTAGGCTGTAATGACTTATCAGTTTTATCGAACTCGATCATTCCTCATATTTAAGTAATGACTCAACCCAATATTTTGTGCCAGTAACCACAGTAATGCTTATTTGGTTAAATAGCTAATTCTCATACAAAATTCCGTTAGTCGTGCGCTGAAACGTCGATATGGGTTCGACTAGCCGAGGGCTACTGACGTCACGACGTTAGCTTTTCCAGCGTCATCTACAATTTACAGCCCGAGACAGGTCCAGGCCCGGCAGAGCTTCCACAGGCAGCGCGGTTTTTCACCCACAAACTTTTGAATAATTCTGGTTAAGAAAACAGGGGATTAAAAAGCGTTTTACACTGTTAAAGACAGAAACCAAATATATTTGAATTGTTACATAACATTTACTTGTAGATTAAAAGTTCCTATATTTATTTATAATTATGTAAACACATTTTATTTTATATTTTGTTCAGATAAATTTAAATATTTTGTTGATGTAGATTTTTTTAAGTTTTACGTACATTATATACATCTTAACTTCATTGACTAATCTAAAAAATATATTTCATGAAGATGTTTTGAATTATGAAGAAGTTTTAAACACTCAAACGCATTTTTGACGTTTTTGCACGACGTTCCAATAATGTAATTTGTATTTAATATTAAGAAAAACGTTGAATACCAGGACTGAGTCACACAAAAAAACACAAAAGTTAACAGTGATCCTTAATCAGTTAAACAGCAAACTATACTTTGATTTCTCGAAAGTTTTAATTTAAAAATTGCCCGTATTTTAAATAACATTTCAAAAAATAGTTTCAGATAAAACACAAATTGTACATGTCATCAAAAAGGAACCGTTTATAACAAAGTTCAATTTCTTTTTATAACAACCATTTTCATAAAAAAAACACACTGTTTATGACTAAACTCAATTTCTTTTAATAGCGACCATTTTCATAAGCACCAGCGATAAAACCTGACAGACAAGTCGAGTCGTTTCCGAGGAAAATCCGATACCAACCGGACCCCGACTGATCGCCCTTTCCTGCCAGACAGATGTACACCACTCAAACCGAGTATTACGTCACTCGGAGCACGAACAGTGGATTGAAGTGGATGCGAATGGGTCAAAATTAGCCCGGCAAATCCCGACGCCATATTGCACTGCCGGTTTTATAAATGTCTTCAAACATGTATCTCATTTTTGCTGTTCAACTTAAAGACACGCAAACATGCACCAATGTATCGTTCACTACTGCAGTTTGTTTATTCGAAAGTGGCAAGAACAGCTACGATGGTCGATATCTTTTTAACCAATCCAATTTGGTGCAAACGCCATTTTGTGATCAAACTTCATGTTGACAATTATTTTCCTAACCAAAACGTAATTGCAACGGCAGAGAAAAATTTGTTTAAACAAAATAAATGTTAATACATTTTGCATTATCCTAAGGATATAAAGACAAATTTTGCTTAGTTACTGAACAAATAATTTTTATAATTAAAAAAAGTGATGAAAATATAGTCTATTTGATTTTTAGGAGTGCAGGAGTTAAGGATTGGGGGTGTGCCTGAGTCGTTATCACTTGGGGTTGTAAACCTGTCAAAGTCTGAGGGAAGGACTTTGGGATCGGGGAGGCCTCAGAGAGAATGAGGGGGCGGTAGATGGAGAGGCGAGGGAGTGTTAGAGAATGTGCATTTCTTAGAAAGAACCATTTGCCAACGCTCGGCCGGGAGTCCGCTCAAAAAGTGATCCTTAATTACATAAACAGTATCCTCTAGTTAAATCCGATTCCAACCGGAACCTAACTGATCGCTCTATCCTGTCAGACAAATGTAAACCACTTAAACCGAGTATTACGTTACACGGAGAACGACCAGTGGATGCGAATGGGTCAAAATTAGACTGGGAAATTCCGACGTCATCGCATTGTACCGGTTTAGGTATTAGGGTGATATGATTACCGGCGTTAAGGGCAATCCTCGATGTCCACTCCACTATTAAGAGGAAATCTTTTTTCTCAAAAAAAGCAAAAAACTCAACAGAAAACACCATTTCCTCTTGAAACTTTTTATTCGCTCGGCAAATGTTTCATTTCCTACATACTTCAATACCAACTTTACATTTTGCTGGATGTTAGAGAGAATCGAAGTCACATAATTTGTCATTGTTATTTTAAGTTCTCAATTGATTTACTTCTCAATTATTGAAAGTTTGAATTTAAAATTGCCCGTATCTAAAATTACTTTCAAAAAATAATTACAGGTAAAATACAAATTGTACATGTCTACAAAAAGGAACCGTTTACAACCAAACTCAATTTCTTTTTATATCAACCATTTTCATAAGCACCAGCGATAAAACCTGACAGACAAGTCGAGTCGTTGCCGAGGAAAATCCGATACCAACCGGACCCCGACTGATCGCCCTTTCCTGCCAGACAGATGTAAACCACTTAAACTGAGTATTACGTTACACGGAGCACGATCAGGGAATGCGAATGGGTCAAAATTAGCCCGGCAAATCCCGACGCCATCGCATTGCCCGGTGATATGATTACCGGCGTTAAGGGTAATCCTCGATGTCCACTCTTGTAGCCAATTATCCGGAGCGGACTTAAATGAGGCCTACAGCGTTATTGTTGCATCGCTTCTTGTAATTGATAATAATGAGTTTAGTTAATTTAATTTTGAGTTAATTAGTTTGTAATTACTCTGTGGTACAATAAGCATGTTAAATTAACCATGTAATATTTGCTCGAGGTGTCTCATTATCGGGAAGGCTTACGCCATCACATTTAGTTTACTAAGTTAAAAACATATTTTCTAATAGTTAATATTTGGATTAGTAATAGTTAAATATTTGGATTAAATCATGCATTATTTATTATTTAATCCTACTTTACGATCTAATATGTATATTAGGGAGACCTAGGTTTCACCTCCGTAATGCCCTATATACCGTAGTCCCATTTATTTGAGATTTATGGCATGCTACAACTTCTTATATTCTCGGTGTGAGATTTCGGCATTATTAATAAAACACATTTCTCAACATGAAAAAACACTTAGAACACAAGTTTTTCATGATCATGACTTGCATTTCACAATTCCAACAAACATAAGCTCTTCTTGTTTTTTTATGAGGGACAGGCTGACATGTAAAAAGTTGTTATCCACATATACATATTTATTTTGTTACCTAAGATCGGATCGTATTAACATATCGGATCGTAAGATAAGATTAAATATTAAATAATGATGTTTAACGATCCAGAGGCTTCTATTAATAATGATAAATCATGCACTATTTTCGATCTAAAAGGTCGATTAATTTACGGAGTTGAGGAAATCTTTTTTCTAAAAAAAGCAAACAACTGAACAGAAAACGCCATTTCCTCTCGAAACTTTTTATTCGCCCGGCAAACGTTTCATTTCCGACAGACTTCAATACCAACTTCACATTTTGCTGGATAATTTTTTAGAGAGAAACGAAGTCACATAATTTTTTATTATTATTTTAAGGTGATTTTTAAAATTTTTCCAAACACGTATTTTATTTTTTCGGTTCACCTTCAGACGCAAACATGCACCAATGTATAATTCACTACTGCTGTTTGTTTATTCGAAAATGGTTATGATGGGCGATACCTTTTTAACCAATCCAATTCTATACAAACACAGTTTTTTAATCAAACTTCATGTTCACAGTTATTTTCCTTGCCAAAACGCGTCTGGAACGGTATAGAAAAGTCTTTTAAATAAATGCACTAACAACTTTTTACATATTCTTTAGGATTCAATAACTTAAGTTATAAAGACAAATTTAGTTTCTATTACTGAACAAATAATTTTCATAATTAAAAAACTATTAGAGAAAATATAACCTAATTGATTTTTAGTACCATTGAACGGAATAAAAAGAAACGGTTCCATCTGGGTAAATAGGTGATTTTTCTCAGAAGCTATGGTAATAGCAAAATAATCATCCATGTAACTAGGCTATTACAAATTTTAAAATTTTAACACTATGGGTTGCCATGATAGCAACGAAATAAACAAGGAAAGTGTAAACAAAGCAAGTAATCATAACAGCTGTTAGCAAACTACAGCCATCTAGGAAAATACAGCATGCAGGGTAAAGACCGCATGGAGTAAAAAAAAAGGTTTTATATTTATCAAATTTATGACACAGGAATATTTGATATAATTGGATGAACTAGTAAACATAATATTATACTGAGCAATGCTCGGTCCACCAGGTACTCTGTTTTAACGTAATCATAATAAGATAAAAAGAGCTTCATAAGAGTACATTTTCAACAGAATATATCGTTAATCCCCGAGTTTGTAGTGAAACCGTTGACAAGTTGGTTCAGAATTAGAGTCGTCACCAAATAAGTAAACATTCCTACATTCAGAACATGTCAAGATTTATTATCCTTAATCTGGAACACAAATTATATACTGACGACTTATATAATACACAATTAAATTCAGACAATACATACGGTTAAACTCTTTATTTTAAGAACATAATATGCTTTACAATTACGTCTCCAAGAGCTTAAAAGCTCGCGTGGAGGAAATTTAGAAATGAAACAAAATAGGTCTCTCAAATTAAGCAGTCCTGAGCAATATTCATGTCACTTTATTAAATACATAATTTATAACAATCTGATAAACATTCGAGATCAGATTAACAGCAAAATTAAACATTCGATCAAATTTAAGTAGAAAAACAAAAACCATAAACTTAAATCAGTGTAATATCAACAAATAAAAAAAATAGAACATTTAAAACTTAAACATAATAATAACAATTTTTTAATAAATAACATATTTTTAATATTTAATTAATATTTAATATTATATTTAATATTTAATATTTTATATTTAATTAATATTTTTTTTAATAAAAATGTTGTTAGAAATCAGTTAAGTTACTTACGATGGCATTTTTTATTTTCATTTTAAAATGAGGTTTTCCTTTGCCTAAAATTCGTTTCCAAAGTGAGCTAGACGAATTTTTTGAACATGACTTTGCCATTAAAACAACTCTGGTTTTCACAGAATTTTTTTCTAAACATTTTAGTCTCAGTTGTTATAAACTGTGAAGCACGTGTATTTACCCAGGGAGATTTGGATCTAAAGTTATCAAAACATTTATACATATATGCACTGCACTTGCCAACATATTTTTCATATTTGATTGCCAACATTTTTGACGTATAATATTTTTCATCTACATTGCATGTCGTATTTGTTTCAAGTTCTACGAGGAGAGGCAATTTACTTCCATACAAGACAAAGGTAAGTCGCCCCGATCTCGGAATAAGTCTTGACAGATTCAATTTCTTATCTCAAGTCATAAATTTTAGGATTGCCTGCAGCACGAAAAGATTGAGTCAGCAAACATTTATCTTTGTGAACATCACTTTGCGTTCTTTCGTTGCAGTGATTCGTTTACACGTTGATAAAATATGTATATAAACAAATTATATTCGTTTAAAATTATTCAATAATAAGCCTTAAAGACTATACATATATATCCTATATTCTTATATGAGCAACGTTATCGTGACTGCTTGTTTGCTTGCACAATTATCTCAAAAACGGCTCGAGGATTTCCTTCAAAGTCTGTAAACAAATAATTTATTACTCAAAAAGGTGAACTATGCAGATTACTTGGCCGGAGAAAATCGTTTAATGTGATAAAATAGGCTAAATTTAAAAGTTGTAAAATTTTAACATTGGCCTTATGAGTTATCATAATAGCAACGAAATAAACAAGGAAACTTGATTTAAGATGATAAAGCTAGCAAAAAACTAAATTAAAACGTTTTTACAATAAAGCGACTGAAGAATTTATCTTATTTCTTATCGTCCGCCATCATGTGCATGTACTATCGATAACCAAATTTCCATTGAGTACAAAACAATCGACAATAAATACAACGGAATCGGTAATCGAGTTCTTCCCAACAAATTCGTTATATCAAAGTTCGTTTACCGGTAGATCCTTCCATTTTGTTTTCTTTGAAATTAGATGTTGTATCGTGTGCTATAGAAACGAACGGGAGATCAGATGATATCTGATCTTCAGAAAATTAACTTATTATTATCTTATCAGATAATATCTGATAAAAATTAATTTGTAACGGTACTAGTTACATATTATGTAACTAGTACCGTCTAGAGCTCTTCCCTTTAGACCGGACCTTACTTTTATTTCCTATGAAAAATTTACGCCAAGGTCTTCCCACCGACACACAAATTATTTAACTTGGTTTAAAACCGTAGGGAAAATATCAATCACAGAAAACTACTAACGTATTCAAATCAGTCCAGTTTGCATCTATTTTACTGTGACATGAACTGTAATCACTAGTGAATCGTGTTATAATTTATGAAAATCAAGCTTGTAAAACTCCCACCCTCAGTACAACCCCCCCCCCCAACTCTTTTTTTTTGGCAGTGAATGACATGATTTATAATATTATTCCAAAGAAAATATGAAGTAAACTGAGCTAATTCATTCAAATCAAATAAAATAAAATCAAATCACTTTTATTTCCACAATAAATTATAATTACAATTTTCTAAATATTTAATTTAATTGCTAACAATAACGGAAGCAAGGAAACGACTTAAAATTAATACATATCTAAAGGCCGACATTAAAAAAATAATAATAAATAAAATAAAAAACCTTAGTCAAAATACAAAATTTATGTTCCTTGCGTCATAAAAAAAATTAACAAAGGAAATAAGTCTAAATGGACCTTTGGTGGTCTGTGCGTAGACTTGAGTTGATTAGGAAATAGTTTTTAAGAAATGGAGCAATTTACAAGTAAAGGTAAAAAAGAGCTGAAAATTAGGCTAATTAAGATGGTGTATTGAAATTTATGTAACGTTGGGAACTGTAGGGGATGATGATCTAGTATAGAAATTATGAGCGGTGCAGGAAGATGTCTTAACAGGCGAGGTGGATCGTGAGGTTCGTTTAGCAACGACGGTGCAAAGTGGAAGCGTGACAAAACTACCGCTATCAAGTCAAGTGATCGACGATACTCTAAGTGATTCACACGTTCTACATAAGTGGTTGTAGGAAACTGAGATTGTTAGTTTGAGATATAGGAAATCCACCTTGAACTAAACATGGTGTCATCTTCGTTTATGTACTGTATAAGGTTTATGTAAACTAATATTTTTATAAATTAGAAGAAATTAAATGAAGGAAGTTTGTAAAATGATTATATTAATATATTATTTTATCAAACCGCAGTAAATTGTGTAGCATACTGCAAACTGTAGTTGTTTTGGTTTTTTAAATAAACAATAAAAACGTAAAAATCAAATCACATAAAAATTACAAATTTTGTTAAAAATTTCATTAGCGATATCCCCGCTGGGCTTTATTACAAACCAAATGCGAAGTACTAAACTTAAATTTCAAAATTATCAGATGTTTCCAGCATTAATTGTTTTTATTACATCTTAACTTTCTGAGATGGAATTAAGTCGCCTTATAACTCTTTTTCTTCCAAAAACTATTTTGAATATTTCCTGAAATATCTCGCGATCGTAGAAATACACAAAATTCCATTCAAGCTTTTGAATGCGAAGGATCTAACGGCTCATTTCTCCTTAGGCAGTAACTACAATTCTGAACTTTCAACTTTATTCCATTATCTTGATGTACGCTGATACGATTTATTGTTAAACTATTCGGAGCTTGGACAGAACAATTCAATTCGAATTCTTTTTTACCTTCTGTTCATTACTTCTTTAACGGCTCATGGTAAACTTTAAGCACATAACATCATCTACTTTCGGGGAATTAACAGCTTAAAAAGTTGTAAGATCTTCAGCACTATTCGATGATACCAAAACTTTTTTTTCTGCAAATACGAGTTACAAACTCTCAGAAAGGGCAAAACAAAGTATAACAATTTACAATGTTACACATTTAAAACCGTAATCATAATAACTGATTGCGTGAATTGGCAGACATATACCAATAATATTATAAATTAGAGGAGGTGATTGTCCTTTTAAAACTGCTACTTAATCTGAGTAAGCAAAAACTAGCAAATCGATCAAGCTTAAATTTGCAGAAATGTAGGTAGGTAATCTAGCCAAAAAAGGACTTCTTCAAGTTCTAAAATTTTTTTTATCCAATTTAGCCAATTTTTGGTTTCAAGCAGGGGTTTTTAAGGCTTTTTAAATGAGCTAGTGATGATTTTAAGTTATTTATCCAATCCCGCGAACTGTACACCGGCTAAATTTCACTGTAGGTCTTAATTATTGTTAGAGAACCTAAGTTCACAGTTCCTTACTAAACCGTATGTTTAGCCATAAATATTACCACGTTTCTGAAACATGCGCATAGGACTGATTATATCGTCGGAAAGAATTAATGTTGACAAGTGTTAATTATGTTTGCTCCCCTGTACAAGCAGCGAAGTTTTACTTTGAACAAATCTCTATCCTATCTCGAAGAATTCATTATGTTTCACTTCGCTTTACAACTATCCAGTTTTTATTTGTTTTTTACGGGTAATAAAATGATGATCATCAATGCAAAATGTTACAAGCGTATTAAAAAAGAAGATAATTCTGATTAAATGTTGATTAGTTTTTTCCTTTCGATACTTATCCGTCACATCTATACATAATAAAATGTAAAATACACAACAAAAATTATATATCAATTACTGATTCAACCATGTAGTTACTGTTGAAAATACATACAAGTCTCTTCAACGAATTTGACATTTTCTTGCATCTAAATGAAAAATGTAGGCCCCATATTTAAGATTTTAACAAGGAAACATTTGTAACAAAGAATCCATATTTTAAAATAGTTATGTCATCTACATTGTTTTTAACCAGGTCTAGGTATTGCAAATTACTAAAATTGACAATTGATCATATTTTTAACAATAGTACCCTTTTGTAATCCAGGTATCAAAGCATTAGAGTGTCGAAAGCAAAGCAAAAGTGTCGTAGTACACGAAAGGTTTCATGCTGTATACATTAATCACTTCTACTAGAAAACAAGATTAATACAGTTTACGTAATATCACGAAGGAAAATATACTACTTACAAATGTTTGGCTTGTAGCCAAAATGTGATATATGAAATATGACGTTGTCCAAAATATTTTATTATGTTGGACCGGTTTCAAGTTAATTAATTACATCTAATCTTCAGCCACCTACTTTACTATTTTTCACACTTATGTAGTCGTCATAATTTGATAATACCATGCTTAACACACATAATAAGGTATTTTGTACGGTGATGGCTGCAAACTGAAAACTGTTGTCATGTTTTAAGGTGTCAAAGTTTTAACATAAGAATTCAACAAGATGTAAAACTTTCACGTTAAATATTTAAATAAAAAAATTAATTTAAAACATATCTTTTAAATTCAAAATAATCTTTCCATACATTCCAGTAATTTCGCATCACATAAACCACTCCATATACGTTTTATTTATCGGAGGTACAGAGAGCACACTTCCCTGATCTCCACGAGAGCTGGACACGGACGGACCGGCCGAGCGGGCGACCCAAGGCCTGATCCAATCGCAATTCGCTTGATTAAGAGATCAACGGAGGATTATTCACCGAGTCCAACCCCGCCCGAGTTTATTCGCAGCCAATTACGTACGTGTCATCAAACGCTGGGTTGGTTTTCTTTTAAATATTTGATATGTAACAAAACATTTTGTTTTATAAGATGGATACTTTTGTTGAACTGTCGAAATTTCTTGAAATATTGAGGTTATAAGGAGATAAACATTTTTTGGTGTGATATTTTAAGTGTCGGCATGAGTACATATTTCCTACAAGAAGTCACTTATTCGCGTGCAAGAGGCATTGCGAAAACAGATCGGATAAAGGTTTAGTAAAAAAAGTAATTTTTGTAATATGGTTATACGTGTATATGAATTTTGTAATCAGATTGCAAAGCCCTTCAATGCTTTTTGATTTAAAAAAAGTATATCATTTTCGACCGAGATCTCATAAAACAGTTTACTGTTCGTACCGGAGAAAAACTTTATAAGTTATTGATAGAGAAGTGTACTGTGTGCGTTTATGACTTTTAAGCGTTAATAAATCATTTTTACGACGATTTCAATCGCTTACTAAACAATAAAGAGACGTAAAAAGACAACACATATGACATGCTTAGGATTAAATCTCGAGCAAAATTATTGATGTCGTGCACACATGTGAAGCGGTTTCCTTTGTGTAAAACGATGTGCAGTTTTATTTAGAAAATACAATTATAGATTAGTCTAATAGTTAGTTATTACAACTAAAATTTACATTGTTTTACATCTCTCAGGCACGAAAACCACAGAGAAATACCATAGGAATATTAGAGGTGATTCATATTATGTATTACTTTAAGACAAATTAAAATTTAGCGGAATGTCACATATAGGTATAGGTAACATATTCCTGGAATTATAATAATCTGTAGTTTGGCAGTAAAGTTTAACAGTTAAGTTTAAGGTCTCATCTTCATTATTATCGGGAAACTTGGACAAAGACTCAATTTAATACTTAGTTTATACCTTTGACTAATTGCATTTTTAAAATATTTGTCTTTGATGACGAAACAGCAATGACCATATTGTCCGTTCGCTAAACGTTGACCATTCCATGTGATTTAAAACCACTTTACCACACAATTCCAGTTCCCCGGGCTATTGCGTTGTATTTCACGTGTAGAATTATTACCATGCAACTTCTAAACCAACAACGTTCTGAATATATATTTTGGATTTACGGTTTTGCAAAAGAAAGACGACAAAATCATGTTTTAACAACTGTGAGCACATATTTTTATTTAAAAAAACTTTCAATATAATCAAGCCTACGAACATGACTATTAGAACGCCCATTTTTATTAACTTGCATCCACATAATCCTTCGGTATAACAAAATATAATAGGCTATGTAGAAATTAGCTTTAGGATTTTATTAAAAACTTCACACACGTTCTTGCTGTTGGTCGATCTGATGGCCGGCTCGACAAAATGCTCTAGCGTTTACGGTGGGAGTTCGCTATCGCCGAGCAAGGCCAAATACAGGCCAATTCGAACATGTACTGGTGCACTTGGCGTGACTTGTTTTTACGTCGCTCTCATATGGCCTTATGCGGCAAATAGTTAACCAAATATTTGGGCAAGTCAAATTCGTCCTCGTTCGTCGATAGTGAACCCCAACCATTAGAGCTTCTTCCCAACATACTCACCAACATGATCTATATTTAGTTGCTTGTTTTCTGGGTTTTAAGTACGGTTCGCCAAACGCCTCGGTGAAATATTTGAGAGTGAATGGAGGCTTTTAGTTTTGTTATGTCACTTCGGATTAAAAAATTTAAATTATTTTGAACAAACTAACATTAGAACATCATCATTTACAATCTGAAAAGGCCATTTAAAACAGCCAGTTTACAGTACGACATAGAAAAAAATAGTCGGATGAAAGCAGTCTGTTGACACAGCACACCAATGTTTGTCTCAGTGGCGTATCTTTATTTACCTCTGTTAAAACCCATTAGGAGGCTTGTACAAATTCACTGTGAAAAAGAAAAGCGTTATCTATATACATTCCGTATTTTAACTGACTGTAGTTGTAAACATTGTTTTGTGGAACCTTTCCATGTTTTGATTACTCCAGATCACTGTACACACAATACACAGTAATTTATTTCTTTTCCCCAATTAATAATTCGCAGACATTTTCGAATTAGAAGTGCCATTTTGTGTTTTAAAGTAGCTTTCACCAACAATCTGCCATGTTCTAACGAGTTCTCAATATTGTTCTGGTTAAATTGAAATCACAATAGGGTTTTGAGAGGGGTTGGGCGAGTTAATTATAAACAAATCTTTTGAGTACCTATTCGAAATTCTCTTTCATTTCTCTGATAGAAACAGGTTTTAACTAATATTATGCAACACATATAAATATATATAAACATATAAAATAGAAAAACATTTATTATAACTTAAATTATAAATAATTACTTTTAAATGTTCTAAATCTTTTTCACGATCACAGTATTTAAGACTCATTCCCGGGAAAGATATGATAAAAGATAGAAGGGAAATAAATAAATTAATGAAATAACAACGAATGCTAAAACAAATAAAGATACTGCTAATGTATGCTTCTGATTTTGACAAACATATTGTTATTGCCAAAAATATAGTTAAAAAAAAACTTGCCACATGACTAAATAAAATCCAAGCTATATAATAAATAAACTTTTCAGGTTAACGAGTAGATCTAGATTTCCATCAGAGAAAGAATACTAGGATTATATATCCCTAAACTAAAAGTTCTGTCCCCGAATTTGGAGTAACCATAACTTCAATAATGTCAAAATTGATCTCACACGAAGGTAATTAATACTCAGAACCACCTGATAGACTGGTATCACATTAGTGCACATGACTTGGAACATATTAGCAACGTATTATCGATGTTCGTGAGAGGTTGCGCCTACTCCCTGTGATGTGTTTCCGATGAGATTATCAGGGTAAACACTTTGATCTAGAGATTCGATGATGCTTCATATAATGTCCCATTACATTTTAGTCAAGATTTAAGATTTAACTTTTTTTTCAGAGTCAACATTTTTTTAAGATTTAAGAAAAAGTATCCTATTCTCTTTTATGAGCAATGTTATCTAGCTTGGTTGTATGTATGTTTGCACAAGGATCTCAAAAACGGCTCCGAGGACTTCCTTCAAAGTCTGTAAGGACTCTGTATATGACTCAAAAACGTCTTTTATGCATACTACTTGGCCAGGGAAAATCTAATAACGTAATAAATCGAATTTTAAAGTTGTAAAATTTTAACATTGGCCTTTTGGGTTGCCGTGATAGCAACGAAAATAAACAAGGAAATGGTAAACAAATGACGTAATTATGATTAGGCCTAATTATGTTCACAGCTGTTTGGAAACTACAGCCATCAAGGGAAAATACATCAAGTGGGATGAAGAGTCCATGGAACAATAAAAAAGGTTTCTAATTTATCAATTTTATGACATTGAAATATTTTATAGTACCTGAATGAACTGGTAAACATGAAATAACACCGAGCAAAGCTCGGTCCACCAGGTACTCTTTATTATAGGAATATTAGGGGAAGTAGTAAATCATGACATAGTGTGACGTAGTGTTAAATATGAAAAAAAATTTAGAACAGAGAGTAATAAAATTAAAATTATTAAATCATGAAGAATTAACGTTAACTGCAAAACCTTTAAGGTTGGAAAACTAGATAATAATATCACAGTAAAAACTTAACAAGTTTTCACTCTAGGGTAAACCGTTTGCAGTATCAACCCATAAAAGATGTTCAAAATAGATGTTTTAATTTACTTTATTACAATCGCAAGGAAAAAGTAATTCCTATAATTTAGTGGCTACTTAAAAACAATGCAACTTTAACTCCTTATTCATGTTGACCACAACAAGCTTACATAGCTGCAGTGCTTTCCTAAAAAAACTTTAGCTTTTGCAGTGTTACTTCCAAAATAAAAAAAACAAAAGGGATATTTAATAACCCTCCCCAATAGTAGTTCAGACCAAAAAAAAATAGTATAGACTCACCGCCTTAAGCAATCCTTTGTTTTAATTTATCCTATTGGGCAGCTGTTTCGCCCTTTTGTCCTAAGGGCATATATTATGTAGGTCTATATAATACACAACGAGCAAGGACGAATCCAGGCCAATTCGAACATGCAGTAATTCCTGGTTAGCCAAAAAAAACCCAACATAAAAAATAGGATCAAAATATTTATTTTAAAATATGACAGATGATTTTTTTTCACAACACGTTCAGGTTGATGTCCATTCTGCAAATGAAACGTAAGGAAATAAAAACTAATTTTCCCGTTGGTTGGTTTTAGCTATAGTGGAATCGGTATTGATCAAGCTGATTTGGCACAAAGGACCGAATACAATCGTAAATCCCTTGATTAAGATATTAACGACAGACAGTAACCCTAGTCCTTGGCAGAGTTTATGCGAAGCATTGTACGGTCGAGTTCCTCTGTTAATTGCGCTGTTCATGTATATTGATTAAGAGCAATATACAATCCATCTAATTCAATTAATTGAATTGTTATTCAAGCCGTTTGAATTATGAAAAATATGAGTTCAATTTAATACCGGTTCTTAATTTTTTAAATACAAAAAATGACCATATTCACATAAAATAAATTCTTTTATGTTTTCTGGCGATTTGCCACAAAAGCATAAGGCTTCTACACTCCCCACTGAATGTGCACAATATAAAACAATAAAATGTCTAAAGGATTCAAAAGAAACACGACAAAACTCAGATGAAACCAATTAATTTTATCTCTTCCAGACAATCTCTGTATATTACGCTTGTGACTTTAAACTCCCGCTCTAAATATCTCTTTTTCAATTATCGTCTTTATAAAAGGTTTCTTTAGAACGAATCTTTTATCTGAAAAAAATATAGAAACAATTAGAATTAATTTTTATTGAGAAGTGAATTTAACTGGTGTCTTCAGGCTGGATTGTGTGCCTATACTCAGCAGGATAGAAGTGTAGCTAACTATACAGCGGTGTTGTTATGAATGTGAAATAATTATCATTGAATGAGCTTTACGATTTAATTTCATAGCTTAATGTGCCTCTTCCTTTTAAGGGATGACATTTTCCCCTGAAAAAATAGCATTACTATATTAATGCATTAATGTAAAATTCAAGACTAATCAAATTTAGTAATGCATTTATAAGACATTGACTTTGTTCTCACATATTTAAGAATTGAATTTACATTGTTTTGATTGCGTCGTATGGTAAGTTTATGCTAGAAATATGACTTAAATTGAATTATCAAAAATTACCCAATGAATTATACATTCTCGTCTCATAGCTATACCAATCAATACTAACATCTAAAAACGTAAACATAACATCTGCAAGCGTAAAAAACATCTACAACCGTGAAAACAACGTCAGAAAATATAAAAATAACATCTGCGAATGCAATCTCATATCAGACAGGGACAAATTTCATATCGGTTATGCACAGTATGCGTTGCATAGCGTGATCACATTGACAGCATACTTGCCGCTTTGTCGAGTCGGGTCCGCCCGCCATACTGCAAACGCGGACCATTGCTCTTGATTTAAAACCACTTTACCCCGTCATTTCGACCACTCTGATATTGCGTAGTTTTGCGGCTGTAAATATTTTAGTCTGATGTTGCGTAGTTTTGCGGCTGTAAATATTTTACTTTTAACTCCCAGAATGAAATAAACACATCCGTGCGTGGGTTAAACGGACCAAGAGTTTAATCAAGAGTTTGTGAGTGTAATCAAGTTAATACGGTACATTTTACTGGTCAAAGCTAAAGTACCACCGCCACAATCAAAATTTTATTGGGACCGTGAAGAATTGTAGTCATATTTCACCCATCTGCATTCACAGATATGGGTTGCATTTTAAAGTTGATAACTGAATATTCCTTAATTTTAATTCATTCTAAAACAATTTAACGATTTTTTTTGTATATTTCATTTACTACTTTGTTCGGGTGACGTATTTTTTAAGAACTAGTTTTTGAAAACCCATACGGCTGAAAATGGTCGATCGTGATTCTCAATTACCATTCTGTTCCAAATTCGACTTCATATCCTAAAATCAGTTATAGTTATTAGAGTACTAGGGTAGACCCTAGCTACTCTAGCTAATCCTAACTACAATGTAATTTTAACGAAAACAATTCATGTTTTCAGCTCAGCTGAGCCCGTTTACAAACACACAGTGCTAAAGATTCTGCTGACGATTCACTGAGTGATTTCTGTAAAATCTTCTTACATTACGCAATTTTAAATTTTCAGCTATGATCAGCTATAAGATATATATTAAAAATATGTCTTTTAAGGAGGTCTTAAATGCATTTTTCGGGGGCTGGTTGGTTCTTTTCTTACCATTAAAACAACTTAACTTATAAACAAATTTCACTGTTAATATTTTTTTAAACGTTAAAAGGTGACTGTAATAATTCATTACAGAAACCGTGACATAAAGTGTCTGGTGAAAGCGTTTGTTGACGCAACATAACAATGTTTGTTTTACGTGGCGTATCTTTATTAGGCTCGGTTCAAATCCAATAGGACGTTTTTACAAACCTTTGCCATAAAAATTGATCGTGTAAAACCTCATAGTGATTTTAATAGACTTTATCACTTTTGGCAGAGTTTATAATGACCTAAATTAAGTATTGTCAACTTCCTTCGAACTTTGTTTTCCCCTTTAAAATTGTTTAAAGCTGAAAAGGACGCAACAAAGGGCATTAAAGAGGAAATTAATTAAATACTTCTAAACTGATAGGTTGAAAGTTTTTAAGAATGAGCTGTTCCCGAAGTTTTCCTTATTAACAATTTCTTCGTCATTAATTACAAAAGTTAATGCTGCCAAGAGCGGCAAGAAGTAAAATTAAGTAGACGAGAAATAAACAAAATATTAATGAAGTTTCCAGGAATTTGCATAGAGAATATACGAATTTTACTTATAAAATTCCAACAGTTGAGATGTAGGAAAACATAACTGGCTAATAAAATTAGTTCTATATAAGGAATACCTGACTGGATAAAACCAGGCCTAGATAAGAAAATTATACCTAACTAGTTAAAATTAGGAATGAATAAGTAAATATTCTTTACAATATAAAAAGGCCTATATAAGGAAATAACTACCGCAATTAGACCTAGACAAGAGAATATATATAAAAAGATATAATTATGAATTAGGAATTTACCTGACTTGACAAAACTAGACAAAGACATGCACTTGACTACGACAAATTAGGTCTTATAGCCAACAAGATAAGTCGAGGGGGTGAACAAGTTACGAAGTAAAGCTAATTTACGGCGGGCGATAAGCAGGGGCTACCTGTGCACATTATGACGTCATAAACCACCGGATGGCGGCGTCGTAAACAGCGGCAACGCTGGCAGGAAACAATCTGGACAGGACGTTGTCGAGCCTTTTTGACAAACGGCCTTTTTGCCAGATCACTCGACACGGCCGATAGGGTAGTTTCGATATTTCAAAATATGTTTTTTCAAAATATGTGGATTAGAGGGAAACACAAGTATTACACTTCGTGAGAAGTCCCGGGTTGTGGGTAATAAGTGAATTTTCGCTGCTGTCGAGAAACTACTACTTTTATTTATCTTTAATTTTATTCAAATTTCAGGGAAGCAGTAAATTTTTTTAACATGACTGTCTATTTTTCGTCATCAACCGACGAGGTAAGCTATGAAAAGAAGAGTAAAAAAGAGGGTAGTTTTGTTATTTTAAATATCCAGGCATGCCAGGCATGTGCGGAATCTCGCGCAGCTGGTGATAAACATTATAATGATAGATAAATCCAGCCTAGATAAGAAAATACACATGACACAAAATTAAGCCTAGATAAGGAAATATACCTTACTAGTTAAAACTAGGCCTGGATAACAATATAAAAAGGCCTACATAAAGAAATAACTACACAAAATTAGACCTACACAAGAAAATATACCAAACAAGATAAAATTAGGTCGTTATAAGAAATACCTGATGACAAAACTAGGCCTAAACAAAGACGTACACTTAACAACAACAAATTAGACCTAGATAAGACCATATAGCTAACAAGATAGGCCGAGGTGGTGAACAAGTGGCTGTGTAAAGCCAGTTTAAGGCGGGCGATAAGCAGGGGCTACCTGTGCACATTATGACGTCATAAACCGCCGGATGGCGGCGTCGTAAACCGCGGCAACGCGCGGAGGAAAATTTGACTAGTCGATATTTTACGTTTTTAACCGTCTAGTCGGCAACTTAACCGTTTAAGTTATTGTGGTTTTTCACCGGTTTTTGCTCGTTCGACTACTTAGATCGACTAGACTAGTCGATGTTTTACACAGTGACTAATCGATTAGTGTGATCGTCTAGACTAGTTGATGTTCAAAAGTAATCGAAAAGTAGTATCGAAGTAATGAAAAGTATTCGATGTTCCCATCTCTGGGCGGAATAAAGCCAGTTTACGCCGGGCGACAAGCAGGGGCTACCTCTGCACATGATGACGTCATAAACCCGGAGGAAACAATCCGAACGTCAGAGACTTGAAGTTTTCGAGCGGAACGGCCGTTTTGACAGATCACTCGACGCGGCCGATATGGTAGTTTTGTTATTTTTATAAACCGTCCTTCGTTGTTTAATTTTATTTTGTTTCTCGTCTGCTACACCGGTCAGCGTCTGCGCGTCTGGATATTTTGTTTCGTAAGTTTAGTACGCAAGTTCGGTGTTTAGTGATTGATCAAATATTAAATTAGTTCATCAATTGTGAAATGGCTCCCAGAACAAGTCAAGTAAAATTTGAATCATTTTAGAAAGAAGGACAAGAATGTCGCAATGTGTAAGTTGCGTTTGAGAGGCGTTAAGTTCTCAGAAAATACCAGCCTCATGAAACAAATGAAATCAAACCGTGGAAAATAATATGAAACATTCGTATTAACAGTTAAAAACAACCTAATTTAATACAAACTTCGAGATTTTTTGTTTTTTTCCTGGTATATTCTGATTCGATACCGATACTCAAGGTATCGATACTTTGGATCCGATAATATCGGGGTATCGATATTTTTCTTTGAATACTGATTCGATACCAAATATCGGATCGAAGTCGGTATCGGAACGCCTCCACAAGTGGCTAAATAAAGCCAGTTTACGGCGGGCGATAAGCAGGGGCTACATGTGCACATTATGACGTCATAAACCACCGGAAGGCGGCGTCGTAAACCGCGGCAAACCTCGGAGGAAACAATCTAGACAGGAAGTTGTCGACCGAAACGGCCGATTTGACAAATCACTCGACATGTTCGATAGGTAGGCTTGCCATAAATTTTCAGAGCAAACCCCGGATACCAAAAGAAAGGGGGGGAGAATGGGTGGACAAGGGAAATGAAATGGTGCGGTAAAGTTTGGTACGGTGTAATTCTAAGGATCTGGACAAACGGGCTAAGTTGCTGCCTTTTTGCGTGGCATTATCGTTTCTTGAATACTAATTGGCTAAAAAACAATTATGTATACCTTGTGACCAAGCAGAAGGCGCAGTTGAGCGGTCTTCGAGCAACGAATCAGCCCGTGGTCGTCGCCGGCCGAGATCCTTTCGGTGTGACATACCTCGTGAAACCATAAAATATCCATTCGTTCTGGTCAAAATTTCTTTTGATTCGTATAAACTTTCAAAACTAATTATCAATTAATTAATTCGGGCATTTTCCTATCTTTTTCACGCAGGCTGGCTAAAACCCCGGACTGTCCGGGGAAATCCCTGACGTCTGGGAAGCCTTTGTCGATCCCCTGGGAATCCCTTGAAGGTAGGGTGGCTTTGTAGTTGTAAATATCCGGATTTGAGGGAACACAAATATTACACTACTAGCCAGGCATGTGAGGAATCCCGCGCAGCTAGTGATAAGAAAATTTTCGTTGCTGTCGAGTAACTACTCATTTTATTCATCTTTCATCATTCAAATTTCAAGGAAGCAGTACTTATTTCATGATTGTCTATTTTTCGTCGATAACAGACGAGGTAAGCTTTGAAAAGAGGAGTAAATGATAACATTTGATAACGAAATAAGAAAAATCTCACGTACCAAGAAGAAAACGGGCTAGATTTATGGTGACTGTTTTTATTTATTTATTTATTTATTTTATTTTATTTATTATTTATTTATTTACTTATTTATTTTGTTAGCTAAGGCAAAAACAGACAAGTTCACAAAAAATTTTAAGTGGAACATAAACAAAGTAATTGGTGGTAAAGTTTCCCTCACAAATGAAAGGATTTTATTTTTACTTCAGGAACTCCGAATTGTTCTGATTTAGTCTAAAAGCACGCAATTTTCGAAAATTTTTGAAGTTAAAATAAGTAAGTATTTAATTAATAACGATGACCGGACTCTGTATTAAGATGAGATCTCCTTTGCTGAAACATAGGGTTAAAACAAATATTTGGGGAAAGTTAAAATTTATAAAAAAAAATTGAGTAAGAATTTTATCAATCATTCCTAAAATTAAATTTTTACCAAAAGAGATTTTTTTTATTCAATACAGTAATTTATAAAATGAGCAATAGTGGGTAAACCGCAAATTTCAAACGTAAGCACAGTTAAATCAAAAGGTTTTATCTGTGTCCATAAAATTCTAAATAAACTTGCCTCTGAAAGTTAAATAATACATGGGACAGGCGCTGCACTTACATTTTTCATGGGAACCAGGACATGAATGGAAAATCCCTCACCTGAAACAAACAATGAATTAATGTAGATTTCAGACTATTTTTACATTTATGATATTTTTGTGTATATGTAAAATGACTAAAATATTTCTATACCACAAATGCAACGAATACTAAATAATTTTTTTTTTCAAAACTATTGTTATAATAGATAAGTATGAACATATTTACTATGTATTAAATCATAACCGTATTGTCAATATAGTCATAATTAAGAAAGTATTTGATGGTTTAACTTAAATTTGCGAATAAAAAAAACAGTATAAATTTGAAGCTGATTTTGTACAAAAAGGTACTGTACATATTTGTTGAATCTAAAGACTCAAAACTAAAACTATATTAAACGGCACGTAAATACATTTTTAGAAGTATTTTTCATAATGAGAGTAATTACAATTTGCAATTGACAGTTATAATTACGTTTCAATTTATCAAACTTGCCCACCACAGCCTCAGATTTTATATTAAAATAGTAATTATGAACTGCGAAACAAAAAGAAACTTCTTAAACTATTGACGTGATCGCCAATAGATTATCAGGGTACCGATTTAATTTAATTATATTTCAATATAAGTAATATCAACAGGAATAAATAGGTATTTAGCATGATATCTTTTCAATAATTCTTAGTTATTTGCTTATTACTTCTATAATGAATGCTTTCATTTTAAGCGTAATGTATTTTTTATACTGTAGAACAATTAACGCCAACAAACAATTTTTTAATAACAGTAAAATAAACATCTAACAAAACATTTAAAGCAATATCATTTAATTTAGCAATGCAATAGATTAAAATAAAACGTTTTTCAAACTTTTCTCCAGGAAAGCCTATGATAATCCAAATGTCAGGATTACCCAGCGAGCTTCCAGCAATAACATTCAACTCCGGCGGCTTTATTCAATTTGAAACAGTGATGTCGATTCAAATGTTATTCGTGGAAATATTTACGAAGAGATTAAGGCCCCATTTACATTTTATTGAAAAAAGTTATATTACGACCTCTGCGAAATTTCGCCGGAAATTTTAATTTATAAATATATTGCTTCTCGAATATTTAAATTTTCATACAACTGAAATGTAATAAGTAGTGTTCAATACAAAAAGTGAGGATATTTATTAATTTCAAACAGGGAGCTAATTTCAAGTGTCACGAAAGTGTTTCTGTGGATAGATTAGGTTATTTTTTTCATTCGGAAACGAATTGACCATGCAAATGAATTGTTGCAAATCTCCCCTTATAATTAATAGTTAGCATCATACCACTATTGCAGCAGACCTGGACACTCAGCAAATCTTGAATACAACCCAAATAAACGATATAATATTTTTATTTCCTCCTTAGGGCGGGTATGCAGGTTTGCTGCCTTGGAAATATACAAATCGGGATTTTAGGGTAATATGCGATTTTATTAAGATATGTTACGGTATATATATAATTCGAACAAATATTATTTTGCTGCTTATCATGGTCTCAGGCTTAAGCCTATGTTAATAGCTTCTTCCCAATAAGTAAATTTGGTACAACGGTCAATGAAATATTTAACAGAGTCTTAATTCGTATAAAGCATTCCTACTGTTGTTGAAGATCGCTTTCATGCCTTTGTTAGTAACAATTATCCACATTGTAGGAACCGTTAGAGTTTCTGTACATTAAAAATAAGAGAAAAATAAAGAATGATTAAAATTATTTATTGATTAGTAAGGGTCCACTAACGCATAACACCCTGATTCATTTTCTTCCTTTTTTAAATCAATAATCAAAACTTATTATATAACTTAGTGAAACCCATTATGAGTCCTCCCTACCCACGGCAGTTTTCGTTTTTCTGCGACACTAGGGCGACTTCTGGAACTTCGACGCCTTAAGAGCCCATGCTAAATCAGTGCACATTTTGCGATGTAAGGTTTCGCGTGGACCCATTTAGCGCCCATATTTTTAACATATCCATAATATGCGATATCATTTAAATAAATAATACTCTAAACTACTGGGATTTTTTTTTTTTTAAGATAATAAAACGCATTATATTAATGTCCAAAGTTGGCTATTTTAAAATGTTTATAGGAAAAAAAGCTATTTAAGTTATCGAAATTCCAAAAAGCAATTCTGAAAGTTTGGACATTTCCCGTTACAACTACTGTATATTAAAACTCTCCCTTACCTCATGGATCATATGGATCCGCGTGAGAGCTGTTTTTGAACATTTTTGGCTGGGCAGGGAGGACTGTTAAGACAGAGCATTTACAAGGATGGAGAGAACATCCATTTTCACTGAACATTTTCGGTAGCGTCACCGACGAACAATTCCGTGGTCGGGCGGTAAAGGGAGAGCTTTCAATAATAACTGGGCTAAAAACCGCCTGACGCTGACGCTTCATGCCACGAGCTCTGGCCGTTGGGAATTAATTTCAAAACTTTATTTGCATTGACCTTCAAATCATCATGTACAAAAAGGCTATAATACTGAAATTTTAAAGACCTATGTCTAAAAATAGTAATTCGTTGAACACAGCTTTTGAACTTCAATAAACTACTTTTGCCGCATACTTTTTTCCTTAAGCATAGTTTAATGCTATAGCTGATTTTCTAAATTGTTTAACTTTAATTTTCACAGGAATTCCGCTTTTGTAATCTACTTTAACACCTGAAGCTTGGCAACCAAAAATACCCTTTACTGGTGGTCGGCGTCTTAAGGTACAGTTCGCACATTACATCTCCGGCTATGGCTGAGTTGGCTATATTCTAAGGTGCGGGGTGGAGAGAGGATACTTTTCTGAAACATTGTTCTAAATCTCCACAACTTGTCAATGTATTAACCAACTTCACATGTTCAAAATATCGTATAGCTGGTAGTCATAGCCGAAAATGAAATGCACGAACTATAATGTAATGTAATTTAAAACCTCTGTAAATTGTTATAGCCGTTTTTAGAAACAGAAACGGCTGTTGAATTTTAGATTAAATCCAAGGGTTTTGAGGGAGGAGGAGGAAGGAGCTTAATGATATGAAAAATTAATTTTTTCAGCAAAAAACACTCATAATGCTGTACCAATATTGCAAGTGTTATGAAAATCAGCAGGGGGAATTAAATAAGAATCGGTTTTTACTAATCCATAAGAATATCTTTTGACAAACCGCACAGAGAAAAATCCGACATCGTCTCTAACTAGATGAAATAAACAAATAAATAGTTCAAATAATTACAATTCTGTCCAACCGATAGAACAGCTACTGTAACCAAAAATATTGTAAATATTGGTAAATAATTACCGAATTTAAAAAAGTCTATTTGCTGGTTTTTAAAAGTAAATTTAGTGTTAAAGAGAACTTACGAGCTCTTCATTGGAGTTTGATAACGTTAACGTAGACTCAGGAGAGCGATATTCGCCACATCGGTTAACAGAATGGATTCGTTATCAACTTACTTGCAGCCCAAAAGCGAATAAATTCGTTTAAAAGATAAATTAATTTCAAGCCTGTAAAAAAGCCCGACTACTTTCCAGTGTTTTTAATGCTTATGTTACTATATCAGTAAAATTTTCACATTATTAAAACACGAAAAAAAAATACAAGAAGAACTACATCAAATACAAAAAGAACTACAAAAAGAAATACAAGAAGAACAAAATTCTCTCCATATCAGTAACATTCTCTTTTATTATATAATACAGTAAATGGCATTTTTATTGTCCAAATATAAATGTTTCAGTTGGAAAGGGGGCAATATAAATGCTTTATGTAATAGGGGTTTTCCTATTTCAATTTTAGACTCAATTTTATTGCCGTTCTAAATGATTAAAAATGGACTGAAAGCTCCGCAATATAAAGCGAGCTGTGAATTCAGATCACAAGCTATTGTCATCGTTCTCAAAGGACGAAGCGAGTTGGCTATTACAGGCGGAAAGGTTTTCGTTAACGAATCTTTTATTAGCTACCTCTGTTATTGATTAGGCTACTTCCAAGTTAACTGATTGAATCTAACGCTGATGTAAAACTTCCTCCGCTATAAGTTTCATTGGTGTTAAAAATTACTTCTTTTTTAAGATTTTTTTTGTAAAAGTTGGGAATGAAATATTTTAAGTTATAGTCTAACATTCTAATATAGATTATCAGAAATTTGGAATATTGGGCAAGTATCATGAAACTTTTCACTATACTACTATTATATCGCCTTTATCTTATGTGTTTAGCTCCTGCGAAAACTCGTCATTATATTGTTTACTATGGAATGTTTACTACCGTATTGAAAAGTAATCTTTACTACCGAATTGAAAAGTAATTTTTACTATCCCTTTTTATTTTTTCAATACATATAAACAAAAAACGGAGCACATTTCAATTTCGTGCAGTGAAAAATGTCGTTCAAAACATGATTGAATGCGTTTTATATATTCTCACTTTCCACTCTTGTTAAATAATTTATTATTCATATTTATCATAATTAACATAAAACATCACTATGATTTATTCCAAATTATATACCGGAGAGAAAGTTACAGGAAATAATACCGGGATAGAAATTCTAATGAGAATATAGAAAAAAGAAGAAGAGACAAACGTTTACTCTAATGTGGAAACCGTGTATCCAACGTGGGAGTGAAAAGCCTGAAATTAATGAAGCACAAAAGAAGCAGAGTACGCTGTCGCCATTACAAAAGCTTTCCTTGAGCTTTTTATGAAAGAAAACCCAGGTTAAACTTTCTTTATCCTAGAAAATAATCCCACTAAAAAAATAAAGTAATATTTATATGAAACCGAGAAGAACCTCTTTTGTTTAGTGGAGGATATTAATCAGACCGATTTAAAAATATATTATTATCTACACAATACTGATGAGACCTTTAATGTTTAGGGGACGACTAACATTAGTTAAAACTAGATTAATCACTAAATATGAGATACATCCTAATAAATTTATCATTAAAAAATACACGCGTATAAAGAGAAATTACAACTAAAATATTCCCCAAGGAACAACCGTATACAAGCATGACGCAACAAGCAGCATCAAAGCACTGCCATCGGCTTATCTAGAGGCGTTGTCTAACATGTGTGTTTTATGTTTAACATCTGAAAGGCTGTTGAAACCAGTTTTCACCGCATTTCGCAAATAGCACCGTACATCGTTGAAAAGGTAAAAGTAAAGCCACTCAATTGTCAAAAGAAATAATTTAATCTGACTTTATACCAAATGCTATATTATGTCGCCGTTCATAGCACGGGCTAAAAGATTTTAAAGTTAACTGCAATAGCACTTTGATCCAGCGGTAAATGACTTAGCTCTTACAACTTACTCTTGTTCATTCTCTTTGAGTGTAATAGGTAACAATAAACACTGAGGTATTTTTAAATTAGTTCTAACTCTCTTTGTTAATTGATTTATTTTAACTAGTTTTGAATTATTCTTAAATATTACACCTACCATTCTAATTTTAAAAGTAGACGTTATTTATGAGTAAAGCTACTTCCCTGCCAAAAATCAACACAGAACAGGTCAATTTCTAGGTCAATGCTGGAGAAATGAACGAAAAATCAAACACAAACAAGTTCTTATAATTAGTAAAGTTGTCTCTAGATAGCTCGAACCTCGAAAAACTCGAAATCCTCGTTAACTCGGATTATGTTCGATCCCAAGGAAAAACGTGTCTTGTTCTAAATCAAAACCTGTAAGTCGAAGTTTACTCATCACACCCCTTCAAGTCGAAACTCCAGCGTACATGTAGCAACGACTTAATAAGTCAAATCAGGTAAACTGCATGATTAAAAATCTTCGTCATCATCAACTCTACTTACTGTTTCTATAAATTGGGATTTCAGTCATTGGTCTTAGGTAATGAATCAGCTGGTCTACGTGCATCAAAGCTTAACATGTCATCACGCCCAATCAAGACTCAAATTTTCCCTCTTCCCAAGATCACAAACATTCTATCGTCTAAATCTTAAGCGATCGTTTTAAGGAATTTAATATCCAACCATTGTTTAACACTTCCGCTTATTTTTAAAATAAATGGTAAAATAACTTAACCATGCCACTATCGAACACAGAGCTTCAACGATATGTCGCATACTGCACCACACACATCAAAGCAATGCCGAAGGGCTGGAACTTGTGAGGCGTTAAATTAACATACTCGTTTTGGCTAAAATTTAGAATCCGTCTATACCGTTAATATCGAAGTTAAAGATCGATATATTTCTATATTTACAATCTTGATTATGTTAACATTTCGATATTTAAAGCACATCGATATTTAAGCATTATTATCGACACGGTGGTTTAAAGCATAGATGTTTTTCTCCATGAAGGTTTAGTAAATAAATAATAATTCTAACCGGTTTAATCGAAATAAAACATTAAAGATCACAAAAACGTCACTTCAGCTTTACCCTCTAAACTTAGAGAAAATGCACTTTGCACACACATAGATAGTATCGACGCATAAAATTGCCTAGGTACGAGTCAAACATGTCCTTCCTTTTATTATATCGTAGAAAATTTTTAAAACTGGAACTATTGAAACCAGTAACGCATGTTGCTGATGAAATGCTAGGTTCGTGTTTGTAGCTAGTACTAGCTGCTCTCCCTGGCCCTGGCTCCACATATAAGTTATCTTCAATGTTACTCGACGACATATTGGAATTTTCAAACTATTTACCTTCATCCACGTTGGTTACACTGCCAAATATATCCATCGCTTCTATCACTTTTCACTCCAAGAATCATCCTAATACCACATGAAACTGAATTAGCTAACAAAGCAAATTTTTGCAATCCATGACTGACTGCTCAACTCTAGGTTTGTCAGTTTCTCAAGTGTAAAATAGGATAGTAAAAGATATAACTGAAACAGAAATTTCAATAAACTGTTAACACAATAACCTAAATGGTTTATTTCAAATAAGTTTCTCATTAATAACAATACAACATATTATGTATTTAAATAAAATCGAGTAGGCCTATTTATATCAAATCGAAAAATATCGATTTTTAAGTTCGATTTTACCGGTCGAGACGGATTCTAAGTTTAGCCGGTAAAATAACTGAACTATGACATTATCGAACACTGAGCTTCAACGATATGACGCAGACTGCACCTCACACACCAAAGCAATGCCGAAGGCCCGTACCTTGTGAGGCGTTAACGTTCTCGTTTTGAACCCAAACATCTACCGGCTGTTTACGCCCTAACGGCTTACGTACTGTAGAACACGATATTAGATCTAGCTGGTCGTTCTGCTGTCGATAGATCCAATGTTAACAACACACGTATTATAACAACGCCAAGGGCTTACTTCTCACGAGGTGTTGACAGGAGATCCATCTTTTGAATGAAACGACACTTAAAAGTTGAGGTTATTTAACATCTAACAATATGGATTTATTAATTAATATATTATAAATCTGGAAAACATAACCATTCTTAAGGTGAAATCAATATTAAACACAGATATTACAGTATTTCATGTTTCCGTAATAATTGTCACGTGAACCACAAAATTAATAAATATAGACGTTTTATTCTATATAAATTCGTACGACAATGAAACGAACATATTTTTAATAGTTATTTTGTTGTCATACAAAACACAGCTACACTTAAACACCATTTAAGTGTTTAATGACACATCATATCGATTACATTTCCTTTAACACATGACGCACAACGTTGTTAAACACCCGAGGACATTGTTACCACTTGCGTAATTGTGGCAAGAGTATAGAACAATATTCCTAAAAAGATATTGTTTTAAAAAAACTATGCTGATTTAGACGACTGATTATAAACTACATTTTTTTAATTGTTGCTAATGAGGAGGTTCTACCATAAAATTTTCAAGGTAGATTATAATGTAATTTACACATTTACACTGAGATATACTAGGAACTGCTGAGAGGAAAGTTACGTATGCCAGAATGCGATTACGCTAAGCTTGCTGGGGATTTAAACCCCGAATTTCGAACACGATTTCTCCAAACGATCTAAACATATTACATTGTAATTTATATAATATTTACAATTATATACGATACATACATTTTTTCATCTGTGGGAATTATAAGTAATTATTCATTTAATTTTCGTCTCCATTATTGCTAAGGCTAGTCTGAGAATACCATAATTCTTAAAATCGGTGCAAATGTTACCAACAAATAAAGCAACTACACCACATTCACAACAATCTGCTTATTATGAATGTGTAAAAAACTCATTAACCTGCGTGACAGTAAATATATTTTAGCGTGAAACTGTCAATAAAGGATCAAACTTCTGTAGGTAAACTCGTTCAAATAGCTGGCTTATCGCGGGATTAAATTTCAGTTATCTCTGAATATTCGTTTTAAACATTAAATATCATGGTTCAAAATAAATCAAAAAGATTAGCGTGGATAATTAACTAGTTACTGCTAATTTATCGTTAAGTCTAAATAATTCTGTTGGCATTATTTTAGGAATGATTAGTCAATCATCAAGTTAAATCGGTCTTTTTTGCTTGAAAATTCAAAACCTTTGTTTATAATTATTTTTAATGCGTTAAAAGTAATTTTTACGGTTGTTTTCATTAGGTAATTTTTGACAGCGAATTAGTCACATAAATTATAATCTATGGTATTTTAAACATTATTACATGGATTGAATACAAACATTAATTTAATTTGCATGTCAATTATTATGTTCATCAAATAATGGACATAATAACTTCATGATGGTGAATTGAATTTACATATAGTTTTTCTTGTGAGGCAGTGAATTAAGACAAATCAAATTTACCGACTCAACAGTCATTACAAGTCTCTAATTACATTCCAATTTTAAATAATTCATTACTTCTGTATAAAACTCAATTACGTTGATTACGCTGAATGGTCTAAAATCTTAAGCGTATTATCAAAGGCTGAAAACTCCATCTAATAATTATTTTTCAGAGAGAAGTATTTATAAAATTCAATAATTGAAAAATTTACTTCTGGCGATTGTTTAGTTAATTTAAATCACGATTCTGTGAAGTCGTTAGGGCCGACAAAGGCTGGATGATTAAAGAAAACGAACTCCAGTTAGCGAATCCTTTATTTAACAGCGAACTTCGGCGTCAGAAGCGTCAAATTGGCCCCTTTAATCAGGACAAAGTATTTGGCAAACGCCCCGGGAAGAACAACCTCTGTTTTCTATATTCTTTAGGACCTATGACCTCAGTGCTAGAATAATGCAAATAAAGGGGCTTTCGGTTTGATGATATAATTGTTCTATGTTTAGTAGAGAGAGAATTAAAATTAAACTCAGTGTGTTGCCACCTTCCATTTACAGCAATTTTACAGGCCCTAAATAAACAAATTTAAAAAAAAAACTAAAAAGTTACAAAACTAAGAGTTTCCCATGAACGTTGCATTAGTTGATTTAATGTAGAGTAATTTCTCTACATTGCGTAATTTAATTACAACAACATTCCCGGATGGTTTATGAAGAAAAAATTTAAGGTTAACACAAAATTTCAAGCACATTAACAATACGGTTTCAAATCAAATGACACAATACCACAACAAAACCTTTTCACAAAAACTAATTTTTTACATGACATAATAAGCTTAGGCGTATTTTATTCTTCAATTCTGTAAAATATTATACCTCACGGTTAAAACGTTAGGTCTACATGATGTGTCAACATAATCAACTAGTTATCGGTGACGCTAGGGGTGTGCGAGTAGTGGTTTTTGAAGTCAAGTCGAGTTTTAAAAAATACTCGCGAGATTTCAGTTTTATCACCACATTACACAATGCAGTAATATACCTAATACAACATTAAAAATTTTATTATTAAATTTATTATTATTTACTTGAAAACAAAACTATGAGGTTGTGAGCGACGATACAACTTCTTTATGATAATGCAAACAAACACAGCCATGAAAATCATATGATCGCAACTACCTCTTCTTTGGAACCTATTGAATGCCGTATAATTTTGTGATGTTCTCATGTTGTTTAAAGCAAATCAACGATCAGCTGACTTTCGGCCCTCGGGCCGAATGTTTTCGGCCCTCTGACGGAAAATAGCTGGTTTCGGCCACCAAATGACGATTTTAAATTACGTGGTTACGTCGTAGAGTGGTGAAAAAGTATTTTGGACATCGATGGCTTCAAAGTGCAAAATCAAAGCGTGTTTTAAGGTGTCAAGGGTCGAATATGAAATAATAAAAATTAACAAGATGAAAATCTTTCGAATAAAATACTTTGAATTAGAAATGAAACACTTCATTAAATCCAATAAATCTCTCCTTACATTCCAGTGATTTCGCAAAACGTAAACCATCCATTGACGGTAATATTTATCGGAGGTACAGAGAGGGCACATGATCTCCACGAGAGCCGGATACGGACGGACCGGCCGAGCGGGCGGCACAGGGCCTGCTCCAATCGCAATCCGCTTGATTAAGAGATCAACGGGGGATTATTCGCCGAGTCCAACCCCGTCCGAGTTTATTCGCAGCCAATTACGTACGTGTCATCATATGCTGGATTGGTTTTCTTTTAAATATTTGATAGGTAACAAGACATTTTGTTTTATAAGATGGATCCTTTTGTTGAACTATCGAAATTCCTTGTAATATTGGGGTTATAAGGAGATAAACACTTTTCGGTGTGATATTTTAAGTGTCGGCTTGAGTACATATTTCCTACAAGAAGTCAATTATTCGCGTGCAAGGGGGGCAATTATTGGGGCGTCAATTAAATGAGAAAACAGGTCGGTTTAACGTTTAATAAAATAAGAAATATGGTTATACATGCATATCAATTTTAAAATCAGATTGCAACATCTTTAATTGCTTTTTGATTTATTAAAATATATCGTTTCGAAGAAAGATCTCATAAAACATTGTACTGTCCGCACTTTCAATATGATTTATAAGTTATTGATAGAGAAATTTACTGTGTGCGTTTATGACTTTTAAGCGTTAATAAATAAGTTTAATGACGATTTTAATCGCTTGTTAAACAATAAGAGTCGTAAAAAGACAATACATATGACATACTTAGGACTAAACTCAATCAAAATTATTGATTCCGTGCACATATGTGAAGCGGTTTCCTTTGTGTAAAACAATGTGCAGTTTTATTTAGAAAAATACAATTATAGATTAGTCTAATATACACTAGTAGTTAGTTAGTTATTACAACTAAAATTTACATTGTTTTACATCTCTCGGGCACGAAAACTATGCGGAGAAATACCATAAGAATATTAGAGATAATTCTTATTATGTATTACTTTATGACAAATTAAAATTTAGTATGGTATGTCACAATTTGGTTACTCCTGGAATTATAATAATCTGTAGTTTGGCAGTAAAGCTAAACAGTTAAGTTTAAGATCTCATCTTCATTAATATCGGGAAACTTGGACAAAGACTCACGATAATTTATACCTTCGACTAATTGCATTTTTAAAATATTTTCCTTTGATGACGAAACAGCAATGACCATATTGTCCGTTCGCTAAACGTTGACCATTCCATGTGATTTAAAACCACTTTACCACACAATTCCAGTTCCCCGGGCTATTGCGTTGTATTTCACGTGCAGAATTATTACCATGCAACTTCTAAACCGAACAACGCTCTGTATATATATTTTGGATTTACGGTTTTGCAAAAGAAAGACGACAAAAACATGTTTTAACAACTGTGAGCACATATTTCTATTTAAAAAACTTTCAATTTAATCAAGCCTACGAACATGACTATTAGAACGCCCATTTTTATTAACGTGCATCCACATAATCCTTCGGTATAACAAAATATAATAGGCTATGTAGAAATTAGCTTTAGGATTTTATTAAAACCCTCCACATACGTTCGTGCAGTTGGTCGATCTTATGGGCGGCTAGATGAAATGCTCTATCGTTTACGGTGGGTGTTCGCTATCGCCGAGCAAGGGCGAATACAGGCCAATACGAACATGTACTTGTGCACTTGGCGTGACTTGTTTCTAAGTCACTCTCTTTAGGCCTTATGTGGCAAATAGATATCCAAATGTGTGGGCAAGACAAATTCGTCCTTGTTCGACATAGTGAAAACTTTTACCTAGAGCTTCTTCCCAACATACTCACCAACTTTATTTATATATTAGTGGCTTGTTTTCTGGGTTGTATGTACGGCTCGCCGAACGCCTTGGTGAAATATTTGAGAATGAATGGAGGCTTTTAGTTTTGTTATGTCTCTTCGGTTAAAAAATTAAAATTATTTTGTTCAAACTTGTAGTTAGAACTACATATTTACAATCTGAAAAGGCCATTTAAAACAACCAATAAACAGTGCGACATCGAAAAAAATAGTCGGATGAAAGCAGTCTGTTGACACAGCACACCAATGTTTGTCTCAGTGGCGTATCTTTATTTACCTCTGTTAAAACCCATTAGGAGGCTTGTACAAATTCACTGTGAAAAGAAAAGCGTTATCTATACATTCCGTATTTTAACTGATTGTAGTTTTAAACATTGTTTTGTAGAACCTTTCTGTGTTTTGATTAATTATTCAAGATCACTGCAGTACCAGTAATTTATTGCTTTCCCCCCACAAATAGTAGGCAGAGAATTTATAATTCTAGGCTACAAGATCGCGCCACTATCATCACGATCATCACACTCATCCTTCACTCATATTCAGGGTAACGTCCTCCATGAGGAACCTGTCTTATTAAAGTGATTAAGTGATTAAGTGTATTAAAGTTGCTCGCGCCAACAATATGACATGCTCTAACGAGTTCTCAAATATTGTTCTGGTTAAATTAAAAGTACCATTGGGTTTGTGAAGGGTTGGGCGAGTTGATTATAAAAAATCTTTTGCGTATTCGAAATTATATTTCAATTATCAGATGGAAATAGTTTTTACCTAATATTATGCAACACAAATATAAATATATATAAAGACATACAACATAGAAAAAAACATGATGAATTAAATTATTAATGATTACTTTAAAACCGTTCTCACATCCACAATATATTTAAGACTAATTCCCGGGAAATACATGATAGAAGATAGAAGGAAAATAAATAAATGGATGAAAAAAGGCGAATGCTAAAACAAAACAATTATGTTGTGAATGCATGCCTCTTATTTTGACAAACATTTTATTATTGTAGCAATATGTTAAAAAAAAATAAAACAAAATTCACCACACGACTGAATAAAATCCAAGCAAGTAAAATAAATAAACTTCGAAGGTTAACGAATAGATCTAGATTTTCAACAGTGAAAGAATACTAGGATTAAACATTTTATTATTGTAGCAATATGTTAAAAAAATAAAACAAAATGTACCACACGACTGAATAAAATCCAAGCAAGTAAAATAAATAAACTTCGAACGTTAACGAATAGATCTAGATTTCCATCAGAGAAAGAATACTAGGATTATATATCCCAAAACTAAAAGTTCTGTCCCCGAATTTGGAGTAACCATAACTTCAATAATGTCAAAATTGATCTCACACGAAGGTAATTAATACTCAGAACCACCTCATAGACTGGTATAACATTAGTGCACATGACTTGGAACATATTGGCAACATTAGCAACGTATTATCGATGTGCGTGAGAGGTTGCGTCTACCCCCGTGATGTGTTTCCGATGAGATTATCAGGGTAAACACTTTGATCTAGAGATTCGATAATGCTTCATATAATGTCCCATTACATTCTTAGTGACTAAAATGTTGTGCAACCTTCAAACACACTAATTTCCAAAATACATGTCATGTACTTTAGATATTAAGCATAAACCCTAAAAAAGGAACAAATTTGATAGATTTCTTTCGAACAGAATTGGATAATTTTATTATTTAAGCAGACGAAAAAGAATAGATGAACTAATATTATATAGAAATCTACATACCAGTTATCCTGAGCACAAAATAAAAATTCAAACAATACATAGCAACTTTACTAAATAACTTATCACTTTCAACTGACAAAATAAGACCGAACCCAAGGAAATATAGTATTTATACCCCAGCAAAGAAAAGTTCTAGTAGCCCTGATTGGTGGATTTAAACCAACCAAGACAACTTCTTGCATTAGTTCATCTTTACACCCAATATTTATGTTTTAACATGATTTGAACAGATGGTCTGCAATATCTGAATGTGAATTTAAATTTAAGTCTTTATTTTGTATCTATTTATAAATTTTGTTTTCATTTACAGAAAATAAAAAGTATTGTTAAACAATTATGTTTGTATTGATAAAAATATATTTTACCAGTACAGGACAAAAAGAAATAGGATCAAAATTTATGTTTTAAAATATGACAGATGAATTTTTTTCACAACACTTTCAGGCTGATGTTAATTCTGATTTTTCCCGTTGGTTGGTTCTAGCCATAGTGGAATCGGTATTGATCAAGCTGATTTGGCACAAAGGACCGAATACAATCGTAAATCCCTTGATTAAGATATTAACGACAGACAGTAACCCTAGACCTTGGCAGAGTTTATGCGAAGCATTGTACGGTCGAGTTCCTCTGTTAATTGCGCTGTTCATGTATATTGATTAAGAGCAATACACAATCCATCTAATTCAATTAATTGAATTGTTATTCAAGCCATTTAAATTATGAACAATATGAGTTCAATTTAATACATGTTCTTAATTTTTTAAATACAAAAAATGACCATAATCACATAAAATAAATTGTTTCATGTTTTCTGGCAATTTGCCACAAAAGCATAAGGCCTCTGCAATCCCCACTGAATGCGCACAATATAAAAGTGTAAAATGTCCAAAGGATTCAAAAGAAACACGACAAAACTCAGATGAAACCAATTAATTTTATCTCTTCCAGACAATCTCTGTATATTACGCTTGTGACTTTAAACTCCTGCTCTAAATATCTCTTTTTCAATTAACGTCTTTATAAAAGGTTTCTCTAAAACGAATCATTGATCTGGAAAGGGAGATTAAACAAGGAAAAAGTAAACTTAACTGCATTCAGGCTAGATTGTATGCCTATAATCAGGAGTATATTTAGGTGTACCTGAAAATACGAAGGTAAATTTAATTTTTGTTACGAATAAGGTGCAATAATTTACCAGTATGAATATCAGAGGATACAGAAAGTAAAATACCTACAGCAGTTACTTGCATGTTCATTTTTTAATAGATATCTATTAAAGCTCTAAGCGTGGAATTATTAACATCAAATGAGCAATTCGATTTAATTACATGGTTGAATCTCTTAATCGTAAAGGAAGATACATCCCTCTATAAGAATCAGATTCCTCAATTAAGGTAAAAAATCAAGACTAATCAGATTTATTAATACATTTCAAGAACATTGACGTTGGCTATTATACATACTGCATATTAAAGAATTACATTGGCATCATTTTGGTTGCGTTGTATGGAAAATTGATACTACAAATATGACCCAAATGTAATCATCAAAAATTACCAAAAGACGAACTCAGCCTCTCAAAGCTACCAATCAATACTAACATGTGCAAACGTAAAAATAACATCTGCAAGCGTAAAAACATCTACAAACGTGAAAACAACGTCAGAAAATATAAAAATAACATCTGCAAATGCAATCTCATATCAGACAGGGACACATTACATATCAGTTATACACAGTATGCGTTGCATAGCGTCATAGCATTGACAGCATACTTGCCGCTTTGTCGAGTCGGGTCCGCCCGCCATACTGCAAACGCGTACCATTGCTCTTGATTTAAACTCACTTTACCCCGTCATTTCGACCACCCTGGTATTGCGTAGTTTTGCGGCTGTAAATATTTTAGTTTCAACTCCCGGAATGAAATAAAACACAGCCGTGCGTGGGTTAAACGGACCAAGAGTTTAACCAAGAGTTTGTGAGTGTAATCAAGTTAATACGGTACATTTTACTGGTCAAAGCTAACTGGTACACCCGAAACAATCAAATTTTTATAGGGACCGTGAGGAATTGCAGTCATATTTCACTCATCTGCATTCACAGACATGGGTTGCATTTTAAAGTTCATAAATATTCCTTGATTGGAATGTAGTCTACAACAATTTAATTAATAATTTATTTGTTGTATGTTAAATTACTATTTAGTTCGGGTAGTGTTAAATTTTAAGAATTAGTTATTAAAAACCAGCATAGATGAAAATTTATTATTATTTTCTTTCAAATTCATCTTTAAAAACTAAAAAACAGTTATAAGTTATTTGACTTGTAAGGTAGAGAAATTATAAAAAAACGTAATTGTAGCGAAAATAATAATTTTTTTAGTTCAGCTGAGCCCGTTTACAAACAGACGGTGTTGACGTTTCACAAAAAGATTTCTATAAATAGTCAATTTGCAATAATTGTAAATTACAATACAATTATTATTAATATTTATACAAGTTAATATTCGAATTAATATTTATACGATTATACAATACAATTTACAATAATTGTAAATTAATTAATTGTAAATAATTGTAACAATTATTATTAAGCTATGATCTGTGGGATTTAAATTAAAGCTATGTCTTTTGAAGAGGTTTGAAATGCATTTTTCTAGGGGCGATCGTAAGCCTGGGTGGGTTCTCTTAGCATTAAAACAAAAACTGAACTTTGAAAACAAATTACAGTGTTTATCTTTTTTTAACATTAAAAGGCGATTGTAAATAATTCATTACAGAAATCGTGACAGAAAGGTCTGGTGAAAGCGTTTGCTGACGCAGCATAACAATGTTTGTTTTACGTGGCGTATCTTTATTAGGCTCGGTTCAAATCCAATAGAAGGTTTTTACAAACTCTTGTCATAACAATTGGTAGGGGCAAACCTGATTGTGTTATTTTTATAGACTTTTAACAAAGTTTATAATGACCTAAATTAAGTACTGTCAACTTCCTTCGAACTTTGTTTTCCCCTTTAAAATTGTTTAAAGTTGTAAAGGACGCAAAAATAGGCTACAAAAGACATTAAAAGAGGATATTAATTAAACACTTCTAAATTGATTGGTTGAATGTTTTTAAGAATGAGCTGTTCCCAAAGTTTTCCTTATTAACAGTTTTTTTTGTAATTAATTACATAAGTTAATGCTACCGAGAGCAACACGAAGTAAAATTAAGCAGACGAAAAAATAAACAAAATATTAATGAAGATTCCAGAAATTTGCGTAGAGAATATACGAAACTTACTTAAAAAATTCCAACAGTTATGATCATTGCCTATGTAGGAAAACATAACTAGCTAATAAAATTAGGTCTATATAAGGAATACCTGACTGGATAAAACCAGGCCTAAATAAGGAAATTATACCTAACTAGTTAAAATTAGGAATGGATAAGGAAATATAACTAACAATATAAAAAGGCCTACATAAAGAAATAACTACACAAAATTATACCTAGACAAGAGAATATACATAAAAAGATAACATTAGGAATTTACCTGACTTGACAAAACTAGACAAAGACATACACTTAACTACGACAAATTAGGCCATAAAGCCAACACGATAAGTCGAGGGGGTGAACAAGTTACGAAGTAAAGCTAATTTACGGCGGGCGATAAGCAAGGGCTACCTGTACACATTATGACGTCATAAACCACCGGATGGCGGCGTCGTAAACCGCGGCAACGCGCGGAGGAAAATTTGACCAGTCGATATTTCACGTTTTTAACCGACTAGTCGGCAACTTAGCCGATTAGATATTGTGGTTTTTCACCGGTTTTTGCTCGTTCGACTAGTCAGATCGACTAGACTAGTCGATGTTTTACACGGTGACTAATCGACTAGTGTGAACGTCTAGACTGGTCGATGTTCATAAGTAATCGAAAAGTAGTATCGAAGTAATGAAAAGTATTCGATGTTCCCATCTCTGGGCGGAATAAAGCCAGTTTACGCCGGACGACAAGCACGGGCTACTGATGACTTCTGCACATGATGACGTCATAAACCCGGAGGAAACAATCCGAACGTCAGAGACTTGAGGTTTTCGAGCGGAACGGCCGTTTTGACAGATCACTCGACGCGGCCGATATGGTAGTTTTGTTATTTTTATAAACCGTCCTTCGTTGTTTAATTTTATTTTGTTTTTCGTCTGCTACACCGGTCAGCGTCTGCGCGTCTGGATATTTTGTTTCGTAAGTTTAGTACGCAAGTTCGGTGTTTAGTGATTGATCAAATATTAAATTAGTTCATCAATTGTGAAATGGCTCTCAGAACAAGTCAAGTAAAATTTGGAAACATTTTAGAAAGAAGGACAAGAATGAGGCAATGTGTAAGTTGCGTTTGAGAGACGTTAAGTTCTCAGAAAATACAACCAACCTCATGAAACAAATGAAATCAAACCGTGGAAAATAATATGAAACATTCGTATTAACAGTTAAAAACAACCTAATTTAATACAAACTTCGAGATTTTTTGTTTTTTTCCTGGTATATTCTGATTCGATACCGATACTCAAGGTATCGATACTTTGGATCCGATAATATCGGGGTATCGATATTTTTCTTTGAATACTGATTCGATACCAAATATCGGATCGAAGTCGGTATCGGAACGCCTCCACAAGTGGCTAAATAAAGCCAGTTTACGGCGGGCGATAAGCAGCGGCTACCTGTGCACATTATGACGTCAAAAACCACCGGAAGGCGGCGTCGTAAACCGCGGCAAACCTCGGAGGAAACAATCTAGACAGGAAGTTGTCGACCGAAACGGCTGTTTTGACAAATCACTCGACATGTTCGATAGGTAGGCTTACCATAAATTTTCAGAGCTAACCCGGATACCAAAAGAAAGGGTGGGGGGGGGGGAAAGAGGTGGGCAAGGGAAATGAAATGTTGCGGTAAAGTTTGGCACGGTGTAATTCTAATGATCTCGGCAGGCGGGCTACTTTGCTGCCATTTTTGCGTGGCATTATCGTTTCTTGAATACTGATTGGCTAAAAAATAAACTATGTATAACTAGGCTTACCAGACGTCAGGGGTTTCCCTGGACAGTCCGGGTTTCAGCCTTGCGTCCGGGGAAACTCCGGGGTTGAATTTTGTCCGAGGTTTAGTCAGCCTGCGTGAAAAAGAGAGGAAAACGCCCAAAATAAATGAATTCGTAAATAGTTTTGAACAGTTTTTTAAGAAAGTTTATACAAGACAAAAGAAATGTTAAACAAAACGAAGGGATATTTTATGGTTCCACCAGGTATCACACCTTCAGGGTCTCGGCCGGCGACGGGCTGATTCGTTGCGCGACAACGGCTCATCGTCTTCTGCTTGATCACAAGGCCTACACATTGTTATTTAGTCAATCGGGTTTGGACCGTTCTCGATCAAAATGTAAAAAAATGCTACTGGCGTTGAAATAAACAAAACAAATCAGTATTCCAGAAACGATAATTCCGCGCAAAAATGGCAGCAAGTAGCCCGTCTGCCGAGACTATTAGAATTACACCGGACTAAACTTTACTTACCACTCCATTTTATTTCCCTTCTCCTCCTCTTATCCCCCCTTCCTTTCTTCTGGTGTCCGGGGTTGGCTCTGAAAAATTATGGTGAGCCTATGTATGCCTTGTGACCAAGCAGAAGGCGCACTTGAGCAGTCTTCGCGCAACGAATCAGCCCGTGGTCGTCACCGGCCGAGACCCTTTCAGTGTGATATATCTCGTGAAACCATAAAATATCCATTCTGGTTCAACCTTTTTCTGTTTCGGAGAAACTTTCATAACTAATTATCAATTAATTAAATCGGGCATTTTCCTTTATTTTTCACTTAGGCTGGCTAAAACCCCGGACGTTTCTCCGGACGCTAGCCTGAAACCCGGACTGTCCGGGGAAATCCCTGACGTCTGGGAATCCTTTGTCGATTCTCTGGGAATCCCTTGAAGGTGGGTGGTTTTGTAGTTTTAAATATCCGGATTTGAGGGAACCACAAATATTACACTGCTAGCCAGGCATGTGAGGAATCCCGCGCAGCTAGTGATAAGTAAATATTCGCTGCTGTCGAGGAACTACTCCTTTTATTTATCTTTCTTCATTCAAATGTCAGGGAAGCAGTACTTATTTCTTGATTGTCTGTTTTTCGTCGATAACCGACGAGGTAAGCTTTGAGAAGAGGAGTAAATGATAACATCTGATAACGAAATAAGAAAAATCTCACGTACCAAGAGAAAATGGGCTATATTTATAGCATTTGCTGTTTTTTATTGTTTTATTTTATTTATTTATTTATTTTAGCTGAGGCAAAAACAGACAAATTCACAAAAAAATTTTAGGTGGAACATAAAGTAATTAGTGGTAATGTTTCCCACACCAATGAAAGGGTTTTATTTTTACTTCAGGAACTTTGAATTATTCTGATTTAGCCTAAAAGCACGCAATTTTCGCAAATCTTTGAAGTTAAAATAAGAAGGTATTTAATTAATAACGATGACCGAACTCTGGAATAAAATTAGATCCCCTTGCTGCAACATAGGGTTAAAACATATATTTCAGGAAAAGTAAAATTTATTAAAGACAATTGAGTAAGAATTTTGTCAATCATTGCTAAAATAAAATTTTTACCAAATAAGATTTTTTTATTCAAAACAATAATTTAGAAAATAGGCAATAGTGAATAAACCGCATATTCCAAACGTAAGCACAGTTAAATTAAAAGGTTTTTATCTGTGTCCATAAAATTCTAAATAAACCTGCCTCTGAAAGTTAAATAATACATGGGACAGACGCTGAACTTACATTTTTCATTGCAGCCAGGACATGAATGGTAAATCCCTCACCTGAAACAAACGATGAAATAATGTAGATTTCAAGCAACAATTACATTTATGATATCTTTGTATATGTAAAAATAGCTAAAATATTTCTATACCACGAATGCAACGAATACTAAATATTTTTTTTCAAAACTATTGTTATGATACATAAGTATGAACATATTTGTAATGTAGTAAATCATAACAGTATTAGCAATATAGTCATAATTAAGAAAGTATTTGATGGTTTAATATAAAAATTACGAATAAAAAAACAGTATAAATTTTAAGCTGATTTTGTACAAAAAGGTACTGTCGATATTTGTTGAATCTAAAAACTCAAAACTAAAACGATACTAAATTGTACGTAAAATACATTTTTAGAAGTATTTTTCATATTGATTATAATAACAATTTGCAATTGACAGTTATAATTACGTTTCAACTTATAAAACTTGCCCACCACAGCCTCAGATTTTAAATTAAAATAGTAATCATTTTGAACTGCGAAACAAAAAGAAACTTCTGAAATTATTGTAGTGAACGCCAATAGATTATCAGGGTACCAATTTATTTTAATTATATTTCATTATAATTAATACCAACAGTAGTAAATAGGTATTTAGCATAATATATTTTCATTAATTCTTAATTATTAGAATATTACTTCTATGATGAATGCTTCCATTTTGAGCGTAATGTATTTTTTATACTGTAGAACAATTAACAACAACAAACAATTTTTTAATAACAGTAAAATAAACATCTAACAAAACATTTAAAGCAATATCATTTAATTTAGCAATACAATAGATTAAAATAAAACGTTTTAAAAATGTTTCTCCAGGAAAAGCCTATGATTATCCAAGTGTCAGGATTACCCAGCGAGCCTCTAGCAATAACATTTAACTCCGGCGGCTTTATTCAATTTAAAACAGTGATGTCGATTCAAATGTTATTCGTGGAAATATTTACGAAGAGATTAAGGCCCCATTTACATTTTATTGAAAAAAGTTATATTGCGACCTCTGCGAAATTTCGCCGGAACTTTTCATGTTTAAATATATTGCTTCTCGAATATTGAAATTTGCTTACAACTGAAATGTAATTACAGTAGTAATGTTCCATACAAAAAGTGAGGATGTTTATTAATTTCAAACAGGGAGCTTATTTCAAGTGTCACGAAAGTCTTTTTGTGGATAGATTATGTTATTTTTTTATTCGGAAACGAATTGTCCATGCAAATGAGTTGTTGCCAATTTCCCCTTATAATTAATAGTTATCATGTACAACATACCACTATTGCAGCAGACCTGGACACTCAGCAAATCTCTAATACATAACCCAAATAAACGATATAACATTTTTATTTCACCCTTAGGACGAGTACGCAGGTTTGCTGATCGGAAATATAAAAATCGGGATTTTAGGATAATATACGATTTTATTAAGATATGTTACGTAGAATTATAGATATATATATATACGTGGACGGCTTAGAAGATAAGGGAGTCTTCTTAGCCATCCACTGTATATACTATATAACACGAACAAATATTTTTTTGCTGCTGGGGGGCCGGGCGAAACGAAAATTGATCATGGTCTCAGGCTTAGGCTTACGTTTACAACTTCTTCTCAAAAAGTAAATTTGCTAAAACGGTCAATGAAATATTTAGCGCAATCTTAATTCGTATAAAGCTTTCCTACTGTTGTTGAAGATCGCTTTCATGCCATTGTTAATAACAAGTAACCACACTGTTGGAACCGTGAGAGATTCTGTACATTAAAAATAACAGAAAATAAAGAATCAACAAAATTACTTATTTATTAGTAAGGGTCCACCTACGCATAATAAAACCCTGATTCATTTTCACCTTTTTTAAAATCAAAAATAAAAACTTTAATAAGTTTTTATTTTTGATAATTTATTCTGTGAGTTGTATAATTACAACTCACAGAAACTCATTAAGAGTCCTCCTTACCCACGGCAGTTTCCGTTTTTCTACGACACTAACGGCGACTTCTGGAACTTCGGCTCCATAAGAGCCCATGCTAAATCAGTGCACATTTTGCGATGTAAGGTTTCGCGCGGACCCATTTAGCGCCAATATTTTTTTAACAAATCCATACTATGCGATATTATTTAAATACATAATACTCTAAATTACTGGATTTTTTATTATTTTTTTAAAAAGGTCATAAAACACGTTATATTGATGTCCAAAGTTGGCTATTCTAAATTAATTATGAAAAACTCTATTTTAGTTATTGAAGTTATTTAAATATTATTTTACATAAATAATACTCTAAACTAATGGAATTGATTTTTATTTTTTGGAAAAGGTCATGCAACACGTTATATTAATGTCCAATGTTGACTATTACAAATTGGTTTTAGATAAAAAAAACTTTTTAAGTTATCGAAATTCCAAAAAGTAATTCTAGTAGTTTGGCCATTTCCCGTTACAACTATATTGAATTTAAAATCATCCCTTACCTCATGGGGCGTTCATATGAATCCGCGTGAGAGCTGTTTTTGAACATTTTTGGCTGGGTAGGGAGGACTGTTAAGACAGAACATTTACAAGGATGGAGAGAATATCCATTTTCACTGAACGTGTTCTGTAGTGTCCCCGACGAACAATATTCCGTGGTCGGACGGTAAAGTGAGAGCTTTCAATAATAACTGGGCTAAAAACCGCCTGACGCTGACGCTTCATGCCACGAGCTCTGGCCGTTGGGAATTAATTTCAAAACTTGATTTGCATTGACCTTCAAATCATCATGTACAAAAAGGCTATAATACTGAAATTTTAAAGACCTATGTCTAAAAATAGTAATTCGTTGAACACAGCTTTTGAACTTCAATAAACTACTTTTGCCGCATACTTTTTTCCTTAAGCATAGTTTAATGCTATAGCTGATTTTCTAAATTGTTTAACTTTAATTTTCACAGGAATTCCGCTTTTGTAATCTACTTTAACACCTGAAGCTTGGCAACCAAAAATACCCTTTACTGGTGATCGGCGTCTTAAGGTACAGTTCGCACATTACATCTCCGGCTATGGCTGAGTTGGCTAAATTACAAGGTGCGGGGTGGAGACAGGGTATTTTTCTCAAAGCATTGTTCTAAAACTCCACAACTTGTCAATGTATTAACCAATTTCACATGTTCAAAATATTGTATAATACAGTTGGTAGTTAGTAGAGTCATAGCCGAAGATAAAATGCGCAAACTATAATGTAAAACGTTTGTAAATGATTAGAGCCTTTTTGGAAACAAATCGGCTGCTGAATTTTAGTTTAAATTCAAGGGTTTTGAGGGAGGAGTAGGAAGGAGCTTAATGATATGAAAAATTATTTTTTTCAGCAAAAACCACTTATAATGCTGTACCTATATTACATGTGTTATGAAAATCAGTAGGGGAAATTAAATAAGAATCGGTTTTTTCTAATCCATAGGAATATCTTTTGACAAACCGCACAAAGAAAAATTCGACATCCTCTCTAACTAGTTGACATAAACAAGTAGTATAAATAATTACAATTCTGTCCAACCCATAGAGAAACTGCTGTACCCATAAATATTGTAAATACTGGTGAATAATTACCAAATTTATAATAGTCTATTTGCTGGTTTTTAAAAGTAAATTTAGTGTTAAAGAGAACTTACGAGCTCTTCACTGGAGTTTGATAACGTTAACGTAGACTCAGGAGAGCGATATTCGCCACATCGGTTAACAGAATGTATTCGTTATCAACTTACTGGCAGCCCTAAAGCGAATAAATTCGTTTAAAAGATAAATTAATTTCAAGCCTGTAAAAAAGCCCGACTACTTTCAAGTGTTTTTAATGCTTATGTTACTATACCAGTAACATTTTTACATTATTAAAACACGAAAAAAAAAATACAAGAACTACATCAAATACAAAAAGAATTACAAAAAGAAATACAAGAAGATCAAAATTCTCTCCATATCAGTAACATTCTCTTTTATTAAATAATACGGTAAATGACATTTTTATTGTCCAAATATAAATATTTCAGCTGGAAAGGAGGCAATATCAATTTTATGAAATAGTGGCTTTACTATTTCTATTTTATACTCAATTTCATTGCCGTTCTAAATGATTAAAAATGGACTGAAAGCTCCGCAATATAAAGCGAGCTGTGAATTCAGATCACAAGCTATTGTCATCGTTCTCAAAGGACGAAGCGAGTTGGCTATTACAGGCAGAAAGGTTTTCGTTAACGAATCTTTTATTAGCTACCTCTGTTATTGATTAGGCTTCTTCCAAGTTAACTGATTGAATCTAACGCTGATGTAAAACTTCCTCCGCTATAAGTTTCATTGGTGTTAAAAATTACTTCTTTTTTAAGAATTTTTTCGTAAAAGTTGGGAATGAAATATTTTAAGTTATAGTCTAACATTCTATTATAGATTATCAGAAATTTGGAATATTGGGCAAGTATCACGTTTAATTGGAAGCATCATAAAAACTTTTCACTATACTACTATTATATCGCCTTTATCTTATGTGTCAAGCTACTGCGAAAACTCGTCATTATATTGTTTACTAAGGAATGTTTACTACCGTATTGAAAAGTAGTCTTTACTACCGAACTGAAAAGTAATTTTTACTATCTCTTTTTTTCAATACATATAAACAAAAAACGGAGCACATTTCAATTTCTTGTGGTGAAAAATGTCGTTCAAAACACGATGGAATGTGTTTTACATATTCTCACTTTGCACTCTTGTTAAATAATTTAATATACATATTTATCATAGTTAACATAAAACATCACTATGATTTATTCCATTATATACCGGAGAGAAAGTTACAGGAAATAATACCGGGATAAAAATTCTAATGAGAATTCTAGAAAAAAGGAGAAGAGACAAACGTTTGCTCTAATGTGCAAACCGTGTATCCAACGTGGGAGTGAAAAGCCCGAAATTAATGAAGCACAAAAGAAGCAGAGTACGCTGTCGCCATTACAAAAGCTTTCCTTGAGCTTTATGAAAGAAAACCCAGGTTAAACTTTCTTTATCCTAGAAAATAATCCCACTAAAAAAATAAAGTAATATTTATATGAAACCGAGAAGAACCTCTTTTGTTTAGTGGAGGATAATAATCAGACCGATTTAAAAATGTATTATTATCTACACAATACTGATGAGAACCTTTAATGTTTAGGGGACGACTAACATTAGTTAAAACTAGATTAGTACTAAATATGAGTTACATCCTAATAAATTTATCATTAAAAAATACACGCGTATAAAGAGAAATTACAACTAAAATATTCCCCATAAGGAACAAGCGTATACAAGCATGACGCAAGCAGCATCAAAGCACTGCCATCGGCTTATCTAGAGGCGTTGTCTAACATGTGTGTTTTGTGTTTAACATCTGAAAGGCTGTTGAAACCAGTTTTCACCGCGTTTCACAAAAATAGCACTCTACATCGTTTAGAAAGTAATAGTAAAGCCACTCGATTGACTAAACAACTAATTTCATCTGAATTTAAACAAAATACTATATTATGTCGCCGTTCATAGCACGGGCTAAGAGATTTTAAAGTGTTAACTGCAATAGCACTTTGATCCAGAGGTTTAAGTGAATTAGCTCTTATCACTCACCTTTACTTATTCTCTTTGAGTGTACTAGGTAACGATAATAAATACTGAGTTATTTTATATTAGTACTACTTCACGTTGTTTTTTTTTTATGTTTTGAAATGTTCTTTTTTTAGTTTATTTCACCTATTGTTATCCCAGGGATGTTTTTGATGAACTTAAATTCACACGTACACAAAAAACATAGTCCCTTATCATGGTCCATAAGGGTTCACTCCTACGTTTCGCATGACCGAGAAAAACGTTCCGCTTCGTCAGGAGCCGATTTTTTAGTTTTTTGACGCGCCTCGCGTATTCGCGTCGAACGACGGAACACTAACACTGGCTGCATCGACAACACCCCTAGGATAACAATAGGTGAGAGAAACCCAAAAATTAATTACATAAATAATTATCTATTGCTGAAAAATTCATTGCAAACAACTGGAAATTATTAAGCATCCGTTTCATTCACTGTTGATTATGACACACCCAAAGCTATATAGCTGTTAAGTAAAAATGATCCGGGCACATGAAAGCCTTATTTTGAGCTATTCAAGTATTGCATCTACGCTTATATTTTTTATGCGATACAAATCTGACAAGCGCTTCAAGTCTCGTTTAAACAACTTCCATGAAATTACTGAAATATACTTCATAAATACAACAGTATTATATACACACAACAAGGGTGGAATCTATTATTGTATATTCCAAAGAGTTAACAAAATCAACTACTGTATCTATAAATTGGGCTTTCAGTCAATGGTCTTGAGTAATGAAACAGCTGGTCTCCATATTACAAAGCTTAACATGTCATCACACCCTTAAGTCCCTATGTGGTCTGAGTCTTAATTAAGCGATCGTTTTAAGGAATTTAATATCCAACCATTGTTTAACACTTCCGCTTATTTTTAAAATAAATGGTAAAATAAATTAACTATGCCACTATCGAACACAGAGCTTCAACGATATGACGCATACTGCACCACACACATCAAAGCTATGCCGAAGGGCTGGAACTTGTCAGGCGTTAACTTAACATACTCGTTTTGGCTAAACTTTAGAAACAGTCTCCACCGTTAAAATCTAAGTTAAAGATTGATATTTTTCTATATTTACAATCTTGATTATGTTAACAAAACATCATTTCGATATTATCATCGACACGATAGTTTAAAGCATAGATATTTTTCTGCATGATAGTTTAGTAAATACATAATAATTCTAACAGGTTTAATCGAAATAAAACATTAAATATCACAAAAAAGTCACTTTAGCTGCAGCCTCTAAACATTGAGAAAATGCACTTTGCACGACACATGGATACTACCGACGCATAAAATCGCCTAGGTTCAAGTCAAACATGTCCTTCCTTTTATTATATCGTAGAAAAATTTAAAAACTGGAACTATTGAAACCAGTAACGCATGTTGCTGATGAAATGCTAGGTTCGTGTTTGTAGCTAGTACTAGCTGCTCTCCCTGGCCCTGGCTCCACATATAAGTTATCTTCAATGTTACTCGACGACATATTGGAATTTTCAAACTATTTACCTTCATCCACGTTGGTTACACTGCCAAATCTATCCATCGCTTCTATCACTTTTCACTCCAAGAATCATCGTAATACCACATGAAACTGAATTAGCTAACAAAGCAAATTTTTTGCAATCCATGACTGACTGCTCAACTGTAGATTTGACAGTCCTCAAATTGCAATAGGATGGTAAAAGATATAACTGAAACCTACATTTTAATTATCGGTTAAAACAGTAACCTAAATGGTTTACTTCAAATTTGTTTCACATTAATAACAATACAACAAATGTTCTAAAGGAAATCGATCATCTATATCAAATCGAAAAACATATATTTTTAACTCCGATTTTAACGGTGGAGACGGCTAAGTTTAGCCAGTAAAATAACTGAACATTATTGAAACACTTCATAATGTTCAATAGTGTTGAACACTATTGAACTCACAGCTTCAACGATATGACGCATACTGCACCACACACATCAAAGCAATGCCGAAGGCCCGTACCTTGTGAGGCGTTAACATTCTCGTTTTGAACCCAAACATCTACCGGCTGTTTACGCCCAAACGGCTTACGTACTGTAGAGCACAATATCAGACCTAGCTGGTTGTTCTGCTGTCGATAGATCCAATGTTAACAACACACGTATTATGATAACGCCAAGGGCTTGCTTCTTATGAGGCGTTGACAAGAAATCCATCTTTGGAACGAGACGATACTTAAATTTTGAGGGTATTTAACATCTTACTATAATTTGGATTTATTAATTATAGATCTTGAAAATCTGACCATTCATAAAGTGAAATCATAAATTTTTTTGTACTAAGAAAATAATATTTTAAACACAGCTATTACAGTATTTCATGTTTTCGTAATAATTGTCACGTGAACCACAAAATTAATAAATATAGACGTTTTAATCTATATAACTTCGTACGACAATGAAACTAACTTGTCGTAAAAAATATTATTATAGCTGTGTTTAAAATATTATTTTCTTAGTACAAAAAAATTTATGATTTCACTTTATGAATGGTCAGATTTTCAAGATCTATAATTAATAAATCCAAATTATAGTAAGATGTTAAATACCCTCAAAATTTAAGTATCGTCTCGTTCCAAAGATGGATTTCTTGTCAACGCCTCATAAGAAGCAAGCCCTTGGCGTTATCATAATACGTGTGTTGTTAACATTGGATCTATCGACAGCAGAACAACCAGCTAGGTCTGATATTGTGCTCTACAGTACGTAAGCCGTTTGGGCGTAAACAGCCGGTAGATGTTTGGGTTCAAAACGAGAATGTTAACGCCTCACAAGGTACGGGCCTTCGGCATTGCTTTGATGTGTGTGGTGCAGTATGCGTCATATCGTTGAAGCTGTGAGTTCAATAGTGTTCAACACTATTGAACATTATGAAGTGTTTCAATAATGTTCAGTTATTTTACTGGCTAAACTTAGCCGTCTCCACCGTTAAAATCGGAGTTAAAAATATATGTTTTTCGATTTGATATAGATGATCGATTTCCTTTAGAACATTTGTTGTATTGTTATTAATGTGAAACAAATTTGAAGTAAACCATTTAGGTTACTGTTTTAACCGATAATTAAAATGTAGGTTTCAGTTATATCTTTTACCATCCTATTGCAATTTGAGGACTGTCAAATCTACAGTTGAGCAGTCAGTCATGGATTGCAAAAAATTTGCTTTGTTAGCTAATTCAGTTTCATGTGGTATTACGATGATTCTTGGAGTGAAAAGTGATAGAAGCGATGGATAGATTTGGCAGTGTAACCAACGTGGATGAAGGTAAATAGTTTGAAAATTCCAATATGTCGTCGAGTAACATTGAAGATAACTTATATGTGGAGCCAGGGCCAGGGAGAGCAGCTAGTACTAGCTACAAACACGAACCTAGCATTTCATCAGCAACATGCGTTACTGGTTTCAATAGTTCCAGTTTTTAAATTTTTCTACGATATAATAAAAGGAAGGACATGTTTGACTTGAACCTAGGCGATTTTATGCGTCGGTAGTATCCATGTGTCGTGCAAAGTGCATTTTCTCAATGTTTAGAGGCTGCAGCTAAAGTGACTTTTTTGTGATATTTAATGTTTTATTTCGATTAAACCTGTTAGAATTATTATGTATTTACTAAACTATCATGCAGAAAAATATCTATGCTTTAAACTATCGTGTCGATGATAATATCGAAATGATGTTTTGTTAACATAATCAAGATTGTAAATATAGAAAAATATCAATCTTTAACTTAGATTTTAACGGTGGAGACTGTTTCTAAAGTTTAGCCAAAACGAGTATGTTAAGTTAACGCCTGACAAGTTCCAGCCCTTCGGCATAGCTTTGATGTGTGTGGTGCAGTATGCGTCATATCGTTGAAGCTCTGTGTTCGATAGTGGCATAGTTAATTTATTTTACCATTTATTTTAAAAATAAGCGGAAGTGTTAAACAATGGTTGGATATTAAATTCCTTAAAACGATCGCTTAATTAAGACTCAGACCACATAGGGACTTAAGGGTGTGATGACATGTTAAGCTTTGTAATATGGAGACCAGCTGTTTCATTACTCAAGACCATTGACTGAAAGCCCAATTTATAGATACAGTAGTTGATTTTGTTAACTCTTTGGAATATACAATAATAGATTCCACCCTTGTTGTGTGTATATAATACTGTTGTATTTATGAAGTATATTTCAGTAATTTCATGGAAGTTGTTTAAACGAGACTTGAAGCGCTTGTCAGATTTGTATCGCATAAAAAATATAAGCGTAGATGCAATACTTGAATAGCTCAAAATAAGGCTTTCATGTGCCCGGATCATTTTTACTTAACAGCTATATAGCTTTGGGTGTGTCATAATCAACAGTGAATGAAACGGATGCTTAATAATTTCCAGTTGTTTGCAATGAATTTTTCAGCAATAGATAATTATTTATGTAATTAATTTTTGGGTTTCTCTCACCTATTGTTATCCTAGGGGTGTTGTCGATGCAGCCAGTGTTAGTGTTCCGTCGTTCGACGCGAATACGCGAGGCGCGTCAAAAAACTAAAAAATCGGCTCCTGACGAAGCGGAACGTTTTTCTCGGTCATGCGAAACGTAGGAGTGAACCCTTATGGACCATGATAAGGGACTATGTTTTTTGTGTACGTGTGAATTTAAGTTCATCAAAAACATCCCTGGGATAACAATAGGTGAAATAAACTAAAAAAAGAACATTTCAAAACATAAAAAAAAAACAACGTGAAGTAGTACTAATATAAAATAACTCAGTATTTATTATCGTTACCTAGTACACTCAAAGAGAATAAGTAAAGGTGAGTGATAAGAGCTAATTCACTTAAACCTCTGGATCAAAGTGCTATTGCAGTTAACACTTTAAAATCTCTTAGCCCGTGCTATGAACGGCGACATAATATAGTATTTTGTTTAAATTCAGATGAAATTAGTTGTTTAGTCAATCGAGTGGCTTTACTATTACTTTCTAAACGATGTAGAGTGCTATTTTTGTGAAACGCGGTGAAAACTGGTTTCAACAGCCTTTCAGATGTTAAACACAAAACACACATGTTAGACAACGCCTCTAGATAAGCCGATGGCAGTGCTTTGATGCTGCTTGCGTCATGCTTGTATACGCTTGTTCCTTATGGGGAATATTTTAGTTGTAATTTCTCTTTATACGCGTGTATTTTTTAATGATAAATTTATTAGGATGTAACTCATATTTAGTACTAATCTAGTTTTAACTAATGTTAGTCGTCCCCTAAACATTAAAGGTTCTCATCAGTATTGTGTAGATAATAATACATTTTTAAATCGGTCTGATTATTATCCTCCACTAAACAAAAGAGGTTCTTCTCGGTTTCATATAAATATTACTTTATTTTTTTAGTGGGATTATTTTCTAGGATAAAGAAAGTTTAACCTGGGTTTTCTTTCATAAAGCTCAAGGAAAGCTTTTGTAATGGCGACAGCGTACTCTGCTTCTTTTGTGCTTCATTAATTTCGGGCTTTTCACTCCCACGTTGGATACGCGGTTTCCACATTAGAGCAAACGGTTGTCTCTTCTCCTTTTTTCTAGAATTCTCATCAGAATTTTCATCCCGGTATTATTTCCTGTAACTTTCTCTCCGGTATATAATTTGGAATAAATCATAGTGATGTTTTATGTTAACTACGATAAATATGTATATTAAATTATTTAACAAGAGTGCAAAGTGAGAATATGTAAAACACATGCCATCGTGTTTTGAACGACATTTTTCATCCACACAACATTGAAATCAGCTGCGTTTTTTGTTTATATGTATTGGAAAAATAAAAAGAGATTGTAAAATTACTTTTCAATTCGGTAGTAAAGATTACTTTTCAATACGGTAGTAAACATTATTTACCATAGGTAACAATATAATGACGAGTTTTCGCTTTTTAGCAGGAGATAAACTCATAAGATGAAAGCAACATAATAATAGTACAGTGAACAGTTTTTTATGATGCTTTCAATTAAACGTGACACTTACATAACATTCCGAATTTCTGCAGATCATAATAAGCTAAAATAGACTATTAGACTATAACTTTTAAAAATATTTCTTTCCCAACTTAAGAAAAAGTCCTCAAAAAGTAATAATTTTAAACCAATGTAACTTATAAAGGTAGAAGTTTTACATCAGCGTTAGATTCAATCAGTTAACTTGGAAGTAGCCTAATCAGTAACAGAGGTAGCTAATAAAAGATTCGTTAACGAAAACCTTTCTGCCTGTAATAGCCAACTCGCTTCGTCCTTTGAGAACGATGACAATAGCTTGTGATCTGAATTCACAGCTCGCTTTATATTGCGGAGCTTTCAGTTCATTTTTAATCATTTAGAACGGCAATGAAATTGAGTATAAAATAGAAATAGTAAAGCCACTATTTCATAAAATTGATATTGCCTCCTTTCCAGCTGAAATATTTATATTTGGACAATAAAAATGTCATTTACCGTATTATTTAATAAAAGAGAATGTTACTGATATGGAGAGAATTTTGATCTTCTTGTATTTCTTTTTGTAATTCTTTTTGTATTTGATGTAGTTCTTGTATTTTTTTTCGTGTTTTAATAATGTAAAAATGTTACTGATATAGTAACATAAGCATTAAAAACACTTGAAAGTAGTCGGGCTTTTTTACAGGCTTGAAATTTATCTTTTAAACGAATTTATTCGCTTTAGGGCTGCAAGTAAGTTGATAACGAATACATTCTGTTAACCGTTGTGGCGAATATCGCTCTCCTGAGTCTACGTTAACGTTATCAAACTCCAATGAAGAGCTCGTAAGTTCTCTTTAACACTAAATTTACTTTTAAAAATCAGCAAATATACTATTTTAAATTCGGGAATTATTTACCAATATTTACAATATTTTTGGTTACAGCAGTTGCTCTATGGGTTGGAAAGGATTGTAATTATTAATACTGTTTATTTGTTTATTTCATCTAGTTAGAGAGGATGTCGGATTTTTCTCTGTGCGGTTTGTCAAAAGATATTCTTATGGATTATTAAAAACCGATTCTTATTTAATTTCCCCTAATGATTTTCATAACACATGCAATATAGGTACAGCATTATGAGTGTTTTTTGCTGAAAAAATTAATTTTTCATATCATTAAGCTCCTTCCTCCTCCTCCCTCAAAACCCTTGGATTTAATCTAAAATTCAACAGCCGTTTCTGTTTCTAAAAACGGCTATAACAATTTACAGAGGTTTTAAATTACATTACATTATAGTTCGTGCATTTCATTTTCGGCTATGACTACCAGCTATACGATATTTTGAACATGTGAAGTTGGTTAATACATTGACAAGTTGTGGAGTTTTAGAACAATGTTTCAGAAAAGTACCCTCTCTCCACCCCGCACCTTAGAATTTAGCCAACTCAGTCATAGCCGGAGATGTAATGTGCGAACTGTACCATAAGACGTCGACCACCAGTAAAGGGTATTTTTTGGTTTGCCAAGCTTCAGGTTTTAAAGTAGATTATAAAAGCGGAATTCCTGTGAAAATTAAAGTTAAACAATTTAGAAAATCAGCTATAGCATTAAGCTATGCTTAAGGAAAAAAGTATGCGGCAAAAGTAGTTTATTGAAGTTAAAAAGCTGTGTTCAACGAATTACTATTTTTAGGCATAGGTCTTTAAAATTTCAGTATTATAGCCTTTTTGTACATGATGATTTGAAGGTTAATGCAAATAAAGTTTTGAAATTAATTCCCAACGGCCAGAGCTCGTGGCATGAAGCGTCAGCGTCAGGCGGTTTTTAGCCCAGTTATTATTGAAAGCTCTCCCTTTACCGCCCGACCACGGAATTGTTCGTCGGTGACGCAACCGAAAATGTTCAGTGAAAATGGATATTCTTTCCGTCCTTGTAAATGTTCTATCTTAACAGTCCTCCCTACCCAGCCAAAAATGTTCAAAAACAGCTGTCACGCGGATCCATATAAACGCCCCTTGAGGTAAGGGATGATTTGAAATTCAATATAGTTGTAACGGGAAATGGCCAAACTACTAGAATTACTTTTTGGAATTTCGATAACTTAAAAAGTTTTTTTATCTAAAACCAATTTGTAATAGTCAACATTGGACATTAATATAACGTGTTGCATGACCTTTTCCAAAAAATAAAAATCAATTCCATTAGTTTAGAGTATTATTTATTTAAAATAATATTTAAATAACTTCGATAACTGAAATAGAGTTTTTCATAATTAATTTAGAATAGCCAACTTTGGGCATCAATATAACGTGTTTTATGACCTTTTTAAAAAAATAATAAAAAATCCAGTAATTTAGAGTATTATGTATTTAAATAATATCGCATAGTATGGATTTGTTAAAAAATATTGGCGCTAAATGGGTCCGCGCGAAACCTTACATCGCAAAATGTGCACTGATTTAGCATGGGCTCTTATGGAGCCGAAGTTTCAGAAGTCGCCGTTAGTGTCGTAGAAAAACGAAAACTGCCGTGGGTAAGGAGGACTCTTAATGAGTTTCTGTGAGTTGTAATTATACAACTCACAGAATAAATTATCAAAAATAAAAACGTATTAAAGTTTTTATTTTTGATTTAAAAAATGGTAAAAATGAATCAGGGTTTTATGCGTAGGTGGACCCTTACTAATAAATAAGTAATTTTATTGATTCTTTATTTTCTGTTATTTTTAATATACAGAATCTCCAACAGTTCCAACAGTGTGGTTACTTGTTATTAACAATGGCATGAAAGCGATCTTCAACAACAGTAGGAAAGCTTTATACGAATTAAGATTGCGCTAAATATTTCATTGACCGTTTTAGCAAATTTACTTTTTGAGAAGAAGTTGTAAACGTAAGCCTAAGCCTGAGACCATGATCAATTTTCGTTTCGCCCGGCCCCCGAGCAGCAAAAAAATATTTGTTCGTGTTATATAGTATATACAGTGGATGGCTAAGAAGACTCCCTTATCTTCTAAGCCGTCCACGTATATATATATATATATATATATATATATATATATATATATATATATATATATATATATATATATATATATATATAATCCTACGTAACATATCTTAATAAAATCGTATATTACCCTAAAATCCCGATTTTTATATTTCCAAGGCAGCAAACCTGCATACTCGTCCTAAGGAGGAATTAAAAATGTTATATCGTTTATTTAGGTTATGCATTAGAGATTTGCTGAGTGTCCAGGTCTGCTGCAATAGTGGTAAGATGTACATGCTAACTATTAACTATAAGGGGAGATTTGCAACAATTCATTTGCAAGGTCAATTCGTTTCCGAATGAAAAAAATAATCTAATCTATCCACAGAAACACTTTCGTGACACTTGAAATTAGCTCCCTGTTTGAAATTAATAAACATCCTCACTTTTTGTATTGAGCATTACTAACTACACTTCAGGTGTATGCAAATTTAAATATTCGAGAAGCAATATATTTATACATGAAAAGTTCCGGCGTAATTTCGCAGAGGTCGCAATATCACTTTTTTCAATAAAATGTAAATGGGTCCGTAATCTCTTCGTAAATATTTCCACGAATAACATTTGAATCGACATCACTGTTTTAAATTGAATAAAGCCGCCGGAGTTAACTGTTATTGCTAGAAGTTCGCTGGGTAATCCTGACATTTGGATTATCATAGGCTTTCCTGGAGAAACATTTTAAAAACGTTTTATTTTAATCTATTGCATTGCTAAATTAAATGATATTGCTTTGAATGTTTTGTTAGATGTTTATTTTACTTTATTAAAAAATTGTTTGTTGTTGTTAATTGTTCTACAGTTTAAAAAATACATTACGCTTAAAATGAAAGCATTCATTATACAGGGTGTTTTTTTTTTAAACTTGCTTCTTAATTTATTCAGAAACAAAAATAAATTTTAGTATTCTGTTTTCTGGAAACGTCTACCAATGCAGGGGGAAGTCAATTTCACAGGAAAACTTTATCCCCCCAACTACCTCCTTCTCACCCCAACCCCTAACTTAACATTTTCAAATGGCAACATACCCTTTGTGACATATCAAATTAAAGAGCATAAAAAAGAAACATTTTGGTGGAAGAAAAATTAAAATTGCCTCATGCGTTCTCGAGTTATTTGGTTTTTAAGGGTATTTTTCGTTTAACTTCAAATATTTATAATTTAAAAATTAACACAGACATAAATTATGATGTTAGCGGGAAACATCTAATTAATGACAGGGGAATACTTTACAATATTTGAAACATGTCGATATACACATCAGAGAGTGATTTACCTACCGAATCAATAAAAGTACCATATCTAAAAATGACTGTTCACTGTTCATAAATTGTTTCGTATCTTATTTACATTTTCAGAGTATCTATTTTTGTTTACAATGTCAATGGTTGACAATTTGTCTGAATGTAATCAGCTGTAAAATTACGATTTACATTTAGCAAGTTGGTCAGCACTGGACCGTTGAAAGCGCCCTCTAGAAATAAATCAAAGGCTTGGGGGTCGAAGCAGTTAAAGGATTGTTTATTTTAATCATCAGTCGCAGGTGCGCTACATTATAAGCTTTAAAATGACACCTCAGTCGTAAAAATCGGTTAAGTAGGACGGCTGAAAAAGGGATCTAACAGAAAAAAACCTTATTGTATTAAGTATATAGATGGAAATGTGATTAAAATAAATTGGTACCCTGATAATCTATTGGCGTTCACATCAATAATTTAAGAAGTTTCTTTTTGTTTCGCAGTTCAAAATGATTACTACTTTAATTTAAAATCTGAGGCCGTGGTGGGCAAGTTTGATAAATTGAAACGTAATTATAACTGTCAATTGCAAATTGTCATTACACTCAATATGAAAATTACCTCTAAAATGTACTTTACTTACAATTTATTATCGTTTTAGTTTTTAGTTTTTAGATTCAACAAATAACTACAGTACCTTTTTGTACAAAATCAGCTTAAAATTTATACTGTTTTTTTATTCGCAATTTTAAATTAAACCATCAAATACTTTCTTAATTATGAATATATTGCTAATACGGTTATGATTTACTACATAATAAATATGTTCATACATATGTATCATAACAATAGTTTTGAAAAAAAAAATTTAGTATTCGTTGCATTTGTGGTATAGAAATATTTTAGCTATTTTTACATATACAAAGATATCATAAATGTAATTGTGGCTTGAAATCTACATTATTTCATCGTTTGTTTCAGGTGAGGGATTTACCATTCATGTCCTGGCTGCAATGAAAAATGTAAGTTCAGCGTCTGTCCCATGTATTATTTAACTTTCAGAGGCAGGTTTATTTAGAATTTTATGGACACAGATAAAAACCTTTTAATTTAACTGTGCTTACGTTTGGAATATGCGGTTTATTCACTATTGCCTATTTTCTAAATTATTGTTTTGAATAAAAAAATCTTATTTGGTAAACATTTTATTTTAGCAATGATTGACAAAATTCTTACTCAATTGTCTTTAATAAATTTTACTTTTCCTGAAATATATGTTTTAACCCTATGTTGCAGCAAGGGGATCTAATTTTATTCCAGAGTTCGGTCATCGTTATTAATTAAATACCTTCTTATTTTAACTTCAAAGATTTGCGAAAATTGCGTGCTTTTAGGCTAAATCAGAATAATTCAAAGTTCCTGAAGTAAAAATAAAACCCTTTCATTGGTGTGGGAAACATTACCACTAATTACTTTATGTTCCACCTAAAATTTTTTTGTGAATTTGTCTGTTTTTGCCTCAGCTAAAATAAATAAATAAATAAAATAAAAAAATAAAAAACAGCAAATGCTATAAACATAGCCCATTTTCTCTTGGTACGTGAGATTTTTCTTATTTCGTTATCAGATGTTATCATTTACTCCTCTTCTCAAAGCTTACCTCGTCGGTTATCGACGAAAAACAGACAATCAAGAAATAAGTACTGCTTCCCTGACATTTGAATGAAGAAAGATAAATAAAAGGAGTAGTTCCTCGACAGCAGCGAATATTTACTTATCACTAGCTGCGTGGGATTCCTCACGTGCCTGGCTAGCAGTGTAATATTTGTGTTTCCCTCAAATCCGAATAATTAAAACTACAAAACCACCCAACCTTCAAGGGATTCCCAGGGGATCGACAAAGGCTTCCCAGACGTCAGGGATTTCCCCGGACAGTCCGGGTTATAGGCTAGCGTCCGGAGAAACGTCCGGGGTTTCAGCCAGCCTGCGTGAAAAAGATAGGAAAATGCCCGATTTAATTAATTGATAATTAGTTTTGAAAGTTTATACGAATCAAAAGAAATTTTCACTATCACAAATGGATATTTTATGGTTTCACACATCACACTGAAAGGGTCTCGGCTTGCTCGGACGACGGGCTGATTCGATGCGCAACTGCTCAACTGCGCCTTCTGCTTGGTCACAAGGCATACATAGGCTTACCATAATTTTTCAGAGCCAATCCCGGACACCATGGAAAGGGGGTGGTGATGATGACAAGGGAAATGAAATGGATTGTAAAGTTTAGTCCGGTGTAATTCTAATAGTCTCGGCAGACGGGCTACTTGCTGCCATTTTTGCGCGGAATTACCGTTTCTGGAATACAGATTTTTTGTGCATTTCAACGCCAGTGGCATTTTTTAACATTTTGATCGGGAACGGTGCAAACCCGATTGACTAAATAACAATGTGTAGGCCTTGTGATCAAGCAGAAGATGATGAGCCGTTGTCGCGCAACGAATTAGCCCGTCGCCGGCTGAGACCCTTAAGGTGTGATACCTGGTGAAACCATAAAATATCCCTTCGTTTTGTTTAACATTTCTCTTGTCTTGTATAAACTTTCTTAAAAAACTGTCCAAAACTATTTACGAATTCATTTATTTTGGACGTTTTCCTATCTTTTTCACGCAGGCTGACTAAACCCCGGACAAAATTCAACCCCGGAGTTTCCCCGGACGCAAGGCTGAAACCCGGACTGTCCAGGGAAACCCCTTACGTTTGGCAAGCCCAGTTATACATCATTGTTTTTTAGTCAATTCAAGAAACGATAATGCCACGCAAAAATGGCAGCAAAGTAGCCCGCCTGCCGAGATCCTTTGAATTACACCGTACCAAACTTTACCTCACCACTTCATTTCCCTTGTCCACCTCTTCTCCCCCCCTTTCTTTTGGTATCCGGGGTTTGCTCTGAAAATTTATGGCAAGCCTACCTATCAAACATGTCGAGTGATTTGTCAAATCGGCCGTTTCGGTCGACAACTTCCTGTCTAGATTGTTTCCTCCGAGGTTTGCCGCGGTTTACGATGCCGCCTTCCGGTGGTTTATGACGTCATAATGTGCACAAGTGGCCCCTGCTTATCGCCCGCCGTAAACTGGCTTTACTTCGCCACTTGTTTAGTGACGTTCCGATACCGACTTCGATCCGATATTTTTTGGTATTGAATCAGTATTTAAAGAAAAATATCGATACCCCGATAGTATCGGATCCGAAGTATCGATACCGTGAGTATCGGTATCGAATCAGAATATACCAGGAAAATACCTCCGTTGCAGCAGACCTGCATACTCAGCGAATTTCAAATGCAAAACAACATATTTCAATCCAACATACCGAGATTCAACATGTTTTTGTAAGCTCCATAAGAATAACTTGGGGAATGAGTATGCAGGTTTGCTGCTACGGGTATATTAAAACTGGGTGGTTTTAATTCAATATTTAGTTGATCTGAACTAGAAGAAGCCATTTACCAAGTTTTATCAAGGTATGTTGAGAAATAAGCGAGATATAGAATTTTCTTTATTTCCCATAAGGTTAACATTGGGACAACGTACTGTATTTACCACTTTCAATATCTCGGAAACCAATGGACATAGGGCAGTGATTCAAAATACTAAATTGTTTGTTTTTTTTTAGCTGAATTCAATGGAGCCAACAATAATTTGATAAATTTCACTTTTCTATGTGAAAAACTCAAAAAACCCATTTTGAGGGGGTTTACCCCCCTTTACCCCCCCCTTTCGGTGGTCCGATCGGGCCGGTTCACGAACTCGTCCGAGTGATTACCACTTTACACGTCTGTACCAAATTTCATTAAGATCGGACCAAATTTACGGCCGCTATCGTGTTAACAGACATATATATATTCAAACGAATAGTGTTTTTTGCTTCTGGGGGCCCCAAAATAAAAAGTTAACATGGTCTCGGGCTTAGGTCTTACCATGAGACCTACGGTAATAGCTTATTCCTTTAAGGAAATTCGCTAAAACAAAAAATCTTGAAGTTTATATTAAATTAGGTTGTTTTTAACTGTTAATAGGAATGTTTCATATTATTTTACATGGTATGATTTCATATGTTTCATGAGGTTGGTTGTATTTTCTAACTTAACGTCTCTCAAACGCAACTTACACATTCCTGTCCTTCTTTCTAACTGTCCTTCTTTCTAAAATGATCCAAAATGTTACTTGACTTGTTCTGGGAGCCACCAATAATCAATAAACTAATTTAATATTTGATCAGTCACTTAACACCGAACTAGCGTACTAAAGTTAGGAAAAAAAATATCCATACGCTGACCGGTGTAGCAGACGAAAAAAAATAACAATGAAGGACGGTTTATATAAAAATAACAAAACTACCTTATCGGCCGCGTCGAGTGATCTGTCAAAACGGCCGTTCTGTTGACAACTTCCCGTCTCGGACGTCCGGATTGTTTCCTCCGGGTTTATGACGTCATCATGTGCAGAAGTCATCAGTAGCCCCTGCTTGTCGCCCGGCGTAAACTGGCTTTATTCCGCCTATTGATGGGAACATCGACTTCTTTTCATTACTTCGGTACTACTTTTCGATTACTTTTGAACATCGACTAGTCTAGACGTTCACAGTCGATTAGTCACAGTGTAAACCAGTCGACTAGTCTAGTCGATCTAAGTAGTCGAACGAGCAAAACCGGTAAAAAACCACAATATCTAATCGGTTAAGTTGCCGACTAGTCGGTTAAAAACGTGAAATATCGACTAGTCAAATTTTCCTCCGCTCGTTGCCGCGGTTTACGACGCCGCCATCCGGTGGTTTATGACGTCATAATGTGCACAGGTAGCCCCTGCTTATCGCCCGGCGTAAACTGGCTTTACACAGCCACTTGTTCACCGCCTCGGCCTATCCTGTTAGCTATATGGTCTTATCTAGGTCTAATTTGTTGTTGTTCAGTGTACGTCTTTGTCTAGGCCTACTTTTGTCATCAGGTATTTCTTGTAACCTAATTTTATCTTGTTTGGTATATTTTCTTGTGCAGGTCTAATTTTGTGTAGTTCTTTCTTTATGTATGCCTTTTAGCGAATTTCCCCTATAGGGAAGAAGCTATTACCGTAGGTCTCATGGTAAGACCTAAGCCCGAGACCATGATAACTTTTCGTTTTGGGGCCACCAGAAGCAAAAAACACCATTCGTTCGGATTTATATCTATCTATCTATCTATATATATGTATATATATATATATATATATATATATATATATATATATATATATATGTGTGTGTGTGTGTGTGTGTGTGTGTGTGTGTGTGTGTGTGTGTGTGAGCACGATAGCGGCCGTAAATATGGTCCGATCTTAATGAAATTTGGTACAGACATGTAAAGTGGTGATCGATTGGACAAGCTCGTAAACCAGCCCGATCGGACCATCGGAAGGGGGGGTAAAGGGGGAATAACCCCCCCAAAAATGGTTTTTTTTGGGGATTTTACATAAAAAAATTAAATTAATCAAATTTTTGTTGGCACCATTGGATTCGCCTCAAAAAAACAAACAATTTAGTATTTTGAATCATTGCTCTATGCCCATTGGTACCGAGATATTGAAAGTGGTAAACACAGTACGTTGTCCCAATGTTAACCTTATGGGGAATAAGTAAAATTCTATATCTCGCTCATTTCTCAACATATCTTAATTAAACTTGGTTTGTGGCTTCATCTAGATGAGATATAATGTATTTTAGTCAAAAATCCCCGAAATTTCAATTTTTGTGGCAGCAAACCTGCATAATCATTCCCCATGTTATCCTTATGGGAAATAAAAAAATTCTATATCTTACTTATTTTTTAACATTTCTTGACAAAACTTGGTATATGGCTTCTTCTAGTTAAGATATACTAAATAATGAATTAAAACTAACCAGTTTTAACATACCTGTTGCAGCAAACCTGCATACTCATTCTACATGCTAACCTTATGGGTAATAAAATAAGTTGTGTAGTTCGCTCATTTCTCAAAATATACTGATAAGAAATGGCATGAGGCTTCATACAGTTAATATCTACTTGATTATGGCTTAAAATATCCAAATCATCAAATTCCTGAGGCAGCAAACCTGTGTACTCTCTTTCCCAATGTTAACCTTATGAGAGGTAAATACAATTGGATAGCTTTCTTATTCCTCAGCATATCTTGATAAAACATGTTATGTGGCTCCTATATAGTTTAGATATATTGGATTGTAGCCTATAATACCTCATTTTCAAATTTCTGTGGCAGCAAACCTGCATTTTTCCATATACTAATCTTATGAAGAATAATTTATTTTTGAATACCAATTGTGGGCATTTGGCAAATCACAGGATGAGGGAACAGGGCTCAAATAAAATGTTTTAATGTCAGGGACTCAGGAAAAGTACTGCAATTTCTTAAAGTTTGCTAGATAACAAAAAATAACATAAAATAACTGCCATTTAAGTAGCATTGGGAAGTAGCATTGGGATCTAATACGTCTGCTTTGTTTACATTAAAACATGTGAGCTGATGTTTGATTCAAAGCCACATGGTGGATACAGACATATGGCTTACTTAAAGGCCAGATAACTAAATATGTCAAATAAATGTACTATAGCGAATAAAGATTTTTACTGATGATGTTTATGAACTTTTTTACTCAAACTTAAACAGCTGGTCATTTCCCCATACGATTAAATTGGAAAAGCCAGCTGTTTTGAAGTTTTGAACATTGCATTTTCGTGCCAAGTATAGGCTATTATTTTTTATAGCCTGTTGATCTTAAAAGCCACTAGGAGAGTATTTTTGCACGCTTTCTTTTGAATGTATATTGATTTTACTTGATGCGAGACTTCATTTAAATTATTTATTTATGCACTTGAAATTCGCTGAGTATGCAGGACTGCTGCAACGGGGGTATTTATATTGTTATCCAGAGTTTTAACTAGTGAGGTATATTTCCTTATCTAGGCCTAATTTTGTGTCGTGTATTTTCTTATCTAGGCTGGTTTTATGTATCATTATAATGTTTATCACGAGCTGCGCGAGATTCCGCACATGCCTGGATATTTAAAATAACAAATCTACCCTCTTTTTTACTCTTCTTTTCAAAGCTTACCTCGTCGGTTGATGACGAAAAATAGACAGGCATGTTAAAAAAATGTACTGCTGCCCTGAAATTTGAATAAAATTAAAGATAAATAAAAGTAGTAGTTTCTCGACAGCAGCGAAAATTCACTTATTACCCACAGCCCGGGACTTCTCACGAAGTGTAATACTTGTGTTTCCCTCTAATCCACATATTTTGAAAAAACATATTTTGAAATAACGAAACTACCCTATCGGCCGTGTCGAGTGATCTGGCAAAAAGGCCGTTTGTCAAAAAGGCTCGACAACGTCCTGTCCACATTGTTTCCTGCCAGCGTTGCCGCTGTTTACGACGCCGCCATCCGGTGGTTTATGACGTCATAATGTGCACAGGTAGCCCCTGCTTATCGCCCGCCGTAAATTAGCTTTACTTCGTAACTTGTTCACCGCCTCGGCCTATCTTGTCAGCTATATGGCCTAATTTGTCGTAGTTAAGTGTATGTCTTTGTCTAGTTTGGTCAAGTCAGGTAAATTCCTAATTCCTAAGTTTATATTTTTATGTATATTCACTTGTCTAGGTATAATATTGTGTAGTTAAGAGAGAAGTATTTATAAAATTCAATAATTGAAAAATTTACTTCTGGCAATTGTTTAGTTAATTTAAATCACGATTCTGTGAAGTCGTTAGGGCCGACAAAGGCTGGATGATTAAAGAAAACGAACTCCAGTTAGCGAATCCTTTATTTAACAGCGAACTTCGGCGTCAGAAGCGTCAAATTGGCCCCTTTAATCAGGACAAAGTATTTGGCAAACGCCCCGGGAAGAAGAACTTCTGTTTTCTATATTCTTTAGGACCAATGAACTCAGTGCTAGATTAGTGCTTGCCTAGAATAATGCAAATGTCAGGGCTTCCCGCTTTTAAGATAAAATTATTCAATGTTCAGTAGGGAGAGAATTAAACTAAACTCAGTGTATTGCCACCTTCCTAAAATTAAATTTACAAGTCCAAATACAAAAAAAGTCACTAAACAAAAAGTTCCCCATGAACTTGGCATTAGTTAATTTAATGTATAGGAATTTCTCTACGACATAATTTAATCACAACTTTCTCGGATAGTTTATTTAGAGAGTTTATTAACACACAGTTTCATACGGCTAAATTAATACGGCTAAAATAAATATCAAACATAATAAAAAAAATCACAAAAATGAATTTTTTACACTGCGTAATGAGCTTAGGAGTATTTAATTCTTCAATATTGCAAAATATTATACTTCACAGTTAAAAAGTTACTGGAGTCAACATAACCAACTAGTTATTATTAGTGCCTGTTAGGGGTGCGCGAGTAGTGATTTTTGAAATCGAGTCGAGTTTCAAAAAATACTTACGAGTTTCGAGTTTTGTTCGAGTCGAGTATTTTGAATGGTGAAAGTTGATAGTTATTACACTTATTATTGATCACATAAAATATAATATTTTTTAGATATTAAACTGGGAAGTTTTCCTATGAGTTAAAATTAAAGCAAACCTGTTTTCAAATTAAATGAAACTATAATTCAGGCCATATTTAACATAACTTTATATAATTATTCAATATTTTATTAATCTTTCAGCCTTAGGAGGTAAATACCAAGCTATATCTGCACTCGTTTGCTTTAAATAAGAGTTTTTATTACATATTTTTCTAGGTTTAAAAATTGAGGTTTACTCAGTCTCGCTGAGCATAATCAAGAAAATTCCTCAAATTATAGAAAAGAAAAAAGACAAAACTAAATTGATTAATGTTAACAACTCAAAAATCACTTTAATTAAAGTAAAATAACGTTCACGACTGGTGTTCTGTGTGAGAAACGGCCGTAAAATGCGATCGCGCGTACCAATTCCGGGTAAACGGCGGGAGTTACCCCTCGACTCGAACTTCCGAGAATTTTTCAAAACTTCCAGTCCAGTTGAGTAGTGTAAACTCGAGTAGTGTAGTGCCTGCTTTAAGACTAGATTTGTAAGCAACATGGGAAGTTATCAATGCAACAAGAGAGACAATAGTAAATGGAAGCCGCACCGCACCGCGCCGCCGCGCGTGTGACGGCGGGAAGTTGTAAATCATCATCAGCTGTATATCATCATCAGCGAACAGAGTGCAAACGTCTGATGGCGGCCGTGATTAACGACCTCTGTACGAGAGTTGTCACATCACGGCTAGGTTTTCACGTGATGAGCAGACGGTAGCAGACCCCAGCAATGGAGGTATTTCATTCTGTAAACATCAGAATCAAAGATTGCAACTAAATATCTTATGGGAAGCAACCAGAGCTGCGATCAAGATACACAATTACTCATCACTGTCAGTTACAATATCGGGAGTGTCGAATGTGATCAGTCTTAGGTAAAATATACAGGGTGTCTCGGGACTCTCTGGAACATTTCTTTAAAAATTGTTCCTTAGGTCGAGACTAACTTATTTCACAACACAAACATGATTCTCCGGTGCTTAGTTTTTCGTCTGTCGAGTTATTTATTTCAAAATATATAAGCTACAAATTTGGTATAAACGTTTATTATTTTAATATGTAAAATAAGTGAATATAATTTTGTGGATATAACTAAACCTGTTTCAAGATTGCGGCCGATTAAAATATTCAATGTCAAATTTCACGTTGACATCAAATAATTTAATCGGCTGCCATCTTGAAACGGTTTTAGTTACAGCAACGAAATTCCATTCTCTTCTTTTTCCTATTGAGGCAAACATTTTATACCAAATTTGAAGCTTACATCAAAAATAAATCTTGAAGATTAATTTGTAAAAATCGAAAAGAGACCGACAGACAAAACACTAGGCACAGTAGATCCATGTTTATAGTGTGAAATAAGTTTGTCTCGACTAAAGAGACAACATTTAATAAAATGGTCCACAGAGTTCCGGAACACCCTGTATAACGGCAATTAGTTTTACAGCAACATCAGGTAGAGCATCGTCTTAACGACTGTCTGCTGGCACTTAGACCATTATCAACCATTATTTTACGGGAAGATAACTAATGAAGAGCTTTAATTTTGACGAGCAATATAAACACATAAATAGTAGTAGTAAGATTTACATCATCATTAGAAAGAGCAATATAAACGTCTGAAGACGAGCTGCTAGTGTCCATCCGATACTAACCTGTATTTTACAAGCATTTTCGTTTTATGAGTAGGTTAAAATATCGTATAGTCTTAATTTCTTATATGCATTCAAGCAGTATGTGCATATGCCAACAAGTCAACAACTACAATCAACTTGAAAACTTCATTAACTCGTAACAAGCAACATTTAATAGAAAAGCGGATTGTCCATAGCAATTAATGTAGATACGGACAAGAAACTGAAAGTATTGAAGATGAAACCAACATGTATGAATTAACTAATAGCAATAAATAATAAAACAATTCAGTAATAATTAACAATTACGATAAATCGTAAGGAGTCTTTTATACAAAAAGTACAGTATAAAATTTATAAATTATTTTGTGTACCTACAAAAAGGAAGACAGAGATGGAGGTAGTGGTAGGAAGTTGTATACCAACAACACAAAGAGCAACGTAAACAAATAGTAATGACAAATTGCTAGTGCTAGGTCTACCATTAACATATGGTATCGTACCATTAACATATGAGGTATCGTAGTAAGATGGAGACGAAGGTAGTGGTAGGAAGTTGTACATCAACATCACAAAGACCAACGTAAATGCATGAGTAATGGCAAGCTGCCAAGGTCTACTATTGACAAACATTTTACGATAAATCGTATGGAGTCTTCTATACAAACAGCAAGACAGAGTCTGAGGTAGTGGTAAGAAGTTGTATACCAACATCACAAAGAGCTGCGTAAACAAATAAGTAATGACAAGTTGCTAGTGCTATAGGTTTACCATTAACAAATATTTATGAGATATCGTAGGGAGACTTCCATACCTACAGGAAGGAAGACAGAGACGGAGGTAGTGGTAGGAAGCGTTATACCAACATCACAAAGAACAACGAAAAAATGAGTAAAGCCAAAAGTTGCTAGTGCTAGGTCTACTATTAACAAATATTTATGAGATATCTTAGAATCTTCTTTAAAATAACCAAGACGAGTAATGACAAATTGCTATTGCTAGGTCTACTATTAACAAACATTTATGAGGAATCGTAGGGAGTCTTCTATACAATAAGCAAGACAGAGCCGGAAGTGGTGGTAGGAAGTTGTTCATCATCATCAGAGGGAGAAGCGTACTGGCTGATAAGCGGCTGCCAGCGCGGGCGTTGTTCGATGCCAAAACAAATCTCTAAATCGAAATGTTACACTGTACACGATTCTAATTGTATACGCAGCCAAATATTGCATAAAACGTACATCGTTCAGACTTACATTTTCAACTGTAAAATAGGTTGTTTAACGGTGATGATGTAAACTTTTAAGGTAAGCATTTGAGTTGCATGTGAGTAAAAACAATTTTGCCCGAGGTGCGAACACTATTTTACACCATGGTACATTATTTTAATGGTATATTACGTTACTAATCCGGTAAGTGCTGTTTTACCGGGCGAGCATGATGGTTCCCGTGCGAGCCGAGAGCGAGTACGGAATTTTTATGCGAGTGACTTACCGGGCTTGTTTCTTCATACTCCTTAGGAAACATTTTTTCATCATACTAACACAGAAACATCTGTTTTCAGTTCCTTTTTGTTGGCTCGGAAGTTACACATTTCCGGCCTAGTCCAGATAAACTCTTATCCGACCTAGGCCGGAAAGAACGGAAGAAAACAATCAGCTGATTTGCAGCAAGCGACGTTTAATGCTTGTTTGTTGATGGTTTATTGCTTTCTTTTTAGAGGAATGTAGTGGCAGCACTGCATCCGTAGCAAATGTTTTTCGGTTTGTTATAGGTTAGGTTTGAAGGTTGAGAAACGTATGTTTATGCAAGGACTACGTTATAATTGAAGGTATGTTTTTTTTCTGCGTAGTATGAAGAAAATTATCGTACGTTACACGGCCGGGAGGTTTTGCCGTACTCGCATGAAAATCCCGCACTCGCTTTCGCTTGCTCGGCTATCATGCTCGTCCGGCAAAACAGTACTTCCCGGCCTAGTAACGTAATATATTATTAATCATAACGTATTTTTTGTATAAACCACTACGTTTCTCAATTCTTCAAACCTAAACTATAATAACCAAACACAAACAATTGCTACTGCAAAGAATGCTGCCACTACAGTGTTTTATTTCTCTAAAGTAACCTATAAATATGCATTAAATTAGAGTTATCTTGCATTCAACTGATTGTTTACTTCCGTTTCCTATAGTAATCCAAGGCCGGAAACTTTTCCGGACTGGTATCGGCAAAGGCTTCCTGCCAACAAGGAACCGAAAACAGTTGTTTCTGTGTCAGCATGATGTGAAAACTATTACATTTATAAAATCTATAATCTAAATAGTGGTTATCTATAGTAGCTATCTATATTAAAAATCATATCCATACGGACTATATTGTGGACGCCACTAATCTTTCATTATAACCCATTTATGTATGTTTATGTGCTGTTTTATGTAATTTCAAACAAACAAATAAATAAACAACTGACTTGACGGCACTTCATCCAAAAATGTTCAACCCTAGGGCGGAAAAACGCAATTTTTACATTATTATGAAGTTCGAACGACAGGTGATTATGTAATACAGTGATGAACAAGTTTCTTAACTAATCTAGACCTTTTTTTAACCAGACGTAAATTTCATTTTAAAGTTTATTTTCTTTTACATCATACTACATTTCATCATACTACATAACTACATTTTCTTTTACATCATACAGTAAATTTACCGTACAATAGGAAATGGACGTAACAGAAGCCAACAATAAAAAAATCAGATGACTGCAGTATACCGACGTTTAATGCATGTTTATAGCTTACTTCCGAGGAATGCAACGGCAGCACTAATTGCAGTAAAAAAAATGTTTGTTTGTTTATTATAGGCTTGGTTTGTAGAATTGAGAAACGAAATAGTTTATGCAAGTAAAACGTTATGATTAAAAAATACTTTTTTTCTGAGTAGTACGATGTAAACTATCGCACATCACACACCCGGTAAGTTTTACCGTATACTCACATGAAAATCCCGCACTCGCTTCTGCTCGCACGGGAACTGTAATGTTCGCACAGCAAAGCGGTATACTTACTGGGCTAGGGACGTAATATACTATTTGAAAACCCAGGGAATTGAAATTAATCATGGAAGTACAGACTCGCTCTAATCTGATTGCGTTTTACCGCTCAGTGATCAAAGGTGACTTGATCGATTGGATCGCACGACAGCGCCGCCGCCTTTGATGTACACTCATTGCTGTCTAATACAATATTCCGCATGATTACAGCACCTAGTTGGCCTACATTTCATTGTTTTCAAATATTACTCTCATTTGTTATTCGTTTATATCACACTAAAATGCACAATTTTTTTATCCTATAACAAATCATAAATTGTAATAGCATTCAATAACATTTCGTATATTTATTTTCTTAGCTGGAATTTGCTTTCAATCAAAATAAAAAATAATACTCATTGATTTTCCGAAATATTTTCTGTGACAGAGTAAAACCATTCTTAAAATATATTTTACGTTTACCCAATGCATGAGACAAGGTTTTGTAAATAAATTTGACTTCTCAAAAGTTGTTTAGTATACAATTTCGAATGCTAACACTGGTCAAAATCGTTGGCCAATTTGATACTTTTAAAATGTATATGTTTTGGTTTTGAAATGCACCTGTATATAAAAGCGTAAGAAGTAAATACTATCCACCACATATATAGTGTACGGACAGCCAAAAAAAAACTTACAATTAAACCCATCTTATTTAGGCTTAAAACCATCTTATTTAGGCTTAAAACCATCTTATTTAGACTTAAAACTATCTTACTTAGGCTTAAAACGGCACACATATTTTTATTTTATCTTTTACCATGAATATTTTAGAAATATAAAACCGATAGAATTGAATCAGATTTTCATTTATCCAGTGCATGAGACAAGGTTTGGTAAATAAATTTGGCCTCTCACGGGTTGTTTAGTATACGACAGCTAGCATTGGTCAAAATCGTTGGCCAATTTGATACTTTTAAAATGTATATGTTTTGGTTTTGAAATCCCATGCACCTCTATATAAAAACGTAAGGAGTAAATACTATCCACCACATAGATAGTGTATGGACAGCGTATTAATCTATACACTTCGTTTATTTTCTAGGTTGAAAAAAGTATTACAAGTAAAACTGTATTTAAACATTTTAAGTTTAAACCACCTTATGATTAGTGTGGCCTTAATCGTGGAGGTTCCCTTTTAATTAACGGAAAATTATTATATTTTATAGCTTTCACCGTAGTTTTAAAACCATTTTAATTAGTTAAGAAGAAAGGGGAACAAAATCAAATCAATGTTTATAGTCGAAAATTTTACCTAAAAAAACTATAAAGCGTAAATTACAATTAAGCCCATCTTATGTAGGCTAAAAAACATCTTATTTAGGCTTAAAAACGGCACACATATTATTATTTTATCTTTTACCATGAATATTTCAGAAATATAAAACCGATAGCATATTATCAGATTTAAATTTCATATTTAATATTTTCTTTATTGCCAAAACCCTAGTGCTATCTACCACCGATCCCAATCTATATATATACTTATTTAATACACGAGCAGTTTTTTTGTTACAAAGACTCCTCCTAAACTACTGAACCGATTTTCATGTTTTTGGTGTCATTGGAAAGAGCTTGGCGTGAAGTTTTGCAGGAAGTAAAATTTAAAAAGATTTGACTAAGGGGTAGAGCCCTAGACGCCCTTAAAGTTTCGTATTACTCCATAAGATTTAACATGGGAATAGAAATTTCAAATAAAGCAGCTGATTGGAGCAAACAAGTTGTTCAGCATATGTTCCATATGTTGTTAATGGAATTGAAACCATTGAATGTAGAGCTGGAGGCATTTCAGTTGATGGAAGATGTAAATAAATAAACTATTATACTAATACATACTTAAGGTCAGAATTCAGTTTCAAAAACATTTATTTTGAATCACATGTGTGAAGATCTTAATATTTACATATGTTTATATTCCAAAGAATAATACTAAAAGGAGAAATAAATCCCTATGTATAAATTCTATAAATATAATTATAAATAAAAAGAAAAAAGAAACAGACTTAACATAGATTATAAGTAGATTTATTGAACCATTTTAGTTGGGTTTGAGATTAAGACGGGTCATACGCTACTTAGGGCCGCGAAACATGGACATCTCCTTAAAGATGTCTGAGTATTCACAAAAAATTTAGTTTTAAAAAGTTTTTGTACAAAATTTCAGTACAACAGGAAGTTTAACCATATAATTAATAAAATAGATCTAATACTGAACCATAATTATTTTTATTTTGAAATCAATACATAACAATTTCGAGCAACAGGTTTACTAGTTTAATTTAAACTTCACACAACCGAGTGGGAAAATACGAACACTGCGGGCTAACACTGAGCTGAAAACCTGAACAAAGGAAACTGACTCGGAAAATATGTTATTAAATAAACAAGACACAATATCACCCCCCCCCCCCCCCCGAGCCGCCCCTGTGATGAGCCTGAGTCGTATGTTCCCAGACACCAGTGTGGAGCATTGCCAACAATATGGGGGGGAGGGGGCGTTTCTTAGCCATGCTGAATCCATGTATAACTTGTATAAATAAACTGATAGTTGGCGTGGATGATTTTTGTAGTTTTTTGAGAAAATAAACGTATGGTTTTGAATTCATAGTTGAAGTGGATTATTTTTGTATTTTTTTTTTATAAACGTATGGTTTTGCTACCGGGCACAAGTATTTAGATTTTGCCCTCCTTTATCTTTTTAAGGAAAGAAAATCTGAAATTCACAATTCCGAAAAAAGTGGATATTTGATACGCATAGCAGGCAGCAGCCACACCCCCCCCCCCTTTGTGATAATCATATTGTAGATCACACATCGTTATTTGTGCGAAACAGATTAAAATATCTATAAAAATAAATATCTTTTTATATACGCAAAAGGAAAATATCACAGCCTGTGAATTGACTTGGTATATGTGCATTTATAATTTGTTTTCTTTAAAATGACAACCTGATTCAGTTTTACAAAACATGTCCATTTTGTCCAAACTAATATAATTTTATTCAATTAGTTTAGTATAAACAAAAAAGTAATGGAATATACAGTAAATAATAATAACTAGCTGATAACCCCGGCTTTGCCCGGGAGATTATTTTCTTCTTGTATTCTTGTTGATTCTTTGTGATACATTCTGTTGATAACCGAAGTAGCAATTTCAAATGATAACAATAATACTGTAACTATTACAATCACTTCCAAATACCTTGACATGGTTCCATTTGCCTAAGACAAGACACAATATCCCCCCCCCAGAGCCACCTCTGTGATTGGCTCGCGTCGTATGTTCCCCGACACCAGTGTGGAGGTTTGCCAACAATATAGGGAGGAGGGGACGTTCCTTAAGGTAGAATCCATAATAGAAATTCCACCTGTCTTCTTATGACTAATTGTATAAATAAACTGATGGTTGACGTGGGTGATTTTTGTAATTTTTGAAAACATAAACGTATGGTTTTTAGTTACCAGGCAAAAGTGTTTAGTTTCTTGCCTTCTTTATATTTTTGACGGAAAAAATCTGCATTTTTGAATACACAATTCAGAAAGAAATTAACATTTGATACGCAACGATCCCCTTTGTCATAGTCATATATCGTGGCATTAATTTTAGACATCGTTATTTGTATACCAAAGTGATTAAAATATCTATAAAAATATCCTTATTTTATAAATTCAAAAGGAAAATATCACAGCCTTCATATTTAAAGGCTGCTGTTTTTTAAAGGCTGTGATATTTTTATAAATTTTAACCTGCTTTATGTGCATTTAAAAACTTTTCTTCAAATTCACTATCCGATTCAGTTTTACTAATACACATGTCCATAATGTCCATACGAATATAATTTTATTAAATTTGTAAAGTCAATTCAAAAACGTCATGGAATGTAAGTAATAGTCATCACATCATTGCAGAGATATAACTAATACAGTATTGTAAGTGAACTTAAAAAGAGGGTGAAAACTTTCCTTTTGTCTTAACTTCTACAGTTTTACTAAAGTTCATATAGGTTCATACGGTTTTACTAAAATATCACCCCAGTTGGTATTGTAAATTGCCTGCCGGTTTAGTATCACCCCACTCACTTGTAGATTGCCCAAGTCACAACTGAAAATTCAATAACAGAATACAGCGGATTCAATACATCAAAAAATCAATGAGAGCTATCATGTAACTAACTATTTGAATAGGGACAAACCACCGAAATTAATGCTGGTCTGCTTAATGTGAAATTTCCTCTTCTCATAGCTCCTTAAACTACTCGGCATGACAAGGTGGTAGTGTTGCGATGACTAAGTTCAAAACAATGGGTGGGGGTGGGGTGGGTTGTATAGAATAAATTAAAAAAAAAATCTTTCTACCTATTTAGAAACATATGATTAAGAATTTCTGTGTGATATTTATTTAAAACCCATTTTTACCAGATTTGTAATATTATTTTATACCAGTGGTCCATTAATCATTTGTCAGGTTGCGTTCTCCATTAAATAAATGAAGGACTAACACGAGTAACAAGTACTAAACTGCAAAGAATCTTATGAACTGAGGAGGGAAACAAGCAAAAGAATCCATTAATTTAAACGATAATTCCACCGATTCTTTAAAACCCGAATAAAAAAGAATAGATTTTTTCAACTCGATTATTGCATCACTGCAACGTGGGTGGTGTAAAATTGCAGTAATAACATCACTTGCAGCGGACCGGGTTGGGAAGGCATCGAGGAGGAAGGGAACCTCTGATATTGGTTCAATATTTGCAGCTCTTGACGCAAAAACTGATTCCCTTTGTACACCGTCATAATGGCCGCGAGGCCAGGCGTTAACGTTGATACCGATAGTAACATACGGGCTGTTAAATCATTTATTGTACACGTTCATTGTGTATCTGAGAGCGTCTAACGGCTCATAAGATTTTATCTGTAATTATTATACCGACTGTAGCAATAAAATGTTTTTAAAGCGCACCAAGCACTCTTATCAGCAGTGATCACTATAGAATAAAGCACACTGTTCCTATTTTCTGACTTTATTGGAAGTTCAGTAGTTAAAAAATACTGCCTCATTAATTAAATTATTAAATAAGTAAAATAGTTTTTGATTTTTTTATTATAATTACACTGGTTACAGCATTTTCTGATAAGGTGACATAATTAACAACAAATTCTTAACAGATCTCTCATTACATTTTTCTTTAGAGACAGATGAAACGGGAAGGGACTAAGCTGGATTTTCAACTATAAGTCACTATGTTTATTTACTCATGAGACCATGATACCTTCAATCACCAAATTACCTAAGATAACTCCAAGGTTGTTTGATAGCGAACGAAGAACTGTACAAATGACATTTAGATCCATACAATTCAGTTGAGTGAAATATATATTTTCTTAAATATATATTCAACTAAGTAAACTGAATTTTATCTGCTTTCTAGCAAATCCACCGCAGAGTAAACAAATTTTCAAATTGTGCACTGATGCGGGTAAAAAAGTTACTGAATATAAGGGGTTTGAGTATTAATTGCTAAAGTCATCTTTGAGTATTAATTGCTATAGCCATCTTTGAGTATTAATTGCCATAGTCATCTTTATCAAGGCACGCTTTTGAAACGTAGCCTCATAAAAATTACGAAATAACAATACTGTAATAAAATATTAATGACAATACATTATTGCCTGATTTTACTTAATTTAGCATATTTAAAAAATCTAAATGCTCCGTAAATAAGGGCATTCAAGTATATTGAAACATAATTATTTTAGCAGGAAATAGATTTTTCGTCTTAGAAAACTATCACTTAATAATTATTATTATCTAAGTAATCAGCCCAGACCAATAGGATGATCAGAAACTGAAGTTCTGCCAGGCTGTGTTCAACCAGTGAAACACACGCAAGTGCTGTAAAATGTTTCGTATTAAAGGGTTTACTAATGTTGTTGAGAAAAATAAAACACAACTCTTTTACAAACCATCATGCTTCTCTTATAAACAGGTTTTGTGCAGGGTTAAAAGTTCTTTTTTCGCTAGAAATATATATAACTGAGATAAAACCACTTAACTCTAAATTTTACATGTTTCGTAACGTTTCCATCCGCCCACAGGGGGGCGGTGAGCCGCAATATTGCGGAGGGAAGCTGCTTACCCTCACATTCAGATCCGCACCCCCAGCGGTCTGAGGCCGTCTTTCCCGCGGTTGGTGGATTAAAACACAGGGATGGAGCTTTAACGAATGTTACAGTGAAAACTGTCAAAGGAGGCTAAAATTAAATAAATTAAAACGGGGAATGCCCGTTTTATGAATCGAAAGGAAAGACCCGTTTTATGAATGTTTTATGAATCCAAGCTCGGTTTAGCTACATTGGTTGGTAGTGTTCATAAATGCATTTGCAGAGTGGTTGAAAATCTCACTTGGTCCAAGTCTAATGAATCCATTCTGAAAAACGTCCACAGCCTTTTTATGGATTTTTTTTAGAGTCAGCTGTCATTGATCATTAGGCTTTCGATATTGACGAAAGAATCAGTTCAGAAAAATATCGAGATAAAATTTTACGTTTTAAACGTAACCCAAAACTTTATTTTATCGGTGAAGGATTATTGCCCCCCAAGATGCCCGTATTTGACCTCAATATATAATTTTTTGGGGGGTACATAAAAAGTCAAGCCAGCGAAAACAATTCACAGGATATTCAGCACCTCAAAACAAACATAATAAATTTAATGCAAGAAATTCAAAGACGTACCTTGCAACATATGTTCAGGAGAGAGTACAACTTTGTACAAATGCCAATGGCGGATTGTTTGGATACAAAGGCTAATATAAACTAAATGTGATCAAACTTAAATAATAGGCTGTATAAAGTGTAAATATTGACAAAACGATACTTATTTCATATTTATGAGTTCATTATTCAAACTTGAAAATGAGTTGCGGGTAAAAATACCCTGTATAATTTGTACTCTAAAACAAGCAATGTTTGTACAGGCAAAAACAATTTTCGTCCAAGGTTTTTCTTATTTTGCTTATAATATAATGTTTTATGGCCACGAGGAATCGATTGGAGCTTTCGATAAGTCTGGGAAGAATCCGGTTTTTGTTCTACAGCCCTTCAAATTACCCATCTTATCGTTGTGTACAATTCAAACCAAAACAGCTGACTGATAAATTCAGGTTTTTTTTATTTCATCCAAGCAAAGCTTAGTCTAGCTTCATTCGCCTTAAAATTTCCCATACAAAGGGTAGCATCTAGGCCTATAAGTTTTGTGATTGCTATATTTACAACTGTATAAAGAGCCAAAAAGAAACATTAACCGTAGAATTGAATTAATGTTAATCCGTTAAGAGGTGACTAATTAGATGAGAAACGTACGGAAAAGAAAGTCCACTTCATCATGTGAGGATTTCTTACAGGACGTTTAAAATGCCTCAAGTTATTAAAAGTTCTAGTGAGTTGAGAGTGTCAAGATTTTACTTAAAAAATATTGACGCAATCAAATACCTACGTAAATAAATTTAAACAGCATCTATACGCAATAGTAAGGCAAACCAGGAATGCAATAGACGGGGATTTGTAAGATAGACTAATTGACGAATGGTAAAATATAGGCCTAATTTGAAATATGAATATTTGTGGGGAAGTTTGAATCTACATTTCAGTCGAGACATGCAAACCTCCTGGCAGACTGCCAGCGACGGTCGCAATGTATGTGTCAGGATTCAGCCCGGATATCCTATAATATCAGCTTCTTCTTCTTCTCCATGCTAGAATTTTCGGTAAAAAGATCGATAGAACGAAGAAAGCCTTTAGAGCCTAGAACCTCTAAAGGCTAGAACCTTTAGAGGTTCTAGTTAACCTCTAAAGGTCAATCAACATTTTTTATCGTAAGTAGGCCTATTTAAGAATGATTGAGAATCTGGAGTGCAAGTTTTTTTTCTAAAACATACCTCTCTCCTGATAAATGTTTTTATATTATGAAACTTTAATTTCCGAATATTACATGTAACTAATATACATCGTCAGTAAATTAATGACCCGATACATCAACGTGCTCAGTAATGTACTCAGTGAGGTAAGCAAGGCCAACAAAAAACGTTCCAATATCAAACATTAAAACCACCATTATGTTTCAATGATAAAAAAATATACGTGTGTGAGGTAATCAACTGGATTTGTGTACTTAAAGTTAAACCTAAATTAGTGAAAACCCATATACAGTATTTCCATGACAACGACCCATATATTGTCGCATACCTTCAACGATTATCGTTTGACAAATTTCGTAATTCTTGAAATTAATGAACTTTAAACTGAAAGACCCAAATAATTAGGGGTGATGTAAAAGGCTTGTGGTATTCATGTAATTAATAATCTAGGGGGAAATTTACCACATAAAATCAACATAACTAAAGAAACCAAACGTTTATTTATTATTTCTTAAATCATCTCTTTGAATAAACATATTTTTGTTGATTAATATATGAAGCATTAAATTTAAAAACATCATTTATTCTGTATTTGTTCTAAACCCTACCCAACAAAAGCTAATGGACTAATATTTGTTTGCTCTTAAGGCTTAATAAAAAAAACATGAAAGCTTTACACAAACTGTAAGCTTCCACCACAAACATATCCATCAAAGTATTGAATGTTTGGATATGCTAATGGAGTGGGAACCCAAAAGGAAACATAACAAATAGATCAAAGCAACTCCTTAAGGGCTTAGTCCTTTGACATGACAAAGCCAAAGTGAAGGTTTTGTTTTCAGAACAATCCTATGTTTCTCAAGCGAAAATTAAACGAGTGCCGTCAAAGCGTTACAAAACATTTTTTTCTTATTAAGGAAGAGAAACGAGGGAATTGAAAGTTTCATTCATTTCAAATTTATTACAGCAATAACATTATCTGTTACGACAACAGATTATTTTTAACCTTGAATGAATGACCAACCGACCAAGAGATACAAATTTACATTCTCATCTAACTGTAATTATTTTATATTTATAACTGCAATGCCAATAAGTGCAAATTAAAATCCTCTCAACTTTAACTCAACAAACTGGGAAACTAGTTTGAAACTATTGTAGGCTATACTTGCTTAATCGCAGATTATTTTCATTCCTTCAATAACGACATAGTTAAGACTCGTTTACTCGCTACGAATAAAAAGCAACAATATGATTTCAACGACACAGAAGTCTCCATTATTTTCAATACTTTTTTAAAGAAATTACAGATACCTTACTCAGACTCCCAACTGGAGTTAGTGAGTGTAAAGGCAAGCTTTGGATAAGATTTTGCTCTGATGCAAGGTATTACAGATACTTCTACTTTTAAGGTACTCTTGGTTCTTTTTAACTTGTTCACAAGGAGTTATTTTCTTCAATAAATTGTAAGTATCAAGGAATAGACTTATTTATGAAATATTAATGAAAAAACTAATATAAACAAAATAAAATACACAAAAATATATATAGGAATGCATTTATCATCAATTTAATGGTACTTATTTTAAATAAAACCGACAATATTTTATTTTATTGCGAACTGAAATTTCCTCATATAACCGGCAAAGGGTATGTTAATCTAATTTAAAACACATTTCACTTACGGCTTTCAACCATGGACAATAAACCCGGAATTACATCGCACTTTGCGCTGTAATTCGAACTAATGAGGTAATGTAATGTAATATGCAATAAGAGATGAAGTGGGACACAATAATTATCCGGCAACATAAAGGACCGTCAGTAGGATAATATTGCAATTATGGAATTTACTCTCATTCACCCCGAAGGCAAATTCGTTAAGTGTTAAGAGCGGATTCCAGTAAAGTTTTTGAAGACTTCTCACGCTTATTTTAACACAACATCACCTTCAACCTTCAAATGCGGTCTTTGGATTGAAGCTAAGAAAAGAGTAAACGTCCTTTTTTCTGTGATTAAAGTTAGCAACATCAATCTTTATTAACGGTTTAACTAAGTAACTCTACTAGTCTAAGAGGAATCCTTCGAGATTCATTGTCAGTGATGATGAAGTTAAGTTTTTATTTATTTAGATTCTCGCAGACATTTAATGTCCAATTACAACGTCATTCACCTTCGCTAGTAGTTTTTATTACTTCAGAATTACAATAACCACAAATTTTGAAATTACAAACTTTGACAAGGAGATCTAAACATGTTGTCAACTTAACCTACGTAACAAATCAGCGAACATTACTAAAAACGATAATCTTCGATACGTAAATTCGTTTGTATTACCTTCATTTTATAAATAAAGACACGCATTTACAATTAGGAGATTTTCATCAATAAGTGTTTTCCTCTCTACAATTAAAGCTATAAGACAAATATATATAATTCATAAACCGTCAATATAACGGCGTAATCGTGGAATAATGCGAGGAACCTATAAAGCTAACGACCTGTGCAACGGCATGAATAGTCAATCACTCGTGTTAAGACGCTATGAGACGGACGTTAAAGTTGCATAAACAACACGAGTCGTCTACCGAGTTCTTAGAGCGTAAACACTGTTTATTCAGCAGCCGGGCTGTTTGTTCTGCCGCGTGACACTTTTCAGCGGACACGAACGTTATTAAAATTCATGTTTGAGATGTAAAGAATAGAATTTGTTCAAAAAATGTTACCCACAACTGAGCCAATAACTCTGCAAAAGCTTAGTTTAAAATGACTGCGTTGCAGGCATTGAAGTAAATAATACAAGACAATTATATTTAAGTATATTATTATTATAGTAAATAATACAAGTGTTGTATTATTTACTTCGATGGTTGCAGGCCACATGCCATATACATATGGACGTATGCTGGCCATAGGCCTAGCTCCAAATTTATCTTTTGCGAAGAATAATTAGTCCGAATTAGTGCTGGCTTAACGTTATTAACTTTAACCTTATCTTCATAAAACATATTATTGGGCCCTCATTTTTTTTTAAATTCAATAAATTCAATATACATACTATTGAGCTGCAATTATATTCTAGTTAAAATGCCCCCTTTTTTACTGCGGAAGGTCAAACATTTTTAATAAAAAAGAATTGTTTAAGTCATGTGTCATGCGAGACATCTCAAAATCTCATGTCCAAGCCAATTTTTGAAAAAAAACATCCTTGCAATAACTGAATCCTATTTAATAATTAATATCTTATTCCGTCAGCGCAATGCAGTCAAGAAGAGAAAGAAGCAGTTTTTGTTATTGCAGTAAAATGCCAGAGATATATCATGAGAGGATTAAACCATCACAAGTCACGATTTATAAAAGAAAGAAAGAAGGAAATAAAGCACATTGATCACGAAACGAATATGAATGCCGTGACTTATATAAATACATTAAAATTTGAATTGTTCAAACTTGTCTGAATATTTCGTGTATTAAAATAACTCAAATCGATAGTTTCATGATGTTTAAAATTTCTTTTTATAGTTGGCATTATTCATAGTTTAGCACACCCACTTTTTCTTCTAAATTTAATGATTTAACAGTAATTACTAAATATGTAAAGAGGTAAAAAATTTGTAATAATATCGCCGTTTTAGCAAAAAGCTATTTCAATTTAAGTTCATGCCCTAATATAATACATTTCAGCGGTCCCGATTGCACGATCAAAGTTAAATTAGTTTGTCAAAAGTGTCATTAAGCGTCAACCAAAACTAAAACCGTTAAAACTCTTGCCGTAAATCTACCGTTGAGATCCTTAAACTGACACAATATTACATCCCTCGTGTGACGTTATGGCTACTGCACTGCAGTCTTATCTCAGGTGTGTTAAGATATGAACGCCTTTGTGCAACTCCCTGTGTGCAATGTGGAGGAATATGACGGGAAAGAGGTTCCACAGCGAAATAATATTGCGTTGGATAATTAATAAAAACACACTTACACAAACCTTGTTCAACAGGTTCCTACGTTTCGACAATTTACTTTTTAACAAACTAGATTATAGTTTGCACCTTAACTTGGACACAATATTCTTCAAATACACTTGAATCGATTGAACTTTCTAAGGTCTAAGGCAAAACCCTGAGGAAGAACGGAAAATCTTTAATATTTCTGAAAATCTACGCGTTAACCTCTTTAATTTTTTACATACCTTTTATAAATAAGTTCAGACGAGAACATTTTTAATCATTTATTCATTTTTTTAATGATTCTTTTTGAGACAGGTACCTCATGGAGGACGATACCCTGAATATGAGTGAAGGATGAGTGTGATGATCGTGATGATAGTATTTGAGTTGATAAAAATAAACTTGACTAAAAGCCTAGGAGATACAGGGTGTTTTTTTAAACGCAACCCATTTTTAAGATTGAATAACGCACATATAAATATTAAATGAGTACTGTTTTACTGACCTTTACATTTTATACAACCTATTATTTAAGTTTGATCACATTTAGTTTACATTATGTGCTCAAACAGTCCGACATTGGCATTTGTATAAAGTTATGCTCTCTCCATCAAATTCCCGAACACGTGTTGCAAGGTGCCTCACTGCATTTCTTGCGTTAAATTTGTTATGTTTGTTTTGACGTGCTGAATATCCCGTGAATTGTTTTCGAAGGCCTTACTTTTTATGTATCCCCAAATAAAATAATATAGTGGGATCAAATCCGGGGAACTTGGGGGGAAATAATCCTTCACCGATAAAATCAAGTTTTGGGTTGCGTTTTTAACGTGTGTGTTTTTAAGCACGATAACTCGCGTAAAAGTGGTCCGATCGTAATGAAATTTGCCACAGACATGTAAAGTAGTAATTATCCTACGAAAACAATTCACAAGATATTCAGCAACTCAAAACATCATAACAAATTTAATGCAAGAAATTTAAAGATGTACGTCGCAACACGTATTTGGGAATTTGATGGAGAGTGCATAACTTTATACAAATGCCAATGGCGGCCTGTTTGAGCACATAATGTAAACTAAATTTTATCAAACTTAAATAATAGGTTATATAAAAGGTAAAGATCAATAAAACAATACTCATTACACATTCATATGTGCATTATTCAATCTTAAAAATGGGTTGCGTTTTAAACAAAACACCCTGTATATGTTGGGCTGAGATTGGTGACAACTAAGCTACATTTGACGGTTTTATCAAAATTAATCCTTATAAAACTAATTATCTCGCTCTTTAAAAGGAAAATACTCGCGCTAGTTCAACATGAGTGAATTACATTTCCATGCAGCAAGACATTACGTTTCCTCCTCAAGAAACAACATTCAAAATATGTACTAACAAAGAACAAATCGAATGTAAACATAATTTTGAAATTACAAAACTCACAGCATTCTAAACATTTATCAGTATGCATAAACAATTTACATATAAATGCAAACGAGCTGGCGCAGGCACGGACGTAGAGTATGTACAATACAAATATATGCCTCGTCTGGTACTCAATAAACATTAATATGTCCGCCGCAGAACAGTAAACTGGTAATGACAGCACATAAAACCGGCCATAAAATTATAATATTGTCCCTCGTACTGTTAACTCTATTTGACGAAAAAATAAAATTTAACATAATAATTTAAATTATATTATTTAATTTATTTATATTTATATTTATTTATTTATAATATTTTATTTATTTAATTTATTCAAATATGTAATTTTATTTATATTAATTTATTTTTTTATTATTTATTTAATTTATATTTATATTTTATTTAATTTATATTAGTTTTAACACACTTATCAGTGGCACAGCTTCATATATTACTTCCCATTTTATGTTAGCGGGCCATTTATAATAATAGTAGTTTATGCAACGATTGTATAATGAATGTCTTTAAGCCACGAGTGAGATGTAAGTTAGAACACGAGCGAAGCGAGTGTTCTAAATATCTCACGAGTGGCTTAAAGGCAAAATACAATCGTTGCATACACTATTTTATCTACGACCAACAATATACAACAAAATTTCCCCGAAGTTAAACAAAACTCATGACTTTTAATAATGATGGAATAGGTCAACTAAAATTTGAGGTTAGGTAAATAAGCAGACTGAACCATGAATCGTTGTGGAACAATCAGCTGATGGGATAAGTAAACTCAAACATGAATCGTAATGCAACAATCAGCTGATGTGCGAATTGCGTAATTGTTATTATGACACTACTTCCGTCAAATGCCGAGCTCTCATTGGTCTAGAACCAGTACTCTAAAGTGACTCCAGTACTCTAAAGTCGTCATTAGAGTACTGCTTGGTTTTTGGTGTTTTAATGTATATCATTATAATGTTTATTGTAATACCATAATTGATGCTTATTGCAATGGTCGTAGATAAAAAATATTAACACACACACTACCATGGTTCTTTGTCTTTTTGCCCACAGGTTCGAGTAAAAGAGGCGACATGGAGTATACGAGTGGCAACATTCATCTTCATATTCTCTCCATGCAATCTTAGAAAGTACCCGAGCATACATGCCTGACAGTATTTGTAATTTAATATTTATTTACAAGGTAACTCAACAAGTTTTTTTATCCAACAATTTTTGCGATGGAATGTTTGTGACTGGCTGTGTTTATCTTCACCATTTAAACATGTACCAGAAGCTTGTGTAAGTGCTATGTTTTGTACAAAGCAATTATTTAGTTTCAACATAGATAAGCATTTATTTCAGGTCACGGTAATTGTTTCAATTCGAAAAAACTTAATCGTTGTTTTTATTTATTTTTAACCAAGTTCATCTTACAGCATAAAACTGACATCAATAATTGAAAGCTTCTCATTTGTAACTCCCCAGAATCTTTTTCATTATCCGAAACTGATTAATACCGTAATTAAAATACGCATTGCTGCGGCAAATCGAAATGTATCAAACCGTACACACGGATGATTGGCAATGCCAATTAACTCTTGTCAATAAGCGATTGGTTGTTAATCGTGTCAGTTTACCTTGAATGGCAACGCACTTATCACGGCACGATTGACGGGTCGTATATGGGAAATGTAGAGTTTAAAGTTTGTAATGTAAAATATGAATACGCGCATTACAGTAAGTATCATAGAGTCAACAATCCGATTCACTTTATCCTAAAACCAGTGACTTACGATTTTATTTTATATGTATGCTCAGGTATAAAAAAACCTAAGAAGTTTAGATAAATTTGGAATAACTCAGGAATAAATTTGAAATGATTCAGGAATAAATTTGGTATAAATTTTAAATTTGCATGATAAATAAATAAGTATATACGAATTATCATCAGTTTGAAGCCATATAACCGCCGCAAAAATATAATATTTATTTATTTATTTGCATACGGATTCACCATTTTTTACAACTCTAGGACATATTGGCTTAAACCTAATACTTAACATAACTTACTGCAGTGCATAGCAAACAACAAAATTGCTCTTGCAGAGAGATTTCATAAAGCTAGAATAAACAGGCATAAAAACAACACAACCAATTAAATTAACAGTCTCAGTGAAATTATGTAAACAAACTTTAAGTTTAACAACAGCATTTTGAGAAATGAAACTTATATTATATATCATTTAACCTGTGCTACCATACTGTCAATCAAACAATAACAAGCCAAGCAACATGACACGCGGCTACAATAAATAACCAACTCATTTATCAAAAAAATAACAAGCAAGATAATCGACAAGCAACAACAGCAACAATCAACAATATATCAACATAGGCAGCAATACAAAAAAAGAAAAACAACAACAAATAATGATAACAATGAAATGAACAAATGTATGCAATCGCAATGACTAGTGGTAAATAAAATAAAACATGTTGAACAACACAGTGTGTGGCCCTTTAAAGGCACCACTAAAACACCACGCACTAATATTATTACGTAATTATTCTTACACTGCTAAACGATTGAGACAAATTTATAATGAATTATGCGGACTACCAAGTAACAAAATGAATCCCTGAAAAGTAGCCTTTGGAATAAACGAGCTGACAATTTTATTGCGAAAATTCAATATTTAATATTTTACTGTTCTAAGGAAAGCTGTCCAATCCCCTTAAATTGTGTGCGGTCAAGCCGGGAATTGAACCTGCGAACTCTTAAACTAACCCGCTAACTGCTAGGCTAAAACCACACTCAACTTCATCTAATATTTACTATTCATAGCAAGAGAAGGGGTCTATTAGCTTTTTGATTGAATTTTTAAAAGGTTTATTAGCAACAAAAACGTTTCGTGGATTTAACACAAGATTATTCTTTGATTGGCAGTAATGTTAAACCACAGAATAAAAAAATAAAACGCAAGTAAAACCTAAATCATACAAAAAAATGTAATTATCTGTTTTATAGCTAATATACGCAGTAATGTTAAACCACAGACCGAAAAAAATAAAACTCAAGTAAAACTTATATCATACGAAAAAAATGTAGTTTGTTAAACCACAGACCGAAAAAAATAAAACGCAAGTAAAACTTATACCAAGGAAAAATGCAGTTATCCGTTTTATAACGAATATACAGTATTTACGGAGAACGTAATATTTATAAAGCTGGTGTCCCAATTTATGCTGCCATTAGCAGTTAATGTTTCGAACTACGGCTTGCTTCCCTCCGCGATGTAATAAGTACAGAATTAATGTAGTACTAAACCAAGCGGAGCCTGAATGTATACGATAAATTTTAATATTTCCTTTGGAAGAGTTGCAAGATATTCACTTAAAATTCATTTAAAATCTGAATCGAATTGAAAAAACTATTCAGGATTTGGTATGTTATGTTTAAAAAAAAATTAAGCTTGCTCTTTTTCACAACATTGTATTGTGTCTTTTATACAAATTAATATTAGGGAATATGTAATCCTAAAGCATTACATTTTATATTTCACATGGCCATTTAAAATTTTAACTATGCATTGGCCCAATTATAGTACAGTAGACTCCCTCTTATCAGGACACCTAAGGATTAGCCTACGGGTTTTCCAGTTAAACCGACGAGACGTTCCCTAAAACACGTTAAGTTATAAATCATTCTTTATAGGGCAAAACTCTGATTTAGACACGTGACTACTGGTCTCAAATTTTTCCCAAGAGATTCATTAAGGAAGTACTGTCTATTTCCTGTCGATCACGTCCCGTTAAACCAAGTGTTGATAAAAATTGTCCGTTTAAAAAATGTCAACTCCGTGGAGTGTGGTCCGGTTAAACCGATGACCGGTTAAAAGGTGTCCGTATAAGAGAAATTGTACTGTACACCTCCTACACTGTTATGTACCGGCTTACCGACTGCTAAATCGTTTAATCGCTGATAAATATTAAACTTAATGGCGATTTTAAATTGGTTTTAAAAGGCTGAACCCAAAAAAAAAGTTGTGCAAGTATACTCCAATCACTTGCTAAAATTAAACTGAATTTAATCTCATCAAATGACCTAACTCCATTACAAGTAATGCGATTCCACCTGTTTTGCAACGGAATCGCTGAGTCGCGAAACTGGAGCGCTCTTGGGTAAATGGGTCGAGGCGTGAAACAAAACCCATTAGGCGATTGGTGCATTCGATCCGCGTCGAGTGCAAAACAAGACGCGGCGTCGCTGACTGTCATGGCGAGTACCTTTAAACACCGATATATCGTTTTCCGATTAATCGGAACTATTATTATCGATATATACGATATATCGGGGATCAAAATATCGATATTTTTATGTATCGAAAGAATCGATATTTCTGGAGACAAATATGACAATTTCACAGAGGTGTAAAACTAATTTCATGACAGGGATCAGGAGCTAATGTTGTCAATGCACAGCGGCACAGGTGTCGTACAGTATTCCATTGTTGAGCAACAAAACAAACAGGGGTATCGATATCGAGGATGGTATTGAGAACAACTTGACGCTACATCACCCTTGATTTCGAACAACATTTATTTGCGATTTTTTTGCTTGAATTAATAAAATATTTACTAGAGTGGCACGGAGCTAATTAAGCATCAAGCAATTTTTTTGACACAAGTGAGCATAAATAAAGGTTTATCCAAAAATTGTGTACGTATTACTTCAATGGTAGTACCAGAAGCTCGTTGGACTATACTTATTGTTTCTAAACAATAACAGTGAACAATTTGCAAAGTATATAATATGCACATAAAAAGTGAAATTATTAAGGAAATGTAGTAAAGGTGGAATAGTGTTGAATATTTCCGTGACAAGATCCTTAAAGCAAATAAAATTATTTAAAAATTTTAATTATGAACAGGTTAAAGCAACTTTACTACAACTAAACTTTAACTAAAAATAACTACAAGAACTTTAACGAATATATGAAAGGCTTATGCGTCATTATAAAGTAGAATTGTAGAATATATAGATATAGTTTAAAAGTCCATCATGTTTTATTTTGTATTTTTTATTTTGAGCCCACACAATTTTTAAAACTTTGTTCTCCGTTTAAAAGTAGTAATGGGTTTACACTGAAATAATGAAACCTTTCCAAAACTTACTAATCTGAATCGTGAGAAGGGAATTTGCAACTGTGGCAAACAATTGGCCCATATTTATGCTCAACGGCAAAGGGCAATAAATTGTTTGGTTGCCGTCCACCCGAATTTTCAGGAAAATATATTCCTGCATCGTTCATATCTTGAGTTTTTTTTATTTAGTTAATGACGTTTTTAAAGTTAAAATTGCTGATTTTGGCCATCCATTTTTGCAGCGACTCCATTGAGGTTACAGCTTTGTGAGATTTCTTTTTTTGCGAATTAGTATGTAAATATTTACTTTGATCTTTACTTACGGATGTGGTGTTCGTTGTTCTATAACATTTACCTGGAACAAAAACTGTGTTTCAATATTTTTTTAGACAACATTTTTCAAAATACATATTAATATTTAACCAATGGTTGACCAACTTTTACACCTCTTATTTCTAGCACAACTAAAAAAACACTACTAAACAAAGAATATTTCAAAATAATAATAATGAAAAAACAACTAATCCTGTTGCTCAATCCTTAAATCCACCGCCTTGCTTCAGCCTATATCAAAATTCCTACAAACTAACACAATTTTACATATTTCAATTCCCCTGAATAAAAAATTAGATTTCAACATCACTCTCACCACTGCGCCTTACAGCGGTGAACGCAGCCACTTTTCATGTCCATGTCTCTCTCAAATATGTAAATGCCCCTAAATGACATGGACCGCCCCTCCCATGTTCCGGCCTCGTTTTACATTTCAACCCATGTACGCCGGGACTGTGCCCAATTGCATGGCATTAAACCAAAACTCTTATAATTATTTATTTTAATATAATTTTACTGAGTTAAAACTGCATATATATTACATAAAGTATATTCAAAAATGTTTTCATGGATTTTGTTGTTCATTCTTTTGAAATAATATCTGATCCCTTTCACACTACATTAAATAATAACTGCAGTAAACGTCTAATTAGGTATCGGAGGCGTTTTATATATGCAAATTGATGTGTTTAAATTTCTATGACATTACCTACACACCAAAATCTCCAATAGTGAGTTTGGACCTCCGGGTTATTTCGTTACCAAAAAACCTCTGTAAGATACTTGCTTCACGAGATGTAACGTTTTATACAGTTTAAATTATGATTTTCTTAAGGTAAAACAGTTGTGCACAAAAAATATCTGAATTTATGCATTTTTCATAAAATACACACTTAAGGACATGTAATGAAGATAGTTAAGCAAATTTGCTATTTTCCCCCACAACTGTTCTTTCACCCGTTGTTTTAATATCTCAACTTTATGATTTGTTTATTCAGGTTGGAAAATGTTTAAATCAAGGATAGCGGGAAGATAAAGCATCAATCAAATAAATAAAAACTTACATGATTGTTATGATTTTTTTTGTACATACACTTGCTGTACGACAGCCCGAAATAAATCCGCTTAGAACACATTTTTTAACTTCTCACAAATTTCCGCAGAATAATGTAAAATTTAAACATGTAAATCCCGCGGTTTCGACAGTAAATCTGCCTCGCTCGCCCCTCCACAGCCCACTGCAGCGGTGAACCAGCCAATTTAAGCCACTCCACCAGCCAATTTAAGCCACTCCACCAGCCAATTTAAGCCACTCCACCAGCCAATTTAAGCCACTCCACCAGCCAATTTAAGCCGCTCTACCAGCCAATTTAAGCCGCTCTACCAGCCAATTTAAGCCACTCAGCCAGTCAATTTAAGCCACTCTACCAGCCAATTTAAGCCACTCAGCCAGTCAATTTAAGCCACTCCACCAGCCAATTTAAGCCACTCCACCAGCCAATTTAAGCCACTCTACCAGCCAATTTAAGCCGCTCTACCAGCCAATTTAAGCCACTCAGCCAGTCAATTTAAGCCACTCTACCAGCCAATTTAAGCCACTCAGCCAGTCAATTTAAGCCACTCCACCAGCCAATTTAAGCCACTCCACCAGCCAATTTAAGCCACTTCAACAGCCAATTTAAGCCGCTCCACCAGCCAATTTAAGCCACTTCAACAGCCAATTTAAGCCGCTCCACCAGCCAACTTAAGCCGCTCCACCAGCCAATTTAAGCCGCTCCACCAGCCAATTTAAGCCACTTCAACAGCCAATTTAAGCCACTTCAACAGCCAATTTAAGCCACTCCAGCAGCCAATTTAAGCCGCTCCACCAGCCAATTTAAGCCGCTCCACCAGCCAATTTAAGCCACTCCAACAGCCAATTTAAGCCACTCCACCGGCCAATTTAAGCCACTCCACCGGCCAATTTAAGCCACTCCACCAGACAATTTAAGTCGCTCCACCGGCCAATTAAGCCACTCCACCAGCCAATTTAAGCCGCTCCACCGGCCAATTCAAGCCACTTCAAGAGCCCACTGCAGCTTGTTGAGCGGTGAACCAGCCACTTGTCATGACCATGCCTGCCTCAAACATGCTAATGCCCCTAAATGACAGGGACCACCCATTTCATGTTCTGCTCTCGTTTTACATTTAAACTCGTGTATGCCGGGAGTGCGCCTAATTGCACTGTATCAAACTCACAGATCATATAGTTATAAATTTTAATGTAATGTATGACGCTCGAAATTGCAAGAGTATTATAAGCGGTTTTTTAACTGGGTTTATATTAAACAAATTTAGTTTTACCTTTTGAAATGGTAGATAAAAGGAAGTAATTAACTAGGCTATTGGAAGATTTGTATCAAATTAAAAATTATTAGCAGTGGTTTTTAATAATACTGTTCCACTACACTGAAAATATAAATTGCGATTGCGAGTAAGCACTTACAAATATGCATTTTGTCACAGCATGTCTACGTTGCAAGGCATACAATTCTGATATGTTTAACAAGGAGAGTTTATTGCACTGAAAATTTTCTTTGATTATCTGTCAAGTAAAGGAAAGATCGTAAAAAATACAATAAAACATTCGAATTAATTTTCCATACACATTTTTCGTACACAGCTTTTTAATATGCCGAAGGCGATTTCAAGACGTAGCTCTGATGGAATACAAACTTATTTGACAAAGAATAAATTGTTATTCAATCATATGAGATAAAATATTTTTTCGTCTGTGTTCTACTAAACGTGTTATTACTTTATAATTAAAATTTATACGGAGTAACTGTCGGTACATTTAAGTTGACATATAACTCCAGAGCTTAGAGTAATTAATCGAGAACCCTCTTTGTTTTAGGTAGTTGACGAACACTAAGCCAAAGTGAATAGGTAACCTGGTCATAGCACAAGGCTTCACTCGAAGTTTAATGCCCTTGATCAACCTAGTTTCAAGCCAAAGCAGCGAATCCCTAACGTTCCATTGTGTAATGGTTATACATATACATCACTACAATGTTCCACTGTGTGGAAGAATCTACATAAGTTATGATGACAGGTTATTATAATCCATAAATCATAGTATTATATAATAGATATACAACTGAACGTCAAAAAGCTCAAGTACTTATAATCAAATAAATCACATTTGAACTGAAATTACTAATTTATGTTACATGTTCATGCTGAGTTGAGTATTTTAAATGTCTTCAATGGATGGAATTTTTTTTCAGACCACTATTTTAATTGCCATTCCACAAACTTGTAGTGGTTTTTTTACCAAAATATTTGAACCATTTGATTTTGAGATGTTACCCTTTTAGTCTTAAAGGTTCATAACATTTTCTTTTGTGAAACCAGCATATGTTGAACTTGTGGTGAAAAATTCCACTGCATTCTTATCTATATGACTAATGATGGAAAATCCAACAGCAGACACAAACACTGAGTACCGAGTGAAACAAGTCAAGTAGATTTTTAACAACTTGAAATTTTACAGTACTCAATTTTCCGTCGAGTAATATATTTCTAATTATGCCCTAGTTAGAGTTTTAGAGTTGACTCTTTATTAAATTACACTTACAGAGATAACGAGAGATATTTTGCAATATATAAAAACAAAAAGTGAACAGTCACACAAAAACACCAAAATGTGGGATCTTTTGAATTTGTTTTTATTCTTTGTCGCAATTATTCTTGCATTTTGAAATCCAACGTTCTTTTGGTTTGTTTACATTTTGTGGTTTTTATGTTTTAGCCTACCATTGCCTACACCTAGTGAACTGTATAGTCGGCCTTCAACTGAGAAGGTCCGTTGAAAACAACTTAAAGATATCTATAGACATTAATTTAAAAGTTGTAGAGGGCAAGTGCAAATTTAATTCTACTCTCTTTTAAACTTCGAACTATACAGGTGTTACTTAGTACAGGTGACCGTAAAATTATTTCCGAGTTAACTAAATTTATATAACTTAAAAATGAGTTATGACGGGTTCCCAATAGGACTGAAAATAATTCCAGATATCGAGGATTTCGAGCCATCCAGATTCGAGTTCGGTAGACTGAAACGAAACGAAATGAAATAAAATAAAAATTAAATTGAAATTAAATTAAATTCTTTCACTTCGTTTACTTGAGAGTAGCTGCTCCAGTGTGTCAGAAGTAGTTGGTGTGTATTGTTTCGCAATGCATTATCCCAGGCTCTCCTTTTGCGTTGTTCAACACTGAACTCAATGACTCCCAGCCATTCAGGAGTTAGCCAATTAAATTTAGAGCTTTACCGATTATCGTTTTCATATTTTACCAGGCGGATTACTGGAGTGAAACTCAATTTACATTACTGTTAATTTGGTAATTGTCGTATTATGCAGCTTAGCGGTGCTGCCTTAGCACATGGCTCCTTTTAGGAAATTTAATTAAATATTTTCTTATAAAAGTAGTTTAGTTTTTTATGATAATAATCTAAATACAAAGAGACAGCATATCTAGTCCATTTTACTTGAAAAAAAGGAACTTCGGATTAACCGTTCCGGGACCTTTTAAACGCTGTTTACTGTATACGCTAATAGAAACACTAATAACACTGTATATACGCTATTAGTATACTGTATTACGTTACTACACCGGTAAGTACTGTTTTACCGGACAAGCATAATAGTTCCCGCGCGAGCCAGAGGCGAGTGCGGTATTTTCATAGGAGTACGGTCAAACTTACCGGGCGTGTGACGTACGATACTTTACATCATACCACTCAGCAAAAAACTTATTTTTTAATCCTTACGTATTCCTTGCATAAACCATTACGTGTCTCAATTCTTCAAACCTAACATTTGCTATAACATCCTATAATAAACAATCAAACATTTGCTACTACTACCGGTGCTGCCACTAAATTCCTCTAAATTAATCAATAAAAACGCATTATACGTCGGCTTGCTGCGATCAGCTGATTGTTTTCATTGTTTACTCCGCTATTTCTGTTTCCTAGCGCACGGTAAATTTCCTAGTGCACTGCACGGTAAGTTTACCGTACAGATATCGGTAAAGAGTAACTTTCCAGCCAAGAGTAAGGCATAGGAAACAGATGTTTCTGTGTAGTATGATGTCAACAAATTTACAGGTTATTGTTGCAAAAAGGGATCAGTTTGATTAGAATATTTCATTATCATCACTTAAATAACAAACGAAAACTCTGCCAAAATCCTCAGACAAAAAAGAATAATTACTTTGCCCCGAGCGGCTGCGACGGTGGAATTGCCCTGATTAATCTCCCAGTCCCCGGTGCCACATTACAAGGGTCGGACGTGCCAGGGACACGGCCCTGCACTGCGGCCCCCGGGGGGGATCAGGGATTGAAAGTATTTTTGAAATTTCGAGTAATTACTTTTTTTATGTATCGGAGCCGTTAATATCGATACATACGATATAACGTAGAGTTAAAATATCGATAGTTTCGATATATCGATATATCGAAGAACCGATATTTCTGAAGAAAAAGAAGACAGTATTTTCAAATTGAAAATTTATTAAAAATATTATCATAATCAGAGAACAGGATTTGCCATCACAATATTCCCAAAATGCTCTAAGATTTTTTTTTATTTAAGAACTCAAAATATTGTGACAGACACATTTTTACAGCCTAACAATAGTTAAACCTTTACCTAAGTTCATTTTCTTCCTACTGGATATTGATGATCAATATGAAATAAATAAAGGCTAGGCCTACCTTTCAATATCCTGATTTTCTTGGTAGTTATATTTGCTACATATATTGCAAGGCAACAGCCTCAACTTCAGACAGCATCTTCAAGAGATTTGTCATAAATGTAATGATTTTAATTAAATCGTCAACAATTTTCAATAACAACCTATTTTATAACAACTTTAAAGCGATGTCGGAAAACAAAATACCGTGACTCAAATATCGATTTTTCCGATGTATAAACATTTTTTTGGTGAAACGTGAGGGTGGTCTGGTCTCCATCCGAGGACCTAAAGTGTAGCCCAACTTCCACACGGGGATTTTTTGGAAAAAAACCTTGTGAATGAAAGTTCAACCAAACACATTTTTGGATTTGTTTTTATTATTTGTTGCAAGTTTCCCTGCATCTTAAAATCATGACAACTCATAAAAGTACTGTCACACTTTTTTTGAATTTCCAAAATATTTGTTCACGTAACTAAAAAATAAATTTAAATTATGATGGGATTATGAACATCAACATGAAAATAAAATAATATGGAAAAAGAATACAAGAAAATACAGATGTGCTTATATTTAACCCACAAGGCGCTCAAGCAGAGAAAATTCCAATATCTTAATATTTATATTTGTATACTTAATTATATACAGCAATATCTTTATCAGCTGCAAATCTCAGACCGGTTATTCCAATTATATCTGCTACTTATAAGCACATCCACGTATAAAAGCAAGAGTAAAAATATTAATCCAAAAGTTTCAACAGCAATATAAGAGAAAGTAACTATTTCGTTAGCAGGGAACCATTGTCTGAGCTAGGACCATTCTTTTTGTGCGATGTTCAACGGAAACAATGAATTCACAAACAACATACTTCATGTTTAAATACTGAGATTAAACTTGGATTCAAACAGTACCATTGAGCGAAACCTGGCTTTTATTCAACTAACAGTCTGAAATAAAAAGTAACAACAAAACATGTTCTAAAAGAATGGACAAGTCTTAATGTCATTCGTTTGAAATTAAAACCATTGTTAGGGATTTTAAATTTTTCAGTTACAAAAAAAACTGATCATGTAACGCGTATTTCATATACTATTTATTTTAATTTAATCTGCGAAACATATATAATTTAATAATTTATCATTGAAGTCCCTAGTTTTTGTGTGTATCGTCTGATATTTTGGTTCTGTACCTTGTCTTTAAAGATTAATAAAATAAAGTTAAGACTAAGATCTATAAAGATTGTTTTTGAAATTTCATTAGCTGTGTAAATTTAACAAGCATTATGTTTTCATGTTTCCAAGTGATTACTAATATGGCCGAGCCAAATAAGTATTATTTATTTTTAAACACAAACTGAACCAAAGTAAGTGCAGTAATTCATAATAGCGTAATTAAAAACAGAAATTAGTAATCCATGTTGTTTTGATCAAATCAAAGTACAAGTAAATAAAACCTACTCCCGAATTCAACTGTTTTATTGTGATCTTATCTTCTTCCTAGTTTCTATTTGACAATACGAATATCTGCTGAAAAAAATACAATAAATACATGTGTAATATTATTATCAATTACCTGAAAACTATCGTACCACGATACCATACACATTGCATGGAGAAACTGTCACATTTACTTCACCAAGTCTAAATAGTTTCCGAGAGGATCACAACCGATTGCTGGAATATCGTATGAACAACGTCACCGTATGTTTGTAGCTGTTTGTAGCTGTGTGATGTTAAATGGACGTGACGTTTCACAAGCTTGACATCTCAACGAACACGACTCCCCATCCGTCTTCGTTTGCTCCTACGACAAACTTCTGAGAAATTCACTGTTGCTCTTGTTGAGGATTGTAGGTCACTTAATTTAAGTAATACTCAGTAAACTTTCTTATAAGGTTGATATTAGTATATTGCGATCAACGCTAAAAAGTTCTTAATGAACAATACTCTCAAACTACAGTTTATTAGAATTTATTTTCTGAACATGAAATGTGAGTTCTACAACAATGTAGGTCTATGTCGTCTTAGGATTGTTAAAAGCAAGCATATCATTCCGTCTGTTATATAATTATCACACAGCTTATGTGAAATACCGACCACATTATTACAAACCTTTTTTTAAATATCTATTATACTAATTTGCTAAGGAATTTCTTGTGTACAGCAAAACTCCTTTATTTATGAACCGATTTTGATGATTGAGGTGTCAAATTAAAGGGAGTTTTCTGTAGAGGTTATGGAATAATTTTTGTAATCCTAAGTTCAATGTGCTTTGCCCCACTGGACTTTAAAGTTCCCATGTATTTTAAATGGAAGTATATTTTACCAAACATATGGTTTATATAAATTCTTTTTATTTTAATTAACAGCTGGCTTAAGAAAAACCTTAATGTCTACCTTCTGTCACTTTGATATTTATTTACATTTTTGGTTATTTTTTTAGTTTACAACAACTACTTTATGAAAGCATTCACATCTTGGTGGATTATTAATATTGAAATATAATATTCAAATAAAATTTAAATCTGTTGTAGAAAATAAATCTGTAGAAGAGAATCAGTTACAAAAAATAATTTTTAAAAGTGGGTGTAAAAAACTTAATAAAGTAAACCAATAAATTTAATTTCACCAATACCAAACAAATATATTCCCTTCAAACTGCCTGTCTGAAAGAAATTCCTGATCAGTTCTTTAAAGACGGAGACAAACGAATAAGAAGTTCTATTTAAAAAAGTGTTTCAACTTCCAAGTGGTACTTCAAGAAGGGTTTTACACTCCAACAAGAAATATGATTACTGGTTCGCTTAAAAAGGAAATATACCTTTTGATAGAAGTAATTAGTTATCCATAACCAATTATTCGAGTTTTAAAGGAGACAGAGTTTTAACTATGGGCCTCCCAGCCACAAAAAGAGAAAACAATATTTTTACGTACAAGCAAGTCCTAAATGCCAAGTGTTGAAGAAGTATGGACTAAATCCAGGGAATGGCTGGATTGCCTGAAGACGACCTGTAACGGTGAAGGTTGCCAGAGGCCTTAATAAAATTGTTGCAGACATTAGAATGCGTATGTGAACAAATTAAAGAAAGAAAACTGTGAACCATATGAAGAGGAGAAGTATGCATTTTGGATGTTGGGAGATCAAGGAAAAGTTGATGATAAAGCGAAAATCAAAAGGAACAAATTTAATCTCACATTCAGGTTCGAGACCACTTCTACACAGCCCGAAGAAATTCACACATGGAAAATCTATAAACACAACAACTATGCTGTACCTCAATGGAGAGCAAATATTGATTATTATACTTCATTTTAGCCCAAAACAAATCTTAAACATTAGTAAGCAAACTCAAGCATCTTAAACATTCGTAAGCAGGCAAAACTTCAAAATCTTAGAAATCATCAGAACAAATATGAAAATTAAAGAGAAAACCAAACTAAAATCATAATAACACTAAGATAACATAAACTTATAAGAATTAAACTAATAATGATATCCAGTATTTTGCAAACTATATAATATATGCCTGTTCAAAGTTGACAACATTTTCTCTCATCATTTAAATAGTTAATTTTATTAACTGGAAACGACTAGTATTTATCCATTTAGGCAAATGCGAAATATTTCGACCACTACCACAGTTTGAGAATCATATACTTCTTCATCTGTGCCACTACTTACAAGTAGCCAATAGCTATTGGTATATTTCAATTGGTATATTACTATTGGTATGTAGCTATTGGAATATTACTATTGGTATATTATAGCTGTATTAGTTAGTCCAGCCAAAGTGAGCTGGTGCGCCCAGTTAAAGACCTCCAACAGTGCATCAGTTTAATCGATCAGTAGGTATTTTTATTTTCCAAAAACAAAATTGAAAAACATAAAAAATTCTTAAATTTCAGCATTTATATGTCTTAGCCTTTAAGATTGATGATTTTATATCCCTCCCTATAATTTAACATTCAAACTACGAATAACCCTAAGGGAATTTTGTAAAACCGTTTCTTAGTACGCATCTAAGACCCGGGTGGAGCACATCGATACCGCAATCGAGAGAAACTGTCATATTTACTTCACCAAGTCTAAAATAGTTTCCAAGAGTATCACAACCGATTGCTGGAACATCATATGAACGTCATCGTATGTTCAGCTCTGTGTGTCTAGCGGTGTGATGTTAAATGGACGTGACGTTTCACAAGCTTGACATCGCAACGAACACGACTCCCCATCCGTCTTCGTTTGCTCCTACGACAAACTTCTGAGAAATTCACTGTTGCTCTTGTTGTGGATTGTAGGTCAATTAGGTAATTTAGGTAATGCTCATTACACTTTCTTAAGGTTGAAATTAAAGTTTTTGGTATATACGTATTCAGCGATCAACGCTGAATATTTCTTGATAAACGATACTCTCAAAATACAATTTATTAGAATTTATTTACTGAACATTAAATGCGAGTTCTACAACAATGTAGGTCTATGTCGTCTTAGGATTGTTAAAAGCAAGTATATCATTCCGTCTGTTAAATAATTATCATACAGCTTATGTGAAATACTGACCACATTATTACAAACCTTTTTTAAATATATTTATCCATTAGGCAAATGCGAAATATTTCGACCACTACCACAGTTTGAGAATCATATACTTCTTCATCTGTGCCACTAGTTACAAGTAGCCAATAGCTATATGTTGATATATTAGAGCTGTATTAGTTCAGCTAAAGTGAGCTTACGTCAAACTTTTGAGAAATTCACTGTTGCTCTTGTTGATACTTGTTCAGTTAATTTAAGTAATGTTCAGTAAAGAGTCTTAAGATTTAAACTTTTTGGTTACGTATATCACGATTGACGCTCTTAATTTCATAACAAACACTCTCAAAATACAGTTTATTAGAATTTATAATTTACAGTAAATTCCAAACAACTACAATGCGAACAAATACATAAAAAGTGCAAAAGTGTTAGTGAGGGGGGGTATTTTATTTTTTGTGGTATTTTTGAAGTGTAGTTTTAGAAACACATTTTATTGGAATTTTGTTTGTTTTACTGAACAATAGGCCTGAATGTGAGTTCCAATACAATGTAAACCTATATTATCTCACGATTGTTAAAAATAAATATGTCATTCCGTCTTATATAATTATCATACACCTTAACATGTGAAATACAGACCACATTATTTCAAAAATAATTTAAAAAATACATTGATCCGGCTTACAAATCAGGGATCTTTTTTTACTAATACGTATAATGTATTTTAGCCAGAGAGCCGTAGTACCGGTGTATTACAATCCAGCCATAATACCGGTTAACTGTGTAATCGCTGGTCAGTGGGTCAGTTTATTCTATAAGTTGATATTTACACTTTCCTAAACTGTTCATACCTCATAACATAATCCTTAGAAAATATTGGCTCAGAAATAAAAAGTTGCATGTGGTCTTTAAAGAAAATATTGTTTAAGTGAAATAAATTTTCTCAGGTCGTCCATAAACCTAAAGCTGAAATTAACACTAGTCTAATAGACAAAATTTGTCGAACGCGGAACATTTCCTTTATAAAAGTCTTCTGGGCAAAAACGTTCTCCTTTGAACAAAATAAATGTCTGACACCTTTAGCTCTGCTATTCACGTAGAAGACATCCTCAAATGTTATCATTGCTCAATTTATAATCGAAACCGTTCTTTTCATGTTACAACAAAACATTAACTTACAACTTACTAAATATTTGCGAGATTGAAATACTTTGACCAACATTCCCTAATATGTGACCATAAGCAATGCAGGCTTTACACGAATGTCCCATCAACAAGATGAATGATACGTTGGTTTCGGCGTCAAACATTTTTGTAACACCCGTCAAACAAACGAATCACCCGTACATGGCCACAAAGCAACACGGCTCTCGGCGGAGTCAACTACGAAATGAATGGCAGTGTTTTATCTGTCGGCTGTGGTGATGGAAATTGTCAAAGGTAATATATTGACTGACATATCCAATGAAGATAATCAAACGTATCCCTAGGTTGAAACAGAAAGGCAGATTTTATAACATTCGTTCATTAATATTTATTAAAAACACTTCAAAAATGTATAATTAGAATAGTACAAAAAAAATCTAGATTGGAACATTGCTGGCCACTGTTCTCCCAATTAAAAATATTACCAATTAGGAATTTGTATATTCTTGAAGTTCTAACAATATTTTTAGAGAAGTATTTGTAAAAGAGAACCCCTATTCAGACCCTACGGTTTCAGAAACATACATGCCATAAAATTACCACACCAAATTTATATAACCAATATGTATTATGCATATACACATACAATTCACCAAGATTGTATAATTTTATTATAAATAATGTATTAAAAGTTAAAATAAACCTAAATTCTAATTACCTTAAAGGTCTAAAAACTTGGCTTTTGGGAGCTAAAAATATTGAATTTACATTAAGAAGATAACCTGTATAAATAAATTTCTTTCAATAGATTTATAATCTACTTACCAAATTAGTATCAATATAAACAGTAAAAAAATGCATACATACAAACTAAATATTACTTAAAAGAGGAAATTACACATCAAATTAATTATGAGCAACACTGATCTTGAATAGCTTTTAATAATTTTGTTTGTTGTTTTTATTAAGGTGACCCCTTATGGGCTTTTGCCTAGTGGAACCAAATTATTCATCAGAATTTTATTAAATTTATGTTTTGAGATAAAAGATATATATATATATATATATATATATATATATTGTTAATTATAATTCAAATGTAAAATTGTAACAATAGTGAATAAAGTTATTGTTTATTTATTTATTTAAATCATAAAAACCTTGTTAATTTGTTACGGTCATTAATTCTGATGACTGTGCTAAACATGTTTTACATTAAGCATTCCAACAATTGCATTTATGGCGGCCACAAATAATGGCGGCAGTAAAATGTTGATAGCAGCGCATAAAGCCGACATCATAGATTAATGATGGTAGTGTCCTTTGTCCTTAGCGATGACTCTATTAAGGATCTGTTTTCCTAAGAGCATACGATTTGCCCCGCCGCGTGGTCAACTATTACTTATACAAATATAATTTATTATATAAGGATAATTTATTTAAATTATATAAAGATAATTTATAATAAATGTAAGATGCAATTAACATCTTTTTACACACTGTAAATCGCATAAATACAAATAATACTTCACATTAATTTTAAATCCCATACAGCTGATTTGTTAGTATTTTTATCGAATTACCTTTACTAAATCAACGAAATTATAACATACAGTTTCTTCAGCTTTCTGTTTTAAACTTAATAACCCGTATATGAGTTAATGGATGCGAATCTTAGAATTATTCCTAGAGACGAATGCTCAAAAGTACCACGGTTTTTTCATCTTAGATTGTTGTCTACAGAACCAGATGGATATGGGCATATCAATTTCATTTGAGACACTTTTTCAGAGATACAGAGATACTAGTTACACCACAGATAAAACAAATATGAGTAAACCTCGTAGCGATAGCCATTTTACACTTTTAGTAACTTTTAAGTTACTTGTGGGCCTACACTATTATTTAATAATGGAGAACTGATATCCTTGGTCATTAAATCTATATTCACTCGAAAACATTTTTTCCAAGCACGATATAATTTACATCAACTCGTTTCCGTTCTCTCCATAAGACTTTGATAAAAGTATAATAAAGTTGAATGCTTGGGGAGTTACGTAAAAGTTAATTAATTAGAATACAAATATATTTCTTGATTGTTCGGTTAATTCATTTCTTTTGTAGCCTATATATTGTTCCAGTACATCCATTGTTTCACTACCACCATTTTGCATATTTTATTGTCTGCTAGCATTTTGTAACTATTGAGCTCTTGGATTATTACTGACTTGTCATTGCATGTATACATACATTATTGTAAAATTGGTGTAAACCAATTATAAATAAATAAAAAAAATGTTATTAAATATATTTTTGTAAAATGGAATTTTAGTAAAGTAGAGGATTGTCATAACAGTACAAGTAAACCAGTGACATTAAAGTGCATTACTTCATTTGAACATTTTTAACAATTAATTTGTATCGTCATACATAAAAATACGATTTTATTTACAACCATCACACAGAAAGTAAATTACTCACATGTAAATCTCCCCAATGATAAATCTTGCATGAGAAATAGCTGGAATTATCTTCGCAATTCCCAATGATCTGGTGTTATCTTTGTAACGCCCGACAATTTTTCATCACTAGTGTTATAAAACATTTCGAAAGATAACACAAATACCGCTATATTTAATTGGTAGCAGTATATTTTGGGTCATTCAATCGCTATCGACAAATTTTTTTTATTTCTAAACAATAACAATTAAATATTTTTAGTCTGAAGTCCAAGTGCATATTGTTCATATAAGGAGTATCTAATTAGGCCAAGTTAGATTTCTTGTAAAGATTTATTGCAGTACCTACTTCCTCCGTTCCCTTGCAACATAACTTCCAATATTCTCGCTTACCAGTACAGTCCAATTCATCTGACGTGGCTCAGCATGCCCGTAAAACTAATGTTAATTTCATCATTGGACTTACGAACGGACTGAGCCACAACATTTGTCTCGGACTATACGTATCATCAATGCAGTAGTATACAAGTTGATGAGTGGTAGTGGTGGACACAACATGTGATAGACACACAGTATAGACCAACATGCAGGGCAGACACGCCGGGCGACAGAGTGAACCGTGTCAATATAACCGGCTGTTGTCAAAGGGTCCTTGGTGTCTATTGTTATGCAATACGATATGCTAGTCTCTGTCCGTGGTCGAAATTCAACCAGAATATAATTTGGTTTTGTATTCACTCCTTACTGCAATAAAACATGTGCGCTGAGAGAAAAAGGGTGTTAAAACATACTTAAAAAATGAAGAAAGGTCCTTATGTAATGGATTTTTTGTTACTGAATTCGTTCAGTATTTTACTGGATGTAAACCATTACCCAGAAAGTAAATTACTAACAAATAAATCAACCCCATTGATGAAGCTTGCATGAAAAATAGCTGGAATTCATCGGCATACAAGATAATGCCCATGAATTAAATGAATGCATTATCCATGCCATGTTAGCATGCTGTTATGCTGTTTAGCATTTTTGGACATTCTAAATGCATACGTATGTAATATACGTACAGTCCGTCAGTAGTTTAATGACGTCACGATGTGTGATGGCACTGTTTGGAGGCTAATGGGCTTAAAATAAGTATAAATCTTACTTATATGACGGATGTATTATACTTATTGAAAATATGAGACATAGTTATGTCTCCATAAATACTTGACTAACGGCGTGAGATGAGCATGTATCATACTTATTTCAATGCAATTTACCACTATTCCTGCCCTTTGTTGTATGTAACTTACTTGCCACCATATGAAACACACTTATGGTAATGATGTTTCATACTGATGATCTAGTCCTTACTGTATGTTTCTTACTTCCCACTATATGAAACGTACTTATCGCAATGATGTTTGATCTAGCTAGATTTTTGTATTTCCAATTTATAACAAGTAAAGGTTTTTTTCAGTCTGAAGTCCAAATGCGTATTGATTATAAAAGGATTCCCCACCTAGTTAAATAAGACGAATGTTAATTTTAGCATTTGACCTACGAACGGGCTGAACCACAACATTTGCCTCAGACTATACGTATAATCAGTGCAGTAGTATACAAGTTGATGAGTGGTATTGGTAGACACAACATGTGATAGACACACAGGATAGACCAACATGCAGGGCAGACACGCCGAGCGGCAGAGCGAACCGTGTCAATATAACCGGCTGTTGTCAAAGGGTCCTTGGTGTCTATTGTTATGCAATACGATATGCTATTCTCTGTCTCTGTGTCGCTCACTACTCAGCTCAATGAAATCTCGGGCATTTCAGAGCTAGCTAATTAAATGTAACTAGACATCGCACAGTGGTCGAAATTTAACCAGAATATAATCTGGTTTTGTTTATTCACTGCAATAAAACATGTGACTGCATTTGATTACATCTTGCTGTTATTACGTTACCAACATGGTAATTCATGTTAATTTTAATTCATGGTGCCTATGTTAATTTTTTCAACCTAACTTTTTTACATTTTTCTACAATTTCAAGATTTATATTATAATAGGGTTGAGCAAATCTACAGGAAAGTACTTTTCTAACAGTGTGTTAAGATTTTTCCTAAGTTGCACACAGTGTGAGAAAAAGGGTTCACAAAAATCATCATGTTTGCTGTTCTCCACTTAAACCTTCGATAAAGGAGTAATAAAGTCAAATGCTTGAGGAGTTACGTAATAATTAAGTAGCCTAGAATACCAAAATATTTGTTAACAGACCAAATATGTAACAAAACATTTGTTATCTGATGAGCTATTTGTTTGATTTGTTGATGTGTAGATTGTTAACGTAATCAATTTCCTTTAGTAGATGGTTCAGTTTTTCCGATTAAATTTAAATCTCATTCATATACGCTATGGAAAATCGTACCAAAGTTATCTTTTTGGGCAAACCTAACAAAATAGTTTTTATCTTATGAGTACAAGACACTCACGATTTTTTATCAACGCGGGCTCAAAACATTGCATTTTTTATTATGTTGATTCTGAGGAAACGCCATTTGTCTCTGAACAATTCCACTTACAGGGTCTTACAATAATATTCTGTTGAATTATACTAGTCTATCTGAATAGGAATCACCCCTGTGAATAACTATACAATCACCCGTGATTCAGATCAATTGGTTTTAGTGATTAAAGAAAAGAATTTTAAATTCTAATTGTATGACGTGGTTTTTTGTAAAAAAAAACAAATGCTTAGTTGGCTCAGTAAAAAAATCTGTTGTAAAAGACGTATTTAAGCCTAGTCTCTTTTCCCAGAGATAATTTATTTTTATCTATGAATTAAACACCAATTTAATAAATTCAAGCGATCAATTATTTTTAGTTCATATTGACCTGATTTAGTACTGCTATTGGCTTAGCCATTACTTAAATATCAATTTAATAAACTTAAGCTACCAATTTACCCCAAACCTATTTACTCCTAAGAGAAATCCAAGATTGCCCAATAATACGGACCCGGAATCTAATTAGGTTAATTAAATTAGAGCGAGTTCAAAGTGGTGGGCGACCAGATGGATTAGTTGCGCAAAACGGGTCTTCAGCCGAGGCATTTCCAAACAGGGTTTTAAATAGGAAGAGGAAGAGGAAAGAGATTTTGACAATTTTTTGGATTTGGAGATTTTGATCTCCAGGAAGATATTTTAACAAGTGTATTATTAGTATATATTTTAAAGATGGGTTTAAAGCTTGGAGATTTAAGAAAAATATTTCTTATCAATGCACTAAGGAGATTAAACATTAAAGCTAGCAAGAACTGTGATATTTTGATTAGGATTTTTGCGGACATTTGCCATCACTGATTAGTAAAAAACAAGTTTCACGACGTTTCGGGATCTGGAATCTGATCCCGTCTTCAGGTGGAAGAAAACCTAGAACATAACAAGATTAGTAACACAAAGCCAGGAAAACCTGGAGAAAAACACAGCTAAAACAGAGAACTGTAAAAGCAGTCACGAAAACAATAAGCTGAAAATAAAGAACAAAGAACAACTGCCTGGTGATTCTTGATACTTGTGATTCCTGTGTTATTTTGTATATTGTTCTTTATTTTCAGCTTATTGTTTTCGTGGCTGCTTTTACAGTTCTCTGTTTTAGCTGTGTTTTTCTCCAGGTTTTCCTGGCTTTGTGTTACTAATCTTGTTATGTTCTAGGTTTTCTTCCACCTGAAGACGGGATCAGATTCCAGATCCCGAAACGTCGTGAAACTTGTTTTTTACTAATCAGTGATGGCAAATGTCCGCAAAAATCCTAATCAAAATATAAAATCACCATCACCAACAATGAATTTCAAACAAAGAGAAGAACTGTGAGTGCATTCCTCGATATATTACACCGAACAGGTCGACTCAAATCATATGGCCCAGTCCGCCGTTTAGGCTAGTGTTAATTCTAGCATTAGGTTTCCGGAGGCCTAGGCCAAGTCATATGACTCGCCCAGTATCAGATGAAAAATCAAAAGACTCGCTGCACCGCCGAGGACATCTTCAGAGGCGCAATAACGAACAACGGGGAGATTGATCGTTTCGTTGGGCATCCACCGATTTAAATTTGTTGAAAGTTTCTCTTGCATCATTGATCACCAGATTAACTTGTAAATAAAAATTAACTAAATAAATTTGATTGCAACAAGAAAGTTCTATTTAATGGGAAACAACTTTTAAAAGCTTCTGACTAAAAGAAACGTGTAAATCAGGCTTATTTAGGATTGGGATTAGCTTGGAAAATCTTAACACCCCAATGCAATCTAATTTTCAGTCCGACTGTTAAATAATTAATTTTCATAAAGTTTGAAAATATAAACCGGTTTGTCTTAGAAATCATACAGAGAAAACCATAATAAGGGTTCACTCTGCAATAAAATCAAACATTATTTAAATTAAAAGCGTACTATTTGGGGGTCTAGTTCTATATATTTTTAAAAAGACTAAATATTTGTATAAACCCGCCAAAAATCACACCATTGAAGTAAAAGGTACTCATTTATTTACTTACTCGGTTTGCAAATATCTACTAAGTTTAAAACTAAACAAGCCTCTAAATACATTAACCATGTACTAAATACACACAGTATTGATTAAATGCCAAGCAGTGGATGTGATTAGTACCCGACATTAGCGCTGAATGTCGAGTGTTTATGTAGTCGTATTCAATACAAGTCTGGGCGACATTACCACACCATTAACACGACTAATGTTTCAGATTATGTTTTCTGCCAAATAAGAAACATTACGAGACCAGACAAAAGGATAATGTCCCTCTTGTTTTTTAAGAATGCCACTTGTAAATTTAAAATTTCAATGTTCCATGATCATATTTTTGGCAAGCGTTATGGTAGAACGTTTTTAACAAATTATGTTTAGTTTCTTACAGAAAATCTACGTTATATTTAATATTTTTGAATTTTTACACTGAGATCAGCCGTAGGTTTACGTAAAAGTAATTTTCTAATGAGTAATTTATCCCCATTAATTTTTAATAGGTCTAATCGTTACATTCGTATTTAAAATAACTCTTATAGGCAATATTTCCGGAAAAAGTGAATATTTTTGTGAAAATTGTAGTTACTTAGTGTGTTCTACTCAATTGATAGAGTATATTTCAAACGGTGGTGTCGCTGGATAAAAAAATACCATAATATTAGTCAAGACGTTTCATGGAAATTAACTAGATCCATATTCCAGACATATTCCATTTGCCTATCATAAAACCACTTTTTATGTTCCAAACTCAGAATAGTCTCGTGAATATTAAAAACTTTTTGAAGAACTAGGTCCGGAAATATTTAAAAGTTTACATTATCAAAATAACATTAAAGAAACAATTCCGTCAACACAGTAAATTGTGTTTTAAACAACTGTATTAAAAACAAGGTTCATTGTTTTTAACTTCGAACTATACAAACTGTTGGTTGGCAAACAAAATCATGTAATTTAAACATGGAAGTAAAACTGAATTATTACTGACAGGTTTAAACCTGCAAGTCACATCGACAGCGTTCGTCGAACGTGGAACATTTCCTTGATACATGTCCCAGACCAAACACACACACCCTCCTCCCGACAAGAGTGATGATTGGAACGTTCAACAACGAACGTTGATTGGAGTCGCGTGAACAACATTTATTTGTTGAAACGTGTCCCACTCCTATTATTGGCGATTGTTAAACAAGGCTAAACAGACTAGAGATTACAATTATTTTCAAAATTTCGATATATATCGCTTTTCGATGAATCGTAACCGTTGATATCGATACATGCGATGTATCGGGACAAAACATCGATATATTCGATATATTGAAAAAACTTTATTACTGGTGAAAAATGTCACAATTCTGCAAGTTCAAAGAGGGATTGAACTATTTTCAGAAACAGGGTTTTCCTCCACGGAACTCAAGATTTTTTAAATCTTACCAGGAGAGATTTTAAAACGAAAAATTTTATGCTGTCCACATTTTTATAGTCTGTCTCTTATTTCAAAACGAGTTTTACAAGTACAAGTTACAAATTACTATCAACAAGTCAGTAACAAATTTTGTTACATATACACCTTGGAATATATTCAATATTTTAAATATTTAAACAAGATTAACAATATATTTATTTTGGTAAAGAACAAAAACAAAAATACCCCCGTTGCAGTAGACCTGCATACTCAGAGCGAATTTAAAATGCTTAAATAAATCATTTAGTCGCGGAGCCTCAAATAGAGTAAAATCAACTTATATCCTAAAATGAGCAAACGAAAATTTTCTCCATAAGATATAAGATTAACACGCAAAATGAATATGCAGGTTTGCTGCCATGGAAATGTGAAATTTAAATATTTTTGCAGTTCTCCAAATTATATTACTTAAATGAAGCCATACACCAAGTTTAATTCAGATATGTTGAGAAATAAGCGAGATATAGAATTTTATTTATCTATCTATACTATTATAAAGAAGAGATGGTTTCTGTATGTATATATGGGACAAGTGAACTTGAAAAACACTGAACCGACTGGATTTAAATTTCACACAGAGGTAGATCTTGAACCTGGGAAACATATAGGCTTATTCACTTCCTTAAAATCCCCTCGGGCTGCGCCCCGTGAACGTCCTTAGCTTCAATGTTTACCTTTTATAAGGGTGTAAACATTCAAATGCCGAAATGTAAACAGCTGTGAATACTGCAATTTTACAGTTCAAAGAGCATAAGTAAGATCAGCTGTAATTTTTATCGTGAGCGAAGCCACGGGCAACTGCTAGTTTCCCACAAGGTTAACATTGAGACAACGTACTGTGTTTACCACTCTAGCAATGTATCGGTAACTAATGGACATAGAGGAACAATTCAAATTACTTAGTTTTTTTTTTCAAGGTGTATTCACTAGTCCCAATAATATTTTAGAATTTTTATTTTTCTACATAAAAACCTTGAAACCCCATTTATGGAGGGGTTTACCTCCGCTTACCCCCCCTCCCCCAAAACTCCTCTTCCAATGGGCCGATCAGGCTGGATTTGAACTTCTTCGAATAGTTACCACATTATACGTGAATTTCATTCAAATCGGACCATTTTCACGCGAGTTATCGTGCTTAAAGACACATAATGAACGAATGGTGTTTTTGGCATCTGAGGGCCTCAAAACGAAAAGTTTTGACGGTCTCGAACTTAGGTCCTACCATGAGACATACGGTATCAGCTTCTTCCCTATTGGCATAATTCGCTAATAAACAAGTAGTTCATATTTGCGAAGACCATCAACATTCGTCAAACGTTATATCCGGTTACATTAATATGCACCATCGGAGTTCTGTTGAAACGAGGAGACGGGTTCAAACAACGAGGTGGACGGTGACGCGTTCTATTTGCGCATCGGATTAATAACGTTTGGACGTGACACAACCCCTGCTACACGATCGGTCGACTCGAGGCCTAGCTTTCATCATCGAGATGAGTGACAGCGCGGTTATGGAGTATTACTATTAAATCGGTAAAATTGTCGTCAAAAATTGTCGCAAAGTTGTGGGTTAAGTTTTATTTATGTTGTTTCTTATGTTTTTTTGGGCGCTGAATCCAAATCCTATGTTCGTTAACAAAATTTCGTGTCGGAACATTGTCAAAAATACAAAATAAGGAAAAGATTTTTGCTCATAACCCAAAAACCGTAAATTTTATGTGATAAACATTGATTTGAAAAAAGAAAGTACATAGAATTTCTACAAGATACACTTCTTCATTTATTTCTATGACAAAGTCAATGGGCAGCGCTGCAAATTAATAATTTACAATTTTTCATCTGGTAATACAATTTCCCTATAATGAATAAGCTCAAAAGAAAGTTCTTACGTAAATTCTTAAGTTTAACGAATGTTAAAAAGTAAGTTCTTTCTTAGTAGTATGATGTCAAGTATCGTCGGTCACAAGCCTGGTAAGTTTTACCGGTCTAGTAACGTAATATACTATTACAGGGAGTTTAAGTAGTTTTAGTTTGCAGTCTGTAGTAAAACAACACGATAAACGTTTAGCTGATAAAATCAGCTGATTTTATACATATAAGTACATATAACAATGTAATCAAACCATGAAACGTAATTCAAACAAATTAAGAGTATTTCAAGCAGATGACAAATTTCCACAAACAATTATACTTTTCATGCAAATGAGTGAGGATTTGGACTTGCAAATTCGGCGACAAAATGGCAATGGCTTTGTCGTAATCAGCTCGTCACACGAACCCCGCTCTGACAAACAAACCTTAATTTTCAGCCTCGATCTTGGCATTTCCAGTTCGAAAACGTTATAAGACTTTTACAAATGTTTAGTTGTTGGTTCTACTAATAACTAATACAGAACACCCATTAACAAGGGAAGAATTTTACATAGCTTTTTAATGTATAACAATTAAATTTGCATATAGGTCTAACTCAAATAAAATCTTATTCTAAAGGGTTTTTTCGACTTTAAACAATAAAAAATAGAAAACAACTAATTCATTATTAATTTTGACGTCAGCAACAAACACGATAACTACCAATTTTAAAATCTATCATTACTACCAATTAAGTTTTATGAAATTGAGTTACTTTGAGATAATTTTCTGAACACCGTTGTGCTGCACCCTCAACATAGATTTTTTTGGTTGCAAATGTGAATATACATCTTCAATAAATGTAAACAGTCTTCTAAAGGGTGATTGACCCCTGGTTGATCTATTATAAAACTAAACCCCTTCACTCCGGACATGTCTTCCAGATTCACTGTTACTGTGGCGTGTCCTGTAATCCAGCTACTTGGAGGTCTTGAATTGTGGATGGACAGTTATGAGCGATGGCTTGTGGACGCGGTGTTCCTTGGTGGGATTAACGAGGTATATCGCGAGATTGGAACTCGTAAGAGGAAAGAATCAAAGGAAAAAAGGGATTAACGTCCGCACAACGTTGACTCATTGAATACAACGTGCATAGGACCGTCTTCATAATTAGGCCAGTTCCCAGTTCGTAAATTGTTAACCGGGGAAATTGTGGTTCGGATCCCAAGTTAAAATGTAGGTCCCTTAGTCGCCATTGGCTGTTGGGCTATTAATTGACAGTCCTGTCTAAGGTACATATCGGCCTGTCAGTAACAAGATTACAAGATCGCACCAAAATCATCTTTCACTCATCTGTCATTCATACTTGGCTTACAATACCTACCTTTGAAGGTCGCCATTTCAAGCAATGTAAAGTAATTATAACATCAAACGATAAGTTGAAACAAACTTCGATTTCCTAATTACCAAAACCGCGGACAAGGGGCAGCTTCGCCTGCAAGTTGCAAAGTCTAATGCGGTTTGCGGCGTCCCTTTGATGTGATTCTCAAACATCCGTGGTCGCACATTCCCCATGTGACGAAGCCAATGGCAAACTGACGGACGATTATGGTGGTCTTGAGCTCTGAGAAAATTACCATCTGTTATTTCTTGCTGTATATGACGATTGTGGAGAAAAGTTTTTTTGTCTCAAAGAAGAACTATTAAATTCAGCATTTATATGTTTTAAAATTTAAAATAAGAGAGATGGATTTCTCAACCCCTTTTAAAACGTCTTCTATAAGTAGTAGTCAGTTACCACTACTGATAGAAAACATTGTTTCTGCTGCTCGATGCTACTGCACGTTGCAATATTTCTTAACATCTTCATATTTACTAGGGTATATTATCAAATCAGACATTTTAAACTGCCTAAACATTTATTATTGTGAAACTATCAGTTACGTTGATAAAAACAACATTTAAAACTTAATAAATCAAATTTATAGTTAAACAACAAAGATTTTAAAACATAAACAAGCGTGTACATGATTTGTGGCATCTCAAAAAGGTAATCCTTCATTAATTGATTAATTATGATTGATAAGTTCCTTAGAATTTATTAATTAATTTATGCACGAGGGAATAAATTTAGAGTTAAGAAGAAAACATATAAAATTGTTAAGATGGAAAAATACTACTGAAAATGTGAAAAAGGTGGAAGAATTGCTCTTAAATCACATATCTTTGAGAAAAAATGGGGAATGTAATCAAAGAATAATTTTAAAACCTAAACAAGCGTGTATATTATTTGAAACATCTCATTAATTAAGCCTTCATTTATTAATTATAATTGATAAGTTCCTTAGAATTAATTAATTAATTTGTTCACAAGGAATATTTAAAGTTCAGAAGATATATAAAATTGTTATAATATAGATGAAAAAATACTGCTGAAAATTTAAAGAAGGTGAAAGAATTGCTCTTAAATCACACTCTGAATTCAATACCTTCAATAATAATTGAGCTAGCTGATAACAATAACGGATCGGCTTTGTTCGTAACAAAAGAATCAAGAAGCGGGTTCAATAGATATGGTTTCATACGAAACACGCTCGCCACAAAGGATTCTCTACAATTGTATGGCGTCAAATAGAAATTATGACTCGAATATAAAAGCTGCAGAACGCGGTAGACGGTAGGTAAACATTATTTACTTTTTTACGATCTCTACAGGTTCTAAAGAGATAAAAAATCGTACTTCCGTTAAGTGAATGGTTACTTTTTTATATAGTTGCATGTGGAAGATTGTTTCTCAAGCCAGTTGACATTAATCGTTAAATGCTTTCAATTAACTCATTTGAAAAATAAGGCACAAATTGGATAGCTGGTTTTAACAAAGCTGAAAATCTGACTCGCCCTGTTAGAGAATTTCCCCTATAGGGGAGAAGCTGTTACCGTAGTACTCATGGTAAGACCTAAGCCCAAGACCATGATAACTTTCCCCTGCCAACGTGCATACTCATTCCCCATATTATTCTTATGGAGCTTACAAAAACATGTCAAATCTGGCTATGTTGGATTGAAACATGCTCTCTTACATTTGAAATTCGCAGAGTATGCAGGTCTGTTGCAACGAGGGTATCTTAAGTTATATCACGGTTAAAGTACACAGCCAGGGCTAGATCCCGATCTTAAATTTGGAAATTGATAACTCGAGTACCAACATACCAGATCATGATTTCACAGCAGAGGTAAAAGAAGAACTAATTATTGAAATTGATTAGTGTGGAGAATAAAAATTATGGCATCTATTAGTAAAGCGATGCTTTCTCTTTCTAATTTGAATTAAGGAAATTTAAATTATATGGTGCAATTGTAGACATCGTTCATGAATTAATCAATAGGGAAATAAATTGGGGACCAAAGAGACGAACCAGATAAATCAAAACTTAATTCTAAACCTATGATAATTAAAAATAAAAGAAAAAAAATAAATACGAAAAAAAATAAAAATAAATACGACTAGCATTCTGAGTTATTTTAGAACATTTTTATTTTTCTCAATACAATGGGCGCGTTCAGCCGCATTCCACCGGTGGGTAATATACTAACCTACATTAAGTGAACGGTAGCGGTGGACGTACCACCTACCGACCATTGTTGTGCATCCACCGATGTTGTGTTTACGGTGGATTCGGTAAGTAACCGGACATTGTTGATTGTCAAGATGCGGTGGATTTGCCTATTAGTGACTATGGTAATCGGTTACCCACCGGTGACTGCGGCTGAACGCGCCCAATTATGGTTGTAAAATGTCCAACAAGCATGCTACTGTATTGTGATGTTATGACTAAAGTAGTTAGGCTATAATGGTTATGGTTTCTGACTTTTAATAACAAATTTAATGTTAATAATCAACGCGAGAATTTTCGTTATCGATTCTTGCGATGGTAGTTGAGTCTAGCAACTATTAGCATTGTGTGCTTACAATGAATTATTGTTTTACCAACGTCATTTATTGCACAAAAGTCTTTACAATAACTGCAACAGAATAGAAAAAATAACCGATTGACTTATCCGAAGTGATACTTGTATCTTAAAAGAAAAGTCTTTATATCGAATACGTGTGTTCGAAGAATAGTTCGTGAAGGGTAATTAACTTCTAATATAATTAAATATTTTAACAGTACAGTACATTGACTGATCCACTATCATGGTTAAAATGAATTTAACTTGATAAGGTCTTTGTTAATGTAATAAAGCTCAAATAATACTTTCTATAGCAAAACACATCAAAATAGTTGTATAAAAATAAATGTAATACAAATATCGCATATAAATATAAATATTTTTAGGAAAGACTAATGAACGTTCAATGAAAGTAATCTATCTTACTTAATTAAAAAACTTCAAATATTAACTTATAGTCATTTAATTTATGTTACTTTTTAGGCGTCATGAATATTTTTAACGTGTAATAAAAATATATATCGCAATAAATAAAACTAATCTACATAGGCCTCGCAATAAAAATATAAATATTAAAGTAATAAATTTATTTTTTGCAAGTGCAATCTTTTTTTTTCTAAATAGTTATAGTTATCTCCATAAAATAAAATAATGAGTTTCAAATTACATTCCCAAAAAAACGAAATTAATGTGGTCCTTGGGTAATTAAAGAGGCCACCTTTTGTCTTCGATGTAAATAAAAGCGGGAAGCCCACGAATTTTACCCTTTTTATTCTTCGTTTAACCCAATTCTTGCGTCCATTTTACTTCCTTTCCAAATAAATATGCAAGCGACAAAGCCTTAAGCCCACTCCAAAATATTTTATGGTTTGCGTCACTTATGTGTTTGGTTACACAGCATTTTTTGCTCAAAGTACAAAAATGTAAACTAGCTTTGAAACGCTGTGACGCGTAGATATAAATTGGTAGGCAATTTCGGTGAAGTCTACAATTTTGAGTCTCATATACTTCGTAGATATTTCAAAACAAAAAGTTTTCGGCCTGGTGTAAAATTTGCTTATAGTCCTGTTAAAAAATGAAAATAATAAATAATTCAAATGTTGCCAAATTTAAAACACAAAATGTTTTACTAAATCGCTGATTATAATTTTGAGTTTTCCGGAAAAACATTGGGAAGGATAAGTTATAAAAAGTGAATTAATGTTAATTTACTATTACTTACAAGGTTACTCTTAGGCCTAATCCACGAAACTAAATTTTTTTATGTATATAACCCATCCTCAATGTCAAGTAGCAATCAATAAATAAAAAATAAAATTATGGGTGGGAGTAAATCACGCTAAAACAGACTCATCATCACGCACAGGTTTAAACCTTTGTGATCTTTAATTTCAAGCACTTTTAAGAAACCTTATTGTATTATTGTAATAAATGTGCTTAATTCCATTATAATTTTCCATAGTTATTGAGAACTGCAGAAAAATTAATTTTTAAATCATAAAAAAATTAACATGGACCTAATGAGTTACCATTTTGGTTACTGAATTACAACAAAATGTAAACAAATCCAGTCACATGTTTTACCACAGCAAAGAGTTAAAACAAAAATAGTTTCTGAGTCTCGACCAGTGGACAGTCTTTTTCATTTACTCATTAATCAAAATATTTAACATAAAAGACGAAGTTCGTCACATTGAAATATTGTAATACAACATTTATATCGGCCTGTTACGTACTGTATCACAACTAATCCCGCAGAGCGAGGCGGTGTTTAAAATGCGATAACTGTTATCAAACCGTTGTAACGCTTCCACGACGTAAATACAAACGCGTTCGAGTGATTGTAAATGAATTACAATCCCTCAGCGAAATCCCCGATGAAGTTGCCAACAATAAAACAATAACCGGATCGAACCGTTTGTTCGAGAAACAAAAGAATCACAATGCGTTGATTCAGTCGCCGTGGACTTGGAACAATGCGCAGGTAGAAAGGGCCTGAACAATTGTTCGTGAATGGGACTATAATCGCTGTTGGGCGGGCTCAATAAAAGTCCATTAGATTTCATTACTGTTATAGGTACAGGTCTTGCGAAAAACATGGGCCAGCAGTTATAAAATATATAACAGATGGAAGCTCAGTGAACTTCCTATTTTCAATATTTTTCACAACCTTTATCAATGAGTTACAATTGCTTTACGTCAGAGAAATTGGTATACTTGTTTTTTTTCCTAAACAACTGAATGTTTTTAATCAACCATTAAAAGATTATAATTTCATATAAAGTTTATTAATCGATTTTTATTTTACGTTTGTTTACCGTAATATTTCGCAGTTTGATTTAAAATGTCTACTAATAACCATAAAAAATTCCTAGGTTGTGTTAAGGTTATGTGATTTTTGATTTGTGATTTTTTAAATATTTTTATTATTTTTTATTATTTTCTCGCAGAAAAGTCACTCAAACCTTTTTACAGTGATTATAACAATGAAGACTAAATACTGAAATTATGACCTATGAAAATAAAAACGCATAGCGTCCGAAGTACCTTTATTCATCCTTCGTCCCAGTGAATAGCAAAGAAAATATTATTTCGTTTACGTATCAAAACATACTCTACAAAACAAATAAAATAAAAATATCAACAAACAACATTCTAGAATGTTCAAAAATATAGCAAACATTCAAAATATTACCAAAAGTTTTTATTTCTCTAAATATTTTAGATAAGACGAGAGTATTGGGTCCCCGCAGGTATCTCTGTATTCTTCACGCGCCAACAGTTACGTAAATGACTCTTCATTTCCCCAGGTGGGGCCCGCCTTTGCCACATAAGACTACACTTCAATATGCAGAGAACTAGGCTCGCGCACAGGAAAAATACTAGGGGTGTGCGAATACTCGAGAATCGAGCTTTTTCGAGCCGAGTATGCACTACTTGACTCGACTCGACTTATTGCTAAATACTCGAAAGTTCGAGTCGAGCAGTTACTCCCGCCGTGTACCCACATCGGTACGTGCGAAAGAATATTACGGCCATTTTTCACAATGTCAATCCATCTTTAACGAACATAACTGAAGCCTCGTTATACTTATTTTGAGTTATTGGATACAAATTCATTGTTATATCACTCTATCTTTTCTATAGTTTGAGGTTAATATTACATCTGTTTAAAAAATTATTTTTGTTATATTTAAGAAACCATTTCAAATAAATAAAAACTTAGTTTTTCTTGACAGTTACATTAATAAAAATTTTCCTGAGTGAATAACTCAAAGGAAATATTTTAATCATGAATTGAGTCAGGTATTGAGTCAGATAATTGGTAATGGCTTATAATCAGTGTTTTCATTTTATTTCAAAACCCAGGTAATAACACAAGTTAGGCTTTAAAAATATATCAAATCAAGAATTATTGTGAGTTTAAGTAAAAGGTTTTCTTTCTCTTTTGGTACCATCTTTTTGGTATATAACTAGTTGATATATGCTCTTAGTTCAGTAACTCTTTTAAGTTTAATTACCTAAAAATTTTAATTTGTTTTTGAGTAATGATAATCATTTTTGGCGATTATGTAGAAACATGAAGACCATTATATTATAAACTTTAAAGACTCGACTTGAAAAAATCTTGAAACTCGCGGGTATTTTTCAATACTCGACTCGACTCGACTCGACTTCCAAAATCACTACTCGACCACCCCTAAAAAATACTTTACTAGGATAATTTAATCCTCGCTCGGAAAATTAATAAGGTCTTAGATCTAGATTAAACTATGTACTTTGAGCCACTTAGAATATTATCACTTAATGAGACACTCAAGCAATATTACACAAAAAGCTAGATCCAGGTAAAATAACTTATCCTAACTGTTAAGTTGTTAATGCTGTTTAAGCTTTGGTAAAAAAGCAGCGCAAATTATATACTCGGTACTTCTGCGGTTTGAATTCAGAATAGTTGCTTACAAATTAGGAACACTTTTGACTAACTAATTAAGTGACATATAACAATCCATCCTACGTACAATTAACCACTAACTGTTTCGATCACTAAACCAACTTTCTTGTATAGGTATTTAAACAGGGGGGAAAAATTATTTATATGAAACACACTCTCTTCGCCTGCTTTAGAGTTATTAATAAACATAATTTACTGCATATGACAAAATTTAGCCTCTACTGTAAATTTATTTAAATTTGATTAGATCCCACAGCTACAAAAATTGACTCAATGTTATTCAACATGGTGATAGTAACTAGACACGACAGTACATAATTTATCCCCACCCAAGCTGAACAAAGGTGTTTATAATGACCTATTAGCCTAGAAGGAAAGGTAAGAGGTAAGTTTTATACACTGGACTTTTATGTTTCAAATGTAAATGAACGCGGCATGTCAAAGTTCTACCCTCGTTCTCCATCTCCAGTATTCCACTGTACATACACACTACAGTACACTCCCGTTGTTCATTTCCTCCCTCTTCAAATATGTAAATGACTCAAACAAACTACAATACTTACCCGAGCATTTCGCTCTTACCGCTCCTCGTTTCTGCTTTTCACTTAAATATTTTCGTTTGAAAAAACTAGCCTGCAGTTGAAAAGTGTTAACAAAAAGTCTTAGGTTAGGGTTTGGCCAATACGTCTGACTTGATTACATGAAATTTACATGATCTATTACTCTAATTACAATGATTTTTCATTAGTATACTGAGTAATGCTCAGCTATAATAACGGTGTAGGGTACATTTATTTTCTACGAAGAAAATATATCACACTGATACTCATTTAGAATATGAAAGTACCGAATGAGTTAATCTGTTCACTGATAAGGGATATTATTAATTTGCGTTATTAAAAGTATATATTACGAAACTCCATTTGTATCTTTGCTTCTTTAACACAACACTATTTTTCTGACTGTTAATCAATTGTCATAGAGTATTTATCAAACCTCGCATTTAGTTCAAAGAATATCGTAAATACAATAATGTGTTTAACTAGTCTACAAAAAAACTAAAAATCTTAAATGTTGACGATTGCCAATTATATATTTATCTCCGTGTCAACTTTAACCAATGTGTTTCAATATGGTGGGTAAACCTTTCACATACCCTTAGTATTTACCCCTAGTATGGGACAAGATTCGTCACACTGAAAATGTGTACAATTGAATTTTTCGTCAGGAATACCCCTCGGTCTTGAAAAAAAATAAATATAATTTTAACTACCCAATTGTATGATATCCCTCTGTACTTATTCAAAAACAAGACTTACGCTTATATGGTGTTTCTAAAACAATAGCATGCACTTTGATCAAACAAGTGCACATCGATTGTGTACTATAATCCGGATTTCGATTCCGGGAGATCTAGTTTCCAACTAGTTGTGGTGTACTTACAGTCTCTTGTTGTAACCAACCAACGCTTTGCATAAGCACCCTTGATCCATTTAGTGGCTGATCCTGTATCGTATCTGATTTGTGAAATAAATTCACGTCCGTATAATTAAAATTAAAAAATTAAACCACAGAAATTCGGTAAATTGAAACAATAGTGTAATTAATCGAGGTTCTACGTTGTACATTTTTCTACAAAACTTTACTTCTTTTGAACTATTTAATTGAGAAAACAAGAGAAAGGAAACCCAAAGGAAACTTAAAGTATTATACCAATATATTTGCAAAAACGCAATTAGGTTTGTTGACGGAAAACACAAAATAGAAGATCATTTCACATTTAATAGCATTCACGTGTCTGTTAGCACGATAACTCTCGTAAATATCGTCTGATAGTAACAAAATTTCATACAGACATTTAAAAATAGATTCTCTTAAGACGAGTTCGTAAACCAGCCAGGTTGACAAATCCACAGTGTGGTAAGATAAAGGCTCCATTTTACCCCCCAAAAATTAGTTTTTTTTTTACAAATTGCAAATTAAATTTATCCAGTTATTGTTTTCACCATTGGATTTAGCTAGAAAAAAAACAATTTGATATTTTAAATAATTTCTCTAAGTCCATTGGTCGCCAAGAAATTTCCGTGACTTCGCATTTTTCCATGTATTTTAGTATCAGGACAGCAGAATGTTGTCTTTGCCTATTTCTTATTAATTTTCAACTGAGGTTTCAACGTATACCGTAGAGTATTTTTTTAGTTTATTAAAAGTATTCAATAAGATCTTGTAATTTTAAATTTTTATAAAATTAAAATTGAAAAAATCTACCCTATTTATATTAAATAAATCTTTGTTATTTAATTAAACATTTTTCCAGTATTATTTGACAGACACTATGAAAAACAAGCAATGAAATATTATTTTAATATTTAAAAATATCACTTCTTTTTCCTTTTTTTTAGTAATAAATTATTTAATTACTCAATATTTTCTATTTGAAAATTCGCTGAGTTAGCAGGTTTGCTGCGACGGGATTGTTATTATATTTTAAAATTCAAACAAAGTATTTTTGTTTTCAAATAATCACTGTCACACTTTATCTGATAAAGTGAAACTGTGTTACCTCGTTGAGTGATGTACAGTGGAATCGATTTTAATGAAAGTTGCGATCACTTCGGGCGGTAAATTGGAATGAAAGCTTCATAAACACAACAATGTTTTAACAAAGGGTCTGTTCTCGGAAAAATCAACTGGTATGTTTTGTATTTAACAAGGCAGTAATGATCGTTCCTTCAATTTTCTTTGAGGGGAGTCTGGGACTTTTTTCAGCCAAAGATCACCTTTTTAGTTTTTTATTTTATAACATTCTCCATTACTTTCCACTTTAGAAATTATATAACACTATGTATGTTTTGTGAATATTTCATATGGTAAAAATAAATTTAAAGTTATGCTGCAGTCATTTTTAAGTTATTTTCTGCCTTGGCCAATAATTGACTCGATTTTTAATTTGCGATTTCCGAAAATCGTGTTTTCGTGTAGTTAGGTACAATTATCTCAAAAACTAATAAAGCTATTAAGCTGGAATTTTCTACAGTGATTTATGAATACAATAGGAGACTGCTGTAGTAGATTTATTATGTTAAATCAAATGTTTTTGTGACGTTTACTTTAAATATTTTTTAAATTTGTAATTTTAAGATATAATAAATAAGAATTGCAAAAAGATTATTTTTGATGGTAGATTTATTTTTTTAGGCAAACATTGTAGGCCCATGTGTTCTTAATATAGAGTAAAAACTGCTGTCAAGTACAACTAACCGTTGTTGAGATACAGGTACCTAAAAAAGCTTTACATTCCATATGATTAACATGGGATAGCAAAAAGTCCCTGACTCCCCTCAAAGCTGTGCTCAGAAAACTGTAGGACCTAGTTCGAAATTTTCATTAGAGATTAAAAAACTAGCTCAATGAAAACTATTACTTTATCACATAAAGGCAAATGTCAAAAGGTTATTGTTCGTAAAAAATGGGTATTTCAAAAATGAATACATTTCATAAAAAACTTGTTTCCGTAAGTATTCAAACAAAAAGCTTTTCTTCAAGTTCACAAAGTATGTAAATAATAGACTAGCTCATGGTTTAATAAACTCTTAATAAAATAGTTTTGCCGTAAAATGGAACAAAGAAATAAATTGCAGGGCAAAATTAATATTTGATGGCCCGCTCCTAATTTGGCAGGTCATTACTGAGACTGAATTAACTGGTTGATTGCTGGTTAGTTCAACCATTAACTGATGCACACTAAAAGTAAATAAACTTGTGCAAACTAAAATACTCGTTTAAATTTATAGATTCCATTAGTACTTTCTAAGAATAGAATTTCAATTAAGGTATTAAATAACTTCACTACTTACCTCGATGAAGAGGAGGAGAGGGGGGACTGCATATTATACAGACTAAATAAGTAAGCGTTTTGTGTAATTACATGTAGTATTTTAACTACGGTATTGGGGTACCTTTAAAAAATAATACCACGAGGTATCTTTCTCCTTCCGAAAACACATTTACTTTAGCGTTAAAAAAACCGAGAATCTCAAGTTCGACTGATAAATCCAATAATCATAACAATACTTTGAACGCTTTTGAGGTCGATTATTGAAATGCTGCAAATATTTTTGATTACCCAGTTTTATATCTCATTGGCCTAAATGGAAGTGACATTCGTGGGGTGAAAATCTGATCATCAACACTAAAATTACCAATTGTTTATTAAAATTCCGTATTCGAAGAAAAGTGTCGGTAGATAATGATCGAACATTCATAAGTAAAACTATAACTTATATATAGGGGTGTGCGAGTACTCGAGAATCGAGCTTTTTTTGAGCCGAGTATACACTACTCGACTCGACTCGATTTATTGCAAAATACTCGAAAGTTCGAGTCGAGTAGTTACGCCCACCGTTTACCCAAAATCGGTACGTGCGAAAGAATGTTACGGCCATTTTTCACAATGTCAATCCATAACGAATATAACAGAAACCTCGTTGTTATATTTGAAGTAAAAAGTTATTTTTAGTTATTAAAGACACATAAATTTTTATATCACTCTATATTTTCTACAGCTTGAGGTTATTTATTAGTACGTCACTTAAAAAAAATTTATATTGTAGAAACCATTCCAAATAAATAAAAACTTAGTTTTTTTGTTGACAGTCACATGAATAAAAATGTACCTTTGTGAATAACTCGAAGGAAATATTTTAATCATGAATTGAGTCAGGTATTGAGTCAGGCAATTGGTCATGGCTTATAGTCAGTGTTTTCATTTCATTTTAAAACCCAAGTAAGCATTAAACACAAGTTAGGCTTGAAAAATTATCAAATCAAGAATTATTGTGAGTTTAAGTAAAAGGTTTTATTTCTTTTTTTGGTATCATTATTTGTATACCTGCTCTTAGTTCAGTAACTCTTTTAAGTTTAATTACCTCAAAATTTTAATTTGTGTTTGAGTAATGATAATAATTTTTTACCATTATGTAGAAACATGATGACTATTATATTATAAACTTTAAAAACACTCGACTCGAAAAAAGCTCGAAACTCGCGGGTGTTTTTCAAAACTCGACTCGACTCGACTTCAAAAATCACTACTCACACACCCCTACTTTATATAATTCGGCTTTGTCTCTGTTGCTTACTACTCTCATTTTTTACTCCATAATGATTCGGCGAGACGGTTAAAATTGGGCAGATAACATGAAGTTCCGCACTCACCCACATTTACTTGTCGTACAAGTTAATAATTACTATAAATCTAGAACATGAAAAATTATAAGTGATACTTAATCACTTAATCATTCTAATAAGACAGGTACCTCATGGAGGACGTTACCCTGAATATGAGCAATAAATTGATATGAGTGAAGGATGAGTGTGATGATCGTGATGATGGTGGCGCGATCTTGTAGCCTTGTTACTGACTAAGGTTGGCATGTTCCTTAGACAGGATTGTTAATTAATAGCCCAACAACCAATGGCAGCTGGCTCCAGAAACAACCCTTCAAAAAGCTACTAACTTTTCTCGGGATCGATCCGGCTACCTACAAGTTTGTAGGCGGGCACTATAACCACTACACCTTCCAGCCACTACACTACTGCAATTACAGATTATGCACAAAACAGTTTGGCGAAGCAATGCATTCTTTTGCTACAGTTTTTTCTCCTTCAAGTTAAGGGTGTATGCCACTATTGCAACTTTTTTCGCGAAACATTTCACACTAAACACAAAATTGTCAGAAACATTTAGAGTAAAACAATGTATTTCGATGGGGCTAAAATTTCGCCTCACTTGCCGAAACATTTCGCGACATTTTTTATATAGATATACTTAACATATTTTCGTGAATGTTTCGGCGAAACGAAGTTGCACCTGGTTATACTAATGGCATACGGCCTTTTGCTCGCTCCTTCAATATCAGAGTGCGCCTACGGTAGTTAGCTCCTTGAAGGTTTGAATGATTTTTCTTTCATCTCTGCTGGAATGTAATGTTCTATATGAATCCACTGCATCAAACTTTAATGGACTAAACTTAAGAGAAAAATATATCGTTAAATTTGTAAGATGCAAGTCTCTTAAGCACATGCCAACCAAGGATATTGAAGTAAAAAGCTCGGCGTCTAAGTTTTGTTTGTAAGAAATTAATTCATACTTAAAGCAGATTATTCAATGCACACAAGCCCTATCACAATTTTAAAGCTTGAGAACCACTGGGGCGAGGGATTGATTCCAAAATGGATCGGGAGCATGACACTGCCATGATTCTATTACAATTGAGCCTTCTTTCTACTGTAGGCTATGGGTCGCAGAAAATGGCGTTGTCCACGACCAATGCTAAAACTAACATAAAAAATAAAACTATTACAACATTAGGGTGGGCCATGTCATTCGAATCGACCACTACCCACAATATATTGCCATTCCCGTCGAGACCGTCATAAAATGTCAAATATCGCTCTTCATACAATCGCACGTGGAGCCGCCGGGGACAACCCGGGGTCTGTTATACAGGTAATTGGACCGGGGAATACAACCGTGGAGCGAACAGCAAACACGGGGAACAATACACGATACAATACAATACAATACAATACAACAACAATACACGAGCACGTATTGTGTATTGTGCCTCCTTGGCGGGCGCGGGGAAATGTATTGTGTTCTACCAATCGGCGAGACGACAGGTAGGGGGAAATATTGTGCACGCGGTAATCAACTAATACTCAAGGGTGTTGGGATTTCGAGAAAGAAAACAGTTGACATCTTCAGAAGATGAATCAATTTCAGTGAAAGCTTGCAATGATTAGTTATTTTAACTTTGACTACCGTAGCTTCTGTTACTTAATTTTTTAATTTATTTGCGAAAAATTGGGGACTGTGATAAAATACACCTGGCTATAGTATTAGAAAAAACTTCCTGGAAAGGATTATTACAATGTTCTGATTCCAAGAATTTCAGCGTCAATACAATTCTATTCCTCTCGCTTTTTTGCAATTTCAGGGCTTGTAACCGTTCTTGCGGTTGAAAAAAATAAAAAAATAACTCAAATAAGGAAAAAAATAACCAAAAAATAACCTTTTGTACAAAAAATGCTACTAAAAATTAGAAAACCGGCGTTATATTGGGGATAATACATTCTTAACCTTGGTTAAAAAGAAAATCTCGACAGACTAATCACATTTGACAGACTAGATTTGACAGCGAGACTTGGTTTTCATGCAACGAGATTTAGTTTTCACGCATTTTAGGATGATGAGATCCGTCTGCCACGATGCTCCTATGAGATCGTCTGACAGACGAATACTGTAAACAGGGCTTGTAGCCGTTCTTGAGGTTGAAAAAAATAAAAAAAAACAAAATTCCAAAAAAATAACAAAAATTACCGAATTAAAAAAAATAACAAAAAATAACGTAGAGCAAAAAAATAACAAAAAAATAAAAAATAACCTGATACAAGCCCTGCAATTTTAAACAATGAGGTAATTTCCTTTGTATTTCGGTTACTGCGTGTCTAACGCTTATATATTAAAAAATATTTATATTCAGAATTTTGAAACATAAAATAGGCAAAACTGTTTTACCATAAAAACTGCATTACAACGCGTGACTAAATGGGACAACTACAAATTAATTAAATTGAGGGTTGTATAGTAAACTGGACATGTAACATTTTACAAAGGATAGATTTTTATCATCTCCCGGCAAATAAACACAACAAAGGTACTCTTTTGTTGACGATTTTATGACATAACCGAAAGTAAATTATCAAATGACTTTGTCCACGTCCAATACGAAAACTAACATTAACAAACAAAAAAAATAAAATGTTGGCCAACAGGGCCATGTCATTCGAATCGACCACAACCCATTCGCCATTCCCGTCGGGACCGTCATAAAATGTCAAATATCCTTCTTCATACAATCGCATGTGGAGCCGCGAGGGACGACCCCGGGTCTGTTATACAGGTAATTGGACCAGGGAATACAACCGTGGAGCGGGAACAGCAAACACGGGGAACAATACACGATGCAATACAATACAATACAACAACAATACACGAGCACGTATTGTGTATTGTGCCTCCTTGGCGGGCGCGGGGATAGGTATTGTGTTCTACCAATTGGCGAGACGACAGGTAGGGGGAAATATTGTGCACGCGGTAATCAACTAATACTCAAGGGTGTTGGGATTTCGAGGAAGAAACAGTTGTAATCTTCGGAAGATGTGAAAATTTCAGCGGGACACTGCATAGTAAGTGTTTTTTAACTTTGACAACCACACAACTTCTGATAATGAAAATGTTTTTTTTTTATAAGAAAAATTGGGGGGCTGTGATAAATATACACCTGGATATAAAAGAATAATAGAACATTATAGCTCTGGACAGCCTTACTGGCGGGTGGCGAAAATTGTAATCTCCCAAAATGTCTGCTAAATAAACACATGTTTTGGTAGAACTGTCAAAACTTTGTTTACGTTTCACCTCATTTACACTACAAAAGAATGCCCTGTAATATTTCACCGAGAGATTTCTTACGCAATTAAAATTTCTGGAAAATATTTGCGCAATGCATCATCTGGTCTTTTAGTTTGGCAACCTTTCATCTAAAATGATTTGTTTACATTTAATAATGTGTTTCCACACTTTTGTCGTCATACTTCATGAATTGTGTTGAGCTTGTAAGCATTTACTATTAGTTGCACTTGCGGTTGCAGCAAAATATTTTCTTGTGCAAAGAACCTCAACATAAACAAATGACCATGTGATTTATTACCAAAACATTGCAGATAATAAACACTAATTACGACAACAGCGCACTCACTCACTCGCCAGTAAGGCTGTCCAGAGCTTTAGAACAAAATCCTTGGTAGAATTATTACAACGTTCTGGTCCCACGAATTTCAGCGTCAATAAAATTATTTTTCCCCCACTTTTTTACGTCTGCTGAAATTGAGATAATTTCCTATGTATTTCGGTTACTGCGTGTTCAACGTACAAATTAAAAAATATTTATATTTTGAATTTTAAAACCTAATACAGGCCTAACTGTTTTACCATAAAAATTGTATTACAACGTGTGAGTGCAAGTGACAACTCCACATTAATTAAATTGAAGGTTGCATAATCAACTGGACGTGTAACATTTTGCAATGGACAGATTTTTATTATCCCCCGGCAAATAAACAAACAAAGACAGTCTTTTGTTCGGGTTTTCATTACATGACTAAAAAGAAATTATTAATGACGGCTGTTTGGTAAAATACCGTAGCTGTTTCCATTATTTTTTTCTTTCAAATTTGCGTCACATTACAACTAATTACATTTTACAAAGTAATATTGTTTTGGTAAAGGGTGTACGTTTAATTGTATTTATGTTTACATTGTCATGCTGTCATGCATATGCCGAGCAAAATTATAGAGCTCCACGTCCAAGTTTTGTTTGTTAAAATAACACTTACTCAAAGCATTCTGTTTTTACATGTATCACAATAGTAAGCCTCTCTAAACCTAGCATCCTGTTATAATTTCCCCTACTTTTAAAAGCGACATTTTGTTTCACTTTTGGCTAAAACATTACTGTACTTCTGTTTAGCTTATGTCCCTTAGACCAATTAAACCACATTGAGCCGCCACCGTACTGCTATACTTAACAAAGGTCCATAATTAAAGTAATTAACTCACATAACCTAGTAGCACACTGTACCGACGCGTTCTTTGTTCTTAGGTTCCGAGCATAAACAAACTGAGTATTAACTAAAGAATTGTAGCATTTTGTTAATAGGTAACAATTAGATTGTTGAAAAATTGAATGGAAACGTTGGTAGGCTTTATAAGGACTAGTACTATCATCTCCTAACACATATGGCTAATCAGAGCCAATTAACTAACATAATTATCGTATTAATTTAAAATATAAATTGCAATGTGTTTCTATATTCATAGTTACTTCAATAAAATAATGTTGACTCACCCTTACACCGAATTTTAAGGAAGGCATCGAAATTAACAAAAACCGCAACAAGTTCAAAATCCAATTTTCAAGACTGCTATTTTTTATCCGCCAAAGATAAATTCATAACAAATGTATACGATTTTACAGGTATGAAAAAAAAATATAATGCACTGAATCTTTTTTCTTTACACCATGTTGAATCATTACCACATATGCGATATATGCGTCAAATGAATGAACTTTACACTAACACAGAGAAGTAATAAGTAATAATACACTTATTTCTTCTCTGTGACACTAACCACTTCGATCGAATCTTTCATTAAAATACGAACCTAAAACTTTCCATCCAATCACTCTCTTAAACTCCATCCACGCGATACGTCTACTTGCCGAACGGAATACGAGGTTGCAATAACCATCAAACCTATCGAAGGGGAAATTAAAACTAATGGACCCGAGCCTGAGTGTAAGTATCGCCGGAGCGCCGGCAAAGTGAAAGTCGAATAAATCCGGACCAGTTCAGAGTTTCAGCCGTAAAGCCGACGGCTTAGCAATAACAATCGTAATAACTGATACGGTTCGACTTTCTTTCTATTTTCCATTTTCCTTTTTTCCTTTTCCATTGTGACGCGAAAGCGTCGACCGACCGTTATTGGTCAATTATTCGAAGTTCGAAAAGCCGCTTTGTCGGGGATTGTAGCATAACCGGTATAAATGGCAGGACTCTCGCGATATTTTTCGATTTTAAAGAATCATCGGAAGTGTATTAATTGACGGAAATAACGATAGCATTGTTCATGTTTTAGGGGTGTTTTCCAGCGGTTTTGGAAAGCCGGTTTTGCTCTTGTGTAGGCCTAATCCATAATGCATATAACTTATCCTGCAATTTCAAATATAAATATTAGTTTGAATTGTAAAGTCAGAAACTATTTTTCAACACTGATAAAACTGTTCTTCATATAAATCGATGTAGGCCTCTTATTTAAAGTCTGCTTCTCAGATTTCAAACGATAGTGGAGAACTACCGAGTCTACAGATTGTCTAATCGCAGTAGTAAATTGTGCGGGGACTATGGCAATTATTTTCAAAATATCGTCGAAAAAACGCTTTTATAATGTAACTGAACCATCAATATCGATAAATACGATTTATCGGAAGCAAAATATCGATATATCCGATATATCAAAAAGATATTTCTAGAGAAAAAGAACACAATTTTGCAACTTCAAAGAGGAATCAGAAACAGGTTTTGCCACCAAGGAACTCAAGATTTTTCAAAATCTTACTAGGGGAGATTTCTTTGCTTTTAAAGAGCAAAACATTATGCTATGACATTTTTACCGCCTGAAACCAGCCTTAATAATACTGAATTCCTTAAACTTTACCTTCAAAAACCGTTATTCATGAGGCGATATGGCGATATGTATCGGAAAAGAAATATCGATACACCCGATAATATCGAAAGCAAAATATCGATATTTACAATATATCGATAGATTGTTGCCTTTCCTACTTTGTGAGAAGTGAGTACACAATGTCCCGATCAGTCCCGCATGTTTAACCGTGGCCGAGGAAGACGCATTATAACGGAGTGCATCACTGTCAAAGTGAGCGATTCGAGCCACGCGGCTCGGGTATTGTAGGTTATAGTTAGGGTCAAATTACATGGCTTAGATCCAGATCGTCCGTAACGTAAATCCCTGCGAAGATAAACATCGATCTTATGGGCCAAGTGATTTAATTCCGACTGTACTGTACATCACTGCCGCGTAAAGTCCGAGCGACGCGGCTTGAACATTGTAGGGTCCGATTCAAATGTCATGGCCAAGGCCGTCCGTAAGTCCAGTGTTAATAAATAACATTTTGTCTTATGAGCAGGCTGGGACAAGGCATTTCTCTCGACCTGTATATCTTGATTCGACTTATTTATTGTTTTATCTTTTGGTATTACCCTGTTATCAAGAATTAAAGGTTTAGGCCTCCGCATATAGGTCTAACAAATTTTACAATAACAGTAATAAGAAAATGTGTTTCAGGCACTATCGATTTATCGATAGATTGTATTTGGTGATTTATACCGTACAAGAAACCAAATATTTTGCAAGGAAATACATTACAACGATAGTATTACATAAAAACCAGTGGATGGAAAAATATTTGTTGGTATCATTCAACCTAAAAAATCTCAATTCAGTTTTAGTGTCTCAACTGTGTGTAGAGACGAGCTTATTTTTAGTGCAAAAATGACTCCACGTTCAAAAAATATAATAAATATCATGATTAGCCTTTCTTTTTTATCAGCAACTAATTTTTTTTTGTTCGATAATACCAATACCAATTAATTAAATTTCAAAGGTAAGGTATACAAACTTGTTGGTGTACTTACATAGAAATTCAAGCTGCAAATTGGAAATAGCAAGAAAAAAAATTTAGTTCCATTAAATGCGAAAGTGAAGGCATTACTGGTCGAGTCAAATAACATGTTAATTTTAGAAGCATTGGGCCTAAGGGCATGTCATTTGACTCAGTTTGCAAGTTGTTACTGAAAGACAAGTACAAATGATTTTGTGACAAGTGATTTCAGTGACAATTGATTTTGCAGTTGTTCACATAATCCTAAACAAGAGCACTTCATTAGGGTACTGCAATCCATTGTGTACTGAATGGATATTCATTCTAGCCTACATATGACTTAAACTCTTAGTCAACATCCCTTCTGTAGCATAAGATGTCACTAAATCACAGACTTCTTGTTGCTCAGAAGGTACATATAGGTCATGTCAAGTAAATGTCAATATCCAGCGAAGCGGGTTAGGATCGCTCAGAAGGGATTATAGGCCATATCAAATTATGTGGCCCAGGCCCACATATAAGCTATGCCAAAGTTAACATTAGGCCTACTCTTATGGGTAGTCCACCCCAGTCCGAGCAATGTTTTTTCAGAGACCTATACATGGGGAGTGGTGTATTGGCAAATTTTTCATTGTGTGAACGCTTAATATATTTGTCGAATTCCCCGGATTTTACTGGGTTTTTGAAAACCAGTGTGGGAACCCCATTCCCATGTGTCCCCGCCCTACTTTTCCACTGTATACATGGTGCAAACTGCACCATCAAATTTTCCTGGGTTGGGGTTGACAAAGAAAAATCAGCTTTTTTCTCTTAGCAAATGGTCTTCATTTAGTAAGTTAACTTAGGCCTAAATATAATTTCGGGGCCTGTATAACTGCCTTTTAAAAAAGGAGGTGCACCGTTGTGGTAGGCCCTACAGGGGGTTGAAATTTGTTCAGATTATATGTCAGAAACAGCGAGCACACAGAAATTAGAAACTCAGCTCTAATTTACAATTTGTTTTGTTTATGCAATTCTTATGGCTCATAGAGTGTGAAGAGCGCTTTTGGTTATTGATTGTTAAGGGGGATATAAGTACAATGGTAGCATGAAGTCACTAGTTATAACTTGTAAAAAAATTTTATTTAAAATATTCTTTAAAATTTCTTAGAATATATTTTAAAAGAGTATATCATGACAAGTTTTCATCATAAAAGTCCATTTCCTATTTTGATATTTACTTTTTAAATTTTAATACTGAAACCACATGTAGGAAGAGAAGAAACTTCTAACGTCTTTTAAGTTAGGTGAATCTGTAAAATTAGGAGCAGCTGGATATGTACTGTTAGTCAAATACCAATAATTACGAGAAGGTTATTAATAAAACCTTTAAAAATACAATTTGAGTTAAAAAGTAAAAAAGTTTTTATCTTACTGAACTCCACATATGACATCAACCCGTTTTGAACGCGTAGGTCTATGTACGCCTACATTAATATAAGCATCAGCTTTATTTTGGGCCTATCAAACTTGAGGGGAATTTTTAAGTCCCACTTATAACCCATGGCTCTATATCTCAGGCAAGATGTATGTTTTAGTTACATATTTCAAATTATTCCTTTAAAAACAAGATATGATGGCAGTTGACGACCGAGCAATGATCGCCACATGTTTTTCGCTCCTAAAGAAATGCTATCCCATGCTTTTGTGGCAGTAGTTTGGTTAAAATTACGTGCGGTTAAAAGTTCTTCGCTCTATGAGCATTAGTGCCCCATGATTTTGCTCTTTAGCAGCGTCAAAAGGAACCTGTTTAAGAGCCATACTAAACATGACATTTCACACTGGGAATTGGCATTTGTGACCTTCTGGTCCGTTAAATAGGCCTAGTTAGGCCCGCCCTGCTCCTGAAACATGTCTATTAGGTAATTACTGTAACTTAATTTATCCGTAGTTAAAACTTGTCGCAAGCGATTACCAATATAGGGTCTACTAGCCCAAGCTTAGAGGGCACTAATTTCTTTGATCCTTTTCTCAGTGGAGTGAATGGGTGACTGTTAACTTAGGTTATGTTAGAGAACAGTGAAATGTGCACTCTCTTTGGGTCGATTTGTAGAACTTTTTTCTCCAATAAATTGATGATAGAGCAACAAGATCCAAGGATCGGATCAATAAAAAGTTACATCAATGCCAATATAGGCCTAAACAAAACAAGACGTTAATTTTTTAACATTGCCCTTGGTTGACCTGCTGCAATACAAACAAAGAAGCTTATCAAATTTTCTTGAGCAGTTTCATTCAAACGGAAGGATTTTTTTGAAAATCCAAACTGCAAAATTATACACAACCTACACTAAATCAGGCTATTATCCAAAAACATACCTTATCGTCCTTAGAAGATTGGAAATAGTATACGATGACAAACATCCAAGTGATGGAGAATAATAATAGCATTTTCACGTTCCGCCTCATCATTCCCAATTATTTAAAACAACCTAATACAACTAAAAATGGTAAACTACTGAATTCACCACACCTATCTCATAACACAATAAACACACGCAAACCAAACATCAACACAGCCGACCACAGACACGAATAGCAGAAAGCGAACTGAAACCGAACTGACAGACGCGCACGCCAAGTCCTTCGCACAGCTGATTCATTGAAGTAGTTCCATTCTCTGCCGAGAGAGAACAGCACTAGCCAGCGAAAGTTAACTTGGGTTTTGGTTTTTAATAAGCCAGTACAACAAACCACTATTAGTTATATGTTACAGGGAGTGGGGTTTCAGGCAAAAAATATGTGATCGATTGTCATAGAACAATAATTATACTATCAAAATATTGAAGTGTTAAAGTTGATGTACTGTTTCAACTGTATATATAAGCGTTTGATTTATATTCCTATAAGTGTTTGGTATGCAGTACAAAAAACTGTATTTTGCTGGCGCTTTATATTCAGTTCCAGCAAAAAATATTCACATATCTCTAATCTTAGACTAGGGACAATACAATAGACACGGCGCCTTATGGGCTCTACCGTAGCACTTTTTCTGGCTTTCTGACTGTAGTTGAGAAAGCCGACATCGGAGCGCTGTCGCTTGGTGGTAAAGTAGATCGCTTCAACACCACTACAAGAATAATATGTTATGTTTATAGAAGCCTACTGTTCACTGGTTTATTGTTAATATTCGCGAAGAATTATAGATTATAGATAGCTTCAAACCACGACAAGAATAATATGTTTATGAAGGCCTACTGTTCACTGGTTTATTGTTAATATTCACGAAGAATAACTCATTATAGATAGCTTCAAACTACAACAAGAATAATATGTTTATGAAGGCGTACACTGTTATACTGGTTTACTGTTAATATTCACATCCATTGTAGAATAATTCGTTTGACATGACTTAATAAGTTTTTATTCATCGATTTTAGTTTTACTTTGCGAATTAAACATGTTATATTTTATATTACTTCTTGCTATAAAATCGTTCCAAGTATAGTCAGGTTCATTTAGCTATGGCAGCTTTTACGATTTTTCCCACATGATTTATTTTCCGGTACAATGTTTGTAAATCACACACAGAATATGCAGGGCCGCCGAGAGGCCATGTCAGCCAAGTCTGAGAATTGGGGCCCGGGATGAGCGTATTTCTTTTTATTGAGGAAATATTGGTATCGACTTCTTGGAAATAAAATTAGGCCTACACGTTTAAAATACAAAATATCTAGCTATATCTCGTAAATTACTTTTGTAATATAGAATTTAAAACATCAAACTTCGGTGATGTAACTGGAAAATTTGCAAATAAAAACAGTAGTTATAAATTATACCATAAACATTTTCTGTGAAAATATGCTAGAAGATAAAAGCAGCAGGAAAGTATCTTTGTAAAGTTCTTTAAAATAGTTACATAACAATAGAGAGCGATTTAAATTCTTTTGAATAAATTGAAATAAAAATGATAACACATTTTTTATCCTCATCAAGATTCTGTAAAAACTAATTAAATGAATATACATTTTTATAAAGCTTAACGAATACAAATATTTTAATTTTTAATATTTTTATTTGCATTAAAATACATTGACAACTTAAATACGTTATGATGAAATTATCCAGGATAGTAAACATTAATAGTAGGACAACATATTTAGCAATTAATGCGGAAGGCCAGACAAAACAATCGAGAGCATTGATCGTGAAAAAACGGAAGAGTAACTTCACATTGCACTATACACTGCACACTACACTGTACACTGCACTGTACACCGCACTGCACACTGTAGGCCTACTACACAATTGTAAATTGTTAGTTAATGTGCAGCCCAATATTAAACCATAGTGTTTATGATTTTAATGTGCCTGCTGCCTCCGCGCCGGCCGCCCGCCGGGTTCAATGTCTCCTACTTCAGGTGGCCGCAGTAGGGCACGGGCTGTCTATAAACAGACAAGTGTGCCATAAAACATTTCACACCATCCCACAAAAGGACCCAAGTTTAGAAGTTTTTTTTTGTCCGTCGTGTGCGAGTTGCCCTCTTCTCGTCAATCGGGACTTTTTACCTTTTTGTTTAATCTCAGCCAACATTTTATAAAGTTTGTCAGTCTCACACAAGGGCCTTCATCACACCCCATCCCTCAATGATGGGGGATGCAGTTAATACACCTTTTATGTCTTTATTGTTGCGACTTAAAAAACAACCGGTTTATTATTCGTCCTTATTAGATAATTTTTTGTATTAGATTGCATTACTTTCCAACTTAGTCCTAATATGAAAAACAATGCATACATAAATAATATTGCTCCAAATTAGAAAAGAAAATTTATTTCACGAACCCCACATTTTTAATGTTTTAAAAACTTGAAAATTAATACTTTTTTACTAAGAAGGGCTCTCTTTCCATTGAATCGAATATGAGAATAAGACTAAGCCGTGTATAAGAACGTTAATGAGGGAGGAATTTTACCGCCATCGCCAGTCGAATCAAACTTTTGCCCGAATAAGTCAAACTCTGACGTGTGATTCAAGGCCAATCCATGCCATTTCATTTGTTTTTGAAGATCGGTTTGCCTTTAAATCTTTATTTTCCTAAATTTGTTTAGTAATTTTTTGGTGTTTCAACCACTTAACCGTGGACGGAACGCCTAACCTGAACTTTCGGGGGATACAAGTAGTTAGAAAATTCTGAGGAAGCGGGACTATTATGCTTAGGGTCTACCGCTCCCGCGGAACGTCGGTTGTTGACAGGAACAAATTTGGGTTTTGTTTAAAGTCATCTGTGTATTGAATATTGACTATTCCCAGAAGAAACTCTTAAGTTTAGAGATCAAGTTCACGCTCAAAAAAATGCAATCTAGAAACAAGACCTAAAGACGCGTCATTCAAGAATCAGAATAACAGTTTTTTTTCTAACAATGTGTAATATTTCAAAAGAATAATTATTCAAATGTAGCTTCGTCTTGTGGAAAGTAGTATATTTGTACTTTCAAGTCAACTTTTTTAGTAAGAGAGCCGAAAGTGATAAAACAATAAATTTCTACCAAAAGACTGTAAAAAAGGCAAACAGAGTAATTGATTTGATGCTTTTATTTCAAGAAGTGCTTTTGTAACTACCTTGCACGAAGTTATGAAAGTAGTTTAGGCCTATGTAAGGAGAAAACCAACGTTCTTTTGGACGGTAGATACAGCACGAAGTGAATCTCTGTTAACGATTCTTCTTACTTGATTTATTTTCAAAACTGATATAAATAATCTGCAGTGGAAAATATTGAAATTATTTTCCTTTGGGATTGATTCTTTAGTTACACGTTTCGTAATGATATTACAGTAAAACCCACGGTAACTAGAAACAAACAACTTTTTTCTGTAAGTCTGTTTCAAGGTACGAAACAGTAGATTAAAATATTAATTGTTGCAATCGATAGTAGCCTACACAGCTTTCGATATATCAATCGTTATCATAAGCTGACACACAGTAACTTGAACATCTATACGGTAAGTATCATAAACAATATGCGCAGTAGACCAGCCAATCAGAAAGCGTTCTGCTGGTCGGTGGTGCGCACCAGAGCGACATGATTTTTACACTAATTATTGCGCCAAGTTCTTTTGCAAGTCGACGCACCAGCAAGTCTCACTGTAAGCCAAATTAGCACCAACCACAGACAGCTGATTTATTATTATAACATGTTTCTTAAGCTTCTAACTCACCTTTTATTTCAAGGTTAAGTATTTATTTGTCAACAAATGAAGACTATGTTTCATTCTAGTAATGAAAAATCTCACGAGGTTTGGCTTAGTTTCACGAAATTTGCATGTGAACTTGCTAAACCTTCTTTCAAGTGTTAGACTACCATGACGTCACATCTTATTCTTACTCTTACCTGCGCAAGATACCTACCGTATAAAGATATTCTAGGTACTGTGAGCTGACATAACATCAAAACAACTGACAGATAATCAACTGATTTTAAAATGCAAGAACAAAATGGAAACAACTCTATCGTTTTTAAAACCTTTGTTTTTTAAGTAGTTAGCTCAATATTTTATGCAGTATGACCTTGAGCTCGTACGAAAATGGTCACTTTCGCCCCTTAAGAGGAGGGTAAAGGCAATTCGGTGTAATGCAGTTTTTTATATAGAAAATTAAAAATTATCCAATTTTGCCTGCATTATTGAATTCAGCTCAAAAAAACAAACAATTTAGTTTTTTGAATCACTGCTCTATGTCCATTGGTTTCCGAGATATTGGAAGTGGTAAACACAGTACGTTGTTCCAATGTTAACCTTATGGGAAATAAAGAAAATTCTATATCTCGCTTATTTCTCAACATATATTGATAAAACCGGCGGACTGACTCAGGGAGATGGAATGGTTTCAGGCTGCAGCTAAATGAGGGAAAGACTAACAGGCTGATGTGCACACTTTCACGCACCCCGGGAAACATCGATGGCGGCGTGAGACTCCTTGGTTTTTACCTTGATCCTAAGCTTAATTGGGGCCTCCACATCAACCATGTTCAAGCCAAGCTGGCACGAGTCATATTCCTGCTCAGAAGACTGAAGAAGTGTGTCACCGAATCATATCTGGTCCTGGTCTATCATGCCATGTTCCACTGTCACATTTCTTATGGCATCCATCTCTGGGGGCACGCCTCGGGGGCTGCTGACATCCTTAAGCTCCAGAAGAAAGCCATCCGCATCATCACTGGCAGCCAGTACCTAGATCACTGTAGGCCCCTCTTTGAGCGACTAGGTATCATGACGATCTACAGCCATTACATCTGGGCTTGTTTGCTGCAAGCAAGAAACAGGGAGCAGGGCTGGGAGACCAGGGCAGATGTACATGACCATAACACCAGAGGCCGAACAAAAATCAACGTGCCGCGCACAAGGCTCAGCAGGAACAGAGACTCCTTCCCTGTGACTGCAATGAACTACCTAAACAGGCTCCCACTAGGTGTGAAGGACTTGGACGACCGGAAGTTTAGGGACGCTACGGGTACGTTCTTTAGGAAAAACCCCTTCTACTCCATCAGTGAGTTCCTGGAAGACAACCTGAGCGACCTTCATGTTTGATTGTTTTTTGCGTTCCGCCATGTCCGCACAAAAGATCCAGTCCAATCTGTATGTAAATATATGTTTATGTGTGAAAGTTTTAAATGTGTGTTTCAAAGTTTGACGCAGTCCATTCCCATCAAATGATGGGTCAAAGACCTAGAAGATGGTAATTCAAGGTAATTCATTGAAAACAGCTACATATAATACAGCTCGAGAAACCGCCTCGGACGGATGGACGCTCGGAGCTACAGACAAATGCGAATTAGGCCTATAGTGTTGATAATACTCTGGCATTCATATATACATTTTTAAACGAAAACTTTAAATATATTTTTAACGTATTATTTTGCTACTTTTTTATTACATACTGTAGTTAATTATGCACAACCTATTGCTTTCGAAAACATCCGATTTTTAACCGGTTAAATTGAAAAATTATAGTTTTATCTATTAATGCAGGGGTATTTTTAATGCCTCTACATACGTACCTTGGTAGAGGTATTTTTTATATATTTTTGTTGGACTAATACAGACTTTACGAACAAAATTAATTTGAAAACTATAAATTCCTGGTATTATAATTGTTATAATATTTACTGATAACATTGTAAACGTAATAGAATACTAGCATTACAAATAAACACGTTATATTTTTTCTAACCAGTGAGGCGTGTTGTTTTTAATTCTTTGCGCCCTTGTTGAGCCCCTCCGGAGGTCCAAAGTCTCGACTTCATTGATGTCCGTTCCGAGCATAGAGGGTCTCATGCACAGACGGGAGGCGCGCCAGACCCTACATAGTCCCAGCCCGCCGGAGTAGCGTCCGTTTTGAGCATGGAGGGTTGCATGCACAAAAGGGACGCGCGCCACTTCTAGCATGGTCCCATCCGTGCATGCTACACCGGTAGAGAGTGAAACTATTTGAACGGGTAAAATCATACAACGGTTATGGAAATTCCAAAACTACCTGAAAATGTGACCTGCCCACAAGAAATGTGATATCTTAGATGGGTTTTCCGAGCTCATTCATTATCTCTAACTATTTAAAAACAACTTCAGATGGTGCTTAAGGTTATAATAAAATGTTCATAATTTTTATTTTTAACCACCTAAATAAACAAATACCCCCGTTGCAGCAGACCTGCATACTCAGCGAATTTCAAATGCAAAAGAACATATTTCAATCCAACATAGCGAGATTTGACATGTTTTTGTAATCTCCATAAGAATAACATGGGGAATGAGTATGCAGGTTTGCTGCCACGAAAATGGAAATATCGGGGATTTTAGACTATGAAACGTTAGATTTCATGTAGATGAAGCCACAAACCAAGTTTTATTAAGATATGTTGAGAAATAAGCGAGGTATAGAATTTTATTTATTCCCCATAAGGTTAACATTGGGACAACGTACTGTGTTTACCACTTTCAATATCTCGGTAACCAATAGACATAGAGCAATGATTCAAAGTCCCAAATTGTTTGTTTTTCGAGCTGAATTCAATGGTGCAATCCAATTAGTTTTATTTTTCTACGTGAAAAATCAAAAAAACCCATTTTTGGGGGGTTTATCCCCCTTTACCCCCCCTTCCAGTGGTCCGATCGGGCTGGTTTTCGAACTCATCCGAATAATTACTACTTCACACACCTGTGCCAAATTTCATTCCGATCAGACCATTTTTGCGAGCGCTATCGTGCTTACAGACACATATATATATATATATATATATATATATATATATATCTAGAAATTTGAACGAATGGTGTTTTTGGCCTCTGAGGGCCCCAAAACGAAAAGTTATCACGGTCTTGGGCTTAGGTCTTACCATGAGATCTACCGTAATAGCTTCTTCCCTATATGGGAAATTCGCTAATTCCATATATGGGAAATTCGCTAAAATGACCACTGTGCGCCGTCGCATTACCGCGCTCGGAGGAATGTGTGAACCGATGTGTGATCTGTGATCCGATGTCTTGTTCGGGGGAATGTGTGGAGCGAAAAATTTATCTCCCTGCGCGGTCTGATGTGTGGTGTGATGTCTTGTTCGGGCAAATGTGTGATAGTGTGTCGCCGCCTTTATCCTTTTACCAACCTCTTGTTATATTCTACATTCCTCTGGTTATATTCTGCATCTGTTCTCCACCTACTAGTTTCGTTTTCATTTTTCTGCAACACTAACTCTGTAAAACTGTTGCTCCAAGAGAGCGCGTTAAATTTGTGCACTTTTCGCCGCGCAAGGATAAACGCGGTGACATTTAGAGTCTCCAACTATCAAAATAAAATCTATTTTGACTTATCATTATGAAGATTAATAGTTGTAGAGTGTATATTGTGATTTTAGAATCGGTTTAAATTTTACTCATTAGTAGATACATGTGGTGTTAAAGTTAGTAAACTTCTGTATAACTTTGCAATATACCTTTAGAATGCGTTGACATAAACGATCATGTAATTGCAATAACACCTCTATCTTTACAATGGTACTGTATATTAAATTTAAATAGATTTTGACAACTTGAGGCGCTAATTAATGTACCGCATTTACGGAGCAAGTTTTAGGCATGTTTTGCAAAGGTTTGGAACTCTCTTTTTGTAATCGCCTCTCCTCCAAAGTTTTTATTTATTTATTTGAAATGCTACAAAACAGACGGATCTAGTTACATTGTAGTTCAATGGTCCTCATTCCTCAATTATTAATCAATTATATTGGAGGTCCATTTTCAACCCCCAAAAGCCAGTCGCAGGCTGCAAACAACCGGTGGGCCGGGGGAATACCTCAATACTGTATATAGAATTTTACTTGTTTCCCATAAGGATGACATGGGGACAACATGCTGTGCTAACCGCTTTCAATATCCCACGAGGTGGCTGAGAACGTTTTGAACAAGCGAGCGGCGATCGTGCACGGCGGAGGCAAGAGGTTTCTATACTGTCTTGTGGGGCGCGACCTTCCTCATTGAAGGAGGGCAATAAATCTTCATTCAACCCCCACCGAATGACTGCTTCGACCCTTGGAGATCAACAAACCGTTTTGTCTTTGGCCGCCTTCACCAGACTGTTTGACACTCCAACATAAAGACTCCTCAAATTACCGCATTGTATTTTGAAATTTACAAAATCAACAAATTATTGTATTTATAATAATAACTTCGCAATATCTGTCTACTAATACTGTTAGAACAATATTTTTATGTTCATAATTAACAATTACATTTAAGTACATCAAACTTTTCTGCCTCAACTCTTCTTTTAATATTTGTTATTTAGCCTTTTCGTAATTTTCCTATATAAAACAAATTGTAAAAGTGAGCAAGCTTTGACATATAATAATGTTGGTTAAATATTTATTTTCATTCGCGTATTTGTGAAAAAAATTGCTGTTATGTCACAAACTAACCGCCCAGTGGCAAACTAAATGAAGTCTATTGCAATGACAAATAATTACCTCTATAAATCTTACATTTTTTGCTTATACATTTCGCGTAAACAATTACTTGGTTCATATTGCAGTAATACTATGTCGGATTTTAACAGAATAATGTTTTTATTTCTCTTACAAATGGCTCAAGATAAAAATATATATTATTACATCGACAGTCGATGAACACTTATTTTGAAATAGCATATTGATTATTTGTAATGGGAATTGGAGTAGGAGTAGAAAGAGTAGTAAGAAATCTGTTAATCTACCACTGTGTGAAAATACTTTCCCTTGGATAAAAAACAAATATTTCAATGCGGAAAGTTAACTTACTTAACGCCAATCAAGACATTATCTTGGAAATGTAATTGTAAAAACCTACGCACAATTCAGAATATGTTAAGAAAAATAGAACAGCTGCCCTTAGGTTTTATTAGGATAGTCAACATCAGTTTTATCCTCCTTTTGCCGACCGCAGTTTGCCGACTTAGTTCCAATTCCGCCCACCGCAGCACTGCCCCGCCGGTGAAACACTGCTACGGCCAAAAGCACAGGCGCGCCGGGTCTATTCTCTGTCCCTAGTCTAAGCTCTAATCCATTAGACCGACTGAGCCATGAATTCACTCATTAAGTTTCATCTTAGGGGTCTACTTAAATTCTACATTAGAGACAACAAAAGAAAGCAAAATAAAATTGCACTTACCAGTTTGGAACTAGAACCTTGCAGGTCGTCTTCTACCTTTACTCTGAAGAGAATGCGAAGTATGTAACAAGGCCGCAATGAAAAAACCCTCAGTATTTTAGTGCGGCCCTGGCATTGCCCTCTTATCCCCCACAAAATGTTTCTTCTTTTCTTGTTGCATTTCTCTATTCTGGGCGTCATATGATTGCGAACTCTGAAGTTTCTCATATACAATTTAAGTGACCAGATGTTAAACTTCAAAGCTCACAATAATATATAATAAAGCAATCGTATTGTTGCTGCTTTCAAACTTGAGGAGCTATCGAGCCGAGCTAGTAAAGCTTTCATGAATTTGCAAGGTAGCTGAGGAGATCTAATGTTTCCATTTCATTGCATCCAGGATTCAGACACTTTCCACCTTCGATTATTGAATCGGATGAAGAAAGCAGCGAAGTGCAGATTTCGGATGACAGGCATGGACGCCCCATAAATAATTAAATACGACAATCTTGTAGGTGTTTTAATCCAAAAAATAATTCGGTGTCCCAAACTGCTTCATAGCTTTCAAAATTGATCAACAATTAATTGGCAATAATTTATTTACCAATACCGTTGCCTAGGTTTTAAAAATTAATTTTCTTAGAAAACATTCAATTTATTTGTATATTATGGATTAGATTTCTTTTGGTTTCTGTGGGATTTCATCCACTTTTAGAGCGGTGGATTTTAAGTTTTAAAACGAAATAAAATGACAACTGGTGCGTAAAAAAACTGGGCCTTCCAATATACAGTCGGCAATGAACATTATTGGATATTATAAAACACTTATCTATCTGTGAGTTCATTACAGTCTTCATCAGGGAGAACCTTTATAGTGGTGTTACAAGGTTATTGAGGTACAGTAGGCCGTGTTTTCGAGCATAATAAATAAATATCCTACTCCCTTAAATTTTGCTATGGAAATATTCTTTCGACAAGGTAGGCCTAGTTGGCTGAACAAAAACAGCGAACCTCTGATCTCAATTTAAAATGCTGATGGTTTTAATGTGTGGTTTCTTTCACCTAAAAGGTTAAAAAACCCGAATTGTAACTTTAATATGATTATTAGAAAATGAAATAGGGAAAACAACATTGTATGCTTTTTCTCAGCGTGCGTAATGCCACAATTTGCATTTGGCATGAAATAAAAATAAATAGGTTTTTTTTATAAACTTAACCTTTTCAATCAGGTTTTTTTTATAAACTTGTTCTGACTATTCATATTTTTTCTCAGTATCGGTTATTAGTTTCCCAACGACACCGCCAAAGCGCTAGTGCTGACCAAAATGATAATTTTCTCTAAACTTGGGTATTCTTAACATATCGATCTGTCGCTTTTAAAATGTATCAGAACCTTTACCATCGATACATACGATATCTCGAGTGTACATTTTCGATATTTGAGAGAAAAAAATATATCAGGAGAGTAAGCATACAATTTTACTTTTGTGAACACTATTTTTTATAATCTGGACTGCCACCATGGAATCCGGTACTTCCCTTAAAGCTCACTAAGAAAAATTCATTCACTTTGAAAAAGTGAAATGTATCAAATACAGTATTGTTGCCTAAAAACAGCCAAATTAACACTACATTTTTTAAATATTTTAATTTGGAATTTGGATGATATATATTAGGTAACAACAGCTTATTTCATGATACTGGTTTTTTGGGGGAACTGAAAAATCGTCACTTCCAATGAATCGATATGCTTTTTGCAAAATATCAAATCAGAACCAAAACATCGCCACTTACGATATACCGATATGCTTTTTGTGATATTTCGAAATGAAAACATCGTCACTTTCGATATATCGATATGCTTTTTGCGATATATCGAACCAAAACATCGTCACTTTCGATATATCGATATGTTTTTTGCGAGATATCGATTAAATTTTGCCGTCGCGTCTCCAACAACGCGCGGCTCAGTCAAGGGGTAGCATCCACCAGGTTAGTTCAGTTTGTCTGATATTTCCTTTCTATGTATATTCTCGTCTCAAACTTGAAGTTCATTTTGGTAAGTGTATGAAAAAATTGTCTAAGGCTTGTTAAATAATTTTGACAATTATTTACAGAATTCAGTATGTTTTTTCAAAAACTGGTTTTGGGTGGAATTACATAAGAAATATGCGCTACGATATTTTTATTAACGTTTTCAAAGCTTTAATTTTTGATCAAATTTAAATCTTTGATACCTTTCCTGTTTTTAATAAACTACTTTTACAGATACTGTATTTTGTTAGTTTAATAATAAAATAAAATAGAATTATTTTTAATGAGTACAGTTCTGTTGTAACTTTTGATATCAAACATAATAAATATGAAAAATATTGAGTTTATAATCGTTACGCAGTAAAGTAGAAGGGGTGTTTTTGCAACAAATATTTTTTAATCCTCTATTTAGAATTAATGTTTTAGTTGGATCTAAAAATATTGGATGTCCCAACTTCAAGGACTAGTATACATTGGCGTAACTTTAGTCCTTAGTAATAAAATATACCATTTTCACACCCTTTAAGACTAGAACCATTAAATTGTCTCCAATATTTTTTTAACAGTACATTCAAATGTCATTATGTTATGGCATGTCAAATGGCATTACATTCAAATTATTTTCAAATGTCATTATGAAAATGTCAAATGGCAATAATAGGTTTCGAGAACCGCACATAAGGACTGTCTTAAAATCGACTGTGACACATTTACAAAACTATTAACTATTATTCTCTTAGGAAAACATAATGAATAATTATTACGTATATTCATTAGGAGAGTTGGGTCTGGAAAGATAGTAATATTTTAATAATGCCTGGTTAAGTAAGTTTGGGACTTTCAGATATTTTGAAAATGAGATATACCTAAAAGCCTAAAAAATACCTTTTTGAAAAGTAATTAATAAATATGAGCACTGCTCATCTAACTAGGCCTACGTGTTGTGTCCTTTCAATAAGACACATAAACCTTGGATTTTTTTTAATTAGACAAATTGCTTTTGTTTCTTATGAGTAGTCTTGCCTTCAAAAATAATTTACGTAGTGATTCCTTGGGTCAAAATAAGCAAAACAGTTTATGTAGACATATGTCCTATCTCGTTTGGTTTAGCGTCTGTCTGACTGTATGTGTTTTTCACAAAATAATTCATAACTCCTTAACGGTTTGAGGTACAGCGTTGAAATTGCGCGCAAATGTTTATCTTATTAGACGCTAGGTTTGTACAAAATATTAATTAAAATTCTTTACCGTTTCAAAATGGCGGCTGTTTTAAATGTTTAGCGGCAAATTTCACGAAAACCAAATATTTAAATTATGAAACAGTAAAAGATTTTTTATTAATATTTGTTCAAAGGTAGCGACTTAGTAAGATAAACATTTTTGCCCAATCTCAACGCTGTAACTCAAACCGTTAAGGTGTTATGAATTATTTTGTAAGAAAACACATCCAGTCAGACAGACGCTAAACTAAACGAGATATGACACATTTATGTCGATATAAACTATATTTCTTATTTATACCCAAGGAATGACTTCGTAAATTATTGCTCCACATTTTCGAACACCCCTTATATAAACCTATTTAGTTTTTATTTGTTACTAAGTCTAATTTAAATTAACTCACATAAACCTTAATTCGGGTTAAAATATCGAGCCCCTTTATTCCTCCCCTTTACGGGTAGTAAACTTAACTTTGATAGTAACCACAAAGTTACGTAATACCAACATATTAGTCAACATTGTAAGAAGTTTTAACTTATCCTTAGTTTCATCACTGTTTTTGTAAAGTAAGCGCGAAAGTTCGGTGGGTGGTTGGGAGAGTGTCTAGACGGCTGCTCGCTGCCATCCATCAAAAATCACTCCATTTACAACTCCACTACGCCGGACATGTTTTTGTTTTTGTCTCTAGCTGGAGGGTGATGAGGGTGTAGGGTGTCTAGACATTGACTCTAATCATCAGTCAAGTTACAAAAGTAACAATTTTATTAATTAATTTGTTCTTTAGTGCTAAGTTGTTATAACAAACTGCTTACTGTATCTCCTATTCGTTGTTTTAGCTTTATTTATTTTGAATTCAATTTTAAGGACCTTTTGTATCCTATCGTCTTCTTTTTGGGTGTGAGAAAGGTAAAATGGATTGTGTACAAGTATTTTTTTGCGCCATTATAACCAACTGTTTCTGAATTGAAAATATCAAAGCGATTTCGATTTTAATCAAATCAGTGTGTGTTTCGACATTACTTCAATTGTTTAAGGAGCGTTCCTGAAGATTAATTTGAAAAGAAAAGGCTCATCGTGTTGCATCCTTTTGTTTAATGTCCTGTTTCGTAGTCTCATGACTATCTCTTTTATTATTCAAGAACATTCTTATAATCAAATTTCTTTAAATAAATAAAATTAATAAATTAAATTTCTTGAATTAAATACCTTCAATTCTTAGACTAATTAGACTAATTCTTGAGACAGAATTCCGAACAAGCTTTTTTTGCACCTGATGGAGGTTGATTTTTTAATTAACATCATAAACAATAATTCACCTTTAATGTTGTATTAGGGTAATACAACTGTTTGTCTGCAGTTTAACACCATGCATTTCCACTCACCCCACCCTTAAAAACAACTAGTCTTATTGTTCTTCCGCAATCACTAGTTTTACCTCTATTATACCTAAATAATTTAATTTAATTATGCTTATACTAAAGAGTGACCTTCCACTGCTGCAAAGAATGCAAATAAAAATATTTTCCAAAGAAACTAGTAACGTGAACTTTAATCCAAACACTTTAAATTTGTTGAACAGTTTAAAAAAATTAAAAAACTAATTTGGTCAGATTTATTAGGTGGTGATTGAAGGATAGAATCTTCCAAATAAAGGGACGTCTCGACAGTAGGGCGCCTCCCCCTCCACAAATCCACCCCAACATACTTGCATATTGTTTGTCGAACCTCTTATCCGAATTGTATCAATAAACTATCGACTAAGCACTTTCATGCGCAGTTAATTTTACTGTGCTGATTTAGAGGATCTAAGCTCTCGTATACGTTGTATGTGCTGCAATCGTTTGTTCTGCTGTTGCGAGGGGAGAGGCTTCAGCTGTTACTGAGTTTGAACAGTGTATACAGAACTCTATAAATTGGGTTGAATGGTAATATTGAAGTTTAGTGTTCCGCAAAGATGCGTTTGAGTTAATTTGTCATTTAGCAGTGGATAAGTGTTAAATATTCATTGCATTCACATTCAGAAACAAACCCCTATTTTAACAACACGAACTCATGTATTTTCAATTGAAAGTTTTAGATCTCCGAAACATATCGAGTTCAATGTGCTTTACTTACTCCTAAGTTTTATTTATATAAATCTAAATATAGATAAATTCTTATATATAAATATATAACAATCTAAATAGATCAATTATTTTTTATAAATCTCAGCATACCAAGTTTAAACACTTTCTACAACATTGGAGTAAATACATTATTAAATTAAAGTATTCATTCCATGTCGATGGGGCAAACTATCCAAGGTTGAAAAGACCGACCACCTGTAAGAAAACTAAAACTTGATAGTCCTGTCACTTTATGTCTTAAAAAAAGTAAGCCCCTGAGAATATCTTGTAATTCTGGAAATTTATTTAAAAATACCCCCCCAGGCGTCCTTTTAAACATAACTCATACACAGTGACAAATAATACCAAATAAATACATACTAAAAAAGACTGGAATATAAAATAATTGAGCTATAATAAATAGAGAATTCTATCTCCATAGAAGAGCAAACAATAATCCGCTTGACTTTTCTACTCAACAGGAAATTGTGTCAAACAGTAGGCCTGACAGCAGATCGTTTTTCGGTCGACAATTAATTAGAGTACAACCTACATATTTAACACCTACATATTTAATGATACATTTAAATTACATAAATTTATTTCAAAAATTACTTAAATTGTTAACTAAATAAAATTGTCATTTATTTAAAAAAATTAAGAGACTGTTAAATAAAACTACGAGTATAATTTAAAATTACCAGTATTGCAATGAATGAAAACTCTTACAAAATTTGCTTTTAGGACTAGACTTGTAGAGTTGTATAATTTGATTTTCATGCAATATGCCCCACACATCTCTTTTTAAATAAAAATTAGCATAATATTTAATCAATTTGTCAAATTCAAAAGTAGCCTAAACCTCATGCGAATCAGATAATATACTTCATCTGATAAACGTTTTTCCTATCATTCATTTTATTTGTTTTAGACGTTATAAAATGGCGCCAATCAGACAGCCGGCCAGCCAGCTGACATTTGGCGGGAAAATGACCTTCAAATAAAACAGCGCCTTCCGCCGCCAGGTATGTCACCCGCCTGACATTTGCATGATAGGTCGCGCCAAATATCTTGGTCCATTCCATTTAGTATTGGGCTTACGGACGATCTGGGTCACTTCATTTAACTTGTCTTTACTCTATAACTCGGTCGATTGAATGATCATCTCAGCAATGTTGATTAAAATACAATAAAATAATTTAAAATCTTTTAACTTCAAACAAAAAACTGAGTTTTATTGTTTTCGGGTTTGTTAAGCGTCATTAGTGTTATTTTTTCAATCAGAATTAGCATTTATGTTTCCCTATATTTTTAATGTATGTATTTTATGATTTTACGTAAAACTCTACAGGTTGTTCCAAAAATGCGAACACAGATAAACGTCCCGCTACAGCGGACAATGCAGAACAAGATTATTCATCCAAAATAGGCCTAGTAAAAAAATTAATTCACATGTTTTGAAATTTTTCTCCGTATAGCCGCCCTGTCTACAAGTTTCACATAATTTAACAGAACTTTCAAACGATTTGAAGAATCAACTTCAAACGTCGTGAATAATCATGACCCAAGTTATAAATTCAAATTTCAAATCCAAAGCATGTTTAAATTCTTGTTGTAATTAAAATCCTGCTGTACTGTTTTAACCTCGATTTGTTATTAATTTCTTGTCGTTATTCTTTGTTTGAAATTCATTGTTGGGGATGGTAAGTTTATATTTTGATTTAGATTTTTACGGTCATTTACCATCACTGTTTAGGAAAAACAAGTTTCACGACGTTTTGAGGTCTGGCATCTGATCGCGTCTTCAGGTGAAAAAGAACCTAGAACGTAACAAGTTCGTAACACACAGCCAGGACCTGGACAAAAAACATAGGTAAAATAGATAATTGATAAAAGCAGTAAAAATAGTAAAGGTAAAACAAAACAAGGACATAATAAAACACAGATGCACAAAATATCACCATTCAGAACAGAACACGTACACCCAATTAGAGAATAGCAAAGACTGGTAAGAGTTTGCTCTACTCTGATTGGGTGTGGACGTGTTCTGTTCTGATCGGTGATATTTTGTCAATTCCGTGTGATGTGTTCTTGTTTTGTTTCATCTTTACCGTTCAGACTGAATTTTACAATTCTCTGTTTTAGCTATGTCTTTTGTCCAGGTCCTCCTGTCTGTTTTTCTGACCTTGTTATGTTCTAGGTCTTTCCACCTGAAGACGGGATCAGATTCCAGATACTGAAATGTTGTGAAAATCGTATCACTAAACAGTGATGCAATGGCAAAATGGCAAATGTAAACAAAAATCAAAATCAAAACATGTCGTTATTACTGTTGTCACCAATGGGGAGCGGCCTGGTGTAGTGGCTAGAACACGGGATCCGGTCTCCGGGGTCCGGGTTCGGATCCCACCGATCACCAATGGCTTTTTCGCTACGTGATAATACCGTAACCCACTAGTCCTAGCGTGAAGTAACGTGCATAACAGTTCCAGGCTAGGATTAGCCTCCTGGGATGTGAAGGTGGAACAGTAAAAAAATTAATAAAAAAATGTTGACCTCTACAGCTCCCGCCCCCGGATGGCAGCCCTCTGGCTGGTCGCCTCCTCCCTGGCCCTCGCCCTCGCCTCCGAGTCCATCCTCGACATGATCGACCAGCGGGCGGTCCAGAGGGTCGTGGCCCAGCGGAGGTTCAACGCCTCCCGGGAGTTCCTGGCCCACAACTCCCTCGGGGAGCATGTAGAGGAGAGCGCAGAACCGCCAAGGTAGTGCTATAGGTTTGATAATATTTTGAAACACAAGGATTAAAAAGATAGACCCGATTTAATTAGGCTACTTTTTATTAAGTCATAAAGGAACAATTAAATGTTAAAAATTTTAAATTAAGAGAAGGAACTTCATCGTTATGCCAACCATAATTTTGTGGAACTTTTACTTGAAGCTTTGCAGAGATAGGCTTACCAGACGTCAGGGATTTCCCCGGTCAAGATGCACGGAGGAGGTCTTCAGATAACTTTAGTTGCCGCTTCCTGGCTACCCTTTATGAGCACTTTGGACCTGCGGCTCCATTCCATTAAATTGGGAAATCTCTCTCTTTTGTAAGGAATTTTTTCATTGACAGACTCAGCTGTTTCAAGAGTAATTCTTATTTCTTGTTTTTGCCCTCTCTTGTACTGTTGTCGGCTCTTTATTTCACTTCGAGTTTCACAATGTTCCACTGTCTAGGAGGAACGTGACGGACGTGGGTCAGCTGCAGGAGCTGCTGCGACGTCACGGCGACCTCCTGACCTCCAGCCAAGCCGCTCTGCTGGTCACCAAGAAGCAGTATCTGCGCCAGGATTGGTGCAAGAGCCAGCCTCTCCTGCAGGTATAGTATCTTCAATCAGCTAATTGGATAAAGTAGATCCTAAGTAAACCTTTGGCATCTCGAAAATTCAAGTGATGCGAAAAGAATTCAATGATCAAACCATTAAAAAAATATGGGAAGGTGAGATATATCCACCAAACTATTCATTACGCTTATATCCTAAACATAGATGTGTTGAAAACATATTTTTGTCTTGATTTTTTTTATGGAAATTCTTATTATATCAATCCTGACTTCATCATAAATCTTTAACCAAAGGTTTTTTTGACGCAAAAATAATTTTTGAATTAAACTAATGAATGAACTAATCGGCCGGAATCGGCTACTTCTAGTTCCTTCGAACAAAATGTCTACGAGGTCTACCTAAGACATTAGTGCAATCAGCATTAGTGCGGTCGTTTGACATTAGTGCAATGTTTCAGGTAAAATATATTAGGTGAAACATTAAAGTGTCTGAAACATTTCTGCAACATTCCTGCGAAACTGTATTTTATTGGGGCCTTCATTTCGCCTTACTTGCCGACGCATTTCGCGGCATTTTTTATATAGATATACTTACCATGGTTTCGTGAATGCTGCACGAAACCAAGTTGTACTAGTGTCATACGACCCTAAGCAAAAATTTAAACAAATCGTGAAGTTACACGGGCCAGAAGGATACAAAAAATGATCCTTACCCTTTAAATTCTACAAAAAATGATCTTGGGCAATCAGAGCGAATTTAATGTCAAATCAAATCAAATCAAATCAGCTTTATTTCGAGTAAAATGTATATACATATTATACAAAAGTCATTTGTAAAATAATAATCTTAAATACTAATCTTAAATATAAATATAACTAAAATAGATTAGTTACTAATAGATAGATGAACTAAATGTTCATCCAAAGTAGGCTGTACTACGTCACGAAATTGCGACCGTCAAAACGCCCAATATAACCATGTCTTGTGGATAAATGACCGACTGTTTCAGTTTAAAAGGTCGCAATTTCGTCATGCATAATACGGGTGAAACCGGTAAAGGGGTTTTCACTGACATCACAAGCTCTGGCTCCAAAGGCCTATTTGGAATATGTAACCTTCTTCTTAACGGTCAAATCCGCTAGAACTGTTTTATTTTGTAACATCTGGTGGTTCTTTAAAAAGTGGCTTTTAGAGACACCCACCAAACTAAATAAATCTAATCATTCAAAGTCATTGACACCATTGATTGTATTGACTGTTCCTGCTGTAATTTTCATTCTCTGGCACAGGTGATCCAAGAGGAGGGCTGCACCCCGGTCAGCTTCCCCAACAAGTTCTGCTACGGACAGTGCAACTCCTTCTACATCCCCAAGGGGCCCAAACGCAAGGTACAGGTCGATTGAAATGACGTGGCCTTAGCAGTACGAACGTCCGATGAAATAATTAATATTATCTTATTGGCAGACCGGGCCAAGTCATTTGACTCTACCTATACTTGTACGGTATTATGCTTAAATAGCTTAAATATGTAGCCTACTTATAGAGAAAATGCCGTGGGTGAACAACTCCCTGCAGTTAAGTTCTCAACCAGAAGTCTTGAACCCAAGGGAATCATAAAATCGTATCTTATACTGGTAATTAATCCAAGACCTTAAATCAGAATAAAATCCACGATATAGAATCTGCTATATATTTGTCAAATGCCACTCACCTATAATCGCACAGCCCTAACTACTTGACTTAGAACCTTGAAACTTTGCTTGGACGTTCCTCTCAGGGCTTAGACATCTACTAAGAACGGATTTTTAAAAATTCCATCAGGGCTACGCCCTATGTTACATTAAAGTTTCAATATTAAACTATAGGGAAGCATATGAAGTGTTCACGGCAACTTAAACATTAAATCATGAACCCAAAGAAGATTTTCTGTTTTTTCTACGGGTGAAACCGTGTTGACCAACTAGTTCTATATATTAATACACAAGCTATTTTCTTTTCACAGTCAAACCTCAATAACGGAAGGACGTATTTTAACATTTGAGGTGTCAAATTAAAGGGACTTTTATGTACATTTGTCGATACTTCACACAATCTTCAAAAGTGGGTCACTAAAGTAGAGTAAAGGGCTGAAATTTCGGAACATTGACACCATCCATCAACATTTAACAAAGCTCAGTTCATTTTGCTTACAACTGAACATAAGCAATGTTTACAGAACGTATACATTGACATAAGGTGCTTTGAAATAGTTCTACATGTAAACCTCAGATTGCAATGTTTGCAAGCAAAGCTGCAAACCAGTAATCTATTGAATGCAAAAAAATTAAATTAATTTAATTTAATACAAAACTAATTTGACTGAATGGAAACGAAGAAACACACTGAATCTTACAGTCAAATGAATCGTTGAAAAGAAATTCTTTTTTTCAATTCCAGGGAAAAGCAGGGAAGGTCGATGATGACCTTTCGGCATTCAAATCCTGCGCTTACTGCAGACCCAAGCTGTCCTCGTGGATCACGGTAACCCTGAGGTGTCGCAAGAAGAAGAAAACTTCCCTTCGTCGGAAAAAGGTTTTACGTATCAAACAATGCAAGTGCATCGCACAGGGCGACGATTAGGCATCTGTTCTGCCGGGAACCTTCTAGATTGTCCTTCTGGAGGCTGATAACGACTGATTGAGTTCTTCTGTGAGTCCGGGAGGAAGGAAAGTAAATATTCCTCCACTACAGTGGCCGAAGTATGGAGAAATGATGATATACCTAGTCGTAAATTGCTCTCTGAGATGATAGGCTCAGACCCAATGATAATATTTTAGGCAACCGACCTAAAAATTCCTTTAATTACCGTTAATGCTTTAAGATGAATGTTAAGAAAGTGAGTTTACAATTGTAATTTATTCAAGCTTTTGGTCTTTGTTCAATATTTTCAATTTGCACATAGTTTGGTGTTAGTTATGGTTTTTGTGTATTTAGTCATAATGATCGTTATTGGTTCATAAAATGATACCTCTTTGGGTTAAAATACGTAATTCATTTTATAAAATGTGAAAAATTTAAAGCTCATTTAGATTTGATCTTGTGAATTTCATGTGTAGGTTAGTTTGTTGTCTTTCATAGTTTTAGAAAGCATAGTTCCTTAAAAAGTATTGAGAGTTTACGCTAAAGCAAAGGCAATGTGATAACACAATACATATTAGATTTATGATCTGTTATAGATTTTAGATTAATTAGTGTCTAAGAATAGTCAAAGTAGGTCTATTTAAAATTGCATCATTTTGGAAAATATTCCAAGTTTTTTATTTTGTGATATTATTTTTATCTCTCAGAAAATATATTTATCTTGACGAATACTAGTTTTATTTTGCCCATCCTACTGGAAAGCGAAAACGCTTAGCTTCAACGTGTCAAGTAATAAATTTCAAATACTTTCAATCATTTATCATATTTTTTAGAACCTAACCTTGATAATACTCACTTTGACACTTGAAGTCTTTTCCATGATGACCGTCAGAATTCGGGAGCGTCTATTTTCCCTCTTCTGTGGAGAAGAAGGAGGGAGAGGTTGTATGTTACCGGAACGATAACGTTTGGTTGAACTCAAAAAGTCTTTTAGGGAATTAAAACTTTTATTTAGTGAAATACTTTTTTAGGTCACTGTTGAATTTATTAATATTGTCTATTGTTCAATTTTTAACAGAAACCGGTTGAAAGATTTTCTGCCTACTTGCGATTCTGTTTATAAAATGACAATTTGTACTGCTCTACAAAATTGTTCTTAAATCGAGTATTGTGGTTGTGTTAGTTGCCGTTAAATACTGGTAAATTATTTTTAACACATAATTTCATTCATAAATGAAAAGAGACATGATGTCGTTCGAATTCAAAGTTCTTTAAAAGTTCCCTGCAGAATTAACTATGTATCACTACAAATCAACAAAAATGTGATGGTCATTTACATTGTTGTCAAGTTCCAAACAATTATAATCTTACTGTTTAATTTGTATGTATATTTATTTAAATACGAAGAACAATATATTATTTTTCAGCACGGTATAGAAAAAGACTTTTTTTCAGATAACGACACTAATAACGTCGTCAATATCAATCAAATGTATCTTAGCTTCTGATATTTTTTAAAGAAAGTCGACTAAAGGTCCTCTAAATTTAAATGATTTTGCCTGTTACTTAAGAAGGGTTATTCTGGATAAAAAATAATACATTGATTTGTTTAATTTGCGGTGCGTGCTTACAAAATATAACTCTTGTTAAAAACTATGCATATTAAGATATTTGAAACTATTGTTAAAAATGTATTGACTGATTGTTGGAATAAAGTTTACTGTAGATTTTTATCACGGTTTTTACGTTCACGCAAAGTTTTAAATGGAATGTTCTTCTGTGAGGTGAGATCTTTAGATTATCTGGGTATAGTTTTGAAACATTAAAGAAATTTTACCACTGGATCTAAGAATGATAGACTAACTTAATATTAAAAGTACCGGAAATCAGTGAAAATTCCTCGGCATGTTGGATTAAATCAGTAATATTAAGTACAAACAGTTCGTAATAATCCCCAAGAATCTCAAACTGACCTTACATTTCCTGAATTGTACAGAGACAAAACAAGCCGGCAAGCAAAAGTGAATAAGGAACAATTTAAACAGCCCAAAAGTGGAAACCCTCTTTAAATACTCTCAGATTAAAGAAGAAAATAATTTTGGCGTCAAAAAAATTAATTTTCTTTTCATTTGTAAGCTTGAAAATCTTCCGCCAATTTACATGCACATATGCAATTAATTTAGATTTATAGTAGACCCTAATAGTTCTGAATCCGTAAGAATTGAAGAACTCTGACTTTAAAAAAAATGAATGATATTATAATTTTTCAATTCTATTAGTTATTTAATATTTTGACAGAATAGCGATTACGTCCTAACATCAATTTGACGTCCTAACCTGAAGATGGAAGTTCCATTCAGAATCAAACAAGATTTTTTGCTAATCTTGATGGACATCCTAAACAATTAGAGCATAGAGCATGATATATTCACGTTGTGGCTGCCGGGCGTAGTTCGCAGGCGTCTCCCGCAGAAACTGGAGCAGGAAACTCTTCGGGTACGACTCAATCCTGAAAAGCCAGCTGAAAGAGGTCGACTGCTGAGTCTACCCTTTTAATTTTATTTATTTCATGTCACTGTTTTACCTTTTGTAGCCCATTTGCTCGTTGTTTCTTGTAAACAGTTGCAAATAAAAAAGATAAAGACAAAAACTAATCAAACAATAGCGTAATTAATTGTAGAACAATAACTCTGTTATGTACGTACACTACTGACTGTGGAGAGATGACATTTAATAAGCCTGCCATTTACAGTAACTGGTAACAACTGTTGTTGATGTAAGCTGGTTGTTAATTTCAAACACGTTCTGGATGTGACGAATGCAGTATAAATAACTGACTTTTTGACAAATATTCCAGATCAAATGACGAATTTTCTGTTCACTAATTTCAATCAAATTTTAAGGATGCGAATTGAAAAAGGTAAAATTTTACAAGTCTGCCAAATAAAACTTGGACAGGGACAAAAATAAAAGTCTGTTTTTACGGTTTAAAACATAGACATTCGGGTGTAAACTACAATAATGACTGGGCCGACGGGGGAGCCATTTGTCATTAGGTGGAGATGAAGCGAATAAACACTGCTCTAGTTTCTCTGTTTGTTTCCGTCGAGACAGACAGCCACTTGATCGTCTCTAGTTTGACTCCATCTCACTTCGATTCTGATAATCCGTAAACATCCTGTCTCAAGGTTTGTTTAACTAAAAGCTATAAACTTTAACGTCTAGTGCAGACGAGTTTCCGAACTCTATCGTTTCTCTCTTTTTCCTGTGATTTGAGGAAATTGTGATTGGACTGGAAAGTTATTGGTGTTTCGAAGTTTTATTTCAGACTAAAGGAAGTGTCTAATGTCTGAGTGATTGAACAAGTTTATATAGTTAGTTTGTTAAGAAATAACCTCGATGCGTTTAAAAAAGTAAAAAAAATAATTTCTGAAATTTTAATAAAAAAATAGAACTTTTTAGTAGCAAACTATTTTAAACTCTTATTGTCTTATACATTCTCACTAAGCAATATGAGTGAAAAATACTATAAAGGCCTAATTATCACAAACGTTAGCTAATCATGTATTTAATTTCGTAAGGCGATTCTTAGCCTCCAAATTTTGGGCGTCTGGCAAGTCTTATAATATTGAAAGATGGGAGAGAGCTCAAATTAAAGGTCTCTAATCCCTAATGGCGGGGAAAATACTGAAATTGCTTAAACTTTACTAGAAAATTATAAATAACGTAAAATATCTGCAATTTAAAAAACATTGGGATCTATTAATGTCTCTCCTTTGTTTAAATCAAACATGTGGTATTGATATTTTATTAAATCATGTGCAAACTATCTGTTGGAGGTGAATCTATAAAAGCCAGTTTACTATGAAGGTAGTTTGTACTACAATAAAAAAATAAACGATTGTTTTAGTTTAAATTTTCTCCTGTAAGGGGCTTTAGCTCTTTCAAGCCATTAGTTTTATTTATTTTGTCAAACAATAAAATAATTTGGCGTACTTACGTTGTATACGTTCTGCCATCCAGATAAGAGTATGAAACTAAAATGAACGGTATCGGGAATCTTTTCACATACTTTTCTCCTTTATCACAATTAATTTTTATAATTTTACTACATGGCCCAACAACCTTTGTATCTGATCTAATTCGATCAGATAGAAAACTGCAATAAAATAAAACAAATCTACAATTACCTCATAAATAAATACCAAGTTTTATCAAAATCGGTTGGTAAGTGATTAAACAAACCTACTGCATTTATTTATTAATGCCAAACAAATAATCAATTTTCTCTGCAACAGCCGCATCAGGTTGAACGTACACTAATAATTCAAGATACATTTATTCTTTTCAAGTAAAATTTAATGGCTTCAATTAAATTTTGATCAATGACAATAATGTTAACAAATTTGAATTGTTTAACCATAACCGTCTCGGTAATAAACTTGAAGGTTTGCAATTTACAGACATGCGGGTAGTGTAGTTTCATTTTGTTTGGCATCCTAAGCCCTAAAAACCGTAAATGTTTTATAAAAATTGTTAGAGCCGTGTTTTAAAACTTTAGAGTTTTGTCGTTTTATGGGTTTTTATAAGGTATATACCCTTAAAAATTAAAAATTAAATAAAAAGTTAGGAGATATTGATATTATGGTTTTATAGCTATTTAAAAAATTTCATGAACGACGGGACCATTGGTGTAGTCCCTAGCTCTGATAACATACAACCACACAAACCACACACGAACACAAACACGGACGGACAGACACCACTACGAAAAACCACTTTTTGGATTCAGGTAACACTAAAACAAATATATCCACAAGCAACTCAAATTCGAAAATTTGGATGAAAACAATACTTAATCCATAAGAGGAAGAACATTAGGGTATTTCAACAACCTACCACTGAAGTGTGTTAGTTTTTGTATGCACACCATCATTGGGATCATGGGATCTCGTCATCTATAAGGGTTACGGTACAGGGCATGTTGAATTAGCGAAGTAATAGGAAATAACAATATAAGAAAAGTATTAATAACTACCTAATAATTAAAAAAATGTTAACTGAATTAATTTTAATTTAATGGACAATTATTGTGCGTAAAACTTTCTCGTTTTCTAAGATATAAGAATGTAATCATGACTCAAATCACCCTTACCAAGTAGAATATTAATTAGGTCATTTCGGCACTATCAGCCGCAATGTTAAAAAAAGTTAACAAACATTTCAAAAAGAAAGTACAAAATGTATAAAAAATTTACCTTCAGAGGCCATCTTGGGGTTAAAAAGGTAAAATGTGCTGAAATAGAGACACAACTTGAAGATCCTTTCGAGCCATTTAACTATAATAGAAGTGCTCTCCGTGAGCCGTATAATAGAGGTGCTCTCAATTTTTTATGACATCTCGTTTAGGCGCTGTAGATAAAAAATTAAAAGTATTTTTTTTACATCTTGAATTAACTCCTCTCTCTGGGGGCAGGATTTTTTTAAATTTAAAATCTTGAAGGGGTAAATTCGTTTCTCTAATATTTCAAATATATGTGTCAATTTTCAAGAGCTCATTCGGAAGTATAATTGAATTTGTATTTTTTAGTAAAGTTTTGGCAAGTGAGAGATTTATTACAAAAGCGGCTGAATATTTATTTTATACATCTTTAACCACATGTTTGTTATATATAACTATACATTATTTCTTTAGCCCTGGCTCGAAGATCGATATGAATCAGATGATCATGAAGGAGAAGTCATCATTCACTGTCATCGAATCGAGATCTGCCGTCACCGGCCAAGGCAATCAAACATCGTGTGTTTATTTCGACAATTTAATTTAAGAGTAGGCCTATAGATTCTTAACATTTCTAGTAGTTAGTTATTTTAACTAGTTCAAATGTCATCAAGCGATGTTCAAATGCTTATGGAAATGGGATTTTCAAAGGAAAAAGCGTAAGTCTTTTTAACTGTTATCAACCTATAACATAACCTAAAATACTGTAGACTTGAAAATAATTGTATCATCGTCATTAACACACATTAACTGCAATAACATAAAAAGCAGTATAAAAGCAATCTGCAGCGCCATACTGCCAACGTAAGTTATTCAATACAGGGCAGAAGGGTGTTTTTGGTGCAGTTTCCTTTCCATACCAGGAAAGCCTCTTCCTAAATGTTTTTGTGTTACTAACTGAACAGGCTCATTAAGTAACAGTTGTTTACCTACTCTAATTAGGGTATAAGGTGGGATTTTGGGGCATTGGGTGGGGAAAACTCATGTACTCAAATGAGTGGCTTGTTAACATGAAGTAGCCTACCTACAACAAAAGTGAAAGGAAGTTTTACAATGCAATGACTCTGAATTGATTATCGATAATGTAAAGTAATCGATTACAGACTATCGAGGTAATCAGTTTTAGCCAAACAGTTATCGATAATTGAATTATCGCAATGACAAACAATGGAATGTATGACGAACCGAGCATAATAATCCTGCAAAATTGAGAGTGATACCGGTTGTCGCCTGATGGTGACGAAATGGCGCCTGACGGCATCACCAGCCTTTAGATAAGAAAAATTTTGTCAGACAAAAAGTAAATGTGGCAATCAGAAGCCAGGGACCAGTTTAGGTGTTGGAATAAATAATTGCAATTCCCGTTAAATGGGGAATGATGTGGGTTGTTGCCTGTTTGGAAGTTAATAAAAAATAACAATTGAAAACATTGTTAGGCTTAATTAACAATCTAGGCTATACATCGACCGATAATTAATATATCACAATTGGGTAGTTAGTCGGTTTCCCTGCCCGACAACACCAGATCCCTGCCAATCTCCCAAGTTAGTAGAGGAGAGGTTAGGTGTGGGGATGAAAATAAAGCTGTAGCTGTCTTTTTTTTACTGGAACGAATAGATCTGTCAACAGGGACATTAGTATAGTTACCAAACCAGATAGGCCTTAGGTTTTTAGAATATTTTATTTAAAATGAATTTAATTCTAACATTCCAAAACAGTTAAGTATAGGGTTGCTTACATATCGTATTAAGGTTGCAGTTTACAAGCTGTCCGACACCTCATAACAGTAATGTGTCTAATTTATCTAACATATTCCCTCAATTGTATTTTATCGATGTTTACATTCTTTCTTCATGATTGAATATCAATGGGCTAGTGAAGAATCGATTTTAACCATTGGAATAAATTGTCAACAATCTCACAATGTACGAACTAAGCCTTAGTGACATTATATACATTCATAAATTAATTGTCAGTAACGTGTTGCTCAACAAAATCATCAAGTAAAATTTATTTGAATGATCAACAACTCTTCATTATAGGCGGCTAATACTAAAACCTAACACAGTAAGCTAAATAGAAAATCACACTATATCTCGTCACTTTTGACTCTAATGTTGCAATCCTTAGAACAATCGTGCAGGTGACACAACTCACAACACTGTAGTAACCTGCAGTTGCAGGGTTAGTTGTAAAAATTCCGTCAAATAAACCATATAGCCTAGTTCCTTTTGGGATCAACCATTCTTTAATCAAACACGATTTCCTTGTGCTAAAATGATATATTTTTTATTTTCAGAGAAAGAGCAGTTTCAGTCACTGGCAATCAAGGCGTAGAGCCGGCGATGGAATGGTCAGTTATTTATCTGTATAGGCCTACTTTATTCTTTTCAGTAATTACTATTAAAACTGCATTGCCTGTCTGCATAATATACTTATGATGTGTGTGTGGAACGTATTAAGCCAAGCGGGGAAGAGCTCCCACAATTTTAGATAGTCATTACTGATAAAAATATTTAGTTAGCAGTAAACTTAACCTAACTTATGGCAAAGTTGCTTCCTTAGTTACACCTGGAGCAATAAACTTAATCTAACTTATGGTAGAGTTGTTGCCACTTTAGCCTCAAACTTGTAACTTAGCAGTAGGCCCAAACTAAATCTAACCTAACTTATGGCAGATTCCACTTAAGCCTCGAACTTGCGAAACAAAAATTGACTTTATTATAACGACCTGTCATTTAATCGTATGGTGTTGTAGGCTTCTGGCCCACGGAGGAGAGTTGGAGGCGGAGGCCCCGGCACCGGCCGCAGCCAGTGAAGCACCCGCAGCGACGGAGCCTGCGAATGTGGCGACACAACCTGCAGCGACTGCAGATGACGACGCAGCGGGCGAGGCCGGTGGCTCAGCCGAGGCCAAGTCACTCAAGTGCGACGAGTAAGTCAGTCAGCTGATTGTTTTCCTGTAAGAGCACTAGATGAGTGGCCTCCCTCTAAAATGATCCATGGCCATGTTGGCCCATGGCCATTGGACCAGGTAAAAAATGGCTGACCAGATTGAACAAGTCGTGACCGTCCAGTTTGTAGTTTAAATGTAATAAGAATTTGTCAGTAATGGCGGTGTAAGTAGGGAAAAGAATATTTTTTGTGGAGGCTACATGATATGATGATTCTACCTTTAATCTTCTCTAAAGATTAAATTAGCTTATAGAAGACTGCACCATATCGTATATGGTATTTACTCACTATGTAATGATGATTCTAACTTCAATTTGCTCTAAAGATACTAAATTTTATATTGAAAACTTTACAATATCGTATATGGTACTTACTCATTATGTAAACTGTAGTAATTTTTATCCTATTGTGTAAATAAAAGAGGGAGCTGGCCATTAAGTTATTATAGGCCTAAGTCAAATTACCAATACTTTTTTTGCTGGCAGGTAGTCTTAATACAAATACCTAAGCAAGAGTAATGAAACTCAAAATGCTATTATTACACTTAGCTAAGAATTTTGTTGTAAAAAAATTACTGTCAATTTTTTTTGTTCAGGTGCGGTAAGCTTTTCAAGAATCAGTTGGAAGTGGAATTCCATGCTGCCAAATCAGGACATAGCAGTTTTTCTGAATCCACGGAGGAAAAGAAACCTCTGACAGAAGAAGAGAAAAAGGAGCAGTTGAGAAAAGTGGAAGAGAAATTGAAACAGAAGAGGAAAGAGAGGGAAGAAAAAGAAAAACTAGAAGCTCTTGAGAGGGAGAAAAACAGAATAAAATCCGGAAAAGAAATGATTGCCGCTAAGAAAAAGTAAGTTACATCCTTGTAAGCTTGACAAAAGTATTTTGTGTGATAACATGGTAAGGCTGTGTAAATATGTTCTCCAGTATTTGTATTACACTTAATGCAGCTGATAATTTGCAGTAATAAATAACATGATTATTTTATCTCAATTGTGTACTTACATACTGGAGATACATTTAACACTTTCGCTGCAGCGCCTTCAAGCCTTCCGAAGCCCAGCAACATTATAAATGCAAAATAATTTAAATGCATGAAAGCAATGCTGTTCTGGTTTGGAACAAAGTTCGACCTGGTATCATTAGTGGAGACATATTTACACCACTAATGTCAACTGTAGCCTTACTGATAGATAGGTAGCAGCACCTCTCAAACGAATCAGGCCATCAACTTTGGCAATTGGAGGATATCATTTGACCAATAAGCATTTAGTGAGCCTTTTTTGGCGTTTAAAACTTTGGAAATTTTAGTACCAACTTAAAAACAGCGTACAAGTACAACGTGTATACGAAACAGTGACAAAATAATTACGAACTATTTAATTTATTCATAACTAATGAATAAACTAATTTAGTTATTCATAACTAATGAATAAAATTAGCACAGATGCAGCATCACGTGGCGTTCTTCCGAGCCTGGAAAAAAGTCCCATGGACGCTCCATGGCGCTGCCTGCAATGAATATGTCAAAAGTATCCCTGAATGAACTAACTGTAACTCAAAATAAATTGTTTTAATTATTGAAAACCTTATTGCTGAAGATGCTTATTTGTGTTACTTTTTACATCCTGAGAACAAGTTTTTGAGAGCTTGATGCTGAAAAAAGGGTTTGGGTTGAAAAAGAATGTTATTATTCAATTCAATCAAATATTAAAAGTTAAAAGACAAACAGGCTTTTATGGTTTGAAAATAATAGGTACGACAAAAATTTTATATTTTCAGATTGGAAGAGCAGGAAATGCAAAAGTTAGTTGAACAGAGGCGAAGGGAAAAAGAGGAAGAAAAGAAGGCACGAGAAAGAGTAAAGGCACAAATTGAAGCTGATAAGGCGGCGAGAAAGGCCAAGTTTGGAGGCGGGTCGGGCGAAGCACTTGCCCCCGCCCCTGCCCCCACTCCTGCCCCCGCCCCCCTTGCCGCCCCCCGCCCAGCCCAAAGATTACACCTCTACTAGGATACAGGTGTGTATACATTCAATTTACACGATTCTTTTCTTGAACTAAGTCCATTTTTTAACTGAAGCCACCAAATCCAGCGATGTGTTAACATAGGCCTTGTGTTTTAATAAGATATTTTGGTCACTGCTTGTATCTGGTATAGGGTTACCAGATATTTTTCAGGCCAACCCAGGACAGATTGAGGTGCAGTGAACAAACACATCCCCCTTCCCTTAATAACACAGCCGAAGATAGTAGAATAAGATTGTTAAAGTATTTCATTTCATTTCATAAAGCCCAAAATTTGAGTTTTTATGGTCCAAAATAGACAATTTAACCCGTGAAATTGAAATTTGCTCTGTCATGTCAGCATGTGTTAGAACTCGTTTGCTTTTCAGATCCGACTGACCAACGACAAGCCCTGACGCAGACGTTCAACCCCAAGGAACAGCTGTCGGCTGTCAGGCTCTACGTCCAAATGAACCGGACCGACGGCGATGGACCGTTCACGCTTATGACCAACTTCCCCAAGAAAGTCTTCCAGGACGAGGATTACGAGAAGCCTCTCGACGTTTTAGGTGACTTGAAAATCATTTTTCATCATAATGACACAGAAACATCTGTTTTCAGTTCCTTTTTGTTTGCTCGAAAGTTACCCATTGCCGTCCTAGGCCGTCAGAAACTTTTTGCCGGACTAGGCCGGAAAACAGAAGTAAACAATCAGCTGATTTGCAGCAAACCGACGTTTAATGATTGTTTATTGGTTACTTTTTAGAGGAATGTAGTGGCAGCACTGGGAGCGGTAGCAAATGTTTGTTCTGTTTGTCATAGGTTAGGTTTGAAGAATTGAGAAATGTAGTGGTTTATGCAAGGAATATGTTATGTTTAAATGTTTTTTTCTGAGTAGTACGATGAAAAGTATCATACGTTACACGGGCAGAAAGATTTACCGTACTCGCGAATATGTTCGTCCAGCAAAACAGTACTTTCCGGCTTAGTAATGTAAAATACTATATTTTTTATTAGGTGTACAATCTTGGTCAGTATTAGTGGTTTACCAAGGAATCATCCTTAGGGAGGGCTGCAATAACCGGGGGGCCTGGGGGGTAGTGATAACCCCGATCAAGGAGTGGGGTTCAGGGGCCCTGCCCCAGTAGGTTTTTGAAAATTAGATCTTTGAACTTGCGTTTTCAGTCAATCCAGAGACAAAAACATATTTTTTAACTTGAGAAATCTGAACTAATTAAGGTTAGTCGTTAGCCAGGTTCTGGAAAATTCCCTTAAGTATTAGTAAAATTCCCTTGAAAAAGAATTAGGACTTTAATTTTTTATAAAGTACTCGTCCTTTACCCACCACCAATTAAGGATAATGAACCCAATAAGTCTGTCTAGCTGCTTCCAAATTTTCCAGTTGACTACTTTTATGGACAACTCGTTTTTTAGTTTGAAGCTTTTACCATTACTTAAAATGATTTGTATATAACTAGAAACATTTTTTAACCCTAAACTTGGTGGGGACCAATCCCATTCACCCCCCCCCCCCCCCGTCGGTGCGCCCCTGGTCAGTACTAAGACTACAAGATCGTATCACAATCATCCTATGCTTACCTCTCATTCATACTTGGCTAAAAATACCTTTCTGGGTAATCCATTTCAAGAAACAGTTTAGAGTATAAAAGCACGATGACCATCTCTGGTAACAAGGCCGCGGCGCTGGTATATGGCAATATCGCGCCTAAGAATTCAGTTGATTTGTCAATCCATACTCTCTTATGGCACTACCTCTTATTTACTTGATATCAGGGTTCTGTAAGGGTTTTTACAATGCAATAAACCCTTGAAAAGTGGCGTTGCAAGTTCTAAGGCTGTGGCCTTATTACCAGAGATGGCCGTGGTAAAAGAAAGGCGCTTCCTAAAGATTATTAAGTATAAAACTAACTTCTGCAATAATATTAAAATTTTTTTAAATTCATATTTTTTTACTGTACCGCCTTTACATACCAGGACACTAGACACAGCCCGGAACTGTTTTGCACATTACTGCGGGCGAGGATTAGCTAGGGGGTCATGACATTAACACATAGCAAAAGCCATTAATTTGAAGCCGCTGTATTTGAACCTGGGTTCTTAAGACTGAAGTCTTGCATTGTAACCACTAGATGAAGCTGCTCCCCATAGAAACCATGGTAAAAGAAAAATTTTGATAGGGAAGGATTTTTTATTTAAATGTTCAATTATTTGAAATTTTTCATTTGCTTCTAGTGTTTTAAACTACGCTACATTTTGGGTGGTAAGGAAACTTTCCCGTTATCAAATACTCAACTTAAAATTATCCTACTTTTATTACTAATTCAATTTACAATTTTTGGGGCGTTTGTGGGATTATTTAGATATTAAATTTAAATTCATCCTTATATACAGGATTGTAACGGGAGGAGTTTCCTTCCCTCCAGAAATGTAGTGTAGTTGTGAACAACAGAAGTGAATGGAAAAGTCCAAATTATTAAACAGTTTTAGACAAACTATTAAATTATTTATTTAATTTTTTCACTGTTTTTAATTTTAAACCAGCATTTCTAAAACAAATACACACTTTGCTGAGTCCTCCTTTTTTTATTTTAATTCTGTTATTCTCTCTTAAAGTGAAAAAACAACTGGTGGAAATTGTATCAGCCACTACTGTGTAATTTACTTTATACTAATTATTTTTATAAAATTGTGAATTTGTATAATTTTTTAATGTTACAAGAACACCTTTCAGAGGCTTCAGAAGAAGTATAAATTTGACTCAATTGGATTAAATGAGACAATTGGGAAAAAACAATGCTTTCTCCAACATTTTTTGGTTTTGCACTAGAAGCATAGATAGCTAGTACCTTACCTATCTTATTTTAGTTTTTGGAAGGCAGCTGTCTATCCAAAAGTCCTAGTGTAGAGCCTTTCCTGAACACATAATCTTCATACAGATGTGAAATCTATAGTGTGAAACTGTAAACAAGACTTTGACTGTTGTAAATTTCATAAATTGTTTTTAGATGGTTTGTCCTATTTGATTTTTATAACAATTTCATCTTTTTCAGGATTGGTGCCTTCCGCTGTCGTCATAGTCACTCGAACGCACTGAATTCTTCTTTAACAGTTTTAATTTCCTTGTATTTTTTCATAATGGTTAATTAAAAATTAAGTCAATAACTTTTTTTTATTTATGTGACCTACTTATAAATGAAAAAAAGTAATTAGAGTAAGAAATTAAGAGCACTCAAAGACTTCTCGGATTATCCGGACCTTACATTATCCTGCTCCTGTATTGGCCTATCCGTAGAATAAATATATTTAAATCAGTAAAAACGTGATTTTAGCAGGTTTTATGTGTGAAGGATGTCTTTAAAAAGTAAGATGCAACTGCAATATTGTACGCAATAGCTATCATTATAATGTAAGTCGTCACATTACTTGTAGGGCCTACTGTGCATTGCAGCATTTTTTTATTGAGTGTTATGGTTTGCCACTATGAGCACATTGAGCACTAGCAGAAATCAATACTTGCTTAAACTACAGCAGTTTCACAGGTTAGTTCGCTACTGTCATTTGTTAACAGTTGTGAAAGCTTAGTGTGAACTGATATAAGTTTCAAAATGAGAGGGTGTAAAAGTAGTTGTAAAGTCTTAATACACTGTTTGCAGCATCGATATAGCAGGGCTAGGTTTGTGATCGCTCTCTAGGCGATAATGACTTTGGATTATCCGGATATTTGGCTATCCGGAATGGTCTTCCGCCATATTAATCCGGATAATCCTAGATGTACTGCAGTAAAATATCGTTCTCTACTAGGTTTGCATTATTGCGGTTTAAGAATTTTTTAAATCTTGATCTTGAAATTTTACAAAATATTATATAAATACAAAACTATTTAAGCGTATACAGTCTGAAAATTATGTAACATCGGTCAGTGCGCTAGGAGTCTATTAAAAGTGAACATAGGCAGGCAATGTTTGCAGGGTTAAAGCCTGACAACAAGAATGGCTTTCCCTTTTTGCTTAAAAACTATTAGTTAGATATTAACAATTCACATTTGTTTTTTTAATAATCAATTTTCAATATATGTAAATGTACAACCTGAGGTTGCTATTATTTTTTATTTTTCTACAGCACACTGAGCATTACCCCTCTAAAAGAACATTTATCAAAATATTCATTGTGTAGCTATAATTAGAAGCACACGACTAGGTGGGTGGCAAAAATTGAAAACTCACCAAGCCATCTGCTGAAACTATGATTAAATTGAGTGTTTTTGTCAAACTAAACAACTTCCCTTGTGTTTTCAGGGTATTTTATGCGCAAACGAGTAACGAGGTCCTTCAAGGTTCTATTTTTGGACCTAAGTTTTTCTTATACATCAATGACTAACAGTATGCGCATTGTATCTCCTGCTATGGCAGAGTCAGCTGGTTGCAAGGCGCCGGGGGGAGAGGGAGTACTTTTCTGAAAAAATTGCTCTACAGCCCCGCTGTTTGTCAAACGTTGTGTTTACCAATATAATATGTTAAAAATTTCATATGATACTGTTAGTAGCATAGTAGCCATAGTCAGAGATATAATGCACGAACTGTACCTGCAAATGTGTCTAAAAATATTTTACTTTATGCTGATGGCACCAGTGTAATTATAAAAGGAGATAATTTTTCATCTTTAGGAAAATCAAATCAATGTTAGGAAACATTAAATGATTAAGCTTAGTTTGGGGATCATGGGCTCCTCTTGATCTACTAAAACAAACTTAATGCATTTTCAAACTAGATATAACAGTAGGCCCTAACCATAAACTGACTTCTGAAAATCTAATAATAAATGAATGTCATAAATTTCTTGGACTAAACGTAGACAAAAATCTCAATTGAAAACATCAAAGAGAGTTTTCGGTATCTCATGGAGTTTGCTAACTGTAAAAATATTAATCAAATAGTAAAAATTATATCGAACGTGACTCAAGTGATAAGGATATTCTCAACTGATGATAGAACAGGATGTGTGATATCACACTCCTGCCGATAATAATTCAAAGAGTTAAATATTTCTAGTATTCACTTGTCTTAGTGCTGAATACTTGACTATAACAAATGTTTATCAAATTATCAGTGCAAATATGCTAAGGATATCAATTTTAGTTATTTCCAATCTGGTTTTCATCTCATCATTCAATGACCTTGAATACCTGGGATGCTACGAGAGTTCAGAAATAGCTCTTTACAAATCTGGAATGGCTAACCTAGAACCGTTCTCTTGGGAGAGGTGTATGGCGATGTGTCAACACAAGTTGACAGTGTTTGCCACGGTCAGTGACGAGAACAGAGTTTGCATCTGCCACAACCGCGTTCCTGACGACTGGACTTCGACACACCAATGTCAGCCTTGTGAGGAGGATCACACAAGGCACTGCGGGGACTGGGCAAGTCTCTCTCTCTACCGACTAACACCCTTCGACACCCCACCGACCGCTCTCCTTCTGGCAACAGAGAAAGGTATCGAAATGCTTGATCCAGAAAGTTCAAGTCGACCCAAAACACTTCTTTCAATCCCCGAAGGTGCAGAATTTGTAGATTTCAATTACCGCAATCATGAACTTTATTTTGCTTCAAACTCGAAAATTTACAAATCTACTTATAGTTTTGTTGAAATGAAATATAATTATCCTGAATTAGTTGCTGTGGCAAACTGCACTATTGTTGATTTTTTAGTAGATTGGAGATATTACTGTGTCTATTTTACTTGCATTGACAATGTTTACAAAAGTTGTCATGACGGCGTTGATACAGAAGATGGCATTGAATTAGAAGATGGATATACTAACGTATTTTTTAAGTTGAATCCGTATTACAGGAATAAATGGTCGGTTCACCGTAACTTTACAGAGGAGACCCCATTGCATGCTAGTAGAGCATACAATGTGAGTTTCTTTGATCACGTCTCACAGCAGAGGGTATATTTGCATCTCAAAAACACTGATAATGGAAAAGATCTTATTTTCGAAAGAAGAATGCAGTTTTCCCTGGACATCAAACTTGAAACAGTGTATGCTATTACGTCTTTTGCAAATGATGGTGGGGTGTCCCTCATAAGCATGCATCTTCCAACACTTACATTTGCTCAGTTGGAGCGTGGAGGAGAACTATGGGATGCGTTTGCTCTAGATGCATTCAATGAGACTGTGATTTGGGGTGTGAAAAAATATCCCTCCAACTACACTCTGTACAGAGGTGTAATAATTGAGGATAAACTGGAGAACATCACAGTCATTCATAGAGGGCGGGAGAAAATCAACAACATTAGGATTTACCACTCTGAGTTGCAGAACCCAAATACTCGTTACCTATGTGAGAAGAAAAACTGTTCGCACAATTGTTCTTTGATATCGGTCGGTTATGTGCGTTGTTCTTGTCTGGAAGATTGGGTTTTGTCTGGAGACGCCAGGTCGTGTATTCGATCTCCTACATCGTCTATTACCTCTACACCCAGCGAAGACCTCATAGATGTGTCTTCAGGGACAGAGACATTGGTAACAATAAAAGTGTCAGTGGAGAAAGACACGAGCTATGATGGTCCTCTCAATCCAACTGTCAAGGATGATGCATTCCCCACAAAGCCTACAACTCAAGTTAAAACTCATGAATTACACTTCTTGTTCTTATCTTTCACAGTTCTCTTGTGTGTTTCCATTTTACTGATTGTGTTATTTTTGCTCATTTATGTGTTTTTAAACCTGCGAAAGATCCGTTCTCTACATCAACAAACCTTTGGGGAATCCTTGGTTCTATCTGTTGGAAACACAATTGAAGGAAAGGAGTAAGATTATCGTTGCAGAAGTTGATTAAGAAAAACAGCAGCCCATAACAAGTAAGGAGTGGTTGGACACTGAGTGGCATTTTTAAAAACATGAGTGGAGGTATTTTAACAGTAATTTACAACTGTGACTATTAATTACTATCAAAAATGTTAAAATATATTAGCTGATACTATTTTAATGATGAATAAAAAAAGTTCACTAAAAGCACATTATTTTAGTAAATCATTTAGGTAAAATTACCTTAGTGAGGTTTAATTAAGTAATCGCTTGAGATTTTTTTTGTTACTTGACAATACAAACGTTGAACCTCACTATAAAAGGACATTTTACATATAAGACAATAAAATACACTTTGTGATATAATTAATTTGGACTTTGAGTGATACTTTCAAGCTCATTCCATGACCGACCATATTGTCACAGTAAATAAAAAACCTTATAACAAAAATTTTTTTTTGAGAAATGTCATTTTTGTAGTGAGATTCACCATCACTACAAATGTGTCCATGTTTTGCAGAGAATGATAAAATAATTGAGAAAGACATCATCAAGCTGAATAAAATCCTAAATTTTGCCCAGTGACAAAAACCAGAAATTAAAAATTCGTAACCAGGCTATTTTTTTCTTTTTCCGCATAAAACATTTTGACCGTTGTGAGGAAGTTGTTCCCAATAAAATACATAATGTGTAATATGAATTTTGATTTGAATTCTTCAAAGAATACATTTTTAGATTGGTCAGGCATTCAATTTAATAATTTTCTTCCATTGAACAATAATTGGCATTTTGTGAAATATTGTTCTGGGGCAATCCATCGATAATAATTTTGTTTTTAAGATTGATATTTTAAAAACTACACCAATCTAAAGCATTCATTTATTTTAAAAAGCATAAAATTTGATTTGTGGTGTGTATTGATAATCTTATATACTCAGATTGTAGTTTAAGTATTGAATTAGCATTTTATCACCATTGCACTTTAAATGTGATGCCTATAAAATTGTATTAACCATTCTTGCATAGCGTGACCCAACAGTTTATAAACCAACTTCACAGATGTTCCACCAGGCACTCTGCTATTGACACAATGGGCAGAATGTTTTGTTGACTGGATTTCTTTGTTACTGATTATATTTTTGTTTTAAATTTGTTTGATTAAATATAAAATGTTGCTTTTGTGTTGATATTTCCTTCTTAAAGATTTGTTTCTTTTACTCTCTATTAAAATTTAGAAAAAGTTTTGAAAAAGGAAGACAAAAGTAAGTGTGCATATTTTTTCATTAATTAATACATTTTGTTAGTTAAATAATTTAAGTATAATCAGAAATCAGAAACTTTATTGTCATAGACATTTACAAAAAATGCATAGACAAACATCAGACAGAGTATTTACAATATATTACAGAACATAAAAATATAGTACCATTCCAAATAATCCATTACAAGAGTACTTAATACTAGATGCTTGAAGGGGCGCTAATAAGCCCCTAAGCATTTACTATAGTACAAAATACCTTCTTAGAAAATAGGCTTTTGGATCCACAAAATTATGATTATATCTAGCATTTTTGGTTTCAAGTAAACAAAGCAGACCTTTTTACATCCCAATGGTTTTAACATGACAGCTATTTTAAGTTATTTCTCATTTTATAATAAGCTTAAAGCAATTTCAGTATTTTCCCCGAGTCCCTGGGATGAAGACCTTCATCAGGCCCCTCCCATCATCCTGCGACATTCCAAACACCCACAATTTCGGCGCAAAAATTTCCCTCACGTAATTAGATATATAGATAGGTCATTTAGTATTAAATCTGCATCGTTATAACATAAACTAAACAAACGTTCTTAACTTTTTATAATTTTAAATCGTGAAAAAAACTCAAACCCTTATTATAAAATCAGAAAATCTTAAATTTAAAATATTTTTTGTTATTGTACATTGAATGTGCATAGTTAGCTGCATTTTGAAAAAAATCCCACATGTCAGCATCTACCATATGGCTTTGAATCAAGCATTAGCACCACGTGTTTAATGTAAACAAAGCAGATGTTTTTCAATCCCAATGCATTTTAAATGGAAGATATTTTTCGTTATTTCTCATTTTGTGGTATATGTGGTCTTAAGCTGCTGTTTTTCCCGACCCCCTGGGTCCGAGACCTTTCATTTGAGCCATCTCCCATCATGCTGCGCGCTTTCAAACTCTCACAATTTTGAAGAAAAAAAAATCGCTTACAGAATTAATAATATAGATAGACATAAACAAACGTACTTAACTTTTTATAAATTTAAATCATGAAAAAACTCGAACCCTTAATTATTATTATAATTTGTAAATATGTATTTGCTATAGTACATTGAACGTGCATAGTTAGCTGCATTTTGAAAAAAACCCCATAGACCAAGAGCTAGGACACATTTTATTTACCCGAGTTTACCATGATCTTTGTTATGTTCTTAAGTAAACCCATAATCTTGAGACTCCAAAAAGGCAATTCTTAAGGTTGGTGAGTGGTGGGTGTCCGAGTAATGACGTCATCAATATGGCTGCCGCGCAAAAGTGTAACACTTTACAAAAACGAACGTAACTTTGCAACAGAGTAACGTAGAGCAATGATCTTTTTTTTAAATTGTTGGTAATAAAATTGCCTTTATTTTATGTCATGTCAATATATATCATAAGTCTAACGGTTTTCCTGATATTTAACCTAAACTTTACTTTTTGTGAATTTTTAGTATAAAAGTAAATGTTTAAGGCCCAATAACTCCTTAACTGTGAAGAAATAGACAAAATATATAAGAATAAAAAAGGTAGATAATGTTATAAGGGTTTTGAAAATACCATTTATGTGGGCTTCTGATGGTGGCTTGTACGATAAATGTGTTAATGTTTAACATTCAACAAATTTATTTTGCCCTGCAACTTCTGTATACATTGTGCAGTAAAATTAAGTGATAAAATAGGTGGAGGTAGAAATAATTGAAACAAAAATGATTCTTGTTGTAAATGGTAGGTAATATGCTCCTAATCGGCATACACCCGTAATGTCGCGGGAAACCCCTCAAAATCACGTTTAAAAATGGCGGCTTTTCCCGCCATAAAAAACTCTTGAAAATAGTCTGTCGACTGCATTTTTGTCAATTTTTTTCAAGATATTGACTTTGGACTACCACCAACTATTGTTGGGTGATTGGTTCTTAATTTTGACAGGTTACTCATTTTTGGCCGCCATCTTGGATCCGCCATATTGGATATAAATTTTTTTTTCTTATCTAAAGATGGTGTTATGACACATCATTATAGACTAGATTTTTACCCTGAACTCAATGCTGAAATCCGTTAAAAAAATCTCGATTCGTTAAAAAGGTGTGCTCAAAAAACGGCACATAATATACAACCCATTGAAAAAAATCAGCCCTATGCATTTCTTATGGACATTCCGTGCTTTGAATATTATTTTTGATTATTTATCTCATATGTCTAGTTCTAAATAATATATGCCGCATGTATTAGTCTTAAAATATTCAGTGATTTGACGGCTTTCATGTGAGTTATTGATCAATAAAATCGGACAAGTGTTGGACGAGCTATATAAGGCTTAAAGTAACTAGACAATTAATATTTTCAAATTTGGTTTTTTGTTGAAGATTTTTAGTGCAGGTTCTAAATGGGTCACAACATTCGTTCTGATATCAAATTACTCAGTAAATTATGGGCTTTCATATAAGATATCACTCATTAAAATTGGACTTACTTAATTTGAGATATGAACCTTCATTCCTCATAAAATCTGTTTACTTTCTTAAACTGAAAATAATTAATGACTCATACATATAAATCTAACAGAGACTCATGAAGGTTTTAGGTCTTAATTAACTCAGTATATTATTGGCTTTCATTTAAGCTTTTATTTATTTAAATCGGTTTAGATTGACGTGAGGTATGGACCTCCAACTAATCTAAAAATTCAATTTTCAAAAATTTCATAATTATTTAAAGATTTATATCCCCAGCCCCAACCATGGACCTGCAGGTCAGAATGGTTTTAAGACAACTGGTGAACTATCAGCTTTCATTTAAGCTATAAATAATGAAAATCAGATAAAATTAGGATAAATTATAAATCTTCAACCAAAAATAAATTTTGAAAAAAAATAATTTTCAAGTTGCTTTTTGCCTTATAGCTCATCTAACATTTGTCCAATTTTAATGATCGGTACCTCACATAAAAGCTGTTAAATCACTGAGTATTTTAAGACCAAAACATGCAGCATATATTATTTAGAATTGGAGATATGAGATAAATAATCAAAAATAATATTCAAAGCACAAAATGTCCATAAGAAATGTATAGGGCTGGTTTTTTTGAATAGCGTTGTATATGTATATAATGTGCCGTTTTTTGAGCACACCTTTTTAACGAATCGAGATTTTTTAAAACAGATTTCAGCATTGAGTTCAGGGTAAAAATCTAGTCTATAATGATGTGTCACAACACCATCTTTAGATGAGAAAAAAATAATTTATATCCAATATGGCGGATCCAAGATGGCGGCCAAAAATGAGTACCCTGTCAAAATTAAGAACCAATCACCCAACAATAGTTGGTGGTAGTCCAAAGTCAATATCTTGAAAAAAATTGACAAAAAATGCAGTCGACAGACTATTTTCAAGAGTTTTTTATGGCGGGAAAAGCCGCCATTTTTAAACGTGATTTTGAGGGGTTTCCCGCGACATTACGGGTGTATGCCGATTAGGAGCATATTACCTACCATTTACAACAAGAATCATTTTTGTTTCGATTATTTCTACCTCCACCTATTTTATCACTTAATTTTACTGCACAATGTATACAGAGGTTGCAGGGCAAAATAAATTTGTTGAATGTTAAACATTAACACATTTATCGTACAAGCCACCATCAGAGGCCCACATAAATGGTATTTTCAAAACCCTTATAACATTATCTACCTTTTTTATTCTTATATATTTTGTCCATTTCTTCACAGTTAAGGAGTTATTGGGCCTTAAACATTTACTTTTAGACTAAAAATTCACAAAAAGTAAAGTTTAGGTTAAATATCAGGAAAACCGTTAGACTTACGATATATATTGACATGACATAAAATAAAGGCAATTTTATTACCAACAATTTAAAAAAAAGATCATTGCTCTACGTTACTCTGTTGCAAAGTTACGTTCGTTTTTGTAAAGTGTTACACTTTTGCGCGGCAGCCATATTGATGACGTCATTACTCGGACACCCACCACTCACCAACCTTAAGAATTGCAATTCTGAAGACTATATGTTATGACTAACCCTAAATTAACAACAAATTTGATGGTAAATTTGGGGTAAATAAAAGTGGTCTATCTCTTGGTCTACCACATGTCATCATCTAGCATATGGCTTTGAACCAAACATTAGCACCACATGTTTAAATGTAAACAAAGCAGACGTTTTAAGATTCCAATGCTTTTTATATGGCAGATATTTTATGTTATTTCTCGTTTCCTGGTGAGTTTCAAGTAATTTCAGTATTTTTCCCGACCCCCTGGGACCAAGACCTTTAATTTGAGCCCTCTCCCATCATCCTGCGATCTGTCAAACTCTCACAATTTTGATTGAAAAAAATCGCTTACAGAATTAGTAATATAGATATATAACAACATTATATAATAACAACATCATATTTGTCGGCTTCTGAAAAAAGTCTATTAAACAACACAAGTTGGCTAAACCTACTCATTAAAACTTAGCATCTAAGAATGTCATGATATCGTCTATAGTTAAAAAAACTTAAACAAATGAATTAATAATTGTTCGCATTATTTGTGCACATTTTCTCATTTTTTAATGTTGGCTCCTATCAGTCTATCCAAAAATAAACCAATAAAAAAATCATGTTATGCAGATAACTTCAAGTTGGGAACACTGATATCGAAAGCCATCTTTTGAATTTGGCTGGTAAATACATCACAACCAATGTCATTAATAAAAAAATCACAGAAACTTACTGTGTTGTACAATAATGCAAACCAAAAACAGGTTTATTTACTAAAAGGTCACTAATTACTATACACCACAAAGATTATCACCCGAGTAATCAAAACAGTCTTGGTCTGTCAGTTATGCACAGAGAGATTCTATCTACTAAACAAAAAGAACAGGCACCTTGCTAATTGTCTGTTTTCACATCTGAAGCAGTTGGAGTAAAGTACACACTCGAAGATCACAAACCCCCCCCCCCGGACCTTGCTCGGTCTGGTGGTGCATAAACTCGAAGTAAAGACACTAGAGCTCTTGTGCAAAGCCGTACCCTCACATGTTGTCATTTTCCAGGCTTGAACAACCTGTGTGTCACGTTATAACCAAACATAGAATGACATTCGCGTTCACTGTAATTTGTACTTCAAGAAAGAGAAATATTAAACAGCCATATTCTACTATTCTCTCTGCCGTTGCTTGTTTTGGTTGTCCTTTAACACGTTCGCTGCTGCGGACGTTCCGGAACGTCACCGGGAACATGGCGCCAGGAGCTGAGAACGTTCCGGAACGGCACCGTTCATTGTTGTTTAACGTTGTCATGGATTAGCCAGCTCCTCATGAGCGTTCTATATTTCCTTACAGCTCTTGGGACATACTTTTCCCACAATAAAAAACATTATTTCCAAAAATTACCACCAGGGTCATTTAAGCTGTAACGATACACACACTAGTTCAGCTCCTGGCACAGTCGCGCCATCTTGCAGCCAGCAGCGAACGTGTTAAAATCAAATTGTGTTTTAATTGTTGTTGCTGATGAATCACCAGTCGTATAGAATTCAAAACCATTCATTGAATAAAAAGGATATGAAAAAATGACAGATATTTATTTTTTATGTTTTAGGAAACACTTAAATCATGCTTCGGAAAGCTTTGCATAAGACTTACAACCAGAAATACTTTTTTGAAGCAAGCCTCTTGATACTGATGGTGGTGGCGGGCCTTGTAGTCTTTTTTCAGTATGAACTTATAGAATCTTTTGTAAACAGAGAAGACACAGCTGAATTCAAGTTTCATGTAATGTATATCATTTTATTGTTATCTACTAAATCGTAGTTGGTTTCACAGTGGAGAGGAGAGTAGATTGACTTAACCTGAGGGTTGCCAGTCTGAGTCCTGACAAGTTTTGGAACTGGACTCAGTTACCATTTGACATAGAATTGAATTGGTTGAGTTGAATTGATGCTATACAATAATAAGTTGCCATTGCACTTTAAAATGTAATGATACTCAGGTTTCCATCATTTCCGGTCACATTAAAAATGCCACTGGCGTATGAAAATAAAATAAACTCTACAAGTCATGGGAGTCTGTTGAGAATTTCAGGATGGATGAAATACAAACTATAAGAGAATTTTTTTTAAAGAAACAGTATTTTGAAAGGTTTTTGTTTTTCAATTACAAATGGTTTCCAATTCATTAATATCTTTGTGCTTTGTAGTGGTTATTTTAAATAACCAGAATAAAATATGTAACAAGCTTTTAGTTATATGCCTTGTTGTAACTTATGAATTATGGTGATCTGTTTAAGGATCTGAAAATTTCATTCACAATCAAGAGTCATTGGCAACAAGTGGGAGGGACCAGGTACGATGAAGCCTTAACAGTAATTCAATTTAAATATTTAACTTGCTTGAGAGACGTTTTATTTAAGTAGGCCCTATTAACTTTGAAGATCTATACAGAAATGGTTTGCTACACCTTATTAATTATGATTTTGTTACTTTTTTGATCAAACAAAAATCCTCCTCGACCTCAATCAAGCCCTGAACACTTCACTAAAACTAGACCAGATGTGTTTTTGACCCATATTTTAAAGTCATAAGTCAAATTCATCTAATAGATAGTAAAAACAATATGAAAATTTTTTTTAAATGGTCATCCAACAAAAAAAAACAGGAACGAAAAAACTAAATTTCTACAGCCAGTAGCATCATGTGTTTATAAAGAAATCACCTACCTCACTCCAAACATTCATTCTCCATCTCTCTTGAATAATTTTTTTTAAGTCAGGATTTTTGTGTAGGTGTTTTAGCAAGAAACAACTTAAGTGATATCTTTACTTTAGTACCCCACCACAACAATGAAACTACAACAGTAAAATATTTGTGAATTTAATCATTTTGTCCAAGTTTATTGGTGTAGTTGATGCTTTATAGTTCTGGGTAGCCATACTGGTGGGTGAGTGAAGTGCGTTGTATTCGGAATTGGCGTTAAACATCTGTGTTATGTAGGCAATCAGTCATGTTATCACATTTTTAAGTAAAGAGGCACTTACAACTTGAAAGTTTATGCTGCAAGCTCATATGCAATAAACATTAAATCTAAACAAGGTCTCATTAAAACCTATGTCAAACTTAAAATAGGTGGTTAAAGTTCCCGCAGAGCTTGCTGCATGTCTATAAGAAGAGGTTTTATTCTCATTAGTAGTGGCAATACTTAATATTGCATATTGTGCAAGACAACTTTTGGTACAGTATCACAAAATTCTTAATATTAATGTACCTTAAAAAAATAAACAGTGTTTTAATAGTTAAACACAATCATGAGTTTTATTTAGAAGATGATTTGAAGTAGTTCCACTTTTTGCCACCTGCCACTATGGCTGTCCAGAACTATAACTAAGTTGGGTTATGAAGAATCTCAGATTTATCATCGACCATAAAGTTAAACTTCAACCCAACTTTATGATCTTTATAGAACATTTCAAAGTACCGGTAGTCTTAACATGTTTGGTTTACACAATTTCACTATCATCCAATGGTACACTTTTTGTTTTCCAGTGGTGTTTATAATACTTTTTAATGAAATAAGTAATCACAAACCAGAAGGTTAACATTGATTTGAATTTAAGTTCATAATCTTGAGTTTTTGCAGTCATCAACTATACGTTTACTCAGCATATTTCGATAACAGAGAAGATAATAATTTTATACGTATTATTGGGCTGTCACAATCACATTTCAACGCTGACATCCAGTGTCAAATCTACTTCAGTGGTGAAACTGAAACCGCATTTGTCGCAGCAAAACTTGAGGTTTGTAAATGAACTGTGGCTGTAAGCACGCACGAATAAGGTTCCATCAACAAACAAAGTCTTCCTAAAAAAATGGTATCAAATCATTTTATCATTTATTGTCTTGTTTTACTTTACATTTTTTATAGAAGAGCTGCAAAAACCGGCAACATTGTAGTTAAATGATCCCAAGTAAAATGTCAACATTGATAATTTTATCAGTAAATCTAAATACCCCCGTTGCAGCAGACCTGCATACTCAGCGAGTTTCAAATGCAAAACAACATATTTCAATCCAACATACCGAGATTCAACATGTTTTTGTAAGCTCCATAAGAATAACATGGGGAATGAGTATGCAGGTTTGCTGCTACGGGTATATTAAAACTGGGTGGTTTTAATTAAATATTTAGTTGATCTGAACTAGAAGAAGCCATTTACCAAGTTTTATCAAGATATGTTGAGAAATAAGCGAGATATAGAATTTTCTTTATTTACCATAAAGTTAACATTGGGACAACGTACTGTATTTACCACTTTCAATATCTTGGAAACCAATGGACATAGAGCTGTGATTCAAGATACTAAATTGTTTGTTTTTTTGAGCTGAATTCAATAATGCTACCAAAAATTGGATAATTTTTAATTTTCTATGCAAAAAACTCAAACAACCCATTTTTGGGGGGGTTTACCCCCCTTTACCCCCCTTCCGGTGGTCCGATCGGGCTGGTTCACGAACTCGTCCGAGTGATTACCACTTTACACGTCTGTACCAAATTTCATTAAGATCGGACCATATTTACGGCCGCTATCGTGGTAACAGACATATATATATATATATATATATATATATATATATATATATATATATTTATATATATATAGATATATATACAGTGTTTGATTTGTAAAAATTGAGGCACCGGAACTGTAATTTGCCAGTTTGTGTACAGTCCAGTTGTACATAATCCCCCCCCCCTTCTTTATTATTCTTCCATTCAACAAAGTATTATTTGTCTACGTGTCGATTTTAAAAGACAAATTTGATCTAACTAAAATTGTTCATAATTAAATTAAAAACTAACAAAGCATTATTTTAATAAAAATTAAATTCTCTAAGGAAAATCTAGATTTTTTTATGATGCCTTGTGCGAGTTTTCAGGTGTTTTTAGCGTTTTCAACATTCGGTTTAACTCAAGACTAAACAAAAGAGCGCTAATTTCAGGCCGAAACTCCGCGCGCAATTTCCGTACATTTTAAGCGATTGTTATTTTCGGTAAGATTAATGCGGCCGATTACACTCTATCGTCTCTTCCGACAAATACTCCAGCCGGTTACACATGATCCTCTCTTATGGCGAATTCTCCGCCGATCATTCGCGATCGTCTTTAGCGGCTAATTCTCCGGCCGACCATACGCGATCGTCTTTTGCGGCAAATTTTCCTGGCGAATACACGCGATTTTCTTGTGATGCAAATTCTCCGGCCGATTATTCGCGATCGTCTTTTACGACAAATTATCCGGCCGATTACACGCGATTGTCTTGTGCGGCAAAGTCTCCGTCCGATTACTCGCGATTGTCTCTTACGACAAATACTCCGGCCGATTACACACGATTCTCTCTCGTGGCAAATTCTCCGGCCGAATGTACGCAATTGTATTTAGCGGCAAATTATCCGTCCGATTACACGCGATCGTGTCTTGAAAAACATACTCCGGCCGATTACACACGATCGACTCTTGCGGTAGAAAGAGGTCCCGGAACGCCGTTCCGCCGCGTTCCGCCGCAAATCAAGCACTGGATATATATATAGATATATATATAAAAATTCGAACGAATGGTGTTTTTTGCTTCTGGGGACCCCAAAATGAAAAGTTAACATGGTCTCGGACTTAGGTCTTACCATGAGTACTACCGTAATAGCTTATTCCTTTAAGGAAATTCGCTAAAACAAAAAAAAATGTAAATAAGAACTACAGAAGTATTATTTTGGTTTTTTAAGGAGATTATCTGCGTTTTTAATACTTTGTAATTTTAAAATAAAATCAATAGAGCGAAGCAGAGTAAGTTAAAATACCTAACTAGCCTTTTTTTCTAATAGCCACTTGTCAAAGATGGTAAGGGGAAACTAGTTGCAGCGTTTGTGACTTGTACCCTGCCAGAAGGATCTGACATACCTAGAGCTGTGGCGTTAGCGACTGGCCCTGACCTGATAACATCAAACATGCTTCTGGTTCACCAGGCCCTACCACGTACCGAGAACACTGAGTCTATGGCTGTCTGCGTCGAGTTATTGGACAATAATTATAGCCAGGTTAGGAGCCAGATATTGTCTGAGGAGTTTGGTTTGATTTCACTAATTAAAAGTTATATTTTTTGAACCATTTAATAACTATACAACCAAGGATGAAATGGAAATATGTCTGAGATTTGATATACAGCAGACTCTCTCTACCGCTGGAAATATGCCGTGGAAAATTTTCTCACGATTTAATTCAACCGTAAGGAAACACACACTTAAGGCCGGTTTACATTGGTCGAGTTGGAGGGTGAGTAGAAAGGCTAGATAGACTCGACCGATGTAAACAGACCTTAACAAATGGGCGAGTCGAGTGGTGGGCAAGTTGACAATTCTAAACAATGGAAATCAGTTGATCCTACCAACTCCACAAACCCGCCTTTTTGTCTCGCTCAAAACAATCAATAATCGCAATAGCATTTAGTTTTAGCATGAAATTACTAATTTGTTAGTAATCATCTACGTCATGTTTGTAATGGGTGAATTATTCTTATGTTTTTTTATGTTTGCGGCAAAAACCATACACTTTATTATGGCAATAACTGGGTTAGTCCGCATTAATAACATATTTATGAATAAAGATTCACTGTTTCAGTTTATATTTTGAATCAAAGGTCAAAAACGGTTCAGTTTCAAAAGACCAACGGATTGTTCAGAGCTATTTCAGTCCGGACAAGGGTCTAGTCGCAGGTTTTTGACTTGGAGGGAGATAATTTCAATAACTTGCAAATTTGTGATCTGTCACTGCATTATTTATTTTTTTTTCATTATTTAGATCTTCAAACTAATAAGGAACATGTATTTTCTAGCCCAAAAAGGTTTTTTGGGGGGGGGATTTGGTAGTCTGGGTTTTCCCAACCCACAGGAAAATCCTGTGAGGGTACTTTAGCCATTATTTTGTATTTTTGTATGGCTACCAGAAAGGAAAGGAAGCTTCCCATGTAATATCCCTTAGGCTCTAAGCCTTTAGTAGATGAATACAAGGGAAGCAAAAGGAAAAAGAATTAGGTAGATGGAATAGGTTTGGCCAAGCTTAGATTGGGTGGGCAAAGATATACCTTTATCCAATGGATGGAGGAACAGGGCCTCAAGGGATAAAGCGGCCCTCATCTTGATCGCCAGTTCTCCCTTACCCTCTGTCCCACCCTGCCGTCAAGCCCAGCCTCCCATGGTGGCGAACTGAAGTTGTTCACTAAAAGGTAGCTACAACACTGCCTCCAATCATAACAACTTCCGTTACTTTTCCCAGTATTAGTACCTAAACGAGCAAAAGCCAGTTAGGATCCCACTGGAGGGGAGCCCAAAATGGTTGATAAATAACAAAAAAGTAAGCTTTTCAAGTAAAAAAGTAAAAATTAATCAATTAATAATTGGTAAGTTTATATTGTAATTTTTGACATTGTATTAACAAATGTAAATTAATATTGATTCAGTATAATGCCTGAGTCCCCAACCAATACTACTTATCACTGATCTAGATCCCAATTTAGAATTAAAATTATTCACCTTAAATTTAATTATCCAAGCTTTATAAAAAAACGTGCATTGTTTCAGGAGACAAGATTACTAGAGTTCATCGAGTTTAACAAACTACTGGGAGTGGATCATTTATATTTTTATAAACAGGCTGTCTCAAAGGATATTGACTGTTTGCTTTCCGATTATGCTAAACAAGGAAAAATCACAGTAATTGATTGGAATGTTCCAAGCGAGGAAACTAACCCAGCTAGTGGGGCCCGAGATTGGCAGGAAATAGGAAAATTGGCAGCATTTAACGATTGCCTGTACAAAACAATGTCTTACAATTATACCTCGTTTTTAGCTATTGATGAGTTTATAATTCCAAAAACTGCTAAATCCTTGAAAGAGTTAATAAGGTAATTTTTCTAGTACATATTTAAAAAAGAGTACTTTTTATTGTTATGAGATATTTTACTTACACTATTGATTTTAAAAAAAGTTTCATGCATGGATCCTTTTTCTGATTTTTAACTTTTTTTTTATTTCACACGCCAGTTTGTTTACAGTGTTAAAATTTATCTTGACTGTGAGCTGAGAATGAAATATAATGTAAAACCCTTTCTACCTTCAAATGACATTGATTAACCCAGAGTACCTTTAAGACTAACTCGATACAATATTTCTTTTACTATTTTTTCTGATGTTCAACATTGTTTTGGTTCTTAGTATGTTATAATAATGGATATATGTTATAATGAAATAATTAAGAACTAATACGGTTAGTGGGCAAAACTTTAGAATACGTCTCCACCATTAAAATCAAAGTTCAAAATTGATATTTTTCTATATTTACAATCGCGATTATGATAACCAAAACAACATTTTGATATTATCATTGGAACGATAATTTAAAGCACAAGTTGTTTATCTGCATGCATGATAGTGTAGTAAATCCTACTAATCATACTTAATATTATAAATGTGAAAGTATGAATTTTTGTGTGAATATCTGTCTTTCAACCATGAGAAAAATACTGGACCAACTGAGCTGAAATTTTGCAGGAATAGAGCCACTATATCAGAAAAGGACATAGGCCTATTCACTTCCTTAAAATCCCCTCGGGCTACGCCCCATGAACGTCCTTAGCTTCAATGTTTACATTTTACAAGGATATAAACATTCAAATACTGAATTGTAAACAGATGTGACAGTACTAAAATTTGACAGTTCAAAGAGCAGAAGTAAGATCAGCCGCAATTTTCATCATGAGCGAAGCCACGGGCAACTGCTAGTAAACAATATCTCTAATAGGTTTAATCAACACAAAACATTAAAAATTACAAAAATATGGTTACGATTACCGTGTCAATACATAAACATTAGCTGCACCTTCTAAACATTGAGAATCGACATTCTATACACATTGCACAACACTTTGGTATTACTGACGCATAAAATTGCCTAGGTACGGGGATTTTATTATTATTAATATTATTAACGATATTATTAATGTCCTTCCTTCAATTATATCGTAGAAAAAATGAAAAACGGGAAGTTATCTTCAATGATACTCGACGAAATATTGGAATTTTTTAACCATTTACCTTACATCCTTGTTTGGTTACACTGCCAAATGTATCCATCACTTCTATCACGTTTCATTCCTAGAATCATCGTAATACCACATGAAACTGAATTATTGCTTACAAAGCAAAGTTTTTAATCCATGACTGACTGCCTGACGTAAGTTCGACAGTTTCTCTAATTGTAATAGGATAGTAAAAGATATAACTGAAACTGGCATTTTAATAAACAGTTAAATAGTAACCTAGATTTTTTATTTCAAATAAGTTTCATGTCAATAACAACAAAACACATGTTTTTAAAGGATATCGATTATTTAATTTATATCAAATCGAAAAATATAAATTTTTAACTTTGATTTTAACAGTGGAGATGGATTCTAAAGTTTAGCCGGTTATTGTATTGGTAAAAGATAGTTTGTGGAGTGTAATTAATTGTTTTGAATGCAATTTTTTATTTATTATTTGAAAAAAATCACTTTCCAAGCTTAAAATAATATTCAAGGATATTTTGCAACTTTGGCGACACTTTTATTAATATGAATTTAATGGATTAAACAAACTGATAGCTAACAATGTAAAACAAATGTATATCTTTTTAAATTAGTAAAAAAAATATTGAATCGGTGCAGAAATTTACTGCACCCTTTAATTTACATGAACTTTTGAAAGTGACTATTGGACATTAATAGATAAAGCAACTATAATAGTTTTTGTTTCCGAAACTGAACTTGAGTGTAATATCATTCAGGATTTATTTTAACCACAATTATTTTACCTTGAAATTTTTTTTTATAGGACCAAAGAAAATGCTAGTCTCAACAATCAGGCAGCAGTTTATGAATTTAAAGTCGCCAACTTTTACTTGGAATGGCCAGATGAGTGGGCTGAGAGAAAGACAGGATTTTATCTGATGACAGTTCACAGAATGTACCGAACTATTGCTCCTAGTAACATTTCTACAACATTTATATTCAAGCCTAAAGCTGTGCTGCAAGTTAAGGCGAATTATGATTTAAAGTTAATAACAGGTAAGGGTAACTAATTTTACAGTAATAAAATGCTTAAATTCTTTTCTGCATAGGCAACTAAGTGAGCCTTTCACAGCAATCTTAATAATAAAATCGAAAGATAAATTTTTACATGCAATAGACGGAAGTTCTGAGGAAGTTATTCGATTTTGTTAATAGTATGGGTGTGAGTTGAAGACAATCAAGCAAGATGGCAAGGGTGAGGTTAGAGGGGTTATGAGGATAGGGCAGGCGTAGTTATTTTCCTCACAGCTGAACAACCAAATGTTGAGATATGTATTGATTGCTCTTGCGCTGAATCTTTGGTAAAATGCCTAAACCTACCAATCAAATAAGGTTTAGATATTAGTTCCGCTTGTTGATTTGCAACACACTAAAAGTATATTATAAGAATAATAAGACAAGAAAAGATGTCTAAGCTCTCGAACACCTTTTTTAACATGAAAACTATGCAAGTAATTTCACCTCTCTTTGGCCGAGCAGGTTACCAGTCGACAACGGTGGATGAGTCGGAGGGTACTTGTCATCGCTACCGACTTTCCCCTCCCGACCAGCCTCCCCCTCCCTTGTCCCAGGCCGTCAGGGACACGTCAGCGGACAGATTCAACCTCCTCGTTCTACGCGGCGTTCTCAAGCAGTATCACAAGTCGAAGCCTCACTGCGCACTCTCCGATGAAGAGAATGTTCAGATACAGCTCGCTGGACCCGATCGTCAACCAATACTAGTATTCAGTAAGTGAGGTAATCTATGAACAATGAATAAATCGCTGAAAAGATCTCAAGATAATAGACTCCCAATTGTTCAGCTACAGTTCGACTGGCCATCGCTTTAACCTACCTACAGTCTGCAAGAAAACTACTTTTAACCGGGCGAGTTATTAGATGCTATAGTTAATTTAAGTCTTTAAGGCACATCGGTTTAACGTCTTAAATAATCTGGCCGGGGTTTGGTCTCATGGTGGCTGGATGAGAGGGAATCTACTGTAATCAGTAGTCAATGTAAGAGATTACAATAATGCTTTGTACAGACATAATTATTTTTGTAATTTTTTCAACAATACGTTAAAGATTTCAGGTTATATTAATTAAGTTCAAAAAATGTAAAATGAACTTCAAAATATCACTGTTAAAACTTCAAAATATTGTTTTACAGTTCAATTTTTAGTGTACAACTTATTTGAGAGTCCTTCAAGTAATGATGAATGTACAACCTTTTTCGTCTGATGTAAAACTTTCATATAATCTTATACTGAACAGGGTGTTAAACAGAGTGCGGACAAACTAGTACGGTAGTCCTACATAGATGAAACAAAATCATTCCCCATTAAATTGACTCCAAAGGTCAGCATAAAAATATTTTAAACTTTTCAGTATACATTGTTCCAAAAACACTGGTTGAAAATAAAAAAAAATAAAAAAAGCAAAAAACCTACGGTGAGACACCTTGTATATTTGCAACTGCTACAATAAATTTGAAGTGTGAAAGTTCAATGTGCTTTTGTTACCAGAAAATACTGTTATAATCCAATAAACAATTTTTGTTTAAAATGTGTTTTTTACTTTTATTAATCAAGACCCCAAATCTATAAGTATAAAAGAGGATGTTGGTATATATATATATTTATTTATTTATTTATTTGGCAGGGATAAACACAAAAACCGCTGGACCGATGGCCACGAAACTTGGTACACACATGTAGAATTTCATGGAGTAGGTTTATACACCTTCAAATTCGTGATAACTTTCAGGGCTTAGCCCTGGGACCGTCTTAAAGGTACCCATGTCAGGGATTTTGAAATAATTTGAGTTAGATTTGTTTACTAACAAAACATATGACAGTAAAATTTAAAACAGGTGATGTAAATTAATGGTATTTCTTTCTGCTATTTTTCTGTATTATTGTTAAAATGAAGATTTGTTACTTGGTGCCAGGTGGTCAATGAATTAGACTTTTGCATTTTTTCAAAGTGCAATACACTATATAAAATGCTGATAATATGTAGTATAACATAAAATAAATAACTGATTACTGAAGGACTCCAGTGATCACTGATCACTTATACTTGAGGGACTTTTTTATGACAACTAACTGCTATTTAAAGAGGAAGAGTGTGCTACTGTAAAGAATTAATTTTACCTACAACACTTTAAAAAAATTGCCGGGACGGCTCATTCAAACGTTTTGCTCAATATAGAGTCTAAAAACGTTAAGACAGCACTTTTTAATAATTGCTGGAGTGGCATTGTAATTTTTTGTTCAAGGTAGACCCTAAAACCTTAAGAAAATGATCTTTTACAGTGAATAAAATTTCAAGCTAACTTCTTTGATTCCTCTACCACGTATGCCTTCATGAAGGAAATAAACAGGATTTCTAATACGCAGGTCTGCTGCGATGGGGGTGCATAATAAAGTTTCAATTAAGGGTAACATATGCGAGCAGATTCAAAGTGCCGTCGAAAAAGCCAAGGGTGCCGTTCCTTATATTGTGCCCCATGATCATCATCAGGGCAAGCTCAGGTACCGTGGAAACGACCATTAAATGCTTCTCGGCGTTCGTCTCTGTAAATTGGCCTCTTGAGTGTGTGAGCGCAATCCTCTTCACCTGATAGCACGATCGACTGGACAGCCGACACAAGCAAAACGCACTTGCAAGAGGAGGGGACCACCGATATTGGGCATGAGCCTACCCAGGGCAGCAACACCATTTGGGGCTTTGTCGGTGGGGCGTTGGATATGGTCACATTTTTTTATGTACAGGCAGTTTATGCAGGAATATAATACCCCCGTCTTAGCAGACCTTCGTACTAAGAGCGAATTTCTAAAAACTTTTGCTTTATGGAAGTACATTTGATATGTTCAAAGAAGTAGATACATTACATACATTAGATTTTACAATAAGAAAAATAAATGGGAAAGCAAAACTATATAATTCATGGGTGATAGTGTATGTATAATTTTAATCGTGAGCGAAGCCACGGGTTCTTCTAGTAAAAGTATATTTGCAAAAATTGTCTAAAAATTGTAAATGTTTAATAAAAAGTACTGTGTGGGTGAATTGTCAATGCAAAACAATTCACACAAATGCAATCACATGAAGAAAATAATTTGTGTAAATATACTTGCCGCAGCACACATGTAAAGAATTAATTAAAGACAATATAATCAGGATAGTTAATTAAAACATCAGAGAAACAAGTGATGTGTAACATTTATTTAGTTATATATAAAATTTCACTACTACACAATTACAGTACAATTTGAAAGAATTAATTTACTAAGTACCTCTTGTAAGTACATGATGGCAAATTCATTAAAGAGTTCGGAGGCACTTTTCATCACCACCGGTTTATTTGATTCACTGGTTCACACCGGTTCATTTCAATAAAAACAGGTTTGAATTGAATAAAAAACTGAAGGGTTTCAAAATCTTATCTGTTTAACAATCTGTTATTCTGCAAGGGATACAAAACAAATAAAATAGCATAGAATGCTATCATTTGCAGTGGTTTTGTTGCTGAAAGATAAACATATTTCAACACTTATATAATATGAGAATAATCTACTGATAAATAAAAGTGGAAATCAAAGCACCATATGAAAACAAAATAAGCACCTTTTAAAAAGAAAAGAAATAGGAGTTTCAACTTTTGTTAAAGTTTTAACCACTAAAAACAAAAATAAATCACCGATTACATGGAAAATGAAATACAATCACTGTAAAAGGTTTTAATATGGCAAGTTTAAGTACGTAAAATTAAGGTTGCATAACCGGTAACATTGTGAGATCCATTGTCTGATTCTATGGTGATTAATATAATTTTTACTGTAAATTGGCAATGTTGTACTGTACAAAAGCGAGGATACCTAAACTTGCTAAAGTGTTACATTTGATTGCTATTACCATTTGGCAAGTTTTCTCTTATACATTTAAAAACACGAATGTAACATAAGTGGCAGTAAGTAGCTTGTATTGAATACAATAGCTAATAAAATAGTATAAGTAATAACTTGAATTGATACAAATTTTAAATCTCACATTAAACAAAAAAACTTATTTTTTAACAAATAAATTGGCCCAAAAAAAACTAAATCACTGTCATGGACTTCCAAGATGATCAAAATTAAAATTCAAACAAATGTTTTAACATGAGAATTTATTAAAATGGTAAAAAATAAAACTATAGCAATTTAAAATAACTTTGATGGTACAAAAATACCTCTAAAAATAACAATAAAAACAATTATAACAATAATGGTATAGTAAAATACATTTTAACACTTTTAACTGGGTTGTGTGATGCTAACAGTGATAACAAGCCTGTAAATAAATATCAAATAAAACCTGTATGAAGAAAGTATAGGAACTAAAAGTTATCTACTTATAAGAATAATCTCAGAATAGGCCTGTATAGGTGCTCCATAGGAGTAGAACAGAATGTCGAAGGCTCAAAAAAGCCCTTTATACCTACAATTACACCTAAAATGAAATGTAAAGATCAAACGAGATTTGCATCTTTTGCCATTCCGTAAAACGATGATGATTTATTCTTCAACAAGTTTGCCGGTGAATCGTACTCGACAATCAGTCCTTTATCAAGAACCAATACCCTGAAAAGACAATGGAAAGTTAGTATTTGATTTACAATTGAAACTGAAGTGGTAAAATAGTTTAATATAACTTTATGAGACCAGTTACTCTCACAGATCTACTATAAAACCCAGATTAAAATAACTGATATGGACGAAGTCATATTGGGATTGTTAAAGGAAGTAAGCTTACGAATAAATAAACTTCATTCGATTAAGCCTGCTAAGCTTATGCAATCCTAACTGTTACTTTAATTACACCACTTACTTCAAGAGATTATTACTTTATTGGCGCCTTGCTTGATGATCCATGGTCAGTTTTCTAAAGTAGGATTCTAATATCTGTTACTTCACACCATTTAATCTAGAGGATATGAAACCTGTCATAATGTGACATCACAGTGCAGTCCTCGAACTGTGTATGAATCGTCTACTGGATCGGTGGATCACTGGTGTAACAACAGTTACTCCCTGGATTCGGCTACCTTCACACCAGTTACTCCTGAGGATCAGTTTCCTATCACACCACTGACTCCCCAGGATAAGTTACTATCACACCAGTTACTCCCGAGGATCAGTTACCTGTCACAACAGTAACTCCCGAGGATCAGTTACCTGCCACACCAGTTACTCCCGAGGATCAGTTACCTGTCACACCAGTTACTCCCAAGGATCAGTTACCTGTCACAACAGTAACTCCCGAGGATCAGTTACCTGTCACACCAGTTACTCCCGGGGATCAGTTACCTATCACACCAGTTACTCCCGAGGACCAGTTACCTGTCATAGTCCATGATGGTGTTGAGTCTGTGAGCTATCGTCAGCACGGTGCAGTCTTTGAACTGTGTTCGGATCGTCCGTTGGATCAGATCGTCGGTTTCCAAGTCCACAGCCGCTGTCGCCTCGTCGAGTACCAGCACTCGTGTCTTGCGCAGCAGCGCTCGTCCTAGACACACCAGCTGCCGCTGACCCACACTGCGACACAAAAAGATTGTAGCAGGTTTAGACAGCCAATAATATTCTTCACAATTTACTTTCTAACCAAAATAAAACTCGCTTGTCATCTGAGATTGATGTTAATATTATTTATTTGTTTATTTATTGATTTTTTAATATTATTTATTTGTTTATACAAAGCAACTGAAAATGTTCTTTAAGTTGTAATTAGTATATGGTTAGTATATGGTTCTTATGAATGAAGCAGTGTTTATGGCTGAATTGTATGTATTTTTTCTCTGTAATGTGTACTTATGGATAAATAAACTTATTCATTCATTCATTCATTCATTCATGTGCGTAATAAAGGCGATGAACATTAGAAACCATTATGAAGCTTTACCCTGGCTTTGTTTTAATGTTACATTCAAATTCTAAAACCTGGTGTGAACACCAATTACTCCCAGCGATCAGTTACACTCATCTGAGATTGTTTCCAACCTCATCAACCCCCCTTGCTCTGATCCTGGGCCCAGGTCAGTTAATTTTTATCTGTCACACTAGTAACTCCTTGAGATCAGTTACCTCTCACACCAGTACTCCCCAGTTTCAGTTATCTGTCACACAGTTACTCCCAGGAATCAGTTACTTCTCACACTAGTTACTCCCAATGGTCAGTGGCCTGTAATACCAGTTACCCCCAAGTTGCAGTTATATGTCAAAAAGTTACTCCCGGGGATCAGTTACTTGTCACACTAGTTACTCCCAAGGATCAGTTACCTCTCACACCAGTTACTCCTGGGGATCAGTACTCAGTTACACCGACCTGGGGTTCTCTCTAACCTTCTCCACCCTGGTGTTGCACTCCTGAGCTCAGGTTTGTTATTTATTATCTGCCACACTGGTTACTCCTGAGGATCAGTTACCTGTCACACAGTTCCTCCTCTGGATCAGTTACACCCACCTGAGGTTCTCACTACCCTCAACTCCTAGGTATTTCAGTCCCGAGCTAGGCCTGTAATGAAATACCTCACCGATACGCCCGAGGATCAGTTACTTGTCACACAGTTACTCCCAAGGATAAGTTACCTGTCACACAGTTACCCCTGGATAAGTTACCTCTCACACCAAACTCCCGATGATCAGTTACCCACACTGATATCCCCGAGGATATCAGTGTGAGAACACAAGTTACTCCCGAGGATCAGTTAACTGTCACACTAGTTACTCCCGAGGATCAGTTACCTGTCACACTAGTTACTCCCGGGGATCAGTTACCTGTCACACTAGTTACTCCCGAGGATCAGTTACCTGTCACACAGTTCCTCCTCTGGATCAGTTCCACCCACCTGAGGTTCTCCCTGCCCTCGGCCACCTGGTGTTGCAGTTCCGAGCACAGGCCTGTTATCTGTTACTTGTCGTACTAGTTACTCCAGAGGATCAGTTACCTGTCACACAGTTCCTCCCGAGGATCAGTTAACTGTCACACTAGTTACTCCCGAGGATCAGTTAGCTGTCACACTAGTTACTCCCGAGGATCAGTTACCTGTCACACAGTTCCTCCTCTGGATCAGTTCCACCCACCTGAGGTTCTCCCCACCCTCGGCCACCTGGTGTTGCAGTCCCGAGCTCAGGCCTCGCACGAAGCTGTTGAGGTGGGCCAGCTCCAGCGCCCGCCACACCGCCTCGTCCTTCTCCTTGTTGAAAGGGTCCAAATTCATCCTGAGTGTCCCCGAGAACAACACTGGGTCCTGCGGAAAATATTGATTGGTAAAAACTATTCTTGAAAAAAAAAATGTATCCTGCAGAAAATATATTGATTGGTAAAAACTATTCTTGAAAAAAAAAATGTATCCTGCAGAAAATATATTGATTGGTAAACACTAATACTTGGCAAAGAGTGCATAAAGATAGCCTTGTTTTACCAAGTTTTTCTAACAGATTTTTGTTAAAGACTGTTTAACTTATTACTTTTGAAATGGAGGTTGCCCTAGCGGTGTAATATTAAAGGCCTAGCCCGCAGTAATGTGCGAAACAGTTTCAGGCTAGTTTCCTCAGTGTTGAGGGTGGTGGTTAGTTGGTTGTTCACGGGACTCTGAGCTAGTGGGAGTTCAACACTACTGAGGGGACAATGCATTACACCTCCTACCCAAAAAAAATTCCTGTTGAGAATGCATTCCTGCAAACTAAAGTAAGCTGTTTATAAAGAAAATAAAACCAACCTTGAGACACTTGAACAAAAAACTAAGATAAAGTAACAAAAAGGCTCTAATTTCATAGTTAAGATACTTCTTAACATAAAACTCTTTTACAAAAGAGCCATTACACACCTGAATGGCAAGCAAGGAGTAACACATTGTATTTGAGCTTTTTCTAAATATCTAGTGCTAGTACTTAATAAGAATTTCCAGTCAGTAAATAACAAATACTTTTGACCAGGTTACATTTAAATACAGTAGACTCCCTCTTATCCAGACTCCTCGGGACTGAAGCCTGTCTAGATAACAGGTTTTCCGGTTAAACTGACATGATTACTAAAATTATTTATCCAATCCAAACATCAAAAATTAAATATTTTGCGATAGTTTGTCTATTAAATATTTCCCACAGGAATCGTCGATATCATTCCTCAATCACACAAAAGCTTTTACTTAAATTAAAATAGCATAGTATTTATAAAAAAAAATATTAAAAAAATATTATATTAAAAATAATATTTTAAAAATAGTAAAATAGCAAGCGCAGAATATCTCACAAGTGGTCTCAAATATGGACTCAAACATTTTCCCACAAGAATCGTTGATACAGAACACGTCCAGTGATGTCCAGTTGAACCGATGTTTAAATAAAAATTGTCCGGTTAAAAAGGTCACTTCCGCCAAGAGTAGTCCGGTTTATAACCAGGTAGAAAGAGTCCACTGCACTTTCTTATTCATACACTACACTGTCACATAGCCATTTTTAAGTTTTACTTGCTTTTTGGCTAACTCCCTCAAACATAACGATTTTTTTCAAATTTATTAATCGAACAAGGCCTACTTGTGATCAGTCTACAAACGTCTGCTTACTTGAGGAATGATAGTGAGGCGGGATCTAAGATCGTGCAGTCCCAGCTTGGAAATATCGAGTCCATCGATCAAGATCTTTCCTCCGGCCGCTTCCAGGATACGGAACAGACAGAGAGTGAGGGACGACTTTCCGGCTCCTGTACGGCCCACGATACCCACCTAAACACACGAACAGTCATGTGATTGGTAGGTAGGTTACAATATTACAGTGGTTCTAACCATACTGTATTCTTACCTAAAAGTTTAAAAAAAGTTGAAATTCAGCAGATTTATATCATAATGCATCAAAAATGAGGTGATAAAAAACTATGTCATTTAAATTATCGGATGCAAAAATATGGGGGTTGAAATCAATCATTGTCAACATTTAATTTTGTTTCCTAAAAACAGCTTAACTGCTCAATAAACTCATAGTCAGAGAAAAAAAACACCGTTTGACTCTGAAAGTTTCTTATGTGAATCGAAATTACTATTTACGATATTGTTGAGAATGTAGGTTAAAATTTATTAATCTATAATTATCCGACTCATCAGTGAGTCCCATTCAAAGTGACCAGTCCGTAACTTCTTTCCGGGGGGTTCAGTTAGGTTAAAAAAAGGAGGACATTTACAGAAAGAGGAGGGCAGCATTAAATGTAATTCTTATAACCATCGTTAAAGGCTTTCAGTGTACAATTACATAGTCGTTTGAGATTCACGTTTACTTTATTGAATATAGCACTTGCAACCAAAATTAGATTCATTCACTGTTTATTATAGAAAACAAATACAGAAAAATAATTATAAAATACCTTCTTGGCTTTAAATTGAACAATTATTGATACCTATGGTCGGATTATCCCATGTGCAACTTCACAGCTCAGCAAAATTAAAATGTGTTTTCTCCCCTTTCCCCTTCCCCCTTGTTTAAGGGATAGCAATCAATGAAGCCATTTTAGAATCAATGTATTGTGAACAACTGCTCAGGCCGTTACTGTAAAATGCATCATTGGATTAATATCTGCAAAGGGCAGGAGTAACATAAAATTAATTGGAGGGTAGAAGCAAACAGTAAAAGAAGGTCATGCAGATTTACCTATCGCGGGTAAACGACAGGATAGTTAAAAAAAAACCAGTCATGAATGACAAATTTGCCGTTTTTGCCAACCGTGGGAACATGTCGAAATTATAACTTTGCATAAGGCCAGGTTTTAGCAAAATCCAGACATTTAATGATTTTTTTCAAGCCTAGAGGACAGGGCAGTGGTCAAAAAATGAGGACATGACCTTCTAAACGGCCGTCTAGTCACCCTGGTCCCATTGTTAAAGTATGTTTCATCAATGAAATCTTCATCAGAAGGAAACGTGAATATCCTACCTTCTCTCCCCCGTTGACCTTGAAGCTGATGCCCTTGAGTACGAGCTCCAGTCCTTCCCTGTATCGGACCTGATAGTCCTTGAACTCCACTTCTCCCTTGTCCGGCCAGGTCGCCGGGGGCCCCGGGGGCACCTCCCACGCTGCCTCCTAGACACGACAGCAGTTAGTCGGCGTTGCAGTTGGTAGCATGCCAGACTTTGGCATCACAGTAGCGTTCGGTCGGATACGATACGAGCCATGAGCGGCAAGCGACAGGTGGCGGGCGATAACTCACTTTTCGGTGTGATTAAAATCGTTTTAAATTTCCGTTCAAAAGTGGTATTTCACTACTAAATTACCAAATAACGTCCTCTTATTCCCAGCCTGACAAAATGAAATCCGCTTTTTTATCAACAAAAGCATTGGTGCGGTATCTCCAGTACAGACTCGAACCTCAAACAATGCAAAAATGCATATGGTGAGCGACAAGCGACCGAAAATTTTCCAACCTGAGGTGGCAACAAAAGCGACACTACTTAATTCCGCTTGCTGCTTGGGGCAATTGTAGGCACGGCTGATTGTCAATGACTTTGACTAGCAGTGGCTCCGATTGTCCCAAGCAGCGAACGGAATTCAATGGTTTCGCTCAGTGTCGTTTTTGTTGCCATTCAGGTTCGAAATCAAAACCTGATTCAGGTTCGAAAATGATTTTCGTGTCGCTTGTAGCTCACCATCTACACCGTTGCATTGTTTGAGGTAAGAATCTTTAGTGGAGATACCACAATGCTTTCGTTGATGAAAAAGCGGATTTCATTTTGTCAGGTTGGAAATATGAAGGGGATTGGTGAGTAATTTTGTAATTAAATACCTTTTTTTGAATGACAGTTTAAACGATTCGAATCTTGACCAGAAGTAAGTTATTCCTGTTGCTTGCCGCTCGTTGCTCGTATTGTACTGTACATATCAGTACGCTCGTATCAGTCATATTGTACATGAGGCGTTACTGTGAATTCAAGTCAAAGTCTGCCTGTAACTTTTAGCAATACTGTTCATCCTTCAACTGAATCAACTCACTTCTTGCTTTGCTTGGTAACGTAACATGTACAGATCAATAGTCATTGTTGTCGGGGCAAATGTTATTTTAAAAAAAGGCTATATTAAAGGTCAAGACATTTGTAAAATAATGTTTAGTAAAGGCTAGAATATGTATGGATTTGAAACAAAGCTACATTGTTATAAAACGTGCACATCAAATAGTTAACATACTACAACTGAGGAAAGTAATTTTTTACCTGTGGTGTTTCTCCGTACTCTTTGATTCTCTCGACGGCTACAATGTTCGTTTCCACATCTGAAGTCATCCGCACCAGCCAGTTGAGTGTTTGCGTAATCTGTAGGATTAATAATATTTGAATATCTAGAACAAATGTTACAAAAAAAAGCTCTACAACAAGAACATAAGTTTAGATAATCGTCTCAAAAAATAAAACTGTAAAATATTTAGTTGATATCGACAAGAGTAAGAAAATAGTTTAGATCCCTAAAAACTCCTTAAGGCTGATCTGAATGTAAAAAAAATAGGTTACATATCTACCATATTAAAAGTTACTATGATAGCAAATGTACAAAACATTAGTTTTTAACAAAATTTCTCTCAAGAAAATGTTCCGACACTATTAAAACATTACACCGCACTTAAAATGAGAAGAGTTTTTGATTATTTGCTATTAGAGATGGATTTCCATGATTTGTACTTAAAGCAAAACTGTAACGCTACCGGGCGGTGGCAACGTGTTAACTCTGAGTAACAGGACCACGACATTTGACCCGACATGTACACCCACCTGCAGCGCGTAGCTGACGGAGAGTCCGACCAGACCGGCCGTCGTCGTCTCTCTGCCGAGCACGGCGAACAGCGCGGAGAAGAAGATTATCAGGTTTCCCACAGTTTCCAGTCGCACTGCGAGCCACCTGTCGGAAGATAAAAGAGAAACTGAGAGGCCTGAATGGACACAGAGTTTATAGATTTAACAATGCAAATTAGTGTAGTGTGACGATGATTTTACTGGTGAGAGAACTCCTGAATGTAAAAAGACTATATTCTAAAATCATTATTTCTCAAGGAAGGTGAGTAGGCTTGCATTCATTTCATAGAAGCACACAATACTATCTTCATGTCATAACAAATCTGAAGGTTTGATCATTGGTACAGGTCTCTAGGTCATATTAGGATTATTTAAGAAGGGTAGCAGGTTTACCTGAATGAAGTTTGTCAAGGCGATTGTCCACAAATAATTAAAACACAATTGTAAATTGAAAAATTACAATTCAAAAAAAATTAAATTAAATTAAATTAAAATAAAATTAAAATTTAATTTTTTAATTAAAATTAAATTTGAATTCAATTGCAATTGAATTGTGGCAATTTCAGTGCCACTGGCACAATTCTCAAGGGTTGAGAATAGTGCCAGTGGCACTGCAATATTCCAATTGTGTTCTAATTATTTGTGTACTACCCCTTGACAAATTTCATTCAAGTAAGCCTACTATCCTTCTTAAATATTCCTAAATCTGAATGTTTTTTATTTTGTTACTTGTTCCACACTCACAGGTTGTTTACCGAGCTAAAAAAAAGCTTTATCGTTTTACTTAGAAACTTAGCAGCATCCACATTTACCATATCTTTTGTACTCAGCTACAAATGTATTTAAGTACATATATTTATGCAATTTACGCTACTTACCTATTTGAAATAAGGCTCGGATAAAGGCAGACTTGATTGAAGTCAACTTTCTCCTCGGACTCAGATATGAAGCGTTTCTGCACTCCGTACGCTCGTATCGATGTGGCTCCTGAAATAATTATCAATTATCTTGATCATATTTCGATAGAGTCCTATCAACGCAAGTGTGGAGAAGTGGTAGTGTGAAATTTCTCAACACTACAATAAACTTATAGATTAGTTTAAGAAAGAGAAATAAAATCTAATCAAAAATGGATTCTAGAAATGGAATTCTATGTAAATTGAAAATTTAAAGATTCAATTAAATTAAATTCAATTGCTGTGGTATTCAATTCAATTCAATTTAAATCTGTGATAAGTCATGCACACAGTTAAATGAACCACAGGCTCACTAGATGAATCATTGAACGAATGTTGGTTTTTAGATTATTTAGAGCCTGGTTACTAAAAAAAATAAAAAAAAAATCTTCCAGAAACTCTATGAAATTGTTACCTGTTAAAGCTTTTGTTTTACATACATTTTTAAAAGTAGTTATATCTAAAACGCTGTGATTTAATAAAGGTCAATAGGACTGAATAACAAAATGAAATTGAAAAATCTTACCTGTAACACTTTCACCAAAATGAGAGTAAATAGGAGATCGGGACACGGACTCGAGTCTCTTCAGCTGTCTTGAAGTTGCAACGTAGAAACGCTGAAATCAAACAATTATGTGACCAATCGCCTTGGTTTCTAATAACAAACTTAAAAAATCAATTAATATACAATATACTACCTCTTACTTGAAAACCTTTCAACCGGACATCAGTTTAACTGGACTACATACTCTCCGCAAACACGACATATTTTAATTGGACAATCCTTTATCAACACATTGACCAAGGTTCAAGTCATTTCAACTGGGTCGATCGCCAGGGAATGGACAGTACTGTATTGACGGTTCTCCCAAGAAATAATATCTTGTACTTGTCAAAAACAGTAATGATTGTTTGTTTGTTCAAGATAAAGAGCCTAAATGTGTTTTCTGGTGTTCACTATCATTTATTGTCGTTTTAGCTTTTTTTTAAATAATCACCATTGGCTAAGACAGTCTGCTATATGTTTTGATTTAACAAGTTTCTAGGGAACATCGGTTTAACCAGAAAACTCATAATCCAGAGAGGTCTGAGTCCCTAGGTTTCTGGGTAACAGGGAGCCAACTGTGACCAGAAACCAGACTAGAGCAAACAAATTTAGCATATTAGAAGTTTACTTTCTCATAATTCACAAATATTAGAAGTTGTTGGTAGAACCAGAGACACAATTTAAAAAAATTATAAGGTTAGGATTCAAACACAATACGTTTTGTGAAAGACTCACCTGAACAAAGAAGTAGAGAATGCCGATGGGAACAATGATGACCACAAAGATAGGAGTTGTGTAGCTGATTACTGTCAGAGTAGCAATGACCTAAGCAGTCAGGCAAAGATGTTAAATCAACTCAAAAATAAATCAAAACAACTATGAGATAAAATTAAAACTTGCAAAACTAAGGTAAATGTTAAAAATCCAAGATATCTTTAACTAAGCAAGAAGAAAATTTTTACAAGATTTTTTAGTTATACTTTTTTCCTTGATTCCAGACATTTAAGTTAATTAGCATAATGAACTTGACTTTGAGTGTGTCTTCAAAATTATTATCATACTCTATAGAAAGCTTTAAATAAAAACTACCATTACAATAAAACAGAATTTTTTCAAGAATTGGAAAATATAAAAATTATACAAATATATCGTTTTTAGCTTTTAAAATTTTCTATTGAACTGATCTGTTTTTATTTACATTCAAAAATTTGGGTTAAAATTATAGAAATTATTAATTGGTCATCTTATACACAATATAGAAAGTATGTATGGATAAATTAAAAGTATAAAAATGGTAAATTAAAGCTGAGCATTGAAAATAGTTGAAATGTTAACACTTACTCAATATATTGATGTTTAAAAATATTATTGAAATAATTCTAAAATATTGCTGAACTCTAAGAACTTACTCCCTCCTAAAAATAATTAGCACAAGTGCATGCTAACATCAAATTAGGTACCCAAATGACACAAACAGCTAATTAGAAACAACAACATTGCATGTTATTTCCTCTTTTCACACAAGGAATGACAACAATAAAACCAAAAATTGTTATAAAACCAAAACAAAAGATACTATCAAAAAATTTAAACATAATATTTATCATGCTATTAATCAAAATAAACAATTAAGCACAACAAAAAATAAGTTGTACATGCTACATTGTAGGTGGTGGCTAGTAAAATTCAACTTGACTGTAAAGTTTAACAGAATAAATTGTTTTTAAAAGAATTGGTTTTAGCACACATTTATATTTTTTATTTTTTTTCAGTTATATTTTAAAAGGTTGAAATCCTACAGAACCTACAACCTACATATTTTTTTTACATTTCTTAAAATCACACAGTGATGCAACCTCTGGTTGTAACTCACGTAAGATATTATCCAATACTTCAAAGTGCACTTTAACTTTTACTAAGTTTACATAATTAATAAATATATATAAATTTTAAAAATAATACATAAGGGGAAGAGTTAAATTACAAAAGATTAAAAGTGAAACCAGAAAATAACAGACAATATAAAGGAAAAGACTACAAGTAACTTGAAAAAAGTATAGTTGGACCACAATATTGTACTACATTTATTGAATAAGGTTAGACAGAAATGAGAAAACAACACTAAAAGTTTCTAAATTTAATTATTAGAACGGATTATACAAGACCGGATTATACAAGACCCAAAAAGACGTTTAAACTAAAATAAGCTGACAAATAATAGATTTCTATAATAATAAATCATAAGAGTTTTCTTTTTTCTAGACGAGGGCCAGGCTCAGAAGTTTTCATGGACATGCACTGCAGCTCATTTAGCTTATTATTAAGCACCCTCAAGGTTACGGCATTATCACATAGCAAATTTGTCATTGGTGATTGGCGGGATTCGAACGCGAGACCCTGGGAGCCGAAGTCCCACGTTCTACCACTACACTAGGCCGCTCCCCATAAGATATGTTGATGAATACATGTAAAAGGATTTTTAACCAAATAAATAATATGCTTTTAAAAAGTTGATTTAATCGGTTTCATTAATATGAAATGAGTGACTTTTTTTTGTAATTTTCACTGTTTCATTGAAATGAAAATATATGTATATTTAAAATTATAGAAATGGATAGCTTAGAGGGATCTAAATTTCGTTATACAACATCCTTAAGAAAAGGAAAATTAGACTGTCATTTTAATTTAAGGGTAAGGATACAGAAAATTGTAAAATACAAGAAATTTAAAGGACTAGATCTACAGATGATTTATAATTGTGAGATACATGAAAATTGTGGTGGAATGATTTTTTTATGGGTAAAGGCAGAGATTAATAGTTTAAAAAACTTGAAAGGCCTAATATGAAATTTGGTAATATAACTAAAATTCTTGTACTATCTTTTTAAATATTCTTAATTAATCTAATGTTAATACAAAATAATTTAAAATATATTTTTAAATTTGTAAGATATGTTGATACATCAAGTAGTATAAATAAGATAGATTTAGTTATCCTTTAAATTTATTTTCGCTTTCAAAATTTTATTGATTGAGTACATTTTTCATTTTCATACTCAAATTTTAGGCAACATTAATTAAAGGGTTTTTAATTTAGTTCTTAATATTTTAATAGTTAATTTTAAAATCTACTGAGGTATATATATATATCATTTACCAAATAATTAGAACACTAAACAATAAAAATAACATATAATTTTGTTTAAGCAGATTTGAAAACAAATAAAATACCCATGTCAAATTATAATGTGATCTCAAAATCTCATCCAGTGTCTCAAGAGAACAATCTGTTATTAACAAAAAAAACCTTACATTCCCAAATACTAAAAACTCTCGACAGTCCCACTGGTAACAGCGTACTGAAACTACGTATCACATACTTCAAACAGACAGTAGAGAAAATCACTGATCTCCCAAGGAAGCTGGTTATCCAGGATGTCCATATCCTTCGAGAACCTCGACAGGATCCGACCGAGAGGGGTGGTGTCGGTGAACGCAAGGGGGGCAAACAAAACTGCATGAAGCACGAGAGAATGCAGGCGTTGATTCGCAGCCAGCATTCCGAGACGGATCATACAGTCAATCAACAGTACGAAGAAACCTGACAACAACAACAACGACAACTCTGACAACAACCCAAAAATCGGCTGGTTGTTCGTATTTAATGATGCAGTGTTAAATGGTGTCTAGTAAAGAAAAAATGGCCTTTTCCCAAACCAACTATGTTTAGGGATTTTATTCTTTGTTACAAGGGAGTAAAATGGTAATTTACTGCATATGGAATAAAATGCTACTTTACTCCCTTTGGAGTAAACACAGGGATTGCTGCAATAATTATCTGATTGCTAGTGTTAGAATGGTTGCTACCACATTCATTGCAAGCAACAAAATCAGAAAAAACAATATTGATATTGCTTATTATATTTTACTTGGTTTATATTTTTTAGTCCAGATGGGAGAAAAATACAGTATATTCGTGGAGGCAAATCACATTGTTTCCCTCAGAACATTTTTCCTGATCCAACAGTTTCACCCGTGAGACAATGTTGTACTTTACCCCCTCATGCACAAATAATTACCCTTTTCCGGGATTAATTACCAGACCAGCACACAAGTAAAAAGTGTATAACATTTTATTCCCCCACAGATTTAGGATTAGGAATTTATTCTTACATATATTTATTCTTTATTCCTTTAAATAATTGAACAAACCTGGTTGAAATCAAAATAATTGAAAGGTGGTATTGTACAACACATCTTCTAATTAAAGGAAGCATATCAGGAATGACTCAAGTGCCAGACTGTCATTCAAATTTAGAGGTCTAAACAATTTAAAGTTAGAAAACAATTCTTCAGAAGGATTCAACTCAAGCTTTCATACTACTATTTGCTAGAATCAGTCAAAGCAACACTAACTTTATTACAGCCTAATTTTTAGTTTTTACTCAAAAGTTTTCGCCCAGTACACGATAACAAACTGATTATTTCAAATGGTTTTTATTTTAATTACTTTCTCGAAATATTTTAAACTTAATTCATTTGTAGGCTTAATCATTTTGAGTTCAAAAAATTCTGCTTGTAAAATCTTTAACCAACATGTTCTAATACAACAAACATATTCTCAATGGCTTGACAAGAGCTTAGAATAATGTTAAGAATTTAGCAAAATGAACTGTTGCTGATTATCAAACAATTAAATGGAGAGCTACTTTTTTTGTTCAATTTAAGGTTATAAAAAGTGCAAACCAATATCCTTCATCCAACAGATAGCATCACATTACATTTTGAGTTCTTCAAATCAACTGTTTTTGTGTCAAAATAAAGACCAACACCAGCCGTGAAACCTTCACATTTGTTATATAACAAAAACCCACATTGTTAAACAGTTTACATCTGGCTTGACAAGTTTTTATTCCCCCCAAAACTGAGCTGTAAGAATAACTTTTAAAGATTTTACACCTAAATGTGTGATTGAAAATATTACTGAGGATTAAATCTGATACATGATCTATTTTTATGAAATTACTTAATGTTGATAAAAAGCCAAGCTTCTACACTACCAAATACCCAGGAAAAGTTTAGTAAGCTGCAGCCAGATTTTATTAGGATGATGTGATATAAGGTAATAGTGCAAATAAATATCTTTACATATATACATTATAACAAACCTTTCAAAAACTGACAAGCGTACAAATTTATCGTCAGGTGAAGTATTTACCTACTCAAGGAGATACAACTTCAGAGTCCAAAGTTTGAAGTTTGATTGCAATTGGTGAATGAAAATATACTTAAATCTGTTACAAGTTTGAAGGGTAATTGATTTGCAAAACTAATTCGCCTAAAACAACCAACACTGACCAGAAAATGGCCTACAAAACCAAACCTATTAATAGGAAAAAAATTTTCTCTTCAGAAATTACTGCAATTTTCTTCTTCCATTTTCTTAGAAATGGACATTTGTTTCTTTACACTGAGGTGGGTTGTATGGTAAAAATAGGCCAACATACGGTATCAATAATCAAATTTGAATTTCTTGAGATCTCATCAACACTTTCACAACTCATAAACAAACAAAGAGGATGAAAAAAAATTCAGCCATCAGAAATGTCAACCTATTTATGACAAAATATTTGACCTGATTTATGACAACAAACATAACTCTCCGATAAACTTGAACCTGAGGTATGACCTTCAATACATCGCCAAGTTCTGGACAATCTGGTTTTAAGACCAAGATCCACTGCCACTGTGTTTTAGCCAAAATGTGTACTAAGGACGAGTGTGCAATGGAAGAGATGAAAGCCTTGATAAAGACCAGCTGATTTCTTTTTTCAGGATAATCGTGCTGTGGATGAAGTAGCAAATATTTTGATTTGGATTTTTGCGGACATTTGCCATCACTGATTAGTAAAAAACAAGTTTCACTCCCGAGGAGTTTCAAGTTTCAAGGAGAAAGTGGCAAATGCCTATCAGTTATTTCTGCAATAAGGGGAGAAATGGCTCTTTGCTGCGATAGGGAGAAAATTTGTTTTGCAATAGGTGAGTGCGGAACAGTTGCTCGAATGCAGCAGCAAAGGCAATTTTAACGCAAGTCGTTTATTAAATTTTCATGCAGTCTAAAAGCTGTAAAACTCAGATACAAGATAAGAGCACCTTAATAAAATTTTTTAAAACCAAGCTTTTGACGAGTAAAAGAAACCTTTGTCTCCAGTAATTCTCACCACTGTCTCTAAACTAGCTATGCAACAATCCTTTGACAGCTAGATTATTTTGTGTTAATTTTCTGATGTAAGAAAATTCTTCTAGACGTAAAATCACTCATTTTAAGAAGAGATAACCAACACCATTTCTTAAGAAAAATTATAGGAAAAATTTTAGACATTTCACCTTCAGATTTTTAAGGGAACAGATATGATTTACAACTTGCAAGGTAACAAACAGTATTGGAAAATAAAGTGGAAGAATTAAACAAAAAACAAACCAAATAAAACTAACAAATCACTTAGTTATTCCAGGCACAGTTTCAGGTAGTGGATTCAATGAGATCCAGCTAATTGTGTTCTCCCATAGTCTGAGTACACCAATAAAAGTAACCCACCCACAAAAAAAGAAAACAATTTTTTAATTTGCTAAAACTACTTATGCAAACAAAGGTCCGCTAAACAACATATAAAAGAAAAGGCCAAAAAGGGCAAAAAAAATCAACCATACCATGCTTTCAACACAACGTTAACGTACCCTAAAGAAAATTCGGAGCCAAAACCTGAGTTTTTCTGGGAGAGCAAAGTCTACCGCGTGGGTATCGCTAGATACGATGGAGAGAATGCGACCCGAAGGGGTTACGTCAAAGTACGAGACCGGGGCTCGGAGCAACCTATGTAGCAAGTGTACATACAACCCGCCTGCCGCTTGCAGAGTGCCCCGGTAACCAACCAGGGTGGCGGAGATGGTTGTCGATGCTACAACCACAACCATCGTTAGGGCAACCACATCACGACCACCACATCTGCTGGTCTAAGTAGGTCATTCAGGTAAGGGTGGTATTGTAAGACGTCACAATGCTGCAAATAATGGTGCTTTAACCGTACAGTAAACCTCAGATTATCCGGGCCTCAAATTATCCATATATTCCGGATTATCCAGATCGGCCTATCCACGACATAAAAATGATAGAATCTTGGTAAAAACGTGATTTTAGTAAGTTTCATGTGGATTTTCCTATAACATTGAGTTGCAACTGGAATTCATTACTGTTCGCATATTTGGTATCATAAAAAATTATGTCGCCACATTAACTGAATAGTACTTTGCAGCATTTTTGTACGTCAAGTGTTCAGGTTAGCCGTTACGAGCGCTAGCAGTAATCTATATAATAAAATGCGTAATCTATGGCAATTTCGCGGGTTATTTTGTTAATGTCACTTGATGTGTTTACAGTTGTGAAAGATTGGTGTGAACTGACATTATGTTTCAAAATGAGTGGATGTAAAACTAACATGTTGTTCAGTCTTGATATGCTGTTGGCAGCATCAATTTAGCGGGGTTTAGGTTCACGATCACTATGCGATATCATAATGACCTTGTATTATCCCGATATTTTGCTATCCGGATCGGTATTCTGCCACATTAATACGAATAATCCGAGGTGTACTGTATAAGGTTTGTTGTTAAGTTCAAACACCAAATGTATAAATGTTTCTTGTACTCTAAATAAAAAACATCACTGAAACGTTTTTCAAAATTTCTGGTTTACATAATTCGTCAACCTTAGCAAAATGTTGTGAAACTAAAAAGAAATTAAAAAACAAAGGTTTTCCACCTCACTAACACAAGCGAAAATAATTTTGAGGTAGTGAGAGGTATTAAGAATACAGTGGATGAAGAAATGGCATTTCGATTGGTTTTCTTACCAGAAAACATACAATGAGGTATGTATATATTACTATTTCCTATCACTCTAGACCTCGCAAGCCTATGTTGCTCCTCTGACACTTTAGCCGACTTAGGTTTTAAGACTCAAGTGTTTAGGGGAACTGCGGTTGATGCCAATGTGCTTGGCTACAAACGTGATTAAAACTAACAAAAATCAAGGACTATAAGAAAGAAATATTGCTACCAAATTTTTTGATAAAAATATATTTAGGGACTGAAACGTGAGAAAACAATTCCTTATTAACAAATTTTCAGCAATTCAGATTTCAATTTTTTTTGTAATTAACTTTGCAACTTTTCCCTTATGGAGCACTATGACAGTATTAGATGAATATGACGTATCGAAGCCTATGAGCTTAATTTATGACTTAAAAATATCATGTAAACCTAAATGTTATTTGACAAAGAGGAATCCATCTGTTATTTGACTAGGGGTAAAATGTGCTAAGAAACTTTAAAACAAAAATCAAATTATAAAATTGTGTATGCCATCTTAGCACGCTCATTTTCAAACCTGTTAAATTTAACCTTCTCTACTAGCAAGCATCCAACCACACTATTAATCATTGGGTTAGTAAAATTTGTTAAATTTACAATATTTAAAGGGCACATAATTATTGTTAATCGTTCGTTAATTGCAAAAAGGTAAAGTCAACATGCTGACGTTATTACATCTTACTGAGGGAAGGTAATTTTTATAACTCTTGTGAAGAATATTTTTTGTATGATGAGCTAGGAATATTATAAACATTTTTGGTATTTGGAAAATAATTCATTACATCAGTCAGATAACATCCTACAGTAGAAAAACCGGTTATATACCCTTGGAAGACGACGTTAATACAGTTTCATCCCAAATCAGAATGGATTATCGATTATCCCACAAAAAAATACATAGATTAGCACATACATCGAAGAGACAATTGAGAGATTCGGTGATATCCCAAGGAAGGTCGTCATCCAGCACTTCGATATCTTTTGAGAACCTCGATAGGATCCGGCCAATAGGGGTTGTGTCTGTGAACGCGAGAGGAGCGAACAAAACTGCGTGGAGAATCATCTTATGCATCCGTTGGTGCGCAGCGAGCAGTCCGAGTTGAACAGAAATGTCAATCATCAACGTGACAACACCTGACAACAGCGGTACAGATCGAATCAAGCAACTTGGCCCGTATGTCTTGGCCTGTAAGACTATGTTTATTTCAGCATCAGCTTACAGACGAGCTGGGCCAGGCTACTAGACTTGGTCTTTAAATCTGAGAAAAACATGGTAGTGTTCACTAGCAAACGGGAAATGCAGAAGTAAAAGTAGAAGAAAAAAAGTAGTGAAAGTATTGAGTGCAGTGTAATGCCTTAAAAATTGTTTACAGGGCATCTCAGGAAGACTAAATTCCAGTCCTACATTTCATCTGGCATGTCATAATGTTTTGGGGATGTCACATGAAGTTGAAAAACACATTTAATTTCTATAATAACAATAAAAAAACTAAAATCAATACTTGTCATAAACATTTATCAATTTATGAAATAAATTTGCAATTACATTGGTTTAATCATACAAATTTTAAGCAAAAAAGGATGATTTATGTTAACTGCAACAATCAATTATAAAGTTCTAAGTTTTTGTGATTGTACAAATGAACCATCTTGAACACTGTTGCAATAAGGATACCAATAGAATACCAATAGAACTTAGATATAGTGTGTCTAACTTGGTTAACGATAGAACAAAGTGTTAAGTCATCACCCTCCACCAAGCTGAAACAAGTATAGAAAGTGTTCTCATAAAGATGTTCAAAAGTAATAATGGTGCACATTAAAACATTTAACTTTGCTAAAGAGAAAACAGCACACTTTTTTAAATATAAACTAAAAAAGTATTTTAATGAGTTGATTATAAAATCAAGTTATAAAAACTTCAGAGTCCAAAATGTTTTGGATTTTTGACATATATAAATATAACATAAAATAATTGTGTTTTCCATTTTCAGTTTTTGTTGAAAAATTCTCTGAACCAAAAAACTAATAATGGTGTAAAAACCTGCTTCGCTGGTATCCAATAGTTGACAAGCAACTAATAGCAGAGGCTTGTCAACTGTTTGATACCAGTGAAGCAGGTATTTACACCATTATTAATATATATCGGTATCCGGAGGCTAGCAATTCGAAACGGAACCATAAAAGCTAACTCTTTGAAACAATCAGAGACAGTGATTAAATAAATTAGCCTAGTAATCTAAATCAAGCGACAAAAGCTTGGTCCCAAGACACCTTCAGTTTATAACCTTAAATTTTGTCACAAAGATATAATCATCATTAGTACATCCAAAACCAAGGAGAGCTCTGAATCCTCAATCCGAGCGATATCAGCTTACTTTTTCAGGGCAAAATACTCGACCACAGACCTGTGCTAAAGAATCAACTGTTTGACCTTCTCACCAACCACTCCTACTTAACGAGGCTGCAGCTGCTAAACAATAAGGACTTCTGCTTGCTGAAGACAAAATGTTACGACTGAGATGCAAAGCTCTGATGATCTGAAGGCTCATTCGAACATTGCATTTAACCTGACAATGTTATACTGCTATGGATCACCTTAGTAAAAAAACAGAAGGACGATCTACCATACACGATGCTACACCAACTAAATACAAAGGCATGATTTTAGGTAAAAAATCAATTTAATTTCATTCAATAGCCAATTCAACTACATACTGTTTTCTATATATATATAACCATGAAGAAAAAATATTTCGCAGGTGATGTCAGAACAGAAATCTTCAAAAGATTACATTGCAAATACTCAAATAGCGTACCCTAAAACCACCCCTTATTATTTTTAGGATATTTTGTTTTCAAGACTCTATTGAAATTTTCATAAAAGAGAAGCAATCAGTTTTTTACAATAGGTATTTAAAATATAATGTTTAATGTATCGAGTTCATTCAAAAATTAAGTATTTTAATTCATAATATTTTTAAATACGATGATGGTGATGATGAGGTGTAAACTAATAATATGGTTGATTTGTAACATTTTTAATGATAGAGTTTATATATATTGGATAAAAATGGTATTAATAATTATATATTAATAGTATTAAAAGTATTAATTATAATTTAACGTTAGACAACTTTATTATTTTAAGATACACATTACCTTAAAAAAAGTCAATAATAATTCTTTCAACTCATATTATTATGAAATAGTTTTCTACACCCTCTCCCTCACACAGGTTTTCATGGTAAAATTCTAGCCCAGTCGGCATGCAATCCTGTATACTGTATATACTGCAATCCACATGCTAACTGAGCTGATTTGATCTGTATCCTTTTGAAACAAAAATATATCAACTTGTAACAATCAAACAAAACGAAATTTTTTCAGAAAGCAGTACCGGATTTACAGGCACCACGGCCCTAAGGCCAGATTTCTATACTGCTGTCCCTTGAGATCTTTTCTACCTTTGCTTCAGCTGAATTAAGTTCTTGAGCCAAATTATCCCTCAAATTCACTCTAAATACCTAACTTTCTAGCATGTGCCCTATCGGAGCGCAGCCTCAAGCCCAGACTTTGAGAGCCAAATATTGAACCCAACACTATTAACCCTCGAGCGGGCGCACGCGGAGTTTTCCTCCGCACATGTTTTTTATGTAAAAATAAACAGACATAATGGGTGTCGGCGGTCGTGTCCGGCTGCGTACTTTGTGCCCCTTATTCTAGGAATATTCTAAAGCTATTTATACCCCCCACCCCCCCCTTGGTACTTCGTTATATGCAATTCAGAGAAGCCGTCTCAGTTTGCGGAGCGCCCTCTCCCGTTACACTGACACTGATACATTTTTTTAAAATTCATAATAGCAATGGATTTGTAATTATTATTAATTTTTTGGACTTTTCCTTTTGCTTTCGAAAAAAAGAAGCGAAAGAAAAATCCAAAAATGTAAATAATAATTAATACATATTTTATACTAGAAAACTACTTACTATGTTTAATTGAAATATTACACCTATTAAGTTGAACAACTAATTGACTCGACAATGAAATGTGATTCATAATGGAGTTTGTCAACATTTAAATACAATATTTTGTTATAAAACAAGTAAAATCGGTTAAAATTGTGCAATCTTATGTTGCGGAGTAAGACTCCGCATGTGCCCGCTCGCGTTTTGCCGGTGAAGCGCCCCCTCAAGGGTTAAAAAGAAAAAAAATTATTACTATGGATTTATGTTACTTTTGATGTTTTTGCTTTATCAAACACATTTTACCAATAATTTTTGCAAAGTAAAGTTTTATTTGTGTGTTAACATTAATATATTGAAATCCTGAACTCATATCGGGTAATATCCTACAGGCCAGAAACTTTATTTCTGTAAGTTCAAACAATCTACAAATACAGAAAAAAAACACTAGCTTTAAAAATTCCAATAAAATATTGTGACATACCCGCATCAAACAAAATATCCAGCTTCGCATATTCTCTGGCAAAGAATAGTCCAACGTATCGACATCTTTAGCAAACCGGTTTAAAATTCTGCCCACAGGGGTGACATCGAAAAATTCCATGGGAGAACGCATAGTGTTATAGAGCAACAGAACGTGCAGAATCCAGGCTGCCTTTAGTGCTCCCACTGCCATAGTGAGGTATTGTAGAAAAGACATGCCAACTGCAACGACACACTCACAGCTTTAAAAAAGGGAAAAATGTAGTAGGTGCAGGTAACTAAAAATAAACTAATCCTTTAATTGTTGACTAATTTTCAGTAAGATCATATTAAATAAGAGAAAACCCTTTGCCCCATCACCAGAAAAAACAAAAAGAGCTTGGAAAATTTACTGCATAAATGTCACCATATATTGCATTTCATTTAATGTTAATTAATGATTCCTCACCTAGGTAAAAAATAAAATTAAACCAAATAAACAAATAGTGATAAAACCGTGTTCAAAGAAAGCTTTAAAAACTAAGTGTTTCCTGTAAAAGAAAATTGACTGCATACATGACTCTAATATGTTTAATTTTATTGAATGTTAATTTATTATTTTTCTCCTATATATAAAAATGTAAAGCAAAAATTAAACTAAATAAACAAATTGTAATAAAACTGTATTTAAAGAAAGCTTTAAAAAAAATAGTGCTTCCAGATTTAGAATACAATTTCATCAAGCTAAAATCCTTGTAATTTATATCGAAAATTAAAAAAAATACCCTAATCTCACACTAGCCATTTGCAATCGGATGCGTCCTTTAATGGAAATTAAAATGGCTAGTTGTCTCGATCATACACTTGTTTATTGTAAAGACAGAGCTAAATTATAACTTTGTCTTCTGTTGATTGTTGTTTTATTTTTAGCACACATTTTATCCCCCAGTCCAAAGAAAAAAGAAAAACCATGCCACACGAAGCAATAAATGATAATAAAATAAAAAAACAGTGGGTACAAGGGGAACTTTTACCATGGAATTTACTGCTACCTCATTTTTGGAATGATAGAGGCATTTGTAAACTGAACAAATAAAATGTTGTCCCCACAAGAAATAACTTCTCAAAATCCAGGGGCTAACTTAAATTGCAAATTTACAACCAATGAAACTTTCAAACACAATTTATTCTGAACCTAAGAGCAAAAATATATATTATTCAGATTAACTCATAATAAGCATTACAAAAACTGCTTAGCAAAATTTTTACCATGCAGTTGATTCAATCATATATTTTCATTCAAGTAGGATTTTCTCAAAAAACTAAGATGTTTACGCTTTTATGAAAATTGAATTCAAGAGAAAACAAGAACAATTTTAAATTCATCATGTAAATGATACATTTATTGGGATCATGAAGTTATTAATAGGATAGGTTTTGAGTGAGGAAAGGGATAGACTTTCAGCTAGCTTACCTGAGAAATAATGTTCATGGTAGCAGCACATAGAAACACAAAAGGAGACACATTTAACACTAATATTTCGTCCTTCTGGAGGACTTCTTCAGAGTGAAGAGAAAATGGCTGTTGAGTTCAAATTCCAACTGTATGCTGTCACTGTTGCCAACTGTGATCACTTAAATACTCAAAATAATGTCTTAATCACTGTATATACATGTAAAATCACCAAAGTTTGTGGTTAATACTATTGATGTAAAATCACCAGTTTGTTTTTTATACTATTACTAAGAATTAAGCTAGCTGAAGGGTTAGGTAGGGGTGGGGTTAGGTTATCTGATGTTTAGGTTGGGGGGGTTTCTGGAATTTGTCACATACTGATAGGCTAGTTCCCACCTCCTTAGTAAGGAACTATTACATTGGTTTTTTGGGAAGGATTTTAGAGCTTTGGTAGAAAAGCATGTGTCAAAGTCCAACTTGTGTTTATTAGCATGGATGGCTATGGGTTTGTCCTTGCTGGTTTTAACATCCTGTCTGTGACCGTTCATTCTCTTTCTTAGGGTTTGTGTGGTGAGGCCTATGTACTGGGCTTGGCAGAGGTTACATTGTAGTTGATAGATGAGGTTCTCACTATTGCAGGTTAGGTGACCATTGATATTGTAATCTTTGTTGTGGAAGGTGCTTGTGAAAGTTTTTGATGGAATGTGTATACCACAGGTTTTGCATTTATTTTCATTGCAGGGGTAAGATCCATTGGGTGGTCTCTGAGGTGGTTCAACTGAAGGGTCAGGTAATTTGGGATGAACAAGAATGGTTTTCAGATTTGGAGGTTGCCGGTAGACTATGGAAGGAGGCTTTTCAAGGAGGTTTTTGGTTTGGCTGGAACTCTTTAGCATGTTAAAACCAGTTTTCAAAAGAGTATTAAGTTTCTGTAGGCCGGGATGGTAGGTGGTTATTAGGTTCACTGAGTTGTATTCTTCTTTTTTCTGTGCTTGTTCTGGAGCTCGTTGGGCGGCTGCAATTTGGGATTTCACCAGGTGGGCCGGATATCCTCTGTTCTCGAATGCTTTCTGTAGTTGGTTGTTAAATGCTTTCAGGTTTTCCTCCTCAGAGTTTATGCGTTTACCTCTGAGAGCCAAGCTGTAGGGGAGTGACCTTTTGGTGTTGTTGGGATGGCAGCTGTTGTAGTGAAGATACTGTTGATGGTTGGTAGGTTTCATGTAGACTGAAGTGGAAATTAAGCCATTGGTTATTGTGACGGTCACATCAAGAAAGTTTACCTGTTGGTTTGAAGTGTGCCAAGTGAAATTTAGAGGAGAAAATGAGTTTAGGTTGTTTAGAAACTGTTGGAGGCTGTCCTGACCATGAGTCCAGATTAAAAAAATGTCATCAATGTAACGGAACCAGCAAAGAGGGAGAGGGGATTGTCTTTTGAGGAAGTCTTCTTCCAGCTTGCCCATATATAAGTTAGCGTACGACGGAGCCATCCTGGTACCCATGGCCGTTCCTTTCAGTTGAAGGTAGTGTCGGTCAAGAAATTGGAAGTTGTTTTTCTCAAGGATGAATTTGATCAAGCTGATGAGGAATGGAGTTTTTGGGAGGTTGTCTTTAGGTCTATTGCGGAGAAAGTGTTCTGCAGCGGAGAGGCCATGGGCATGAGGGATGTTTGTGTAAAGTGATGTGACGTCTACCGTAGCTAGGATGGTGTCTTCTGGGAGCGGCTGTTGAGTAGCATGAAGTTTCGATAGAAAATCATTAGTGTCTTTGATGTAGGATGGAAGATTTTGTACAAGAGGTTGGAGGTAGGAATCAACGTAGGCTGAGACTCGTTCAGTAGGCGACCCACATCCAGCAACAATAGGCCTACCGGGGGGTGGGTTGTTGCTGGATGTGGGTCGCCTACTGAACGAGTCTCAGCCTACGTTGATTCCTACCTCCAACCTCTTGTACAAAATCTTCCATCCTACATCAAAGACACTAATGATTTTCTATCGAAACTTCATGCTACTCAACAGCCGCTCCCAGAAGACACCATCCTAGCTACGGTAGACGTCACATCACTTTACACAAACATCCCTCATGCCCATGGCCTCTCCGCTGCAGAACACTTTCTCCGCAATAGACCTAAAGACAACCTCCCAAAAACTCCATTCCTCATCAGCTTGATCAAATTCATCCTTGAGAAAAACAACTTCCAATTTCTTGACCGACACTACCTTCAACTGAAAGGAACGGCCATGGGTACCAGGATGGCTCCGTCGTACGCTAACTTATATATGGGCAAGCTGGAAGAAGACTTCCTCAAAAGACAATCCCCTCTCCCTCTTTGCTGGTTCCGTTACATTGATGACATTTTTTTAATCTGGACTCATGGTCAGGACAGCCTCCAACAGTTTCTAAACAACCTAAACTCATTTTCTCCTCTAAATTTCACTTGGTACACTTCAAACCAACAGGTAAACTTTCTTGATGTGACCGTCACAATAACCAATGGCTTAATTTCCACTTCAGTCTACATGAAACCTACCAACCATCAACAGTATCTTCACTACAACAGCTGCCATCCCAACAACACCAAAAGGTCACTCCCCTACAGCTTGGCTCTCAGAGGTAAACGCATAAACTCTGAGGAGGAAAACCTGAAAGCATTTAACAACCAACTACAGAAAGCATTCGAGAACAGAGGATATCCGGCCCACCTGGTGAAATCCCAAATTACAGCCGCCCAACGAGCTCCAGAACAAGCACAGAAAAAAGAAGAATACAACTCAGTGAACCTAATAACCACCTACCATCCCGGCCTACAGAAACTTAATACTCTTTTGAAAACTGGTTTTAACATGCTAAAGAGTTCCAGCCAAACCAAAAACTTCCTTGAAAAGCCTCCTTCCATAGTCTACCGGCAACCTCCAAATCTGAAAACCATTCTTGTTCATCCCAAATTACCTGACCCTTCAGTTGAACCACCTCAGAGACCACCCAATGGATCTTACCCCTGCAATGAAAATAAATGCAAAACCTGTGGTATACACATTCCATCAAAAACTTTCACAAGCACCTTCCACAACAAAGATTACAATATCAATGGTCACCTAACCTGCAATAGTGAGAACCTCATCTATCAACTACAATGTAACCTCTGCCAAGCCCAGTACATAGGCCTCACCACACAAACCCTAAGAAAGAGAATGAACGGTCACAGACAGGATGTTAAAACCAGCAAGGACAAACCCATAGCCATCCATGCTAATAAACACAAGTTGGACTTTGACACATGCTTTTCTACCAAAGCTCTAAAATCCTTCCCAAAAAACCAATGTAATAGTTCCTTACTAAGGAGGTGGGAACTAGCCTATCAGTATGTGACAAATTCCAGAAACCCCCCCAACCTAAACATCAGATAACCTAACCCCACCCCTACCTAACCCTTCAGCTAGCTTAATTCTTAGTAATAGTATAAAAAACAAACTGGTGATTTTACATTAATAGTATTAACCACAAACTTTGGTGATTTTACATGTATATACAGTGATTAAGACATTATTTTGAGTATTTAAGTGATCACAGTTGGCAACAGTGACAGCATACAGTTGGAATTTGAACTCAACAGCCATTTTCTCTTCACTCTGAAGAAGTCCTCCAGAAGGACGAAATATTAGTGTTAAATGTGTCTCCTTTTGTGTTTCTATGTGCTGCTACCATGAACATTATTTCTCAGGTAAGCTAGCTGAAAGTCTATCCCTTTCCTCACTCAAAACCTACTAAGCCCTTGGCTCTTCCTTAGAAAAATAACTTATTAATAGGATAAGCACTGATAACAAGTTTGTAAAGTTTTGTAAGGAATGGAAATAACTAACCAAAGCCCTTTCATGCAACCCCTACAATAACTAGAAGAGTGGCTAACTAAAACGAAGAAAAGAATATAATGGGATTCACTAAGGAATATGAAGCTCCATTCAGTGACTATGCATTAAAAATAAAATCCTCACCCTATTTTTATGTATCTACTCTACTTGCCTTAAGAGGTAAACTTTTCTTTGTTGGAATTAAAAACCGTTACAATGTAGTTGCACAAGTTTTTTACATCCTCTGATTCAAAATTTTAAGAAGCCAGTTTCAATAGAAAAATATTTGATAATTACTAAAAATAAACTTAAATCAGTTCTTTGATCTGGCAATGAAAGCACTAAGAGGTGGCTGTAAAGCTAATCGTTTATTGTCGCAAGAAAAGTATCTTTATGACAATCGTCAAAAATTCTTATTAAATTAATTAAACAATATTTAATTTCAAACCCAATATTAAAGGATTCTTTCTGTTATCTGATTCCTATATGATACTAGCTTATGGCAGCCACTTCACTGGGTATTTACATTAAAAAACAAAATTACTATTAAAACAAAAATAAAAACAAGCTTCCATTTTTACACAAGTAACACTTAGACCTTCAATGATTATGTCTGAGGATAATGTTTATGGTAATGAAAGACCTTTCAAGATCCCTTAGATAAGGTTTATGTTAAGGGATTCCTTCAGCTACCTATTTTAGAAATTTTTCAACTTCAAATGAATTTTAAATTAACAATTAACTCTACCAAAAGTAAACAATTCGGTGTTCACCCTGCAGTTTCAATACAGTTTGTGGAAACTGCTAAATATTACTATTACCAATCTTATTCAGATCAGATGTCCAGAAACCAAATTGGACACTAACTTAAATCTGCGAACCAAAATTTTGACAAACCCTTATCAAACAATATATTTGATACTGCATGTTCTCTAGTAAACCACTGTGCAACATATCGATATCTTTGGAAAATCGATTTATAACTGTACCCAGTGGGGTAACATTGAAAAATTCCATGGGAGATCGTAAAGTGTTATATATCAATCGACGTACAGAATCCAGGCTGCCTTAGCATCATGGTGCCAATGTGATCATAATGTACTGTAGGAAAGAAGAGCCAGCTGGAACGACAAACTAAGATCAGAGTTCAAGTGAATTGGGTGGATATTAAATTAGGATTTTTTATTAAGTTAATCTTTTATCCGCCTAGGTTAGTACACAAATCTCCTTCTGACCAAAAAAGAAGGAAAAACACACACCCAGAAAATCCAAAGTGTTCCCTCAATCAAAGCAGAAAATTGGTAAAAATAAGGAACAATACCTAATGAAAGAAGGAGAGTAAATAAATGGATATGGATTCCCATATATTATCAAGTAGACTAATATATGATCGAGATGACAAGGAAGAAAATGGCAAGATTATGAACAAAAACAACTCTAAGGAGAAAACCTCCTTGTAAATTATTGAGAACACCCTTCAGATGAATTTGCAATGATGGGAACTATTGAACTGAAAATTTTAAAATGAAATCAACAAACAATTTTGAGATAAGTTTTGAATAATTTTGAAATAATTTACCATTCATTTAAACATGAAATAAACAAAAACTAATGTTGGATCATTCTAAATTTCTAAATTTATTTTTAATTAACAAGTTTAATTTTAATGAAGTTTACTTAATGACTTTTTTACCCTGTCTCTTTAGGTTGAAATTTGAGTCCATTTATTTTGGTACAAGCTCGTAATCATACCTGTATTTTTAATGATTTAAATGGTAAAATAAGTTTTAACAAGACTTATTATCATCCAAATATTATCGTCCAAATAAAGCAATAACAACTACAAAAATTAAAGTTATTCAAATATTTTTTAATAACTAAACACTCAAACGAAAAATTAAAATGACCCGTGCATGTCACTGTCATCCTAACTTTATAGACGGACTTACAACCTACCCCCATAAAGCAATACATCCAGCCACGAATGTTCTCTGGCAAAACGCCATCCAAAGTGTCGACATCTTTGGAAAAGCGATTTAACAGTCTGCCGACTGGCGTGACATCGAAAAACTGCATGGGAGTGCGGATTGTATTGGATATGAGTTCTTGATGAAGATTCCATGCTGCTCTGAGAGTCCCGAGCGCCATCAAAATGGATGTCAGTGATACGGTGCAAGCTGCAAAAAACTCCCAATATGCAGACCCAACCCAACACACAATACAAAACACAAATGAAACACAAATACAACAGAGAGGGAAGAGTTCAACAAATACATAGGTAAAAGTACTGAAGAAAAAACAACTAAGTAAAAAGGGGGAAAAGAACAAGAAGCATGCCAAAGACAAAAATAAACAACTCTTGCACTACATTTACAACACAAATGAAATAAGGTCCAGGATAAATGTAGATAAAAAGGTAAACAAGGTATTGCCTAATCTCCTGCAGGGTTGCAATTCTAAAGTAGTTTGTTTCTATGAAAGTAAAAGGAAGGACTAGAAATAAGCCTTCAGAATCTTCGTCCCGGTTATTAGTTAATGATAAAAATACCACATTATCAAATAACTTATATTTTTTAGGAGTTTACAGGAGAAGGACTAAACAAAAAAGAACACAAGGATTGATGATGAAGACAATTAATATGATATTGAAAAAGTCACATATTTTGTAGTTAGTTATAGTGTAATCTGCAATAATTTTAATGTGAAAACTAAAGCTCTTTATGGACAAAAACACTTTGTGAGGAAATATCGAGGGCATTACTTTATCTGCGCCGGCTTAAAAACTGAAATTGTAAACATTGTTCTTGGATTAAATTTGTTTTCTATTTTCTAAAAAAAAAAATCCTTTCTAGTTGAAAACCCTCTTTAAGCTAGCCAGCCGACTAATTAGTAAAACAAGCCTAAGACAAACTGACCAATAAATCCATTATCAACTTCTTAACTTACAGACCAACACAATCAAAGAACCTCTGTTTTAGCGCAACTTTTAGACAAGTAATAGCGATTCTAACATCATTGTCGATAAACAAATTTTAAAGTCATTTGTCAAGTAGTCAAACCTTAAAAAATTCTATTTAAATTTTTCTGCAACTTTTTGGTTTGGAATTTAGATTCACAAAGGGACTGGATAGGACTTAGTTGTCCAATAAAAATTGAATCAGTCCAAGAATTGGTCTACTAAACTAAGTTTACTGAAATGGCACTTAAAGAAAAAAATTAAAGCACACACCCAAAATCAATTGAAAAATTTCCCAAACACAATGTATTTAAACAAAATCAACCAAAGAACTCAATAGGCGATAAAATCAACCCACCACCACAATGAGATCCACACACGGCCACCAAACAGAAAATATGAACACAGATAAGCAAAGGGGCAGCGATTTAAGTAACAGTGCCAAGCACATATCTACACTAGTGACATTTACACGAATGTTATATAAAACTAGTGACATTTACGATTGTTATTAACAATTGTCGTGAACAATTGTTATTAACGATTGTTACCGAGAGGAGACAAGTGAGTTGTGACGAGATGATCTGCGGCAACGTGTTATCAACCGTGTCTACGTCCTTGCTGAATCGGTTGAGAATCCTTCCGATGGGGGTCGTGTCAAAAAACGAGAGGGGAGATTTCAGTATATTGCGCAGGATGAGTTCTTGCAGCCACCTCGCCGCGCCGAGACACCCGAGGCTCAGGAAAATCGAGGAGAACAACCGGCTCACAGCTAGAAACCACCACACCTTAGCAGAATCTGCCCCGAACAGGCTACACAATGTATAACGCTAGGCAAGGCAGTTGTGTTTTCATGTTTGATCTCTTAAAACCGTGAGTTGTGATGTTTGATAATCTTCATTATTTTGAAGTTATATACCAGGAAGGTGATGTAAGACCATTGCTCTGTAAAACAACCTTACAGTTGGAAACACTCAGTCATAACTAACTGATGAAGATTTTAGACTATCTTTTTAGTTCAAAATTGTCTCTTTCCATGTGGATGGCTCTCATTAAAAAATTACATACATTCAGTATGGAAACTCCACAATATCAATTAATTCAATACGGAACTTGCTAAACAAGCACAGAGTTGTAATTCATTCCTTAACTCTATCAACCAAAATTCAAAAGGTGACCATTTATACAACAAATTGTGAGGTTAAGATTTCTGAAGTGTATTTCATTAGCCAGTAAAATATTTTTACTGCTATGAACTATTAAAATAACGTTACAGCTTTAAAATTAGAAAAAAATATTACTATACAAAGTGTGCTAGAAATGAATCATTTTTTAGCTTGAAATAAAAATGGCTACTAATTTGAAATATTAAAAGTGTGATAGATAAAACTCACAACAAAAGTACCATTCTTTATTGATAAAACATATAAGTAAACCATTCAAAATAGCCATCTCCCCTTGTGTCATTAAATGCAATTTATTACGTTAAAAATGCATGCACATGTAAAACTAGTGAGGAATCTAAGTTACAGGAAAATCTCAAGAAAATATTAGTTTTTCATTCGATATAATTATTGTTTTTTAAGTAAATTACATTTGGTTGGATGGTTAATGATTTTTAAAGGAAACAACCCCCTTAATTGGTGCATTAAAAATTAAGTTTTGGAAGTTTCTTTGTTATTAAGACATGAAGAATGGACTGACAAATAAAAAAGTTCAGCCTAAATCCCTTGTTGTACAGGTTTGTTTAAATATACAATATTAAACTTTAATTCTGTTTTTGTTAAAAAGTAAAAGGAAATCACATTCTACCTCTAGATAAATCTTCGTTTTTTTATTATCTGTGTCCATAACCACAGAATAAATTATCAATAAAAAAACTATAAACTTCTTTTATGAAATATGCAGAACAAATAACAACGAAAACATTCACAATGGAATTAAGAACACAAACCCCATTTAACATGCTTTGTAAGAATTATACCGGTGAAAAATTCCTCCCTAGCAAACGAACAGTCAAAACCGTTAGGCAGCCCATCACTTGAGACATTGAGAGCCGACAAGACCTTTCCGAACACAACACATCCGCAGAGACCGACAGTCTACACCGCCTCATGCCCCGGACCACGCAGACCTCGAGTCACGCAGAAATACAGACCCCGCAGAGGCAAATTATCAGCGAGAACAGATTGGACGGGATGACTTCGTCCACTGTGGTCATCTCTTTGCTGAGTCTGTTGATCATTCGACCGATCGGCGTGACGTCGTAGAACGCCTGGGGCGCACGCAGGATCCTGTGGATGAAGAAGGAATGGAGCTCCTTACTGGCGCGGATCCCGCCCACGAAAATACACAACGTACTGCAAATGCGGCACAACACTACAACACACTGTTCGATGTCATATACTGCCTCTCGACTGCCTTTTTATTCTTGTAATTCAAGTTCAAAATTTTTTTTGGACTCTGAAGATTTATGTGTGAAACAAAATAAAACTGTTAGAAAGTAAAGTGTGGGAAGTGAAATTAGTGTTACATGCGGTACTACTATACAAAAAAACAGAGTTTAAGAAACAACTTTAAATACTCTACTTGCTAATGGAAATAAGAAAACTATTAAAAGATCAATTACACAACATTACTAGCTAGAGGTGTGCGGATAGTGATTTTTTGGATCGGATCGGATTCGGATCGGATAGCTTATGTTCGGATCGGTTTCGGATCGGATAACAGCAGGTTCGGATCGGATAATACTGGATTCGGATATTTACGGCGCGGCGTAATGAGCAGATTTAATTTTTCTAAAAAGCCTAAGGTAATTGCAAGGAACCACCATATCATCCTAATGTGTAAGGTAAGATTTGCCTTGATAGGGTTGAGTTGTTGATTTTTTTGATATATTGTTTCCAATATAGGCCAAATGTCAAATTATTAAAGTATGCAAAGGTTCAACTAAATATCTGTTGAGAATTTAGAAATTCGTTGATTCCCCTTAAGCATAGGTAGTGAATAATTAATTGAATAAGCTTTTTAGGCCTAAATCAATTTCAGGATTTGCAACTTAAAAAATCCTTTTCCAATACAACCTAAATTTGTTCACTATTAGGCCTCTGTCTTTTTTGTTCTTTTCCTTAGCCTATTTGATCAGAAACTAGGCCTAAGTGACTAGACAAAAGAATTAAATATAAAACTTGATTCACCAATCACCTCATATTTGAAGAAAGCTTTGCATTTTTATTAATGCATTAATGCCTGACAACCTAGATTTTGATTCACTACAATAACACTAAAAAAACAAAATAAGTCCAAGCAGTAAACTTAACCTATATTTCAAGATAATTTTCAAATGTTTAAGTTTCGGTATTAAAGCTTGGTCATTTAATTAGAACAAAGGTCTATTTGTTTTATATCACAAACAACAAGCAAACTCACTAATTATTTTCATAGACGTAGGCTGTCAAGTCGCATTGTACTGTTATCTAAGAAAGTCCATTTTAAAATTTTAATCACGTATTGAAAATACGGCCGGCCGGCTTTGACTAGGCTTAAATCGTCAAAGATAGATATTTCAGCAAAATAAAAACTTATTTGTGATCGTTCAACTTTCTATTTCTAGGTAGGTAATTGTTTAATTAATAAATAAAGTAAGAAGAAAGACGTTCTTGAGTTAATTCGGCTTTTAGGCAGACGACGACATTCAAAATGAAGTGGTTTGGAAAGACAATTCAATGAATGAACAGGTTTGCCAAATCTTTCACAGCCCAAAATTATTGTAGGCTTTTTATTTTATCGTATCGACAGGCCACGTAAGATATTTACGGCCTGAAATAGTCGTACGAAACATCAACACGACTATTTACTTATGGGATATTTACGGGATATTTCGTTTTGGAAATTCAAGACGACTGACTGTTGGACACTGTCGGTTGTTGGTCAATGGTGAACACTGATTTGTCTTGATTGCGAATGCGACTCTCCCTCATACCAATCGATGTTTCGTCGGTAACGGATACTAATCGAGACAGAACTATTACAGGATGTACTACTATTTGTTAACTGATTTAATTCTACGATACAAGAATTTATCTTAAGAAAATGTTTGTTATCGTGTCGGGTATTGCGCAGTAATCTGATCGTATACAACGATCTCGATTCTCGATCTTATCACGAGTCGCAATATCGGCAACCGAAATACATCGCTTGATGCATACCACTACATAATCGCATTGTGTTGAGGCGTTGTTCTAGCCGCTATCGCAACCGTCGCATTTCAAAGCGTCGTTTTTGCTCCGCGATGTTTTCTGTCACTAATGTACTTTCGTCGGCGGTGACTTCTTTTGTTTGGAAGACTTTCCTTACTTGAAAATTTGATCTTACTTTACAATTTACCCCAAAAAATGCAGTCTATCCGATAGAGTCGGATATCTAGTCAGTCTTACCGGATAGTTATAAAACCCTCGGATCGGATTCGGATATCCGATCCGATCCGAATCCGATCCGAGTTTTCGGATATCCGCACACCTCTATTACTAGCGCAAGAGCACTAATATGCCAAATAAATGATAAAATGAAAATTAGGTAGATTCATGCAAAATAATATTTCTACTGTGTCTAATTAAAAGGCTTAACAAGCAGGAAAATTGAATTTAAAATGCAATTCAAAGCTGAAAGCATAAAACTATCGGAAAAGCTATAAAATCAATCAATAATACAATATATACAGTATATATTTTACAAAAAACATGATTTCTGGTCATGCTTACAATCAAAGAACTTTAAGATTGAAAGCATTCTCTCAAATTGCAGTATGACCTCAATGATTTTACATGAAAACAAAAACAGACATCTTAGAATATCCTATCTTTTTTTAAAAATTTCAACTGCTGGGACAGAGATAAAGCAAACTTATGTTAAAAATACATGGAGACTCATAGATCAAAAAGACTTTGATTTGGTCAGTTTACTCAAAATTGCTGCTTTATTTTGGGCAATGCTGAACTATAAGAAAACAGGACGAGTTGTTTATTCAATAGTCATTTTACTTCTCACTTCATTTGTTGAATTGCTAGTGATTTTTCGAGGCACCTATATTGAAAAAATATGTCTTCAATATATAGACTAAAAACTGAAGAAATTTTTGTTTAATGGATCAACAACTTCTTTTGTATATGTTTTCACACTTTTATGATCCATAAAATTGAGGTTCACACTGCTTAGGACATATTTCAACTATGTACAAGACTAGTTTGCTAAAAAGATTGATAAGACAATATCAAACAGGCAACAAATCTATAAGTTACAAAGAGAAGAAATGCAATGTGGAATGTCATGACCTGTCAGTTTGTAGGTTTACATTTCATAATGCCTTTATTGTACAGTTTCAACGGTACGAGTTTCATATCTGATCTTCTGCTGTTTGTTCTTGTAGGAGACGATTGAATTTATTTCATTATCTGATCTTTAAAAAAAAAACGATCTAATGATAGTAAAATTTGATTTAGGCTATAGTGTGTTTGATGGGGCTTGACTCCATCGTATTTATCAAATGATTAGTTACTCAATTCCAAGATGGGCGATGATAGGAAATAAGGTAAATTGTTAAGTTGTCTTATGTAAGTAATGTTTTAATTATTTGGTTAACTTTATTTTGTTTAAGTTAGTTTAGTTTTATTGTATTTCTGTTTTATTGTTTGAGAGGAAATCAAATGATAAATTTGACCTTGATTTCGGTTGTTAGTGGTTATTGATGTTTCTTATTCATTACCGTCAGTTATCGCATCAGTAATACCAAAACGAGTCAACAAACACAAAGGATATATCGGTGTCGGATTACATGCGGAGTTATGCAAAAGCAAAAATGAACTTTTCTCATGTCAAATTATAGCGAACTGGGAAGTTCAGTTACTAAACCTGAACAATTGTAAACAGTAAACAGTAAACATAACCTGTAAATGCCAAAGATCAGTCATGAAACTCGCACTGATTCAACTGTTCATTCAGTACAAGCAAACTAGTCTGACAGTCGACATCGGGCTGTGTATTCAATGAGATTTACCTTGTCCCACGCCCAGCCCCGCGTACACAGCGAGGTACATGTCTCGCTTGGCTGTATCCTGGGTCCCGTTCACCACTAGCGACTCGTCGCTAGACCACTTCGACAGCCAGATACTCGAGCCGACGGCAAACATTTGGAAAACGACGTTGAGAACGATCGTCGAGACCGCTAGGAACGCTCCGATCGACTTCATGTAGTAGATGTATACGTGTTTTTTAACCTGTGGACAAAAAAGTGTGTTTAAAGTTATATCGGGAGGAATACAGAGTTGAGGAAATTATTTTGATTGAGGAGTTTGGCATTTGAGTAACTTTATTGGGACTTTGTTAGAAATTTAAGAGGAAATTCTGGAAAGGACAGTGGCTCATTTTTTCGTAAGTCAAAAGTGTAGACACTATATTTGACTCTCAGAAAATGTCTTTTAAAAATAGAATATTTAAAGACCACTGATCTTTTCACCTGTAGAGTCTTCAGTGTTAAAGACTCTCCCGATTTGTGTGTTCTATGCTTACAATTTCAAATGTTAAGCTTGCTTGACCTACCCATAATTCCTGTTCAATTATGAAAAGTCCTTTCGAATGCAAAACCATAGATAAAATTATATCACCAATCCTTGGAATAATCTACTTCAATGATAGTGCTTACATTTCAACAGTTTTGAAAATTTGAAGAAAATAAAGTGTATTTATTTTAGATAAGTTTTAGATAGAAAATAAAGCGTATAGATAAGTTTTATTGCAAAATCAATTACAAAATTTGAACTTCAACTAGGAATGTTTACTTGAATAAAATAAAAACTAATTAACTAATCAACTCGACCATGTTGCATTGTTTTAGTAACAAATAACATAAGGACAACAGGTGGTACTTATAAACTGACAGCAGTTTCATTAGCTTTGCAACATTAAATATATTTTACAGAGTACTTTGTAACTATTATCGCCATCACCAAAAAGGGTGAGTGCCGCTGCTGGCAAAATTATTGTTTATTATTTGTTTGTGTAGTTAATCAACTTATATGGTCATATGTCATAGTTAACACAAATTTACGTATAGAAGGCCCTGAAAAACACAGATTATGTTTCTAAAGTTCAAAAAAAATTTTATTTTTTCATTTCTGAGGTTTAGCAGAAAATTTGATGAGTTCACAGTTTTTGACACCCGCCTTATTTCATGCACTCTACTCTAGCACTTAAACCTGTGCTTACACTTCCAGAACTAGTGCTCCAATCTGTACTTACACTTCCAGTTTCCGCCTTCTCCGCTTCTATAAGCTTATCTCCAGGCCGCTTCGCAACGTGGTTTTGTTGAACATGTTTGGAATCCGACGCATTACCGGTACTTCCAGATGAAGATCTTCGCCTAATAGATAATTAAATGTGTTACTACGTATTAGGCAAAAAAATCATCTTCTGATAAGTTTTTGTTAACAATGCCAAGATGGCAATAAAAATGTTAAAAATTTTAATATTTCATCTCATACATCCCACAAACATTCCGTTCTTAGTCAGGTGTTAAAAAAATCAAAGAAAAATAACATCTTGCCAATAGAAGCAAATAATAAGGGACAGGGAAGAGTGGTTTCTGAAGATGAAAGATTACGGACTGAAAGAACGAAGAAGTAACGAGTAATTAAGAAGAAAAAACAGGACATAACATGAGCCCAACATGTACACGACTCAAGTGGTCCAATGTTGGCCATATAATTATCTTACTCATTTAATAAGCTAGGGGTTTTTGTGATCTAGACTCCTAGAACTCTAGTTCGTAAATTGTTAACCGAGGCGAAATCATGGTTCGGATCCAACGTTAAAATGTAGGTCCCTTAGTTGCCATTGGCTGTTGGGCTATTAATGAACAGTCCTGTCTAAGGAATATGTCAGCCTTAGTCAGTAACAAGACTGCAAGATCATGCCACAATCATCCTTCACTCATCTGTCATTCATACTTGGCTTAAAATACCTACCTGGGTAGGTCGCCATTTCAACTAATGTATCTAATGTATCCTCCAACAGTTCTGAACTGATTTTAATAATTAGTTATTGAAAAGAGCTCGGCATGATGATTTGAAGGAAACAAAATTGTTGAAGGTTATACAAAAGGAAAGAGCCTTAGAACAAAATAATAAATAATAACCGGATTACCTCTGCAGAGAGTGGTTGGAGCCTTCGCTCTCGTGAGACCTCTGCCTGGTGACCCTCTGTCTCAGCCCTTCGTTCGACTCTATCAGTTGGCTCACCTCTTCGGGCACTGCAACAGAGAGAAAATTATCTGTCGTTTTCTTATTTTTTATTGTGTTTGATAACCTAAGTGAGCATAACTACAAAATTATAAACTTTAATGTTTTGTAAAGGCCACGATGTTGGTGCGGCAAAATATCATTTTAGATGTGCATGACCTTGGGAGTAAGTAAGTCAGTAATGTTTCGTGATGACGATTATGAGAAAATATTACATTTAAGGGTGGGCGAGTACTCGAATCATCTTTTTTTCGAGCGGAGTATACACCCCTCAACTCTATGACTTGCAAAATACTCAAAAGTTCGAGTGGAGAACTCCTTCCGTTTAGCCAAAAACAATATGTGCCATCGAGTTTCTACAGCCTTTTTCATATAATCAACTCCACCTGAAGACGGGATCAGATTTCAGATCCCGAAACGTCGTGAAACTTGTTTTTTACTAATCAGTGATGGCAAATGTCCGCAAAAATCCTAATCAAAATATAAAATCACCATCACCAACAATGAATTTCAAACAAAGAATAATCAACTCCATCTTAATACGCAACCTTAGTAAACTAAGTAAATTTCCAGACTTAGTTTGAAATTCAAGAGTGATCCGAGACTCTTCACGACCGTTATTAAATTCAAGACTTATTTCAAGATTTTAATGACTACTAGTCACCCTGCCATTAAAATGTTCCGACTCAATAACGTAGGATTATCCTCCATCTACCCCGCTCTAATTGGATGGGGTTAATTATGCACTCTAGTGTATTGACTTTCAGTTAGTTTATTTATGGTAGAAACCTTTTCCTACTAAGAATAATAGTCCGCGTGTACCTGTTATTGTTGCCTGCCTTTGTTTATAATTTCTACTCCCTAATTAGGTCCTGGATATCCTTACTGTACAATGATTATGTCCCACTATTCAACTGACACACCTTTAGCTGCCATAAGCGACATTCTATTGCTGGAACTCAGAAACTTTCCCCACCATAATTTAATCTTTACTCTTGGACTGTACTGTTGACTTTAGAGCCTGGACCAAACCACTCACCTCGGGGAAGTCCAGCCTAGGGCCCAATCCACCCCAAAGCTAACTGACCCTGGAGCCAGACAACACAACCAATTTAAAACTAAAACGCTCAGTGGCCCTGAATCAAGCCTAGCCAAGCAACCGGGTAACCAAGGCTCGGTAACCTTACGTCAAGGTAACCTGGCGTTGCTTGTGCTAACTGTTTATAAACAGATGTGTCCCAACCTATCAAATTACTTTTTATTGATTTGTAGAAATTGAGGTAGGCCTACTGGAACTAAAACCAAGCAGGAGGTACACGCCCCCAATCAACTCTTCTTTTCTTTTTTTTCTTTCTTTTTCATTATCCTTTAATAATCCACGATCCTAACCCCCATTGCAGTCTACGCAACACCTACCATCGGCACTCTCGTCTGCTCCGGCCTCCTGCAGGTACTGCACCAGGAAGTCTGCGAAGGCTCCCTTCTGCGCCAACAGCTGCTTGTACGTCCCGCTCTCCGAGACCTGCCCGTCCCTCACCACCACGATCCTAACCCCCATTACAGTCTACGCAACACGTACCGTCGGCACTCTCGTCTGCCCCTGCCTCCTGCAGGTACTGCACCAGGAAGTCTGCGAAGGCTCCCTTCTGCGCCAACAGCTGCTTGTACGTCCCGCTCTCCGAGATCTGTCCGTCCTTCACCACAACGATGAGATCGGCCTCGGGCAGGTAGGTGATAGCGTGGGTGACTAGGATCCTCGTCTGTGTGACACATCGAAGAAAAATTGTTGATTGAAATTCAATCTTATAGGAATTTGTTTTGATTTTTGCTGACTTAGCAATCACTGATTAGTAAAATAGGATTTTAGAGGAAAAATCCTGTAGTTGATTTGGCCATAATATCACAAAATACAGAACTTTATAAGAAAAAGTCCAATATTTTGATTCAGCAATTTGAACCTTCCTCGATCGTGAAGCCAGTTCTTTCTTGTATAAACCTAACTTAATGCCAACCCTTTCAAGATTTTCATACAAAAATTATTAATAAAACAAAATTTCATGATGTTCCAGGGTCTGCACCTTGAATCTGGTCTGGACATCTAGGTCAGAGATAATTGTCATTAATAATGACATATGACCGCTAAAAGCAAAGTAAAAAATCACTCAAAGAAAGCGGTTAAAGGGATTACTGATGGCTAAAACATTTTACTTTCAAAATAAACGTTATGAATATTCAATGATAAATATAAATGATTAAATAAAGAATTTATAAAAGAGACTTTTTTTGGTTGTTAGAGGCAGTTCATGGCTTGAATTGGTTTGTCTCTGAATTTCCATCTGACCACTGAAAAGTCACTACAGTAGCTCAAAAGTGACAGGAACAACAACTAGATTTTACTTGTGAAATTCTCAGCCTAAAAACCTTGTGGGAAAACATAGACTTATCGCCCTTTCAAAAAAATACAGTACCTATTTCTTAATTAGTTTAATAGCTACATCCACAAAACTTGCCTGTTATGAAAAAAATTGATTGAATGTGCAAAATGCCTAATTGAGAGATTTTATAACCGTGATGCTACCAAAGATTAGATGAAGCCATAGCACCTTTAGACATTTCACGATATATCAAAAGAATTATTGGCTGCCTAACAATTAATTATAACCACAAAAACAACAAAATTGCTGGCTGAATCCAATGGATGGATTTTCCAGCCTCTACTCAATCGAGAGATTAAAAAAAGGACTATTTCAATCATTATTTTAGTGCAAACTGATAATTGATAACGTAGCTTATTCACCACTAAGACTTTTATGACCACTTCTAAAACATTTACCTTCTTCTTGAGCAGGCCCTTGGGTCCGATGACGTTGTCAAAGATGTGTTTGCCGACGTGAGAGTCGACTGCGCTGAGGGGATCGTCCAGCAGGTAGAGGTCTGAGTCCGTGTACACGGCTCTCGCCAGACTCACCCGCTGCTTCTGTCCGCCACTCAGGTTGATGCCCTTCAAACATCATAATGATATCATACTTTGTTTCATCTTAGATACGAGTATTTACGTAGCATGCTGACATGACATAGCGAATTTTAATTTCAGGGCTTAAATTGCCTATTTAAGACCCAAAACCCCACATTTTATTCACCAAAATTATTAATCAGATCATAGTAAATAATAAAGCTACCGAATTTACAGTAAATCAGATGATAATTAATTGTTGCTGCTAGAGGGCAAAATCCCTTTAAGATAACATACTATGTTTAGTAAATTCAAATTTTCTTTCATTAATTGTTTTGTTACTGCAACTTTTGGAAAGGACTTAATAATGTTGTATTTTTTTGCCTTTAAAAAATATAGATCATATTAACATTTCAGGCTAAAAGTTTGACCGTTTTGGGCCTAAAAGCCCCAAATTGGGGCGAATTTTCCCCTCAAAAGTGGGTTTAAAGGTGCTCTGATTTTCTTGCCCAACGAACTTGACCTGGATACCATAGGAAGGAATGATCCTACCAAATTTAAAGACAGTTGGAAAAAATTGTGACTGCTAGATTGGCAACACACAAACTTATAAATGGTGACATAGGAGTGATGCCAATAGCTCACAATTCCAAAGGAAATTTGCTATAAACATGCTTTGTCCTACAACTTATTTGTTTATGTGGTTAAGATCAGGTCATTCATTGGTTAAGTTTGTTTAGGTAAGGCCCATCAAATATGGTCGATGACCATTTCCTTTGGATAATTCATTGTTTCATGTTCAACTGACAGTCCTCTGAATACCTAAAGTTCTTAAGATGACCATCAGTATATTATCCAGCCCCTTCGTGTTCAAATTAACAGCATATCTTAGTTCCTGATAAATCTGAAACCTACTCTAAACAGAAATGACACTTACCAACACCCTCTAACATTTCCATTCACTGCTCTACACAGGCTTTTTTGAAACCAAAAAAAATCCAGAAAAATTCAATAGTTAACCATCACAGTTACTTTGCTGTATTCAAATGGTTATCTTCAAAAACAAAACAAATAGGCCAAACTTTTTACCATATTTAACAAAATGTTAATGAGTAAAGTTAAAGTAACAACGGAGTTACAAACATTCCGTTAGATGATAAAAACCAAATAATTACCTTTTCTCCGATTTCAGTCATGTCGCCGGCAGGAAGCATGTCAATATCCTGTTGGAGAGCACAGGCTCGGACCACTTTGGTGTAGTTCGACGGTTCGTAGCTTTTACCAAACAATATGTTATCTTTCAGTGTCGCATTCTGGATCCAGGCCTGTTGCGGAACGTAAGCTATCGTTCCCTGTACAAAAATGATCGCCAGATTAGATTTCAGAGTAATGTTCTATGTAAATTATACAGTGTCAGTAATATGAAACCACTACTAACTGTCCCCAATGGAACCAAGACAATGAGTGATAAAGAGAATAGATGGTTTGCTGAAATTTCTAACGAGTGCATGAATGTTTAACCAAAGGGTTTAGGATGGAAATTAAATCGATAGTTTATTCATTTTGGATCACCCCTAAACTGCTTTGACTAAATTGTTTTAGTTTGAAAATACTTATTCGTATTCTGTTCCAATTGGTTGGTGGTTCCATAACCTACTATTAGGTTTTAGCGCTTCTATGCCATTTTCAAGTGGCGCATTAGCGCTGCAATCTGGTTGTGGAACAAACAACAACCAGAACTGAAGATGAAAAGGTAACCTAAAATTATCAACATTTAAATTCACAAGGAAGAGAATATGATATACAAATTTCGGGTAAAAAGGAGATGAAAAAAGATTATCAACTAGTTCAGTGCTTACTGGAGCTAAATAGTGGGGTTTAAAATAGTCATGAATGTACATCTGCATGTAATAATAATAGTGAAGGGTAATTAAAAGATGGAAGAAATGAGCAAGTTTTTATCATCAAGAGATAAAAATAAACTGGTGAAAAGTTTGTTCACACTCTTCTAAGCTTTCCCCCTCAATTTCTTGCTTATTGTATGAAAGAGTCAGTTTTTCATTTGCATCAAATTCAGTGCACGGATACAGTGGAACCTCATTTATTCTAAATTCAGGGGACAGCCAATCTATTTCGAATTATAGAAAGTTTGGAATATTGAGTTTCAATTATAGGTTATTGTGAATTAAATTCAAATTATGGAGGTCTATCTGTTTTAAGCACGTTCAACGTTGCAAAGAAAACTTGCCAATGGTTTCAGAGCACCGGATTTCACTATTTCATGTTTCAACAGGCTTTGTTTTTTGTGCTTTATTCGAATTTCGGAGGCCTATGTTGGACTCAGTTCAAACTATTGAGGTTCACTTTGAATTTAAGAGTTAACAATGAGTTCTAGAGGCTCAAGTAGACAAATATTCAGAGTAATGAATTTCAGAGGCTATAACATTCATTAAAACTATCTGAGTATTATTTTTCAAATATGACAGATTTTTTGAGAGGAATAGACAAAATTTATTATTTATAGAGGTTTTTAAACTATCGAGGAACCTTCGAATTAATGAGGTTTTACTCTACCTTGGTGTTGACGCGGCCTGTCAGCTTGTCCATCTCACCCAGTATGGCTGCCAACAGCGAGCTTTTCCCGGAGCCGACAGTCCCCACCACGGCCACCAGAGCGTTCTGCTTCACCCGCAGGCTGATGTTCCGCAGGATTATGTCCTGGTCCTGGTTCCCGCCCCATGAGAACGTCCCGTTCTCTATCACCACAGGGTCCGCTAAAAGAGAAAATAAATGTAAATTGGGACCAATCGTTCAATTTGTCACATCGATGGCAATGATCCACTTGTTTTTTTAGGATTTGCCAGACTATCTCTTTTGAGTAAAAGAACGGTTTCCCTTTTTTGATAAGCCATACCTATTCAACTTGTGCCTAGATTTGAAACTTATTAATTCTATACTTTAGGAACTTTCACTCTAAAATATCCCAAATATAGCACTCATAGATTGATCACTAATTTATCAATCCTAGACTACAAGGTAGCAAGCTGTACAAGTGCAACCACTCACACATCTTAAGTTTTGCAGCAATTTACAATTTTATGTTTAAACGTCCATTTTTCTAAAACGAAAATTGGAAGTTCCATGACTTTCCAACTTTATTCACATTCATCATTGTGATACTAACATTTTAATTTCCCTTTGATAAAAATGTTGCTAATATACAACAGCCATGTTCACTTTGATTTATTTGCAGACACTAACAGTTTATTTTCCAAAAAATGTTGTGACCTTTTCACTTAAGAAGTTTTTATTTTTATTTTTATTTTTTATTTTTGATTTTTTATTTTTGATTTTTTACTGATTGAATACCCATGTGCCATTATGAACTAGTTTGTATTTTTTTGTGACTAGAATGATTCTTAAATTTTACTTGAGCTTGCTACTTGTTAGTTAAGATATATATTTGTACAATGATTTTTTTGCTTTTGCTTTTATATTTAATGTTGATTTTTTTTGTCAAAATAGCTGTTTAGGTTAAATACTGTAGCTTTCACATGTATCATTCATTATCTTTGTATTAACTAAACTGAGTGCATTTATGGAAAACCAATAATTAAATAAATGATTCCCTTGAGACTAGATTGGTTGATCCAGGTTCTAAGCTTTACCTTAGTTTCTTTAGTTATCAATATATGATTGTTCTTACTTTGTCACACAAAAACTGAAATGGTTGGGACATAATCATGTAATGATTATTAAGTCTGTTAATAAATCACCACAACATTGTACAGGTTATTCTCATATTAGTTTACTCAAATATTTTAAGAATTAAAAAGTTTACTTACATTCAGACTGGTCGTGTTGTACACAATTTGGATCAAGCTCCTCTGAATTCATAAACTTGTTTATTCTTTTGATGGACACAGCTGTCTAAAAAATTTTGAATAATAAATATAGTTTCATAATTGTATGCATTTGTGTTGATGATAAAAATCTATAGAAGTTTTATCAAAATAAACTCTTTAACAAAGCCATGCCTCATTTATTTAATTTCATTAAATAAAATAAATCTCTAAATTTTAAAATGAAAGAAATGTTTCTATTAAATTAGGAGAAGAGATTTACTGTACATTTAAAATATTCAACTAATGGACAAAAAAGATTATCTTAAACAGACAAAACAAATTTGTACAACCTTTGAAAAAACTCAATTACCTTACTTAATTAATATCAGAAAAAATGAAAAAAAAATACATTCAATATTACCTTTAAAATGTTAACAAAATTCCAAATATCCAGTTTAATGTGCAAATAAACAAAATAAATTAAAACAACCTGAAAATTGTTGTAATCTACCTTGTACTTACTGCATGTTTATCAAAGAGAATAATTAACAAACACATTGTTATTGTGTGTGGATGGCTGAAAATAAGGCGGGTGACAAAAACTGTATACTCATCAAATTGTCTGCTGAATGACTAAGTGAAATGTTTTTGTTGACTGTCAAACTTTTGTTTATGTTTTTCAGGGCTTTTTACAAAAAAAATTTGTGCTTACTTTAACAAATTATTATAAAGTTTACTACCCAAACAAATAATGAAGAATAATTTTTTCAGCGGCGTAATCACTCACCCGCCCTATTTGCTGCTTGCAATGGTTGTGCCCACCTTTCTTCAACCTCATTAGTTGCTAAATATCTTGATCTTTAACAAGAGATACTGACAGAGACATTTCAAAAATTTGTAGTCCGAGTCTATAATAAAAGCGAGAAAAAGACATAATCAAACTCAAAAAACAATGAAATTTACTCTTGTAAGTTGTTTTGTCCATTAGGAAGGATTGATAACCAGTTGTTGTGGCAGAGATTTAAAAAAGCTTTCAAGTACGAAGGCAAGAGCTTACTTTATTTTTGGTAACCAACCTAAATGGTTAAAATGATTAGTTGATAGCAACAAACTCTTCTCAACTAGCCAATCTGTTCCTTTTAAAATATGGCTCAAGAAGAGGCACAAAGAGGCAATATGAATGTTGTCTGCTGTATCTCCTGTTGCAAATTAAGAACTAATTCAGATTTGTAATGCAGTGTGTTATTTCATGACTGTTTTTCGGGCGGTTTTAATTTTAGTGTGGCCTCCCTCTCTTTGCAATGACATTAAGTTCAAAAGACCTGAATTACAGTATACTCCCTATTGTTCGGTCACCTCGGGACCAGATCCTTGTCCGAACTAAAAAACGTCCAAACCATCCAGAGGCCTATCAAAAGTACCAAAAATAAAATAATAGTATATATTTACATTAAATCAATAATCAAATGCAAAAAAAAACACAATTAAGTTATTTACTAAATTAACATAATTTTTAGTATTTGCTAAGTTTGTTTTGAGGCAGGCGTAACAAACAATGTGTTTCCTGTCTATTCCTGCCTTGAGAAACCCGTCCATGGGCAAATTTTCAGCAACGTTTGATTTCTGAGAAGCTGTCCGAACCATCCAATGTCCGAACCACCCGATTCCGAAATAGAGGGAGTCCACTGTATCCAAAGTCAAATGCAATCCGAGCAGTAAAAGTCAACCAACAAAAAATAAAAACCGCCCGATAAAACGACCATGAAAAACGCATACTGCAGCGAATCGAATCCCTATTTCATCTCCACTATCTACAACCATCGTTCGCTGTAAGCTTCGAGCTACGGATATTTACCTGCACCATGTTGGAGATGAGGAAGGGAAGCATGGAGAGGGGGAAGCGGAGGATGTTGAACAGCGAGAGCGCTACGAAAGCCGTCTGTGCGTCCAGGATGTTGTGTTCATCGCTCAGGACGAACACCGCAAACGTCACCAGAGAAACCTGCGTTACAGGGTTAGTAAGCTCTAGTCTAGTGCGAGGTTAATAACCGACGGAGGTTGTCTCGGACAAAAATGTAAACGGTGGTATTGTCAGCTGACCGAAAGTAGGATAGAATCTTGTTAATCTGAACGAACTGGGGCTGAATTTAGATTGGATTATCGAAGCGTTCAGATTGACCAAATACAGCAAAGTTGTGCCATAAGACACGCAATCGTCTTTTTTGGCAAAGTTATGTCCATCAATCACATGTAATCTTCTTTTTCTGCAAAATTTCTTCTGCTGATCTCACATGATTATCTTATTTGTTAAGGTTACTTTTGCCAATCACAAGTGATTATCTTTTTATGTCAAAGTTATTCCAGCAATCATGAGCAATCATCACTTGAAATAGCATTTTTTTCTTTCTACTCAATCTTCTTTGTCAACATCCTTTTATTTTGTTTTTACAGATTTTGTTTTGTTTTATTTTACTTTTATCTAAACCTCTGCTTCGATAACCTGAATTTCGGATTACTGGGATTCACATTACCAAGATTCTACTGTATACTTATGCCAAACTGTATAATAAGGTGGCAAACTCACTATATTGTACAGTTAACAGACCGGCATGCTTCTGGTAGGCTGATTGTTTACATTTTTGTCTAAGACTATCTCCTCATTGATTAACCTTAAACCTTCAGTGCAGCCCTTTGCCATGATATTGTTATATACACAGGCCGTGACGAGATGAGTTAATAACATCTAACCGAGCGCAGACACAATGACTTTGTTGGTTGGGGCCTTGAGCTGAGGGAGAGAAGTAGCCAACTGCGAGGGCTACAAGGAAACCGCTTCCTTATACCTGCGGGTGCAAGGAATAATTAGTGGACTGTGGTGGTTGTCAAACTAAAAAAAACAAATCACTTAGAACCAAAGTCTTGAAACACATAAATAAAAAATTATTGAGATAGAAAAATAAAAAATTTGTAGTTTTTAATTTTGAAAAAATCTCTATTTCTAAACAAATCATTGTGTAGAAAATTGAGATTTTTAGAGTTCCTCATCAAATTCAAATATTTTTAATAACTTTGATGACAGATGAACATGGAAAAACTAAAAGGCAACTGACAATGGGTGACGCGTCCACCAACGACACTAAAGCATGTGTTCCGGCATCTCTGACCACCTCAGAAGTACCTTAATGACTTGATGATACCTTAACGACTTCCGCCAGGATTGACGGAAACTGAGCCATTGGGAAACGCATCAAGTTGAACAGCACCAAACTTACAAACGCCTTCTCTGAGTCCAACAAGTTGTCATCGTCTATCAACACAAAGGTGGCAAAAGTCCCTGCAGAAACCTGGGAACGCCAACATTTAAAACAAGGGATATTTTGAAATTCAAGGGGTAGAACGGATCAGTACTAAGCTACGCAGGCTAGATAATAATTTACAGTTCCATGTTATAAACAAGTTAATTAATTTTTTACTATAAACCAACTTGACAATATTTAAAAAATCAGTTTCTTCCGAAAAAAAAAATCTTTTGGAGTGACCCTAATAAACTGACGAATTTGGGGAAAACAATATTAATATTTTATTTACAATCCTTCACCTTCAGTGGTTAGAAACCTCCCTTTGCAGCCTGCAAAAGGTAGTACTGTGTCCAATAAGTACTGTGCCCACTGAGTACACCAAAGCATTGATTTGAGTGTGTGCGTTCTGCCTCTCTGACCACCCCAGAAGTGCTTTTGTGTTCGGTACCTCTATGATTCCCGTCAGAAACATGGGGAACAGTGCCATCGGGAAACGCATCAAGTTGAACAGCGTCAAACCGACAAACGCTTTCTCTGCGTCCAACACATTGTTATCGTCTATTAACACGTAAGTGGTAAAAGTTGCTGCAGAGACCTGGGAATGTGAACATGTAAATACAAGGGAAATAAATGATAAAAGTAAGGTGGTAGAGCAATTGATAAAAAAATGTCACTAGAATAACCTTATTGTTCACCATAAAAATTTGACAGGAGAATTTAAACAAATGTTCTAGATATTGCAGCTAACATGTCAGTCTGGCATCGCTACTAAAAAGAATACTCATATCATTTTACTGATATCAAACTCAAAGTAAATTCTTATTCTCCTTTAAATGTTGCCTAATTGGCTTAATTTTGAGCACCAAGTGTTATCGAATGTCCAAAAGATTGACTATTTTTTTATTTTGAGTGATGGCAACTAAAGTGCTTGCAACAGACTCATTATTTGTCGTTGTAATTAATTTAAATAGAGATTTAATCTTAAAATAACTTCTCAAGCTTAAACAGTATGCTTTAAAAATTTTTAATTTTTAAAACTAAAGCAATTATCTTGTTTTTTTTCATAACAAAATTTTTAAAGACACAAAATTTTGTATTAAGTAGTAGGACATGAACAGAAACGATTTCTACGAAACATCTCATACCAGGAAAGGAGCACAAGCCCATATGAAGGATGTGCAGGCATTGAGATAAGCTGCTTGTCTTAACACCTTCATCTCCTTGGCTCGGATCTTGAGTACTTGCTGTTCAAAGCTCGGTTCCCAAGCGTACAACTTGAGTACCTAAAACACAAATAATTGTTCTAAACAAATAACAATCTACCAAATACCTTTAAAACCATATTTTCATCAATGGAGGAAGGGGATAGGGATTAGATTAATAGAGAATGGGACGGTGGCGTATCCTGTAAATCCAGCTACTTGGAAGTCACGAATTGTAGATAGTTATAAGGCTTGTGGGTCTGATATTACCTGGTGGGGATTGAAGTCCGCACCGGTGAACAATAGATCTATAAGACCTTCCTCATAATTAGACCAGTTAGTAAGTGAATTTGGCAAACTCGTGGTTCGGATCCAATGTTATCCCTAGGGTGATCATTTTTTTAATTATAATAAACAGGCAAAATGGGTATCAGCAGTCTTATTGGCCTGGGTTAAAATCCTGCTCATTACCAATGGTTTTTGCGCTACTAGACAATACCCCAAATAATGCCCTTGCCCAAAGTAATGTGAAAAACAGTTCTGGGCTAGGTCAAGCATCCTAAAATGTTAACGTTAAACAACTGAAAAAAATTACTAAGTTCAAAACATAAGACCCAATTGAAAAATATCTGACAGAAAGATAGACATTTTACAACATTTAACAAAAACCACTGAATTTCACTATCACCCTACCTTGATTCCTGAGAGGATTTCGTTCATGAGTTTAACACGTTCGTCTTTGTTCTTCATCTGTTTGATCTGCAACGTCTTGACTTTGTTGGCGACCCAGCCGTTGATGGGGATTAGGACGATCATGACAGCCAAACCAGCGAGCACGGAAGGTCCTGTGAGGACACAGTGAAGTGAGTTAATTTGTAAGGGCAATCGATCAGGATGTTTCAGGATTACATGGGGAATAATCTTTGAAAATAATGAAAACTGGCTTCTCCTATTATGGAACATCAAAAAATGACTGTAATGCAGATTAAATCACTTCCCTTGATGGATAATTTAAACCATCTCAAACAACAATTTACTATTTTCTTCAAAATGTGCACAAACATGAAGCATCAGGCAACTTCTTTTAATGATTTATATCAAGGTAAGTTATGCTTCACTCTAAATATTATGATTTGACAAAGCAATAAATGTTTTTCATTATTACTTAACACTTAAAAAAAAGTTGAAGTGTTTAAAAAGCCAATTTAGACAATGGCAGCTGAGAAATTTGCTTCAACATTGGAATTAAAAATAATTTTTTAACCTCTGAGTTTCAGACAAGTTAAAACAATGGAAAATAAAACAAGTGTTATACATTGAAAATAACACATTAGTTGCCAAGCCTACTTTTCGTCTGATTGGGTCGGCAGGTGACTCTGGCAGACCTACCAATGCCAACCCGATCGGACCAGCATGGCAGTTAACAAAGTTAAGGCATGAGTTAGGGTTTTAGTTTTTTAGGCATGGAGGTATTTAGTTGGCGAGGCCAAATACCACCTTGGGTATCGATGGCCATGGGAATAAGAGTAAGTAAGTAAGTAAGGCATGAGTTAGGATATGTGTTTAGATGTTAGAAGTTGAAACCAACCGAGGGTCTGCCAGAGGAAGTAGAGGGCCAGCGATATCTGCAGCGGGGCGGACCAGATCATGTTGAGGTAAGCCGTCAGGTCCATGAACCTCTGGGCGTCGACTGACATCAGGTTGACGACCTCCCCCACTGTGGACTCCTTGCGAGCCGTGTTGGAGATCCTCAGCGCCTGCAATGTGACGGAGCAATAACTGAGCTGTATTTGACGACTGTTTCATGCATGCAAACTGCAAGAAACACAAAATGAGGAAGTAAAGGGGGTAAATGAGAAGCGGGGGTAGGGGCAATAGCTAACTGAGACAGTAAAAGGGGAGAGTTTTGGTGGGTGGGGGGAGGGGCAATTTCCCTAACTGCATTTACATCCTAACTCGATGAGTGCATTGGGACCCTATTTAACTTATATGAATCATTTATGTTTTAATTCAAACAATTTCAGGGAATCTGATGTAGTATAGAAAGTAAAATAATTAAATATGCAAATATCAATGGTTTTTTATGTAAGTAACATCGATATTAACATCGCTATTCGCTAGTAACATTGGTTATATTATTAGATAAACTAAATAGCGATGGCAAAATTTTAATACATTATGGTTTAAAGATCAAAATATATTGAAATATTTACACAACAATTTACAGTTAAAGAATTCAATATAAGTTAATATACTTTTTTAACAAAGATAGAAGTTTAAAAAAATATTTTGGTACAAGATAGTTCTTTGCTAGAAAAATCTCATTACAGAAAAAGAAAAACAGGTGATTTACAAAACGTATATCAATCCCCATGTATTGTTTGGCATAACAATAATCTTTCTATATTTCCAAATTGCAGTTTCTAATTTACCTCAGAAGGAAAAAAACAAATCATTGCAAAAAAAATAATTTACGAACTCTCTTTACTTAGCAGCCAAAAAGTTGCTGCTGCTGGAGACAACTCCAGTGAGAGTCCCCTCACCTTTCTGTATATCGCGGAGATGAGAGCGGTCCGTATCCGCAGGCCGACCAGGGACATCCTGTAGAAGTACTGCGCCAGCAGCAGGGTCTGACAGGTGGCTGTGGCCAGCAACAGCGTGGCGTAGACAAAGCCCTTCCACAGCGGTTCGTCCGTGGAGACGAAGGCTATCAGCAGCCTGCAATACGGCATAATTTTTAGACGGATAATTACTTCATCTTCCTAGTTTGGTCGTTTAATAAATCGGATCCTGCAATCCGAAGAAGCTGGTAGTTAATCAGTATCACTGGCCACAGGTACGATGTGAGCGGCAGGCATTGAGCAGCAATATTCAGTTTTTGGGTAGCATTTATTTGTCAGCTGGTAATTTTTAAGGCAGTGGTTACAGTTGTCCTAAGCAGTGAGTGAAATTAGGTCGCATCGCTCGGTGCACTTCTGCCACTGAGTCAGGTTGGGAAATGTTTTTTGCGCCGCTTGCTGCTCTATGCATTGTTGCTGTGCTTGAGGTTAGAATCTGTACTGGAGATTCTGCGACAATGCTTTTGTGGATGAAAAAGCAGACTTCATTTTGTCAGGTTGGCAATATGAGAAGTATTAATTAATAATTTAGTAATGAAGTACCTGTGGGATAATTGTGAAAATAGCTCAGATTGAAAAATGGCCGTTAAAGATTAATCAGTCATTAGACCTATGCTACTAGAATTTAAGCGATTTTTAGCACTGTATTAATAAAAGTTCAAAATGAATTGTTGTCACAGACCTTGGATGACGTGATGCAGTAATCGGGGTACCCCACCTGAGCAGATTGTAGATCCCGAAGCGATGTAGATGTCTGTCCATTTTGTTGAATCTTGCACTACACTTTAAACATTGTCCGTGAGCGCGACCGAAAATAGTTCAAATAAACTTCTCCTCGTACAAAATTGAACTTAAACACTTCTGATTACAATTTACAATGACTGATTAATAAAATTTAAGAAACGGCATTTTATTTGCGGTTATTTGCGGGTAGAAAAATGCGGAGCGGTAAGAAGCGGGATGATTTGCCGGTGACATTCGGCAGTGGACTGTGTCGTTTGCATGGACATCAGCTGTGAGTACAAAGGTCGCATACCTTCCTTATCGCAAGGAGCAACTGCATAGAAGAAATACAACTTGGGCTATGGATTATTATTTGAAATTGAGTGTGGAAAATATAATATTGGAAAAGTAATAATAAAATAAGAAATATATCCAACAGTACCGTTTTTGGAACATCAATTTAAATGATTTGAATGATGACCAGAAGTCAAGTATCGCCCGTCGCTTGCCGCCTGTCGCTCGTATTATACCTGATGCCTCATATCACTCAAAACTATGAATGAATATTATTGACAGTTTGTAACTATCCACCATTACAAGTGAAACGTGATGTAATGAAAGAAATTATGTTCTTATTAAGAATGAGACATCTAAAATAATTCTTGATCTTTGCTGCAACAATTTGCCTTGGCTGAGGAGTTTCATGAACATAAATCAAAATTAATGTTTACAGTCTGAGGAGCGATGTTCTTGTCCTGAAGCCCTGGAGGTGTCCAGGATTGTATCATGTTACTCAAGTGGGAGAGGGTTGACAAACCTAATTACACGAGTAATGCTTTGAAGTAACAGCCAAATTATTCTAAAGCCGAGTAAGTATATTGTTAATTGTTCATGTATTTTGATCAACAATAGCCTTAAAACTTTGTGTAAAAATACAAACTGTACTATGTGTAACTCAAATTACACACTAATTAAAATGTTCTCAAATTGTTCACTGATTACTAGTTTAAGTTTTGTCACATAACAAACTTTTATCTTCATGCTATACTTAATTTTCATGATTAAATAATTACAGTTGTTGTAATAGAATGGTTTATTTTAAAAAAACCTACATTTCATAGACTTTCACAGAAAATCTTAGTCAATGAAATTTATTTATTATAAATTATAACTTTTCTTTAACATGTCCTTAAATTATACCAATCACTGAAACAAACTTTATAATTAAATTAAAAAAAAATCAAAACCCAAAAAAGAAGCTTAACCTACAATAGTTTAAAAGAGGAACTCACTTAAGTATCTGGGGGCTGACAAACGTGAGCAGGTCCTGGACGAGTTTGAGGAAGGATCCGAAGAGGAAGGTGCTTCCGAACGCCTTACACAGCGGCAGCAGGATGGAGGCCTGGCCGCTCCGCACCTTCGCACTGCTGCCCGACGTTCCGAGGAAGTCCACACTGCCCGAGCGCTTCAGGAACGACGCTTTCGAGTTGGCCATACTGCAATTTAAATAATCAGTATCAGGAAACTGACACATTCTCCCTTTAAGTAATTTGAAACCGGAAAACTCATGTAATGAAATGAAACAAATTGAAAATTAATAACACACACACACATACCACCAAAAAAAAGACAGAGGTATCTAACACATACATACCAAATTTATCAAAATCTGTTAGTTATTAATGGAGATATAGGTTTTTAAATATTTGCCATAAGAATTACTGCGTTTACCGCCAAACTAAAATATAAATTATCTCCGCAACCAGTTCAGGTAGGATTGATAAAGAAAAAAACCAGTTGAGGTAGGGAATAAAAAAAAAGTATGTAATGCTTACATGTGTTTTATGGTTTTACACCACTCAGATGCAAGTTTCTCTACCTTTTAATTCCAATCTTAAAACCTGTTCAAATATCTCTTACACAAACTAGTACTAAAAAGCTATCAAAAAGATAAAATAATTTCTTATACGATTTCTTTGTTACAAAACTTGCAAACACTAACTCACAAAACAAACTCTACGAAACACAGCCATGCAATACCAGTAATCTTACCCAAAGTTATCCCAGTAAGACCTAAAAATAGTTTACAATATACTGAATGAATAATAATGTTTTTCAACAATTCAGTATCTAAACCATGTTCAGGATCACCAAAATGATCAAATTAATGGAGCAATTGCTTTTAGAAAGTAATATACTTGATTTGAACATCGGGTTTTGTAATTGAAGTAGCCTTGTGCAAGTATTTGAAGCATCAAGCTTTTTGATTTTCAGTTTGACTTAAGCTTGACAAAAAGCTCATTGTTTGATTGGAACATTAGTATGTTCGGTTTTGATTTGATTTGATGTTGCTTTTGCAAATTATGTGCAAACATTTTTTAAAGGCAAAGTTACTTTGTATAATCAAGTGTAATTGTCTCTGGTGGAAAAATGTTTCGCCAATCTTGGAAGGTTGATCTTTAACAGTATTTTTTATTTTGAACTCCTCATTGGAATTATTTTGAACATTGAATTACCAGGGTTTGGATATACGAGGTTCTAATGTATGTTTAGTCTTCACAATATAAATTGTATTTTAAAAACAAAATTAACCTAGTTGACCTGATAGAAACATGATAAAAAGTACAACTGTTAACTGTTAACAATCTTTAGGAGTTTTAATAAAAAAAGTTTATAAAAATCTTAACATTTTTGTTTCTTCTATTCATTTTTTGGCACTCATAACCCAATATTTAGTCAAATCATTAAACTAACACTTTTTTTTTATCAGAAAGAACACCAAAGTGGTCACAAAAGTGGTAAAACACAATAAATATTGCAATGTTGCAAATGGGGGCAAATTTAACAGAGTCACTTACTTCGACTTCTTCACGACCAGAGCGTTCCAATGTTTGTCAAACTTTGGCACAACTTCTTGCGCCGTGTCCTCGAAGTTCATGTGCCACAGGTGATGCGGCTCCAGTGGCATTTTGTACCCCTGCCACGCGAGAGCCGAGAACCATGAGAACGTCAGCCTGGAGGGAAACGAGGACGCTTTCTCCGGACATAGTCTCTGTAATGTTCACACTCTTATGAGTCTTCTTTAGTCATAGTGCTATGACTTAAGGTTTTACATTGGGATTTCGTCGCACAGAATTTGGTACTCCCTTTTCTCATCAACTGCTTGCTGTAGAATTTTTTTTTGCGGGTAAAATACGATATGCAGTCCTCTAGCGAGTTACATCAAAATATTTGGAATGTTTAAATCATTAAAATATTTGGAATGTTTAAATCATTAAATTTAAATTTCTTTTCTAAGCTAGAATTATGAGAAATTAAAATGTAAAATAAGAGAGCCATCAATTTTGATTTCACACTGAAAAATATTGTTTTTATAAAAATAAAAATAAATTATCCAGTAATAAATTCTCTTAAAAAAACAGTATTCTAAATCATAATACAAAATAGTTCCTATGATTCTTGGGCAATGGATGTGTATTTAAATAACATATATCTTTATCAGTAAAATAAAAATATTATGTTTAAAAAACTAATATTTTTCTTTTTTAGCATTCTCTGACTACAGTTTTTTTATTAACATAATATCCGGCAACTTAACTTTTTACTTAGTATGACACCAATGATGTCTAGATAAACATAATAGAGGAGTATCTTTATCTTGTTGGCCTAATAAGGGAATTGATAAACCTTTGAGAGATTAAGAGGGTAATAGTTCAATAAGTCCTAGAAAGCCATTTTTGGGTCAGATGTTTGCTGTGACTGTTAATTTCAATACTCTCTGAGTTAAAAAATATCCTGCGATAAGAAACATTCCTATAAGTATTTTTTTACTACACAACATCAAATTTCACAACTGTTAGTCATAATTGTCATAGTAGTCAAAATTGTAATGATCAGAATCTATAGGCCTAACGGTTTATTCGATTTTAATAGGCCAAGAATTTTACAGATTTTAAAAATGTTAGTTTACTTGCAATCAGATGAAAAAATACAGTTTTCCACACAGACCTAAAGTTGCTATTTGATACTTACATATTTTCTGGCCAAAGATTTTTTTCAAAGTGCAACTTTAGGATCTGAGAGACTCACTAACTTATCCTATTATTATGAGTTCAAAGACCTTTTAAGGTCTGGAGATAAAAACTACTTAACACGAGATTAATTTTGGCTTCGACAAGCTCTAATCTCTGACTTACACACTCTAATAGTAAAACTATCACTGGAATGAGTCAGCGTTAATGAATAGTAATGTGCAATGATCAAGATAAAAACTTACTTCGACAGTTGGATATTCTGAGTACTTTGGTTCTGGTTCAACAAAAAAGTTCAAGATAAAACTGAGCACACAGGCCGAGTAGTAAATGATGTAGCTGATAACCAAAAACGATGGCTCCGGCAATGCCTGAAAACAAAATTTTAGATGAGATTCAAATGTAAGAAGATGAGTTAATTTTACTACAGTAAATAGAATTACCAAACCACTTCAATAAGATTCCCAAAAAAAAAACTAAATATGAATTCAATATCAAAAAACTTCTGCACAACTGTCAAGTATAGTGCCTACCTAAAAATCTTGTGCATGGTTTTAAATAACCATGATTTTACTGTTTAAATGTTTATTTATGGTAGAAAAAATTGTTGTTTTAATTGATGACAGGATTGGATTGCCTGTACTCTAAAAAAACCTCTCGTGATAACAACAGACCTTATAAAATTATAGGCTACTTTTTATAACTTTTACAATTAAAAATTACAAAACTTAAACTTTAGTTAATGCTGCCATATGAATATCATTACATTAGACTTGAGAAAAATATCAAACAATCAACCAAATTTTTTTATTGCAGACAATTTTGTTATTTATCAACTACATAAAAATTACCAATGTTTTCCTGCCACAACAAGTGATACCAAAGGTATAAACAACGGATGGTGTCAATCTTTCAACCCCTGTACCAAAAACACTTGAGGCCCTTTAAAACTAAAATTAATTATTGATGAACAATTTATTTCACCAGCTTCGACTGACCTGCGATCTGGACGCTTCCATCGCTATACTCCGCATCTGGGGGAACCCACACAATGTGCACAGCGACCAGAACAGAAAAATCAACCCGGACGATCTCTGCCCCCGCCTCCGGTTGAACCATATCAGCGTGGCAGCAAAGCTCTACGGAAATATATTTAATAAACATAACAAATTTTTAAAAACAGTCTTACTGATAAATAAGTTAGACAAATGACAAGTGACCAAAATTGTTATGTGGTTTGTTAAAAATACAATACACTTATTCTATAATGAAACTTTTATTAACAGAAAAGATTCAATGCAAACTTCTAATTAAAATGAATTATTCATCTTTGCCTACATAGCCGGAACATATTTATTGCAAGCAAGGTAAGAGAGCATGGAAAAGCATCAGGAGGTAAGTTTGCAATCATGCATAAAAAATTAGTTTCCTGCAAAACAGGTATTGGTGTGAATTAAGGCCTTTAAATCTGGAATGGAGCACCTCCCATTTGATTTCAAAAAAATTAAAAAGTCTGATGACAGCATCTTGTGCGATAACATTTAGTTTAATTACCTTTGAATTTAAAGTCTTGGCCAAACAAAAACTGAAACCGCGATGAATTGAATTGGTTATAATTATTTATTCGTAAGAAATATCCTTTTGGTATTTAGTTTCTCAACTCAGAAATTTATGTAATGAGAATATTAAATTCTTTATCTTCTAATAAGCTAATTGAATTTATTTATTTTTAATAATATACCTTAACAGAAAACAATTTCAAGTTTGCTTTAAAATTTTATGAGCATACTGAATGGTTAACTTGTAAATATAACAAGAATGAATCAGCACACGGTTACAACAGATAACTGATTACATAAGGCAGAAAGTGTAAACTACAGCACTAAAATACATTTGTACTGTCATTTCAGTAAGCACTTAGATATTATTCTAAGTTTATCTAATTAGCCACGTGTAACCTTCTCTGTGCAAACATTGTGCAATTGAACAAGGCTTGAGTATTAACTGGTACACTTACTGAGAGGGAACAATTTTCACTATTTCGAGCATAGGGTACAACAAATTTTATGTACCGTATATAAAACATTTAAAAGTTCCCTTGACAGATGTTCACCTTTTGAAATAAAATAATAGTATAAAGTGTAAAAGTAATAACAGTAAAGTATGTGAACTGCCCTTTTTTCTTAAAAAATTAAAGCTGTCTTCAGAATTAAGCCAACTCAGCCAATTCTGTAATTACAATTAATTAAAGCATTATGCACTTTTCAAATTTACTTCTTAATACTTAGAAATTTAGTCAAATTTTTTAGATACTCAGTACTAAGTGTAATACTGAAACGACTAAATAGTGTAGATGGATATAACATTTAAAGTTATTTGTATTTTTTATAACAATTACTTAAAACTGAATCATTTGCCAAACCAGAAATTCAAGCTACGTCACTCACTATAACATATGCTATCAGTTTAAATTAAATAAAAAATATCCTTTTTGAGAGTAAATATGACAATGGGACTTTAGAATGTTTTGCAGTGAAGCAATCCAAATCCTACTTTTTTAAAATAATAATGATATTTTCATAGAATATACCATTAATTAAGAGCACAATGAAAGCTAGATACTCAATCATGAAACTCGACTTTCACATATTCATTGGTTTCAATTTGAAGCTCTGTACTGCAAAATGAACTATAACACCAATGTATACCTCTGGTCGGGAGTGGAACAATACAAAATAGTTATAATCACTTTTTAAAATTTTTGAGTATAAATGGCTTTAAAGTTATGCCAAACTTTAGCTTGCAAGTCTTTCTTGATTAATAATCATCAAAATTTATAATTGGTTTTTCATTAGTTATTTTAGTTAAAGTTATCCCACATCATTATTAGTGTAGGAAAAATCTACATTACTCATGATACATATAAGATTATTTAAGAGATCGGTCACCTATATCATACAATATTGTAACAGTATTAGTTTGAAATAAATAACATTGTGTTTATTATGAATTAAGTTAATTGCAAAACAGTTTTTTAACAAAAAATAACTAAATTGGTTTATTTAAATAAAAAAGTACTTACAAAAGATACAAATTGAATCGCTGGGGAATAAATGTCGACTGAGTAAACCGGTCTCTCTTGTACAATGTTGACCACAGCGAAAATGAAGTCAGCGACGCAGTGCAGCAAGATCACTATAACCAGCGCCTGTAGACAGACAAGCCAATCGTCAGTTGACTGTTAGACTGTTAGACTTTGGAGGAATGAAAACCCCAGCATAGCCAGCTAGGCACAGCTCCCTAGGGATATTGTACAGCTTACAGAAGGAAGAGGTTGTCAAGGTGGGAAAGGTATGATATGGTCAGTCAGCCTCGCCCCTGAAGGAAGACCGACATATCTCCAACCCATCCTCCAGGCTCTTCTGGGGACGACTCACCATCTAACCCGAGATCTCCCAAGCATCCCCAGACAAGGACCTCCAACTGGGATCTCTCCTTGTTGTGAAGAGTCTCACCCGGGTCGGTTTGCCCTCCAGACTAGCAGACTTTTAGAAGGTTGTCGGATAAGGGTCCCTCATCCCCTCCCAGAAGGACAGGCCAGGGCAATCTGCAATTCCCTACAGGGCCCAGACTTGACTTAGCTGGGGTTCAGCCGAGCTTAGCTGGGAATCAAAGTTTCTAGAGAGACAAGGAGGAACCAAATTTAACAGGAAGCTGGTCAATCCAGACAGCCAATAGACTTACCAGAACAATGACAGCTTCTAATTACTGTAGCAATTGTCAACCTCTGTATTGGTATAGACCAGTCAGAGTGCCAACAGTGGCCAATCGTCAGTAAGAATAAAGTACTCGCTGAGTTGGTAACAACATAGTGCTCGCTTGGTTCTGCCTATTATGCTCTTTTTTTCCACTGGATCGGCAAAAGTAGTTATAAGAGGTTTCCTTTTACCCTCTTGTATCTCTTGGTCTAAATCTCCTAGTAATTATCAAGGGATTTTTAAGAGTAAGAACAGCTGAGGGGTTTAACGTAACTTATTGGATGTATAGGAGATTTTAATTTAATAATTTTTACATTAAACGTCCTTAATAAAAGATTTAAAAGGGTTCCATAGTTTAATTGTACATAATCAGTATTTTATTCAACAAATACTCAGCACAAACTAAAAAAAGTAAATTTTTTTTGTCCAATAGTGTCCTGGATTCGACTAATTTGAGGTCATCACATACAAGACCTAATAATAATGGACAACAGAGCACTCGATAGGTAAAAGGAAACCTGCAACTTCAAGGTCACACTCCTCAGCAAATGTGAGTTGATTACTGAGAAATCCTGCGGCCTAAGGCCACCAACAATGAGACACATGAGTCATCATTTGCTGACTGTCACAACCACCCCATTGTCCTCAGGTGAGAAGTGTCTCATTGTTCCAAAAATAATGAATTCTCGTTAAAAATTTGGTAAAGTAACCATTATTAAAAAAATACCCCCGTTGCAGCAGACCTGCATACTCAGCAAATTTCAAGTGCAAAACAACATATATCAATCCAACATAGCGAGATTTGACATGTTTTTGTAAGCTCCATAAGAATAACATGGGGAATGAGTATGCAGGTTTGCTGCTACAGGTATGTTTAAACTGGTTGGTTTTAATTCAATATTTAGTAGATCTGAACTAGAAGAAGCCATTTACCAAGTTTTATCAAGATATGTTGAGAAATAAGCGAAATATAAAATTTTACTTATTTCCCATAAGGTTAACATTGAGACAACGTACTGTGTTTACCACTTTCAATATCTCGGTAACCAATGGACATAGAGCAGTAATTCAAAGTACTAAATTGTTTGTTTTTTTGAGCTGAATTCAATGGTGCCCACAAAAATTCGATAAATTTTATTTTTCTATGTGAAAAACTAAAAAAACCTATTTTTGGGGGGGTTTATTCCCCTTTACCCCCCCTTCCGGTGGTCCGATTGGGCTGGTTCACGAACTCGTCCGAGTGATTACCACTTGACACGTCTGTACCAAATTTCATTAAGATCGGACCATATTTACGGCCGCTATCGTGTTAACAGACATATATATATATATATATATATATATATATATATATATATATATATATATATATATATATAGTGATAAGATTAGTTTTCATAACAAGTACCCTTTTTTTTATTTAAAAAATTATTTTATTTATAAGATGACATGTTTCGAAACTAAGTTCATTTTCAAATCTTATTCATAACCTCTTTTAAAATTATATAAAACGTCTGTAAAATGTAAACAAATAAATTATTGGTAATATGTTATCTTAATTTTAAATATCTGTTCATTTTTTATTCTGATTGTTATATGTAATAAAATTTTTCTTATCTTCTCTTAGTTTTTCTATTTTGTCATGTATTGGGTGGTTTTGTTTGGGGATCATTGTATTTAATATGTTTAATGGGTCTTTTTTATTGTGTATATAAATATTCATCTCTTCTTTTACATTTAGTTTCATGTGATCCTTTTCGTATTCTAATATTTTAAGGTTTTCTTTTATATTTTTTTTATAACTGTGATCAGAGTTCATTATGTGTTCTGCAAAGTTGGACTTCATTGTGGTCTTGTTTTTAGATTTTAACACTTGAATATGTTCTTTAAATCTGGTATTGAAGCATCTTGATGTCTGTCCTATATAGTAGTTGTTACAGTCACTACATATTATTTTATATATGCCTGGTTTGTTATATTTGTCATTTTGCAGAGTGTTTTGTTGAATTGATATTTCTTTATTGATTAGATGGAAAATGTTGTTTTTTGTCCTGTAACAACAGATCTATTCCTTACAACAGATCTATGAATAAAGCAGTACGAAATACATTCAAAAACTCAAATATTAAAATAAGTTACAGGACAAAAAACAACATTTTCCATCTAATCAATAAAGAAATATCAATTCAACAAAACACTCTGCAATATGACAAATATAACAAACCAGGCATATATAAAATAATATGTAGTGACTGTAACAACTACTATATAGGACAGACATCAAGATGCTTCAATACCAGATTTAAAGAACATATTCAAGCGTTAAAATCTAAAAACAAGACCACAATGAAGTCCAACTTTGCAGAACACATAATGAACTCTGATCACAGTTATAAAAATATAAAAGAAAACCTTAAAATATTAGAATACGAAAAGGATCACATGAAACTAAATGTAAAAGAAGAGATGAATATTTATATACACAATAAAAAAGACCCATTAAACATATTAAATACAATGATCCCCAAACAAAACCACCCAATATATGACATAATAGAAAAACTAAGAGAAGATAAGAAAAATTTTATTACATATAACAATCAGAATAAAAAATGAACAGATATTTAAAATTAAGATAACATATTACCAATAATTTATTTGTTTACATTTTACAGATGTTTTATATAATTTTAAAAGAGGTTATGAATAAGATTTGAAAATGAACTTAGTTTCGAAACATGTCATCTTATAAATAAAATAATTTTTTAAATAAAAAAAGGGTACTTGTTATGAAAACTAATCTTATCACTATATTAGTAGCCCTAATCATCCACAATTACTCTAATATATATAGATATATATATAAAAATTCGAACGAATGGTGTTTTTTGCTTCTGGGGACCCCAAAATGAAAAGTTAACATGGTCTCGGACTTAGGTCTTACCATGAGTACTACCGTAATAGCTTATTCCTTTAAGGAAATTCGCTAAAAAAAAAAACTAAAGAGAGTTAGTAAGTGAGTTTACTTTGCTTTTGACATATTTCATTAATCAGCTAATTTTTTGGGAGCATTGATTTTTCAAATTAACAGACTAAGAAGTCTAAGAAGATTTAAACTTGTGATTTCCTGTTAGTATATAATTTATTAAAAATGAGATACATCTTTACCAGCAATTGGGATGGCTACAGATAAATAAAAATAAAATATGCTGCTTAACTAAAACATGATATCTATAGTCATTGATAGGGAGTAGAAATACAGTTGGTTTTGTTCAAGTCAACAGTTTTTGAAAATAGAAATAATCAAACTTTATAATCAATAAACTGCCGATTTAATTATCGTTCCTTCCCCTTCTCAGCAAAGGAACTTTCTTGTTCGAAAGGACAAAGCCTGTAGAACTCAGGAGAACTGAGACAAAATCTTAATTTTTCGTGCAATAATTTACTTCCTTCAAGTCATGATGTGAAATTAATAAATAGACCATTTTGTTAAGAACTCTTCTTGAATTCGCTAACTCATTGATGTTAAGCAGCTGTTTCAGACAGCCTTTATCAGCCTGAATGGATTGACCCAGTTATCAGAAGTCACGCTTTATCTAAACATTACGTGACAACAATTGTGCAGTGAGTAAATGGAGAGTCAATCTCAACTGATAAGCTTAAAAATACCGATTGGTGTAGAAATGACCTTCACATCATGTCATATCTATCAGGGAGACCTGACTAGTAAAAAGCATAGGTCAGCAAAAAAATTCAATGGTTTACTTTAGAAAAAAGTCCTAAGTAGCCGGAAAAAATAGCTGATTCACTGATCCACATTTTACGTCACAGAATGACACGGTCTCATTCAAACTTCAAAAACTCAAAGTTTGAATTTGTTTGAATAAAAAACAAAAGAATAATGTATTTAAGAAATAATAGTATAAAAATTAGCATACTCACAAATTTGCAAAGGTTGAGCCAATTCCATGGGACATATTTGTACTTGCTGTGGAGTAAATAGTAGACCTCTAAAGATGAGAAGACCCAGAGGAAAAGACAAGGAACCCATGCGAGGATTGTTTTCTCAAAACACGGAGTAAAATCAGGGTTGGTAGTGTTCCATGTTAAATTGGAATCCTGAAAAGTAAACATAATTGTGAGTTTACTTAATTTTATTAGTTAAAAATGAATAAACCCACACTATGAAGGCCTAATTAGAGACGAACTCACTGCCAAAATTCTACTAAAAGATAGTTGAAGATAAAATTGTTAGGTTTAAAATAAAAATATCAAACTACTTTTTCAAAACTATAAAACATCCATAGTCCTGCCTTTGTTAACTAATCAGTCCCATTACAAATTATCTTTCACAACCATGTGTAACCAATTTTTCATAGCTCTCATTAAATATTTCACTTCACAAAGAATGAATCAGGCGATATGTGAGAAGGAAGTTAATTACCGAATCCAATTACTGATAGGAGCACCTAATAAATAGTTTTTCATTAAAGCCCCGGGAGAATGTAAAGGTTAGGGCAAAAAGTTTCACGATACCATTATTAGTTATTTGTGAAGACTTTTGATTAAGAATATAAAATAGGGTTTTGAGAAGTTTTCTACAAAAATATAAAAATAAAAACTTAAAAACATTTTTATTACAATTAAAGACAACGAGTTATCAAAATTAAAGATATTAAATTTAAATTCTTTCATGAAAACTTTGTTAGGCAGAGGGTAAATAAATAATGTTCAATTCTGGTTCAATGTCAATCACATAATACCACAAATATAGTAACTATAATCTGTCTGGTTTTCGAGGTGGCCTATAAAGAGCATAAATTCAATATTAATGAACTTTTATTTAATTGCATCAAAAAGCCAAGCTGAGTAAACGTGTGAATAAGCAAGTGAGAAAACAAGGCAATCGGGGTGTGTAAACAACCAATCTCGTCACATTACACACTCAATTGCATCCAATTGAAAGCAGCTGACTTCCACTATCAAGTGTCCTGGTTGCATCACTTACAATTTAACAACAACAAATATTTAACTTTAGTAAAAACGATTTTTACAAATGGTGTAAATACCTGTTTTAAAAAAACAGGTATTTAAAAGCAGGCTTTTTTAAATTGAGCTAATAAGAATAAGATTGATATCAATGATTCACAAATCGGGCACCTTCAAATTCAAATTCTCTTTATTTGCATTGAACACACAATGTACATAAATAGTGTCAGTAATTGTTTACAATATAAAGTATAACAGTAATTGTTTACAGTATAAAGTATACAACAGATCTTATAACTAACATAATTCACACTTGTATTGTGAAAAGTGGATTTCAACTATTGTGACCTTTGAATTTTTATGTAGACATGCAAATATATGTTGCAGCTCAACGAATGCAGACATTAATAGCTGATTAGAGGCATTGGCTTAGAGCAGAAAGGAAAGAGAATGCTTTGATTAAAGGTTTTTAAATTATGATAATTATAAAATACAATAAGCTTGTTCTTACAATAGTGTTTTTTGTGACAATGCAGTAAATATTTTTCTTTTGTTGCATTAATTCCCTCAGCACACAAATAACAATTAAAACACAGGCTTTTTAAAAACATAATTTTCCAATTCTTAAATATCCAAAGCATTTAGATTATGTGATTGAGACCTGTTTAAAATGGTTGAGGCAGGGCCAAGCACAGGGGGGGGGGGGCTGATAGCCCAAGTTGCGCCATTGACAAAATTGGGGGGGGGAGGAAAAATTAAGGGGAAATAAAAGAAAATAATACAGGCTATTTTATGTAGACTAAAATCAATAGTCTGGTACAATTTACTCTCTGTAACCGTGAGTATAGAATGATAAAAAGGTTAGTGTTCACTAATTTTGGCAATAAATAGTTTTATTTTATTTTTAGATTGCGCCGGTCTGAAGTAAACCCCTCCAACCCCTAGGAATATTTGAGAAGTATTTCTTAATTAAAAGATAGTACCTTTTACCTCAATTGAAGATATCTTGAGATGTGAAATGAAGATAAATTAAGTGTTCTGATAAAAAAGCTGTGGTAGTTAAAAGATCCAGGCCAATGTTCAACTATATTATTGTAGCTCAGCAATTACATTCCTTATCCTCCTTATTGTAATCACTCCCTCCTCTGTAGTCCTAGTTTAAAGTTTAGTAAGTAGTTTTTAGTTAAGCGGGGTTCCTGGCAGTTTTGGGGGGGGAATGTGCCACTGCGTCTCGGGGGGTGGGCACTCCTAGGTTGAGGTATTACTGGTTGAGGCATTACCTAAAATAGTTGAGTAAATTCCACAAGCCTTTTATTCTTAGACTGAAAGTTATTAATTGCTTAAAACTCCACGATTATTTATATGACTAGGAGTACAAACTTACTACAGAATCAGTTGAGACCAATGTATTTTTAATTATTTAAAGGGAAGTGGTTCTTCCAGATTGATAGATCTTAAAAGTTAATTGAACACCCTGAGACAATTAGGGTAGGGTAGTTAGGTAAGGTAATTACTTCAGTTAATACCAGAGGTAAGATAAGGATGCAGTTAATGTCTGGTATATTTCCGGAATATGCAATGGGTCAAATAAATAAATAGATAAATAAATAAATAAATAGCTCTTTATTGTCACATAAACGTTTACAAGTTATAGCACAAGCTATAAAAACAGGTGACATTGTCAAAGTAATCTTAAACTACCTAAAAATACAATCATCAATTCTTAAAAGGAAAAAAAAATCTATCATAGTCTTCTTCACTTATGTTACTGCAAATGAATATTAATTTGTATTGCTATCATTCAAAAATTCATTTATACTGTAATACGTTTTGTTTATCAGAAAAGAGGCAAGGCTGCTTTTAAATGAAGTTCTATTGATTAAATTTTGATATTTTGGTTGCAATTTATTAAACATTTTTTTCCCCATATATGTAGGAGTTTTCTCCACTAATTTTAAACGATGTACTGGAAATTGAAAATTTCTTTTAAAACGAGTGTTGTAAGAATGTTCAAAATTCTCAGCACACAAATTTTCAAAATTGGATTGTACCATTAACAAAGTTTTATAAATGGTTAAACTCGGCACAGTCATTATATTTAGTTCTTTAAATATTGGTTTACATGAAGATTTCCATGTAGCAAACGTCATAATTCTTAAATATTTTTTTTGAACTTTAAACATTTTTTCTATTTCTGATGAAAACCCCCAGAATTCAATTCCATATTGAAGTATTGAATAAAAATAGGCATAATATATCATAAGGCGTGTTTTTAAATCTAAAATCCCTCTCAAACATAGCATTTGGAAGCAGGCAGAATTAAGTTTACTCAATATGTTTTCAACACACTTTGCCCATGTTAAGTGAGAATCGACATACAGACCTAAAAATTTTGTACTATTGACAGTTTTGGATGACATTTGATCTGTTAAATCCCGAGATTGTATTGTGTTAAATTTTACCAATTGTGTTTTTTCTTGATTTAATTTCAGCCCGTTAATTTCAAACCACCTTCCCAGATCTGTTAAAGCTTCATCAACCTTCGCCCATAAATCTTCCCCTCCTTTAGTTTTAACAACAGCAGTAGTATCATCTGCATACAATATTAAGTTGTGAGGAATATTATCAGGTAGGTCATTAACATAAATTAAAAAAAGGAGGGGGCCCAAAATCGAGCCTTGTGGAACTCCTACTTTAATCTCCCTCCACTCAGATCTTGATTGCAAACCACCCTTTAAAATTATTGTTCTTTGGTACCTACCTGTCATATAAGACCTCAGCCATGATATTGATTTCCCTGAAAAATTATAAATTTCTAGCTTTTTTAAAAGAATGTCATGGTTAACACAATCGAAAGCCTTGGATAAGTCACAGAACACACCCATTGTATTCTGTGACTCATCCAAAGCCCATGACACCTCATTAATAAAATAGGATATAGCAGTCATTGTGCTACAACCCTTCCTGAAACCAAATTGTTTACTATAAAATATATCATTAGATTCTAAAAAATCATACATCTGATTATATGCAATTTTTTCAATAATCTTGGAAAATGAGGGTAAAAGTGATACAGGCCTGTAATTGTCAGGGTTTTGCTTTTCACCTTTTTTAAAAAGTGGCTTGAGCTCTCCATATTTGAAATGTTTAGGAAAAATATTGTTTTGAAAAGATTGATTGATAATGATTGTAAGAGGTTCTGAAATGGAGTATATCACTTTTTTGATCAGGTCAACCGGAATTTCGTCCCATCCTGCAGATTTCTTATTTTTTAATGATTTTATTACCTTGATTACATCTTTTTGTTCAATTGCTTTGAAATCAAAATTGAGTAGGTTTTTATTTGTCATTAAATTCCTGGTGAGATTTAGTGCCTCAGATTCAGAGGGTGATATTCCCATTTCTTTGGTTATATCTGTGAATTTTTTATTAAAAAACTCTGCTATTTCCTTGGCTTCACTAATTGTCTTATTTAAGAATTTTATATCAGGAAAATTATTTTTGGCTTTTTTGCAACCTAGCTCTGATTTAACAACACACCAAGCAGCCCTACTCACATTTTCTGATTCCTTTATAAATTTAGCATTGCACATTTTTTTTGATTCATTACAAACTTTGTTGAAAATTATTTTGTATTTCTTAACATAACTTTTAAACCTTTCATCATTTGATTTTTTTGCCAATTTACTAAGCTCCCTTTTAGTTTTACTGGATATTTTAATGCCCTTTGTTACCCATGACTTCTTTTGGTTTTTATTTTTGTGGTTATAAAACTTTAAGGGAAAAGATTCTTCAAAAGTATTCTGAAAGAGGCCAAAAAAGTTTGAGCAGTTTTCCTCAAAGCCATTTTCAACAGATACATTCCATTTTGTCTCTTTAATATTACTAACAAAACTTGTGATATTGTTTTTGGAAAACATTCTTTTTTTACTTTTTGGGTTTTTTGGGTTTATTTTGTTCTCATCATCCTCAATTGAATTGTCAAAAATATTTATAAACAGTGCTCTGTGGTCTGAAAGGCCTAATTCTAAATTCATTGTTTGGACTGAAGATGGTGAGTTTATTCTTTGAGTCAAGATGTTGTCTATGCAGGATTCAGTATGCTGCGTGATTCGAGTTGGTAATGTAAAATTAATTTTAAACCCATATTGATTCAACAATGAAATAAAATCTAATTTTTGATTTGGATGGCTACAGTCTTCCAACAAATCAACATTAAAATCCCCAGCTATGTATATATTTCTTATTTTTGTTGTTTTATTAAGCATTACAAATAATTTTTCCAACTTATTGAGAAAAGACTTAAAATTAATTACATAAGGAGTTCTGTATATAGAAATTACAATAATCTGCAAAGTTAAAATTTCAATACATGATGACTCAAAAACTGTATTTTCATTAAGAACGCAAAAATCATCTCTAGTGGTGTACTCCAAACTATCTTTTAATAAAATGCAGGAACCACCATGGCTACCGTATTCTCTACAATAAAAATGAGCAACTTGATAATTTGGAATGCTATTCAAAACATTTATGCTATCACTCTTCAGCCAATGCTCATTTAAACAAACAATCTGTATATTTGAATTATCTAAGATTATCTCTAGATCATTTTTCTTGTTTAACAAACCTCCCTCAATATTAAGATGCATTAACCACATAAATTTCCTTTCCAATTTAGCTGATTTACAGATTGGCCATGGGTCTTTAGTATTCTTAGCATCTCTTAAAAATTCATGAAAGGTATTACAAATCAAACAAAAATTGTTGATTTTTTTAGCTTGGCTTAAAGAGGGCTTATGCTTTGAAAGCTTGTGTTTTGAAGTGGTGTTTGCTCTAAAAAATAACTGTCATTCATTGAATCATTCACAACATTATACACATTAGTTGAATCATTCATAACATTACATGCACCAGGGTTTTTAGATGAGGAACAGAGTATAGGATCATTATTAAATAAATCTGTTAGGTTTGAAACTGCACTCAGATTTCCAACACCATTTCTCTGCTTTAGCGCTTCACTGAACGTGAGAGCGCCCGACACTATTTCCTCACTTTCACAGTCTGATGTTGACTGTGATGGTGGTGTTGGTTGGGATTTTTCTGGTGAAGTATCTGGTAGTGTCTGGTTCTGTGAAGGGTCTTCAGTCTGAGTCACTCCGGGATCCATGTACATCAAAGACTCACTGTTTTTTGATTCCAAGTAATGGTTTTGTTGGTCGTCAAGAGTCCGTCTAATCTTTGTTAGAAATTCAGCATGAGACAATCCATTACGAAGTCTTCTAAAAGATTTTTGATAGTAGGATACCACTGTAATTGAAGCATTTGTGTGTTGCTGAAACTTAATTAAGTTCGTAGCAAACTGTTCCACATCTACGTTATCTCGCACACAACCGACTGGAGAACAAATTAGGTGTTTGAGACCTCTTTGTTTAAAGTCGTTAGATAAATCATCAAATGCCTCTTCATAGTCCTCTTTTTTTGGTTTGCCAAAATATCTTTCTTTGGTGATTAAGCTATAGACTGAAGCACCACTTCCCTCGTTCTGTAGAGCCAAGTGGTTGGTAAGGCGATGTGAGGCCGTCGGTTTCCCGAACTGCTGTTTAAACACCACAGCCACTCCGGCTGTCATGTGGCGGGGATCGTCAAAGTCACCAGAAATGCTGTGCGCGAAACCGACATCATCATTATTTCTGTATCGGTTAATAACTTGTGCCATGTGTGTTTCTACTATTCTTATTTCATTAGGGCTATGACAGACAGGTGATGTTTTTCCCTGATGTTTTTTAGAAAAGGGATCTGTAACAAATTTAATAATCATGTGTGCTAATTTTCTCTTTCCATCGTAGCTTAAGTGCATTCCTTGTCGGGTGAAATGATGTCTTTGAAAGAAATCAAAATCAATCAAACTAACATTATTTAGTCTCAAGACAAGCTCCCTGATGTAGTTATTACACAGCGCTATATCATAATGAATATCGCTGTTAGGCTGTAGGTCAAATCGAGGGGGAATAGTGGTTATGCAAACTGGTCTAGAGCTGCTCAGGATTTTAAGTTTATTTTCCATCTCACTGTAAATTGCCCGTGGTGATCTCCTTGAAATATCATTAGTTCCAGCTATTATAACAAGAGGATGGTGTTGTGCCTTCATTGCTTGATTGTAAACATGTCGAAGGCTAGCCCCGGACTTAACCAAGCCATCCATACAAACCCTCCCCTGACTGCATACACCAACAATCTCCGGAAGATATTTTCCTTGGCTATCCGCAAAAAGCTCAACTTTGACTTGATTTTTCAAATGGTCATCGGGTTTGTCTCTATGTGAACTTTTTCTCAAATTTAGGTTGGTTTTGTCGTTTAGTGGTTTTTGTGCTTTGGATGTATTGTTTTCTTGGTCTTTTGTGGGCAGCAAGTCAAATCTGTTTGTTAGGGTTATGGTAAAACCATCATCACTTGTATGCCTCTTTTTTACAGTCTTTTTTTGAGTTTGCCATGTGTTATCCACTGTGTTATTGTTTGATGGGGAAGTTTTTCCTTTAGGGTCCTTCAAAGCTAGTTCTGACTGGTCAGAATAAGGTTCAGGCAGTGAAAACATCAAATCAGATACAACTTCAGATTTTAAAAGGGGGGAAGAATGCCATAAAGATGCCAACTGAGCTCTCTTAGTCATAATATTTGCTTGCTTGATTGTGCATAGTAGTTTACCACCCTCAGCTTCTAAAACACCCAAATTATCCTTTTGAATCATTTGTACAAGTAAGTCGGTAAAGATGGTCAAGTAAACACCACAATCAACAGTGTTGTGCTGTTGAGGAACTGTTACCGTCACGAGAGGGATTTCTGTTTCAATTTCCAAGAATTTACTTACTTTTTTTGCAGTCGTTTGGGCATGAACCAGATTATAAGTCCGACAAGAATCAAAATATAAAAACTTGTTAAAGCTCCTGGCAAACACCAGTAAACTCCAATGGGAGCCTCCTTTTTTATATTGGTCTTGAATATCTTTTGGATCATCATTGTTTGTTGTCAAATGTACATCATTGATAGGAAAAAATATGTATGTCTTCTTAGATAATTCTAGGGGTGCAAGAAGATCATCTATGTCTTGAAGACATTTTATTGCTTGTGTCACTACTGCATTCATCATCAAAACATTTTCTTGGGGTTTCAGAACAGAATTTGCCAGTGTATCATAATACAAAAGGATTGTGTCATCCGTGACCCACTCGTTTCTTAAGAGTGACAGACTCATAAGGGATTGTTTATTGAAGGGGCTTTGTGCGTTATTTTTATTTTCACCTTTGTTGTTCATCTCACATAAGCTATCTGTTTGTACTGATTTAGAGGTTAGAATTTTACTTCTAGGCTTTTGCTGAGATACACTCAATGTAATAGGCTTGGTTTTTTTTAATAGTATTTTTATTACTACTCAGGGGAGTTTTATGAACTGCAGTTAGGTATGGTGAGTTTCTATGAGCTGTAGTTAGGGATGGTGAGTTTGTGTTTTGTGCGCTTTTCCATGCTTTTTCTATCTCGTTAAGAGAGTTTTTGTATTTTTCCTTATGTTTATTTGCCACTGAATCTAGAGAATATTTTATTTTGTTTTCATGATAAGAGCAAATATCATTTTTATTAATGCAAGCTGTTTCATTCGTTGTGTAAAAAACTACTTCAAATCTAGATGCATTCTTGTATTTGTCCTGAGTTATATTGGTTATTCTTGCAGGCCAATAAGGATAGCCTCTGACCTTGGCAAATACTAAATCATCGATTTTAAAAACCTGATTTTCTTGTGAATTAGTCATGTTACTGTGTTTGTAACTATCGATAAGTATATCTGAGCTATATGGGTATGTTCAATATAAATTAATTGCTCAGCCAACAGCAGTATAAACCTATTTAAAAAATTTAATTGATTATCAATATATAGTCTGCAAATTAAAAAATCATATCCCAGGTCCTATAGATTTTTCAGACCAGCCAAATAATAAATTTGATGGATTCACATGTCAATGTTTACAAACATTGGGGCTGTGACTCAGATATGCAGGTGTTTATCTCTGACAGTACCAAGGTCAGTAGCTGCACATTGACCTGGTCCCTTCTTATCTATATCTGATATCCTATCCAAGAAATAATCATGAAAATTAAAATCCTTTTTGGTTTATTTACCCTTTTTTTCTTCTCAAACTGTTTGTCAACAAATACTACTTACTCATCATTTGAGCCCAAACTCTATGACACACTCACATACAAAAAAATCACTAAAAACTTTTAATTTTACCCCTCATTTTTGCAAAATCATGTGGAGCTCAGAAACACATGTTCACCCTTTCAAAGCTGCCTCATTTCAAGCTGGTCATAATAAAATAAAATCATTGAGTGAGACACAGGAGGATATATTAATTCACAACTTGTATTTTGGGTCTAATTATTCAAAGAGATTATTTGTAGTAAGTTCCATTTTGTACTTTAGCAGTGTATCAAGCTTCAAGCACAGTGTGATAAGCATTACTAGGCCTACTCAGATATTGTTAACAACGATAAGCCCAAACACTAACACAAAGATTCCATTAGTGGAGGAATCTTCTATTATTCTTTGTCTCTGTTCAATAAAAGTAGGCGGTCGAAAAAATTTGTTTAACCATCCCCACTCAACCTCCACTAACCAACAGGCCTAAACCAAAGCCTGATTCATTCCAATTCTGTTTTAAATGTAGCTTTTGGTTGAATTACACTTCAGGTTTATTGATTTCTATTGATTTTCATCTTGTTTTTATGGGAACTGTCTCTATCCAAGCTTGTAAACAAGAATGACAACTGCATCGATGAAACAACCGAGGAAGTGCGGGTGTAGAGGCTGCCACTATAGTACCTCGATGTCTTTAGATCGCCGCACTCAGGCTTTTTGGCCCATGGCAACAGGTAGTTGAGGTTATTTAACCAGGATCGAAACTGGGTTTAGTTGCCATTTGTCATTGGGCTATGAATTAAAAAATGCCACTAGGTAAAAACACACCAAATAATATTTAAAATAAATAATAATAAAAGTAGACATAAATATAAGAGAAAGAAAGAGCATAAGATGATTGTGGTGAAATATTTTAGTCTTGATACTGACGAAAGCAGAGATACCACTTAGACAGGACTGTTAGTTAATAGCCCAACTGCCAATGGCAACTGAGAGACCAACATTTGTAAGATCTAATGGTTGTACAAATTTTAAACTTCTTGTAACTTTCCTGCATAATATATGTAGGCCCTAACATGTTTTCTGTACACTTGTGATAGACTTAACTTAGTCATCTATCTACCATTAGGGCATTACCGTTCTATATGGTGTAAATATGACTGGATAAAAATAAATTATATATGAAATAAAATGAAATTGGAAATGATAGGCTAAATATAATGTGGGATCCAAACTATAATTTTGCCAATTCAATATGAACGAGTCTAGTTATGAGGATGGTTTTATGGATGAACGTAGTATTAACCAGTGTGGCCATTAATCCGCACTAGGGGATAAGTACCACATCCATAAGCCATCAATTTTAATTTTGGTTGTTTTTTTATTGTTTTTGTTACATAATCTTCAATCTCATCAGCCATTTTGTTTGAATAATATTTATTACTTATAGTTGATGCTTCTTGATGCCATCGTATTGTTCTTGTTAATACTATTGTTACTCATTTTTATTGATACTGTCACTCCTAAGGTTGTTATTTATTTTTGATTGTCAAAGTAGTTTTTATGCACTGCATGAACTTCGTACTGCACACTAGCTAAACAACTAATTCATAGATGAATATGTAACCATGTCATGTGTTAAATTACTTTTTGTATTTTTTTACTAAAACTCTCATGTATTATAACCTTCTTTGAAAAGGGTTTCCCGTTAAATAAATAAATAAATTATCCACAATTTGAGACCTTCAAGTAGCTGGATTGTAGGCTTTGTTTTCACGACGACCAGGCAGTAGGACAGTAGAAAAAAACTCTTTTGTTCTCTTTTGTTCAAAGGTGTTACTGTCCACTGTACTGGGCGTCGCGCGAACAGGCCTGTAGGGCACACCACTGTCCCAGTCAATGGAAACTAGCCATGCCAAATGTACCAGTTCATGTTCATACTGACCCTTGTTCAGAGACATTGAGGGCTGCAGTTTCTATTCCGTCCCACACCTAACCTCTCCTATAATAGGCTAACTTCCGGGGGACTGGAAGGAAACCGGTGTTGTCGGGTGGGGAAACCGACTAGGCCCTAACTGCCTGATAACCATAAATCAATTTGATTTTATCTATAGCCTTGATTGACTTCACGGAGAAAAACATATTCACATAGCCTACAAAAACATTTAGCCCTAACGAACTTAAAATTTTCGCATTACATGATTTGCTGACATAGACAAGTTACTTTACCTTTCTCTAGCTTTTTTTTAGTTTTTTGCCAATTTCTTAGCATTTTATAGTTTCTAAGCAAGGGGTCATACAAAAAACTGGTAGACTTGAAAAAGACAGAGGTTAGGAGTGGGACGGAAAATAAACCAACTTGTGCCATTATTACTAGGCCTATCAAATGAGCTTTATCAACCTTGATTTATAAAAATGCTAGATGAAAATAAGAAAACAATAAACTCACCCAAAATTTGGAGCCACAAAACAAGTCCATATCAACAAACGCCATAGTTATTTAAAAGTGATTTCTCTAGTTATTTAAAAGTGATTTCTCTGTTAAGTACCTTACTGATTGTTATAATTTTAATTTTTTACATTCACAGTATTCATTGTCAGTTCCTTTCTTCTTTGATCGCTTCGTCCTGGTTGTACACACACACTGATTACACTAACCTGATTCTTTAGATTTTGATTACACAACACAACCCTGCAAATCAGACCAGACCGCTACCTTCTCAGAATTCCTTTCACTTACACCGACACCGGAGTGACCGGACCTCAACATCGGCTACCAAGCAAGCTTGGTATGCAAGCACAAAGTGTAGCCGAAAGAAATTGGAGTGGAGAGTGGAGTGAAGAGGTGAGTGGTGAGTCGATGAACGAGATTAGATGCTGCTTCCATGTGTGATGTGAACAAGGGGTAAACATAAAAATGACATTTTGCATATTTACAATGTTGCCAACTTCGAAATCAATAGCAATCATCCACTATATAACCACCGGTCTGACACTTAAATGGAGCCAAGTGGTAAGCTTATTGGAGCGAGTTAGTTCGATGAACTTTATTCAGACGGCGTGGTAAAAATATGACTTTCTTCTTCTTCACTGATTCAGCCAATCAGAACGACGAAAACGATCTGCTAACTTCCCGTTCCGTTTAACCTGATTTTCTGTCACGACGCGACGTGTACACAACCATAACGAGTTGGAATTAATTTGAGTGTGGGAAAATACCTAAAGTACGTTTGCAGAAAGTTGTTGTAGTGTAAGTTGTTTCGCGAAATACTGTACTGCGTGATTCATGTTGTGCTTAAAGCTATTGATGGAAAGTAAATACGTAGATGATTACATAAAAGCACTTAATAAAAATTAACTAAGTTAATTTTGATTAAGTGCTTTTATGTAAAGATCTACGTATTTATTTTCTATCAATCGCTTTAAGCACAATAAGAATCACTCAGTACAGTATTTCGCGAAACAACTTGCACTAGCGGCAAACGCACTTAATCTAAACAAACCGGTAAAGTCATTAAAATTGAAAGTCTAGCAAACAAAACAAGAAAACAAAGCAGACGACGACGATCGATATGTCGCATCGACGACCATCGATATATCGCATCGATCTTTTTAGTTCGTTGCACTATTCAGATAGCGCTGCTGTTCCCTTACCACCGAGTTAACATGGGAGTGCCCCATGTTACGAAGTTTTGGGGGGTAGATTCTACCTTTACGAAGTTCATTATTACTCTATGATATAACATTTGTTACGAACGGGGAGCGGTATTACTAAATTAGTGCGGCCTTGTATATCCAGAGCAAACTCCCACAGCGGACCAATAAAGGTAGACCCAGGCCCTACACACTGAACGCCCACCATGGACTGCGCTTAGCAATATGGCCAAATGCAACTCATACAAGGGTTCACTAATTCGTCTGTATATACTTGTAGTTCTCAGATTTCATTATTTTAAATGAAACATATGCCCCTCTGTAGGCCCTGCATTAAAACAAGCCAAATAAACACTCGGTAAGAAAGAGTTGAGATGTACGGTAAGTGGACTTTTCTCAATGAATTTATCCAGGACCACCACATCTCATAGCCGGGCCCAGGACCAAATTCTGACTGCGGGCCTCCGGGCCTCCACTATAGTATTGGTAAATTTCTCTCCTCTTCACGCACGAAACCCATTTATAATTTATTTCATGTTTTAATGGAATAGGCTGATAGAGCTGGGATGATATTGAAACTTAGAAGGGCCTTACAATGACGGCACTTGTTCTGGCTCCACACGCCTCATGGGAGTGAAATATCCTTATATTATTTACTATTCTCTTGGGATCTTGATCGACTCTAGAGTAGACCCGCGCGATATCATTCATCCTAGCATTGGTCAAAAGGAAATTTTGACTCATTACATTTGAAAACACCGTTGATGATGTGTAATTGTTTAGAGATCTGATGTTGTCTATAAATATAGCACGTACATGGCCTTTAAATTCAAATACACTTAGAATCTACCCCCTTTTCATTTCATAAATATGCCCCTTTTTCATTGTCAAATTCTTAAATACTTGTAATATATAGACCCTTGGGCCCCTTGGGGGCCCGGGCCCAGGATAACTGTAACGTTCCCAACAATCCCCCCTTGTGGCTGCCCTGGATTTATCAATGTCCACAATGTATGGTCTTGCTCAGAGCCATTTTTCAAGAGGACCTACAAAAAACAACGATAAGTGAAACTAAGTGAAAAATATAACGCACCAAGTATACAGGGCATGTCTGGGATAAGCAGCAACGGGGCGACGGGACGTATCTCCAGCCTCTGCCCGGGCGGGGCGATTGTAAAGCTGCCTGATTAACCTTGAATCTGTAATGCACCTACAAAAATAGAGATATATTGTTTACAAGTTATGCTAATCTAATGGTTTGTATCGCGGTTGAATCAATGGAAAGTTGGCGGTCTTAGGAGTATTCAAAGAAATAAGATCAAGACGCAATCTATCTGGATTTCCAGTCAACGATGCAGACTTCAAGTACCAAGTATCAAAGTATCTAGGACTTTGGTTTAGGAGGTCATGGGGGAGAAAAAATTCCCTGCATTCTCACAAAATTAGATGGGTTTGGACCGCTTTCTCAAGATAATAAATATACTATGAAAAATTATAGTAAATATTGTTATGATAAAAGATATTATAAAAATATTAATATCGAAATTTCCTTAGGGGCCGTCCATAAATTACGTTATCTGGAAATAAGGGGAGGGGTCCAGAATGGAAATGGTAGGATGATGTGCATCGAAGAGAGTGTAAACGCTGCAGGTGACGTCATTTTTCAAATTTTGTTTTAAAACTAATTTAGACTGGGAATTGCATAGTTTGAATCAAAACACAAGGCCATAGATAAAAAAATACCCAGCAGTAATATGCTGAGTATTTTTTATCTATGACAAGGCCCACGCCGGGGCGCGCCGTCCATAAGCCCAATGCTAAAATTAACATTAATCTTACGGACGGACTGGGCCTTATAATTTTAATCAGCCTTTCATAAACATTCTATGTAAATTCATCAAATTAAAATTAAACTGCTTAGAAACTACGTACCCGGTTTTCACAATATCCGTTTGAACGGTCATTTTAGCTTCAGGTCAAAACAAATCTACAGTGAATGCAGATTTTAGTGATAATATTGTGTTTTTAGATTTGCAGGCAGCGTCCATTACTACAGTAAATGTAGTACTAAAAGGTTAAAAAAGTTCTGGTTTGAATAATCGATTAACATAAAATTAGCCGAAAATGAGTTTAAAACTTAATTTGATGGTTTGAACAACCCAATAGAAGAACCCTTTAATAGGGCTAACCCAAAGACTGGCATTATATTAGGAGTTTGTACCCTATGACGCCATTTTTTCAATGGTTGGGGGCCAGGTGGATTATGATGGTAAGATGATTGTAGGGAGGGGGTCCAAAAATGGACAAAAAGCGATGAGGTAATTTATGAACGTCCCCCTAGGGAAAACATTTGTTAACGTTAAAGACTAAACGGCTCTTTGCTATATGCTCGGGCTGTAACAGTAATGATCATTGCACCTTTTTAGTTTGGTTTGTTGGCGTCCTGCTGAAATAATATCAATTTGTTCTCCCCTACAGCTGTTTTGATTCTGGATTCTGAAATTTTACTTCCTTCTCGGGGAAGACGTACGGTTGAAGTTTTGACGTCTAAAAATAATTCTTTTTATAATTTTACCGTGAGTGTAAATAGCAGTTTACTTTTAGCTGCTTGTCGTAAGTGTGGTGTGCCAAGTGGTAATTAAGAGTTTCATAAAGTTATTGCTTGTGTTATGTGGTGCAGCTTGTTCGCATAATTTCACAAACGTCTGAGAGTTGCTGTAATGGCGGCCATGTCATGAAGATACCAGCTTATGACAAGTGCGGTGGTCCTACAATGGAAGAGAGTTCACCTTCGCAAAACCATAATGGACAATTAGGATCATCTTCTAGCGGGATCAATTCACAAAACAAACCTAATGACGAAAACCAACGTATTCAGTATTCCATCCCGGGAATACTTCACTTCATACAGCACGAATGGGCTCGGTTCGAGATGGAGAGGTCTCAATGGGAAGTCGATAGAGCTGAATTACAGGTATGTAACTATCTACCTACTATTAAGCTTAGTGTTGAAAATTTTTAGTTGATAAATTTTGATTTAGGCCTAGTTAAGAGTGTTTTAACCACCCAAATCTATTAAAGCTATAACTATCTGTTAATTTTTATTTGAGGACAACTGAGCCTAGCCTGGGGCCCTTACTATAGGCCTAGCCCTTGATTATTTTAGAATCAGGTGCAAATAGAAAACATTGCAGACATTTTTTAATGAGCTGATCTTGCGGTATCCTTAAAAATAATACTGTCTGATAGTTATGTAGGTTTTAACCAATTGAAAATTTCAGTCAGACTAGCCTTTATTGTGTCAATTCTTTGGCAATTTGGTCTGTTTTTATTTGCCCTACAGGACTTTAAGCCTAAAATACGTACAAATATGAGGGAAGCCTTAACACAGGATCAGCTTACTCTTTTAATTTAGGATTCAATCATAGCCCGTCTTCTGGACACTTTAACTGACAAAATTAGCTGGAAATAGGCCTTAGTGGCATTTACTCTCAGCCTTCAGTTTATCTAGAGTAAACAGTATCAGTTAATATTCTAATGTCCTTAAGGAGAGGCTATATGCTTAGTAGGGCCATCTTAGCCTAGTTTTTAGACCTTATTTTTTAGTTGGACTCTTCTTTTAAAATAGGCTAGGAACTGGCTGTAATTTGTTGTGCACTTGGTTACCGAGCGCGAGGTTTAACTTGAGATATCCTAGTAGCTTGGCTTAATGGTGAATAGTTTGAATTAGCCAGATAATAGAGCTGAGAGTATGGACACACAGAAATCGGAATCACTCAGTGTTGTGCAAAAGGATTTTTGTGTCCCAGGGGGGCTCCCAAAATTAAAAGCCTTATCACAATGTTGTTTTAGAAACTTTTTCTGAATCCTTAAATGACAATTTTTTCTACTATCATATTTTCTATTAAATTTACCCTATGAAGCTTTAAGCACTTTTCTTGGTTGTGATATTATGAACAAAAGTACAAAGTTTCAATGACATTGAAATTTAATTTATGGTCCATGGATGACAAATTTTCCTTTTAGACTAAGAATATTTAATATTCCTAAAAATTAGGTTTAGGCCCAACACAAATTTGATTTGGCCACCATCACAAACACATAGCAGGAACTAGTGATGTAAAATACCTGGGTAGGCTATATAAAACTAGGGGTAAATACCCAGAATCCATAAATGATCACACCCGAGTATTTTGGGTATTAAAAAAACGAGTAAGATCAATTTAACTTTACCCTTAAGGTAAACCTACCAATCGTCGAACACTGCTTTATATCGAACGCGGTGACTGAACAGAAATTATAAGCGTCTGCTTCAAGGGATCGTCAAAGAGAATACACTAACATTTTCCGTGGTGTTTGGTTTTTGAAAACGTACTCAGTGTCAAACATTATTGAAAATTATCGTAATCCAGCTGGCCAGAACGATCGGCAAGTTGGCACTTCGGCGGGAGATGCCGATTTCGTTAGTTAGCGATTTTGCTAAGGAACTAGTCAAGTTCAATAGATTATAGCCTATTAACTTATTAGTTTGAGAAGTAGGTATATAATTGTCATGAATGTTTTAGACGGAAAATATATTTGATAAAGTTTGTATTAAGATTTAAATATTAGGCCTAATGGTTTTTAAAGAATATGATTTATTTCCAAGGTGTTCGGACTTTTTGCTATGCTCCGCATAGTATCAAATAATTTCATGTTTTAACTTCCTGTAAATTAAAATTTGTGGATTCTGGTATTTAATAATAGTATTTTAGGCTATCACCTATATTATAAGGTTTATGAATACAGTTTATTATCACGGTGTTCATAAGCATTCGTCTTGACCCTGTGAGCGTGAACTTGAGTCATTATTAAAGGGGAATTACAAACGTCTTTGGATAAGATCTTTAGGCCTATAGCATTGATTTCTTTACAGTTAGTATAATTTATGTTATTTGTAAATCTTTTGCTCATTATGTAAGTTATTATCGGCATGGAGGTCTTTGCACTGTGCTATTGTAATTGTACTCTGCTATTTTTCAATCCATCGATGAAGTTTTATTTTGTAGGCCTCCTGTTGGAAATTATTACGCAATACTTATATTGAGAATAAGGTTCATGAAATATTTTGTAGTTTAAGTTGAAAGAAAAGTTAATTCCGAAATATGTTTCATTTGGACTGAACTGGATTAAAGTTTTAACTTGGAGTAATTTGTGGATTCAGTCAGTAACGACAACGTCAAGCCATTGTTTGTCAGTGAGTGACCTGACATCAGACCAAGCTGGTTTACTAAGTTAATCAAGGATTTTTGTTTAAAATAGACCCTAAAGTACATTACTTTTGAATATTTGGAATAAATAATCAGTCTTGAGTTTATTCATGGTTCTTAAACGTAGGCCTAATTTATAATGTTAATAGAGATGTAAACAGTCAAATCCTCTTCATTTCACAGCCATTCAATGTTAGGAAGTTGAAATTCGATGTTGGAGCAGACGGTGTTCGATGTTACAAAATTTGGTCCGATTATGCGGGGTGATGAAAATATGTAGCTAGGCCTATTTAAAAATAAATTCTCAGGTTTTTGAGGTATAACACATTTTATTTATTAGAGGATTAAGTTTTAATCAAGGATTAAAAATACATCGTTTTTATTTAAAAAATGGCATGAATTTAAAGCCTTTAAAAGTAACATAAACCTCACTTGACCTTTAAGTGTTAGGCAGGCCCCCCACATCATTTCGTGGGCCCCGTTGCTAAAAGTCACGAAGGGCCCCCCTTAAAGCCGTAGCCAGAAAATGGTTTTCGGGGGGGGGGGGGGTTCGGCCAGGGCTGGCGACAGGATTTCCGGCTCGTCAAAAGTGATGACCTTTTTTTTAGCTCACGCGTGTGCTTTTTGACCCGGTTTTGGCTGTTTTATTTGCCTTTTTATTTATCCCCCATCCTTGCGGGCCCCCTCGGCTCACAGGCCCCGGTACCGTAGCACCGGTAGCACTGGCCATGTGGGGGCCCTGGTGTTTGGTATTTGTTAGGTTTACCTTACAATGTAATTATCATCATTCTAAGAAGTTCTAGAATAACTTATTTCCATTTATTTTCCATTTATTCAATTTGTTTAGGTACCTAATTCTCTGTTTCTTTAGGAAATGGTAATATTATTACTCAGAATCATTGAGGAGGCCATCTTGACTATTTCAAGTAATTTTATGAATAAAATAAATAAAAAAATACTCAGGATAAATAACAAATAGTAAATACCCAGGAACCTTTAAGCCTTTATGAAAACATGCTTGCTTATCAAATATATTACATTGTCTAGTAAGAATAAGAAGAGAATTTATAGGCTTAAAAGTCTTTTTACTACTACAAGTCCTAGTAACCATATAGTTCACTATAATTGTGATTAGCTAAATTATGGAAAAGAAAACGCGCAAATAAGAGACACAGAAATTTTTAATATGTTCATACTTAAAATTGGAATCAAACTTAAATCTAGGCATATAACATTTTTTACTTTACGCATAAAAATCAATCAATCAAACCAAGTCATTGATCAATCAAAAACATGCTGTACTTCTGGTAGCATTGAACAAATTCTATAATGAAAGAATCATGGTGGTTAAATTTAATAACTTAAGTCATAACTCTAGACTGAACACCTAACATAACTCGTACAAACCAACTCTTAAAATTTATTTAAACACATTGTTATATTTCCAAACTCTTATAGACCTAATTAAAAAAGAGATTCAAACTAATTAAATATAAAAAGTTTGAAAATTAGAAATGCCCAGGCTTTGGGTATTTATGTCAATTATCTTAATAGGCCTAAGTAAAATGCTTGTAGCAACCATTAAAAGCTTGAAAACACTTAAAATCATCATTTTTTTATATTCTTGCAGGATATGGACTGCAAAAATACAAGTCAGTCTCCTCTAAATAAATGAAAATTATAAATAGGGCCTACCCAGTTTTTGGGTATTGACCCGGGCTCATGATTTTAGCCAATTTATTTGTCTTATTTTAATGACGACATGAAAATGATCTCCGAGTAAATTTTTATTAAGATGGCTCAATGTCAGAAATTGCTAGAAAATTAACCTACCTTTTAAATAAGAGTTATGGTAGGCCTAAAGCAGAATGTCAATACTGGTGTAGAGAATCTCAATGTTTTAGAAAAAATAGCCTATGTGTGGAAATTTGGTTACCAATAACAAGTTTTAACTTTACAATGGTGGTCGTGTGAGGTCCTCTCCAACAGTATAAAACAGTGGTATAGTGTAGGGAGAGCAGCGTTTCTCCTACTAACTGGTTTTTATATATGAAAGTTAGATTGTCATGTCTTACTCTCAATCTCAAATTATTGATCTTGAAGCCTCGAGCATATTCAGTTCATCTTGGAAATTGTATTCTAGCCTATGCTCGAAGCTACCGTGGCCCAGCGTGTGGAAAACTCACCCTCCATAGCTCTCCACACACTCACAATGGGGACTTAGCTTAAGAATGATTAGGGTTAACAGATTACGCACGCTGGCACATTGACTACAAGTTAGTTTTATTATAACAGTCAGACTTTCCCTCATACAAAAGTGTTCTCTACCTAAATCCGTAGCTTCCTCCCAAATCTCTTGTTTATTATATCTACTCCCTACACTTATCTCTACCTCCCTTATTTTACAATTTACAATGGTTAATTCACACTTTAACCTGACACACCTTCAGCTACCATAAGCGACCTTCTGAATCTAAGACTCTTAAAACTTTCTCTACCCCAAATACTGGACTTTACCCCAAGACTCTACTCTTGACTCAAAAGACTAACTCCTCGACCAAACCACTCACCTCAAGGGATGCCTAGCCGAGGTGAATTTACCGAGGTCCGTAAGTTTTAGAACGGAATCTCAATTCAGTCTAAGTATAAATCAGGACACCCAAACTGCAATAGCCTATTAGACGAACGCAATTAGCCCATAGGCTCCGTGTAAACTGTAAGTGTTCTGCAGTTATGTTTGATAAAGTAAAATCTTCTTGATGTCGGAGTTGATAGGCCTAGGCCTGGTTAAATTTATGATTTCAGTTTATTGATTAAAAAACTGAACAAGCATGTGTTTTTACAGGCAAGAATAGCATTTTTACAGGGTGAAAGAAAAGGTCAAGAAAATCTAAAAAATGATCTAGTCCGGCGGATTAAAATGCTAGAATACGCCTTGAAACAAGAAAGGTAAGTGGCAACCTAATATTGTAAACAAATACTGTTATTTTATTATAATTCTGTTAATTCAATGATCGTAAGGTAAGATTAAATATTAATTAATCATTGATAGTGATCACGTTGAACGTTTTTGAGTTGTGTCATAGGATAAAAAGCCTAATGTTGAGGACTATTCAAAGGCATATGTTTTTTGTTTGGAAGCTAAATTTGAATTTGTGATCATTTAAAATTTAAGGTAAGTAATTCATTTTCATTTGTTTTAATACAGTTTATTATAAAACATATTTTTGTGGTGTCAGGATACCAGTTATTTTGCTGGTTTCATTATGTTGAGTGATAAGTAATAATTTTATTATTGGGCTTCATGTCAGAAGTCTGAAATGACTAAATTAAGGCTTATTTATGAATCAGTTTGTTACTATCAATAGATTAATAAGTATAGTCCACCTGATTTATATTATTGAGTGTAGTTTTTTAACAAATAAATATGTATGAGCAATTAGAGGAGTCATTTGTTTTTTGTCTTTTTCCAATTCAGTTTTAAGACTATTGCCATTTTAATCAGCTCTAAACAAAACCAACTGTATGTGTTAATTTTTTGTTTGCTTTTGAGGGAGGCCTGTGCTAATAGAACGCTTGTATTGTTCGGTGAAAGATTTGGTTCAAACATTGACAAACCAAAAAAACTCCTGAAGTTTTTATTTCAGAAGCTCAACGGATTAAAAAAAGCATTTTTGATTTAAATAATCTTGCAAAATAGGCTATGGCAATTTACTATGAATAGCCCCTATTTACAGGCTTAATATGTAATAAGGACTCAATAAAATCAACTATTCAGAGTTGATTAACAACATTAATTGAAGAAAGGTATGCGAATATGGATGGTTTTTGTGAAACAATGTGTGGAACCAAATTAGAGCTGGTAATTTGAGGGTGTCAGTTGACTGTTCTATTAACTTGTTAATATGCTTAAATGAATGAATTAATTAATCAAGCATTCCGTAGTGTCTTTACATTTTGTTGCATATTGTTTAGGCCCTTTATCTGGAAAAGATGAAAAGTAGGCAGTCTAGACAAATTATTGTTGTGGAAATAACTATAATTATAATGTATGCTGTTATAAATGAATGCATGAAATAGGGCCGGTGGCCAAAACTGTAAACTCATCAGATTGTCTGCTAAACCTCAACTGGAATGACTAAATTACATTTTTTTGTTGAACAGTCAAAACTTACATTTTTCAGGGCCCTATATGTTTAAATTTGTCTTTACAGTAACATATGATTCATGATATAGTTGTTTAACTACCCAAACAAATAATTAACCTGCGAGGACTGACATACCTGTCTAAAAGACCGGGTTTGTAGTTTTATTGATAAAAATTATATTTTTTGGGTGTTGGCAGAGCTGGCCGTCTCTATACCTCATGTACGTCTTTCCAGGAACATCGTGACTCACTTCCTGTTATTCTTTAAAGGTGACCATTCATGCACGTGCTTTGCACGCCAAGCATTGCTTGCCATACAATTCTTCAACACTGGTCTTTTGAGTAAAAGCATGCCATGCCAATATGTGTGTGGGCTTTTTTACTCATAAGACTAATGTTGAAGAATTGATCAGCGAGCAATGGAAGGCATGCAAAGCACGTACCTGAATGGTTACCTTAACCCTTACAGTCAATCCATTAATCATTTCTTTAGAGGTCTGGTGTTTTTGACCGTGAGTTACATAAGGCTTCATGTTACATATAAGTATTTTATATGTACGTATTTCTTATATAAAATATACAAATCATTAATGTGCAATACTTTGGTGGCGTTCTTGTAAATATAAACACATCATCTTACAATTTATGGACATTTTTAATGAAATAACAATAATTTTTGTAGTATCTACTGCAATTCAAAATATATATTTTTCATATTATATGAATATTTTAAATGCACATATATCCTATATAAAGTAGTCACAAAACTTATGTAAAATGCTTTAATAAGAGTTTTTGTACAAATGAACACATTATTTTTCAATATACTAACTTTTAAAACAACCCTAGACTTTGGGTCATCGTGTTTTCAAATCAAAGCCAGTTCTGCCAAGTTAACAATAATTTTTTCACTCACCCTCCCTTTTTGGTGCTTGTAACAGTAAAACCTGTTGTAAAAATTGCCTTCTCTTTGTTTTGCCGAAGTTTAGTTAGGTATTATTTGAAATAGTTTTCTTCTTACTAAAGTTTACACATTTCAAATCAAAAGCTTCACCATAAAATTTATTTTATGATTCATTTAGTATAAATGTGTTAAATAATGTAATGAAATAAAGTTTAGGCCTTTGGTTCAGAATATTAACAACATTTACAGTTCTAAGCTAATTATATCATACAGATGTCACTGACTCATCTTAAAAATATTTTACGGCGGCACTCTCATTGAAGGCCTAATTGATTACATTCCTAACCAACAAATCACACTGTAAATGTATAAGTGTATAATTTTACGCAATTATACAATGAAAATGTCAATTTTACTTATTTTTCCATTGGCAAATAGACTGATATCATTTGATTTTTATTTAATCAAAACATTTATCTAATTTTTATTTTTTAATTTTTAAAACTTTTAGTGAAATGTAGCCTATGCAAGTTATTTTTTTTCAGAAAGTGATTATGAATGTAATGTATGATACACAAATTTATCAAAGCATCTTTTGTAGTTATATTTATTAAAGTTTGGAATTAGAACAACTTCAGTTGGTCTATGAAGTTGATTTAGTTAAATATGGTAGTTTGCAGGACATCTCAAATATTTAATTTTGATGTATTCAGAACATGTTAGAAATATGTGAGAATGTCCTAAAGGTTTACTGTTTAGTGGCCTAATTTAGTCCCACAACTGCTAAAATTAGGAATTATTTCCTAGGATTTTAGTCTATTAAAATTTTTGAAAACCTGTTTAATATGCCTAACCTAAGAACCTAAGAAGTTTTAGGGCGAAACAAGTATTACTTGCTCATTTTTAATTGACTCATTGTTATCTGTCACAAATTTACCAGTCATAGAAAATTAGAATTTGTGATGCTGAATGTGAAAAGGGACTTCAAATCAAGAGTAAATTTTACAGTATGGGCATTTTATTAGAATTGGGTCAAATATATTGATTTTTAGGTTTGATTATAGGTTTTAGGTTCAATTCCTCAATCTTTTCTGTACATAATCATTCGGTTATTTTAGCGATAAGAATCTGATAAATTTAAAGAATAATTGATTTAGCAGCCTATGTCATGCATATAAAAAGGGACCTCAAGTTGCATGAATGGGAAATAATATGGCTGGCGACTTCAGGTTTATTTCCCAACAGCAAGCATGTATTGGCAAAGTTGGCAGAGGCATCTTAGAATTAGTCTCTTCTGACATCTATCGGCGGAAGAGTGAACTTCTTGAGGTTCCTTTTCCATTTTTTTAACTTTCTTATTTTTTTAATAGCCTAATTAAATTGTAAGTGTATCATGCCTGTTTTAGTTAAGATTTCAAGATCTAGTTTTCAACTTTATTTTGAGACCGAATTCACTTCTTAACCCTCCATAGAGCGCATACTGGAGGTTACCTCCATATTCGTGAATTTTTCCTTATAAAATACGAAAGGGTGCAGTCGGCAGTCTCCTGCTTAACGTACCTCACACACCTCTTTCTAGGAGCTGACTCATACGGTATTTTGGCTATTTGCTCTGTTTACCTCAGTCTGACAGTGGGTTTTCAACTGGACTGGAGGTAACTTCCAGATGCAAAAAACAGAGTTATAATATTTTTTTTATAATATATATTTTGAAATCCACATAAAGTATTTTATATATAATTGTAGTGAAATGTTTCATGCATTTAAATACCTAATATACCGTTGTGTTTACGGTTTTGTTCAATTTATTACATGTTTTCATTAATAAAATATTTTAAAAGTAAATTTTTGATGTTATTTCATTTTCTGGAGGTAACCTCCAGATGCGCTCGATGTCGTTTCAAAATTGATGCGCTCGATGGAGGGTTGAATAATAATAAATATTCTGTGAACATTAGAAGTTTTCGGCCTAGATTTCCAAAAATATCCTTTTTTATTAGTTAAAATTCAAATGCAGAAAGACAAAAAATTATATAACCATAAATCACCTGTCAAATTTGTTTGCAGTTTAATGCTAAATTTCAAAAACGAGCCTATCTCTTTTTGAACAAAGACGAGCCTATCTCTTTTTGAACAAAGCTGTACATGGCACTTAAAGTTTTCAACAGCTTGCCCAATGAAACAAGAAGCCAATCTTCAGAAACAATTATATTAAAATTTAAACAATTTCTGCTAGGAAAGGCCTATTACAAAGTTTTGGATTACTTTGATGAAAATCCAGTGGGTCAAAGGAACTAGGTTGTGGCCCTGCACTGGCCACTGATCTCAAAGGTTTCAGGCTAATTTTTTGGATTTTTAAATTTATTAAGATTTTTTTTACACAGTAGAAATTTTGTTTTGTCTTAGGTAGTATATAACGTAGACTAGGGTTATTTTAACATTTATTGACAAAGCACCTGTTTGCATATTATCTTTGTGATATATTTCAAATATAATGTGCTAATAAATGAATTTGAATTTGAATTTCAGGATGTTAATAACTCAAAACCAGAAAATTCCGACTTGAGGTCCCTTTTCACTTTCCGCATCACATTTATTTCTTGAATCAAATGAAAAGTGTTGTATGTATGTCGTTCAGGGCCAAGTATCACAAGTTGAATTACGGCACGGAACTTCTTACGGCGTATTAAATTTATTTCTTGAACCACATAAAGCATGTCGTATGTATTTTCTTCAGGGCCAAGTATCACAAGTTGAAGTACGGCACGGAGCTTCTTACGGCGTATTAAATTTATTTCTTGAACCACATAAAGCATGTTCGTATGTATTTTCTTCAGAGCCAAGTATAACAAGTTGAATTACGGCACGGAACTTCTTACGGCGTATTAAATTTATTTCTTGAACCACATAGGCTAAAGCATGTTGTATGTATTTTCTTCAGGGCCAAGTATCACAAGTTGAAGTACGGCACGGAGCTTCTTACGGCGTATTAAATTTATTTCTTGAACCACATAAAGCATGTCGTATGTATTTTCTTCAGGGCCAAGTATCACAAGTTGAAGTACGGCACGGAGCTGAACCAGGGCGACATGAAGCCCCCGATGGACGAGCCAGAGGTCCAGGTGGACGTGGAGGCGCCGTTCACCTCCGTCAGCAACATCACGTGGAAGCAGGGCCGCCAACTGCTCAGACAGTGAGTGCCGGGGTTGCCAACTTTGACATTCATAAGTAAAAATCATTATTTCCTGAGGTATTGAAAAACATGAGTAAATAGTTCTGTAGAAAGGTATTATTTTGAAATTAATTTGTAACATCACAATGAAGAAGGGCCACCCATTGCTCAGACAGTTAGTGCCAGTGTTGCCAACATTGAAATTCATAAGACAAAATTATAATCACCTTTAGGCCTCATGATATAAGCGATGAGCGGAAGGTGGTGGGCAATAACTCATTTATGGTCAAGTTTCGAATTGTTTTAAATTTCCGTTTGCAAAAAAGGTATATTGCAACTCAAAATTACTAAGTAATCCCCCTTATATTGCCAAACATGACAAAATAAAATCTGCTTTTTCATCGACAAAAGCATTGTCGCGGTATCTCCAGTATGGATTCCCCAATGCAAGGAATGCTTATGGCGAGCAGCAAGTGGCACGAAAAAAATTTGCAAACCTGACCTGGTGACTAATCGACACTCAGCGATGTGGCTTTGCTGTTAGCTAGAAGCATTGTTGATAAAGGAGGGTTGATTCCCCCCCACTGGAGATACCGCAAAAATGCTTTTGTTGATGAAAAAGTAGCCCTTTCAATCTGTCACGTTGGCAATGCAAGGGGGAGTAATTAGTAATTTAGTAATGAAATACCGATCTTTAAATGGCGATTTAAAACTATTCAAATCTTAACCAGAAGTGATTTATCGTTTGCCATTCTTCGTTCGTATCATACCTGAGGCCTTTAGGGATTGAAGACCATGAGGGAAAACATAGTTCTAGTAGTTTTTTGAAATTAATATTTGTAACATCTCTTTGAAGCAGAATCACCAACCGTTCAGACAGTGAGTGCCAGTGTTGCCAACATTGAAATTCTTAAGCAAAAATCTCAGTTACCTGAGGTGTTGAAAAACATGAGTGAAAAACCAGATATGCAGAAAGGTATCATTTTAAAATTGATTTGTAAAATCACATTGAAGCAGGGCCACCAACTGCTCAGACAGTGAGTGCCAGCATTGCCAACATTGTAACTCATCAGCAAAAATCACAATTAATTACCTAAAGGTTTTTAAAAACATGAGTTGTACGTAAGTACAAAGATATTATTTTTGAATTGATTTCTAACATCACATTGAAGCAGTGCCACCAACTGCTCAGACAGTGAGTGCCAGTGTTGCCAACTTAAACGAAAATCACCGTCACTTTAGGAATTGAAGACCATGAGTAAAAAAAAGTTTAGTAGAAAGATAGTCTTATTATTTTGAAATGATTTTAATACTGTCAACAGAAATTGAATGATTGAGGACAGTCAAAATACATGTTGCTGTATTTTGAAGTTAATTTATGTTTATGGTAACAGTTCAAAGATTTTAAAATCTCTGCCTTCTAAATTCTTTTGGAAGAAAGAGATCTAGAGCACCATGATACTTAGTGTTTATGTCCACATACTTTTTTATCCTAATACTTACTTGTGTTTTCCTTCTTTCAGATATTTGCAAGAAATAGGTTATACGGATACCATAATAGACGTTCGTTCAAATAGAGTACGTTCGCTTCTCGGTTTGAATAATAATGAAGAGTCAGTTAGCGATAGAGTCCGAGAACCATTCAATGCCAAACGGAGTATAGAGAATGAAGGAAGGCGGACCCCTGCCAAAAAGGTAAAAGACTAACACTAATAATATTTTTCATTTAGGCCTAAGTATTTCAGTCCCGCAATTTATAATACAATTGGTTCAATTTTAAATGACACAAAATGAAAAATTAGGTTTGATTTTGTAGTAAGTTTTATCTAAAATTGATCTACTAAATTTGTTACTCTACCATTATCTCTGTTATTGGTCTACATATAGAGTTTTAATAACTAATGAAAACAGGTAAATAGACTTTCATTTGGTGAACCTTTCCTTATTGGAAAAACAAAATTTGATATACGGTATTTTAAAAAATAGTTTAGATGCTTCTCTCAAGTTAAGCCTAATGTGAACCTTTCACGGTCAGTATTATAGACAGTATTTCTCAGTGTTGACTGTAAATACTGATGAATTCTAACAAAAGGTTGGTGAAAATTTTGTGGATCGATGATCCAGTATTGTCAGTACATATTGTCAGTAAATACTAACCGTGTAAGGTTTGCTTAATGCTTCAGAGCAATTATATCAGTATTTATCCCTAACTACAGTAATTTAAACTCTGGGAAAACCTCCCAAAGTGTTTTTAAGAGTGTATTAGGCTGAATAACAATGATTAAAAACTTATGAATATTCCTCCTATTAGCTGAGTTGTTGAAGGTGTAACCTTTTAAACCATCACACTCAGAATGAGTTTGGTAACTGCACCGCACCGCATATGTGTTGTTAACGTTGATATTCTTTACACAATACCGATTCTAATTTACTCAGTGATTTTTTATGATTCCGGCTTCTGCGCTCTTTTGTGCAGTTGAGTATATCCTTTAATTTTTATTAATTTTAGTTTTCTATTGGAAGGCCTGTTACAACCTGGTTTAAAACTATTAAACGTAATGTTTCATTAAGCAGAACAAAAATTGTCAGTATGTTTCCATGAAAGCGATTGAAGAGCAATCTACCTTGGTTATTTTCATCACTTATACACCGGATGTAAACTTTGTTTTGATATTTTTAAGAATAATGGGGTTTAATTTAACACTAATGCAGACAGAATTTAAGTCCCTCTGATGAACTGGGCCCTTAACCCCCACTCACCCACCTGATTTTCAGCCAAACTTTTTGCATTTTTCCATAACCTCTCTCTCTCAAATTACATCCAACTTGTAACTTGATACATAGCATGGACCATGACATGCTACCACATGTGCTTGACATGTGAACCATAGCAGACCAAAATTAAAACAAAAAAATTTAGGTTTTGCCACACCAGACTTTTTTCCTTAGTTCTCCTTTACACTTTAACTGATCAATCGTTTAATTGTATTGCCAATTTAAAGTAGGTCACACACTAGCATTTGTGTAAACTTATTTGTCATTGTGTTTCTTCAGTGGTGCAAACCCAAGTTTAACGGTATATTAATAGTGATATTATCAACAAAGTTTTTACTAGTAGGGGTATTTGACACTTGGCATATGTTGAAATGTGTTTATCACTTTATTTTTCCAGAAGTCTAGGTGGCTCTCTAACTTGTTTTTTACAGTATAGGGGTCATCATTGGGTGGTACTAAAAAAGGAGCTATCGCCTCGGTTCCTCCTTCCGATGAGGGGGGGCATGTCCGTTCAGTTAATGTTTTTCTCGCAAGCATTTAAGTGGGTTGGGGTCAAGTCAGGTTTGGAATTAGAAACCTTTTCCCTGAAAGTAGGCTAGCCTACTTTCCTATTCTAGACTATTACTTCCTACTTTTCCTATTCCTTGGCTCTTCTTTCTGTTAGCCTGTACAAAATTTCAAAATAATGAAAGCAGTGCACCAGATTTTCTGGGGCCTTGTAATAACAAACTGACAATACAATTCAATAGAGTTTGGTCTAACCGAGGCGGTAGCCCAGAGGTTACATGCTGGTCCCAACTGTCATTTGATTGTGCACAGGCTTATTGGCCCATGGCCACAGGAAGATGAAGTTTTCTTTAAAATAAATTTAACAATTGAACTTTGTTGTGTCAGGTACAGTCGGGTGGCGCGCTGGCGGAAGCTATGATCCTGGAGACGGAGGCGGCCGTGATGGCCAACTTTGAGTTCCTGTCGCAAGCGGACGTCGAGATGGACGAGGACGATGACATTTGCGACGACCTGGACGACTCGCAGGACCTCGATGAACAGGACGAGATGAGGACCACCAAGCGGAAACAGCGGCCCAAGGTCGGTAGCCGAGTGTCGTGTCAGGAGAGTTTATAACTGGTTTCAAATCATAAGGCCCAGTCCATCCCTAAGGCTTGTGTTAACTTTAACATTGGGCTTATGGACGGTGTTTGCTTTAAGTCTTGAAACCAGTTATAAATAACTATATATCCGCTTGTGCAACTCACTTAACATAGGAATGTAAATTCTAATCAAATTATCTTTTGAGCTAGAATCGTGAAATTTCGGCTCAATTGTTACTTGGTAGGCTAAATTACAGATAAAATTCTCAAAACAAAAAATGTCCACTACCACTCTCCTCAAAAAGGGGGGAAAATTTAAATCCAGATGAAAGTGATGCAGTGAGTGATCACCCTGGCTCACCCTGGTGGACCCACTGGGGGAATGATAAATGTAAATAATTTGATATTTTTCATTCAAATGTTTGGCAGTGTTGTTTCCAAACACTTTTCCTTCCTCCTCAATTGATCAGCTTTCTCACCTAAACCCCCCTCTCATATTCATAATCTTCCCCTTCCCAAAAAAAAAAAAAAAAAATCACTTAAGACACCTTGTGCTGAGGACTTTACTACTGATTACCGTTTAATTAAATTTGTCTCGTCATTTATCAGTATTTAAATCCCCCTCTCAAAATATTCATAATTGGGGGCCTGAGGGCTGAGCCCCTAGCGAGCTAAGCCTAATCTGTTGGGGGATCATCTGCTGCTTTCTGGCTGGTTTCTTATGCATGATTTAGTAAAAGACATAGGGAGAACGTTTCCTCAGGATTTTTCACATGTAAATTTTGGGGTGTCCACTAATTAATTAAACCTTTTGCAAAGTAATTGAAGAATCTTTAAGTACAGCAAGTGATGTACTTCTTTCAAAAAATATATTTGTCACACATTTAATAGCTGGTTTCTTTTGTATTTGAAATTAACTTTATTTGTACTCCATGGTTCAATAAGCGCATGTTTTAGCCAATGATAATTATATGGCAAACGATTCAACTTGTTATTGTTTGTATGTTCATCAAAATATGCAATAACTGGGCATCTTCTAGTTTATTTGAAACGTAAACTATTTATGCTAATCAAACTTTGGTAAAAAAGGAACCAGGCTAAATACAAAGTGTTATTTCTAATTTGAAGTTATTATCGATAAAAACTGTCTCCAGCTGGAGCCTGATGAGGTGGATGCTGATGCGGAAGAGTTTCTGAACGAACTGAATCTCCTCTCGGATGTTCCTGTCGTCTATCCAGGTTAGTGGTGATTCTGGAAGTCAGAGTTCAGTTATGAGTGTTTTTCCTTGCATTGAAATTTCATTTATTGATTTAACTTAATTTAATAACTACCTTGCTATTTGATATCTATTACATTGTTTCAATTATCATAAATTTATTTGATTCTCAAGTGTAGCTGATTTTACTTTAGGTCATGTACAATTTTTTGAGTTTTAAGCTTCCTTAATAATTGGCCAACTTTGCCTGTTACGACAGATTTTGATGGTTTTTAGATTTTTTCACTTAGGTTATTCTTTGGCATCTAAAGTTGGTTCAAAAAAGTATTTTTTTTGTTGTATATGTTGTTGTGGTACAGTATAAACTCTTTGCTATGTTGATCTAGCTTTATATTTTTGTTTTCTGTATTAAAAACTATTGTTTTATCTTTACCTTTCTCTAACAATAAATTTATTTATTTTTTTGTTTAGAAATCATTAAAATATTTAAGGAAAACAATATCATTGTATTGTAAGTGCCTGTTGTTGTCGTAGGCCAAGACAACGCGAGGAGAGGCATGCAGGGGGAGGAGGAGGAGGAAGGGATCGGCATTATCTCCGAGGGGACGCTCGGACTCGGCGAGTTGGCCCGACTGACTGTCAATAACGAGGCGGAGGCCGCTTACGACGTGAGTCAATTCGAAAATCAAATACAAATATAGCAGCTGGAGGGAAACTGATTTGGGGCTACAGATTCCATAGAAAATAATTGAAAACATTTTTTTGCGGCTGATATTTTTTGAAGTTCAACATTTTATTTTATGTTTTAAAATAAATTTGTTTGATTTGGATTGTAATATTTGAGATTGTTTGAAAACATACTTGATGTCTTATTTTTGATGAAGAACAGAGTAGAAATTCTCATCCAAGAATTCTTTATTCTTTCATAATGTTTATTTGCACAGATCATTTTACCCTTTTCTCATGTCAAGAAAATACCCTGGTGGTTTATTTAGCCCCTTTTTGTTCATTTAGCTAACCTTGTTCTGTTATCTGACATTTTGAACCCAGGTTGATGTATCCTGTAAGTGTGTTGATTACCAAGTTTGTTCACTAGACTCCCTATTCTCCAGATACAACTTAACCAGACATCAATTGAACTGGACTGTACTCTACGGAAGTGACATCTTTTTAACCTGACCATTTTTATCAACATATCGGTTTAACCGAACGTGATCAATAGGAAATGTACATCTGGAATCTTCTGTATCAACGATTCTCGTGGGAAGGAATTGAGACTAATAATTACAAGACTTAATTCAGAGTATTGTAAGGAACTTTCTTTGCTATTAACTTTTTCACTCAGTCCTCAGCTTCAGACTATCACCGGGTTTTGAAAGGGTTCTAGCATTGACTTCACTCCAGAGTGCAGATCCAGATCTCCACCATACATTTATTGTTATACTTTAGTCAGCTGTGTACAATAATTTTACAAGATGAGGCTTAATCACCTAAGTGCCTCTGTGGTAACCTTCTTGGCAAAGCTCTCCTGGGCCACGCAGTGCTGTCCTGGTGTCTCTCTCGGATGCGCCGTTGAAAGGTCCTTCATAAAGAGTGGTCTTCCTTCCTTGTCCCTGAAGACCCACGGTCCTGTTTCCAATCCCTTCAAGTGCTGGGCAGCCCTCGACTGGCCCAATACGCAGCAGCTTCTCTTCCTACGGCTTTGTGTCTGTCTTGCTCCTCTGCCGGATCCAGACTGCCTCTGTAACATATCAACCCTGATTATATACTCAGACAGTGTGGGGGGAGGGTCATCCCCCTCCACCATTGTTTCATGGTCCCGGGAGGCAACCCATTCGGCCTCTGGGGACTTAATTCTGTGTCTCAGTCGCCTACCAGCGGCACCGAGCTCAACTCGCCCAGATGCGGGGTGCTGAGGCTCAATACACCAACTTGCGGCACCGGACTCAACTCGCCCAGATGCGGGGTGCTGTGGCTCATGACGCCAACCAGCGGCACCGAGCTCAACTCGCCCAGATGCGGGGTGCTGTGGCTCAACACACCAACCAGCGGCACCGAGCTCAACTCACCCAGATGCGGGGTGCTTTGGCTCATCACTCCAACCAGCGGCACCGAGCTCAACTCGCCCAGAAGCGGGGTGCTGTGGCTCATCACTCCAACCAGCGGCACCGAGCTCAACTCGCCCAGATGCGGGGTGCTGTGGCTCAACACTCCAACCAGCGGCACAGAGCTCAACTCGCCCAGATGCGGGGTGCTGTGGCTCAACACGCCAACCAGCGGCACCGTGCTCAACTCGCCCAGATGTGGGGTGCTATGGCTCAACACGCCAACCAGCGGCACCGGACTCAACTCGCCCAGATGCGGGGTGCTGTGGCTCAACACGCCAACCAGCGGCACCGAGCTCAACTCGCCCAGCTGGAATACTGGAAATACTGGAATTATACCGGAATTTCAAATTTGGTACTGGAATTTTGTTAATACAAATGGTGAAATCTGTTTAAAATAATTTTGTCCACTACATTCAGATATAAAAAGCTCAACAACACTTTTTTAGCAATGAGTGTTTGCAAACTTAAACTAAACCACTTGTAATTCAGTTAAATTTATCAACAATTACAAACAATTATCTCCTTAATTAGATTTTATAGGCCTATGTTGTAATTTTTTAAATATTGGAGATGTTCTCAACATTTCTTACATTATATTCACATATTTTTATATTATTTTCATAAAACAAATGATGTGATAGAAAAGTGAGAGACTGTGTCGAAAGATACTCATTGTAAATTAGAACTTTATTTTCCTATTTAATATACTTTATTTGTATTTTTTTTAGTTTGGAGATGTTCTCAACATTTCCTACATTATATTCACATTTTTATATTATTTTCATAAAAGAAATGATGTGATAGAAAAGTAAGAGACTGTGTCGAAAGACACTCATAGTAAATTAGAACTTTAGTTTCCTATTTAATATACTTAATTTGTAATTTTTTTTAAGATTGGAGATGTTCTCAACATTTCCTACATTATATTCACATTTTTATATTATTTTCATAAAACAAATGATGTGATAGAAAAGTGAGAGACTGTGTCGAAAGACACTCATAGTAAATTAGAACTTTAGTTTCCTATTTAATATACTTAATTTGTAATTTTTTTTAAGATTGGTGATGTTCTCAACATTTCCTACATTATATTCACATTTTTATATTATTTTCATAAAACAAATGATGTGATAGAAAAGTGAGAGACTGTGTCGAAAGACACTCATAGTAAATTAGAACTTTATTTTCCTATTTAATATACTTTATTTTAATAATAAAGTATGTATTTATTTTTAACTCTACTTCTAGTAAGTAAGGAGAAGGAATTTAAAACTGTGTGTGTTTAAAAATTATCAGTTTTGTATTTCACTGTATTACTGATTACGATTGCTAATTCTTTCCTGCAAACTGTTACTTTTAATTTGTGCTTGTAATTTTGTATTAATTGGATAATAAAGTGGGAGGAACGTGACGTAGGGCTATAAGGGGAGTTTGGATGCATTTATTAAATCAAACAAATATGTTTTTTTTTTCTTTTGACGATCTTTATGACAGATTTATTAATGGCACTCCTTTGTTCATTAAAGTTAGGGAGTGATACTGGAATTTTGAAAAAAATGTACTTGAAATACTGGAAATATACTGGAATTTTAAAATCAGATGTCGCTAGACACCCTGGGTTATAATTTAATGTATTTTAGGAAATGTCGGTTTAGCTGGAAAAACTGTTATCCGGACGGGCTATTCCTGTGGTGTCCAGATAAGAGATATAGTGCCTAAGACTACAATTAAAGACTTCTGACTTGCCTACAAACATTTCAGGTGATTAGGTGATCATTTTAGGTAATTTTCCTGATGACGCATATAGTGAGTGACGTTGAAATAGATTGGAGAAGTTGTGAGTAGAGCGTTAGTTTGGAATACTGTACTGCAAGATGAATGGGTCATCAATCTTTCAGTTCTTCCCAGGCCAGCTGGTAATAAGTTGCTTAAAGTAAAAATAAAATATTTATGATAAGTTTGTTATATAATAAGCTGCAGAAAGAAAGGTGAATTATATAACTTAGTATGTTCACAGAGAAGAATCAAACAGGGGTCACTTTAAAATGGGTCTTCTGATACGCCTAATTACTAGTTACAGTTAAAACCAGTTAAGTTACTAGTTACATCCAGTTACTAGTTAAAGTTAAGTTAAATTAGGAGAGGGCAGCGACGGTGCTGCTCTCTTGCGGAGTTAATGGTAAACTAAGTCCTTGACACATACTAAGCGCAACATTATAAGATACCTCTGTTTGATTCTCCTCTGTGGTATGTTCATGTTACATTCAAAACAGAGAAATGACGAATTTACTGGTTTCTTACAAAAATACCTGGTCTGGGGATTTACAGGGTCAAATTACTTAAACTTTAAGAGGTTAAAAAATTCATTTCACATTGAATGTCTGTTTTGTCTTTAGCTGCAGTCGACCAAGGAGTCGCTGCGCAAGACGTGGAACGCCAAGTACACGCTGCGCAGCCACTTCGACGGCGTGCGCGCGCTGGCGTTCCACCCCGTGGAGCCGGTCCTGGTCACGGCCAGCGAGGACCACACGCTCAAGCTGTGGAACCTGCAGAAGACCGTGCCCGCCAAGAAGTGAGCACTTTTTGTATTTGTAACTATCAAAAATTAACCTGCTAGGACTGACTTACCTTTCTAAAAGACTGGGTTAAAGTACACTCCTATCTAAGCCCCGGTTATCCCAGCAAAACTGACTTTGATTTGAAAACACGATGACTGACTCACGATGTTTTAGACCAGGTTTTTATAAAAGTTAGTGTATTGAAAAATGATATGTTTATTTGTTCAAAAACTCCACTAAAGCCTTTTACATTAGTTTTGTGGCTACTTTATGGGCATACAGAATATTTATATAACATAAAAAAATATATTTCAAAATGCAGTACATGTACCACAAAAATTATTGTTATTGCAATATAGTCTGTATACTGTACAACAATGTGTTTGTATTGACAAGAACTGCATTAAAGTATTGTACATTAGTGATTTGAATATTTTGTATAATAAATAAGTACATGCAACATATATATATGTTATATGAAGCCTTAACCCCTTACTCGCCGCGCACGAGTTAACTCGTGGTAGTATTCTGCATGCGCTCCGCCACGCACGAGATCACCCTCGCTTTTTCATGAGCTGTCTTTATTTATAACACAGTAAGCCCCTCTTATATGAGCCATTGTATAGAAAACTCCTTGGCTTATGAGCTATATATGTATAAACTATTGGTCTGTAGATACAACTTCATATATGAGCCATTGGTCCATAAAAATCTTCCTGGCTCATCTGTGGGCTCATATATGAGCCATTGGTCTGTGGAAATAACTCCCTGGCTTACATGAGCCATTAGTCTGTAGAAATGACTCCACGGCTCGTAAATGAGCCAGTGTATTTTGTAAGCTCAGTCCGACGGTTGGCTGACTCAGATTGTGTCGCAGGTCAGCGTCGCTGGACGTGGAGCCCCTGTACACGTTCAGGTGTCACACGGGCCCCGTGCTGTGTCTGGCGATGAGCGTGACGGGCGAGCAGTGCTTCAGCGGCGCCACTGACGCGGCCATCCACTGCTGGAACCTGCCCTCCGCCAACATCGACCCCTACGACTCCTTCGGTGAGTGACCCATAAGTCGCACCTATTTGTCTAGAGTTCAGCTACACCAAGTGGTGAAAACACACAAGAGACCCCAAGACTGAGTACTAGTAAAGGCCGTAGTCAGAAAAGGATAAATTTCTTAAAATATTGTTTTTACAGTAGACGCCCTCTAGTTCAGCTTCGATTGGATCGGCCGCCGGGTGGTTTGAGTAGTAAACAATTTATGTCAGTTTAGTTTACAGGCAAGCTTGTAATTGATGGACACACGTCACCTCAACTAACAAACGATGTTATCCTTTCAGTAGAGGAACACTGTACAGTAAGATTTCATCTGGGATTTCGTTTGCATAAGAAAAGAAAATAACAGATTTCTTTTAATTTATAGGTTATGTTACGATCCAAGTTATACGTATAAACAGTGCTTGATTTGTAAAAATTGAGGTACCGGAACTGTAATTTGACAATTGTATATAACCCCCCCCCTTTATCATTTTTGCCCTCAATAAAGTATTGTTTGGCTATGTGATTAATTAGGTCGATTTAAAAAGTCACATTTTATCCGACTCAAATTTTTTGATAAGTAAATTAAAAACTAACAAAGCATGTGTTTACTAAAAAATAGTCTAAAAAATTCTAGTTATTTTATGACGCCTTGTGAGAGTATTCAGGTCTTTTTGGCGTTTTCAAGATTCGGCTTAGCTCAAAAAGAGCGTAATTTCAGGCCGAAATTCCGCGCGTAATTTCCGTTCATTTTAAGCGATCGTTATTTTCGGTACTCCGGCACATATAGCGAATTCTCCGGCCAATCATAAGCGATCGTCTTTTGTGGCAAATTCCCTGGCCGATTACATGCGATTGTCTTGTGCGGCGAAGTCTTCGGCCGATCATACGCGATCGCCTTTTGTGGCAAACTCTCCGGCCGATTACACGCGATTGTCTTGTGCGGCGAATTATTCGGCCGATCATATACGATCGTCGTTTGCGGCAAATTCTCCGCCGATTACACGCTATTGTCTTGTGCGGCAAATTATCCGTCCGATTACACGCGATTGTCTCTTGCAAAAAATACTTCGGCCGATTATACACAATCAACTCTTGCGGCAGAAAGAGGTCCCGGAACGTCGTTCCGCCGCAAATCCAAGCACTGCGTATGAATTAATTTGATCAAATAAATTTCTAATGTGTTTTTACAGTACATAATGAGTTTTTCTGTTCACTTTATATCCTCAGTACAGTATTGGTGAAAACGTACCTATCTACGAGTGATGCAATATGACAAATCAAATCAAATCAAATCAAATCAAAAATATCTTTATTCATATCGCACATAATAGTACAGAATGGTGTCAATCAACATTACATTGAGTCTTATAACTAAGCATCTAAAAATAATTTTTCTTGACTTTACAATAACTTAACTTTCTAAAGAATGGAAAAACTCGTCAATCGTATACAAAGGTCTACTGATTAGGAATATTTTTAAATGTTTTTTGAATAAATTAATGTCAGATATAGTTTTAATGTTATCAGGTAAGTTATTATAAAATTTTATACCATTATATGAAGGGGTTTTCTCGTACATCGATGAATTATGCCTATTGTATGCCAGTTGATTACCTTTTCTGGTTGAATAGTTATGAAAAGAATTTAGTTTTGGAAATGTTTCTAAATTTGATTTAATATGAAGGACTAATTGATAAATATATAAGCTGCACACTGTCATAATTCCTGTTTCTTTGAAATATTCTTTAACTGATTCTTTATATTTTAATTTTAACATGATACGTAAAGCTTTTTTCTGAAGTATTAGGATACTATTCAAGTTATTTACTGTTGTACAACCATAAAGGCATAGCCCAAAAGAAATGTGTGATTCAATCAATGCATGATATATAATTTTTAAGGTTTTAAAACAACTGAATTTTGTCATTTCAACGGAACTTTTTTGACAGTTCAACATAGAGATGTCAAAATATTTTATTTGGCAAATAAGCACTGTAAACATGTTTAAATTACGTGTTTTGATGACTTCTCAGCATAGGTAATGAGTTTAATAGGGTTATTTTACATTTTGATATTGCATCCGGATAGTCTGACCATTTTGTGGTCCGGCCGGTGGTCCAGTCCTGAGGTGGCCGAACTAGAGGGCGTCTACTGTAACATATACAAATAATTCGCATAGACAAATGACTTTTTGAGGATGGGAGTCCTGTACCTCCTAGTAAATTATAGTTCCTTTACCTCAGTTTTTACAAATCAAGAGCTGGTTTCAACCTTTCAATTCAATTCAAAATCTCTTTATTCGCAAAGTACACACAATGTACATAAATAGTGTCAGTAATTGTTTACAATATAAAGTACAACAGATCTTATAACTTACTTAATTCACATTTGTATTGTGAAAACTGGAAGCTTTTCAAAAACCTGATTAGACTTCCTCTAGTGAGTAATGGGGATCATTCACCAAAAAAGATTTTAACTTCCATTTATACTTAAATTGATCCTGAATTCCTCTAATTTCTACTGGTAAAATATTCCAAAATTTTGAGCCCATATATGTTGGTAAAAAACGAAAGTCTATGTTTTTGAATGTCATTTATTGTTTTGTTTTTGTGTTGTATTGATGATATTCAGAGCCCAAATTAATCTGTGTGTTGCAGAGCCGACGGTGCTCCACAGCAGCCTGCTAGGCCACACGGACGCGGTGTGGGGCCTCAGCATCCACCCGCAGCGACAGCAGCTGCTGTCCTGCTCCGCCGACGGCACCGTCAAACTGTGGTCCCCGCAGAACTCCAAGCTGCTCGCCTCATACACCTCCGAACAAGGTATCAGCGTCTTGTTGACTTGCAGCTTTTCTTACATTTCTGTTTTGTTTGTTTTTTTTCATGTTGGAAAGAGGAAGAAATAGCCCATGCTCAACAATACCATGCTTGAAAACCTTCTAACGGCAATAGACTATTCCTATTCTTAGTTTGTTGAGGAAAAGCCAAAGGCTTAATAGGTCTTTAAGTAAGGAAAGGGATAGGGTTTCAGCTAGCTTACCTAAGAAATAAAGTTCATGGCAGTAAAAGATAGAAACAAATAAAGAGTCACATAAAAACTCTCTGACTCTTTATTAGTTTCTATCTGCTGCTGCCATTGAACTTTATTTCTCAGGTAAGGTAGCTGAAAACCTGTTCATTTCCTTACTTAAAGACCTATTCCTATTCTTAGTGACTTGATGAGTTGTGTGAACATTGTGAGTTGATGTTGTGTGAACATTGTGAGTTGACGAGTTGTCGTTGTGCAGACGGAGTGCCGACGTCGGTAGACTTTGTGCGGGACGAGGCAGACAAGATGGTGGCCGCGTACAACTCGGGCGACTGCGTGCTGTTCGATCTGGAGACGACCAAGCCCATCCTGAGGTTGGAGTCATCACAGGTGAGTCTCCGTTGCTGACACAAAGTAGATAAGATGGATTTTCAGACTTTATTTTAAAGGTAGTGACGTTGTTGTGGTATCATACCTAGTATAATGGCTCCTTCTTCAGATTGTAGGGAGTTCATAGTATACTAGGAAGGAAGAAGAACAGTTTCCTCCTTCTTCACAGGAAACTGTTCTTTTTCCTTCCCAGTGTACAATGAACTCTCTACTGTCTGAAGAAGGAGCCAGGGGCTTTTAAAATTCGTTTTGTTTTTGTGTTTTTTTTTAGTGCTCTTCAGCAGTTTTAACCACTAGGTAGGCCTGCTGACTCCCCTATCCTACCATGATTTTTTACAAAAAAAATAGGTACTTTACAGGAGGCCACACTTGTACAACGCGCTACGGCGGTTATGTTAGGTTAGGTTATCATAAATATGTTAATAGGACTTTCCTCGTTTCGTTACGCATCGAACGATATCAGATGAGTTATGCTTTCACCCGCCAAATCCCCTCCAAGTAGGCTAAGGTCAGGTTGTTGACCGGAGTGTGTGCATCCCTTCCCAACAGAATTTGGCGGGCAAAGTATCACTCATCCGGTATCATTTGATTCGTAACAAAACAAGTGAAGTCCCAGTAACATTATGATACCTAACCCAACATAACCGCCAATGAACACTAAATAAGGACGTCGATTGAGTGAAGTCGCTATCGGCGGCATTGACGCGTTCAACTCAATCCTTGCCAACATAGCTGTCTTCTGGGAAGCAGAAATCAAAGGCTGCTCATCATAATTATGTCCAATTTGAACAGGAAGTCAATCAAAGTATTTTCTTTCCAATTATGTTGTCATTTTTGATATCCAGTAAAAAAATCTCTCAAAAAACAGTCTTCCCGACAAAGTACTGAGATTGTTGTAGATCTAGGTTTTGTCTTTGTCCGATCGCTTAAGTCCGTGTTTGTCCGCCAGGAGGGTGTGCTGGGCAGGCAGATCAACAGGGCGGTGTGCCACCCGACGCTGCCGCTGACGATGACTGCCCACGAGGACCGACATATCCGGTTCTTCGACAACACGTCGGGCAAGATGGTCCACAGCATGGTGGCGCACCTGGATGCAGTCACCAGCCTCGCTGTTGATCCCAACGGCCTCTACCTCCTCTCCGGCAGTGAGTGCACATTTGTGTTTAGTTTACGCCCTAACGCTGCAAAAATGGAAGTTTTTACTATGTGTGTTGCGGGGATAAAGAAGATCTTTTCCACCCTAGGGAGGAAAAATCAGCTGATATCGAGGTAGTCAGCAGTTTGTTTTTACAATGCAATAATGAAGTGATGATAAACCTGATTTTTTTTAGTCATATCACACCATGTACAAAGGTAATGCTATTGATTATCTTCTTAATAGATGTGAAACCTAATGGTGACTCCAATGAGCAAAAACGCAAGAGCTACCTTGCATGTGCTGTTAGGAAACAGAGCTCAGTAAACAGTATTGTGCAGCTGGATGCCAGTTAGTAATTGTTGAATTCGACAGAATAAATTATACGGTTATCGCAAAAAAAAGAATGTGCTCGACTCACCCCAATTATTTCCACTCATAAACAGAAGATGGATATGCAGTATATTTTTCAAAACTACTGTAAAAACTTAGATATGGTACTGTTAAATTTTAGGTTCTCAGTAACTACATGATGTTTTTTGATGTATGATGATTTTAACTAAACCCTGGCTGAACACGTGTTGCGACAATAGACAATAGACAAACTTGGGAGTCAGAGGGTTAACACGTGGGTGTGTGCCGGCAGGTCACGACTGCAGCATTAGGCTGTGGAACCTGGACAACAAGACGTGCGTGCAGGAGATCACGGCGCACCGCAAGAAGTTCGACGAGGCCATCCTGGACGTGGCCTTCCACCCGTCGCGGCCCTACATCGCCTCCGCCGGCGCTGACGCCCTCGCCAAGGTCTTCGTCTAGCTGGGTACGTGTAAATCGATAAATAAATAAATAGGGTACTTTGGTATTATACGGAGGCTGCCCTCAAACAGTGCGCTGTGGCGGTTATGTTAAGTTAGGTTATCATAAATATGTTAGTAGGAGTTTCCTCATTTCATTACAAATCAAACGATACCAAATGAGTCATACTTTCGCCCGCCAAAACCCATTGATGGGTGATGCGCGCGCCCCGATCAATGACGAGACCTGTGCCTACTTGGAGGGGATTTGGCAGGCAAAAGTATGACTCATCTGGTATTGTTTGATACTGTTTTATGGTATTTGGAAGTAGCTTGACTGGGACTGATCCCTGTCTCTGGAACTAGCTCCTTGGTGAGGGACTTGATGGTCTTCCTGGGCCAATATTTTGGGGCCAGCCTTTCAGCTCGCCAGTTCTCAGCTGGCTTGCCAGCTCATCTGCGGGGTTGTTCCCCTTGTTGCGGCCTGGGATCTCCTGACGGTTCGGATCCGGGTCTTGACTTTGTTCTCGACCACTGGTCCTACCCAGAGTGAGGGCAAAGGTCTGCTGGCGCTGAAAACGGGGAACCTGGCAGGGCCCACGTCAGGTCTAGGGATGGAGCGAGTTTTCGCCATCCATTGGAGGGGGTTATTCGGGTAGCCTCTGTTGAGCAAGGGTGTCGGGTTTCTTAACCTAGCATCCCGGGTGGGACTCACTTCTAATCCCGCCTCCGTAATGGGAACCCAATAGCGGAAGGCAGTGAGGCTGGATGCATGGGCAAACAAAGTACCACGGGTGCTGGTGTTAAGCCCCGCTGGCTCTGGCTGGGGTCGACTCTCGGTCAAGGCTGATGGATCCAGCGTTTGAGGTCGGCATTGTGGTAGTTTGTGGTTATGAAATGGGCAGGGCTATCCCCCCGGGCTCCTGGTGTCACCATCATGGGTCCAGTTTGTCCTGTTCTGGCTCAAAAAGGAAGCTAAGCTGTCAGGGGTAAGTTAGGCTCCGTGCGAAGCTCACGTATACCTCTACCCTGACGATGCGGTTGGTGACTCTTGCTTTCCGAGGCACTTGTTTTCCTTCCACGTTGGATGGTGGACATGAAAAGTCAGTAGTAAGCCATCCCGCCAGCCAGGGGCGATGGCCTCAATCCTGGCTGGGGCCAGGTTAGGCTTAAGCTCAGGTACCGGCTATGGAAAGCGGTTCGCCGCGACTCCATGAAGTGAAGTGAAGTGAAGTGAAGTTTATTTCTCAATAAAGTCGATATACATATATGCAGATAAAAAACACTTTTAATCCTTGAATAGACAGAATAGTGGAGACTATATGGTTTTCATTGTTGTTACTTGTATATCAATACAACGAAATTTCATCTCAAATCCTCCAACTAGCTATTCTAATTTAAATTTCCTAGAGTGAAAAATATGTTTGGATAGGGCCTACTTGAGTGTTCAGAAAGGTAGAAAAGTACTCTGTGAGTCATCAAAAGCCTTGGAATAGGTCCAGCTTGGTTGCTGGTATGATTCCAGAGGGGAAAGATAGAGTTAAAGTATTATAAAATCTTTTTCACAACACTACACTTGTAAGTAGCCGATTTCCGCTTCCGTTTCAGTGTGGGAAGTCGCCGTTTACAAAAGAGTACGGCAAATATCAGCTGGAGTGCGGTAAAGAGTTTGCATTGAGCATTTACCGCACGAGTGCAGTAAATGCTCAATGTTGCCAACTCAAGAAAAAAATAGTATATCACACAATTCATATTCATTATACATAAACACAACATACACATTTTAACTTTGACAACCATATCTCAATTGTAACTAAACTGGTTTCCTAGGTTGCGACTATGTACAGTTAACAGCGATAAGTTAATAAAGAGTAGTATTATTTAATCAATTGTTGCCGTCTGTGTGATGATAAGACGTATTCCTAGAAAGGCTTACTCGGTCGCTGAACAGCAGAGATAACGCTTTTTGTTCTCTCCCCTGCACAGATAAATATAGTTTTGTTCGTATTTTCTCCCTACAGTTTATTCAATATTTTTAAAATTTTTTAACTTTAATAGAAGTGTTGTTTCTTACTTACCCTGTATATTTGTTGCTGGTAGTGTCGCGAAAACTATCGTACACAACTCATCCGGGAAGGTGTTTACGTTGCTCGCATGACATTCCCGCGCTCTGCAAGCGTCGCGCGTGAACTATCATGCTCACACGTAAACACCTACTTCCCGAACTAGTTGCGTAATATACTATAGTTGGATAGCTTGTTCAGATTCTTACCCTTCAAGAAAATCACCATGTCCCACTTTGTTAATTCGTTTTGCGTATTTCATATAATTAATGGAACAGTTTTGATTTCAGATGTGTAGTGGAATGTACACTGCCTCCGAAGCTCCCTTCAGCTGACACGTTCTCCAACACCGACTTGAGATGTTGTCGGGAGCTTCTCATCAGATCCAAATCAAGCTGCGAAGTACACACGGAAATCATAGCGAAAATGCAGGGATATTTCATACATTTAGTCACAAATGACTGAGAGATAATTATCTAAATAAATTTGACGATGAGTTGGTGTTGGAAAGATACTGACAGAATTCAGTGTGAATCGGCTAAGTCTTATTCTAGTGCTAAAATCAAACTGCTTTTTTCCATCTTGATGGTATAAATTTCTTTTGTTCGGTAATCGGTTTTGTTACCTTTAACAATAATATATTGATTATAGGTTATGGTAATTGCAAAACCTTAGTCTAAATTCAACAAGCACAAATATTAAGCTTGGTAGTTAAAATTGGTTTTTATGACAATTCAGACAGAAAATACTGCCATCCTTTATATTTTGCTGCCTAAACATTGAGGGAAATTTAGTACACAGAATTTATGTTTATGAAGTGTTGATGGTATGTTTGAAATTGTCTATCAACGTAGACTCCAGAAAAAAGCAAAACATAAGAAGTTGACAAAACAAGTTTTTATTTATTTTTACTACTAGTCCATTTATAATTTGATAGGTAAAATACTTTGGTGTGTGCAAAACCTAAAAATGAATATATATTCAAAATGTTGGTAGAATTTGTTCCTATAGAATTCTAGGCCTATCGGTTATAGTGACTTCCCAATCGACTCAGACTTAAACATTTGGAAAGGGAATTTTTCGATAGGCATTAAATGCCTAGAGTTAATGTGGTCAAGTATTAATTTCCCCAAGGAAAACGTTAAAGAGATACTTTAAATAATATCACGAGTTTTAATTGCCAAATATTATTTTAACGTGGTTTTGATTTGTTTTAGCTTAAAAAATAACTTCATTTATTTATTTGGTGGTGTACCTGAATTTTCATTTAAAACATCTGGTGGTAAAAATTAACATAATAGTTTTGTTAAGTTATTGAGATGATTTGATATTATTTTTTATGTGAGAATGTATTAGTATTTAAGTAGCAATAATATTGCTTTATTACTCAAATAGGTTATTTTGTCATAGTCAATAGATACCCTTACCAATTATTTATTATTTGCATGAATTAATCATGACCTGGCTTGTTCATATTATAAAAAAATGTCGGTAACGAGTCTGAATTCAATTTTGAATCTTGTGTTGTTAACCCCATGTAAATAACCGGTTTGATTGTTGTGTATCCGTGCTTTTTGTTTGGTGTGTTTTTTAAGATATTTTTAAAGTTTGTAAATATAAATATGAATTTGTTTATTCATGGCTGTTTTGTTATTATTCAAGTGTACGGTACATTTTGGTTCTTATTTGTAGGCCTAAATATTATTATTTAAATGTAGTACATTAAAATTTAACTTTGCAAGTATTTAACTGTCACTTTTTTTCTTTTTAAACTCTTTACTTATCAGTTTTATTCCAAATTATTTTTTGTCTTGTATTTTTTAAACTTAGGAAAAATTAGCTAAAATGTCGACACAATACTTTTTATATCCATGCTATCGTCTTAAAACATAATCGTGTAAGATATAAAATAACTACCAGACAATCTTTTGAGATTTGTCCCCATCGGTCGCACATAGATTGAGTTTTGTACAACACAGTCAGTGTCTAGCAACATACTCTCAAGGATTAAACAATAAGAAACCAGTTCAATCTTTTTTGACGGGAGTATATTTTTGTATCTATTTGTGTAGCGTCGAAGAGTTATAACTTAACTATTATCTCGCAATAATGTTTCTTTAAAAGATGTTACCCGTGTAAATTTACTTTCCAGGAGTTAGGCTTTACAAGGTCAGGCGTCAGGTGAGAACCAGAACCAAATGTACGATCGGAAAAGAACAATATTTAATCAAAATAGTCATGTAAAGCTTTCATTATAAAACCTATGTAAAAACTGAAAAACTTGTAAAACTATTTTTAATGCTTGTATCTTAATTATACATTGGACACAAATTGTAAATAATACCGATGTAATATTTTAATTTAATTGTAGCGAGTTAAGTTGGCATGCGAGTGCTGTTAGGCAGACGGCCGTGTAAACTCCGAGAGGAGATATATATAATATATATACATAATTATAAATATACACAATTTTATATAAATGTTAGGAGTACATATGCAATAACTGTCTATAGTGCTTCAGTTATTTATTACCTTACTGTTACGAGTTTGATGTGTGTGTATACAAGACAGAACTCTGCAACACAGGGTAAATCGGAAGAATGAAAACGCGGACATCTGCAAAGCTTTATGATGACAGGTTGTTTGCAAAATAAAGTCATTTAATGATCTGAGGTTGTTGACGACACAAACTTAACAGAGTATGTAAAACATAGGTAAAATTGTTAGTCGCTACTGCAGGTTTTGTAATTATTGTTTTTCCCCTCTTTTTTAATGGAAACTGATATTCTGATTGCATTTTCTTGAAAAGAAGTTCTGTGATGTTTATTTATTGTAAATTTACACCTTCTTTTATTTTATTATAGATTAAATATGTTTCCTAACAATTTGATATTGCTCTTTAACCTCACTTCCAACCTCGAATAGTTCCAGCAGCTACATGAGAAGCTTAGAAATAAAAGGTTTTTACATTTTTTTCTTTATAGCCGGAGACGTTCAAGAGAGAGTCAAAGCATACGGTCTATCCAACTGTGGTCTATTTCACATTATGCGATTTTTGTTGTTCCGGCAAAATGTCGGATGCTGGAATTAATCCGACACAAAGTCGCTCAGTGTAAAAGCGTCCAATTAACCATTATGCGATTTTCGTCGTTTCGGTAAAATGTTGGATGTGGAATAACCATCAGACACAAAGTTGGACTGAGTAAAAAGCACCCATTTGATCATATGCTCCACTGCTGCCAAATATGTCAAAAGAAGGCAATTCAGTATCTCGACCAAAAACACCAAAACAATCGCTGTTGCATTAGGTGAAAGGCTCAATACATTACATTGCTTCACCAAAAATTCCTTTGACATTCGAGTTTTTGTCGGAACGACAAAAATCGCATAATGTGAAACTGGCCTCACTAAGCTTAAATTGAGCAAAAATGTAAGTTAAATCTGGCATTACATAGGCCTACTCACACCAACACAAAGGCCAATTCACAATCTTAAAACCCCCATGGGGAAAATCCCCTTTTCCCCATAGGTCTTTCAGTTTTATATATACCAAGTGAACACATGCTGCTCAACTGTTTTAAGTTTTAGTTTAGTTTGCTGATCAAGTATTCAGCTATTATGTTATCATAATCAGCTAGGCCTATTCTTTAAAATTTGTATTCCTTGTTAAACTTTTGGGACAAGTTTAAAATTTAAATAAACCGTGTATAGGGCTCTTCCCTTTATCATAAACTTCTTAACTTCATGCAGAGCTCTTTACGACACTTAAAATTATTAAAATCGGTTTAGAACTGTAGGAGTAGTCATGATCATAAAAACTCTTGATGAATCTTTGATATTCAGTAATAGCTATTAATTTTTGAGATTTCAGGAGTTTTTAAATTTGGTTTCCACATCATTAGGAACTATTTTTTTATCCTCCAATTGTATATCTAGCGGTGTTCAAACAGCTAATATAAAATTTAACCTAAAGTTTAAAAACGTCCATTATTAATTCGTTGCTAAGCAATTATAAAGTTTGAGTTGATTTAAGGAAATCATGAACTATGATGTGTATTAAAGAATAAAATTTTTTATGTATATTGCTTAATAAAACTACAGGCTAATGATATTAGCAAATGATCCTATCGTAGTTGGTTGATTATTAATATTATTAGCTTGTAATACGTGCAATTGGCCGCTGTGTAGATGTATACGGTTGAAGGAATGAATGATCATCTATTGTCTACTGGTAAGTGGTTTGTTCATGTTATTAACTAATACTACCTTGTATTCTCTACCAATCGTTGTTATTTTTATCTGTTACCAGTATAATAGTATGAGGGTCATATCCAGAAAGTAAAGATTATTATGTTACATCTAGCACTTTTGCCCCACCTCCGCAACTGAGTGTGCAAAAGATCCAATTCCGGTCTCAATTAATTGAGCCAAGTCTCCGATCAAGCGTTTCATTCCAACAGTGATTCCAAATGGTGGTGTCTATTGAAGGTCCCACCTAGAGCATTTGGCCTAATAATTTTGCTCTTACTATTCCATATCATTTGATAACACTTTCCTGCCTAAAAATTCCCTTAATCTTGGAAAAGAAGATAGGACCAGATAAGGGTTTGTCCAAAAACAATCCATTGGCCAAGTTCTGTGAGATTGCTGCTACAACTGGGGGTGTGCGCAGTGTCGACATGGATCAGCAACAATGTGTCTGCAGTGGAAATTTTCCACGTCACATGTTTGTATGGCATGTGTACTCGGTGCCGGATTTGACTAGGGCCGCGCGGCGATTAGGGGGTCGGGCACGGGCAAGAATAAGCCACTGAAAGTGGATTAGAGGGGCCGATTGGTCTTGAAAAATGTTGTTAGCGACCAAAAAAAAGATCACCACTTTTCGTGAGGCTGTGGGGGCTTCGGGGGCCACATACTGATCTAGGCCTATGGCCACGCTGACCGGAAATCCTGCACTGTGTGTACTGGTACGAGACCCTAAAATGACTTAATTAGAGGGTCTCACTATAGTGTCAGTATGACGACTTTCTTTTTCTCCTCTAGGCAAAAATTCAACTTGGAGTAAACTTTTGGCTGCAAAACGCTATTGACTGAGGCTGATTCGCATTCAGCAGGATTTTCAGAGGACAACGCCTCTTAACACGTTCAGCCTGAAGGAAGTCAACAGTCAGTTTTTGTACTTTCCACAATCCCGACTGCAAACTTCCTCCATATTCCCGACAGTAAGCAGTAAACTTTTGTACTGCAAACTTTCCAAAACTCTGACGTGTACCACTTACTCTGAGCATTTATACTTGCAGTACAGAGAGACCTCCAGGACATAGAGGCAGGGCAAGGTTAGTAAGCCAAGCTCCCTGAAAGCATCCCTACAAGACTCTCTTGGGTGCAATTTGCAAATTATTCTTACTGCTTTTTTTGCAGTCTAAAAACTCTCTCTTGCCTCAATTTAGCACAACCACCCCAGAGCCATATTTTATGAGAAAAATGGGGGTAGATTAGGCCAAAGTAGGCCATTAAAAGCATGCCTTTTGAACAAAGTTTTGCAAGGTTACGTAATGCAAAAATACCTGATGTAACCTTGGCACAAATGTGGTCGGCGTGATCTTCCCAAGTCAGCCCTCGATCAAGGTGCATTCCTAGGAATTTAGAGGAGTCAGTTTCCTCTAAGAGGACATCATCCACCATGACAGCAGGCTGCAGGTCATTTTCCTGCTGCTGGAGGCAAAATGAAAACACATTGGATTTGGAACTATTTGTTTTCAGATTCATTTTGGATAATTTTTGCATGCAAGAGTTGAGATCAATGAATGACTTTACTTCCAGATCTTGTTTTGACAGAGCTTTTACGCAGATGGTGGTGTCATCAGCGTATTGGATCACCTTTCCGTTCTGGATCGTTGAGCCAATAATGTTATTGACGTACAGCAAAAACAGAAATGGTCCCAGAATAGATCCCTGTGGGACTCTTTGGGCCATCTTCTCTTTCTGAGAAAGTGAATTTTGAACTTAGACACACTGGGTTCTGTTATCCAAGTAGGAAGTGATCCACTTGAGTGGCACTCCTCGAATGCCGTACTGGTGCAACAGTGTCTCATGATGCACGCAGTCAAAAGCTTTCGAGAGGTCGAGAAATATACTGAGCACATATTCTCGCCTCTCGAGGCCTTCGACAACAGTTTCAATAAGGTTTGTTATTGCATCAATTGTGGAATAGTTTTCCCTAAATCCAAATTTATCTGAAGACAGAATTTCAAAACGTTCTAAGTACTTCATAAGCCTATTGAGAAAATGTTTTTCAAATAGCTTGCTGAAAACAGACAATATTGAAATTGGACGGTAGTTGCTGCAGAGATGGGGATCGTCCTTTTTAAAGAGTGGAATCACCTTCGCCAACTTGAGTTGGGAAGGAAAAACTCCAGATTGGAATGACAAATTTACTACTTTTGTAGATCATGTCTATGTCACATGTTTTTTTTTGGTTTCAGTTCTTGTATAACGCGAGCCACGTCAGCCTCACACACAGGAGCGAGAGCCATGGATGAAACAGTACCTCTAAACGAGTTTACAAATGTCCCTTTAAATGAACTGTCTGATAAAGCAACAGAGGCAAAATATTTATTCAATTTGTTGGCAACTTCTTTGGGTTTATCAACAATTTTACTATTAAATTCAGTTTGTATTGGTTTGGAGGTTTTTATTGACTGAAGCGTTATTAATTATCTCCCAGGCTGATTTTGAAAAGTTTTCACAATTTTTTAGGGTGAGGTTAACATCATAGGCTTTGGTAGCCTTGATTACCTTCCTATAAATTCTCTTGTAAGTTTGATAAAAATTCTTGAAATTTTTGCCCTGAGTTGTAATGTAAATTGAGTGCAAGTTTTTGAGGTTTTCTTGAGATTTTAAAATACCGGGGGTAATCCAACTTCTTTTTTTCAATGAAAGTTTGATTTTTGATGTTTTAAGGGGGCAGCAGTTATTTAGGTGAAAACTGAAACAAGATTCAAAGGCCTGGAACATTTGATCTGTGGTTTCATACTCATCCAAAAACTGCCAAGTTTCACCCGAAAGGGCATTGTTTAATGAAATTATATTTCTGGGCTATGTGGCCCCTTTAATCTGAAAAACAGGTGGAATTTTTTCCGGTGGTTGATTCATGACAATCACCTCCAGCGCGAAATGATGACCGCATTAATGACAGAAACTTCTGAATTTTTAATGTTTGTAATTACATTGTCGATGGCCGTACCCAAAGTTGCTGTTACTCTCGTGGGGGTGTTCACGGACCACATTAAATTGAAAGTGCTGAGATGTCGCGAAACCACTGAGTTTGGTGGTGAGTGTGGTCTAGAACATCGATATTAAAATCCCCCATTATGATGAATCTACTATTGTTTGAAAATAAAATAAATAATTGTTTGTGATTTGGGATCAATAAGTGGGCCCTTTTCATATGCATGTAAAAGGTTACTAAATTGATTAGATTATGAATTAATATTCATGGGATCCTTATGGCTAAAAAAACTCAGGAAAAATCAAAGAATCATATTCAATTGAAACCAAAAACAATAATTTTTGCTCGATTTAACTGAAAATCCCATATGAAAGATTTTAGAGTAAAGGAAAGATTGAATAATTACATACTTTTAATCAAAAAAATCAATGCTATGTTTTTCTTGATTCGACATATATTCCCATACTAAAAATTTTACTTCCCAACAAGAAGTCTCTTTTCATGTATCATACTATATTTCATGCTGACTGCCCTCGAACAAAAAAAGGATGATTTGGGGGAAAAACATAAAACTAATGGATTTTGGTTTTGCATGATTTTGAGAAGACAACATATTAAATTTCTTGACTGGGTAAAGTTTACTTACTAAGAAATAATAGAAAACAACAAAATAAAATAGATTTACAAAATACATTCTAACTTCACAAATATATTTATTTTTGTACATTTACGCATTCTCATTTGTTCATTTGCCAACAAGGATAACAGATTTGAGGATCATATATACATAATTCAAAAATTGATTTTGGTCAACTTATATTATTATTACTGTATAACAAATATGTATGGTCATATAAAATAATTCAACAAAACAGTCCTAATTAATTATCAACAGAACTAGTTCTTTAAGAACTGAACACAAGAAATTAATTGAAATAATCGTCCGTAGATGCAAAAATGAAAGGAAATCTGCACAAAACTCGCTCGGATGAAGCTACGTCTAAACTAGGCGCAAGCACTGACTAACCGATCACAAAACCGAGTCCTAATCTAAAACTGTTCTTTTTATGATTCAAGTTTCCACTTAGTGTCAGTGTGAACGGCATTGGTAACAGTTTCTTCTCCAACACAGCTGCCACATTCCAGTTGGTGTCCACACTCCCTGAAACACAAAATGGAGTTGTTTATCAAAAATACCATTGTAAATGGAAAAAAAGTTAATCTAAAGCAATTTAGTGATAATCTGATTTAATAATAAATCTCTCAAGATTTCTTAAAAACTAGTGAAGTTAATAACATGTACTAGCACCAAAAGTTATGTTATTCTGCGGTACATTGTTTAAAACATCCCTAAGAGTGCAGTAAAAATATGTTTTTATCCAATATTTTATAAACTGGAAAAACTGGACCTACAGGACAAAAGGAGGACTCGGAGGACCAGTGACACCCTGTCTAGGGAATTGGGGTGTGGCTACTGTGCATTGGCATGACATCAGGGCCGGACTGGGAAGAAATTTTGGCCCTGGCATTCATATGGGGTCATATGGGGTACCGGCCCACTTTATTTTGATACCCGGGAAGAATTTCCGGCTCGGCAAAAAGTGGTGACCTTTTTTTTTTGTCTCTGAGACCGGCCCCCGGGCGGCCCAAGCGGCCCCTAGAGGTGGCGGCCCGCCGGGCATTTGCCCGGATGCCCTTATGGTCAGTCCGGGCCTGCATGACATTGACTTATGGTGGGGAAAATCCGGCCAGAGGTGTACTTGGAGCACAGTAAAAATTAGTTAAAATACAACGCAAAAAGAACTTAAAATCAAACTTCACTGTTTTTCCTTGAATTAACACGTTCAGCGTGACGGAAATCAACAGTCAGATTTTCTACTAACCATAATACCGATGTGCGCCATCGGTGGCATTTTGCAAAACTCTACCCAGTGGCGCACTGCTCCCATTTGATTCAATGCTTTTTATAGCGCTTTTGGAGCTTTACTGGGTCATATTATTAGTGTATTTGTATATTAAGGGTGTGTAGACACACCGTAGCCACCGGTGGCACACGTGTTACTTTTTGTAAAAAGAAACCTTGAAAAGTTAAAGGTGATGTAAACACACCAGAAATGGCGGAAGGCTCGTCAGAGGACCCGGGAAGTGCTTTACAATATCTAAAAGTTTATCGCTATCGGCGAATCATGTGTGTACCACCAGTGGCGCAAATTGGTATGCCCACAGGATCACATGCGCCACTGGTGGTACACTATTAAAATTTATGAATAATTCTACTCAATTAGCCATTTTAGGTACACACAAGGTAAAATCAATAGATATTTTTAATATTTTGTTAAAATGATGACAAGCTATGTTTTTTTTTTTGATCAAGTTACTGTTTATCATGACGTACTTTTAATGAGTTTAAAAATTCTGACGAGTACCACTGGTGGCGCACGTTGGGCTGAACGTGTTAAACAAACTAATGAACCCCACCACTAGAGTGGGTTGAGAAAACAAAATTTTGGAATTTTGAATTGTAATAGGTCACAAAAGTTGTGAATTAGCATGTAGAATACTAAAAAATAACTTTAAAAAAGTCATATAAGATCTTCCGGTCGCGCAATGACCTTGAAGTTTAACATGTAAAACTCCATAAGAGAATTAGTGAATAATTGGTATGGTTTATGCTGGACATTGATAATCGTTCAAAAGTTTTGCCATTGAATTTGGAAAGAGCTCTTTAAAAACCTTTCGATGGTATAATTCGTTCAATTACACCACCGAATTATTGAGTTAATACAAGCCAAAAACTCTGTGACAAAACGCCAAAATAAGGGGCTTTTAGAAGACCAGTGATCGATAATACTGTAGCTTTGTTGGACAAATTATACCATTTTTCAAAATGTTTTAAAGAGCTCATTCCATTTTTCATGGCCAAACTTTTGCACGGTTATCGATGTCCAGCATAAACAAAATGACGATTATTCACTAAATCTCTTATAGAGTTTTACAAGTTCAATTTCAAAATAACTGAGCAACCGGAATCTCTAATATGGTTTTTTTAAAGTAATTTTTTAGTATTCTACATGGTATTTCGTAACTTCTGAGACCTATTACGATTCAAAATTCAAAAATTTTGCTTTTTCAACCCACCCTATCCACCCACCCTACCTCACCTACCCTCCACCCCACAGGGCCTACCTCGGAACTGCAGGTCGGCTTTGGGCAGGTCCGCGTAATAGCCGATGGTGCCCACGGACTCCTGCATCCTCAGGTTCGTCTCCATCTCCACGCCGAAGTGCAGCTGTTCGCTGGCCTTCTGGTAGTAGCACAGGTGGAGGTTGGCCACGCCCAGAGTGCCGCTGCAGACATAGTCGGAACCTACGATAGAGGAATTGGTTAGTAGTATAGGCCATTGAGGTACGACTTTCATATCTTATCTTCTGCCATTCTTAAGTCTTAAGCCATCCCGACAGCCAGGGGCGATGGTCTCAAGCCTGCTGGGGCCGGGTAAGGCTAATGCTCAGGTACCAACCAAGGAACGCAACACGTGAAATGAAAAATGAAAAAAAAAATCTTATCTTCTGCCATTCGTTCCTACATTACATTACATTGCTTGGAATGGCAACCTACCCAGGTAGGTATTTTAAGCCAAGTATGAATGACAGATGAGTGAAGGATGATTGAGGCGCGATCTTGTAGTCTTGTTACTGACTAAGGCCAACATGTTCCTCAGACAGGTGACTGTTAATTAATAGCCCAACAGCCAGTGGCCAACTAAGGGACCTACATTTTAACGTGGGATCCAAACCACTATTTTGCCTGGTTTACAATTTACGAACTGGTCTGATTATGAGGACGGTCCTATGAACTAAGTATTCGATAGTGCGGACGTTAATCCCCACTAAGAAACACCGCATCCACAGGCCATCGCTCATAACTATCCACAATTCATGACCTTCAAGTAGCTGGATTACAGAAGACGCCACTGTCCCAGCCATTTAAATTGTATACAAACATTTGGACTTAAAGAAAACAACATCAAACAATCTACCAATAGTCGAACTTCGATATAAATATTTCTTGGACAAAACTATTATATATACAATATACGACTCCATCGTATTTATCGACTGTTTTGTTTTTGTATGAAACCATATACAACGAAAAAAAAAACAAGGGTATAGGTGGGTAAGGGACAAGGGTAAGGTGTTTTTTTTTGTCAAAGAATCGTACATAAACTTGAGTTTGATTTCGGTAATTGGTGGTTATTGAAATGATTCTATTCCATTACTAACGGTTGTTGAAATGGTATACTGAATGAGTCATCAAAATATCTGTTGTGATCAGGTGACTACAACGGGTCAGGTGTAGGATCTTATTTTCTTCAGACACTATAAAGTTGCAAAGTACAGTTCCACTTCGTCCTTGTAACACTGTGTTGAGAAGTCAGTCGCTAAAGCTGACCCTCATTGAGGGTAGAACGCCAGAACATAAGATATGAAAGTCGTACAGGCCATTGTCATTCATAACTGGGCTGAGCAACAACACCACCTTTGATGGTATAACAACCCTGCCCGATCACTGAGGAAAAACTGAAACTGCTTCCTGAAACTTCTGCTCTGACCAACAGTTGGCTGCTGAGTCTGGGAAGGAGTCGGCTTAGGCGGGTAATATCCTTGATCACTGAACACGGCCACTTTAGGAAACATCTCTTCACTCTCGGTATCACTCATGATGATTCGGCAGCTCTTTCGAGACAGCAAGGCACATCTTCTTCGATTTGTGGGGAACTAGGGGCAAGGAAAGGAGTTATCTTCAGTCTCCGACAACTGGATGATGAACACCCAGCTAACATTGGGAAAAAGCTTTTAAAAGCCTCGTTGAGGCACAGTCATAAATAGGACTGCCAATCTAGCCAATTAGGGTTGCACAATAAGATTTGGTTGACAACTGAGTCTATTCCTTCCACACACTCCAATCAATCAGTCGATTAACATAGGCCCAGCTAACTTGTGATAATAGAAGGATACAGATACCAATTGTCTTTTGCCAACATGATCTGATGAAAGTCAGTTTATATCATAATTCGCCACTAATCAATAGAATTGGTGTTAATACAAAGTCTTCTTTTTTGGCAGTCGTAAGTAGTAGGTTGACTATTGGCCGACTGCCCCAAAGTTTTGGCTAAAAATCCCAAGGAGGACACATTATTTAGATCTCAGACTGCCATTGTGCTTAATTTATTTTTTGTTTTGTTTCTTTGATTGACTCTCTGTTTTGAACATTGTGTGACGTAATTTTCGGGGGTCAAAGGAAATAGTGCGTGATCTCCCACGCTGAGAAATTAGTCACCGTAGGGATGCCTCGGAATCGCTCAGAAGGAGCTAATTCCAGGGTTCGTTATAATTAATTTCGGAAAAAAAATAATCGTGGGGCAACTCTCGTTACTACTTTACGCAGGGCTCAGAGCAACCGGACGCAATGATACAATTCAAAGAACGAGTTGCCTCATCCTCGCCCTCGTAAAAGTGAATAATTTTGCCTATGACGACGAAAAGCCTAAGTCGCGCGAAGTAATCGCTCTTAATCGCTCTAACGTTAGCCCCTGCTCACACCCTCGCTTGATAAAGGGTTACTATGAGCAAGAGGCTCACCCAACACGTTTTGGGTTACCACGGGCTAGGCTTAAAGCCGTAGCGTGACCCGTGACTCTTCGCGGAAAACGTGAAAAATATAATTAAATCGTTCCAGCGTTTATTCGTAGGCGTAAGGCCTAACCGAACGTTGTTCGTAACCGCTCAGTGCGTCACCCAATTAATAGTTTATTAATTGGGTTGCCGTGGCGTAGCACGTGCTCCGTGACTTGTTGCGACGTGAGTGCAAGTACGGAGTAGACGAAAAATTAAGTAACTGCACTGAGTAAATGCGACTAAATCGTCTAGTATTTAATGCTACGATATTTCGTAAAGGAGAGAAAGGCTAGGCCTAACAAGAACGTGAATTAAACTATGCGTCTATTCGAGAATAATCACCTACGACAAACTCGGACAGGTTCGTGAGGACGTAAAGTCGTCTAAAAGTCCGTAATTTCGTCTCTATCGAAATATTCCCGTGAGTCGGGTTCGATAAACGTGTTAGTAGCGTTAAACGTTAAGCAACGAAACGAAATAATGAGGAAACCGTACCTCCGTATCGTGTTTGACCGTGGTCGAGTCGAGCGTCCGTGTCTCGAGTCGTGAACGTCTCAGTGGCTGGTCAACGAATAATCGCCACGAGGAGCCCAGTCCGGGTCCTCTCCCCCCCTGGATTTCCCAAAGTAGGGGTAGTCAGCTGTTCACCCCGTGACGTAAGAGACAGCTGATCGCTGGGTAGCCAGTCGGAGAAAAGAAGCCCCAAGATGGCTACCCTCAATGATTGTCAACAAACGCTATGGGGTTATGTTTGGGTGATGCGAGACGAAGCAAAGTGTTTAGTGGTCTATTGCAATTTACAACTGTCATTGTCATCGAAATTAAAGCGGTTTTATGCCGTACAGTGATTTGATAAATGTTTTATTACCCAGGATACTTCGTAGAGTGGTAATTCAGTGTTGTGCAACTTAGGGCAGTCCTAGGTCTAGGCTCCTACTAGCCTAGGTTAACCTATAGGCGTAGACATACGGGTGAGTCGAATAGCGTTTGTTTACCAGCTTAGTCGTTTACATTTTACCCCCCTCCGAAAAAGGCACCTTACACCCCCTACCCACTTCGACAAAAAAAACAATAAAAAAAGGACTTACACTTGGGGTTACGGCGCTAGGGGTCAACGACTACGCAGAAAGAAAACGAAATCAAACAAACTTGTTTATATTTACAACAGCAAGCGAAAAGCGAAAAACATTCGTTACAAGCAAAAGCAAACAAAACAATGTACAATGCCATGCAAGGGAAACCCAAAAGAAAACAACTCGGGCAGCAAAAAAAAAAAATCATTGTCCATCGAAAACAAATAGCCTGCAGGGATTTCACTGGCCGTTTACAAGACGAAGCACCTGGCTTGGCCTCAACCGGATGGCGGTCCCGTCTTCGAGGAAGACTCGCCACCTCTTATTGCGGCGTTCTGCCGCCGTCATCCCGGACATGGCCCGAGTCAGCCTCCGCACCACTTGTGGCGGCACCCGGGGAAGGTCCCCAGGTTGAACGGCTGAGCCAGGAATGACGCGGCGTCTCTGGCGCCGGTTTCGTCGCTTCGGCTGCGTGGAAGGTTGCAGTCGCGGGGCCTGGTTTGGGCGTGAGGGCCCCGGGTGTGCGACCACCTTCCTCTTCCAGTCTCTCCGGCATCGAGGACGACCCGTCGGGGACGAAATCGTAATCTCTATCCGCCTCCTTTCGTGGGCCGAGCGAATCGGGGATGGCCGGGTCGTTTCGCTGGCTGATGTGGCGGCTGGAGCCGCTTCGGTCTTGTCTTCCGGCTCGGAGTCCAGCTCGATGTCTGAGCAGCACAACGACAGTGCCTCGTCATCCGACGAGCTGTCGTTTACCGGCTCCAGATTCCTAGGAGCCGTCACTCGTGGGCAGCCGCTCGGTCCTGCAGAACCCGTGACAGGTTCTGGTCGCGCGGGTTCTCGAATCTTGACCCTCCGGCACATCGTCCCCGGTCCCACACCGGCAGAGGCGGGGGTCGAGGTCTTGATCGTTCGCCTCGGAAGTGGGAACACATCACCCCCCGCCTTTGATTCCTCGATAGCCTCGCCCAAAGCGGCCAAGAGCAGATCATCCTGCTCCCCGAGGGTGTTGAGCGACTCACCTCCCGGCCCAACCACGTTGAAGGTGACTCGTCGGGCCACTCGCTCCCTGGGACCGGCGCGTAGCATACTCGTCAAGTCATCGGTCTCGAGCATGGTGAAGTCCTCCTTCTCAAACCGGCCCCTTCGGAGAACGGGAGCCAGCTTCCTCCTGACGATCTTCGATTCTATTTTCCGCCGGGTGAGGTCGGAGCCCCTCGACAGTTTGTCGGCGTAAATACAAATCAGGAGGCCGTGCGAGTGCGCCCCATCGGACCGAGGGAGGTCTTCTGGCGACTCAATCGTCTGCCACTCCCCTACCGAGAACGGAACACTCTCCGTCTCGGCCACCGAGCGCAGGTAGTCGAGAACCTCGACTGCCTCGGTTACCCGGGGAGTGTGATCGGGGTCGTATATCTCGATTTTCTTCGCCCGCATCCTCGCCACTAGGAACGTCCATTTCCCGTCCTCGAGATGGATCGGGAAATAAACTAAGTCTTTCCTAAAGATAGACCCGCCTCTTGCATACATATAGGTGCCGGATACCTGTCCTTTTCGCCACTCGGCGAGGAATTCACACCCTATCACCCATACCGAAGGCAAGCCGTAATACAAACTTCTCCTTTCGATGATTCGGAGATAGGCCGACACGCACGCCGGCGTGATGGGGCCTCGACTGAAAACGGATGCCCAGTCCTTACTCTGCAGCTGCACTAAGGGTCGCAAATATGCCATGATCGGGGTGACAAATGTAAGCATGCAAGGGCGGAAGCAGGATTGGCAAGCAGAGTTCGTGCAAGGGTGCAAAACAAGCAGGAGTCGAGCCCACTGGGGAACCAAGGAACGTGCAAAGGACCTGCAACAAACCAACTAAGCATTAGGTGGGCAAGCGTTTGGGTCGTTTGGCGGGTTAGTGCCTCCACCCCGGGTTAGTGTTGGTTAGTATACCGTCGATGCGTACGTCGTCAGATGAAGGCTGCGCGTCGCCTTAGGCCACCGTCTCGTCGCGACCGTAAAATGGTTTAAGATCTTTTACGTGGACGGTGTGGACCGTTTTCGTCTTTAGATCACGTGCCTCGTAAATGTTCGCGCCCCGTTTTCCCACAATCTCGCAAGGGCCGTCGAACTTCGGGGCGAGCTTGCTGACGATCGCATCGGCGGCCGAGGACAATACGTGTATACGGCGTAAGACCATGTCCCCGACTTCGTACTTCACCTCCCGGCGACGGAGGTTGTAGTACCTCGCCTGCTGGTTATAAGCCGACCGGAGGTTTTTACGAGCACTATCGTATACTCGTTTGAACTCTTTCAAACGAGCCTCGTGCACCTCATCGCGAGTCGGTTCGGACTCACCGGCCTGGGCAAGCTCTACAGTGGGCCCTCGTATGGCCTTCGGCGCCTTCAACTCGCGCCCGAGACACAGCATCGCCGGCGTATACCCCGTCGAGTCGTGGACGGCGGTATTCATGGCGAACTGAAACTCGTCGAGCCACAGATCCCACGACCTATGATTTTCCCTGACGAACTGGGAAATCATGGTCTTCACAACCCGGTTTGCACGTTCAACCGGGTTTGCCTGTGGACTGTAGGGCGCGGTTGTAACGAAGCGTATGCCCCAATCGGCTGCCAGATTCCTAAAGAGGTTTGATACGAATTGGGTCCCGTTGTCGACGATGACCGTCTCGGGAGCCCCGTGGCGAAGAAGCACCTCTTTAGTCTTGTTCGTGACGTTCTTGGCAGTCGCCGACCCGATGGGGCACAACTCGACCCACTTGCTAAATAGGTCCTGGATCACCAGCAAGAAGCGATGGTTACGGCCAGACCGAGGCAGCGGGCCAATCAGGTCGGCAGAGACCGAGTACCATGGGCCTTTGGGCTCCCGAAAGTACATTTTCCCTGCCGGTTTCACCTGAGCCACCTTGTACCTCTGGCACGTATCACAGGACCGGACGTAGGCCTTCACCGCTTTGCGCCACCCGGGCCAAAAGTATTCAGCACCCACACGTTTGAGGGTTTTCTTGACCCCGAGGTGACCTGCGGTTGCGTCGTCGTGGTTCTGACGTAACACCGCCTCTACTCGGTCAGGGGCTACGCACAACTTCCATAGAAGTTTACCTCCCTTTCTCCGAGAAGATCGATAGAGGCGGTTATCGACGACCTGGTATCGTGGGTGTCGCCGCGGATTTGCCGTGACCGCTTCGAGAAGGCGGTCATACCCATCCGCGCGGTCGGAGTTGCGACCTTTCACCTCAGCCTGTGGGCGAGGTTGCGTGCTACTGCTCAGCTGCTCGACAGGCGTCACCGAGTCGTTTGCCCCTTCCGGACCACGCTGCCCGCTCGTCACGTTGGCCACGTCCAACGGGACTGGGTCGGTCGGGCTGTCAGGTTCATCCTGGACCGGGTACCTCGACAGGGCATCTGCGACTCGGTTCAACGTTCCCTTCCTGTACTGGATGTCGAAGGTGAACTGCTGGAGCTCCATCACCCACCGAGCCAACCGTCCGCTAGGTTCATGCAGCTTCATGAGCCACCTCAGCGCGACGTGGTCGGTTACCGCGATGAAACGATAGCCTTCCAGGTAGGGCTTGAACTTTCGAATACCCCAGACCAGAGCCAGGCACTCGAGCTCGGTCGTGGTGTATTTCTTTTCCTGGTCGGTGAGCAGCCGGCTCGCGTATGCCACCACTACTTCCTTGCCGTCGTGGGTTTGCGTCAAGGCCGCGCCAAGGCCCGTGGTTGAGGCGTCGACCTGCAAGACGAAAGGCACGGAGAAGTCTGGACAGGCCAAGATCGGAGCCGAGGATAAACGTTCTTTTAATTCCTCGAAGGACTTCTCCTGCTCAGGTCCCCACAGCCACTTTGCGTTTTTCTTGAGAAGCTTTCTCATTGGGGCTGTTACGTCGGCGAACCTTTCGATAAAACGCCTATACCACGACGCTAATCCAAGGAAGCTTCGCAGGGCTTTGCCGTTCGTAGGTCTCGGGAATTCTCGTATTGCGCGGACCTTCTCTGGGTCGGTCGCAATTCCCTGGCCGCTTATGATGTGTCCGAGATAGCGCAACTCCTTCTTGCAGAAGTTGCACTTTTCAGGGTTCAAGCGGAGGCCTGTGTTTCTCAGACGCTTGAACACCTCTTGAAGCAGCCGTAAGTGCTCTTCGAACGTGGAGGACACAATCACTATGTCATCGAGGTAGGCGAAGGCTTTCGGCTCTAAGTCCGGCCCGATGACCTTGTCCAGCAGCCTCTGGAACGTTGCTCCAGCCGAATGGAGGCCGAACGGCATCTTGGTAAACTGGTAGAGGCCAAGGCCTGGTACCGTGAAGGCCGTTATCGGGCGGCTCTCCTTGGCGAGCGGCACTTGCCAATAGCCCTGCCGTAAGTCCAGGGTGCTGATGTACCTCGCCTGCCTCAGTTTCTCGAGGATCGCGTTGATCCTGGGCAGCGGATACGCGTCGGGGATAGAGCTTTCGTTTACTCGTCGCATGTCGATGCAGAAACGAAATTTGCCGTTGCTCTTCCTCGTCAGCACCACCGGCGAGCTCCACGGGCTGTCCGACGGCTCGATCACGCCTTCTTGGAGCATCTTCGCCACCTCCTCGTTTATTATGGCTTGCATGGCGGGGTTCCTCGGATAGTACCGCTGTTTAATCGGGACTACGTTTTCCTTCAAGCGGATCGTGTGCTCGGCCAACGTAGTTTGTCCCTCAACAGCGTCGAACAACGGCAACTCGTGCCCAAGGAACTCAGCAAGCCTCGTGTCCTCGTCAGCGGTTAACGTGCTCAGGGCACTCACCGCTCGAAAGGGCTCTTCGTCTAGCCCCGAGAAACGTTCGACCTCCGGATGGAATTGGATGAGGTTGACATCCGTAATACACCCCATGCCCAAAACCATGTCCGTCGTGAGGCCAGGAACGTAAAGGGCTTCCCACGTCAGATATTGCCCGGCGATTACGCCTTCGATGCAATACTGATCCGCCACGTGGGAGCTGGCACCGTTAGCCATCCTCAGGTCCACCTTCCTCTCGTGCGGTTCGATGCCGTGTGCACTTAAGTGCTGCACCACCTGATCCCCAATCAGGTTAACGGCAGAGCCGGTATCAACGAGGGCTCTGAATACCGTGCCGGAGAGGGAAACGTCTACGAAAGGTCGGTCGTCGGTGGCCTGGGTACTCTTGACTCCGCCGGTGGACGTTCTTATGACGTCGATCCAGCGGGTCCATCGCTCGCGTTCCTCGGAGGTCGTTCCTCGTTTCGGGGCGCCGGACTCAGATGGCCTCCGGTCGACTGAGTCCTTCTCCCGTTTCCCGACCTGCAGCGGCACCGGCGGGTTGACACACCCTCCCGTTTGCACCGAAAGCACCGAAGTACCTTCGGTTTACGGCAGTCACGGAACAGGTGCCCTGCCTCTTCGCAGTTCCAGCAGATCAGACCGCTTCTGCCTGGGCTGCGTGCCGGGGATCTGGAAGCTCGCGCAGATCCGGACCGTTTATTCTCCCGTGGCGGAGAAGAGCGACGCGCTGGGCGCTCACCAGCATTGGACCGCTGGTTGCGGCCCCACCCTGAGGTTGCGTTAGACCGACGTCTAACTTCCACCTCGGGTTTAGCCTCGTTCCCACGGCTCCATTTATCGACGGCCGCGCTGTCGTATGTGTCGGTCTTGCGCTTGGAGGCTTGGTAAGCGGTTTCCGGAACGAGAGCGACTGATGGTGACGGCGGAGGGCGGAAAATTTGGCGGCTACGCATGTAGGCCTCGTAGTCTTCGGCCCTGGCCATCAACCCTTCGACCGTGGTAAAGTCGGATCGCCGGACCATCAGTTTGTACTCGGGCCTCATGTTGCAATATATGAGGTCGAGCTTCCCTTGCTCCGAGAACGTTCCGCTACGTCGAATCAGGGTTGAAATCGCTACCACGTAGCTGCGGATCGGCTCGTGGTCACCCTGAGTTCGTTTGCGAATCTCCTCGTCGAGGCTGTGGTGATAGCCCGTTGGCAGGAACTGAGCCTCGAAGCACCGCTTAAAATCCGCGAACGAGTGCCACGCGCTCCGTGTATTCCGGTACCAGAGCAAAGCCATCCCGGTTAGCAGCTCGGGCATCGCCTTGAGCATCTCGTCGTGCGTGACTCCATACGCCTCGATCATCTCCTCGAGTCTTTCGAGGAAGGAGACCGGGTCTTTCTTGCCATCGAAACGCAAGTTCCATTTGCGGATCCGGTCACATAGCGACGGGGTGTCGCTTGGTGGCCGGCCACCCCGGACGTAGGGGTTACTTGCCGACGTGCACGGAGCGTAGTAGGGGTGCTGGCTAACCGTCGGGTACGTTGGCACGAAGTACCCCGTCGTACCGAAAGTACCGGAGATTGTGGCGGCATCGGTCGAGTATCCCAGTGCCTGGGTCACGAACGGCGTCAGTCTCACCGGCAAGTCCACGAGCGGTGCCGGTTCACGATAGCGACCGCTGAACGTAGTATCGTACCAAGGGGCCGCTCGCGCATCGAAGTGACCAGGGTTGTATGACGAGGCCGGGTTAATCGTCACGGCTTCACCCAAGGTCACCGAATTCCTCGCGAGCGAAGTCAAAGTCCGCCTCACAGTCTCCGAATCCGCGTGCGGTGGTAGGCCGAGTATTTCCCGGACGCTAGCGGTTTCGTCAACCACCGGTCGCGGGGGCCACTGTACGCTCTGAGACGTCAACGGCAGACCAGCCGCCGTTTGTGCCTCAGGTAGACCTGCGTATGAGAGCTGCGGTACCGTCACGTAAGCATCAGCGGTGGTCCCCGGGGCGTTCGCGGCTAAGTGGCCGATCGATCCCAGAGGATTCTTCCAAAATTCGCGGAACCGCTCGCGAAGTTCAGCGACGTTACCGTCCGTTCGTAGGCCAAATCGTGCCATCTCAGCGACGAGTTCGGCCTTGCTGACCTCGTGAATCCACCCAACACGTGAGTCGTCAAATGGCGACCTCACGTGCTCACCCACGGTTACCGGGGTTAACTGGGAGGTTGTCGTCGTGGTCGTGGTCGTGGTCAGCGTTTGGCTGCCGCACACGACGGCAACAGTAGCCGGGGCATGCATGAATGGCAAGGTACTTGGCCTCGTAGTCACCGAGTCGGTTGTCGTGACGATCTCGGTTGCCTTCGGGAATTTCGTCATTTTCGAATCTAGTTTTTAACGAGTCCCTGTTCGGGCGCCAGAAATGTGACGTAATTTTCGGGGGTCAAAGGAAATAGTGCGTGATCTCCCACCCTGAGAAATTAGTCACCGTAGGGATGCCTCGGAATCGCTCAGAAGGAGCTAATTCCAGGGTTCGTTATAATTAATTTCGGAAAAAAAATAATCGTGGGGCAACTCTCGTTACTACTTTACGCAGGGCTCAGAGCAACCGGACGCAATGATACAATTCAAAGAACGAGTTGCCTCATCCTCGCCCTCGTAAAAGTGAATAATTTTGCCTATGACGACGAAAAGCCTAAGTCGCGCGAAGTAATCGCTCTTAATCGCTCTAACGTTAGCCCCTGCTCACACCCTCGCTTGATAAAGGGTTACTATGAGCAAGAGGCTCACCCAACACGTTTTGGGTTACCACGGGCTAGGCTTAAAGCCGTAGCGTGACCCGTGACTCTTCGCGGAAAACGTGAAAAATATAATTAAATCGTTCCAGCGTTTATTCGTAGGCGTAAGGCCTAACCGAACGTTGTTCGTAACCGCTCAGTGCGTCACCCAATTAATAGTTTATTAATTGGGTTGCCGTGGCGTAGCACGTGCTCCGTGACTTGTTGCGACGTGAGTGCAAGTACGGAGTAGACGAAAAATTAAGTAACTGCACTGAGTAAATGCGACTAAATCGTCTAGTATTTAATGCTACGATATTTCGTAAAGGAGAGAAAGGCTAGGCCTAACAAGAACGTGAATTAAACTATGCGTCTATTCGAGAATAATCACCTACGACAAACTCGGACAGGTTCGTGAGGACGTAAAGTCGTCTAAAAGTCCGTAATTTCGTCTCTATCGAAATATTCCCGTGAGTCGGGTTCGATAAACGTGTTAGTAGCGTTAAACGTTAAGCAACGAAACGAAATAATGAGGAAACCGTACCTCCGTATCGTGTTTGACCGTGGTCGAGTCGAGCGTCCGTGTCTCGAGTCGTGAACGTCTCAGTGGCTGGTCAACGAATAATCGCCACGAGGAGCCCAGTCCGGGTCCTCTCCCCCCCTGGATTTCCCAAAGTAGGGGTAGTCAGCTGTTCACCCCGTGACGTAAGAGACAGCTGATCGCTGGGTAGCCAGTCGGAGAAAAGAAGCCCCAAGATGGCTACCCTCAATGATTGTCAACAAACGCTATGGGGTTATGTTTGGGTGATGCGAGACGAAGCAAAGTGTTTAGTGGTCTATTGCAATTTACAACTGTCATTGTCATCGAAATTAAAGCGGTTTTATGCCGTACAGTGATTTGATAAATGTTTTATTACCCAGGATACTTCGTAGAGTGGTAATTCAGTGTTGTGCAACTTAGGGCAGTCCTAGGTCTAGGCTCCTACTAGCCTAGGTTAACCTATAGGCGTAGACATACGGGTGAGTCGAATAGCGTTTGTTTACCAGCTTAGTCGTTTACATTTTACCCCCCTCCGAAAAAGGCACCTTACAATTGCTTACGAATAAAGTTATTTGAATTGTTTTGTTACCATATAATGTAGGTAGTCATAATGGTCTATTAATGACATTAATGCTACCTGAAAACATAACACCACATCTTGTCAAGAAGATTGCATGGATTGCAAGAGATTTTAGAAAGTTCCATAAACGAATATTCATGACTCACATTTTTATACATAGGATGAGTCTATTTTCACATTTAACTCGGCTGTTAAATATTTACAAATGAAGGAAAGACAATTTTTCATATCTTGGAGCACCATACTAACCTGTGTATCTGGCGGAGAGAGAGAGCAAAGCTAGTTGTCCGCCTGCTATTTGGTTCATTCTTTGTATTGCTAATTCTGTTCCTATAGCTAAATTAGGAGTTACGTTGTGTAAGTACTGCCCCACAAATACACCTGAAAGTAAAAAAACAATGTTATCAAACCACAAATTTACATTTAAACATTCATCTCAATACTTGATATACTTAATTTATTAGTGAATGCTGGATAAGGGCTCCCGGCAGGGGAATGGGGGGGATTATTGTCCGAAGAGAAGTTTACTTACTCCAGTATGTCACATTGTAATATTACAGTGAAAAAAGACAAAGACAATCATTCGTTTATTCAAAAATTTAAAAGTTTAGACTGCAGCGTCTATACCAGAGGTATTGTGAATAAAACCATTCTCATCACTATTTCCATTTAAGATAAAGAACAAATCAATTTAATTAATTATTTGATTCTAAATACTTTTTTCAATTTTCTTAAAAATGGCTCAATCAATCAATAAAAATTCTTTCTTTACAATTTCGGGAAGGAATGCAATAGCGTCGGATTTTACAATCATTGTATATTTTATGCGCACAAATATACTCATTGAGCTTCTAAAACACTGTGAGATGAATAGGCTATTAGTTTTGAAACATGCTTTGAAATATTTTGTAATACTTTTAATTAGTCTGAGCGATAGGCTACAGTAAGTTAACATGTTTAGGCCTAAAGCTTCCTCCACCATAATTCCTCCAAAATATTCAAATAAAAAACTATTCAAACATAAATAAAATATGGATGGTTCAATTAACTACGGTATATTACCTTGACAGTTGTTTAACAGGTCTGGGTTGATTACTGTGATGGAAGATGTGTAAGTGTCAGCTTTGTAATCTGCTTGCATCTGTGCCACAGAAAACTGACCTTTTGCCATCTGAAATGTAAAGTCCATAACAAATTATTAAGTTATTACAACAAGTATAAATATGCTCAGAATATTTTTTATAAAAAGAATAAAACACTCAGATAAATATAGGCTTACCGATATTATTTATAGTTTAACTGATGTTTTTGCCCAAGTCCAGGTCCACCTGATAGGTTACTAATCTTGTTATGTTCTAAGTTCTTTAACAACTGAATAGGATTCCAGATTCCAAAGTCTTAAACCTACTGTGTTTAAGATCACTTACTTCTGGACCAAGTATGAATGAATTTACAGAAGTTGAAAAATATTATTGGGCAACTCGGACCGCTAGGCTATAGCATTTGTCCTACAATAAACAGCGATTAATTCCTAGCAGAATAATCTTGTAACACATTAAACAAACACACGGATGTAGTATAAAAACATGAAATCACTACCGGTACTTAAATACACACCACTATTTACAAACAAAATTTTAGGTATAAGTGGTGGTGTGAGTTTCCAATGTTTTTTCGTGTTTTGTATAGGGCCTACCTACTGTATTTGTCCAAAAAGGTTTTATCTCTAAGGAGGGTGTGTTTTTATTAAAAGCCAGCACCAAGCGTCCCTATGATTTTTAATATGAAATAGGCCTGGATCTACTAGTCAAATTAGGTAGGCCTATCTATAGCCCATATAAAATTACGTAAACAAAATGTTTGTGCCAAAATTGTGAGCATTTGACAGGTTGCAAAATAATGAGAGAGGGCTCAAATTAAAGGTACCAGGGACTCGGGAAGAATACTGATGAAATTGCTTAAAGTTTAACAGAGAATGAAAAATAACGTAAAATCTCTGCCATTTAAAATGCATAGGGATATAAAAACGACATTACATAAAACATGTGGTGCTGATACTAAATTAAAAACCATGCATGAGATATTAACACGTGGTGGATCTTACTAGGTACTGGTAACTTGTAATATAATAAGAATTGTTTTCAAATCATGATTAGGGGTTTTAGCCCCTAAATATTAATTAATATTACTGATTAGGTCCACCATAACCATTTACCACTTATGGTATCGTACACAATGATTGCTCACCTGTGCCTGAAACCTTAACCTTAGTCGGTTTCCAATCTGATGAAATATGTTTGCTGCCAGCAGCCCACTTGAGTCAATGTCTCCTATTAAAACAGGGTAAACCTCTCCTGGACCTATCTGATTCGTTCCAACATATGTTGCTCCGAAACGGTAGGAACCAGGCTGTTGTGTGCTGAGAGTAATGTTGTGAGAAACTTGAAAATGATTACTCAGTCCTTTATTCAAGACTACTCGTGCGCCATCAAAAACAGTTGGAAAAACATCTGGAATAGATGAGACGAATTAGCTTAGCAGTACATTAACAACAAATGGTGGCAGGCTTGCTGGACTACATGATTTTGAGTCTTTCATACGTAAGCACAATGTTCATCATCTCTGGTTTTGGGTTTATTCAATTGTTTCAGTTGAAAATCTATGCAAGGAATAACTGTTATGTGTTCATGGCATCATTCAAAAAGGCTAAATGTGTTATTTTGTTTCCAGGCCACAAAATAGATAGAGAAATTCTGATGGAGGTAATTGACTTCTAGGTAAATGGATCTTAGGTGGTAAAACTCCTTCGAACCACACACCTACAAACACTCATCGTGGAGGCTATTGACATTGTAGTGCTGAAAGTTAACTGTTTCATAGTCCCATAAAGAACTATTAGTGTAGGCTATAACTGAACCCAATAGTTTGGGTAAGGCTAATGACAAAATTATGGGTTTGAGAATTAGATAAAAGACATTTAATCTGTAAGAAACATTTAAAACTAAGCCCGACTAGGACTACAAATAAAGGTATGTTTTTCAGGGTAGTTAGTCCCTTTTTTGACTGGAGTTTGTTATGTAGGTGAACAGGTATAACAACAAAAGCCTATAACAGAACTCCAATACTATTAGACTGTTTCTAGGTTTTACCTTTGGTTTTCTTATGTAATTCTTCCATAGTCCCAGGATTTTCTATTTTCACATCTTCTTTTTTATCTGGAGATGGAGGAGGCATGGTACTGAACATTCCAAAGTCTTGAGGAGGTTTACTTGCAGCAAATACATTACCCATTTTGTATTATTAAGGGATCTACACTAACGAACAATATTCAGTTTCAAATTAAATTTTAAGCTATTAAGTGGAATGGCATGTCCCTGAAATAAAGATTAACCGGTCATTAAATGCAAAAATTTAGGTTATACCAAATTTTCAGTTTTCAATGCACCATCCAACATAGAAGAGAGAGAAGAAGAAGTACAGAATGATTCTCGCGAAATCGATGAAACATTTTCAGTCAGATCTTAGGAGAAAAAGTTGGTTCACATGTTTAGTTTAAGTTTGTATATATGATTCAATGTCATATGATGATATTGATGACGATAGTAATGAAAATGTATTATTTTCATTATATTTGTATCAGAGATGTGGGGCCCGCCCGAAAATGAAAAAATGGGCGAGGAGCCCAGATTTAAAATAATGCTAGGATGAGGTTAAAGGGGGTAGACGCTGAGATAAAGGTAATTTATAAAATTTTGTTTTACAACCAATTTTGGAAGAAAAATATTGAAATATTTCCAACCAATATTTTGTAATCAACTTAGAAAATATGTACCGTATTAATTTCTTTCCAACATCCGTTTTCATGATAATTTTTAGCTCAAGGTCAGATATCAAATATCAAGTTTTTTCGATCTGCTTCCCGCGTCAATTATGACTGGTACCAAAATCTTAAGGCCCAGTCCGTCCGTAAGACTAATGTTAATTTTAGCATTGGGCTTGGCGGCGTGGGCCTTAAGATTTGGCACCAACTATACTGCATTAGTTGGCACTTTGTAAAAAATGCCACTTTGAAAATTTACCTAGATAGTTTGTTATCAAACAAAAAGTTCTGGTTAGATTAGTTGATCATGAAAAAATAGCTCAAAAACTGGTTAAAAACTATACTTGACGGTTCGCCCATTAGAAAAATCTATAATAGCTTACTTCCAAAAATCGACATTTTTGCTTTACTTTAGTCGTAAAGTTGAATTCAATGACGATATATTTATAAAACGATAACTAGTCGCAACTATGTGTAGAAAGAAGATCAATTAATTCCTCTATATCGTTCCGGTGCGGAAGCCTTAAAGTTTTCACGTAGCGGTAAAAGTCTTAAAGGCTCGACCCAAAAACGAATTACAGTATTATCGTACCAAACGTAGGCCTATGTTGCGTGTCTGTAATCTCGCAGTTTTATATTAGATTTTTGAATGTAGAAACCACAATCCTTTTCTATAGCTTCAGCGGATCCTAGATTCTAGCGGTTACTAGATTTCGGGTGACTAGTATTTAACGATTTGAGAATTTAAGAGACCTTCACACGATCATTGTGATTCATTCATAACTGATAACTGATGGAATACAGATACTCCTCCCGGCCATCACCATCCACTCCAACCTCAATAGTGATTGGCCGCTATTTAGCGGTATGGTATAGCTAATTTAAGCATTGCAACTCTGTTTGTACCAATTCAAAAATTGAGACTTTTGTTAAATTTTTACAGCTTATTTAAAAATCCACACTTTTACAGAAACCTCACATACAATAAACAAAATATGTGGAAACATTTATATTAACCCTAGTGAAAATATCAGTGAAGGTCAGATGACGTCAACTGGTATTTCGCCCATTATATTATGCCGTTCGTTGACATCAGCTGACGTCAACTGGGCGAAATACCAGTTGACATCAGCTGACATTTTTTATTTATTTGAGTTAATGCTACAAAACAGACACAAGTCCAATAACGTTGCAGCATTTTACTTATAACATTACATATCAAGAAGCTCTAGTGTAGAGAGCACGAAATACGGCGGGCGGCAAAAACTGAACTCATAAAATTTTCTGCTAAACATCAGCTGAAATGACTGAATGAAATGTTTTTGTAGCACTGTCAAAGTTTTGTTTACGTTTCTCAAGGTCATTTACGTGTAAATTTGTGTTAACTTTACCATATGATGTTATCCTATAATCTTATACGAGCAGTGTTATCTTGTATGTATGTACTATGTATGCTTGCTTGCTTGCTTGCTTGCACAACGATCTCAAAAACGGCTCTGAGGATTTTCTTCAAAGTCTGGAAATAAGTAATTTATGACTCAAAAACGTCTTTTATGCAGATTACTTGGCCAGAGAAAATCTAATATCGTAATAAATCAAATTTTAAAGTTGTAAAATTTTAACATTGGCCTTATGGGTTGCCGTGATAGCAACGAAAATAAACAAGGAAAGTGTAAACAAATGAAGTAATCATAACAGCTGTTTGGAATCTACAGCCATTAAGGGAAAAAACAGCAAGTGGGATGAAGAGTCCATGGAGCAATAAAAAAGATTTCTATTTATCAATTTTATGACATTGAAATATTTTATAGTAACTGGATGAACTGGTAAACATGAAATAACACCGAGCAAGGCTCGGTCCACCAGGTACTATTTGATTAACTACCCAAACAAATAACAAACAATAATTTCGCCAACAGCGCACCCACTCACCCGCCTTATTTGCTGCTCGCGATAGTAGTAATATTATACAATGACTAGAACATGCTAAATTATTGTTACATGATTCATTAGAGCCCCCCCCCCATTCGAGTTTCATTGTCCCTTGTAAGACCTTATACAGGGGTGTTAGGAGTAACGTTACAATTTACAAATATACTCGCCTATAGGTGTACAACATACCCAAATTCTCGAAGGGAATATTTTCAAACCCGGGTATTCTGACGGTGCCAAGTTTGTATATACTATATACTTGAAATAGCCACATATATTAAATCAAACAATTCAGAATCTCAAAACAGACTCCATAGATACAACACTAGATTTAAGAACTCTTTTTCCATACAACATAAATTAGCTCTCTTTGAGAAAAAAAACCATTGTATTTAGGACAACAATTTTTCAAAAACTTCCAGCTTCCATTAGATTAGAAAGCAATTTGTTAAAGTTTAAGAGTGGTCTTAAAAGTTTTTACTGAATCAATCATCTTACAACTTGGAAGAATTTTACTTGTTTTGTCAAACTTCATAAACCACCAGAGGACAGACCTAACCTAACCCTAAACCCAATCAACCCAACTTCGAAACCCAGAGATAACACTTATCTTCCAATATTGCGTCCCTTTGGGAGCAATGAATGACAGATCCAACGCCGCCTGCGGCCAATTAATGGATGACAAACAAAGTACCAAGTAAGTAAGTAAGTAAATGATAAATGGGTTCAATGTCAGGAAAAGGGCAATGTCCGAAAATTCCTCCCCATAAGAATGAGATGGGAAAACCTAGCAAAAGTGGCGTAAAACCCCTATATTTACACGACTTATTTTATACAAATTAATAGGAATCGTGAGCTGATCGAATCGGAAAAGTTGATCTAATCAAAATTCGAAAATTGCGTCGGGTCGCGCCGCGCCGCGGGGCTGCGGCTAGAGAGAGAAGTGTGAGGAACCACAAAATCTGCTTGATTTTTAATTAATTAAAGTTTGTGGATTGTGAAGCCAGCAACTAAGCCTCCAGTAAATGTCAGTAACTCGAACAAAACATTATAGCACTATAAATTATAAGTCAAATTGTTCACCTTTTATTACTTAATTTCACAATCTTAAAACCGTAACTTAAAACTAGAAAATTCCGACAAGAAGTCCTTTTTCACATTACGTTTGTACATTGCGATAGCAATTACGCTTATTCGACATTAAAGGTAAGCCTTCTAATACAGATCTATAACTACAATGGAATATTTCATTTCTGTAAAGAGTATCCTGACAGGTTTGTAACTCTGTAACCGTTAAGGAGGTGCCGTTGAGTAACCTGTCCAAGTACGAGTATAGAAGTATATGGGGCCCGATTGGACCTTTTAAAAATACATATCCACGAGATTCCCTCGTGAATAAGGCCAAATCAACAACCACTTCCATCTTAATAGAACAAGAGGAAGTCAAATTATTTATTATAAAATAGTGTTTAAATGCTATCGAGAGTTTACTTTATTTTTATTCAATAACTAAGTAACAATTGGGTTTTCAGCAAAAAGTTCATTACATATTTAGATCATTGTTGTGCATTAGGTTTATTAGTATAAAATAACAAATATTACAAAATTTATATTTTTATTCAGCTATTTTACTTGTTTGTAAACAATGCTGCGCGCTGCTGATGCTCTCTGTCGTCAAAACGTGTAACTACTCAGGGCGTACTACTTTACCGACCTCCAAGGCTTAACAGTAGTGCAAGAAGGTTTTAAAACAAGTTTTTATTACTTTTTCAGTGAGTGTGTAAAGTGAAAGTGAAGCCCCTCCTATTAAATGACATCTGTATAGAAAAGAACCAATCAGAGAATAGGCCATATGTTCCCATCGATGTATATATACATCGATGTATGTTCCCAGGGATGGTTCACAGCCATTCCTATGGCTGCTTTCTCCAAACTTGGTTAATCTAAAATTTTGGTTTAACCTTGGGTTAACCTAAGGTTAAACCTCTTTTTTAGGTCAACCAAGTTTGGAGAAAGCGGCCCTTAGTGTTTTCAAATTAAAAAATACAATATAATATAAACAATAAATAAAGCATGTGCGAATGCATTAATTAGCCTTATGAATTATTTATTTACTGTAAAGCTCAGTGCATTTTAAGTTCTCTGCAAACAAACATAACCATAATTGACTTTGTCCACAGACATCCAGTTGAAGCTCCAAAATTTACTGACGCTCTTTGGAGTTCTGTAGCAATAACATCAGGTACTCATGTGACACCAAAGAACTATACTACTGGAACGCGCGCTGGGTCTACAGAGCGAGCCGGAATCCGCGGTTGCGTCCGGGGCCTGCAGGTATAGTATAGTTCTTTGTGAGACACCACAGAGAAGTAATATAAATTAAATTTTTTGATGCCAAATTTCACGAAAACCATTAATTTAAACAGAAGATTGCAAGATACACAAAAGTAAGCCCATTTTATGTAGTTTTCAATGATACCTTGTTTGTTGAGATCGGATGAAGATTCAGTGAGAAATTAGTTTTTTTGTAATGGATGACCACTTTTCCCCTTAAAAACAATGTTAAAATACGGGGTGTTAAAAATCAAACTTTGACGGCTTATATCCACTTAACTATTGAGTTTAGGAAAAAATGTCAAAAAATAATAAGTTCTTAAAATTAAGCGTAGAATCCAAATACGTCATAAAATACAGGATGTTTCATAAGAAAAATCAAAGTTGTCCGCCAAATTGGAAAATGGCGGCCATTCACAAGAAAATGGAATTCATATTTTTAAATGTCTTAAAAAAAGTAGGTGAAGTACCCCGTTTAAAGTTATCTCTAAATCCAGTAGTTTCTGAGATACCAATGGTGGCACAGTTAAGCTGAGCTGGCTGCCTTAATTTTAACATTGTTTAAATGGAGAAAAGTGGTCATCCAATGCGAAAAAATTAATTTCTCAGTAAATATTCATCCAATCTTAACAAACAAGGTATCATTGAAAACTACATAAAATGGAATTACGTTTGTGTACCTTGCAATTTTCTGTTTAAATTAACGGGTTTCATGAAATTTGGCATAACAAAATTTAAATGGTTAACGATATTTTGGTATACTTTCAAACGTAGATAGGTCCTAATAAGATAAACATTTGTGCAAAATTTCAACGCTGTACCTCAAACCGTTTAGGAGTTATGAATTTGTTTGTAAAAACACATATACAGACAAACAGACGGAAAACTAGGCATGGGAGACCCATGGTTACATTGCAAAATCTGTTTGTCTCTATGCAAGGAACAAAAACACAAAAGGGGACCAGGTTGTTTAGGGACACTCTATATATATACCTGTCCGTAGGCACGATAACTTTCGTAAAAAAGGTCCAATCGCAATGAAATTTGGTACATACGTCTAGAGAGACATTTATTACTTCGAGTTCGAAAACCAGCGTGATAAGTTAACTCTAAGGACGGGTTTTTGACGAAATAAAATTTATTTTTAGGATTTAATATCTTTAATATTAATTTTTTGTAAATTTAAGTGTCAAAATTGGATTCAGCTTAAAAAAACAAACAATTTAGCATTTTGAATTATTATTCTACCTCAATCCGTTGCTGAGATATTAAAAGTGCTAAACACAGTAAGTTGTCCAATATTATTTTTAATTTTACCCTCCAAAAAGTATTATCATTGAATATATAAGTATTCAATGGTATTATATAGTTGCCCTGATTTAAGAGATTTTTTAAAATACAATTCTGAACGTATGATTAAATTTTCAGGTGATGAATATTTTATTTGTGTTTATTTTGAATGGTTAGAGTTCATTGATTATGATTTTGCATAAAATATATACTATATTAAAAATACAAATTATTTTTAAGTTTTATGAAGAAACTAAGTGCATTGGGGGTGGGGGGTGTCTTTGTCTATACTTCCTGAAAATGTAGCAAAATATATGGTATGTTTAAAAGTCTGAGGAATATTATGTTTTTTTAAATTAGCTGGAGATGCAGGTCTGCTGCAACTATAGTTATAATAGGGATGTTTTATCTATAAAATTAACCATATGATTTGATTAAATGTAATTCGTTCATGAGATTATATTATTTATTTTTCCAGCATTTTGAATTCATTGATTATATGTTTCCTGACATTTATATAGTACAACAAGACTACATTTATTGAAAATTAAATGGCTAAGAACTTATGAACTAATGGCAAGAACTAATGAAAACCAATGTGATCCCCTTGTAAATTTTCCTCTTGTTTCAAGCTTATGAATGATTAAATATAAGTTTAAAATATATTATTTACAAAACATGCTCAAACGATATTTTCCTTTACATAAGTTGAATGCTCACATATAAAAGATAAATCCTATGTAAATTCGCTGAGTACGCAGGTCTGCTGCGACGGGGGTATTTATTAAGTTTTTTTGTGTGTACAAAATACAAATGAATACATGGTTAAAATATAAAAATACATTATTAAAATTAACCTGCATTTTCCCCATTTGTTTGAAAAATGTGCATACAAGTAATAAATTGGACTATTTTACTGCAGATTTGTTATAATTTGGATGCATTAAAAATAATGTTTTTAATGCCTGTTTCCATCAAAGTTTCCGGGGGAAGACCCACGGACCCCCATTCTCCTAAGGGGTATTCCACACCCCCAGGCCCCCCAGACCCATCACTATATTATTGATCTTAGGCCCGCCGCGCCGGTTTAGGGTAGCATGCTAAAATCTCCTCTTTTCCCATTTTACCATACAGGAACCCTAGCAATAATGCGGTACAGTACACCTCGGATTATCCGGACCCCACATTATCCGGATACCGGATTATCCGGACCGGGCTATCAAAGAAATTAAAAAATTAAAATCATGGCAAAATCACGATTTTAGCAAGTTTACGGGTGAAATGCGCCTTCTAATAGTAAAATGCAAATGCAATACATTACTGTTCGCAATTGGAATCACAATAATTGAAGGAATCGCATTGTCTAATCAGTACATTTCAGCATTGACTTTGAATCTCTTTGAAGAGATTCAAAGTCAATGATTTCAGCATTTTCGTGAACGTAGTTTTCTGGATTGCTACTCGGGGCGCTAGCAGCAATAAACAAAGGCCTTAACCTAGGGCAGTTTTGCGAGTTAGTTTATCGATGTCATTTTATTTGATGTGTTTCGTTATTTCTTAAGAAAAGTTCCTGTAATAAGTTTTGAGTTACTTTAAGTTTCGTCATTATTATTCTAAGTTTGAGTCATTTTGAGTTTTGATTATTTAATCTTAATAAATTCAATAATTTAATTTGGCGTTTTTACAAACCTAAACTGTAAGTACAGTAAAAGTTGACATTATTTTCGTACGATTAATAATGAAGTTTAGGTCTTAAAATTTGTTTCAAAATTAAATCCCCGTAAAATCTGAAAGATTAACATGTTGTACAGTCTTGATACGCCGTTTGCAGCATCAATTTAGCAGGGGCTAAGGTACGCGATCGCTATTTTAGGCGATTATTGCAATGACCTCGGATTATCCGGATTTTTGCTTTACGGATCGGTGTTCCGCTACATTAATCCGGATAATCCGAGGTGTACTGTACTTACAATCCCGCCCATTCAGTCAGTAAGTTTCCAAAACGCCCCGCCGGCCGCGGCGCGCCTGGGCCCCTGCCAGGCTAACTTTAGCCCCGTCGGCCGCGGGCTCAGTTCGCCCCTGGTTCGCGATACGTCCACTCGTTTTTTCACTCTAAGGTGAGAGTGCGAAATTAATTATTCGTGTTTTAGCGTTGGATACATTTTGGCTTCTTGGTACTGCTTTGTTCGAGTCGTTTTCAGATGTTCGCGATTTGTGTGTTGAGTGAGGTGGCCTGTGTGTGTTCGATTATGCAATGGGAGTGTCGTTAAATGGTCGTTTTAAGGGTTTTGATTTTGTGAGTTGGAATTATAACAGATTGTGTTCTGTGAGTCGGGTGTTAACAGGTTTAGTAAACGAGAGGTACAATGTGATTTTAATTCTACCGGTAGACGTTATTTGGGGGCGCGCGGCCCTCATGTTATTATATAACTACAGTATTGACTATTTAACCCGATGGATTGAGATGACTCTCTAATATTTAAACTACGACTTGGAAATATAACGCTCAACATAAAAGTAGTCGTTAAATTAACACCAAGCTTAAAAGTGACCGGTACCCGGCGCGAGCACCTATAGTCGTGGGTACCAAATAGGGCAGGCGGCAAAAACTGGAAACTCACCAAACCGTCTGCTGATACGACCAAATGAATTTTTTTTGTTGAACTGTCCAATATTTCTTTACGTTTTTTAAGACCTTTTACGTATAAACTTATGTTTAACATATGATCATATAGTTGATTATACCCAAACAAACAATAAAATAATTTCGCCAGCAGCGCACTCACTCACCCGCCCTATTTGGTGTCCGCGACTATATAGTTGCTTCTATTGCTTCTAGCTTCTCTTTCCGGTTCAGCTTTCTAGTCCTTTTGAAGGGCGTCCAGAAATCAGATCGAAGGCTTGGTAATTTCCTAATCATAGAATCAACTTGTTATATTAACGCGTTTTCATATAATTTACAGTAAACAATCTCTTATCCGGCCACCATTTAATCGGACATCACTTACACCGTTGAGAAATATCAGACAAATTATATCATAACAATTTCAAAGTTTTCCTATTTTTAAATAATAATCTGTATTACATATACGCAATATAATTGATGCTACGATTTAAAGAGCTTAAAGCAAATCGGTTTATCCGGCCAAAGCGTTATCCGGCTGGGGCTTAGACTCGATGTATCAAAATAAGAGGGAGTCTACATTTTTTTTGGTTTAGGATCGGGGCCTTTTGAATGATTTCCGGCTATATAATTTCCGTCTGAATGTATTTATATTTATGTCAATCAGCAGTTCATCAAGCCTTCTAATGAACTTGATGCAATCGTGTAGAATGTTTTGAATACTGTGTCATGTTTTCTGAATTGTCATGATACTTGATCACGACATATAATAAGAGATGTCTATTGCACTCTACGCTCCTAGACTTAATTTAATTTCAGCTCGGAAAATCTTAAATGGTTTTAATTGTGTTAAGAGACAAATTCATTAGCAGCTTCAAGATCAAAGTTTACGATTTTATACTAAAAATGACATCTACGATTATGCTTATTCAATAGAGAGGTCGTGTTTACATGGCAGTTTGACATCATTATTATTGACTGGCATTTGAGTTCGTTACCTTGAAGCACCTACTTTACAATATCTGCTCTTGTTTTTGTAATTGAATTGTTCGATAATAAATTCTATACGTAATTTCATTGTTTGAACTTTATTGAGCAGAACAAATTGTATCATAAATTTTACCCAACAACAACGATTCATACTTTTTAAACAATCTCATTTTTTCATTCAGTTCGGTGGTGATAAAATCGTTTATCACTGCTTCAGTCTTCGGCCTTCGGTTATTGTGTTAACATAATACAGCCACAAGTCAAAGGTAATATAAATTATTTACACAGTTTAATTTATCATAATATTTCCAAATCAAATTAATTGTTTTTTTTTTTAATTTTGTTCTTGATGAAATTAAAAATGGACCAACAGTGCATAGGCGGAGGTGTATTCGGAAATCCAAAGTATAATATTATAAGATAAGGCTGTTCAAATAAATGGAGTCATGTATGAATTATGTGAGTTTTTGCGTGCAATCATAAAGTAACTTTGTGTCAGTGGAAAATATATTTCAGCAGGCTTACTGATTGTGAAAGTACAACTTTAAAAATATGTTTTATTCGTCGCTCTTACAAAATATATATGAAATACCCCCTTTGCAGCAAACCTGCATACTCAGCGAATTTCCAGTGCAAAACAACATATTTCAATCCAACATAGCGAGATTTGACATGTTTTTGTAAGCTCCATAAGAATAACATGGGGAATGAGTATGCAGGTTTGCTGCTACGGGTATATGAAAACTGGGTAGTTTTAATTCAATATTTAGTAGGTCTGAACTAGGAGAAGCCATTTACCAAGTTTTATCATGATATGTTGAGAAATAAGCGAGATATAGAATTTTACTTATTTCCCATAAGGTTAACATTGGGACAACGTACTGTATTTACCACTTTCAATATCTCGGTAACTAATGGACATAGAGTAGTGACTCAAAATACTAAATTGTTTGTTTTTTTGAGCTGAATTCAATGGTTCCAACAAAAATTTGATTATTTTTATTTTTCTATGTAAAAAACTCAAAAAACCCATTTTTGGGGGGGTTTACCCCCCTTTACCCCCCCTTCCGGTAGTCCGATTGGGCTGGATTACGAACTCGTCCGAATAATTACTACTTTACACATCCATGCCAAATTTCATTATGATTGGACCATTTTTACGCGAGTTATCGTGCTTAAAGACACATATATATATATATAGATATATATATATTTATGAAAATGAACGAATAGTGGTTTTTGCTTCTGGGGGCCCCAAAACGAAAAGTTATTATGGTCTCGGGCTTAGGTCTTCCCATGAGTACTACGGTAACAGCTTCTTCCCTATAGGGGAAATTCGCTAAAAGTCTTGTTACTAACGAATGTAACTCCTGAAATAGGACAAATCTTCACTGTAAAACATTATATGCTTTGTTAAACTAAATTTTGATTAAACCCTCCTCCTTAAATTTCCTCGTTAAAAAGAGTATAACTTCTCCCTTCTACATTTAAAGAGTTTTGTAACTCCAAGTAATTACTTGTTATTACCATTAAGTTTACCACTTATTATAATCATTGCGTATGATCATTGTAATCTACGTAACACCCCACACAAATTAACGGACAACGGTTAATGAAAAAAAACTACTATACTAGAAACTTGGTTTTGATTATTTTAACTGTAAGACTATTTAAACATAAGTTTTTTTGTTGAAATAATACATTTCGTTACTGACACGGAGGTGACCCATTTAAAATATTGTAGGTCTACTTTTGAAAAATATCTTAACATGCTCACTACGGGCCACGGGTAATGGTTATAATTGCGAAGTTAAAGGGCTGAAAATGCATTACACGATAAAAACTTATAAATGTTGCCAGTATGTATAAAATGTCCGCTGGGGTCATCTAAACATCAATTTTGACCGTAATTAATGATTTCATTCCGTAATTGGCGACGTAATTAATTAATTGAATGGAACAGGTTCACCCTAATTATGTTAGTCAGAGGATTGAAAAACTCACTCTCCTCAAAATCCATCTAGACAAACATTGAGTAACAAATCGAGGGGTTTCGTCCATTTATCTTTTGGAAGGTCGTGTGATTTTCTCTCTTGCAAGACGAAGACACTCTCGCAAGCCACTCTTGCAAACCGCTCTCGCAAACCACTCTCGCAAGCCACTCTCGCAAGCCATGCAATCTCGCAAGCCACTCTCGCAAGCCATGCACTCTCGCAAGCCACTCTTGCAAGCCGCTCTCGCAAGCCACTCTTACAAGCCACTCTCGCAAGCCACTCTCGAAGTGCCACTCTTGCAAGCCACTCTCACAAGCAACTCTCGAAGAGCCACTGTCGCAAGCCATGCACTCTCGCAAGCCACTCCCTAAGAGCCACTCTCGCTGTCAAGTGCGCTCTTGACCCCGCTAGACACTGAGATAGCGACTTGCACCCAGAGCGGCGGCAGTTCGGTGGCCTGTGGCAAGGTGGCCAAGAGAGTATTCCTGGCCACCCCCCTCCCCCAGGAGTCCTTATCAGAATAATTGATCTCATCTATTTCTCCGCCTGAGTCCGAGAGGCGAATGTCATTGGACGGCTGACATGGGATACGTTTTATGCAAACTGTGTTCTGTGTTGAGATAGAAATCTTTTGGTGTCAAGGTGTTGCTCTCTTCTATAAGTAGTTTGGTTCGCGGTTTTTATTTAAAAAATTATTTCATTTAGGAGACAATGGTTGAATTCAGTTGTGTAAACTTCGAGAAGTAAACCATTTTTTTATTCTAAATTCGAATAATATTACGTCATGACTATCAGGCTCCTGACCGGCTACCCCGTGGAGGATTTTACTGCAAATATAAATTTTTAACACTACAATAAAATAAAATGTACAACGACTCTGGATCCCTCTCTGAAATTCTATTTAAACGGCAAAATTGAAAAAGAGTATTTTTGTAGTCTCAAAGAGTGATTTGTAGTTTCAAAAAAACCAAATTTTTTTAAGACGGTTTATTTATACGTCGCGGATACTTTCTTTCAGCATCAACGCGGACAAGACTCGTTCTTATCTCGCCCGCGAGGGCGACACCGAATCGCCGTTAGTGTTATAATGATGTCAATATGCTTGCTCGCATTGCAGCCTGAAGCATAAAGTAAATGAAACATTAATCACAGCAAAACATATTAAACATGAAAAAATATAGCAATTATACTTTCAATAATTACTGTAAAATATTTAATGTTATCAACATCAATTTTGAACAAAATTTTTTGGAAGATTAATTTTCAAAAACATACATCCGTTGAGTTTTTCACGCAAGGGTTTTGTTTTTGGAGTTGTTACTCGATACGGCTGGGCAGATTTCAACGTTTGAGGCGTGAATTTAAAGGTATTTGGTGTTTCTATAGTTGCTAATGCGTCTCAGAACTTTTTGAAGGGCATGATTTAAGAACAGCTAAAGGCCGAATTAATGTTTCTATAGTTCCAACATGGACATAAATATAAACCAACGGGATGAGCCTCCAATAACAATTTATTGTGTTTAGTGTCACAAAACTGCTAAAAATAAAAAATGAATAAAATTTAAAGATTTTTTTAAAAATATAAAATCTATTTTGGTTTATCAAACTAATCCATCCTCTTTTAGAACGTCCAAGAATATGCGTCAAGGTGGTTGTAGTTCTGTTTGTATTGAGGAGTGAAAATAAAACAATCTTTCGTAATTTATGGAAAAATAAAATATTAAAACAGAATATCCCTCAATTGAAACTAGTTTTTATCAGGAAACTGACACCATTTTTATTTTACTAAACTTAATAAAAATTTGTATTTTTGAATTTTTATCATGATTTGCTGTAAAATATTCTGTATTAAATTAAAAAAAATTAAAATAGGGTTGGGCCCGAGCCTCTTAGTTGCACCAGCCCCACCCTTGTGGGGGCCATGGGGACAGAGGTTAGAAAATGCTATGGTTTTATTACAAAAATGTTTGAAAAAATTGTTAATAGCAGGAAAAGTGAGAATAAGAGTCCTTAAAATAAGATTTGCAGACTCTCTTTGACGAATGCCAGCGTCCCACGATAATTCTGGCGGCCTTTTTTGAAGAAAAAAACGTTTGGTTTTTGATGTTTCTGATCCCCAGATCGAAATCATCATATGAAAAGGAGGTGAAAGGAGCATAAAATCGTTACATCTGACCTCTCCCAAACACAAAACACATAATTAGTATCGAGATTAAATGATGAAATACGAGCATGACCTGACGTTTATGCAACGTGATAAATTACCCAGCATAACGAGACCTGCAGAGGGCAACTCCTACTCGCATCAAAGCGGGAGATTTCGCGCGAGTAATTACGAGTTGGTGTATTTTGGCGCGTCGTTATTTGTGTCCGCCGCGGCGGGGGGGGGGGGGGGGAGGGGGAACTGGGTCAACATGGGGTCGGGCGGTGGTAAACTGTAATTTTGATCTGTCATTCGCTCAATATAGAAATGTAGGGCGATAAACTGTACCAAAAATCACTGAACTGTATACTTTACTAAACTGGATTCATCTGTACTAAACTGTATTTACTGAAATAAATTGTGTATTGCTACTGTACTCTGTAATAACCTGTACTAAAATGTACTGAACTATACTAAAAATCATCAAATTGTTCTTAACTGTACTAAAACTGTTATTAATATTAAATTAAATTTAAAGAAATAAAATTAATTAAAATTACAATTTTAAAACATTCTATTGGAATTGTACGAAATCATTTGTTTGCACAAAAGTGATATAATTTTAAGTTTAACTATAGGACTTATTCCGAAATCAAAATTAATTCCTATAGTAAATACATTGCTAGTAAAAGAAATTGTATTAGTATTCTTAGTATTACTGCAATTTCATTGGAAAAAAGGTGTAAATTTATGTCCATAAATTTTCTTTGTATGTAACTTTACCAAGCTGTACCAAACTGCCTTATAAAACTGTAGGCTACTAAACTTCTCTCAACTGCAACAGTATGAACAGCGATATGATGACGGGTTCGTGTTTAGTCTGAAGGATGGTAAAAATAACCTATTTGATTGCAAATAAAGCCTGGTTTACACGACGACCAGTACAGTGGACATTAACACGTTTAAACAAAAGATGTCAAAGATTTTTTTCTACTCTCCCACTGTCTGGTCTTAAATTTAAACATAATTGGCCTGTTTTAAATTACACTAAGATGTACCACCGACGACTTTGTGTGACTGACAGAATTTTGAGGTGAATAACACCTTCGTAAAATACTGTTTAAGGTACATTTTTTAGGTATTTCGGCCTTTTAGCACACCTTTAAAAAAGGTATTAATTTTGGTTGGTCTTGCGGTTTAATTGATCTTATTTAGTCATTTTAAAACAAAAAAAACTTATTTTGCTATTAAAGGAGCCCCTTACAACTGTAAGATGCAAAATTGTTACACAACCAGTATTGCTTAGTCATTTTTGAAGGCGTTACTTCATCTATATAAGAGGAGTGTTGGAACCATCGATGTATGGTTGGAACATGCGTCTACCTTCCCATAAAGCCAATGTTAACTTTCAACCACTAAACCAAAATCATTGGTTTATTTAGCTTGTTTGAAAGAGCAAAACATTACTCAGCGGTTCCAGTGAGCAGTCTCTATTGAGAAAAACTTGCGTTTTTTCGAGTAATTGTTAGCGATTTTAAAGCTAATCGGAAAGCGATATTAAAATTATGCTCAATGGAAGCATTAGATAATTTTATTCTCTTTTCAAATTAACCTTAAGGTCAATGATTGTGATTAAGGTATATGTCGTAATCAATTTTAATACAGTAAAAATTCCTTTCTTGTCAAAACTATGGAGATTATAATTTTTCGTTTTCATGCCAAGTTTAACACAAACAATAAAATAAAATTCATTACATTCTTATGCTTAAAAACGCGATAAATTCAATAATTACTATGACTCGATTAAAGGTACACCATTAACTGGTCTCTACCAAATATCTGTAAATAAATAAACAGCTCAGAAGTAATTAAATTTAGACTAAAATTACCACTCCCTATCTTTGACTTAATTAAGTTCAAGAAGAATTTTTTGGAGTCAATAATCAGTTGTGCATTATTGTTAACTAGTAGACGCGCTGCTAAGTGGCTAAGTAATCAAATATTTTTAAATAAAAAATAAATGTTTTAGCTATTTAATTTAGCTCTTTTATTTATATTTGTGCCCCTAAGAAACACTGTATCAAAAACCAATATTTTTCCTCCCATTTTCTGACCGAGACCTTTCGTTCAAGTATGGGGTTGATAGCTGTTATACTTATGTATTTTTCAAAAGTTATAGGTATTTTTGGGCTTATAGGTATAACATATTTGGGCTTTAAGTATAGAAAACAAAGTTCATTTCCAAATGCATCTTGTAACACACCTATCACAAACGCTCTCGCAGCGAAAATGTTTAAACTGATTTCGCAAACTCGTTGTAAGGGAACCAATTAAACTAAAAACTAATTGAACTAAGAAATAATTGAAATAAGAACTAATTGAACTAAAAACTAATTGAACTAAGAACTGATTGAACCAAGAACTAATTGAACTAAGAACTTATTGAACTAAGAACCAAGTGACCTAAGAACTAATTGAACTAAGAACAAATTTAACTAAGGAATAATTGAACTAAGAACTAAGTGACCTAAGAACTAACTGAAAGAACTAATCAAACTAAGAACTAATTGAACTAAGAACTAATGGAACTAAGAACTAATTGAACTAAGAACTACAGTGGCGGATCGAGTGGGCGCGCCGAGATCGTTCCTTGGCGGGAGGCCAGCCGCTCTCTCGCCACCCTCTGCTTTATGTACATATAACTCCGGTGTTTTTCAACTTGTAACGTACATTTCAAAACGCCAACTCTTTTTAATATATTTATGGTATTGCTGGCCTACATACGATTGCAAGTGTTATTTTGGTATGTACCTGGGAAATATTAGTAATATCTTATCAAATATATCCGCCATCTAATAAAGGTTTAAAGTGTGATTTAAAAAAGGAAACATGATAATTACTTACGAAAAATAAAACCTAACTGTAAAAAATACAGGGACAACGTTCTCCTGTGTCGTTAAATCCTAACGCATTTCCAAGTTCCCTCACAGAGCAGGATAAGCGAGATTTTCGCTACAATAAGTGAACTTTGAAGATCGGTTGTGTCTGAACAGCAGTCGAATTTGATGATTTAAACGTAATTCGATCCGGAATTTCATGTTCTTTAAAAGTACAACTTGAAAGTTTTCTCTAGGATGCACTTTTTTCGAGTAATAAGTAAAAAACTAAAGAAAGTACACAATTTTGGTGGGTTTTTTCCTCTCAAAAGTTAAGCACAAGTTAGAATCCTTCGCAAACTTATTTTTATCTTATTTAGAAAGCCCGAAGAGGATTAAAACGCTTCCCGGGACTGTTCCTTATTTTGGGTGCTACAGCTCTTTTTTGTCTGATTTGCTTGGGGTAATAAAGTAGACCGCTTGAGGTATGGGAAGCTGGCAGCGCCCATATTGAAAAAAAATTGAAAACAACCTATATCGATTGTTTATTGTTTGTTTAGGTTTGTTTAGCTATTTGCGACGTTTGTTTGGCCTTAGTTGTTTTAAAAAAAAACGGAAAATAAAGTGGGCGCTGCTAGCTTCACACCAGCAGCGCCCATTCGTCATTTTGAGCTAAAAACCAGTGGAATCGTTTGTTTATCGTTTGTTTAGGTTTGTTTAGCTATTTTCATCGTTTGTTTGGCCTTAATAGCTACAGAACTTGAAACATTAGGTGGGCGCTGCTAGCTTCACACCAGCAGCGCCCATTCGTTGGTTTGAACTAAAAACCAATGGAATCGTTTGTTTATCGTTTGTTTAGGTTTGTTTAGTTATTTCCGACGTTTGTTTGGCCATAGTTGCCTTAGAAATTGAAAAATAAGGTGGGCGCTGCTAGCTTCACAGTGAAGCTGGCAGCGCCCATATTGCAAAAAATATATAAACAACCTAAATCGTTTGTTTATCGTTTGTTTAGGTTTGTTTAGCTATTTTCGGCGTTTGTTTGGCCTTAGTTGTTGTTTGAAACGAAAAATAAAGTTAGCGCTATTAGTGGCGCTGCTAGCTTCACACCAGCAGCGCCCACTATCGATTTTGAGCTGAATACAATTGAAATCGTTTGTTTATCGTTTGTTTAGGTTTGTTTAGCTATTTCCGACGTTTCTTTGGCCGTAGTTGCCTTAGAATTTGAAAAATAAGGTGGGCGCTACTAGCTTTCACTGTGAAGCTAGCAGCGCCCACCTTAGTTTTCAAATTCTAAAGCAACTATGGCCATACAAACGTCGGAAATAGCTAAACAAACCTAAACAAACGATAAACAAACGATTCCATTGGTTTTTAGTTCAAACCAACGAATGGGCGCTGCTGGTGTGAAGCTATCAGCGCCCACCTAATGTTTCAAGTTCTGTAGCTATTAAGGCCAAACAAACGATGAAAATAGCTAAACAAACCTAAACAAACGATAAACAAACGATTCCACTGGTTTTTAGCTCAAAATGACGAATGGGCGCTGCTGGTGTGAAGCTAGCAGCGCCCACTTTATTTTCCGTTTTTTAAAACAACTAAGGCCAAACAAACGTCGCAAATAGCTAAACAAACCTAAACAAACGATAAACAATCGATTTAGGTTGTTTTCAATTTTTTTTTCAATATGGGCGCTGCCAGCTTCACATACCTGACCGCTTGGTTGTCTCCAAAAGCAGCCGCAGCGATTTCATTTGAACCAGTTTCTCATTCAGTTCAGCTGATAATTGTTTTCAGATGTAGGCTTTACCTCACCTAACCTAAAAAAATAAGAAAGTAACCAATTGTATACCAAACCGAAGTACCAATTGGAACAAGCGAAACCGATGTTATAATGTTCTTTTTAAAAGGATTCTTATCGATCCTACCCCTCTTTATACAACTGTTTCTCCCTAGTGCATTATCCGAAGATACAACTCCCGAAACGGAAGAATCACTGTTCGAGATCGCAAACCAACTTTGCCTCGAGAAGACCGGATACCAGCCGATGGAACGCAACGCCTACTTCCGGGTGGAGGAGGCGCCTGTGAGCGGAAACGTGACTCTGCCTTGCGCCTTCTGTGGCCACACGGGGGAGGACCTCCCTCGGACGTGGTTCTGGAGGAAGCGAGAAGTCGGGGCGGAAGAAGAAGAATTAGACATGGGGCTAGCGCCGAATTTGACTGAAAATAGGATATTCACTCTTCCCGACAACTCACTGACCATTCAGCAAGTGACCGTGAACGATTCCGGTCTCTACTACTGCAGAAGTGTGATGGAAGGGGATTTCACAGAGTTTCATTTCAGCCTCGACGTCATCCAACCAGAGGTAGCCGTCTATGGGGTGAAGAAAAAGTTAAACGACGAAACCGACTTGCAAGAGTATAACGAGAAGGTGATATTAAAAGCCAACCAAAGACTCGGGACCGATGAAAAGTTAAAGAAGGATTTAGACAAGGTCGTGGTAAAAATCGTCAGCGAATGGGACCCATGGCTTCCTTGCGACGGGTGTTTGGGAATTCGCAAGAGATACGCGAAATGTCGCCTCCGTCCGAAACTGAACGAGGCCAAATACCCCGGTATTCCAGAAGACAAGCTGAGTGACAGAGAGAAACTTCTCCTAAGTTCATCAATCCTCTCTTGCCATTCGTTAGATCTGGCCAAGTGGTTTCCTAACTTGCACTCCTTCACGAGGACTCTGCCCAACTACGTGAAGACCCTCCCTTGCCAGGACGCTTGTCTGCGGGAGCAGCGCATGCTCCACGAGGCCAAGTACAAGTTGGACTTCACGATGGACGAGCGGTCCTCCATGTCCTTCCTCTGTCCCGACGCCGACCTGCGGACCAAGGTGAAAATGAAATGAAAAATAGTTTATTTACAATAATATTTACAAAAAACAAATCTTCCATGAATTTATATTATAACAGTTGGTAATTACCAAGAAAAATGTAATTAAATAGGCTAATTAGGTTAATTTTCAAGTACAAAACAGAGTTTCACTTTCAGAGTTTCGCTGGTTCCAGGGTCTCTTTATGTCCATGAAAGATGGTACGTAACCAGGGAAATAAACCTTCATGGGCAGGTTGCCTGTTTGAGGGCTTAGCCATTACAGTCAGCGTAGGTTAGTCTTGAAATAAATTGTTAGGAAAAAATGCTTATTGTTTTTTAATGCGGAAATGAGTGGTTAAAAACAAACTAGACCTGCTAAGACAATAAACAAATAAATTAGAGAATAAAACAACCGGAGCATGGGAGTGGCGGAGAGGGAAAGACGGTAATAGGCAGTGGAAAAAGGTAGTGAAATGGGAGATTCGGTCAAGTCAGGTCTTGGTGGGTGCAAGTAGGGTCAGGTCCGCCTGTATTGGGGAGTGATAAGTTTAGAATCTGTTACACCCGGTTCAACGAGCCAATCAGTTACATGCTTTTCAGGTCGTCTGGCGCAAGCAAGGGTCCGTCATCAAGCCCATCGGTCCTCCACCGAAACCCGAGAAGACGAGGAAGTATAAAAACCCTTTCGAGAAGAAGATAAAAGAGTTCACCTTCAAACACGTTTTCGTAGACAGAATGAATGTCCTTCAGCTTTGCTACGTGGGGGAGAAAGAAACGGGGGTGTACACCTGTTACATCGACAACAAACCTGTGAAAGCCTTCAACATCACCGTGGTCACTCCGGAAGAGACGCTGAAGGAGAGGCGCTACCACTTCCTGCTGCTCTGCGTCTACACGTGCACCCTCTCCGGGGCGATCGTGGTCATGGGCATCACCTGGGCCGTGCTCAACCGCCGCGAGCTGTTCCCCCGGGCGGCGCTGGAGGAGGAACCGGACGCGGACGCCAGCTACGTGTGGTTGGAGGCGGAGAAGACGCAGCAGGGACACAAGCACAAGGGGCATCATACTAAAGAGCATTTGTTGAAATTTATAGAGACTGATTTAGGTGGTTTCAAGTCGGCTAAACTGGGAAAGGAAGCACAGACTAAAGGGAGGACTAAATCTGTGAAAAAGAAGGCTGAATCACGTACTACAGCGAAGAATAGAGCGAGTTTTAAAATGATGGAGACTGATTTTGGTGAGCTAAAAGTAAGTGAGAGTGAGATGGAGGGAAAAAATTGGAAAAAATTAAATTTTTAATGTTCCAAGTTTAATGTTTGTCTTATTCTATTAATTTGCTGTACATAAACTTAGTATAAATGATAAGAAATAAAAATAATATGAAGTAAAAATGTTTTATTGCATTATATGAGGAGAATTGTCCTGCCAGAATGTTTTTGAAGGCCATAATACGATGCATTCGTGATGCCATCTAACAAAAGGTTGCTTTAAAATATTAACCAAACCCGGGTTTTGAGCTTTCTCGATGAAAACGTTAAAAAATCCAACGATTATAGCCTAAAAATACTTTTTCATTTAATAATATTCAGCGTCGAATCCGTCACCCAAAAAATTACACCACTTATCATATATAGGCTTAACGGTAAGTTTGTGGACGCAGTTTAGGAACAAGATGAGATGATCTGGACCACTAGTGTAAGTAGGAAAATAGCGTTCTTTGAGGTTGAGGACTGAATCATCCCGCTATACACAAATAGTTCGGCCCAGCTTGGGAGGGAACATTAAGAAATCGCTGAAAGTTGAGCCGGATTTTGTTTGTTTATTACAGAAGAATGAGGAAGCTCGACCAGATGGACGCTTTTTATAGCCTGCATTGGCCGTGCGCGTTGAAACGCGTCAACAATCGGGGCGACCGGAAGTGGGTGAAAAGTAACTTGACCCGATTGTATATATGTAGGCTTGCCATAAATGTTCAGAGCCATCCCCGGACGCTAAAAGAAAGGGGGGAGGAGAATAGGGGGACAAGGGAAATGAAATGGTGTGGTAAAGTTTGGTCCGTTGTAATTTTGTGTCTCGGCAGGCGGGCTACTTTGCTGCCATTTTTGCATGGCATTATCGTTTCTTGAATACTGATTGGCTAAAAAACAATGGTGTAGGCCTTTTGACCAAGCAGAAGACGCAGTTGAGCAGTTGTCGCGCAACGAATTAGCCCGTCGTCGGCCGAGATCCTTTTAGTATGATACCTGGTGAAACCATATCCCTTTGATTCGATTAAATTTATTTTGTTTTGTATAAACTTTCTTAAAAACTGCTCAAAATAATTACCAATTCATTTATTTCGGGCGTTTCGCTCTCTTGTTCACGTGGGCTGACTAAAACCCCGGATAAAATTCAACCACGGTCGTTTCCCCGAACGCAAGCTTGAAACCCGGACTGTCTGGGGAAATCCTTGACGTCTGTTAAGCCTGTAGTACCTGGTGGACCGAGCCTTGCTCGGTGTTATTTCATGTTTACCAGTTCATCCAGTTACTATAAAATATTTCAATGTCATAAAATTGATAAATAGAAACCTTTTTTATTGCTCCATGGACTCTTCATCCCACTTGATGTATTTTCCCTTAATGGCTGTAGATTCCAAACAGCTGTTATGATTACTTCATTTGTTTACACTTTCCTTGTTTATTTTCGTTGCTATCACGGCAACCCATAAGGCCAATGTTAAAATTTTACAACTTTAAAATTTGATTTATTACGTTATTAGATTTTCTCTGGCCAAGTAATCTGCATAAAAGACGTTTTTGAGTCAGAAATTACTTATTTCCAGACTTTGAAGGAAATCCTCGGAGCCGTTTTTGAGATCGTTGTGCAAGCAAGCAAGCATACATACATACATACAAGATAACACTGCTCGTATAAGAGTATAGGATATGTTCTTCTGTTTCTTCAATGAGCAGAATGAGAACAGAGCGAATCTTCTATTGTTGAGTGCAATAATGAGGATAAATATAAAATGGTTCATTCACGTCACCTTTTTACGAGATTGTATCTCTATCTCTTTGTCAATGAGAAAACCCCACATGAGGTTAGAATTTTAATTCGAAACATCTAAGTAAAATAACACCATGGCTAGCTAAAAAATCGTGAATACTTATGGCCTGTAACAATTCTGAAACTAAAATCGGGTTTTTATGATTTTTACGCGCGCGCACACGCTCGAGATATGGAGAGTCCCACAAGCCTGTCTTGCCCCGGGACCTCCAAATATCACTTTCAAGGAGATGTCATAGGTTAAATTGTTGTGAAAATACTATCGGTTGAGTTGACACGTGAAAACAGAGGAGAAGAGAATGAACACTTGAATAAATTTACCTTTAAGTTAAATACATTTTGGTTATAATTAGGTCAATAATTAACTTGAAAAACAGTTGAGTCCAAGCAGAACATTTTCTCCGCTTTTAGTTGACTTTGGATTTCATTTCTAATCATAACTACAATAATCAATTAAGACATTCTCTTCGACCGTAAATGATTCAGTTCAAATTGTTTATTGACTGAAGTACAATAGGTTACATTAAGAACAGACAACAGGCATCTTGAAGACTGCTAATTCAAAACTCGGATTAGAATTTCTGCTTTTTTATCCTTTAACTCCGGTACTAAAAATGTAACATCTCTAATTCGAGTTTTGAAGCAACAGTCCCCAACATCCTTGTCGAATGTTCGCGCACGAGCAGAACCAAACAATGCAAAAATCATTTGGCAGTGCAACACAAACAATTAACCTTAACAAACGCTGGTGCAGCGTGAAAAAGCTGACTTAATGTTGGCACCACTGCACACATGATGCATCTCTGTTGGCACCACTGCACACAAAGTCACCGCGATAACAAACTAATTGTTAGAGAGCGATTACATACTGTCCGAGTCCAATATCTTGGCCCAGCCCATGACAATAATGTTAATTTAGCATTGGGCTTCTGTACGGCCTAGGCCATGTTATTTAACTCCGACTGTACATTACGTAACGCGCGAACTCAGACTCGACGAGAGCCAAAGCATTGTTGCTGCATCGCTTCCAAGCCGCAGTTGCAGATCGTTTGTTGTAATGAATCGTTAAAGTTTAATCAAGGAGGCAACTGGCCTATGTTTTATGAACCGGAGACAAATCATGTTTTGATAAATCGCTACGTTGTGCGAGGCAATTTTCGATTAAATGTAGGTCTGTGTCTTTGGCTTTCTCTGGAAATGAAATGTCCATGTGGTTTTGTGGTTCATCCTTATACTCTTATATGAGCAGCGTTATCTTGTGTGTTATGCTTGCTTGCACAATTATCTCAAAAACGGCTCCAAGGATTTTCTTCACAAAGTCTGGAAATAAATATGACTATGGAAAACGTGTTCTATGTTGATTACTTGGCCAGAGAAAATATAATAACGTAATAAAATGAATTGTTAAGTTGTATTGGCCTTATGAGTTACCATGATAGCAACGAAATAAACAAGGAAATTTAAAAATAAAGTAATCATAACAGCTGGTTGCAAAATACAGCCATCAAGGGAAAATACACGGTGTGGTGTGGGATAAAGGTTGCATTGAGTAATAAAATATTTGTCAATTTTATGACACCATAATATTTTGTAGTGACTGGATGAACTGGCAAACATGAAAAAATACCGAGCAAGGCTCGGTCCACCAGGTACTTTAACTTGAAAGACCTAAAACCGTGGGCACGCAATAGGGCGGGTGAGTGGCGCTCCTGGAGAAATTATTGTTTATTATTTGTTTGGGTAGCTAATCAACTATATGATCATATGTTAAAGTAAACAAAAATGCACACGTAAAAGGCCCTGAAAACCGTAAACAAAGTTTTAACAGGTCAACAAAAACATTTCAAATGGTCAAAACCAGGTGAGGTTCAGCAGACGATTTGGTGTCTTTCCATTTTTTTGCCGCCCGGCCTATTTGGTGTCCGCGAGACTACAGTGAAACAATTATATCAATACATCTATTTCAAAACGATGACCGTCGGCGAAAACGAGAGAACGGTTTTTTATACTTCATGTTTATTGGTATTACACTACATATTCATTTACTTTGAGTTAAATTGATTCTATTCCAATCTACTTTAAATTGCATTATCTATAAAACATTATGGGTTGTAATGGCGTCAACGAAAATCTTAGATCCGGATTAAAAATCCTCATAATTTACGAATAAGCACGATTTTTAGGCGGTAGCCTTTCAAGGATTTATTTTTTAAAGTGCTATCTTCTAGTTCGACCTATCTAACGTGCGACTTAATCCAAACATTTAGTAAAGAGATCCCCAACACCGAAAAGAAAATCGCTTTAACTTTTTAAACTTATTTCCTTAACAGAAATCGATTCTTAATTTTAAGACCTGGCAGTCAAGAGACTTCCTCCTGAAGAGAAGACCATATATTTGCAATTTGAAAAGAAGAAAAATTAGTTTGACAAATCATTAGCTTCGGCGTTGATTGAATGAGTCGGGGGGATCCGTCAAAGACAACTGCAGAGCGACAGATCTTGGCTGACGTGTCCAGAAATAGCAGGGACTTCTGCAAATAGCTCTCACGTCATCAGATCAGTTTTTGTATGTTTTGCATCATTTTATTTCTTAATTTCTGCGGTTTATCGGTTTATCTCTTTTTGCTCTTCGGTAGGTTGTTAATCTAGTAGAAGTAAGTTTGGGATTTTGGAAATTCATTTTAGTTTTAGAGATGGGAATTTGAAATTAGATTAATATTAACCAGGGTTTAAAAAATAATTCAATCGATTTTTTTCTGTACCGCCCTCTTATAATATCTTTGAAAGTCTTGACTTGATAAAAATGCTTGTTCATTTTAAGGCAGAGGTTGAAATCGATCGCATAAACAATTTAATGATGAGAGAACACAGATAAACAAATTAAATAAAACTTGACCCCTACATGCCTTGGTAACGAGATCGAAGTTTGAAGCTATGACCATGAATAAATAAATCTGAGCTTAGGACGTAGATGTGAAAAAATGTAATCGTAAAATATTCCATCATTTGACTTTAGTATTTTATAAACGAAATGTAATTTCAAAACTTAACTAACGAAAAAAGGGAATCGATGCTGTAGAAAAATATGAAATTTTAGATAAAAAATACTGTACTTGGAATAATGATTTATTAACTTCATAGTAATCCTGCTACATTGCCTTAACGTTCACAGTATACTCATTATTATTTAATAATTAATGAGATTAATATTGATTAAATGGATGCAAATTCTCATGATTGAGAACCATTTTTGTCCTTGGCTGGCTTATCCTAGGTGGTTGTCCTGGGCGGGGTTGCTGACAGATGAGAGAGTGTTAGAGAAAAATTTGTAAAATTGTTTTAACTTTTGTTATTTTGATAAGGAGTAGGACCAGTTTTACTCTATCTCTTGTACAGCTTAATGTATTTTTATTTATTATTTTATATTTATATCATATTTCTTATGATGTAAAAATTGCCTGTAAAACGAAGGATTTTTTATTTTATTTAATTTTATTGTTTCTAGCTTTTACTGCGGTATTAAACAGTAAAAATTAATGATATTCTTAAAATCCAACAAAAATCTGACAATCGATGTTCTAAAACATCTGAGTCAAAATTAAGAAGTGCGAATTTAGTGGGAATTTACGAATTAAAATCATATTTTCAAATCCAACTCAATTTGAACAGTGCAGTACGTGAACCCACGCAATGTTGGGGCATTGACTGGGGCAAGACGGCCGGCGCGGTCGAACACTAGGGCTATTTGTTCTTATTTTAAGCAATGTTCAATTCGAGCCAAAAGTTGACAAACAAAAATAGATCCCGGCTCCGGATTCAAACCCGTAAATGTTTCCTTTACACAGACTTGTACGTGATTGCAATCCGGCTCTTGGCTGTGTGTGTTCTATTGTCGTGGTTTTGTGGGAAATAAACTTATGTGTGAATATTTGGGGATGTTCACTGTGGTGCAATAGCTTTTAACATTAGGCTTTGAAGAGCGATGCCTGATAATCAGCGGCCTTTGTCTTACCTCTTGCAATTGACTAAACGATCAATTTGTTTAAAAATTATTATTTCATAATACGCATATTTTCTGGCAAAGTTTATGCCTGAAATTAACATATATTATATGACTGTTTGGTGGCTATACCATGAACTTTTATCGACAAAGGGGAAGTGACATATATATCTAAAGGGTCAAAGAAATATTTTAAATACTACTTTAACTCTTCAAATAACATCCAGAAATTTATTTCACTATAGAAATAGTCTAAACTCTTTAGGTTTTTAGGACGGTCTAATTTTTTTTCCACGTTAACCTCTAAATTACAAGAAATTGCAATACGAGCTTGCTGATAAAAACTCTTGCTTGCTTGATTACACAATTATCTCAAGAAGTGCTCCGAGGGATCTTTCTCATTTTGAAAATAAGTCATTTTCGGCTAAAAAACGAGATCTATGCAGGCGTTTTTAAATATCATCGAACTGATTAACAGAAATAAACTGGTAAACTTAAAATATCATGTACCGTGCAAGGCTCGGTCCACCTACAAATATAATTGAACTACTTGTTTATTATTGTACAACTTGTAGAAAATTATTTAGTAATTCGTACTACTTGTACAATTTTCCACTTGTAATTTTCTGTTTCTTGTGTTACAGAGGAGAGTGCGGTTTCTTGACGGGGGTTGACCGGAGCAACCTACATGTCAGGGCCCGGAACCCCCAGGGGGTACCGGGGGCCCCGCCCCCCTGGGTCCCCCTCCCCCGTCCCCTTCCTGCGGTCCCCCTACCGCCCCTTCACCCCCTCCCCGCCCCCCATCGCCTCCGCCCCACGCCGCGGGGGCTCCATGGGGTCCCCCTGTCCTCTGCCTCCGTACATACCCTGCCCGACCCCTAGGTGGCCCTCCCCCCACCCGCCCGGCGTCCCCCTGCCCCCTGGCCCTCGCCCCTACAGACCGCCCCCCATGGTGAGTATTTGGTTGTGTTTTCTTGTGGGTATGTTATTAGTTTGTAAGATTAAAAAATTTGTAGGAAAGTGTAAAAATGTGTTCATCTTGGGTTCAGGGCCGGACTGGGCAGAAATTTTGGCCCGGGCATTTATATGGCGTACCGGGCCACTGCATTTCTACACCGGCCCACATTATTTATTTTTTTTTTACTCACACGTGTGGTTTTCGGCCTCTTTATTGTCATTTCAGTCCCTTTTTGTCTGTTCCCGGACCCCAAAAAGGGGGAATTGGCTCTGCGCCCGGCCCCCAAGCGGCCCAGCGGCCCCTGGAGGTGGCGGCCCACCGGGCATTTGCCCGGATGCCCTTATGGCCCTGCTTGGGTTTGCGTACACTTAACCAATGAAAGGCAATAATCAGTTGTCTGAAAAAATTAAAATAAATAAAAGCATTAACTAGCCGTCACAATAACTAACAATCGATTTGAAAATAAAAGTGTGGAAATGTTTTATTTGGTAAATAAAGATAGGCGGTGGAAATAGGCCTTTTTCTGTATCAGTGGGTTTAAGTCCACCATGTGAACATAAAGACGCATTATACAATTAATGTTCTGAGCATAATTGCTTTGAAGTCTTTGTAATATGGCCTAAGAAAACTCTGCAGGGGTTGTGGGGGTGTAAAGTGAATTTCAGGTTAAAATTGCTAATATGCTTATTTAAAACTTCTACTTAAGAAGAGCTTAAATTCATGATCCTTTAGGTCTAAACAGAAAGAAAATGATTGATATCACAGTATAAATATGCCTACGTTCTAAAAATTTTGGTTTCATAAGAGTTCCTAGGTATGGTGTTAACATTCGTCTGCTATAAACTTGATTTAAAAAATAGGTCACTATAGTAGTTACATGTCTGCGCTCCATAGTTTGAGTGGGTGAAATGTTGAGAAAAAACCATTTATATTTTATTTATTTATTTATTACAGATGTCTCAATTGCCATATAAATATGGTCAAGACTGATACATTACAAAATATAATTTAAATTAATTGTATCCGTAGATATAAACCTTCTATTTAAAATCTTCATTTTAAAAAATCTTCATTTTATTTATACGTTTTCTTGTCAGTTCTTCTTTTAATACAGACTCAAATTTCTTCAGGTTCGATAATTGTTTTATTGAGATAGGTATTTTACTATAAATTTTGATTCCCACGTCAACCAAACTTTTTCGTCCAAATGCTGTGTTGCAGGCTGGTATATCAAATGAATTATTATGTCTTGTAAAATGGCCATGTTTAATAATTATTTTGTTTTCAAAATTGGTTTTATTACAGTGAACATAAATTGCTACCTGAAAAATATAAAGATATTATTTATACAATATAAATAAGCCTGCGTTCTAAAGAGCTCAGATTCCTGCGTTATAAAGAGTTCCTTCATTGATTTTAAAAAAGGGGTCACTCGTACTTACATTTCTGCGCACCATAGCTTGTATGTTGTACATGTGGATCTGAGATGTACAACACTATAGACCAATTCAAATAACAAGGCCCAGTCCGTCCGTAAGACGAGTGTTAATAGTAGACTTATGGACGGCGTGGACCTTGTCATTTGATTCAAACCATACATGATAATCAGCGCCAGTTGAGTTTGATCTAGCCGCCTCGTCCCGCAGCAGCAGTGGGCGATATGTTCTGTAGCGGTGGGCGACTGGTGATGTGCCAGGCAGGCGATGCACAGCTGTTGTGGAAAATATCTCACGACTGCGACACAATTACCGACCGAGACTGTGTCAACCAGACTGAAGCCTGTTGTTTTGTATTTGAAATTCAATATTTTCGTGCTTTCAGCACTTCAGCCGTGTTCGTTTTTGGTTGCTGTGTAAACCGCCCTTCCAGGAAGTATGTGTTACTGCTTGTCTGCAATAGAGAGATTCGTCAACATTTTCTGAACCTTCGAAAAAAATCATAAACTGTGAAGTAAAAACTCAAATAAAGTTATTTGTTCGTTCAGTACTAAGTTTAAACGAGATGTTTTACACAATAGCCATCTTACCAGATATGACCATGGTTCCTGTTGAAGGCTTAATTAATTTATTCACGGATTGCTAAAACATAATCAATTCTGTTTGTAGACGACATGTTAGTACTCTTGGTAGGTAAAATGTTTTTATCTGTAAAACCACAGATGAAGCACAAAACTTTTTGTTTCATCTCTGGTAAAACGAAGGTGAGAATTGAGAATAAATAATTCATCTTCTTGGTTGCTTGATTTATTTTGTTTGCATTTTCAGTGGACGGAATTTCAACCAAGGGACTCGACCTATGAGCGTCTTTGTCACGCAGAAACTTTTCACGCTATATTTTCTAATTGGATACAAGAAATGTGCCATCGTTGTTGTATCCAATCAGAAGTCAAGGCGCGATAGAGCCGCGCGACAGCTGCGCAGCAAAGACGCTCTTATGCCAAAATACTAAGCGGGTTTTCTGGCTAGGCGAGGCACTTTTTTCAATAAGCTGAAACTTCCTGTGTGACAAAACCAGCATTTCTTCAACAACGTTGGCGTTTCCCGGGTGTAAAATAAACCAAGGTAGATCAACGCATAATATCAATGTAAACAAAAAATAATAGACCCAGGATCGAGCCTTGGGGAACACCTTTATCAACAACCATAAACAAGTTGAAAAGTCATTTAATCAATTTAGTTTATTTTTTAGATGAAACAGGGGCCCAGTACATCGCCGTGGGGCCCTTCGTGACGGCGAGGGCCCCGGGGCCCCACCACCGCAGACACTCACCTGCCACTGTGTTACAGACGATGGGCAGTCCTAGTCCCATGGGCAATCCAGTGATGTGCCAGTTCCCTGAGTAAGTGTACTCGTCTCATCCAGGGGCCCCAGGCCCTGCAGTGACGACGAGGGCCCCGGGGCCCCACCACCGCAGACACTCACTTGCCACTGTATTACAGATGATGGGAAGTCCTAGTCCCATGGGCAGTCCAGTGATGTGCCAGTCGCCTGAGTACCTCTACTCTCCCCACCCGGGGGCCCAGTACATCGCCGTGCCGTTGGAGCCCCCCGGGCCCTTCAGTGACGACGAGGGCCCCGAGGGCCCCTCCACCGCGGACATCATCGCCTGCCAAAGCCAGGATTACGTGGACGAGAAACTCGCGGAATATCAGGCCACGATTTATCAATTGCAAGGTGAGGTTTTATTTGTGTTGTGTTGTTTTTGCTAGTTTGTTAAGCAGGAGGTTGAGTAACGACAATTAATTGCTCTTGTCAATCGTTAACTTTTAAATTTGTTCCCAACCGATCATTCAAAATCGTTATCATAGATTTTTCTTAAAAAATAATCTATAATTCAAATTTCATGTCATCATTCTGCATAATGGGATTATTTTACCATCTAAAGAATGGCATCGACAATATTTCTTCCCAAAATAATTTGCATATTACTCTTGCATACTAAGTATTTATAAACATAAAAATATATGATGTGGTTGTTGACGATAAACGCAATTTGAAGTTAACATTGACGTTACTAAAGAAGCAGGCATGCCGTATGTGATATTTTGCGTCAATGAATACCTCTTTAAAATGATTATTTCTGTTGTACCAGAAGGGATGTTAGATTGTTAGCCAGTTGTAAGCAGCGACTAGCGAGCACAGGTTGTAAGGTTGAGACCAAACTGAAATTCCCTCAATCAGTGTTCAGCTTTTGGTTGGTTGGTGTTATAGCGCCCGCCTACAAACTTAGGTAGTCGGATCGATTTCGATAAAGGTTTGTAGTTATTTGAAGGTTTGTTTCGTGAGCCAGCTGCCATTGGTTGTTGGGCTATTAATTAACAGTCCTGTCTGAGGAACGTGCCTACCTTAGTCAGTAACAAGGCTACAAGATCGTGCCACTATCATCACGATCATCACACTCATCCTTCACTCATATGAAGGGTAACATCCTTCATGAGGTACCTGTCTTAAAAAGAATGATTAGAATGATTAGCTGCGATGATGACAGAAATATTCATCCTTGGATATACAGCAGTTAATAATTATAAAACATCGAAGGGAGGAAGCTTTTTCAAGCTAGCCAATGAACATGGTGGGCCTTCTTTGATAAGATTAAAAAATTGTCTCTTGGCACAGAAAATTATAAGCGGGTGGGTCAATCGATCTTGGTTAGTAATGGCAGTATATTTTTCTATTGCTTTGGTTTATAACACCATAATCAAACACAGGCCTTTGCCCTTATCATAGATAATGTCTACAATATATAATCCCGTAAATTATTTGGAAACACATCTCAAAATTAGCGGCTACTAGCGAATTTAGCCTATACAGCATAGGCCTATGCCTATGAATTTAGCCTATTTTTTCAATTGATATGCATTTCTGATAAAATCCAAATAAAAACAAACTTAAAAAAATGTAAACATATAAAAAACACAGAATTCTACATTAAAATAAAACTAGTCAACCAACCGATTCTCATTACTATTTGACGTTGATTGATAACATTAATTGAAATTACATTCAATAGAATTCTACGTTCTCTGTTAGTTCTTGTGGTCGTTCACCCCACGCTTACAAATCGAGTTAAATGACGTGGTCCAGTCCGCCCATAAAACTAACGTTAATTTTAGCATTGAGCTTACAGACGAAATAGGCCACGTCATTTGACCACTCCTGTAAATGAGAGCGAAGCCTATAAACATATCACTCTTGGTAGTTAACGTCTATCCCGACACGTCTAGAGCGGGGGCGGTAGGTGTGTAGTGCGTTTACCGCCCCCCCCCACCGCCCCCGCTCGCCGCCCCCACCGCCCCCGCTCACCGCCCCCACCGCCCCCGACCTGCGTCACTGTAACTGCCCCGAGCCCCTTCCACAGCCGATAAAAACGTCCACCGATGGGGACGAGTTATTTTTAAAATATAATTTGGAAATTTTCTCGTCGTCAAAGGGTTCCGTTTCTGATGGTTGTAAATTGGTCGATGTTAGCCTAAATGGGATCGGAAGTTATTTTTGCGTAGATTGAATACGAATACCTTCATACGCACATTTATCATTGCGAAAGTGTGTTTTTGAAGGTATTTCAGTTGGATTTTTTCTACTTTGTGTAAATTTACTTTAAGTTTCACCTTATTGAGTTTGCCGTAATGATAAATTTTATAATTTTTGTTGGTTTCTATGAAGATATACATGATATTTTTGTTACACGGCTATACAAATGAGTATGTTATTGAGGACTTTTTACTATTTGCCTGACCCTTCAAATTCTAAATTTTGGGTAGTCATGACTCCACTGATCCCCTTCTCCGAGACCATTTTTTTACCCACCCATACAAGTTTTGTGTGAAAGGTATTAGCTGTAAAAATGTTTGATCTCTTTTAAAGTCCCAGAAAACTGAAATCATCGTTATTTCAAGAGATCGAGTCGTCAAAATAATATAATAATTAAAAATACAGCATAAAATATTTTCATGGAATTGTTATAGTATATTTCGCAACAAGGGCCGAAATGAGGTTTTGCAGGCTCGAGATCGTGTTTCAAATTCGAGACGAAGTCGAGAATTTGAAACGATCGAGAGCAGCAAAACCCTTTCGGCCGAGGTGCGAACGCTATTTTTCACCACACTACCCAATGTAATATACCCTAAGTAATTGAAAAAAACTGATTATTATTTGACTCACTTGAAACAAAACACAGCTATGAAAATCATATGATCGCTACTATCCTGTCTTTGGAACCTCCGTATAATTAATTATGTGATGTTCTAATTTTGTTTATCTACGACCATTGCAATAAGCACCAATTATGGTATTACAATAAACATTATAATGATATACATTACAACACCAAAAACCAAGCAGTACTCTAATGACGACTTTAGAGTACTGGAGTCACTTTAGAGTACTGGTTCTAGACCAATGAGAGCTCGGCATTTGACGGAAGTAGTGTCATAATAACAATTACGCAATTCGCACATCAGCTGATTGTTGCATTACGATTCATGTTTGGGTTTACTTATCCCATCAGCTGATTGTTCCACAACGATTCATGGTTCAGTCTGCTTATTTGCCTAACCTCAAATTTTAGTTGACCTATTCCATCATTAGTAAAAGTCATGAGTTTTGTTTAACTTCGGGGGAAGTTTTGTTTTATATTGTTGGTCGTAGATAAAATAGTGTATGCAACGATTGTATTATGCCTTTAAGCCACTCGTGAGATATTTAGAACACTCGCTTCGCTCGTGTTCTAACTTACATCTCACTCGTGGCTTAAAGGCATTCATTATACAATCGTTGCATAAACTACTATTATCTACGACCATTGCAATAAGCACCAATTATGGTATTACAATAAACATTATAATGATATACATTAAAACACCAAAAACCAAGCAGTACTCTAATGACGACTTTAGAGTACTGGAGTCACTTTAGAGTACTGGTTCTAGACCAATGAGAGCTCGGCATTTGACGGAAGTAGTGTCATAATAACAATTACGCAATTCGCACATCAGCTGATTGTTGCATTACGATTCATGTTTGAGTTTACTTATCCCATCAGCTGATTGTTCCACAACGATTCATGTTTCAGTCTGCTTATTTGCCTAACCTCAAAATTTATTTGACCTATTCCATCATTAGTAAAAGTCATGAGTTTTGTTTAACTTCGGGGGACATTTTGTCGTATATTGTTGGTCGTAGATAAAATAGTGTATGCAACGATTGCATTATGCCTTTAAGCCACTCGTGAGATATTTAGAACACTCGCTTCGCTCGTGTTCTAACTTACATCTCACTCGTGGCTTAAAGGCATTCATTATACAATCGTTGCATAAACTACTATTCAAGCAAATAAACGATCAGCTGACTTTCGGCCCTAGGGCCCTAAACGTTTTCGGTCCTGTGGCGGCAAACAGTGTGTTTCGGTCCGCGTTTGACGTTTGTAAAACAGGTTATTTCGTCGTAGTGAGGTGAAAAAATGTTTGAACTTTTTAAAAGTCCCAGAAAACCACGGTACCGTTTCTAATTACCGTGCAGAAAACTAATTTCACCGTAATGTCAAGAGATCATCTAGTCGTTAAAATAGTATAGCAATTTAAAATACAACACAAAATATTTTCATGAAATTGTTTAAATTTTTGATTGCGTACTAGTAGTATTTTTCTGTTAATTGGAACCCGCAATAAAACTTCTGAGTATTTATTACTTTATTTTAAAACTTGAAAGCATACTTTTGCATTCTTTTTATTTAAGTAACAAGATTGTTACTTAACAAATGTTAAGTAACATTTGTGTTTGTTATGAAATATGAGCGAGTGAGACATATGTGTTTAAAACCTGATACAAAATAATTTGTGGACACCCGGTATTATCCAGTGAAAACGGTAACTAATACTAGAAATGAACCAAAGACTAGAAATTCCTTGGATCTACCTCAAGGACCACCGAACTTTCGTCAGATTTCAATGTCAAAAGTTGAAATGTTCACTATCGTCGAACAAAGGCGAATCTGCCTTGCTCAATCTTTCGGCGAACAATTTACCGCACGATGCCTCATGAGAGCGAAATAGAAACGAATCACTCCTAACGCACCAATAAACATTTATATTGGCTCGGATTCGCCGTTGTTCGGCGATAGTGAGCTTGTGTCACAAACCGTGCACGCTGCCACTGTCCTGGTATGTTTCACACAGCAGACAAGGTATGTTTCACAGTAAATGTACCGTTCAGCGAGACTGCAAGACAGATGGAAAGAGAGGGAATGATGCAGAGGCTGAGAAGAAGCTACTGTGAGTGTGGACGTTATTTTCAGAGACGCATTGCAGGTGTCGGGGCGATCTCTCTCAGTTACGCCTTCGTAGCTGACACGTTCAACACTTATACTTACACGACACACTGGGAGTTACCTGTCATACGTGGTCGCGATTCTGGCTTGAATCCACTACATCTTTCAAACTTTGGTTGTTAGCGAATTTCCCCTATAGTGAAGAAGCTATTACCGTAGGTCTCATGGTAAGACTTAAGCCCCAGACCATGATAACTTTTTGTTTTGCAACCCCCAGAAGCAAAAAACACCATTCGTTCGAATTTTTAGATATATATATGTGTCTGTTAGCACGATAGCGGCCTTAAAAATGGTCCGATCTTGATGAAATTTGGTACAGACGTGTAAAGTGGTAATCGATTGGACGAGTTCGTGAACCAGCCCGATCGGACCACCGGAAGGGGGGGTAAAGGGGGATAAACCCCCTCAAAAATGGGTTTTTGAGCTTTTTACATAGAAAAATAAAATTCATCAAATTTTTGTTGGCACCATTGAATTCAGCTCAAAAAAACAAACAATTTAGTATTTTGAATCGCTGCTCTATGTCCATTGGTTACCGAGATATTGAAAGTGGTAAACACAGTACGTTGTCCCAATGTTAACCTTATGGGAAATAAGTAAAATTCTATGTCTCGTGTATTTCTCAACATATCTTGATAAAACTTGGTAAATGGCTTCTTCTAGTTCAGATCTACTAAATATTGAATTAAAACCAACCATTTTAAACATACCTGTAGCAGCAAACCTGCATACTCATTCCCCATGTTAATCTTATGGAGCTTACAAAAACATGTCAAATCTCGCTATGTTAGATTAAAATATATTGTTTTGCATTTGAAATTCGCTGAGTATGCAGGTCTGCTGCAACGGGGGTATTTATTGTTTTATTTCTTACTCAACAGGTTACGCTTAACACTTTAAAATTTTGGATTGTTGTTTCGGCCTTGGGACGGACGAGGTTGAGGCACTGATACCGCCACTGTATATCAGATAAGGAAGAAACTGTCAAAGGCAAACATTATTAATATTATTTTTTTATCTCATTCACTTGACCAAAATGTAGCTGCGATTATTATGATTATCCGATTATTTTCTATTTTATTTTACTTATTACTGTATTTCTTTACTAAATTAGTATTACCAAAAATTTTAAAAAGTATATTCTGTATTTTTTTAATAGATGTAATTTTAGATGTAGGCCTGTTTGAAAAGTGAAGCAAATGGACTTTGACCTTTCTCACCACAGACGGATAGTCTAAGTGAGAATAATTTATGTAAACATTTGTTTATACGCTTTCATGTTAAAGATGTATTTTTGGGAATAAACTATTTGAATTTGTTATTTAAACAAATAACACTCGACACTGCAAGTTAACTGTTACACCTAGGCACGGCTCTGATCTCCACCGGAACACTCTATATTTTTGGATGGCTATAGAACAGTTTACCACCTATACTTCACACTATGGGTTTACTGTTGTCCTATACGTGTCAAGATTCTGTCTACTATCCACTGTAACACTTTCAATCTTATGATGGTTATTGAAACGTTTAGCACTTACAAGACGCACTGTATAAGTTACCTGTCACAAGGGCTAATATCCACTAAAACACTTTCAAACTTAGGAGGTTATTTACACGTACAAAACTAACTAGAAACGCTTCTCTTTAACGCGTTCAAACTTTGGATAGTTATTTAAACACTGAAAACTTAGACGTCATTCTGTAAGTTACCTGTCATACGTAGTTGCGATTGATGCTGCCCAATATTCAATGTAACTCTTTGAAAAATTTGATGGTTATTTAAACGTTTAAAACTTATGCGAGACACTGCAAGTTAATTCCTTAAGGCGTGACGATTCCGGCCGATATCTACTGTAAAACTCAAACAAAATTGGATGGTTATTGAAACATTTAGCACTGGCAAGACGCACTGTAAGTTACCTGTCATACGTGGTCGCGATTCTGGCGCTAATATCCACTATACCGTAACACTTTCAAACTTTGGATGGTTATTGAAACTTTTAATACTTACTCGACACGATACACTTAGCACTTTCAAACGTTGGATAGTTATTTAAAAGATTAACACTCAAACTACACACTGAAAGTTATAAAACTGTTACAACTGTTATAACTATTACAACTCCTAGGAAGATTCTAATCTCCACCGGAACTCTCTCTATGTTTGGTTGGTTATAGACCAGTTAAACACTATTTCAAGCTATCTGTTTACTGTTGTACCTAGTCAATATTTTGGTTAACATTCTTTGTAAAGCTTTCAATCTTTGGATGGTTATTGAAACGTTAAAAAATTACACTACAAGTCAATTAATTGTAATACTTTGTCAAGTTTCTTGCTTATATTCACTGTAACACTTTCAAACATTGGTTGGTTATTGACGTTTTCACTAAAAACACACATTATGAATTGCCTGTCATATTTAGTTGCGATTCTGTCATAATTTATTTAATACTTTTAACACATTGGTTGAGTTCTGAATACTGAAACGTATAACCAATACCATATTAATACTAATAAAGTCAATGGTTTTATACATACATACACAAGCAAATTCTGGAAGAATTTCAAATTGGAAAGTCATAAATTGAATTTAATATCACTGACTGCAATAAAATCTTCAATTAATATTATTAGAAATCACCTAAATGGTAAATCTTAGAATTCAACCTATGAAAATATGAGTAAAATTAAGTAATGTTAAAATATTCTTTGTATTATAGCAAACTACGATGTGTAGTAAGATGTTAATTTCATAAATAAATTATATACAGGGTGTTCAAAAATGTTGGGCAATATTTTACGTGGTGATTCTTGGATTAAAATAAGAAAAAAGTTTATATAAACATATGTCCTATCCCGTTTAGTTTAGCGTATGTGTTAAAAGTCTGGCCACGGTCTGGCTAAAGAAATGACAGTTGATTATTTTAATTAATCACATGTTTTATGTTTACCATCTTGTTTGTATTGTTTTTGTTATCTTTCTCTCTCAATGTTGTACTCAAATAAAATAATTATTCTAAAAAGTTCTTTCTCATTAATTATTTGAAGAGTATATGTCTGCCTGTATGAGTTTTTATAAAATGATTCATAACTCCGCTCTTCAGATTGTGAACAAATGTTTATCTTATTAGTCGCTAACTTTTTAAAAAATAATAACAAATCCTTAACAGTTTCAAAATGGCGGCTATTTTAAATATTTAGCGGAATATTTCGCGATATTTAAATATTTGAAATTGCCGCCATTTTGAAACAGTTGAAGATTTTTGGTTAATATTTTGCACAAAGATATCGACTAATAAGATAAACATTTTTGCAAAATCTCAACGCTGTAACTGAAACCGTTAAGGAGCAATGAATTATTTTGTAAAATGCACATAAAGACAGATAGACGCTAAACTAAACGAGATAGTTCATATATGTTTATATAAACCTTTTTCTTATTTTGACCCGAGGAATCACTACGTAAATTATTGCCCCACATTTTTCGAACACTCTGTATACAGCTGGCACCAGCAAACTTATATTCTCATGTCCCAAACAAATTATTATCACTATTTTAAATTCGCTGATTGTAGGTCTACTGCACAGGGGAATAGAATCCTCTAGGTTACGGGACCTTCATTTTTACAAACGCGATGGTGCGTAGAGGTGTAGGACTTGTTGCATTGTGGCGAAGTTTCAGGCGTTGCTAGAAACTCTTCGTCGAAAGGAACCAGCCTGGTATGATGGATGATTCACATACAGTATAGGCTGCAGACATTACTCCGAAATCCCCCTTTTTTATTAAGGACCACTAAATAAACTCTTACACAAAAACTCAAATTATATCATTTTTAAGAGAAGGTAATAATTTATCCACATAATATTTGTAGGAGGAGAAAGTAAAAACAAATAAATAAAATGTTGCTAGAAAAGTTATATTATTGTTTGAGTAAATTTTAAATAACTTAATATTTTGTTCATAAAAGGTCTTTAAAAGGATTTAACTTGTTTTTTTAACTATAATTTGTAACCATCGAAAAATCTTACGTTTAAATATACATATTATGGAATAATTAATTTTCCAAAAAAGGACTTAGTTCCATTTGAAATCCTAAAAACTTCACTCAACATTAAAAAAAATCCATTCATAGTCCAAACTATAAAATTCTGATTGAGAAAACTCTATGTGCCACAAACAAACTCCAACAAACGACTCGGAAAAAAGCATAAGAAAAAATCAAAACTTTTAAAGAACAGAAATGTCTCTAATCTAAGCAAGAACAAATTTTAATGAAAACCACTTGAAAAAAATGTATTTAAACATAAAATAATATCAATAGTTTAAAAATATGATTTAAATTAGTTTTGATACAGTTTAAGTCAGGTAAAACTCGTCTATGAAAGTGGGACACCTATTTTGGGTCGAATAAATAGTTTAATGTATGCGAGATGCCTCGTGTTGTCTTGAATAAGCCAATCTATTTCTGGCGTATTAATTGCCCAAATATCCCAAGACATAAACAAAATGATTAACAAACTTCGTTTAATTTTAGGTAACGAAATGGAAACGAAAAGGTATGGGAAATTTTTGGAACACAATTTTTGACTTTGCAGCTTTGTTTGGAGGTGAACATATCAAGTCTCCGTCCGTAGCCCTTGAGCAGGAGGAAGGAGGGGGCCTGAAGGTACAATTTAGAGGGTTTTCCTCAATATCTTGAAAACTAACAAATTTTTGTATTCCTTATTAAAATTGAAAATTGAAGATTAAATTTCCTATAAGAAAAGTATGTGATATGTTTATTTTGATCCAACCATTTACAAAATAAACACTAATTTTATTAATATTTTAACAAATATCCCTTCCACAAGGAGTACACGTAAATTTTCGTGTAATTTACAAGCCCAATGGGCCAACACTTTTCCACCTAAAGGAAAATAAACAACATTCATGAAATATTTGAAAATATAATTTGACACTTCGGTCATAAACATTTGTCTAAAATGAAGGTGTGAGCGAGCTCACAAAAACGTCTTAACCACATACGAGTATTAGTATAAAATCCTTCAAAAATAACTTTTTTATTAGCTCACCAAGACCTTTACATTGGACAAATTTTTATGACTGAGCAGGTGTCAAATTACTGGAATTTCTTCACTATTTCATAAATATTGTTTGTTTTTCTTTAGGTGAAATAGCGTTGCCTCATTGGACATATATTTTACATACAGATTTACATGTATTTATTATGAAAGGGATATTTTTAAAAATATCAATAAAATTAGTATTTACCTTGTGAATGGTTGGACTAAAATAGACATATTATATACTTTTATTACCGAAAATTTAAATTTCTTTGATTTTCCAGTTTAATAAGGAATACTAAAAGTTGATATTTTTCAAGTTATTCAGGAAAAACCTAAAAATGGTACCTTCAGACCCCCTCCTTCCTCCTGCTCAAGGGCCATATGACACTTTAGATATATTCACCTGCTAACAAGTCCAATCAAAGCTGTAAAGTCAAAAATTGTGTTCTATACATTTCCCTCTACACCTTTTTTGAGCAATCGTTGCCTGGACTAGCTCTACTATTTTTAAATTTACGACTTCTTTGAAACTCAATTTTAAATATTATAATGTAAACCTAGTGTGACAATAGTAGTTTATGCAACGATTGTATAATGAATGCCTTTAAGCCACGAGTGAGATGTAAGTTAGAACACGAGCGAAGCGAGTGTTCTAAATATCTCACGAGTGGCTTAAAGGCATAATACAATCGTTGCATACACTATTTTATCTACGACCAACAATATACGACAAAATTTTCCCCAAAGTTAAACAAAACTCATGACTTTTACTAATGATGGAATAGGTCAACTAAAATTTGAGGTTAGGCAAATAAGCAGACTGAACCATGAATCGTTGTGGAACAATCAGCTGATGGGATAAGTAAACTCAAACATGAATCGTAATGCAACAATAAACTGATGTGCGAATTGCGTAATTGTTATTATGACACTACTTCCGTCAAATGCCGAGCTCTCATTGGTCTAGAACCAGTACTCTAAAGTGACTCCAGTACTCTAAAGTCGTCATTATAGTACTGCTTGGTTTTTGGTGTGTTAATGTATATCATTATAATGTTTATTGTAATACCATAATTGGTGCTTATTGCAATGGTCGTAGATAAAACTCATTAGAATTCTCTTCCTACCAATCCTACCGTATTATGTTACTAAAACTTCTTCGAAAACCCATCTCCCTGCTGACTGAACAATTTATTTATTGCAAAGACAGTAAAACTGCAAGTAAAAGCTGTCATTGCATAATTGTTATCTGCCGGTGACTGTAGTCTATTTATAGCAGTGACGCCGTGGCCGGCGCGGCGGGCGGGCGCTGGACTACATTGACATTGTTGCAGCGACTCCTCGCCTCCTAGCTGGCGATTGGCTGCTTTGTGTCGATAAGTGGCTACAGGTTGAGTGAAATAACGTGGCCCTAGCGTCCATAAGCCCAGTGCTAAAATTAATTAGTCTTATGGACGGACTGGGCCATAGCATTTGCCTCGACGTATAAATGCTGAGAGAGCGTGAGACTGGGTAGATAATACTTGGATAGAGTTATCATTTTAAATATTGCATTAAATTCTTAACTCGTATCATTTATGGCGTTTAAATTTTATGTTGTTTGATAAGAATATCAGTTGCATTTATCGGATTGAAGGTCTTTGAGGAAAAGAAGGACTTAAGCGATAAGGGTGGAGTGATATTTCCAAAACTCTGATGGCTTCAGAATTAGCCTTTGGTGGCTCATAACCTTTTTCGTTCGAAGAAAATGATAAAAATACGAAGAAGTAGCCTATTTACGAGCTCTAAAAGAAATTAAAAGCGTAGTAAAGTATCATGGTAACTTGCTATAATCTATTTTCAAAATCGGTGCAAATAGAGAGCGTACCCAAGAATTTTGAAGGACACCTCTTACTTCAACATAAAGTAGATCAAACAAATATGCAACTTGAAAATATGTGTTATTCGAGAAGATCATCAGTTAAGATCTTCACACGGATGCGCTCTATAAGTAAACTGTGCGAGGGGACTCCATGCAACCCTCACAACGCCTAATGCATTGACTGTTCTCTAGTAAGTAAAACAAACCGCCTTAATCAGATTTAGACCAAAGTTATTGAATGCAAGAAATGGATGCGACAAACTACATTTAATGCAGTAACGGCAATTTGTCTTTCTTTTGCCTCCTAATCTCATCCCTTAGTTATTGTACCCGATAATTCCTTTAGCTGTATTTTTAAAATTCATAATAGCGAAGGATCTGTAATTAATATTTAGTTTTTTGGATTTTTCCTATCGCTTCTAGTGTTCTAGTGTTTTCCTATCACACTAGAAGTGATAGGAAAAGTCCAAAAAAATTAAATATTAAAAACTCTTTTAGGTTTACTGGTAACGCGGACAGTGAACACAACAAAATGCCAAGAGAACAGTAACCAAATGCTTCGTTATAGTAAGAGATCGCTAGTCCACTCCTCTCAGTTCAAACACACGAAGCGACATATAGGTCGCTTCAAACAACGAGGCCCAGACCATAACCCCGATACTAAAACTAACATTAGTCTTATGGATTGTACCATATCATTTGACGCGTCCTGTATCGACGAAGCTGTGGCGACATCTGGCACCGCTCGGTATCCAACCATTTGTCAAACGGTGATTAGTTTATTTCCGAGTGTAATTATCTCTGAATGGCCTGCCCCCTTGACGTCACAGGTTCGCATCACCGCTATTCGCGGCCTGTTGCATCAATGTAGCCTAGTGGCCGATGGCCAGTGGCCAGTGGCCAGGCTGTGGGCGTTGGGCGTTATGTTTGGTCTCGGTGCGCCGCAAGGGTAACAGATGGGGCCACTATTGTTTGTTTGATGGCCGGGCACGGCCTGAGCGGTGCGTCACGCGTTATGATGGGTTGTAAATCTTTCGTAACGCGTGTGGACGTTTTTAGTGCGCTACAGTATGGGTTGCGCTTGAGAATGTTGGTTGTGTATGGTATCTTAATATTGAATTTTATGGGAAAGTTTTTTATTTCACTTACAATGCACAGTTATTTTCTATGCAAAGGTACTGTTACAGGGAGGTTTATAAATGAAGATGAGTGTAATGGTTTTATTGATGAAAAGACCAAAAGTACCGGGATAGTTAGTTTATTCTAATCCTTGTTTGCTTTCCTAAGCACAAAAAAGCTAATTTTATTAATTGAAACTTTTAAAGACTTCTTAACAATATTACAGTAAAACCTCATTACCTTGACTGTTTGTGGACCCAGATGTTGCCGAGTTATCCGTAGAACACTGGAATTGTTAATGGGTTTTAATACATGTAAATTATGAACACATAACAGACTTGAGTTTCAATTTTACTCAACAATTAAAACAAAATGTTCTAAAAAACCCTAGTTGAAGATTTCCTGTCAGCTGTTCGACTGTCGAGTTACACAGAATGTTGAGTTTATCAAGTGTCAAGCTATAGTGACGAAGTTTTACTGTATTACGCGTTTCACAAGTACTTTTGCAAGGTTAAATTTTACAAGTTTCACTGAAACAAACTCCAAAACAAAGACAATTTAATCCACGGTTAAATTAATTATGATAGATCAATGGTATAATACTGATACATCATAATTAAAATTAAAATTAAACAGTAGCTGGGCTTGCACATAAGTATTTAGTTTTAATAAAACTAGATTACTGTGGTAGCTATGTTATTGCTGTCAACAGCTCTTAGTATACACAGGTCTATAAGGTTTACATTGACTTATCCTTTGATGGACTACATATCATAAACCTTAAATAGGTGAATTTTGCGGATATTCACCTTTTATTTGTCACATACATCTTGAAGGTCACGAAGAAAAATCACTTCAAAAAGAACTCAGACTTCATATCTAGGAATCATTTGTGTCATGTGTCCTGTTACTGTCAACTTGAAGTAGCGTGCGCTTGTTTTCATGACAGTTTCATATTTCAATCGTATCTAATATTAAATTATCATCATTTTTCATGTGCTTGCCGTATCCAGTTACAACAATCAATTCAAGTCATTCTCAGACAGAGAACATAGATGTGAGTGGCTGGATGTGAACGTTATGTCCTGTGGAAGGCGTGGGTGTGTGAGTGGTGTTGTGTCACGGTTGTGTTGACTACGGAGGTACAACTAGAGACAACTGCGTCGGCGGCGATGACCTTCTCGTTCCTTCTTTGTGCAAAACGTATCTCGGCGACTGCAGAATAATGATTGTTATTGTGATGTGATGTATTCCTGCTTATGGATCCCTAAGTAATGTAAGCAGGGCCTATTTTAGCTCCGCTCCGCTCCTTGGTTGTATGATTCTGCCCCTCCTTCCCCCTTAAAAGGTTTTGAGGAAATAAAATGGGGGAAAAGTAAAGTACAGGTATTACAAACCTACGTAAGGAGAAATAATAAGTTATTGATTAAAGTCCTCCAAAGCGGATTTAACAATTTAGGATTTTAGTGAATCATCTAATAAGGATTCTACCTCGAATAAGGGTTTTGCCATTTGACCTGAAGATGAAAATCTGTTGTTTTTTAATAGCTTAAGTCCTATTATTTGTTTCATTAAAAGCAGAAGACTGAGGTAATAAATAAGTTCGTGGTCTGTTGGGAATTCGCTCTTTAGGAAATCTCCATCCTTTGTAAACACGTGACTACACTACAGTTCTGGTCAGCCTTACAAAAAACCTTGTACTGGCGGGTGAGTGAGTGCGCTGTTGTCGTAATTAGTGTTTAATATCTGCAATGCTTAGGTAGTAAATCACATGGTAATTAATTTATGTAAAGGTACTTACACAAGAAAATATTTTTCTGCAACCGCACGTGCAATTAATGTTAAAAACATGCAAGGTCAAATACAATTCATGAAATACAACGACAAAAGATTCCATAGAGAATTTCAGTATGCCGCTAGTCTAAAGCAAGGAGGTTATATTGGTATTCAACATTATTTTCACATGAACGATTGACCTCACTTTGGCTATAGTTTTAAAGGAGGTGTGCAAGCAGCAAAGTGGCAATTCGAATAGTATTTAAGAGTCTGCAGTACCTCCCGCCATTTTGGGGTTTAGTCCCTTAAGAACAATGCTAATTTCCTTGAAACATGCATGACTTTGAACACAAATTACTCGATTATCTTAAATTGTATGAGTATGATCCTTGGACATGTTTATCTTACTAATATTTAGCAGAGAACTGTGAAAACAAATTTTGAAATATATTCATTAAATAGTTAAATGTACATATATAATAGCTTATTTTACACATGTAGCCTATATAGTTAATTGAAAGAACTGTGACATATTCCAAAATTGTAATCCCATAAATATATATATATATATATATATATATATATATATATATATATATATATGTATTACCTTTAAATCAACACGAATTTTGTAATTTTTTAACGGAAAATAAAGGTGTGACAACTGTTTGAAATCAACATTGTTCTTATGGGACAACCCCCCTTAAAGGGGGCAGGTACTGCAGACTAAGTGTACAGTAGGTCTAAATTAGATGGATTTTATTGATTCGAAAACAGTATTTACGTAATTTAGATGACTTCATCACCACCCACAGTCAATAAAGCACGCAAGGTTGCCATTAACAGCCACGAGGCGCGCTGGTGACCCAGTTTCGCGCGCACAGACCGTGTTTCCGGTCACCAGCCTCCCGCCACTACGCGCCGGAAACAGCTGATGAGCTCATGGCATCGCAGTTTTGCCAACCTGACGTTTTAATTAGCTCTCATTAGGAGGGTACTGTAAAAAGTTTAGTATGTTAAAATAATAATAGTAATTATCGGGAAGGATGGACAGGATACTCGATTTTTTAAGCGGGGAGATTGTTTTAGGATTAAAATAAAAATGTAATAAAAAGTTAGACATAAATCTATAAAAAAGTTACCAATACAAAATGTTTTAATACAAAATGCGAATTTAATAGTGGCTTGATGGAAATGGGATAGAAGAAAATCTCTATTAGACCCTACCTTAATTAAACTAAGAGCATGGCTATAGGATCTGCGTCATAATCCAGGAACTGTTTACCTAACGGCTTGGATTATAAAAACAATGAAAATGAATATAAAAGCGCCTAAAGTATTAAAATTGTAAGTGGCCATTAACATAATTAAAAAAATACTAGATGCTTGGCTTTTGGAATATTGCTATTATTTCATACCCCATATATTTTTCATTAAAATGTGTTTTGAAATTGATCCGCCCAGATTATAACTTTGATATCAAATACCATTTACAAACAATACTAAGATTTAATCAATTTTTTCAATCGCACAGCGGTTTGTGACAACTGCTACAATTTTTTCATAGCATCCAGTTTATGAAATACCTCCATATTACTTTATAATTGATTTGAAGTTTGCAGATACCACTCGCACTAGCTTTTTATGTAATTTTGAAAAAAGTATTCCATTGAGTAAACATTATTTTGCCACATGTTTATTGGTAAAAATGGAGACTCCCACTACAGCCCTGAATGAACGACAATCCTCAAGGCAGATAAAGTTTATGTCTTCTCAACTGTGTATTTATTTCAAAAATAAACTAAACCAGCGGCCAGTGTCACGTCGTGACAACGGTTTTTTAATTTTAAGATTCTCCATTACAGCGTTGAATTACAAAGCACGTTTTTTGAGGAAAATTTGAGCATTAACAACTTTTTCAATCTTCGAGGAAAACTACGATTGTGTTTTAAAGTTTCCGTATTATTATTTTTAAACATTACAATTAGATATTATTGTGATTTATTAACTTTTAAGATAGAGAGATGCAACTGTAATATCGAGAGAAACTCAGATTTTTTATATTGATTAAATGAAAATGGAATATTGATTTTGATTCTGGAGTGACGAGAAGGCAGATTCAGCTCTAGTATCAGCTAAGTAGGCCTATTATAGCTCGAATAAAATGACGTGGCCTAGGCTAAAATTAACATTAGTCTTATGGATGGACTGGACCATGTCATTTGACCCACACTGTATGTTGATTGTTCTCAGTAGTCGCTGGTTCTCAGACTTCAACTATTCTGTCAACGACTCTGCTTCTACTTCTGAGTCACCCGGTGTTTGTGTGTCCAGGGTTCCGTGCAGGGACTTTGTGTACGCTGTATATTTACACGGAAAGTTCAAACAGTTCCCAGTCTTAGTGTTTGTGTACTTTATTAGATGCCAGCAGGAAAGCATTATGTGAGAGACGAATGTTGTGCTGACAGTGAAATTAAATGAAAATAATTTTTCGCTGAGAACTTGGGATGTTTGGTTTTTTTGTGAAGCAAACCTTACAACAATGCGCATGAGGAACTGTAGGTGTGGTATGCTCGACAATATTGTTGTCTAGCAGCTAATTTTATTTCTAACATTATTCTGATTTTTCGAAGAATCAGAAAATTAATTATCTAGTTTAGTAAGGCTACTACTTGAAGAAATCCCTACTACAGGATAGCTCGAAAGACTGATTACTAACTAGTGTTTGATTGAAAGTTATGATAGCATTTTTTCAAACGCCAGAATACGATGAAAATTCATCTCAGCAGGCGTCACCTAGAAGGCACGAAGTTATCTCAGAACACAAACGTAAACAAATTGAAAAGGTTGATGCAGTAACAATAATTAAACTCACTAACTCGTCATATTTCATGGGCTTTGTTGAGTTTTCAGCGCTTGTCGGTTCACAGTCAGCATAATGAGCCGAGTCACATATCACATGGCCAAACTCGATGTTGAAGCAGCAATATTTTGTCGTATCAGTGGCTTTTCTAACGATCCGGAAGTCAGGTGCGACGGGATAAAAATATAAATGAGTTGCACACAGTACACTAAAGTGAGAGTTCGATTGGACCTTTTATTGACCATTTAAGAACAAATAATTGGAGCTTATGCCTTCCAAAAATTATAGGATCGTCCCAGCTTTATTCCCCCAACTAACTTGCCCCACGTATTATATCGCAGAGGGTATAATACTGAATCTCTACTGTACCAAATAGTAGGGTCTATAGAATAGGATAGGAATTGCGGCCACACGAGTACATCAGGAGCTCTTGTCTTCGAACTTTCTTTGGTAAATTAAATTTTTTTTAGATAACTCGGATATATTTTTGCTCTATAATTCTGAGGGAGGGCTTAAAAATCTTGACTTTTTGAATACAAAATTCCGATTAACACCAAGGCCAAAACGGTCACTGTCAATGTTACGAAAAAAGTATTTTCAATGTAAATCGATTAAATTTATAAGAAAAAATAATAGCAAAATGTTCTCTAAACACGCAAATCTTCTAAATACTATCAAGAACATTTGGTTAAAATTTCATTAGAAAATAATAAGTAGTTACAAAGTTATTCAAACTTACGGAAATGCAGTCGATGAAAAACATAGTTTTGAGGAAACGCCGTTTCTATACACTCCACACACACAAAAATCACTTGAAATCGCTCAGCGCAATGTTTTCGGTTTTATTGCAAATATACCTGAAATAATTTTCCAAATCAAATAAAATTTTGGATATATTATGTTCAGAACTAAATTTGGAATAAAAAATGTCACTTTTGAAAAATGTCAAAATTAAAAAAACAGCCTATAGAACGAGGCATAACCCCTCGTTCGTGTAAATACCTGCACGGAGAAAGTATGTTATCATCAGCTATTAAACATTTACTAAAACCACATAGAATGAAAATTAAAATTGTTAAGAAGTACGGGAGTAAATACGGTATTCAAAAAAGCATTGAGACCATGCATGCCCGGGTCCCGGCCTAGACCTTTGATATTGCCAATTGACCTGAAGACATCCTCAACCATTGTTGCGGTATGCGGTCAACCTATTAAATTCGTCCAAAAATAGTGTGGTGTACTGTTCGTTAAGGAAATCGTCTGTGTGGCCTAATATTTTTAACATTGAAATATTTTACTTCTAATATCAAACTTATGGCTTGCAAGCCATCCATATAAAATCGATAATTATAATAATTTTTTTTCTGTAGTCTAGAAAGAGTATTTCATAAATGCTCACAAGATTCCCCGAAAACTCTTTATAGCATGAATTACCAATTTTACTGGAATCAATTAATTAAAAAAAATATTGGAGACGTAAGAAAAGAGAGAAAAACTAAAGTTACTGATGTTGGTAAAAAATTTAAAAATTTGTAAATTAGGTAAACAACAATAAATTTGATCTATTATCAAAAATAATATAAGAAACAAAACTATTTGGTTATATTACGTAAACATTAACGCAGGCAAAATTATTATGATACTGTATCGCAAGTTATATGATGATGACGATTCCATTCTAAAGTTAAAACATGAAGGGGTCAACACGATTTTGAAAATTTTATTAACTAAAATAATAACTTAAATAAAAATTCAAACCCTTTCAAAATTTTTAAATTTCAATATTTCAAATAACAAACTAGTCGGGCAAAATGTACTTTAGCGCAACAAAGTAAAATTTTCAATGTTCATTGTTTCTGTACAAGCGAGTGTAACTCTACACACCTACAACATTGTTTTTATATTGCTCGGACTGGCGCCAACTTCGCACAACCATAACAGAAGATGGGTTTGCCTTCATAATATCTACTTAAATTGTAAATTTACTATTCTCATACACATCAGAAGAAGTAGTCTCTCTACGGACTCTTTGTAGTCCTACATGTACATTATCGTTCAAGTCGCAACGTTTGTGAAATCGGAATATTTTTAGTAGGATTAGTTGATATTTCTAGCAAATTCTTCATTAAATTTGTTTATATATTTTATCGTGTCGTGATTTCTTGGCGAATTTACCAGGTTTATGTTTAATTTACTACGTGCCTAATACAAAATTTAACAGTAAGTATATGTATTAGCTGTGTACTAAGTATTTGGTTAAAATATTAAAATTTCATTTTTTTCCAGGTACAGTATGGTTTTTCATCTCCTAGATCTCTTTGATATTCATTAGGTAAGTAATTGTAATGTGAGTTTTCTCTTTTATCCAGTTACAAGGTGTGTTATTAAAATGATGAATAATGTCTAATGTATCAGATAGCCTATAGGATGATATGTTTTTCATTTTAATGTATCTAGGCTGTTCAATCATAAAAATAAAGTTTCTTTACTTATTAATGTATGTTGTAAGTAATTTTGTTGTAAGTAATAAACAAAAGACATGCTGTAATTTTGCTTTTGTAAACTGGTGTAACAAAAACAATGTGTATTGTCTACTTGCAGCGCATAGTTTCAACTCAGTTATTATTTAATTCCTCCATATTTAAACTTACAAATGGAAGAAAAAACATTGTTATAAATATTAATGTCCAACTGATGATGAAAACGCGTTCAAACCACCTTATTCTGCTTACTATGCTTAATTCGACTGACGACGGAAAGCTCACACGATTTTGCTCAGTTTATACTTTTAGAAATATTCGTTGCAATAATCTTTATTCGATCGACATCTCTACAGCCTCTAATCATTAAATCACCTAATCTTATATTCTGTGAACGCTTTTAATGACCATACACCACCGTTGATTATTATTACCATTACTATTATTGATTATTACTATTACACACGGAGTTGTTGTAATAGTAGTTGATGACATTACTTAATTGCTAAGCGATTTATTTGAGAGAACCTGTATCTCAGACGACATTTTCAATACCAGGGCCGAATTCAAAGTCCATTTGAATGGGAGGGGCTCACTATGGAAAGGTTTCTGAGGGTTATGGGGTAGTTAAGAGGAAGAAGAGTTCCTCCTTATTTTCTTGATACTTTTATTTTCTTGGATCTTTTAAAAGTTTTAACATCAAAATGGGTTCCGCACCTATTTTGTAGAACTGCAGTAGGATTTTAATTACCCTCCATTGTTTTTCTGAAATGAAAGGATTTAGTTTTCTTTTTTTACCTCGCGTCCAGTGTACGCTTCGACTCTGATGAAAGCCTACGGTTCTCACACTTGATGTCGTTATGGTTTGTAACACTCGCCCGCCTGTCGCAACAGTGACCTTGACACACACACACACACACTCACACACACACTCACACACACACACACACACACACACACACACACACACACACACACACACACACACACACACACACACACACACACACACACACACACACACACACACACAGGCGCAGCGATGCGGCGAGGGACCAAGTTCACACCGCTACCAACGACCTTCTCCTGAATCACTATTTAATTTTGTTTTCATTTATACTTCATACTTTTCTTGAAATGGCGACCCACCCTAGGTATTTTAAGCCAAGTATTAAGTGTGAGATACGAACGACCAAAGAATTACGTTCTTTGGTCTCTGAACCTAACCCATGTCACCCAATAGCGATAAAAGAATAAGTGTTCCCTGACACCATTTCCAATTCAAATACTGATTCTCATTTCCAGAAATAAGTTCTATGCAAGTTGCAGCCCTCGTTTTGCTGAATTGAAATTAATTACAATTAAAGGGCTGTAAACAAATGTTTCGTAAAAATTAGACTTATGGCTTCTATAGTTTCAATCCCAAAGTCCACGGTACAAATACTGTAGGCATATTACAAACCAATTAATTTCTTTGCTATTTGAATCGTCTTACGACATGAACTATGCTGCAGCATCCCTGAAATCTGTAACATTCTGTAAGATTCGGTTAACTATAAGAATTTCGTTGGAAAAACCCACTATCATCACGATCATCACACTCATCCTTCACGCATATTCAGGGTAACGTCCTCCGTGAGGTCCCTGTCTCAAAGAGAATGATTAATACCCCCGTCGCAGCAGACCTGCGTACTCAGCGAATTTCCATAGGATTTATGTTGTATATGTGAGCATTCAACTTGTTTGAAGGAAAGTATCATTTGAATACGTTAAGTAAATAATATACTAAAAACGCATATTTAATCATTCATGAGCTTTAAACATGAGGAAAATTAACAAAGAGACCATATTGGTTTTCATTAGTAATACATACACTTTTGTATTTTATATAATTCTTAGTCTTTTAATTTTTAATAACTGTAATCTTGTTATAGAATATAAATGTCAACAAACATATAACCAATGAACTCAAAACAAACAAATAATTCAATCTCATGAAAAAATTTAATTCAATCATATTATGGTCAGTTTTATAGTAATTAAAACATCCCTGTTGTAACAGACCTACATCTCCAGCCAATTTCAATAAAACATATTATCAATCCTCATAATTAAACATATCATATGTTATGCTACATTTTCAGGCAGTTTAGACCGGACATCCCCCCCCCCTCCAAATGCTCTTACTTTCTTTATTAAATTTTTAAATAATTTGTATTTTTTGATATAGTATATATTTTCTGCAAAATCTTGATCAATGAACCCTAACTATTCCAAATAAACACAAATAAAATATTCAACACCTGCAAATTTAATCATATGTTCAGAATCGTATTTTTAAAAAACATCTCAAATCAGGGTGACTATACTTTTTGGAGGGAAAAATTTAAAAAAATATTGGACAACGTACTGTGTTTAGCACATCCAATATTATCCAATATCTAAGCAACGGATTGACGTAGAATAGTAATTCAAAATGCTAAATTGTTTGTTTTTTTTAAGCTGAATTCAATTTTGAAAATTAAGTTTAAAAATAATTAGTAAGAAGGTGTTAAATCTTGAAAATAAATTTTATTTTGTTAAAAAACCTTCTTAGAGTAAATCAATCTTGCTGGTTTGCGAACTCGAAGTCATGAATGACGCTTTACACGTTTGTTCCAAATTTCATCAAGATCGGACCTTTTTTACAAAAGTTATCGCGCCTACGGACAGGTATATATATGAAAATGAACGAACGGTGTTTTTGGGGTAAAGGGACCTCAAAATGAAAAAATAACATGGTCCCGGGCTTAAGTCTCACCGTGCCACCTACGGTAATAGCTACTTCCCTATAGGGGAAATTCGCTAAAAGAATGAATGAATGAATGAATGATTAATTACAAATGTCAGTCTAATAATGATGCTATTAATTTCAATACTCTACTATTGGAAATGCCTGATTGATTTCACCACAAGTTATTACTTAACAGGAGTTCATCCAACTATTATCCTGTTTACCCTGCAGAACGAAAGGAGCAATTTAACACGTAGTGGCGCTCGGGTAAGCGGGTTTAAACCACTTTATTTTGAGATCAAGGCTTTCAATTTGCATGCAACGAGTATTCGCATAAAGAAAGCGGTTTGGAATATCGAAGAGGTCGCATCATAAATGAATGAACGTCTAGTCTACAAGGCGTCTGTTTGTGGGGGGTTGTAAAGGGTTGTGGGTGGTAGGGGGTGGGGGAGGTGGGTGGCGGGAGTGTTTGGGTTAGCGGGATACGAACATCGCGAAATCGATGTTTTAAATCGTGGCTCTCGATGTATTTAATGACAGGCCGCAATATCGCTCCGTTTTATCGTTAATTTATCGTTTTAACCGTTATTTAGTGGTTTATCGTTTACAAATCACGACTTTTCATCCGTCCAACAATAACTGGACAGAGGAGTCATAAAATGGTTTTATTTAAATTATAATTACACTAAGGATTATCTTGTAAATTGATCCTAAATCTTTAATTGAGCCATTTAAAAATGGCAAAAAAACGCTTTCATAATAAATTTTTAAGAGACCTTCTGGAATTCCACATAAAAATAAAAAATCTTTTTAGTGGGTTTAATGCAAAGTTTCAGAGAAAAAAATATTAATTTGATTGTGATTGTGCTCTTTGCAATATTTCAATACTGATTACTGTATCTGTGAAAGCCATAACGATACGCTAGGCTAGACCAAAGAACTATACTACTATACTACGATAGTTCTTTGGGCTAGACTGATCTTGGGTCTAACGGTCTGATATTAAAATTCATGTCATAAACCTATGATGAGCCACAAAACACAAAAATTCGTTTAAGATAAAATGCACATCGAGAAGTGCATGAATCGTCGATATCGTTCCTCAATCACTCATTTTACTTAAATTGAAGAGATCATTTTACTTTTTAGTCACGTCATTATTGCGGTCTCAAATATTTCCCCTCAAGAATCGTCGACAAAGTACCGTCTTTCCTGCCGATCACGTGTGGTTGGACCAATGTTTTGATAAAAATTGTCCTGTAAAAAAGGAATTACTTTCACCTTTAGCAGTCCGGTTAAACCGATGTCCGGTTAAAAGGTGTCCGGATAAGAGGGAATGTATTGTCGGCTCCTGCTCACAAGCCTGGCTTTGCAGGATTTATAATGTTTTGTTCACTTTTGTAACAGATTGTGAAATAAATAAATAAATGAAATTATTGTAGATGTTGGCGTGTTATCGAGTGTCGTGTAACTGAGTTCCTTATACAATTCAGAAGGTCTGAGGTGTATACAATTCATTCAATTATTAATACGATAAGTTTCGATTTGACCGTCGACTATACTCTCGGCTCTCCCAGAGGGTGGAACACACCCTTTATCGAGCGCGACGCGCGCACCCCAACAGCTGATCATATTACGTCACGTCACGTCACGCAGTTGTTCCGAGGATCGCGACCCGGTATGTGTTCTGGTGAATACCACCGTACGATGGCGAGGTTTTAGGTTAAGTCCTTCGTCTTTGGTGTCCGAGGTACGCGTAGAATATAGATACGATAGTTATGACGCATAGGTGGAAATGGGGAGGCTAATGGGGTTGAGATTAGCCTGGGGGTGGTAAATTTTAAATCTTAGTTTTTTTTTTGTAGAACACCCTTGCACGTGCACATTTTTATAATAAATGATATGGTTTTATTTTTAAGAGGTAATTTTATTTTGATAGGTAATTGCAAGTTGTTCTATCGGTTGAGATAAAAATATTACCACGTTAGTTATTGCGTATGTCAGTAAATATTTACAATAGATATGTTTAATTTTTGACTTAATTAATTAATTACAATTTTAGAATTTAAATAATGATTTTACGTTTAGGTATTTAATAAAATATAAAATTCGAGATAGTAATAGTTTAGAAAACTGTCGACGCGTCAGAGCAGCCAATGGGCTTAACATATGGCAAGGTAGAGAGACACATGGATTGAGTCAATTGTAATTTCGTTTGGCGGAAACATTGTTGACTTTGTCGGTAAGAGGTAAAGAAGACTGTTTTAAATAAATTTTATAAATACTTGGAATTAAAAAAGAGCTCAAACAACTGAGTTGGAAACTGTTCGTATAGTGAGTGTTCAAAATTTTAAGAAGTTTCTATTTAGGACTTTGTTTAGATAGCATTATATGGAAAAAGCATTATATGGGTGTACTTATTTATTTATTCTGTATGGTTAGCCATTAAATAACCTTCATGTTCACTAATAAAAGCTCTTGTGTCATCATTTGTGCTATTAATGTTGAAATATTAAATAATCTGACTGTAATGTAATCTGAATAATTTTCAAATTCTTTAAAGATACCATAGAACGAATAACAGTCCAGTATTAAAAATAATTTAGGTGTTCCAAAATAGCTGGCTTTATTTTAAACGTCTTTACACAATACTTTTACACTTTTTGATTTAAGGCAAGTTAAGTAATAAGTAATCCCATGATTTTCTTATATCCTCTAACTTCACTGCCATATGGTACATGACTGCAACTCAAGAAAATTATTATTTAGCTGAACTCGAAAAAATTCACATGTTGTTACATAGTTAAATTAATCCTACAAAATTTAAAAAGGGTTCTAAGCACCCAATATTTATTTGTTGGATGTAAAACAGCTGAATTAAAAATTTCACCAAGCATTAATTAAATTTTTTAGATTAATTTTATCAATTTTCACTCCAATTAACAAAAATCAATACCCATTCAAATTTTGAAATTACAATAAACATTATAATTCTGTAACTTATTAAGTTTACTTAATTTATAAAAACTTCACAATATAGGAGAGGTGATTTTGGATTTCCTGTTATTAATTATACTGTATTAGACTTAACATGATGGTAATTACATCATACATTTCTTACATGTTGTCTTCTATATCGTGATTTTAATAATTGATTACTGATTCACCTTGTTACATTGCTAACTAATAAATAACTTGTAAAGCTATATTGTGAAATTTAAAATTCGTACTTGTGAAATTTGGAGTTTATGCACTTGAGGATAAATAGAGAAGTAAAGAGAAAATTAAGTAAACAATTTTCGATTGAATTTTATAAAGATACATTTTTACTTTGAAAACAATTTAAATGTACAAATGGCATGTATGAAATATAAAAAGCAAGCACAGGTGGAATTGGAGTGTTCCTCATGAATGCAAAATGAATTCTCTTTCCTGTTGTAGATTTGAATAAATTTAAAATCCTTTTAATTTCCAGTCTTGTTTAACATTCGTCAGCCTGCATTCATTTTTCTGGATTCTAATCTACCGAACTTTTCCATTGCATTTGTAATAGGTATTTTTCTACTATCTTTACATAAAAGTTTTTTCCATTTTTTAAGCTTTGATGTCATTAATGGGCTGTTAACATGACATACAATTGTAAATCGCTAGTTACAAATTATATTTTGATATTGAAGTGAAACAGGTTCACACACACATTATTAAGATGTGATAAAATGCGCAGTAAACGTATTAAATAGCATAGTTTTGTTTAAAATTATAGTATTGAATATAAATATCTTCATCTAATTTTGCAGCCTTTTCAAAGCATAAGTCAAGTTTGATGATAGAATCGCATGCACAACACCTATATGTAAAAGAATAGGCTACCTATCTTTTGGATGAGCTAACATCTTATCTCGTTTATTTTTTCTCACATTTGAAAACAGAACATATATTTGATCACTTGTTTGTATTATTTGAAGAACAGATACTTTGGATAATTTTAAAGAGTGCATTTTAATTTCACCTAGGATTATGATATTAGGCCCTATTGCTTGATTGATTACTCGCATGCAACCGAATTTAACTCATTTAATATTTATTAAAAATAAATGCGTAAATAAATCTGATATAACCTCATGTCACGCCTAAATGAAACACAAAGAACATTCCCCCTTCAAATTTGCATATAATCAATTCTCCTGCTGTAACCGTATCTCGTTTCATTTTTTTATGATTAAGAACTTGAGGTTTGACATTTTAGGATGAAAATATATCAGTGTTTTCCAAGATAAATATCGAAGTTGTTTTACCAACCGACATAAGATGTTTTAATTTGTCGTATGGCATTTTTCCCCTCATAAAAATAAAGTATATGGTGGATCGAGTCCTGTTGGGTAGTTCATTTTTTCTCTGTTTTTCTAGGTTTATGATTTGTATCCTTCTTTCAACAAAACATGTTACTATAAGAACTAACTGCTGTTCTTTACTTTTAAAATTCTTTAGTTTTAATATTATGTACAGTATACTGTGTTTCAATAAAGGCTTTCTGATTTCATTTGATTTGAGTTTACATTTTTCGTCATAATTTGGTTGCCAATTTAGCAACATATATGGCCGTATGATAAGTCCTACAGCTTTTTAAAAATAAGTTTTCACGATTATACTATATTTGGTGATATGATATATTTAGAACTCGTTTTTGATTTCATAATTTAGTTATTTTCAAACGCTGAAAGACATCCTCGGAGTTTGAGAGAGTTGTGCAAACAAACAAGAAATCAATCAATCAATCAATAAATCAATCATGGAAGCAATTCTCATAAAAGAGTAGAAACTATTTATAAAGTATTTTTTTAATAACTAGGACATGCCTCAGTACAAAGAATTATCGGAAAAAATACATTCTTTCCAAGCTTATTGCACAGACAGCTCTTACTTCGTTAATGTTTGACAAAGGTAAAACACGTAGTTTGTGCCAGGAAGCAAAGGGCTTCCAATCCAGTAATAGGATTAAAGTTTAATGCCCGAGTCGAAAATGATCGATGGCCCGTTGGATCGCTTTCCGTCTTTTGATTTGAAAAGTTGGTCTCGCTGTTGTCATGTTATTGGTCTGAGGAACGCTATCTCTGACATCGTGCCTTCATGCATCTTATATCGTGGCAGTTGTGCGGTATCATGCGCGGCATCGGCGTCTTTTCGTCAAGGAATATGATTGGGAGGATGAGGGGTTTAAAAAGTCACGAAAATGTATGGAAATTGATATGATTAAAATTTTACTTCGATTTGAAGGGTTCGTTATTAAAATGAACTCCACTTTGAAGGGATTATGAATAATAAACTTACCTGCTGATGTTGAATGGATGTAATTTAGGTTTTATTTACATCAGTTTTAAAAACAAAAATCCTCTGACTCGTATAACTAACTTGCTAATTATTAATTCAGCTATATTTTGTTGAACCCCAATTTAATGTGACGTGGAGAACCTGGATTCACTTTGCTTCTGATATAAAATATTTATATCAGAAGAAAATGTCTGAAGAAATATATCAGAAAATGTATCAGAAGCAAAGTGAACCAAGTTCCTCCGTGTTACATTAAATAGTAATTCATAATTAGCAAGTAGTAAGCTATTCGAGTCTGAGGATATTTGTTTTTAAAAGTGATGATGAAATAGAATTTAATTATTTTATGTATTGATGTACTAAAAAAGTTTTGTATATTGAAAATGCAGAAATAAACGCATATTTTTAGGTAAAAGATATATTTTTAAGTTTTTTCCAACAAAATAACAATTTTTTCACGAAATAATATCGTCAATCTTACATGCACGTATGTTCAATAGCTGTTTTGAGGACGATCAACGAAATTTCAAAATATACTTTTGTTTCGTCAGAATAATCTTTGAGTCATAATTAAAACCTTTTCATTTATTAATAGTATATTTTGATAACAGCAATGCGAATAGTTACACGACACGGCGCCGGCGCCGGCGTGGCTTGTAAATCGACCGTGAACACGAGCTGAACACGGGGCAATCGAACCCGCCACTTGCGAGGCTTCGGTGGCATTAATCCCATTACACACGTCCTTCTTGTACACCCTCATCTCCAGCTGTACTCAGCATTGCTCTAATTTATAGACTGTTTAATAATTCATATTATAATTAATAGTATATTTCACTCCTAGCCCCGAAATGGGACTTTTGTGACGAGTTGTGAACAATACTTTTCATTACGTTGCAAATAAGTAACCAAACATGTAAAAAAATCATCCAACATTTCATAATTTAGGCATTTTTCTATAATCAAACACAATACGGCTGAACGGTCTATTTTAGTTTAGAGTCAGCTGGTTGAACTACCAAAGTAGGAACTTCGTTTGTTTGGGTACGGCAAAATTTTGTTTGGATACAGAAAAAGTTTGTTTGGGTACGGAAATGCAATGTTTGGGTAACAAAAAATCAGCTGATTATGATTTGTTTTGATGTAAGGAAATCGAGGGTTTTCGTAGATCTCAGCTGAACGGTAACGGGCAATTTTCGTATACAGATTGATGAAATTATATTTGTAATTCACGACCAAAGTACCCGGTGCAGTCTTGCTGGTATTATTTCATGTTTGCCAGTTCATCCAATTACTATAAAACATTTTAGTGCCAAAATTGTTATTGCTATTTTATTGCTGACATACGTTTTTATTGCTCCATGCAATCTTCATCCCATACTCTGTATTGTCCTAGATGGCTGTAGTTTGTAAACAGTTGTTGTTATGATAACTTTGTTTGTCTACATTTTGTTGTTTATTTCGTTGCTAATACGGCAACTCATAAAGTGCAACGTTAAGTTTTTTCGACTGGACAAAAAACAACATTTTCTGTTATTAGATTTTCTCTGGACAATTAATAACATGAAACTTGTTTTTGAGTGAGAAATTAGTTGTTCCCAGTTTTCCAAGGAAATCTACTCAGCCGGAAATAATTGAGCAAATATTTCTCGTATTCTAATACAGGATTATGACACTGTATACGTTATTTATGTAAGAGAACAATTCTTGATACTCCGCGTTGGTATATTGTGTGTTTTTTAATGTACAAATGAGCCCACCGGTAGAAAGTTATTTTTCAATACATATATGCTTGCATATACCATTTTAATTTACTTAATACAGTACTCTAAAACGCATCAAAATTAAATCCCTTCCCATAAACTAACTTTGTACCTTATGGGTAGCAATGTTGGAAACAGAATAAGAACTAAACCTGGTAAAGAATGTTTTTACAACCTAAAGGAACATGTTGACATTTCCTTTTTACAGCTGATGTTAAGGGGTAAAGTAGACAAAATGATTACTGCTTTACTTTTGCAATCAACGTTTGCAGGCGCTCTAAGATAACATTTTAAAATATTCTCTTCACGCGACCTATTTATTATTTTTTTCAAAATCCATAATTAGCAGAGCTGTTAATGCTTTACATTACCATTGCATTTCTCGGACAAATTTTCAAATTTGTGGAAGTATTTCCGACCAGTAGAACAGATCTTCCTGAATAGGGTTTTACGCTGCTTATAAGATGTTGAAGAGCTCATGAATAGAATGTTTAATACTTCACTAGATGCATTACTGTTGAGGATGATTAGATAGCATATAAATAAATACAATAAATATTGCATCATTTTTATTCATTTATTGCTGCGCTACATTCACAATCTAGCACGTGCACTTTAGTGCCTGCATTTTAAAGGGGGTTTTATTTCAATACATAAAAATTTTATTTTACAAAAAAATAAGGTGCTTTTACGCTTCCGTTTTTTTCACTCATTACTTGTCTGTAAAGCCTCCTGAAACAAATGACCATGTTTACAAAAATAGTTACTGTACTGCTTTTTTTCAGTAAAAAATCGTCATTAGTTGTCTTGATCCTCATTATTTCTCTCCTTACATAAAAATCAACATTCATCCCATGGTTTCGTATCAAAGTAAATTCCGAGTCCGGGAGTAAAATAAATTTCACCGGGCTTTCCGTAAACCCAATGCTAAAACCAACATTGCTCTTATGAGTATTCTTTGCCACGTCATTTGAAACGTCCTTTGTGTCTTAGAACCATCGACCACATAGTACAATCTCTACTATTTGGTATTCTAGTATTTTCTACTATACGTCTATTTCTACTATGTGGTCGCTGCTTAGAACGCTGCAAAAAGTTTGATTTTTCTTTCTTCACAGTACTGTATATGTAGCTCTGGGACTTTAATCCTCAACTCTTCCTTACTTCTCCTGTTTACAAATATTTCTTCAAATCACATCGATTCTTCTATAAATCTCTTAGATTACACTTGTGCTTAAGTGTCCTCATTATCATTACTTATTGATTTAGTTCGAAAGTCGAAGACATAATTTTCACTTCCCTAAAAAAAGTATTCATGTATTTCATAAATGTATAACCATGTTTGATGTATAATGCACCGAACCTTGAAATTTTCGTGGTTCCCCAATTCCTTTACACCTTTTGGTTCATGAAGTTGATAGACTAATCTCCACATGCTATTTTTATTCACTTGGAATGCCTGAGGCTCAAAACATAAACAGTGCAAAAACCGGTTTGGCAAACTGGTCTGCCGCCTGCGCATGCGCCACCGCCTCGCCTCCTGCAACAATGTAGCGATGCACTGTACAGTCCGAGTCAAATAACTCGGCCCTAGGTGTCCATAAGCCCAATGCTATAATTAACACTAAAATTGCCGGACTTGGCCATGTTATTTGAATTGGTATATTTGGAACTGTGTGAGGAGCAATGCTTGCGCACGAACCATCTCTTTTTAAACTAGTTTGTAAAACTCTATTTAAAAATATACGATAATCATTTTACAAAACTAAACAAATCTTGAAAAAAATATTGTAAGATATACTGGGTCAGGTTGTTTTTTAAACTGCCAGAAATGTTTTAAAACATAATTTGAAAAGTTAATCGCTTGATACATTCAACAAAATCCAAACCTAGACTTTACTGCTGTAAAATTAAAAAAAATACTATCGTAAAACATGTTTAAAAGTGGAAAAAAACTACGTTTGGAGCTTTCTTCATTGGGATAGGAAACACCGGAAACACATGTATAAAGGAAAATCTCTGCTGAATCAATCAGATTTACCAAACATACCTTTTTGTTAGAAAAATAGCTTAGATAATTTTGTTATAATTGGTTATTATTTATATATTTGACAGAGGGATTAAATAGTTGTGTATTTAGTTGTTAGCCATTGATAAAATCAATAGCAATTGAACACAACAAAACACGATAAAATTAGTCAAACAATTGCAATAAGTTTCAACAAATTGCAAAACGGTTACAATACTGAATTTTCATTGCCAACCTCTATTAGATAACATCAGTAAAGTTGTATTTCCTCACGGTATGTGTGTCTTTCTCAGTGAGATCCCTATCTGCATTACAAATCAATGCTTCTTATATCCCAATCTTGCTTTTAAGTGCTATGTTATTTCCAAGCCGGTTTAGTCGAGAGTTGGTACACGTAAGTTGTGACAGTCCTTGACTTTTTTCAGGACTACGTTTGTATAAATGTTCAACAAAAGACTTTTCCTCTTTGTTTTTATCATTTTAATTCTGGTTTTCCTTCTTTATACGTGACTTACATTCTGAGATTGAGTTACGTAGATACTTCAACTAACTTCAAAGTAAACTAATTCCGATATTGAAGCGTTCTAGTTCTTACGCTTAAATCATATTGATGTTGGCTTATATTTCTACCGTTGTTGATGAAAATAATTGGTTGTAATTGCAATCTGACAACGTCGTCCCTTCTTAAGTTTTATTTAGTCACAACTAGAACATTTATTTTTAGAAATATAAGAGGCCTGATAACTAACTGGTTCTTCATGATGAAGGTATTTTGTGTTATTTAAGAAAATCTTTCTGTCCCATCTTTGCAGTTGGATTATATTTCCAATGAAAATTAACAAATTTACTTCAGTGATTATTTTTTGTCCGTTTGGATGTAATGTCCCTAGAATGAGATAAATCTGATAATGGCTATGGTTAGTCTCATTATTAGAACACCAAACTAACTAAAAAATTAATATAATACTTTTCATGAAATGGCGACCTACCCATTACGTATTTTAAACAAGATATGAGTGAGAGAGATTTTAGGATGACTGTGGCGCGATTTTGCAGTCTTGTCACTGACTAAGGCCGACATTACAATAAAAATAACAAAAACAAACTAACTAAAACTAAATATAAAAACTTAAGTACAAACAAACTATCGCATTCAAAACGTTGTGGAGCTAATAAATTACCAATGCTCCATAATATCTCTAGTAAACTATTATGACATATTGCAACTTTGCTCTCGATGCGTTCTGTCGCATACCTACTTACGCTCCTTTATATCGATTCACCATACCCAGATCACCAGAATATCTATAACAGCCCTACATTATAAATCATACATGATATAATTTCTAAAATTAGATCAGTCTGGGCAGTGACGTCATGACGTCATTACCATGCAGATCTCCGTCACGCCTTGGCCCAGTGTGGCTGGCGAGCGCCCAACCACGACCGGGGTCAGTACTGCAGGACGCAGTCTTTCACTACCAGAACGCCAAACAAGATCTGGTATTTTACCCGCAAACTTTATTGAAATTACTACTTTTACCCGGTTTTTCGGTAATAATCCTCGTAAAATCGTTGCGAGCACCAAAAACCGGGTACGAAAAAACATCTGACTTTTAAAATACCCCAAAAGCGGATACTTTCTCAAAAAATTTAATAAAAGGAGAAATATTACATCAATAACTTCCGCACTATGTATGAAAAATCACTGATTTCAAGTATTTATCTCTTACAATAAAAAATGAATTATTGGATTTTCACAAGACAAATCATACTTCAAAAATATTCGGCTTTAACCTGCTTCTATATCTTCAGGTCGTTGGGTAAATCCCCGAATCCAAAGTGAAAAATCCCCGGTTTTATCCGGGATTTTCTTAATCCCTTCAAAATAACCGAAAACCGGGAAAATACTCGGTTTTTGGCACAGTGCTACCAATATAAACCATACCAACTTTCGTTCAAAAAATACATTTTCGATAAATCCTTGAAGATTGTCGAAATCCCCAATTTTACCCGTTTTTTCTTAATCCCCTTAAAATCCCCGAACGGGCACAAAAGTACCCGAAAATCGGGTAAATACTTGGTTTCTAGCAACATTGCAGCCAATAAAAACCTTACCAAATACTATATACCACCTTACGTTAAAAAATAAATAAAAATAAAATAAATATCTGAAATTTCGATAAGTCCTTATAGCTTGTCCAGCATTCCCGGTTTTGCCCTTTAATGCCGTTATTTTTCTTAGCTTAATCCCCGCAAAATCCCCAAACGGCCCCAAAATACACGAAAACCGGGTAATATTTACGTAATTACCCAAATAAAAATGTCATAGTGTGGTGGAAACAAATTTTATTCATTGTCCTTTCAGCCTGTTCTAATAAGTAGGCCATTATCATTAAACAAATCCCTTTAAGATATCTGTTCTCATAGAAGGTACTGTTATTTTGCCACAATTAATAAATTCTCCTGTAAAAGTTCACGCTGTCATTTATTACCTTAAAGGTATTATGCTCTTGACCCAAGATAGTCGTCGACCTCGAAGTATATGGCGGGCTATATCACGGACATAACACGAGAGGTGCGACAAAAAGCGGATTTACAGCTGGAGAAAATGAAGACTTGTCCTTCACGGTGGGTTGATTTACATGTGTCCGTTCGCGAATTCCATTTTGGCCGCGCCTTAATTAAGGAGATAAAAATATTGAATAGTACGATTAAATTACCTATGAACTGAAATGAAACTGAAACGTACTTCAAATAATTACGTTTTTAGTAAAGACTTATGTAATGTAACAAAAAAGCCATTTAGTCTGTTACAAAGTGGCGGAATTCTCACAAGGGAATTCAGTAATGTAAGGAATGGTGAGGATTATAACAAATAAAACAAATTGAAATACTGTATTATTCAATCTAATGTTTTACTAATATTAAAATTAGATAGTGTATTCTCTATGTAAGTTTTAAATTACTTCAACACCTTATTCGAAAAAGTCTCGATGTCAATAACTAAGCTTTCCTTTCGTAGGCATATACACACTTCTTATTCAACGACTATAATTAAGTGAACTATATAGATTTATAATGATAAAGAGGATTTAATTATAACAATGAATTGATCACTTATAAAGGGCCTAAAAAAGTAAGGGATTGATTAATTGCCATTTTGGTCCACATGTGTTTCACAAGTGTTCTTAGGTTATCCGCCCGCACTGTTTTTGCTACCCTGAATCAACCATAAATTAATCTATCTCATAAAACCCCCACTACAAAAACCTCTTTCTGGTATGTTAATAACCACTTTTCATTCGGCATTCAGTGATAAAAAACCACTTGTGGAAGATGACCCGATGACCGTCACAAAACATTTATTTTTATTAGCAAAAAACCGCGATGTTGTTTTTTCTAAATTTTGGGACACATTGCTTTAAACAGTTGAAAACTCCGTTTCAGTCCTTTTGTTTTTAATATAATCAAGTCTTGCTTTCTTAGTCCCGAAGTTAAATTAAAATATGATACCTAAGAACTAGTGGATTGGTTTTAATATGAACATCAATCTAGGTCTCAAAATCAGTTACATTATAATGTTGAGTAAGAAATGTAGGAGAGTATTATGGTTATTTGCAATTAGTAGTGTATTGACGATCTTGTGGTAATCTACATTTTTTGTTTATTGCTACTCAGTTTCAGTGTAGTAATTAATAATTAAGATGTCACTACTCTATTTTAACAAGAAATATCCTATTTTTACCGAGCCTAGATAGAACATAAAACAATGTGACACTAAAAAAGCACACACACGAAAAAATAAATAATAATAAAGGTATTTAGATTTAAATAAATAAATAAAATAATAATAATCTTTTTAAACACATCTGTAATTGTTTGCTTAGATGTTTATAACAGCAGTCAAGACTTGACTTAGACCAAATAAACACATGGGGGAGGCGTGTACCTATATTGCCTATCCGCGCCTTCGACATCACTTCTCGCTTAGCTTATGAGTTGCTCTTGCAAAGTCTATTTTAAATTTGTTTGTTGGAAATTACGGGTACAGGTACATTTCTTAGTTCCAGTTTGGTCTATTCATCATCAGAAATATTAAATCAACTAAAGGCAGTTTATCATATTATTAGGACAAATCTTTAGAAGGTTCAGGATCGTTATAGAGTCGAAGTATTTATCATCTAACCATAAATTACGGTCTAGGTTTTGTTTGACAAAGATATACCACCTGTATTTTTAAAATTCATAATAAAGAAGGATTTTTAATTATTATTTAATTTGTTTGGACTTTTACTTCCTTAGTGTAGTTTAAACACTAGAAGCGAAAGGAAAAGTAAAAAAAAAAAAAAAAGATTCCTAGGTTTAGCATTGTAATGTGGCAGTCCCATTACCGTATTTTAAATGTTTACATGCCAAAGTGAATTTTAATAGTAATTACAAAATCTCAGCATGATGATGAAGTTGTAGCATCGTCGATGGCCTTTATCCTAGAAAAAATTTGGAGCGATGACACCAAATCCCTTTGACAGTCATAATCAAAACCGGAAACCTTTCTTCGATAAAGAAAGTATGCTGTGACTGGCTGTGACCAGAATGAACTAGTGAAATGAAGTAATATTGAATAAACATTATTTCAACCAAGTGAACATTTCTATAGCGGCACACAGCTATTCCTCTCAGTTCTTTTATCTTCCACAACCACTTTCATGATACTTGAGTTTAGAACACAATATGGAGGAAGTTCACTATCGTTCAACACGGGGTATCTATAACTTCCCCAAACATTCGACGAACTATTTGCCACCTGAGGTCTTTTGCCAGGGAGAGACGAGTCATGCCGAACGCACCAGGTATCAGCTAGGATTCGCCCTTGCTCTGCGATAGTGAACTCCCACCATTACAATAAAACAATACAACTTATCAGAATGAGAATGCAACCCATAAAACGATAAAAGCCTATCTAACCCGCCAATTAGATAACCGCTCCGTCACAGCATTGTTGCCATCAGCTGTTTCGATCACGTGACCCCACTGTCACTGCCTGCTGTATCGTCGCCTTTCGCTTTCCCTCCACGGCCTCCGCGATCGCGCGTTCAGGCGTTCAGTCGTTTCGCGATCGCGGTCGCTCACGTTCGTCTTTGCGGTTTGCGGCTTTCACGGCGTCTTCGCCGGTGTTGTGTGTCAAAGTGCCGCGAAAAGGCGGAGTGTTAGTGCGTGTGTGGGAATAGAATACCTCAGGTATACTGAGTAGAGGGTTGTAGCGGGGATTTAATTAAGGATTAGCCTGGCATTTTTGTGTTAAAAAAAGGTTTTTGGAAGATAAGCACGGTGGTGTTTATTTCACTTTGGAAAATCTAAGTAATTTCATGGAATACCTGAGTGAAAGTGAACATAAAAATTGCTCTCCTCATTATTTTGCTTGCATTGGTTGATGTACCTATTAAAGAAATTTTAGTATCAACTCAACATTTTACTAACTTTTCCTCAAATATTTATCGTGTAAACATTTTGATTCGAATGATGCTTAAGTGTATTAACAAGCTAATGAATTGTTTGTCGGTTTCACAGTTTTGATATAGGTGAAAAACAATATCTACTATTAGATGATAGGCTTAATTACATTGTACCGTCTGTGCAGTAAGTTAGCTGGGAAAAGGAATGCCGGAAAAGATCGAATGGTCAGAATGAATGGAAAAATTTAATTTTGATCTTTGTGGGACCTAGAACAGATGAATAATATTTTATTTTCAAAATAGACATATTTCTTACATAATAAGCAAAAAGGTGACTTGTTTTTTGCAGAATCATAAGTTGAAAAATGATGCTCATCAAGTTTTATTATTATTGCCCTTTAGTAGATAATATGAAAGCTCCACGTTTAAAAAACAGAATAAAACACGTTACATTGTGCTAAGAAGTTCCTCACCTACGCTACGAATATTTTAATCAGCTTTAAAACTCAGTAACTTTTGTTTAGTAACTTTCCTTTTATCTCTGAAGCAGAAAACCTACAATACGTCAGACTTATTTAATAACGTTATTATATTGCTACGATTTTTTCCATGGTCTCATGAACATCCTAAACGAAATCTCTATGAAATATTTTGGCATATTAACGATTCAAAATGTTTACCTTCAACGACGGTCAACTATTAGGGGTTTTTAAGTTTCTAGTTTAGCCACTATTTGGAATTTTAGAGTGGATATCATTTTTTGAGTTTTAACTAAATTATTGAAACAACTGAAAAAATAATAACCTTTTTTGAATAATTCATTTTAAAACCAAATATACGATTATACCCACATATATTTCCTAATCTAAATATTTACTCACATGAAAGGTTTTTTGATAAACCTGAACTTTTTTCATCTTGCAACTGTGTAAAATTGCGAAATAAGAGTACCAAACGGAGGAGTAATATATTCCAAAAGCAAGTCAAATTTGAACTTGTGCTCTGCAAAGAAAGCGTGATTCGTAAGATGTAACGTGACGGTGATAATAACTGTCCTAACAACGTTAACAACGTTTATCGCTAAGGTTCAACTTATCTAACGAATAAGCTAACTAAGCAGACAGACTACTTAATTATAATGGCTCACCAAACTTGACTTCCTTCGGTAAACTTCAACAGTTACTACCCTTTCTACATTCAAATAGCTGAAAGCAATTTCATTTATAGTTATGACTTGAACTTACAGAATATTACATTAGTTTAATATTCAAGCTGTAAAGTACATAAGAGAGCTTTAAAAACATTATGTTTAAAGACTTAGTAGAGATGAAAATGTTTCTCTGTGCAACGAGCGAATTAATTAGTCAAATCAAGTTAACTGATAATTATTGAGCCATTCCTAGATTTCATAAAATTGTTATTGATCTGTATAGTTTCAAAAGAGTAAAATTTACAATTGAGTATGCTCTTTCAGTTAAAATTAGTAAATTATTAGTTAAGCTCAAAAGTTGCACGAGGTCCGATTAACCGATTGAGTATTATTCGTCAACGATAAAACTTTACAATTCTGCTAAGAGCACATCATTATTTTCATCAAACACGTTCAAAAAATTGCATTTAATCCCCAGAATTTGATTTTTAACTAAATTTTGTAAACTTACTAAAATAATACTTAGTGAATTTGAGCGATTTCCAAAAAATCTATCTCATAACCCTACGGCCTTTAAACTTTTCCAACTTTCACAGCAATCCATCATCAGAACAGAAACTCCATTACGTTCTCTGCGGTAACCGAAAGGTCAACGTTAGAGGTGTGTCTGCAGCCGGGCTATCAGAGCTATCGGTGCGGCCAACTTCGCTAACTTCACAAACTTCATTTATCGGCCCAACTTCACTGTTCGGCCCGATGAACTGTGACATTTCGTTCCCATTTGCGCCGCACCGCACGCGACGCTGGGTGGCCATTAGAGTTAGTTACCTCCTGATTTACATCGCTTGTTTTTGCCGTAACCCGCGGTTGTTGAAGTTACGTAGCGACGCTATCGGCACGAACTTCGCTGAAAGTTTCAGTTTCTTTGAGAAGTTGGGAGGTCAAAAACCACGACTGTCTTGTGATTTTTTTAAATCATCGTGTAATGTGCTTTTAAAGTAATTTAATCTTTGGAGTTAACTTCTACAAACTATACTGTAGCTTGGAACCTCATTCAAGAGAGGTACAATAACAAAACACTTATCATTCACAAACATGTCCATTCTCTTTTCAATCTACCTAAGTTAGGTAATAAATCTGTCCAATCTTTGAGAGAACTAATCATAGTTCAAATGAACATATCCGGCTCGAAGGACCAAAATGTAAAGTGACTAAATGTAAAATGAAATTATAATGCAAAATAAAAGAGTTAAAAAATAATGAGACATATTTTAGTTATCAGTGGACTGTAGAATGTTTTTATTTATTTTTGGTATAAACAATGACAAAATATATCATATGTTAATATTTTTAATTAAAAACTTCATATACAGTCTGTAATTTGAAATATGTGTTTTTACACACCTTGTGAAGGTTTTATTCAGTAAAGAAATTATATAAATAGGATATCCGTTCCGGTTCCGAACTTAGCCCATTATGTTCCTAATGACATTTGAAACTGCTATTTACTGTAAGACATACAAAATAAACGGAATATAAAGTTGGGACAATGAAGTTCAAATATGTTTTCGATTATGACCGCGTTTTGTCTTTTGAATATATTTTTAATTAAAATTGAGTTACGGTTCGTTTTGGGTAAATATCCTTCCTTTCTAATTTGGTATTGGATTTTTATGAAAATTGTTAGATACTAAACAAACGTATTATTGTACATAGTAGCTATTTATTGACTTGCTTGCTTACTTACTAAACTTACTACAATTTCTTATTACTAAATAGCTTATCCTTAAAAAATTTATGCTGCGGTTGTAATTACAGAATATTTTAATTCACAACCTAAAAATCTACGTTTACATAAATATACTCTATCAGCCTGGGAGTGCGGCTATTGGTTATGATGAGCTATGGAGATTTAGCCTCATTCAATTGCTGACATGAGTATAACTACTCAAAAAACTACCGATTCTTTAATTTTCATTCAACTCACAACGCAAACAAACATGATGTAAAATCAAAATCTCGTGGCCCGAGAATGTTTTGGTAAAATCACCGCGGTTATTAATGGCTTGAGTGAAATAAATTTTGTACATTTACTACTTTATATAAAAATAGCTTGTCCTATATAATCTTGAAAATGATAATGACCTCAATTAAATTCAGTTAAAATCTATCGAGTCTATCGATTTCGTTTTTTTTAAATCACCTCAAAGAAGGGATACGAAAGTAATAGTATGCCCATTTAAAGGCTACTGATTCAAGGCAAACCGACATAAAATATTCAAAAAACTAATTTAATTTCAGAATGTTTTAGCCTGAATACCGACGCCGACGGGAAAGCAAATTCCACATAATCAGATAATCTGTTACCTGCGGAGGTCTGCCTGTGCGTAAACACGAGTTTATGTCATCCATGTAACCTTGACCTGGTTATAACCTGCCCTCCGTTTATCCGAACAGTTATGTCGCTCTTTAACGGAGTTTACGGGTAGAGTAGTAGGGCGTTAGTTTACCTTGACCCAAAGCTATCTAGTCATCTATCAAACAGTCGTTCTCTAATAGTTCTCGTTTGGTGAACTATAATTATTTCGTAGTTTAATTTTCTACTATGATTTAGCAATGGTTAATCGTTTGTCGATGTCTTAATCAGTTAGATTATCTGTCATCAATATATGTTTACTGAATTTTTAATGACATGAATGTTTAATTACTTATAGTCTCATTTCGTAAACTTCGTAACTGTTCAATTTTCGAAACTATGTAAGAATTAGTTTAAGAAATGTAATGTTGCACCATGGTGGTAATTGTTCTTATGTAGCCACAACATAAGGTTAGCTTACTTACAAAATAATTTAATGTAAAAGATACACAGGTTTAAAGTACTCCCGAAAAAATCTGAAGATTAAAAAAAATCGCTGTACAGTTTTTTGTTGTTTTTGTTAAAGCGAAATCATGTAAAGTTGAAATAACGAATTGTTTACATATAAAAAATAGAGTATCATGCAAGGGTGTTCTACTTAACTTCTAGTTGGTATTTGATCGCACTTTAATGCCAGGCTAATCCAGCCCAATAGGTAGACAACTTACAAAAGAGCTTTTTGCCAGTTAGAATAGGTTTGAAGAAAGGAGACCTTCTTCAAACCTATTCTAGGGACCTGAAATGCACAATCGTCCTTTTGTAGATTTCATTAAGAAACTGTTTTACGAAAGTTCTAAAGCTCTAAAGCTATAAAGTTCTAAGCTCTTTTCGAAGTTGTCTACCTGTAAAACCCTCATCCCTTCCACGACAACCTCCACTACAACCCCGGTTTATTCCAGGAAGTGAAACAGTGATTATGGAAACAACCTAGTGCTACAGAAGAGAATGTGCTAGAGACAATGGAGAACGGTGAGAGGCACCCGGCGACCCCCAAGAGGGGACCGGGGGCCACAGGGACCCCATTAGGGACCCCAGACTCCCCAAGGACCCCAGCCAGCCCGGGGGGCACCCGGCGACTCAGGGAGTTCTACGAGCAAGTCTGGAGCGGCAGCAAGACCGGCAGTCCTGTGCATGAGGATAAAGCCACTGGTAACGTGTACAAAAGACCCCGGTAGCCACTGTCACCCCGCTGAAACAAAATACAGATAAATAGATAACGCTTTAGAAAATTAAATTAATAAATAACCTACCTGATGGTAGTTGCACGCTTGACACCCTTAGACCTAGCTGAACACTAGCTGGACGCAGCTAGACACTTCCACCCATTGAGAAAAAATTCCCTACATGTTGTGGCTTTCAGTAGTTGATAATAATTTTTTTAAGATCGACACCTTTTTGGGTAAAATAGTTAAAACTCCCAGTATTGTACGATTATAGCAGTGTTTAAAAGTGTAAAACAAAAAGTATTTGTTCAGGAGTAAAATAATTTAAATTTTTTCATTGGTTTTTTTATTTTAATATAGTTCATAGATTCTTTGATCATAGGTAAGGAAACTAATTTACAAAAATTCGTTTTGACAGTTCTCATATAATTAAGGTAGGGAAAAATACCTAAAACATTTTTTTTCAATTACGTTGAGCGAAATACAATCTCAAAACCACCATACAACAATCTATATCATTAACTAAATACTTAAACTGTTTTTGCCAAGTTCAATCAGCAAGGTTTATTAAAATTCAATTCATATTCATTTTCAAAGTTTGATCATCCACTAACACTATACATGTAATATAATATCTTCAAATATAATTTCATATAGTACCACATTAACTGGCGAGTAGTTTCAAACCGAAAGCCACACTGGTGTGTTCTGAGGTCGAGCCATATCATGTCGTGACCACAAGTAATAACCACTGCCTCCTAGATGTTCCCCACCGTTAGTGCAGCCGCTGCACACTCGATATTTACTGCGTTACGTGTGTTTTTCGTATTAACGAATTTGCAGTTTGAATTTACACGTGTAACATATTTTATATATGAATCGATTACTTTTCATAAGTTAAATAATCTTTGAGTGTGCTATGTGCAATAATTTGACTTCAGTCTTGCTACCTTAAAATATTAATTATTAAAAAAAGATATTTAATTATTCACTACTAATTTTTAAAATATCCGAAATAGGTAGGCTAATTGTGCTTTTTAAACTGGAACTAGTGTTGAAGGAATTCTGTATCGGTGGAATTTCTGATAATGTATGGCTTAACACTATAGTAAAATTAACATTAAGGCTGTAATTGAATATCTAACATCAATAACGTCGGTGTCAGTCAAGTATAAAAATAATATAAAAAGTAAATCTTTTACAAGAACCTCAACTAAATCATTAGTGTTATGTACGTGTTCATACATTTCACTGTCTGGTTAGGTCTGTTGGCCCTACATATATAATTAATACGTAAAACGATCTAAAGTGTAATAAAATAGCATTCTTGGGAATAACCCACTTTTGCAATAAATATCTCAGAAAAACTTACCACAATAGGAAATTACCAGGGAAAAAATAAAAACCTCAAAAATAGTAGGTCAGAAAAAAGTGGCTTCCGGGGTTTCGATCAGCTGACGGTTGTTTCCGGTTTCCGTCAGCTGTTGACGTGACGGCGATGGAGCAGCGGCTGGAAGCGGAGAAGAAGAAGAGGATGGCGGCCAGCCCCGACCTGAGGGAGAGGGTGACTCTGCGTCACGCGGCGACGGGGCCTCCGCCCCAGACCACCAGAGGTACAGACCAGGGGGCGGCTATAGGGTGGGAGCATAGCCATCTGTAGTAACAAAGCCGCGGCGTTCGAACTGGCAACACCGCTTTTCAAGGTTTTTTGCATAGTAGAAGCTCGAAGCCCTTACATAGTCAGCTGATTTTATGTAGACAAGAGGTAGTGCCCCTATAGAGTACTGATAGATAAATCAGCTTTGAGAGCCAGCTGATTTCATGTAAACATAAGGTAGTGCCATAAGAGACTATGGATAGGTGAATCAGATGAACCCTCAGGCGCGATGTTGCCATTTACTAGCGCTATGGCCTTGTTACTAGAGATGGCTATGGTGGGAGTCTTGCACGGTACCGCTCAGTTGTAATAGAGATGGGGAAATCGATTATTTTTCTTTATCGGCCAGTGGCTAGTCGATTCCTTTCGAGAAATCGATTACTTTTCTTTATCGGCCAGGGACTAGTCGATTACTTTCGAGAATCGATTACTTTTCTTTATCGGCCAATGGCTAGTCGATTACTTTAGAGAAATCGATTACTTTTCTTTATCGGCCAGTGGCTAGTCGATTATTCTAGAGAAATCGATTATTTTCCTTTATCGGCCAGTGGCTAGTCGATTACTTTAGAGAAATCGATTACTTTTCTTTATCGGCCAGTGGCTAGTCGATTACTTTAGAGAAATCGATTACTTTTCTTTATCGGCCAGGGACTAGTCGATTACTTTCGAAAAATTGATTACTTTTCTTTATCGGCCAATGGCTAGTCGATTAGTTTCGAAAAAATACCAGACTATTCGATCAAGCCAATCGAACTAACTAAACTAGTGAAAAACGCCGATCTCAAATCGGTAAAAATGCAGACCAGTCGGTTGAAAAACAACTACAAGTTAGAGTAATTGGGGAGGGTAATTAAAAAGAAATATCGACTGGGCAAAACAAATTATAGTCGACTATATTACCAACTAGTCGATACAGTGATACAACACTGCTCAGTAGTAATATCTTACTCCCTTTACTAGAGGAGTAAAGTTCTTTAGTATTACGTAGAGGATTTGAGTAATAGTAGGTCTCTAGTATACCAGATTCTAATTAATATTGGGTTAAAAATTCAAACGAACATGAAAACCAATTTCGTATTACAGTTAGAATTAAAGCGTTACTTTTTGAGTAATAATTGTTAAGGAGAAGAAGTAGGCCTCTTCATATTTTTCGTGTTTAGGGATAGCAATTTAATGCCAGTAAAAATTTGAAACCCCACCAAACATTTACTGATCAATGCAAAATCAGCATAATATATCTTTCTCAGAAAATGTTACTATCAGCTAAAGGTTGCTTGATGTAGGACGCAATTTATTGGCTTAGGTGTACCAATTAGAGGTAGCTTTAACTTAACCAACAAATTATTAAGAAGCAGGAAAACATTCATCAACCAACTTTTAATAAAAACAGTGAGGTACAAATTCGTTTTTAAAAATCACATTTTAAGTGCCCTTTTGTGATACCTTCACAGTTCTCTAATTATTTAGGATTCCTTTTCGAAAATTTAATTTTAATTTTTAACTTGATGGATTAGTTGTCCCGTATCGTTTTATATTAGTTTTTGTATTATAGGCTGTCAAGTAGGCCTACCCTACTGTGATGTCTTGGACCTTCAAACATAACAACTTAGCAATCGATTATCAGGATATAAGTTTATGAATGCATTCAGAATGTCACAGAAACAAAGCCTAAATATTATTTAACAATTTCAAAAAAATAATTTTAAGTCAAACTCAAAATTCAAAGTCACAGTCCCAATGTCACACACAAATTCTTCCGAGAGCCTAGTATGTGGGGTTTACTCATAGAATGGCATAAGCAATGAAAATACCAACATAGCGATCAATTCACGACAATAGACGTGTTACATTCTACAACGATTGTTGAGACTGTTTCCTGTCGAAGTGGAAGCGCCCCGAACATCCGGTTCCGGTATAACTGATTGCCCAATCACCCAATAGACTGTCACTCTTTCTGTTCTTGGCGTATACTTATTAAAAATAAAAATAAAGATAAATTGGAATTTGAATTATGATTAGGAATGGTAATAACATTCTTTGTTTTTACTTAGGCCCATGTAAATAAAAAATAATAATAATTTCAACAAGGAAAGCTTTTTAAAATTTCTGTCCTTACAGTTACAAAGAAGATCCAATCACATTCATAGACAACTGTACATTTTTTTATTTAAAAAAATGTATTTGACACAACAATGTTTACAAATACAAAGACATTTCTTAAGCAAAATTACAGTTTTTCCTGTTCATACAATCTTGTTGAAAGCAGCCGCAGGCAAATAATATTTACAATAAACCTAACATTTTTGTAACGTATGTATGACATAAAATAAATCAAATAAAAATTCTTTAGCTAAATTAAATAAACTGTAAGGTTGCTCTATAGAACATTTAATAATGACAATAACTCACTAAAAGTAAGTCTACACGTGTATACAGTCTTTATTATGGTTTTATATTGATTCAATTTAAACACTTTCCAAATAAATTTAGGGGCGAATCAACCTTGTTACCCCCAAATTGCACCCATACATTTCCTTTTCAAACAAATAAATTTAAAATCGACGTTTTATCACGTAACCAGTCTCTATGATGGTTTAACCACTTCTTCTAGACAGTGAAAGTGTCTGGCATAGGCCGTCCTGTCAGCAATCATTCAATTAGGTATTAGGTAATAAGTATACGGTATTAGGTATTTGGTATCAGCACTGTGGTTATGGTAATGCACGTGTACTGTGTTATCACATAACCTACATACATACATTGTACAAACCATTGCCCGCAGTCTGTTGTTATCATACTCGCGTAATGATGGCCTTCATTGCGTTCATTGATGATCTGGCGTTGATTCATAACTTTCGGTAGTATAATTCGTAAATTACTTGGAGAAGTTTTAAATAGTGACATTTTGATAACTGTTGGAAATAATTTAAAGAATAAAGGAGGAAACAAACGATCGTATCTCTTTAAATGATCTTAAAATAGTACGGGATAATATATTTGAAAAAAAATAATAAAAATAAATATTCAAATAACTGAAAACATTTTGCATTCAGTTCAGCTACAAAAAGTAACATTTTTACCCGCGACCAATATCACAAACAATAGTTATAGGTACTTCACGTGAAATAGGTGTAACAACACAAAATTTATTTGACCACAAATAAATTAACACCGCACACTACCACAAACAACGTCTATATAATATATTTCATGTGAAAAAGGTGTTATAACTCAAAATTTATTTGACCACGAATAATTTAATACTACACTTTTGTTTCTCTTTAATAGTTTTATTAAATTATCTGACTCGCTAAAGAAATTCTCAGTTGACATCCCTTGTCGGAAACTAGATTGCTCGCCTTTGTTGTCTACGAAAGCGTTGGCGATGCGGAACAATGTAAGCTACACTTGTCATTTTACAGTTTTATTAGTATTTTCCTTTGTAGAGTTTCACAAAAACATCTACTCTGCGATAAATTTAATAACAAATATTTAATAAAAAATAAATAAATAAAAATACCAAGTAATTTATTGGTAGGCCCAGATGTTTCGTTGGTTAGGTAGAATGCTCTAAGAAAAAAGTTATCGTCACATTTGCCAATAGGGCCTTTTACCATGGTTTCAATATATTATACTGAAGACTAGATATGAAAAAAATGAAACTTTTTCTATCATTAGGGAATATATTTGGGGGATGTAGGTATGTTTTACTCCTACTAATATCTCAGTAAAACTACGTGATCCAGGAAAAAATCCATTCATGTAACACAAACGATGTCAGAAGTCGTCCAGACATTTTGTATAGCCTTTCTTTAGTAAATAATTCAACTTCATTGGTTACATAAAAAGACCCAAAGTATTTTACCGAGAAAACAGGCTACTTAACATGCACAATGAATTCCCCTTCAGGTCCGTGTTGGGGAATTTTAAAGACCAACCCGAACGCTAAATTGTGTTTACGCCATTAGTCCTTTACTTCATCGGCCTCAATACATACATCAATATTCTGCAGACATTAAACCTTCCAGTTCGCTGGATATTGACTAACTTACATCATGACATTGGTCCACTTTCTAATTATTCTCAGTAGGCTATGTAATCGATTAAGTTAATTAGTTCGTGGAAACGGCTTGTCCGTTTACTTGATTTTATAAATTAATTATTTGATTGATTGCCGTATTTAAAACACTCTACTGGTGAATAATGAGGGTGTGAAAAGTCACAATTAGTTTGCTACACAATAATATTGGTTTGTGCTTCTCTTTATAAGAATTTCGTTGACTCATTCGTTTTTGGTCGTGCTGAAATAACCCTAATGATGGATTGCTTACAGTATACTTTTAAATTATTCAAATTATTTGAACTAGCGGACATCTTTCATGAAAAGAAACAACGACCTTGAAAGGGCTAAAGTAGGCCTACCTTGAAAACTTAAACTGATAAATAGGAATATTGAAATTGGCTAAAACACGCTATAATAACATTATTTTATTTTTTTATATTTATTTATTTAGAAATACTACATAACAGGCTGGTGCCCAATTACATTGCAGTATATAATAAATAATACAAAAAAAAATATATATATATATATAACAGGGAATTCCATGCTAGTCTTTCACTGGAATTTCTTCATGCCCACAACAGTACAAAACAATATAATATCAAAAACTGAATCTATATAACAATACAATAAATGACATGCCACTGAAGCAATTCTTTTAAATATCACCAAAAATCGAACATAACAAAATAAATAAATAATGAGAACATACAACATTTTAAATATCATACATGACATGCATGCAAAATAAATAATGCCACCACTGCTCTCCATAACTCAATCAATCTATTTTAATGAAATAATTAGATCGTATTATTATACACTATATGCAAAATTTTGACTCAAAATATGACACCCTACTACATGCAAAAGTAGTAGATGCAAGCTCTTAAAATTTAAAAATATAAACATGGAATGATAAAAAGTCTTCAGATAAAATAGTTCTCAGTATTATCAACGTCTCTTTTACGGCCAAAATCAGTTCGTTCCTTATCTTTAATCACCGTGGAATTATCTGTCGGTGTTTTTGCAGACGGTTGTATAAACGTTTATAGCCCATTGTTATACGCTCCCGTGGGACTGTGTGTGTAGAAGGGGGAGAAGGGGGGCGTAGGGGGGGGGGGGGGCGAGGGGACCCCCTGTAAAGCAGACATGGGCAGGCATAAAGATTGCATTGCCGCACCCACTGGCTGCAAAGTAATAAAAGGCTGATAAAACTTGGCTCTTTGGGTTTGCCCTTGGGCTATGTGATGTCATGCAACTGCAAGAATACAAGATGATCGGTATCTTTTGCCAAAGGGGTTTAGTTTTTTTAAACTTTTAGTAGCCAATTGTTCAGTGGGATTTGCGTGTATCTGTAGTAAATAGGCGACAGTGCTGACGCACTATACTTTATGATAACAAGGTGAATTGAACAAAACCATCAATTTTTTTCTATTCATCACATGGTACTATAATAGTCCGTTGCTACGAAAATTCGCCTTTATTTATATTTTCTCTCGGGTCTTTTTATGTGGACAATGAAGTTGAATTATTTACTAAAGAAAAGTTACCAAAAATGTCTAGACGTTTTCTGACATCGTTTATGATACATGAATAGATATTTACCGGATCACGTAATTTTACTGAACATTTATTTTTATGCGAACCCGTACTCGGCGAAACATAGTCGCGTATGTGGAAAATCTCTTGTAACGTTTAAAAATTAACGCCCTAAAGAAATTAATTGCGGGAGTAGGGGGGGGGAGGAGGAAGGCGCGAAATGGGACCCTTGTAAAGCAAACATGGGCAAGCTTAAGCTACACTTATGGTTTATGGTTATGATTTAAGACCAGCTACTGGGAAAATACTGGGAATACTGGGTAATACTGGAAAATACTGGGTGTACTGGGAAAGTATAAAACTGATACCGTGCAAGACAGACTCCCCTGACAAAAAAACACCCCTATCCAACCCTTGGATAAAAACCAACCCGAAAATCTCCCCACAGAGGTGAAGGTCTCCCGCTGGACCTTCGGAAGCGGTTCTTCGGCCTCCAGCAGCGCCCACGAGTCCTTCGAGGAGACCGTCGAGCACTCGACAGATGTCGGCGACCTGGTCGAAATCGACGGCAAACTGACCGGCGGCAAGGTGGTGCAATTCGAGCGAGTCACCGTGCACAAGACCGTGCGGGAGTTCGTCCCGAAGGTGAAGAGCGTCAGCAGAACTCCTTCCGAAGAGCGTTTACGAGAGGAACACAGGGTGCGGGAGTTCCCGAGGAAGAGCGTCAGCAGGACTCCGTCGGAGGAACAGCTGACTCGGGAGGACTCGGCGTACCTCAGCCAGAGGAGCCTGGGGTCCAGGACCTCGTCTGTGACGTCACTGGAGAGCCTGGAGCAGCACCAGTGGTACCAGGACTATCAGCACGTCCAGCAGCAGGCGCTGCATCAGCAGGGGATCAGCAGGGAGTTCATGCGCAGCAGGAGCCAGTACGACTCCCACATCCAGCAGATCAGAGGTAGGCCGCATGCTGGGTAAGGTGGTGGGTCATGTCGTTCTTCTATCTCTGTCATACTTCTTATATAAAAGCAATAGTTTCAGCGAGATCAGTGCACTGCTCCGAAATTCGTAACTCCGAAAGGCAAGCCTCCGATACAAAATACGTTTTTTCATCATACTTACACAGAAACATCTGTTTTCAGTTCCTTTTTGTTACCCATTGCCGTCCTAGACCGGCAAAAACTTGTATCCGGCCTAGGATACAAATGATACTTGGATCGGCGCTAGGCTGGTTTTGCATAAATCAGCTGATTTGCAGCAAACCAACGTTGAATATGCTTATTTATTGGTTACTTTGTAGAGGAATATAATGGCAGCACTGGCAGCAGTAGCAAATAAAATTTTGACCTGTTTGTTATAGGTTATGTTCGAATGATTGAGAAACGTATTGGTTTATACAAGGACTACGTTATGATTGAAAGTCTGGTTTTTCTGAGTAGTATGATGAAAAATATCGTACGGTGCACGGCCGGGAAGGTTTGCAGTACTAGCATGAAAATCCCGCACTCACTTTTGCTCGCGCGGGAACTATCATGCTCGTCCGGTAAGTACTTCCCGTCCTAGTAACGTAATACACTATTGTAAACGCATAATTCCGAAATACAATGTTCCGAAAGTCATTACACCGAAAGAAACTGTCCCGACAGGCATATCTCCGAAACTTTCGGAACACTGCATTTCGGAGTTATGCTTGTCGGAGCAGTGCCATTCGGAGTAATGACTTGTGGAACAGTGCATTTGGAGTTATGACTTTCGGAGCAATGCTGGCGCTCGAGTTTTAGCCAGTAACGGTGATAAAGACGCTGACCATTGGTTTCAGTTATAAGCACATGTATAGGCCTACATAGTCCGTTAGTCCAGGAATGTTAAGGTTAAAAAAGTGAATCAACCTTTCAAATCCTGACCAAATCGAAACCTCGTACAGGCCGTGGCCCCTTTACTGTCCGAGTCGAGTAAGTTGACCCAGTGCGCCCGTAGAGTAATGGTAATTTCAGTATTGGGCTTACGGACCTGGGCCATGATATTTGACTTAGACTATAAGGTGGTGGGTCTTGAAGGAGCGTTTCCTCCCATTGTAAAAAGTGTGACTTTTGTGTTAGCCAGGTTTTGAAAGAGACGTGGTTACACTATTCTGCAACACCTATCAATATTCAGGCAATTTGATGTTTAGGGAGCAATCATAAGCTAAAGAACTCTTGTTTTCTATTGCATTAATTTTTGAAAACTTAAATAAATAGCTGAAATAAATAACTTATAAGAGCGCTGACTATTAATGACATATGCAAACTACGTCCATTTCAAATCCTGGCTAATACAAAACTAGGTACTGATGGGCCATTAGGATGGGATGGGAGGTCTCCTTCTGTATATAAAGATAATGGTTTTAGCCATCAATAGTGATTAAGATGCTGACCACTTATTATTTAAATTTTAAGCTTCTGCATATGTAGTAAACAACGTTTTTTAATAGGTTATAAGTGGTTACCTCTGTATAAAAGTCATCAAGCGGTCACATTTTTCTGTGACGTATCTGCAAATTAAATTTAATACACGAAACTTATTTCGATTCTCTATAATTACATCGTTTTCAATTTAGATTGTATATGTATGTAGTCAAGTGATTAAGTGGTCCGTAGGGGTGTGCGAGTAGTGATTTTTGAAGTCGAGTCGAATCGAGCCGAGTTTTGAAAAATACCCGCGAGTTTCAAGCTTTTTTTGAGTCGAGTTTTTTTTAAGTTTATAATATAGTAGTCATCATGTTTCTACATAATGGTAAAAAATTATTATCATTACTCAAATACAAATTACAATTTTGAGGTAATTAAACTCAAAGGAGTTATTGAACTAAGAGCAGATATGCAAATAAATGATACCAAAACAAAAGAAAGAAAACCTTTTACTTAAACTCACAATAATTCTTGATTTGATATATTTTTCAAGCCTAACTTGTGTTTAAGGCTTACCTGGGGTTTGAAATGAAATTAAAACACTAATTATAAGCCATGACCAATTACATGACTGACTCAATTCATGATTAAAATATTTCCTTTGAGTTATTCACACAGGTACATTTTTGATTGATGTAACTGTCAACAAAAAAAATTAAGTTTTTATTTATTTGGAATAGTTTTTAAAATATAACAAAAATATTTTTTTACGAGATGTAATAAATAACCTCAAACTAGAAAAGATAGAGTGATATAAAAATTTATGAATGAATGAATGAATGAATGAAAGAAAAGTTTATTCCCATACAAACTTAAGCTACTGACATGAAAAATAACAAAATGATTGTAAACATAAATCGTTTATAAATAATAAACTAAACTAAAATATACATAATTGTTGTAGCCTTTAGTGAAAATGAAAGATAAGGAAATCAGCAGACATAGGCAGGTACTGCCTGTGCGTCCGCTGGGTTGCTTTACAAATTATAACTAAGACCACAAAATTGGGAATAATTAAAAAAATGTTAATAAGAATAGTTGAGGTTGAAGTACGGTAGGGATTTTAAAAGTTGCTATATCTGTTTTATGAAAAAATTCTTGACTAAACTCAGAACTTAAAATAAAAAATAAAAAAAACTTGAGTAAAGGTTGGTGGGAAATAACTATCCTGAATCCTGCCGGCAAGCAGGAGAGAGAGGTGCGGTCGGGGGGGGGGGAGAAACAGTAGGTGCAAAGGTCGGGTCAGACACGTCTGTAATCGGCCGTGATGATAGCATCGGCGTTGTCCGTACCTAAGCTGAAGATAAATTCATTTACTCGGATTTTAAACAAACTTAGGGAGGGACATTCAAAAATCTTAAGGTTACTAAAAAAGTTACAAATATTGCGGTAAACTATGTGTGAGATGTAAAATGAGTTAGTCGTGGAAAAGGTGTAATTAATTGGCAAAACCGTGATTCCAATTTTTGAAGAATATCTAGTGTTGTGACTGTGGGAGATTTCTTGAAAAATGACGCCATGGTTTTTGAAAATATTAATTAAAATACTCTTTAGGTATAATTGACGAACTGTAAAGACAGATATTTCTGCAAACAGAGCGTCAGTCGGGTATCGTCTACATTTCCCAAACCCCATTTTTAAGACAGATTTTTGAGCTACATTTAAAGGTTCTAGTATACTTTTATAACACCCGCCCCATGCTATTATACCAAATGACAACAAAGATTGAACGTAGGCATAGTAAGCCATCTTTAATTCCTTAAATGTTAAAACTTCATTCATTTGTTTGAAAGCAAAAATAAATTTTCGGATTTTATTTCTCAAATAAAAAATGTGATCGTTCCATTTTAATCGCTCATCAAAAAATACACCCAAATATTTATATGAGTTTACCTTTTCTATAAAATCACATTTACAAACAGTACTACGGTAATCGTCACAGTCGTGAATGATGAGGTTATCTAAATCGTAATCTGTATTCTTGTTTATAGATATTGGCATGAACTTTGTTTTGGAAACATTTAAGGAGAGAACATTTTGACTAAACCATTTTTTTACTATCATAAGATCATGCATAGCCTTTTCTTTTACCTCGGGCCAGGTCTTTCCCTGGAGGAAAATGAGGCTATCGTCTGCAAATAAAAATAATTTTCCAAATAAATTTAATTTTGAGATGTTATTGATATATATTAAAAAAGTTATGTGTCTTTAATAACTAAAAAGAACTTTTTACTTCAAGTATATAACAAACAAGGTTTCAGTTATATTCGTTAAAGATGGATTGACATTGTGAAAAAAGGTCGTAATATTCTTTCGCATGTGCCGATTTCGGGTAAACGGCGGGAGTAACTACTCGACTCGAACTTTCGAGTAATTTGCAATAAGTCGAGTCGAGCCGAGTAGTGTATACTCGGCTCAGAAAAAGCTCGATTCTCGAGTACTCGCACACCCCTAGTGGTCCGTCTATGGAAACAATTACAGCGCTTTATTTGATTCATGTACGTCCTGCCTTAAAGTTTACTAAGTTATAACTTGTACTTTGAAATTACAAAGAAAATTGTTAAAATGAGCAAAAAAAGGTAGCGTTCTTGATTGGTGTCGGTTTTTCGAGCAATTCTAAACAACATAGCAATTGTAAGCTTTTAGGTTGCAAAGGAAACAATTTTCATGATGATAATCTCAAAACAATTTATACTACCATTGACTTTAAATCAGGAGGAGACTATAGGATTTGAAGTGGATGTAGTTTGACTAAATCGCCGACAGATAGTGCTGATCAAAGCGATTTATTTCAGCTATTTATTTCAGTTTTCAAAACTTAATATGCTATAAAATAATAGTTCTTAATCTTATGATTGCTCTCTGAACACCATATTGTGAAAATATTCCCTCCTGATAGCGTAATTAATAGTTGACTATAGTGTACTCTACTGGAGAATGCTGTAACCAAGTCCTCTTTCAAATCCTGGCTCACATAAAAGTTGGTACACTTTTTATACTGGCAATGGAAAGTCTCCTCCTGATTTAAAGTCAATGATACTTACCTTACATGCTGAAATTTCTTATGCACTTTATGCAATGCTAGGCTTACATATTTTACGTTTTGAATTTAAAGACGATATGAAATTAAAATAACTTATATTCAAGAACATTTCGGAACAGCGTAAATTAAAATACAAAAAAACATTCCGGCTTTTTCGGCAAGGTATATACTAAACTTTCGTCTCCCATGTGACATATTAACTTCACTCAAACATTCTTGACAAGTTGACATTCAACCCTGAGACGACGTTGCACTTAACCCCTGCATGACGTCGTCGCCAGTTAATGTTAATGTAAGGCTGTGTCATGTCGCATGTCGCCATGTCGCGCCAACTATGTTATGTTAACGGCCTTCTCACACGTACCATTATCATGCTGCGCTTCTTCGACTTCTTAATTCCAAAATATTTTTTTATTTTTTAATATTTTGGTTGTGTTTACGCCAACGGCATTTTTACAGAAGAGGTACTCAAACGCTTTTACGGGAAAGCGGTCCAAACCCCTAAAATTTGTGTGGGTATGCCGGGAATCGAACCACTTTTGCCATTAAAAATTATTTAAAAAATATTAAATTGATGACTTTAAGGTTTGAAGTTAGTTTTCTAATAGTTTTTGTAACCCGTCGATTCTCCATAGATGTGACGGTTTCAGTAAATGTTAGCTAATAAAATCCGTTAAGAAACGAAAATATGTTCTGAACGATTTTATCCATAGGCCAACGATAAATTATTTAGAAAAAATATTAAACCACCAAAACACCTAGAGCAAAGGTATTAATTTTTCCTTTTTTTGCATGAAACCGCTTGTAAATCTGTAGATTCTCAGCTTTTTCAAAGGACTGAAAAAGAAATACCCTTCATGAAAAGTAAGCTATACCGGTATACAAAGATCTTTTGTTGTTTTGTAACGGTACAAAAACAAATTATTCAAGGGTGTTGTTATACTAGACACTATAGACTACAGAAGATTTAGTGATTCCGCAAAAACCTCCCAGGTTTGTTTTCTTTACTTAATTTAATAACGGGAATGACGTTTTCTTTTTATTGGCACCAAGTTGCCTAGTGTAATAGGCACATAGTTCTCATTTTAAATGCCGAAACCCCAAGCCCAGGTGATATAACGGGGCAGCTAAGCTGCTTAGTGTAATAAGGGCCTAAAATTAATCAAACGCATCTTCAGTCTTAACTTTTTTTACGTTATTATTCTTATACCGAGCAAATACCTACTATTACAAGACTCAAGGGGTGTGCGAGTACTCGATTATCGAGCTGTTTTCGAACCGAGTTTACACTGCTCGACTCGACTCGAAGTTTTGAAAAATGCTCGAAAGTTCGAGTCGAGCTACTCCCGCCGCCGTTTACACGAAATTTGTACGCGCGATCGCATTTTACGGCCTTTTTTCACACAGTCAACACCAGTCTTGAGCATCCAACATATTTTTTATATTTTGCTTGAATTTAAGTGTTTTTTATTTATTAATATTAATAAATTTAATTTCGCTCTTTTTCCTTTTGTATAATTTGATATGTTTTCTTACTTATGTTCAATGAGACTAATTTAAGAAAACTTAACTTATAAAAAAATGTCGTTACATAAACTCTTTTTTAAAGCAAACAAGGGCAAATGTAGCTCGGTTTTTACCTATTCAGGCTGAAATTTTGATAAAATATTGAGTAATGATATAATGATAAAGGTGGCCTGAATTATCGTTTCATTTAATTTGAAAACATGTTTGTTTTTAACTCATAAGAACACTTCCCAGTATAATAACCAAAAACAATTTTATGTGATCAAGAATAAGTATGATAACTATTACCACCATTACGCTATTCAAATTACTTGACTCGAAAAAACTCGAATCGATTTGACTTCAAAAATAACTACAGTAGCGGCCCCCCTAATAAATACAAATAACTCGCACATCCCTACAAGACACTGATGCCAATCAAAAGCTGTTATCACTTGTAACCGTGACCGGATGGTAACCGTTTAGTTCCCACCGCTCCCAGTCGACACCTGTTACGTAACAGGTCGTAAAAGCTCTCGCTGATGTCATCTCCCTTCTCGACCACAATAAACCGGTTAGGCACGTCCGCTCTGTCCTCGCTCTTTGACGAAACTGGGACAAGAGGTTAAAGAGATGTTTAAACAATTTTACTGGAGGTAAAAAAAACTGAATGCCGGCTAAAACGACAAACGATACAACTCTTAAGAATGCGGTCATAACGACAACCATCCTTGGGTCTGCTACCTGGGGAGGGTCAGTACGTAATCCAAACGAAAGAGTGATAGCTAAAACAACAACGATTCCGTTAACTGATAGAAGTGCAAATTTTAATGACTTGCAATTCTTAAAGTAGCACAGTTACAGCGAGCTGGGTTGTCTCTCTAAAGACCTAAGTAAAGGAAATCTTAAATTCAGGTAGGGTCCAATAATTCTCTCGCAGAAAAGTACCATAACCGTAAACTGGAATTCCACAATAACTGAAGGAAAGCTTGTCTTGGAGTTCCACATCAAGTGAAGCGAAATAAAAATCTGACTTCCATCACCCTTTATCTAGGCTTTGGACCACAGACTGTATAAATTTTTTTTTCTTGCAGTTAACAGTTTAGTAGACATGTCAGGCACATTAGTTCTTGAAATCCCTTAAGGGTACGTCTCGTAAGCTTAAACTTCTCACGATTCTAAGTTAACTTTACGGAAGGATTTGAACAGATCCAATTACTCATGGCTTCCATAGAGTTAAATGCACGCAGAAAATAAGAAATAACTCCTGTTTCCATTAAACTGTAATTTATTTTGGGGGTTTAAACGCAAATCTTATGTCCCGTGTGAAAAACGAGTTTAACATTTAATTACAACACAATTTATAATCCGAAAGATATCGATGAGAGTAGATAGAGTTTTTACGAGGAAGGCTACTGTATATGAGTTTAGTGATTAATGATTAAAATAATAAAAGACTCCCGCCGACTCTTATCACATGACCTTGTTCGCTCCGTGACCTTGCCACTTGCCAGTGATAACGACATCGACTCTTTGGGTCACTGGACTATCGGGCATTACTGCAGAAACCTTCCCGTTAATTGTTATTTTTGTGTTTTGGTTCTATGTGGTTAAAAATACACTTGACCTAATAGCATCGATAAATCATTACTTAAGGCCGCTTCACATTGGTCTATTTAGAATTTAGGGGTGAGTTAGACTCGACCGTTAACTCGACCAATGCAAACCAGTCTTCACAGATGGGCGAGTTGACAATTAATTATAAAGTTAATCCTGCAATGTTATCTTGCGTGTTTGTTTGTTTGTTTGCTCGCTTGCTTGCACAATTATTTCAAAAACTGCTCCGAAGATTTCCTTCAAAGACTGAAAATAAGTAGTTTATGACCAAAAACGTGTTTTATGCAGACTACTTGGCCAGATAAAGTTCAATAACGTGATCAAACGAATTTTAAAGTTGTAAAATTTTAATATTGGCCTTATAAGTTGCCATGATAGCAACGAAATAAACAAGGAAAGTGTAAACAAATGAAGTAATCATAACAGCTGTTTGCAATCTACAGCCATCAAGGAAAAATGCAGCGAGTGGAATGACGAGGTCATGGAGCAATAAAAAAGGTTTCTATTTATTAATTTTATTACATTGAAATATTTTTTAGTATCTGGATGAACTGGTTAAATACGAAATAACACCGAGCAAGGCTCGGTCCACCAGGTACTTTAAAATAAACTAAACAAAAAATATTAATTTGAAATTAATTAAAATTTAGAAAGTTTGGTTAAACAACCTTTCTGACAAACCCTTTAAGTCATAATAAATAATACAAACCAGATGATTGAATTTAATTTGTTCATGTGATGGTTTGATTTGTTTTGTGATGGATCTGAGTAGATTGATAACATGTTTGCTGACTTTGAATGTACTATAACAAGTATACATTTATTAAAAATTATCAGAATAGGAATAATTATTTAGAAATAAGATCATAAATGATAAAATTTACTTTATTCAGATTAATATTTACACAAAATATTCAAAACAACAACTTCCCTAACTTGTGTAGAATATGCCCACAAATAAAAAATAAATCCTTTAGAATTAACTGAGTATGCAAGTTTGCTAACAAGTGTATTTAAATATTAAGATAAATCATATGTTTGGATTTAATTTTTTCATGTGACTATTTTATTTGTTTTTATTTTTACTGATTTTAAATCCGTGATTGTATGTTTGCTTACACTTTTATACTATGACATTTACATCGATGACTATGACAAGGATACAGTTATAAAAAATATTAGACTAATAATTATAATTATATTAGCGTATTGCTGGAATGATACCGACGTGATTCCCATGATCATTTCCCTTACTATATCTAAAGCTCTTGAATTGATGTGTAATATACTTTTTGCATTAATTACATAAAATGTTTGAAACATTTTCCTGTATATAAATTAAATAAGCTCCCATATAAAAATTAATTCTTTAGAAATTCGCTGAGTACGCAGGTTTGCTGCGACGGGGGTATTTTCTTTTATTTCTATTTATATTTATAGAATTTATACAGAAGAATTTATTTTTTCTTTTAGTATTTTTCTTTAGAATATAAACATACGTGAATGTTAAGATCTTCACACATGTGATTCAAAATAAATGTTTTTAAAGTATGTATTAGGATAATAGTTCATTTATTTACATCTTCCATCAACTGAAATGCCTCCAGCTCTACATGCAATGGTTTCAATTCCATTAACAGCATATGGCTTTGGTGAAAAACTTTGCTTGCTCCAATCAGCTGCTTTAAAATTTCTATTCCTATGTTGAATCTTATAGACTAATATGGAACTTCAAGGGCGTCTAGGGCTCTTCCCTTCTGACAAAGCTTTTTAAATTTTATTTCCTGCAAAACTTTACGCCAAACTCTTTCCAATGACACCTAAATTATTAAAATCGGTTCAGTAGTTTAGGAGGAGTCTTTGTAACAAAAAACTGCTCGTGTATTAAATAAGTAATAGATATAGATATCACCAATGTTACGTAAGAAAAGCGAATTCTGAAAATTGGGTGGTTTTAACATATTTCCTTTTTTGAATCATCTCTTCAAGGGGAATAATTATAAGAGAGGCAAATGTGTATCTTTATAAATTACTGAATTTCAAGCCACAGTAATATGGGCGAATGTGAATTTTCCATATTATGTCACGCAAGAAGGGTAAACGGTCTATTCAGTTTTAGCGAATTTCCTTAAAGGAATAAGCTATTACCGTAGGTCTCATGGTAAGACCTAAGCCCGAGACCATGTTAACTTTTTATTTTGGAGCCCCCAGAAGCAAAAAACACTATTCGTTTGAATTTATATATATATATATATATATATATATATATATATATATATATGTCTGTTAACACGATAGCGGCCGTAAATATGGTCCGATCTTAATGAAATTTGGTACAGACGAGTAAAGTGGTAATCACTCGGACGAGTTCGTGAACCAGCCTGATCGGACCACCGGAAGGAGGGGTAAAGGGGGGTAAACCCCCCCAAAAATGGGTTTTTTTTAGTTTTTTGTATAGAAAATTAAAAATTATCCAATTTTTGCTAGCATTATTGAATTCAGCTAAAAAAAACAAACAATTTAGTATTTTGAATCACTGCTCTATGTACATTGGTTTCCGAGATATTGAAATATAGATAAAAGATATTGATTGGTATACGAGAGATAAGTGGTAAACAGCACTGAAAAACGTGCAACGTTAAGGTTAACGTTGTCCCAATGTTAACCTTATGGGAAATAAAGAAAATTCTATATCTCGCTTATTTCTCAACATATCTTGATAAAACTTGGTAAATGGCTTCTTCTAGTTCAGATCAACTATATATTGAATTAAAACCACCCAGTTTTAATATACCCGTAGCAGCAAACCTGCATACTCATTCCCCATGTTATTCTTATGGAGCTTACAAAAACATGTTGAATCTCGGTATGTTGGATTGAAATTTGTTGTTTTGCATTTGAAATTCGCTGAGTATGCAGGTCTGCTGCAACGGGGGTATTATTGTACATATAATAAACAGTATACCAGGATTTGTAATAATTTAAGAAGGGCGATCTGGTCCTAGAATTCACCTAAAGGATCATAATTAATTAGGGACATGTGCCCAACAAAGTATGTACCAACTTTAACTTCAAACCCTTTTTTGAAACTTCCTTGAAATTCGGTAATAGGTGAACTAACTTGTGACAAACTTATTGACAAATTTGTGACCAGACTTGGTAAGATCAAACTATTTCTTCTAAACCGTCAAGGACCGTAATGAGCCACTAAAATCATTGGTCTAGTTGAATAGTACAGGTAAAAATAATTTAAAGAAAAGTTCTTTTCATGAATAATCATTTATTTCCTCTTGCATATTTGTTCGGTCGTGATGGTGTAACGAACCAACTGAAAGGTGCTCCTTAGCCTCTTAATATACGACACTTACCCTTAGAACAAATATGACGCGGAGGGCATTCGGATCTCTCGCTACAACCCGCTACAACCTGAAAAAATTATAAACGTTGAACAACTTATATGAATCAGAGTTTAAATCCTAGAATATTATTTTTCAGCTAATTAAGTAACAAGTAAAAAATTAAAAAGCAATTACTGTATTTAATTAAGGTTTTATAATACAACTTTTAATCTCGTCATTAGCAAGTTTATTCCCAACTCTTTGGGTTACCCTCAGAGTGTTCTGTGCTACGATTTTATAAAATGCAGGCTAGTAATTTTCATGAACTTGTACTCTCAGTTTTAATACACAAGCTCCCTAAACGAAGTTTATTTTAGCCATATACAGCTTTAGAAGGATTCAAATAAGAATTATTTTAATTTTCGCTCTTTATACATCCTAAAATATACCCAAATTACATCAAAATCCGACGAATCTGCGATCCGAAAAGGTGTAAATTACCTGGAATACAGCCGAAGTAATCCGTCTATTGGTGAGAACTACTAATGTTTTCGTACCGTCATGGGTACATTTTCAAGCTCTAAAACATTAGCTAAAACGTTCTTCTTCAATGATGGTGTGGTTGAAGAAACGTCAGACATAAAACATACACGAAAGACGAACAAACAGACACGAACAATTATTAAAAAGTTCATGACTCCTGAGTCATGATTCATCTTTCGCCGGCAACACATGTGCGGTTCCGTACTGGCCAGTTTTTTGTTTTTAATAATTTTTTTCGTGTCCGTTTGTTCGTCTTAATGTTTTCGTGTATGTTTTATGTCTGACGTTTCTTCAACCACACATTTTAGTGGTTGAAGAAAAACAAATGGAAAAAAATGTATTGTTTGAAATAACCAATCATGTCTAGTTAAATGTTTTATTTTTCTAACAAACAATTAAATCGTTACTTTATCAAGTAATTTTTTTTGTGTTGTTTGAGTTTACACTTCATTCTAGTTAAATTAAATTGGTTAAAATTACTATTTTTAAATATTACTTTTTAGTAATTAATGGTTAAATTTAATATTAATATGAAATAGTTGTTTCAAACAAATGATATAATAGTAAAGGTAGTTTTAAACAATACAATTATTAATATTTAACGTGTTTTAACTGTTTATAACAACCAAAACAATTATAGCACTATATTTATAATATCAGAAATTTATTTTTCTTATATAAAAATAATTTAAATAACAAATTATTGTATAATATTTAATCAAAGTTAGGGCCAATAATGACGTTAAACAGCATATAGCTCAGTGATCGGATGGCTCAGACGGAAAAACAACTAGCTCTCAACAAGGAGGCCCGGGTCCGAGACCCGGTGCGGAGGATATTTTTTACATGATTAACAACGCCACATGGTTATTGGAAACATGTGTTACAGTTTGATATAAACAATTTTTCACCACACCACGACGAAATCACCTGTTTTACAAACGTCAAACGCGGACCGAAACACACCGTTTGCCGCCACAGGACCGAAAACGTTGGGGGCCCTAGGGCCGAAAGTCTGTGCCGAAAGTCAGCTGATAGTTTATTTGCTTGAAACAACGTCAGAACATCACAAAATTATACGGCATTCAAGACAGGATAGATGCGATCATATGAATGTCATAGCTGTGTTTTGGTTTCAAGTGAGTCAAATAATAATCAGTTTTTTTTATTATTTAGGGTATATTTCATTGTGTACTGTGGTGAAAAATAGCGTTCGCACCTAGGCCGAAAGGGTTTTGCAGCTCTCGATCGTTTCAAATTTTCGACTTCGTCTCGAATTTGAAACACGATCTCGAGCCTGCAAAACCTCATTTTCGGCCCTTGTTGCGAAATATACTATTTTAACCATTGCAATTGGTAGTTACAAACAATACAGGGATCCGATTATTTGAAATTATCGATGTTAAAGTTGTTTAAAGTAGAAATTTTAATTGTGATTTCAATCAATATTAATATTAGCAAAAACCTATAATTTTTAACAATTTATAAAGTTTAAATCAAAGAATATAATTGGTTGTCCATATAGGAACAAATTATATTGTTTGATTTGAATTTTTTTTATAATTTCAACTATTTATTTTTCTGTATGTAGCAGTTGCCCGTGGCTTCGCTCACGATAGATCGCTTTTACAGCTGATCTTTTGCCACTGCTCTTAGAACTGTGAAATTAGTACCCACAGCTGTTTACATTTCTGTCTTTGAATCTGTACATCCTTATAAAATGTAAACATTGAAACTGAGGACGTTCACGGGGCGTAGCCCGAGGGGATTTTAATGAAGTGAATAGGCCCATGTGTTTCCCAGGTTCAAGATCTACCTCTGTGTGAAATTTCAACCCAACCGGTTCAGTATTTTTCGCGTTTACTTGCCCCATATATACATACAGAAACCACATCTTCTTTATAATTTTTCTTTATAGTACTAGCAGTTGCCCGTGGCCTCGCTCACGATAAAAATTTCAGCTGATCTTACTTCTGCTCTTTGAAATGTCAAATTATAGAATTCACAGCTGATCACATTTCGGTATTTGAATGTTTACATCCTTATAAAATGTAAACATTGAAGCTAAGGACATTCACAGGGCGTAGCCTGAGGGCATTTTAAGGAAGCGAATAGGCCTATATGTTTCCCAGGTTCAAGATCTACCCTTGTGTGAAATTTCAACCCAGTCGGTTCAGTATTTTTCGAGATAACTTTTCCCATACAAACATACATGCATACAGAAACCACCTCTTTTTTTTTATAATAGTATACAAAGATAGATAGATAGATGGATAGATAGATAAATAGATAGATTAAATCTTCGTGCTATAGGAAACAATTCTGCGACGTTTTAACTTGAGTAATGAAAATAAGACATATTTTCATCATCGAGTTTCACCTTTAAAAAAAAGCCAAAGTAAGCAAGCGAAGGAGGATGATTACATAAATGCTGCAGGCGATAAGTTGAGAAGACGCCCACACTAACTCCAGGAGAAACCTCAACAACGACAAAGCTATCACAACTTTATTGTTTGAATACTTTTTAGGCGAGTGCCAAATAAAATCCTGGTGAACTTGCATCTGCGAATATACGTCACGCGAACAAGCAACATAGGTTATTCTTCATTCTATTGAATGGTTTGAAAATATGTATAGGCTGAAAATTCATATTTTATTAAACAGACAGAGAGAGTTTTAGGTTTAACTTAATCCAAACGAGGAACTTTAAAAACATTAATTTGTTTAATACAGTAAATCGTTAACTTAATAATCATGTTTCATAGGTGTTATAGCCTACAAAATTATAAGTCTGTAAAACACATTAGCTCTATTATACAAATAAATCTCATTGAAAAAAAGAGAAATTCGCTTTGGCAATAAGGGGATGTTTAAGGTATTTAAGGACAGCATAAAAATATTTACAAAACCAATACAAGGAAATATTTTATTTTATTTTTCACAGTTTAAATGTGAACGACGTATATACTTTTATGCGAGCTTTGCGTTTTCAAGATACTAGTTTTCAACAAACCTTTCAACAAACAACGTTGTTTTGCTTGATAATTTAATAAATAACATCGAGCCGTACTTTCGTTTTTAACACGAGATCTCTTAATCGCTTGTTAAGGACCTGAGGGTGTATAAAATTTGACTTCGTATTCAAATAACATCGAAAACCTTTGAATTCGTTACTTTATAATATAATGTATAATAGGTTATTTGAAAGTATTGACATTGAATCTGAAGCAGACCTTCCATTATATTATCAAATGTGTACCAGGTTTTGAGTGACCCAGAATTGGCAGAGCTCCTAGTTATGGTGAATCACCAACAGAGTGTGCTGATGTAACCTCTTAATTTGGGTATCAGGAAGAGGTATATCATTCAGAGACCCATAAAACAAACAATAGTCAATTAATTATTGATTTATAGAATGTGGTTTATGAAGACTGGCTAGTCCTTAGCTCGCTTCGTAAATAAGGGCAATATTTATTTAATTTTATTCTCGAATTTGTGATAGGGCCTACTTCATACTGACAGTCAATCATAGGCCTACATTTCATTAATACGTACGCTTGGTAATGTACTGAAAACCAGAGGTGTCTTATTTGTAGGTGGCCGGATCGATCCCGATAAAAGTTTGTAGCTTTTTGAAGGGTTGTTTCTGGAGCCAGCTGCAATTGATTGTTGGGCTATTAATCAACAGTCCTGTCTAAGGAACGTGCCAACCTTAGTCAGTAACAAGGCTACAAGATCGCGCCACTATCATGACGATGATCACACTCATCCTTCACTCATATTCAGGGTAACGTCCTCCATGAGGTACCTGTCTTAAAAAGAATGATTAGAAATTATTAGAATGATTATTTGAAAATTGCAATGTCACCATAACAATTTCTAACTTCTCAAGACATGCATCGCTCTACAATGACATGCAACAGAACAGACAGGCGGCCGTCGGATGCGTACAAAGGGTGCCCAAATACAAGATAAGTGGGTCAGTCTCGGCTGGCAATTTGGGGGCCTTGGTTCGACAATGGGCAGCCTCGCCCCCCCCCCCCCCCCCGCGGGGCGCTCAATTAAAATTAAATTTGGTAATACAGTACTCCATTATTTGAGCTCACTGTAAATTAATGTTGGCTGAATCTGAAGGGCAGGCTTATGACACTCTTGATTAATTAATAGTCATTAGAAAGTTTTGATTTCAAAGGTTTAGAATAAGTTGTCTCGATTCCAATAAATTTGGCCAACTATCAAAGTTCTATTGGTAAACAAGTTTAAAAAATGGGAAAGGTCACGTAATAGTAATCTACAAAAGGATTCAATTAAAAATTGGGTGTAAATTACAAGAGAAATAATTAATAACGTGTATTTATTCGAGACCCCCAGAAGATACAACCAAGGAGCTTGTTTCATAATTTTCATTGTTAAGTAATTTCGTTACCGGTTCAATCCCTACTGGCTTAATTTTATGACAGCACAACTAACCGAAACTAACAGTATATCGTTAGCTAGAATAACGTTTTATATTCTTTCCTAGTTAAATAAAATCCCCCTCTTGATGAACCCTTTTATAGGACTAGTTCTAGGTTTTCTCCTTTCAAGTTCATGACAACACAATGACTAGTAGTTCAGGCCTACTCCCGAGTTAAATACGGCCCCAAAAATGGAATTACAGTAGAGAACCTTTATTTATAACATTTGTAGCTCTCTTCTACTCTCGACTTTCTTCCTTCAATCCCTTAACATCATAGCTAACCGAAGTTAGAATAACGTTTTATTTATACTTCCAAGTTAAATACGGTCTCTGACTGAGGAATTACAGCCGAGGACCCACGGCAGGACATAAATCACAAGAAGCCAGCACGCCACGCCATCTGACGGCCGTCTTCGCAACTATCGACCCCCAGACCCCAAGTCGGAGACTCGGTGAAAGTAAAGTCGTTGCGATGTTGGGGCGATTTACTTCAGTTTGGTTAGAAGGTTGAGTTCGAAACTGTATTGGTCGTAAAACGCAGTTGATAGGAAAAGTTGAAAATGCGACCTTTAGATGAAATATATGTAATAGTTCATCTTCGATAGATGTATTTTCTCGCTGATGACATGTGGGTTCCTAGGAGGTTGTGACCTAGTTTGCATGAAAAAGGAAAATACTTGAGAAGCATAAAACATATACATCATACTACTCAGAAACATCTGTTTTCTGGGCCTTACTCTTAGGTGGAAAGTTACTCTTTGCCAATCACTGCACAGTAAATTTAACGTGTACTAGGAAACGGAAATAACGGAAGTCAACAATCAAAACAATGACCTGATTGCAGTAAACCGACGTTTAATGCATGTTTATTGGTTACTTCAGAGGAATTTATTGGCAGCCCTGATGGCAGTAGCAAATGTTTTTTTATTATAGACTACGTTTGAAGAATTGAGAAACGTAATAGTTCATGCAAGGAATATGTTTTGATTACAAATTTTTTTCTGAGTAGTATGATGTAAAGTATTGTACATTGCACGCCCGGTAAGTTTTACTGGGCTAGTAACGTAATATACCAATAACGTCACTGTTCTCGTAAACTCTTTAGTTACCTATTTCAGCTTCTCAGAAATGTTCCTACTCGCCATTGTATTTTATCGCGTTCGATGATTTGTTTTCACGCGTACAAAGAATGATTGGACTGAAAACGGAAAGTTTGTCAAACCCATAATTTTTAAGGACGCACGACTGTTTTACTATTCATCTATTTTGTACACGTTCGTTGTACCATAATTGGCTTGCAGTATATGTGTCGCATATTGATCACATAATTTCCCCATCTGATTTAAACTCAAATATGAATTTTGCCAGCACCAACATACCTACCTACCTACCTACCTACCTACCTACCTACATACCTAACTTACCTTCATGGACAGATTTCCGGGGGTGCCCGGCACCTCCTGAATTTTGCTGGTTTTTTGGCTGAAAAGGGGGAATTAATGTTCAACATCATATATTTAATTTCGTAAGGCGATTCTTTGCGTCAAAATTGTGGGCGTCTGGCAAGTCGTAGAAAGATGGGAGAGGGCTCAAATTAAAGGTCTCTATTCCGTGATGGCGGGAAAAATACTTAAATTGCTTGAGATTTACCAGAGAATGAGAAATTACGTAAAATATCTGCCATTTAAAAAGCATTGGGATCTTAAAAACGTCTGCTTTGTTTACGTAAAACATGTGAAGCTGATACTTGATTGAAAACCATGTGCTAGATATTAACATAATGGTAGATCTAAAAGCCAGTTTGTTATGAAGCTATTTTGTACTATAATAAATTATGATTGTCGAATTTCCCCTTATAGGGGCTTTCAGCCCCTTCAAGCCACTAGTAACTTTGAATAAGCTATTACATAAATTACAACAGGGTTGTTGTCAAGTAATATAAACAAATATTTTTGGAGTATGCCTGCAAACGGACTATTTGAATAGGAGTTTGATGTTTGAATTTGAGCATGCAGTACTTCATAAGTGATGCGACCTGGCACCCCCAAAAATCAAGACCTAAATCCGCCCATGCGGTTTTTAAGTTAAATTTGGATAACAGTTACACAGTTCCTTGATCAAAGAAATATAAATTATCCGATATTTGATGTATCATCAGTTTCTTCCAAGAATATTCGTGGTTCCTTCCACGGATATCCGTGGTTCCTTCTAAAATAGGCCCTACACTAACTTCGAAAGTTCCCATACAAGAAAGGCAAACTTAATAATTATGTAACAGCATTCTCTCTCAAAGGCACACATCCACCCCTCCAGGTATTATTTACCAGACCCCTTCTGATTATTTTAACTATTGTAGTTTGTTTTACATAAAGTTTTCTAAATGTTTCAGCCATTCGGTTGACATTTCTCTCTTCTACACTGTCCGAGGAATATCTATCTCAATTTACTTTACAACATATAATACGATACTGCCAGATAAGCTTATCTCAACCTAGCGACAACCTGTCAAGCTTACCCAGCGAATTATTGATTCAGGACTTGCATAACGCTGCAGGCTACTAAGCGACGGCGCTTTCTTGGAAAGGTCTGACGTCAATTCCCTTACATAATGTTAATCTTAATTTTGCGTCCTGAAAGCTTCTGTCACTTTGAATCACTTCAAACCTAAACATTTCACCTTAAACACAATAAAGTTGGTCTTTATTGGAGAATAACTTAAAATGCTTTACAGTACACTAGCCCACTACATAAGCCAGTACGTGTAGGCCTAGTGATATGTTTTTATCAAAGGTTTCCATGTATTTCAAAGTTACATTTACATTAGCCTACACTTTTAGATAAAATTCTTAATTAGTTGATGTTTTTTTAACCTCTCTGCCGTTTTGAGTAATACAAACCACCCTATAAAAATCAGGAGAACTATTTGTTAAAAAATGTTTAGCTCAATAGAAACAAAGGTAAAATCCATTGAATAAGTTTTTTTTTACTTTAATGTGTAATAAGTATCAAATTAGAGTAATCAATCGTCAACTTTCAAACTAATCTTGGTAAATTTGAAGTTTCAAAATCGCTTCTTCTGGTTTTAAGAGCAGATAATTAGTTAACTATTACTAACTAATTAACCAAGTACATGTTGAAGTGAAGCACGATATGGTTAGGTAACAAGTATGTGCCACGTTGAAGAGCTTTAGGCCTAGTTTATAGTTTCTATGATGTTATCTGATAGTTACAGGTAAGTTTAATTTGAAAGGGTCAAAGTTTCTAAGCTTTCTATGTTAGTGCTGGGTGACAGGAGGAAATTGTTAGCATGATCTACTTACTTAGAGCACACCAGAGTAACTTTATTCATTCGAATTAGAAAAAGTCTTGAAAATACATGCTGAAGACACAATAAAAATGTTGCTTCTTAATTTCTTGCCATCAATAACAAAACCCCTTGAATCACGTACAAAATCAATGAATTATGTTTCCTTTTGAAGATCCTTTTAAGTATTAAGGTACCTCTTGATTTTTAAATCTATAGGCCTATTACAAATCTTATTCGAGATTAGTAACTTTATAACACTCTTCATTCGTAAATATATCCCTTTAAGTTAATTAACACAAACACAAACTAAACTGTTTGAATAGAAATAGTCTAAATCTGTAATATTGTTTTGTCTTTTATAATAGTTTTGTATTTATTTGGAACCCCTTTCACAGTTTCTTTGAGAATGTTCATCTATAAAACTGCAATGAAACAAAATTTTAAAATAAAAAACTAAGTATTAACAAGCATATTTAGTTTCTAAAAGCTTAGTTGCATTTTTAATTTTAACTTCATCTCCAACTAGAGCAACTTTGAAAATAATAAATTATTTCCACTTAAAATTCAAAGATACGTCCATACTTACCTTCAAAGACTGGGTGATAACAAGATGTGAAGTTCCTTTGATGAAACTTATGATAAGAGTTACCGTTTGTTAAAAATTCTCAACGAGTTATTAAAGACACGGCCGAAAGTTTAAATTGAGTCAACTAGTTTACCATCACCTCGTTTCGCTTCAAAAGTAACTCAATTTAGGCCATCTTTTTATACCTTCTTCACTCATTTACTCCATAAGTTTGGGAATAGTTTTGCGTGATTCGTATAAAATATGGCAAAGGGTATTGAATTATTTCGCACTTTACACACGAACATAGTTTTTTTTCGCCTTTATGAAATATGTTAAGCCTATATTCCAAATCAGATATGCGGTTAGTTTGTTTTAGTTTTATTGGAGTTAAAAATTCCCAATGACTCATTAATGCATTTATTATTTCGAAAAATTTATTATTTTGATTTACATTTTGAAAAATAAAGTTTTTTTCATTTATAAAACTACAGTAGGCCAATATCTTTTATTGGATCTCATAAAAGGAGCTCATAAAGGATCACTGCAGCAACAACACTCATGTGAAAGGAAAGGGGGTGCAGTTATTGTCCCCTCTTCCATCACCCATTCTATTTAATTCATTCCCTTTCAATAGAACCCCTCCTTCTAAAACTAGGTCAAATCCAGGACGATGCCCTCTCCACAATTCTCCACGCAGACCATGAATAAATTGCAAGCAGGCTTACTTCATTTGTAAGATTTTGTTCACATTAATAAATGCCAGAATAAAAATTATACTTCCAACCAAGATCTAAATATGGTCATTTTCTTTTCTAAAAAAAGGTAATTTGTGAAAGTTTAGTTAGATTTCTAAAATTCGTTATGCAGGAGCGAATGAAACTCCGGTATTTTTCCACACTATTAGAGAAACTCATAAAACATTCATAATACTGGTGTACTTACTTGTTCACAATTTCATTTGCTGGTCCGCTTATTGTTTAAGGCCTTTACATTACTGTAGTGTACAATTCATCAAGATTCAAGGAAATGTTATATCTAAATAATTCGTATTTACGATTTACGTACGTGCGAGAAAATCATATTCATTATCAGCTAAATAAACCGTTTTAATTAATCATTTCTAACTTGAAATAGGTTATACATTGTTGTGTTGTTTCTGCTATATCAAATAATTTTGCTCTACCTTTTTATTTTTACCACAATCATGTTTACTCAATTTCTTGGTGGGTAAACATAACAAATTAGTGTAATAAACAATTGTCAGTAGCAGTTCAATTCCACAAGTCGAATTCGACTGAATGCCGTGTCCACACTTCTCGACTAACAATGTTATTTTGTGTGTCAGCAATATTTTTGCTAGCACACAACAACCATGCTATGTGTAGAAGGTATTGTTATGCGTAGGTATTGTTATGTGTAGAAGCCCTATCGAAATCATTCATTTTAATCATTCTTAATAAGACAGGTACCTCATGGAGGACGTTACCCTGAATATGAGTGAAGGATGAGTGTAAATAAATGATAGCCAAAACATTCTCCTTGCTCCATGGATAATAATTTCAGCGATCATGCCGTTAGCGAATGTTTACAGATCACGTCAAATGACGTGGCCCAGGGCCCAGTCCATCCAAAAGAACAATGTTTAGTTTAGCATTGGACTTACGGACAATCTGGGCCTTATCACTTGATTCGGACTGAATGCGGCTTGATAAAATTAGTCGCGTCAAATAAGTTGACCCAAGGCTAATGTTAATTTTATCATCGGTCTTACGGAGGACGGCTTGGGCCGAGTTATTTGACTCTACCTATACTCGCGGGTGCGAACACGTGTGTACGCAACACGCGCGTGCGACTGTGAGTGTACTTATTGACTGACCCACTAACCGCAATGGTTCTATAATTCATACTGACAGGTGTCCTGGGGGGTGGGTGACGGCGAGGGGGTGATGGGGGAGGTGGGGGGTTGTCGTGGGTAAATGAATGAATTAATAAACTTAATCAATCGGTTGACTGATTACTACTCGCTTTGGTGATTAAGGAAGATGTGTGTGTCTGGATTGAACAATCAAACATTGAAATTAATTAGTCTGATTGGATGAACGAATTTTCAAATTAGTGGTGTTGTTGATTTTGGATTTGATTGTCTAGCTTTACGGGCCTAAATTGGAAAAGTTCTAATTTTGCAGATGAAAAATTATTTTTTTTGTATTTTAACAAATAATTAATAAAGTTAATTAATTATGTCCTCTGTACGAAGTCTATCCAAATATACTATTAATAAAGAAGAGGTGGTTTCTGTATGTATGTTTGGATGTGGCAAGTGAACGCGAAAAAATACTGAATCGACAGATTTGAAATTTCTCACAGAGGTAGATGTTGAACTTGGGAAACACATAGGCCTATTCACTTCCTTAAAATCCCCTCGGGCTACACCCCATTAACGTAGTCAGTTTCAATGTTTCATTTTATAAGGATGTAAATATTCAAATACAGAAATGTAAAAAGCTGTGGGTACTAATTTGACCGTTGTAAGAGCAGTGGCAAGATCAGCTGTTTCAAGCTATCTATCGTGAGCGAAGCCACGGGCAACTGCTAGTACTACTTCAACTTCTTTACTGAAGGTTTGATAACATAAAAGAAAAGAAAAAAAGAAAATATAATAAAAAGAAGATATAATGAAATGTATTCGCCATGTTTGCTTTATTTTAAATTAAAACTATTCGAGAAAAGAACGTATTTGTAAAAACTGTAATTAGTCGCTAAAACGTGATCTCAAGTCTAAACTTAGAAGTTGCAGGTTCTGTGATGATGCAAGTGAAACTAACCGCATCCGATAGAGTAGTAAAAACTTTGTAATGTTTATCATGACAGTAGGGTTTCTTAATGTAATGTAACCATGTTTCGGGTATGGAACGAATTCGTTATTGTATGTGACTCATTTCGTTCTCGATGCATGTCACTGAGCAAACACATGGTACTGCAATTGTATTCTTCATAAAAAACTTATTATGTACCATTAGAGAGTCGTTTGTGGTATGTAACATATCATTCTTTTTACATCCTCTTTAGAGGCAGCCATAAGCATATACGACTCTTTTATTAAATATAGGTGTTTTTTTAACACTCTAAGTAATACAGATAGAAAAAGTGGTTGTAACATAAATTTAGATGGATTGCGATCTAGAATCTAATTAAAATACACGCAAGGTTAAGTTATGAATGGTTAGGAACAAATTTTCAGCGACTTCCTAAAACTCACCCTAAACGAGCGACTGCCAACTGGCTGATCGTGTTTTGATCCTTTCCAACAGGATCGCCAACATGCTCGCCAACATATTCCCAATATGTTCATCAACGTGGATACAGCGCTCCCCTCATAACCTGAGGGTCGCCGGTTCGATTCTTGGACAGGATCGAAACTGGGTCCAGTTGTCATTCGTCATTGGGCTCCTATGAATTAATGATACCATCTAACAACAGGTAGCCGTTGTATAGTAACAAGTCCCGGGTTTGGACCGTTCCCGATCGAAAAGTTAAAAGTACCTCTAGCGTAGAAACAGACAAAATAAATAAATAATGTTCGATGGTGTCTTTGAGTTGCATGGTTCTTTGGTCCGACGAGCCGCTCTATCCCAACATCAAGTTCGACCGTGAGTGGAGACCTTTACAGATCAACTCAAATGACGTGACCAAGCCATCCATAAGCCCGATTTTAAAATTACCTTTATTCTTATAGTTGGACAGGACCATGTCATTCGACTCGTCCTATACCTTCCATTCGGAGGGCGAGCAACATAACGACTCGGTCACTCGACCTTGTTATCAGTCGTTATCAGTTGTCAGCGTGTTGATAGCAAGCCGACACCGCGGACACCCTACACTGACAGTTGGCAGACTTCGCGCAGACGGTATTGATTGCCCGCCAGATGTTTATAGCCTATCGGGATCAAGAGTGTAATATCGATAGACTGAGTGTTGATGGAGTGAACCTCCGGACCGTCTGCGGTCTGTTGGCCTCTTCAGGGTGAAAATTGGATAGTGACTGAAGTGGCTTTGTTGTTTTTGTCGTTAGGGCACAAAATTTAAGTTTGTACGAACATGTCTATTCTGATTTAGGTTTTTTATTTTATTTCTTTAAAAATCTACTATATATTTGTCAAATACCACTCACCCATCATCGCACAGCCCAAACTACTTGGCCTAGAACCTTGAAACTTTGCATGAACGTTCCTCTCAGGGCATAGGCACCCACTAAGAACGGATTTTTTAAAATTCTCTCAGGGCTACGCTCTATGATATATCAAAGTTTCAATGTTGAGGTATAGGGAAGCTCAACAAGTATGTACTTGTCATGGCAACCTTAACATTAAATCATAAAACCAAGGAAGATATTCTGTTTTTCCACGGGTATAACCGTGTTGATCAGCTAGTGATAGAATAAAATTACCTTATCCAATTACCGTTTATTTTTTTAGACGACGTTTCGTTCCTCAGAACTTCATCAGGTCCTATTTAAGTTTGCAGCCACATCGATCAATGTATTATTACATTGTGGCAAGTCGATTGATTCAATAAAATGTCACAGTAATCATAAATAAAAGTTTTATTAGTTGTCGCATTGTTAAAAGGTTACAATTATAAAAAGTGAATCTATGCTGGCCAACAATTATCACTACCACAGACTAAACATTACTCAATGAGTAAGTAAACAATATTTTAAAAATGACAGAAAGGTTGACAGTTATCAAATACACAGGGGTTTTCAGTAATTTTTTGTTATAGGCGACTAGATAAATATTAATATACAATGGTGTCCGAAGTAGGCTAAAGAGTCTTTTATATACAATAAATTGTCATTACATAAAATCTAACTCTATATCATCACTGAAGTAATATTTATCCGGATTAAATGTTAATTATTTCTATTAAAATATACTACGGAATAACTATAGCCCGCACAAATGTCAATCAGTGTGAGGTTTAATATAACATAAATATTTACCGAATTTTAAGTTATTCTTGGTCTGAATTCAAAACATGATCCTCAATAAATAACTTTTTCGTTATACTGCTTCAAAAACAGATGTTTTTAATGCATGTTTTCCGGATCTAAATACACTCTTTTTATTACTAGGAATTAAAAGCTGATGTACTCGATACCAGCTGACTCTTTATAGTCCTAGGACTATAAAAGTCAAAAAGTGCCGAGTACGTCGTAATAATCGAACAATATTCATTCGATTACAAATAATCGAAACATTCATCGTTATTATCAAAACATTCATTGTTGTCAGTTTAATCAATTCGTGAAACTCGCTCATTTCACCAATCGATTATTACATGCGTTCGATACGTCGATAGTTGTTCATTGTTGTCAGTCTACCCTAACACAAGTGAAACAGACAATCAGCTGATTGCTTCAAATAGCAAGAACAAGACAAGGTGGCATCTTTTGAAGGCATCTTTAAAGGTAAACAAGCTGTAAAATTTTGGTTTTCTTAAGTAGTTTACGTATTGTATTGAGCAATATAACGAAAAATATAGTTCATCACATGGACCTAAAGCTGCTTTTCGTTACTCGGTCATTTTTCAACCTCGGCTTACAGCCTCGGTTGTAAAACTTGACCTTGTACGAAAAGCGTCACTTTAGGTCCTTGTAATGAAATTAGGCCCAAACTTGCCAACATCTCGAGTAACATACGTAAAACCATGGCCGTCTATGGCAAAACCCATTAGGCCACTAAACCGTTTTGACAAAAAAGTTATATTATAAAATCTCTATAAAGTTAAATCAGTAGGACTAAATCAAATACTGTCTGTGATATTTGAGTCAAAGATGTAAGTATAAACCGATCTTTTTGCTCATAGAAAGAAACTACTCTGCATTCAACTGATGAAAGAGGCGGCCTTCACTTTGTCGACGGCGAATACGGAACTAGTCCTTAGATGGAAGTGGCATGTGCATTTCTTCTTTCTTGTTTCCTTTTTACAATGGATAAAAAGCTGACCTGTTATATTTAGACTGATGTGGAGATAATATTCCCTCTAATGGAAGTAAACATGATAAAAACTCTGTTATGCAAGTCCAAATTTAAATTGCAAATTAACTTGAACTTTACAAAACAATTTATATCCCAAGTTTTGATTCAGTTTTTCGCACGTTGCATTATTACGTAAAGTATTAGATACGTTTTACTAAATAATAATGTAGATTTTCCTCTTAATTAAGTTAATAAATTATTAAGTTTATAATTAAGTTTATAATAAAGTTATACATTATTAATAAATAATTATTTCTTTAAGTTAATAAATTATTTATAGAAATCACTTGTGTTGGTTATTCTTGGAACGTTTTTATTTAAATTCTTATTAGCACTAAATTTAGCATACTTATCGTGGCTGTTAGCAACGAGGAATTGCCACAGAACTATAAACATAACAATATTTCTTCGCAGATTACTTTTATATTTATAGAAAATAAAATCACCGAACGATCTACACTTATTTAAAAAAAAAAAAAACAATTGTTTCACCTCTATTTATTTAGGGTATCATCGCACAAAAACAAATCTTGTAAATTTAAAACATGCCTTGAACTTTTGAGTTCAGGTGGTTAATATACTATATCAGATGAAACAGGAATTGTACAACCATAAATAAAAGCACTAATTTAAGTCCAAACTGCAATTTTCTCTGACGTCTATTTGCAGACAAACCTGCCGGAAATCGACTGCACTGACTCTGACGTTCATGCCTTAACCTTGAAGATTTCATGTTCATTAAATAAATTGGAGTGAAACAATCGGTCGCTCTTCGAATAACTCTTTTTCTCCAGACAGATTAATTATTTATAGTACCAAATAAAGGAACATAAATAGATGTTACCATCTAGTATTTCATCAAGAATAAAAAAAAGTAAACAATAATGCAAAACCTAATTAATTTTTAAAAACAAGGTAATAAATGATATCAGGAAAATTCCGATGGCAACCACTCATAGCTTTCAATTGTAGGCCTACACGGCGCAGTTGGCAATGAAGGTACACGCGTGGCGGGGTGCGTCCCGCCCCCTGAAGGCAGCCTTGTCATTGACCGACAGTTTAAGTTAGTTATAACTGATATAAGTTATAAGGTTTTAATGAAACCTTTAAAGGCATCATTTTCTTTTTTAACCCGGAATGCATTGATGACAATTTTTCGTAGTCCATACCTAGCTTATACCTTGTATCTGTAACCTGTTGTAGTCTATACATAGACATCGAAGCCAAATTATCGTAATCAATTAAGATCGGAAAGGCCTTACATCATACTGCAAAGAAACAACTGTTTTCTGTGCCTTACTCTTGTCTGGAAAGTTACTCTTTGCCGATCACTGCACGATAAATTTACCGTGCAGTGCATAGTAAATTGACCGCGTGTTCTAGGAAACGGAAATAAAGGAAGTCAACAATCAAAACGATCAGCTGATTGCAATAAATCGACGTTTAATGCATTTTTATTGTTTACTTCAGAAGAATGTAGTGGCAGCACTGGTGGTAGTAGGAAATTTGTATTTGTTTATTATAGGCTAAGTTTGAAGAATTGAGAAACTATGCAAAGAATACTTTATGATTAAAAAAATTTCTGAGTAGTTGATGTAAAGTATTGTACGTCACACTTCCGGTAAGTTTTGGGCTAGTAACGTAGTATACTATTTGCGTCTTGGAGAACTGTATTGTTTTACCTTTTACATCTGTATTTGGTTAACGATTCGCACGAATCTGTAAGGATGAATTGGGAGTCATTCACAATGAGCTCTATACTACATACTGGAGTCACTACTCTTGTTTACAACTGTACGCCGCCGTGAAAGTCGTTTTTCGCTCTGTTTAGTTGGCTAAAACCGTTGAAGGGCAAAAAGCTTGTTTTCCCATTCAAACCAATGTTAAAACGGTGATTTTAAAAATCATTTTACATTTATATGATGTTGGGTTTTGAGGTAAAAAGCGATCTTAAACTTATCTTTGCAATCTCACGATCTTTAATCAACACTAGTACCATAGTTTGTTAATTGTTTTTGTTAATTAATTAGCCTAATTAAATAAATGCCTACACGACAAAGACAAAGACACATGACAGATTCCTATGCTTACTATAACCAACCAATCAAATCGTTCGCTCACCAGAATTACCTGATTGGCTGATTTCTCTGGGGGGCAAGAAATTAATATTCCCATTTAAACTAATGTTAAAAGGCGATTTTTTAAGTCATTGTACACTCTTATATTATTTAATTTGACGTAATACGCAATTTTATATTAACCTTTATAATCTTACGACTTATTACAAGCAAAAATAATCATTTATTTTCAAATAATTTTTACAATTTAGATTGAATGAAAATACCCTTGTTCCTTGAATGACAGGACTACCAACTTATGTAGCTTTTGCTGGCGCGCGTTTTAGAGAATTTTTGGACTAGAGTAGTGACTTCAGTATGTAGTATAGAGCTCAGTGGTCATTCATAAACCCCGAAATCAAGACAGAAGCAAACAAGCCGCCGCCTTGAGCATGGCCGGCAATGTGAGATGTGACCCAGGTCGGTGTCGGTGACGCGGCGGTGTCGGGTGTCGTCGGGGAGCGACTCCTCGCCAGTCTCACCCGGACCGCGGGCGACCATGGACTGGCTCCGGAGGAAGTTCAGGGGACGGAAGGGTGAGTCTAGGGTCTAGGGGTCTAGGGGAGTCTAGGTTCCAGGGGTTGGAAGAGTAGCTGAAAGTTCGATTGTTGTTCGGTTTATCAGTAGAGTCCGAGTGAAATGACAATCCAGGTTGTTCGTAAGTCCGATGCTGAATTTAAATGTCTTATGGGCGGACTGGGCCACGACTTTTGATTCGACCTGTACAGTTTTATTGGCAGCTGTGGAAAGCTTCTGTGACTTGTAATCACTAAATGAGCATTCATCGTTTAACAGTCTTATATTTTTATATTGTTTCTCGATCTGTTTTAATTTTTAATATAAATATTTTTGATGTTTTCTACCGAAAATTAAATCTCTTTACGACTTAAAAACAATTTTCACAAAAACATTTCATCTTTGTGTTTTGAAAATGTTCAAGAGTCGATAAGTCGAAGGAAATATTTAACATTATACAGAATTTTACAAAGAAATATACTAACCCGGGTTATTTTTCCGATTATAGGTAAATGAATGATAAAATTTTTGCTACGGTGGTAATTTACACCAGTTTACCATCGCACAGAGACAAAAATGTCTTATTGCCTCTTCTTTTTTATTTAATGAAAGCGCGGCAGTTATAAGTTTTTAATTAGATCTATAATATGTTAAAAATAAATAATTTGGAAATAATGATATTGAGCAATCTTCTGCTAGTTTTTATTACGTCTTATATAACACCAAACACTCAAAGTTGATGAAATGATAAGTATTTGATGGATAGTTGTGTAATAAATCGTAAGAAATCATTACCTTCGAACAAAAAATCTTTTATATACGTCCTTTATGAATATATATAATAGGAGAAAAATAGTTTTTTCCCTTGCTAACTAACTTAATGCACTAAACATACAAAGCCTTTTCCATACTTGTTTTTCATAGCTAATAGCTTTCAATAAAACATAATAAATTAATTAAACCTTATTAAAGTCACCACAATTCATTTGCATGAGTACAATCAGACAAAACATTACATGTTGGGCCGTCCACACACAACAGTCGACAAACGGTCAATCGTTTCCACTACATGTTACTCATTGGAGCGTGGAAATTACAGCCTACCTCACTCTACTCTCATTATGTCAACTGAATCAATGTGATTACTCGGCCGCTGTGTTTCGTTATAATTTGTTGTAATTAGTGTCCAGCGTTCTAACGTACTAATCACGTGTAGAAGGGTGTTCTTTGGGCCGTTTTCTGGGTTCGAATTAAAAAAATTGGTTTGTAGAGTGGATTAGTAAAAATGATAAATTGAATAGGTATTTTTATATGTATTTTCATAAAATTTGTAGATGATAGTTGTAAAATACCGTATTGTTTTTAAAGAATTGTATTGTTCATTCTTTTCAGTCACCAGTTATTTCGGTTACCTCAGTATCTTCCTTGCGCAAATTGGATTAGTATTGACTACTCACACTTCTTGTAGGCATTTAAATGAAAACATGAATAAATTGTGAGCGTTAAAACGTTGTGAGCGTTAAATTCTACACTCATATTCGCCTTAAATTACCCCTTACTGATGGTCGGCACCTCAATAATAATGTAACGTTAATTTACAACCAATAGTTAATCAAAGAGGAGTGACGGAACAATTCTAGTTCAAAAACACATTTTTGCCACTATAAGTTAGAAACATTGGGATTAATCGCATATATTTACATTAAAGTTACATCTCGATGATCTGACAACTTAATTTAGTTCTTACTAAAAATCATTAAAAATATAAGTGACCATTAATGTGAATATGTTATACCAAATGTTAATATGGTATATCAATACACCATATTAACATAATAATATGGTACCATATGTTGTTGTTAATATGGTGTATATGTTAATATGCCATACCATTAGGTATAAGTAACATTGGAAATATAAGTGACCTTTTTAGGTCACTGCATGATATTTTCACGTTAGGCAATAACAAGACTGCTAATAGTACCATAAAATGTATTTGGAAGGTTTGAATTTCCACAGGAGATAAAAGTCATTTAGCCACGTTTAATTTCGGTGAATGACTCGCAACAATATTTTATGTTGGCGTTATCGAAACCGATAACTATGTGCCTTAAAATTGTTTTTTAACACTAAGCCTATTTGGAAAATTGGGATAGCACTGTAATTTTTATGAGAGGAATTTACTGATCTAGGGAAAAGGTGTTATTCTTGGCATGAGCAGTCGCTTTCAGAAGAATTTTTCATTTAAAAAAATGAGCAAAACTAAATTTGTTGAACGGTTGTTAAGGGTAGTTATAAAACAAAACTAAAACCACTGTAATACACTGACTAATTTTTTTTTATCAAAATTTTACAAAACAATTCTTCTCTCCGAAACTAGGTCCTTAGGTCGCGTCAAATTAAGTGTCCCAGTCCATCCACAAAGCCTAATGCTAAAATTAACATCAGTCTTACAGGCGTATTGAGACACACCACTTAATCCGTCCTGTAATCGATCTCGATCACGCACCGGGCACCTCACGGGGTGAACAGTCACAGAGTGTAGCCATTCCGCCATTCCGCCATTCCACCATTCCGCCATTCCACCATTCCGCCAGTCAGCCAGTCGGACCGGAGGAATGAGTTGTTACGGCTCGTAGTTCGATACCAACTCGGTACCTCTCAGATACACGTACAGCTCCCCGGCTTCTGGCTACGACACGCAAACGCACCTCGGCACGCGTGCAGCCTACAGGTACACACCGAGCCGACTGCCGTGGCCTGCCGTCCGTGAGCCCGATGCTCAAGTTAACATTGGTCTTGTAAGTGGACTAGGCCATGACATTTTACTCGATGTATAATACACTAGTGCTTCAATCGACACTTCAAAATTTAAATATTTTTGAGTTTCAACTCCAGTGTTTTTTTTTTCACTGATTAGCTTGTTTGTTTTTTTTCGGTGCATTACGTTTTGTTGTGAATGTGCGCATAGCGGTTTAAAACGATTGAAATTATTGGTTATTGTGGTATATCTTACCACGGGGGAAGATTTTGTGTGATCCTTAAGGATAGGTGAGTTTTTTCATTGATGGGTGTTCATTTTATTGTCATTTCTGCGCAGTAGAAAATATAGGTTTGAGTATCCTTTTCATCCACACGCTTTGTCTTATTGTGTTATTTCGTTTGTGAGTTTGGTTGTATTTTATTTTAGGAGATCAGTAAAAGAGACTTTCTTCAGTATATGTACTTTGTGTTTTTGATTAAACAGCATGCGATGCAGGATTGTTTATATTTTGGTAAAAATTGTTATTATTGGCTTTCATTTCGTTGATGTCCCCTCGGAATCGTTTGATAAATTGAATCGATTACTGTAGAAACCAGTCAAGTGGTAAGAGTATATTACTGAGAAAACTAAAAAATCTATCTGAGACTAAAATTATAGAGGGTGCCCCGTGAGTAAGTACAAAAACTTTGGGTATAGGTTATATTGGTCAAAATAAAAAGAAAATCAAGAATAACATTTTTTCTAAAAACGCCTCGTTACCGAGATATCCGCCATTTTGTATTTTTTCATTAAAAATTAATATTTCAAAAACCATTAAAGATAACTTTATGAAACTTGGTATAGTGTTTAAGGTAGGAATAAAATAATTGTAAACAATTTGCGTTAAACGATTTTTTCCGTTTCAAAATGGCGGCCATTTTAATTTTTCAAACTAAAATTACTAAAAAAACAGCTGATTTTATGAAAAAAGACAAGAACACTTGTTTTAGTATTTTTAATTTTATATCAAACGACACCAAGTTTAGAAGGATCGGACAATAAATAGCTGAGAAATAACGATTTTTAGTTGTATTGGCCAGGCGCACCCTGACAGCTTCTCCTCAATGTCTGCGACAATCAGCTGATTAACCTGCATACATGGCTCCATTGTTCGTAACATTATGTTTTGCTATTTTTTTGGCACTTTTTGTTACTTTCGAAACAAAATCAGTGATTTAACTCTTTTTTATGATAAATTTTAATTTTTTGTGAAATAATTATAAAACTAAATAAAATAAATGAAAAAAGAAAAATAAAAATTATCTGATTGTCGCAGATAATGAGGAGAAGCTGTCAAGGTGCGCCTGGCCAGTACAACTAAAAATCGTTATTTCTCAGCTATTTATTGTCCGATCCTTCTGAACTTGGTGTCGTTTGATAAAAAATAAAAAATACTAAAAAAAGTTTTCTTGTCTTTTTTCCATAAAATCAACAGTTTTTTTAGTAATTTTAGTTTGAAAAATTAAAATGGCCGCCATTTTGAAACGGAAAAAAATTTTTAACGAAATTTTTTTTGCAATTATTTTATTCCTACCTTAAACACTATACCAAGTTTCATAAGGTTATCTTTAATGGTTTTTGAGATATTAATTTTTAATGAAAAAATACAAAATGGCGGATATCTCGGTAACAAGGCGTTTTTAGAAAAAAATGTTATTCTTGATTTTCTTTTTATTTTGACCAATAGAACCTATTCCCAAAGTTCTTGTACTTACTTACGGGACAACCTGTATAGTGAAGAAACCAATCAAGTACGACTGATTGCTCTGTAAGCAGGGAAGGATATTTAGTTAATTACAGGCACCAATCAAACGACATAACTTGACTGGTTTCTGGAAAGGTCGCGTCAAATAATGCTTATTGAGCATTATTTGACGCGACCACGTGGGCCACGTTATGTGACGCCGACTGTACAGCCACGGTCCGTGGCGCGTGACCTTGACACAAGGATGGAGTTGCCTCTGGACTTCACTTACCGCAGACCGCCAGTCCGCCAGTCCAACAAACATGCGGAATGTTACATAATTTGTCGTATTTATGGAATCAACATCTCAATTTTTTTTAATAGTTTGATGTTCCAAATTGAAACTATATAGTACGAACGTCCTTATAAAGAAGAAATATTAACATGAAAGTTTTCACATCGAGCGGTAATTGATTATTTTTTAATTCACAAGGTTCTTAAAAAAATGGAAAATACCTTCATCTGCAACCAGTTTGTAAGTAATCTGTTTAAAAATAAAGGACATTTTTATAATATGTGGTTTTGAAAAGAATATAGTTCTAATAGGCAATAAACAAGATTTAAAACAATACCTTTATTTCAGGAGAGTACATTTTGGAAACAGGCATAGATATATGGATTCATTAAGATATACAAAACATTAATGAAATTAGCTGCAAGGCATTTCCATAATGATTAAAATATTTCAAAAGAGACATCTTCAAGTCAACTGTAGAGTTGTTTTAAAGAAAACATAGTATAAAAACTGCTAGCTTTACAAGAGAAGTGAATAAAACTCAGGGAGAGCGAGAGAGTGAGTTTGATAGTTCATTTCAGAATTAACTGCTTAATCCCTTAGCGGTAGAATTATAGTATTGTTATCAATATAATTTTTACACGAGAAAAACAAACATTTCATCACCTCGGAATGGAAAAAATATAAAGTTTCGATAAAATACTTCAACAACTTGGTAACTCAATGTCAGATGATAACTATAACTATCCAAAGGTGAAATATCCTGGGTACGACCGGTTGTAAAACTTGTGTACAAGTTCGCGTCGGTGTCTTAATTTTTTTTGGCCAATTAATGTTCTAGAAATAACGAACTTTTGTAGTGTCCGATGTACAAGTTATGACGAAGTTTACATTGATTATTCCGATATCAATTACAATCGCCCACTTAAAACTAAACTTAGAATCGACGATATCTGGGAGGACTGTCTATCCACATTCTTCAAGCTCTTCTAACTCTAATTCAGAAACAATCTCCATTATCCTCTTCCTGGCGATGATTTGTCTTCTTCTCGACAGCTTCTTGATTGTTTTCGCGAACCCGATCATCATGTGGTCAATGTCGTCCATCTCTTTGAACGCCTTGCTTTCAAAATATTCAAGAACTTTGTCAGTATCCGTGACCGTCGCGACTTTTCTTTTCTTCGCTGGCGGCATCTCACTCTCAGCAAGTGCTGCAAACAGTACAGAACTGTCGTACTCTTCCTGTTCCGGTTCATCATTTTCCTCTTCGTCTTGCTGGTCGGTATTGTCAGTAAACGTGGTGTCATCGGTGACTTGCAGAGGTGGTTTGACATCGGTTGTGGTATTGTGAAAAGATATGTTGCAATGAGGTTTTGGATTTACAAAAGGTCTGAATTTCTCCATCATTGCAGACCATTTCCAGCTACTGTAAGGCTTCTTGTCTTGTCCGGGAGGACAGTTGTTGGCTGCTAGGTACTTCACGTAACTGTCTTTCAGATTTTTCCACTTTCTCTTCAAGACATCACCTGGAAATAAAGAAGGAAATAGAGAATAAAACGTGAAGAAAGAAAGTCCATCTAATAATAGAAGCTAATTATTCTAATGTTGTCTTCAAGACACAGCCTGGAAATTAAAAGGAAATAGAGAAAAATATATACGTAAAAGAGCAGCCCTAGAGAGAGGTGATTCTAGTATTTTTTTAATATTGGGGAACCTTTCTTTAGCCCCCCAATATTAAAAAAAAAAATACTAATATTAACGTCTGGCCTGGAACTGATTGCTCATTGTATTGATAAGAAGCCAAAAACAATATGGTACTGCCCAATACCAAGTTTAAGTTAGTTCGTGCTTTTTATAATTTCATCTCAAGAAACAAATCAATATATATGTCTGTGAGTGGCCCCTCGGAAGGCCGAGAACCCGATTCAACTATTTCTGTTTCGTATTTCAATTAAGAAATGGGAACTACAACTTTCTCCTTCGGAGGGACTATCTGGATGGCAAAAAGTAATTTTGATGAGCTGTTTATCCCAAATTAGAACATTTTAGTTAGCAATTTTATAGTTTCAAACTAGTTTTTGGCTGGGTTTCTTTGATCTTGGGGTCATCTTAGACTAATTTGCTTCAGACAGATTTTATAAAAATGTTCATTTGTTATTTTACTTTTTTAACTTTTCTACGGCAATCTGGGTTTTTTTGATCTTGGGGTCATCTTAGACTAATATGCTTCAGATAGATTTTATAAAAATGTTCATTTGTTATTTTACTTTTTTAACTTTTCTACGGCAATCATTTTCAATTATTGAACAGTTACGAAAGAACCTAATTAATCAAAAATATTCTGTCTTGTCCCTACAAAAATATACCACTTTCCAAGCTCTTATTGGCGTTTAAATACCTGTAAAAGTTACATAGACCTACGTACATCAATCCTTTGCAATATTTTTGGAACCTCTATATTGAAAATTTAATCAAAACGCTTTGAGAGCCAGACGCTCCTGCAGAGATAACACCATCTTTTTAGCTGCACAGTCCGTTTCAAATGACGTGGTCCAGGTCGTCCATAAGCCCAACGCTAGAATTTACTTTGGACGGACTGGGCCACATCATTTAACGCGACCTGTATTTTGATTTATGACGTCATCAGCCCGCATCCCTCCGAAGTTGCCGCCCCTTCACATATCGATTAGGAGGGAAACCGGTTTAAAAGAGTAAATATACTCGTAGTTCTCTCAGGGGCATTGTGTCTCAAAATTTTTTGAGAATTAATTCTTGGCTGTTATTATGTTTATCATAATGTAGGCTTCCTGTATAGTTGGGTTTTTTCTTTTCCAGGAGAGTAATTTTCCTTTTTAAAAATCATTTGGTACTTTTTACGATTATTTGTTTATACTAAAGTTCAAGTAATTTTTGTCATTTCGATCTATGGCTACATCTATCGTGGTTTATATTAGTTAATAAAATTAAAAGTTTTAATTTATATTAAAAAATAAATTTTCCATAATTAAAGTAGAACAGATAAAAATAAACTTCATGATTGTCTCTGAATCACTATGATGGCTGTTCGAGGAATAAACCTGCAAATATTTTTGACGTTGTAAATTAAGCTAATCAATCAAACTTGCTACAATTTTATACTTTGATTCACCTTTTCATTATTACAAAAAATACACTCAATTCACTATTCAAAATAAACAAAATATATTTGTTCTATACAAATTACATCCACGCACATTGTATTTGAGCGAACACTATTTTAATGAAAAATAGTTAGCGCTTGTTATGCTTTTTAAAAGTGGCTTATCATAAACGAGAAGCTCACAAAATGCTGTTATCAGAAAAAAGTTCGATAAGAATACCGGAAGACTACTGGAGTACTTCATGCGATTACATTTATTCAACGTAAACTCGAATGATTATTAGCTCGATTAACAGAGTGTATTCCGCGATAAATTCTTTATCACTACAATTCGCGAATGAAAATCACGATCGTAAATCTTAAGCACTCCAAAAATAGACAAAAACAAAAACACACCGGACTACCGGAGCACCTCAAGGATGAGCTAAAACGCGGTTTACGATATTGTAATCATTACTCTAAACTTCGATTTCGATTGTAATCGATTACTCACTCGGTTCGTTCAGCTCGGTCGCAATCGTTTCCCAGATTCTCTCCTTCTTCTTGACGTTCTTGTAGTCGTGGTGATCTAATTGATACAGCATCGGGTACGAATACACAATATCTATGAGTCGTACAGTTGACATGTTTACCGCTTTAGCCGAGGGTACCAAAATGAACTCGGAATTATCCTCTGTATTTACCATCACCGCACGTCTTTAAGTCTACTGTTATGATTAATTTATGAACTCCTATGAATTCTGTGGAGACGATGAGGATGCAGATTACACTGCGCTATTAAAGTTCGGTTTTAAAGCGAGACTATGTTATGATCACACTTCACTGTATTCAAAAAGAGTCGTATTGACATGATGACTGTAGATCTGAAAGCTCAAACAAGCGGGTAACACCGCGCTGAATTCACCGTCCCCGTATGACTAACACACAATATCTACGATGAGTTTAGTTGTGATGTTGAACACACACATACACTCACTGTTGTCACCGTCACTACTATAAATTTAAAAAGCCACTGTGTTATGAATATGCTGATAGTACACCTAGTTGTGAGGAGTTTTGTTGCGTGATGAGGACAAACGCGGAGGTGCGCTGCTGTTACCGCTCGGCGGTGGACTGGATCGAAGGCGCGGCGCATGGCGGCGGTGCGGCGGGCGGGGCGGTGGTCGCGGTGACGGTGAGCGCTGGCATCTACCGTCATAGCACTCTCAAACTGCGGCGCGGCGGTGTGCACTGGCGTCTACCGTCTAGCACTCACAAACTGATGCGGCGCGGTGGTGTACACTGGCGTCTACCGTCTAGTACTCACAAACTGTGGTGGTGTACACTGGCGTCTACCGTCTAGCACTCACAAACTGATGCGGCGCGGCGGTGTGCACTGGCGTCTACCGTCTAGCACTCACAAACGGATGTGGCGCGGCGGTGTGCACTGGCGTCTACCGTCTAGCACTCACAAACTGCGGCGGTGTACACTGGCGTCTACCGTCTAGCACTCACAAACTGATGCGGCGCGGCGGTGTGCACTGGCGTCTACCGTCTAGCACTCACAAACGGATGTGGCGCGGCGGTGTGCACTGGCGTCTACCGTCTAGCACTCACAAACTGCGGCGGTGTACACTGGCGTCTACCGTCTAGCACTCACAAACTGATGCGGCGCGGCGGTGTGCACTGGCGTCTACCGTCTAGCACTCACAAACGGATGTGGCGCGGTGGTGTACACTGGCGTCTACCGTCTAGCAGTCACAAACTGCGGCGGTGTACACTGGCGTCTACCGTCTAGCACTCACAAACTGATGCGGCGCGGCGGTGTGCACTGGCGTCTACCGTCTAGCACTCACAAACTGATGCGGCGCGGCGGTGTACACTGGCGTCTACCGTCTAGCACTCACCAACTAATGCGGCGCGGCGGTGTACACTGGCGTCTACCGTCTAGCACTCACAAAATGATGCGGCGCGGTGGTGTACACTGGCGTCTACCGTCTAGTACTCACAAACTGTGGTGGTGTACACTGGCGTCTACCGTCTAGCACTCACAAACTGATGCGGCGCGGCGGTGTGCACTGGCGTCTACCGTCTAGCAGTCACAAACTGATGCGGCGCGGCGGTGTGCACTGACGTCTACCGTCTAGCAGTCACAAACTGATGCGGCGCGGCGGTGTACACTGGCGTCTACCGTCTAGCAGTCACAAACTGATGCGGCGCGGCGGTGTGCACTGGCGTCTACCGTCTAGCAGTCACAAACTGATGCGGCGCGGCGGTGTGCACTGACGTCTACCGTCTAGCAGTCACAAACTGATGCGGCGCGGCGGTGTGCACTGGCGTCTACCGTCTAGCAGTCACAAACTGATGCGGCGCGGCGGTGTGCACTGACGTCTACCGTCTAGCAGTCACAAACTGATGCGGCGCGGCGGTGTGCACTGACGTCTACCGTCTAGCACTCACAAACTGATGCGGCGCGGCGGTGTGCACTGACGTCTACCGTCTAGCAGTCACAAACTGATGCGGCGCGGCGGTGTGCACTGACGTCTACCGTCTAGCAGTCACAAACTGATGCGGCGCGGCGGTGTGCACTGGCGTCTACCGTCTAGCAGTCACAAACTGATGCGGCGCGGCGGTGTGCACTGACGTCTACCGTCTAGCAGTCACAAACTGATGCGGCGCGGCGGTGTGCACTGACGTCTACCGTCTAGCAGTCACAAACGGATGTGGCGCGGCGGTGTGCACTGGCGTCTACCGTCTAGCAGTCACAAACGGATGCGGCGCGGCGGTGTGCACTGGCGTCTACCGTCTAGCAGTCACAAACGGATGTGGCGCGGCGGTGTGCACTGGCGTCTACCGTCTAGCAGTCACAAACGGATGCGGCGCGGCGGTGTGCACTGGCGTCTACCGTCTAGCAGTCACAAACGGATGTGGCGCGGCGGTGTGCACTGGCGTCTACCGTCTAGCAGTCACAAACGGATGTGGCGCGGCGGTGTGCACTGACGTCTACCGTCTAGCAGTCACAAACGGATGCGGCGCGGCGGTGTGCACTGACGTCTACCGTCTAGCAGTCACAAACTGATGCGGCGCGGCGGTGTGCACTGACATCTACCGTCTAGCACTCACAAACGGATGTGGCGCGGCGGTGTGCACTGGCGTCTACCGTCTAGCAGTCACAAACTGATGCGGCGCGGCGGTGTGCATTGACGTCTACCGTCTAGCAGTCACAAACTGATGCGGCGCGGCGGTGTGCACTGACGTCTACCGTCTAGCAGTCACAAACTGATGCGGCGCGGCGGTGTGCACTGACATCTACCGTCTAGCACTCACAAACTGTTGCGGCGTGGCGGTGTACACTGGCGTCTACCGTCTAGCAGTCACAAACTGCGGCGCTTGGTGTTCCTTGTCACAAGAATGTGTTCGTTTTTCATTCAGGCGCGTGCATTCATCTCAGCGTTGATAGACTATCCTAATTCTGAGAATATGCTCATTTAAAATTAGGTAACTTTCTAGTAAATGATTGTGAAGCCTGTAGGCCTACAGCTCTGTGAACAAAGTCAGTAAAAGTTGTGCATAACACTGGCACTACAAAATGCAGCGTATTCATGGAGCTAACGCAGTTATTCATCAAAGCTCTGGATCTTATAAGCACTGGACTTCACCCGTTGTCAGATTTAACGCTGCGGTTCAGCGCACGTTATTTGTATAGGACGCGTGAAAAAAAGTGCTGGCCTAATCCGTTCGTGGGACTAATCTTAATGTTAAGCCTTTGGTTTACAGATCTTAATGTTGGCCTTTGGCCCGGTCATCACGGTTTTTGATTCGGAGTATATGCATGAAACTAAAACTGCAAACAAGAGAGAAGCTCCGCCTTAGGGAGAGATCTGTTCACCAGACAAACCTGAACGGCCTCATGATCACAGTCACGCACACTCAGACAGACAGACTCAGAGACACAAAGACACACAGACACTCAGACACACAGACACACAGACACAGACAGACAGACAGACGGCAGCGGCCACGACCTCGAGGATCAAGGTCTTTCCACTTTCCCGCCGCTATTTTTACCCGACACGCTCCGTGAATGGACCCACGATGGCCGAAATAGAAAAGAGCAGATCAAAATTGAATGTCTGATGAAAGAAGCGGTGAGGATAATGATACGTAGTAGATTAAGGTCGGTGCTGATGTTTTGGGTGTTACGTTAGGTCCAGCAGGTTTGTAAGATTGCTGTTCCGTTGCGGGCTACTTACAAACCGTGTTAGCTTACTCCTATGAATTTTTAAGTCTGAAAGATTGTGATATTGTTTATTTGGTGCTCTATCACGCTTAAACTACTGAAGCAGTTGAGCTGATATTTTTGAAGTTATTTTTTACCCTTGAGGGACACAGGCATAACCACGTTCTCAAAACCCCCTTGGACTACACTCTGTGGGTTTCTAAGGTCCATGTACATTATCCATTTGACCCGTGCGAAAAATGGGTACACTTAAATACGAGCTGTTTCGGTGCAAAGTATCATATCGGTTTGAAATGGTATCTGATTTGCCGTATCTTGATGCTTGGGCACGATATAGCTACTGCTTCTGATTATTTTTTAGCATAAAACACTTGCACTTATTATACATGACTTACCATGTATGTCTTATTATCATTGCACTTATGATACATTGGAAAATGTTCTCAAGTCAGTTGGAGCAGAGTGAAAGGGCATTTTTCTAAAAACATAGTTTCTTAAGTTTTTTAAATAAATTGAAGTCGATATATTTCCCGAACCACCAGGGAGTGGTGTATCCATCCATTCATCTGTGGATATATGGAGGCATAATAATCACATAGTCAGTGGTAATATCTTGCAAAGCTATTTAAGTATATTGTCTTTGTTATTTTGAGTTTGTGTGTGTTTTTACCAAGTCAAATATTGTTAATTTAAACTTAAATGAAGTCTGAACTTTAGAGGTCTTTAGAGCTTGTTTCTAAGAAAAATCACGATTTTTTAAGGAAATTTACGATTTTACTACGCAGAATCTACGCAAATACTTAAATTTCCAACCTAATTAAGTCTTTAATTCATCTCGGAATACTGTGTTCTGTAATCCCTTAAGTTTATTCTACAGCTCCACCTCTGCACTAACAAAGTATGACTTTACAGATCAAATCAAATGACGTAACCCAGCCCTCATATAATAATAATGTTAACTTTAGCATTGACCCTGGACCACATCATTGCCTCGTCCTGTAATGTCAGTACCCGTACACTGAGGAAAGGTCTCCATTCACACGTTGCTGCTGCAGCCTGCGGTCGGACGGAGGTGTCAGATCAGTTACCTTTTTTCGCACCTCCACAGCCACAGAACATGGCATCGATATTTTATATAAAGTTATCAATTAAACTTGCCGACCGATATTCGTTTCACGTACCCTGGGAGTTTTCTGATTATTTTATTTTATTTTTTTTTTTGAGGACGCAAAATTAGATTCTATTTCAGATTGTTGAATTACGGACTTAAATTAATCGTTGGATGTGTGAGAGCAGATTGTACTTCATTATTGTGAGTGAAATTGTTCTAAGAGCTGAAAAAGTTAAATCTGTCTGAATACTTCCATCGTTGCAATCAATGAAAACCACAACCGTTTTTCTTGGAAGTATCTTTCTTGTAAACTACACAGGTCACCCTGTTTTTTGACCGCTAAAAACGCAATGGTCCGAATTTAATGTCGTTATAAACTATGTGGTGCTTTTTATACTTGCTAATAATTTTTTTTCAAAATAAGTTCTTAGAAATGTCAGTAATTGATCAAGGTTAAGTAACTAATTAAGTTATTTACTTTAAGCCTTTTATTACTTGTTTTATTATACCTATACTAGCAATGTAGCCGTGAATTGCTTGGTTTTACGATTTCAACCTCAAAAATGTTATTCCTCTAAAATACACGATGATTACTGGTGTCATTTTTAGCATTGATTAGGCCTAATCTGTTTTAACGACAGAATGATGTATTTTATGGCTCATAAAAATAATATTACTTCTGCACTATGCAATATCTTTTAATAGCTCGAGTCATTAGCGGAAGTCATTAATCTTAGATGATCCGTTCTGAGGTTATCGCTTGTACAGGATTGAATGAGATAATTACTGAAAATGTTTGTTTAAAAACATCACTTCTTATAAGGGTGGGTTTCGGAGATCGGTATTAGCTAATTCTGGAGTTAGTTAATACGAGAATTAAGATAATACTCGCATGAAAAATCGGGTTTCGGAGATCCGAATTAACTTCCTTAATTCTCGTATTAGGGTAGTTCGGTATTAAAGTTACTACTCGACTTACTTCTGAACTAAGGAGGGAATCGCGGGGAATTTCATGTTTTGGGTAGTGGTACGAATCAAGGCCGAAGAGAGGGGCTCCGCTATTGCATTGTTTTGCTTGTCCGGAAGGGGGTAAGGGTGTTGGGACGTTGACCGCGCGCATCTATACCGATAACTTATCACCTGTTTGACCGTTTTTCCAACTATGAAAAATGAGTATGACTATTATTACTAATTTTCCTGTTTTTTTTTCTTTATGACTATACCATGTACGATATGAAAGGGTCACCAAATAACTTAGCGGATGACCCAAAAGCAGCCGTGGTATTATAAAAATAACAAATTTCATCCGGCGGTTGTTTGAATTTTATTAGTGATATGAATCATGTCAAGATATAAAAATGTAATTCTCTGCAAGGATAATTTCTTCGAATTTCGCATACTGTGCTGAATTCATACAGTGCAAAAAATTTTGTTGACAACCAAAACTCCTGTCAATAAGTCCATTGCGAGTTAAACCTCTGATATTGACATTGAAAAGCCGTAACAAAATTATTTCACACGCTACAGTGTTTTCAAGGAAAAAAAGGCATTCATTAAGGCCGAAAACTTGAAAAGAATTTATGTTTAGAGAAAAAGAAAAAGTTTTGGCCTACTGAAAAAAGATTGTACCCCCATTGTAGCAGACCTGCATACTCAGCGAATTTCAAATTCAAAAGTGCGTATTTCAATCCAATATAGCGATATTTATTTGACATGTTTTTGTAAGCTCCACAAGAATAACATGAGGAATGAGTATGCAGGTTTGCTGCAGCAGGTATGTTAAAACTGGGTAGTTTTAATCATTCAATATTTAACAAATCTGAACTAGAAGAAGCCATATACCAAGTTTTATTGAGATATGTTGAGGAGTAAGCGAGATATAGAATGTTATTTATTTCCCTTTAGGTTAGCATTGGGACAACGTACTGTGTTTACCACTTTCAATATCTCGGTAACCAATGGACATAGAGCAGTGATTCAAATATTAAAGTGTTTGTTTTAGCTGAATTCAATAATGCTAAAGAATATTGAATTATTTTTCTATGTAAAAAACATTTTTGGGAGGGATTATCCCCCTTAACCGGTAGTCCAATGGGCTGGTACATACATATACAGGGTGTCCGGAAATTATGGTAAAATATTTTAGTATATGATAGTCGAGGTAAAAATAAGAAAAAAGTTCATATAAATATAGGTCCTAAAGTACTTCGTTTTCCGTCTGTGTTTCTGTTTGTGATTTTCACATATTTAATCATATCTCACGAACCTCTTAACATATAAACTTCAAACTTGGTTCATGGATTACCACTATTAAGAACTATTAACAACTATTAACAACTATTTTTGTGTGAAGTATCAAATTTCTACTTTGTACTATTTCAAAATGGCGACTGTTTTTTTATTTTCAAAAATAAATATCTTAAAACTGCAAATTGTAGAAAAAATATACAAGAGACAAAAAAGTTGAGAAATTTAATCCAATTAACGCTGATGTTAAGATTATAATGATCTGACAACTAATAATGAAGAAATTTTAAATCCGAATGAAAATATGCAAATTTCAGAGGGTATGTTCTAAAGAACCATGTTTTTATTCAGAAAAGTTAAAAGTTCTCCGTTATTGTCCGATCATCATAATCTTAATATTGGCGTTAATTGGATTAAATATCGCAACTTTTTTGTCTCTTGTAAAGTTTTTTAAAATTTGCGTTTTTTTTTAAATATTTCGCTTTGAAAATAAAAACACTCGCCGTTTTGAAATGGTACAAAGTATAAAGTTGATACCTACTTCTTACAAAAATAGTTCTGAATAGAGGTTATCCATGTGCCAAGTTTGAAGTTTGTACGTTAAGAGGTTTGTAAGTTAGGAATAAATATGTACAAATCACAATCAGACACACATACGGAAAACGAAGTACTGTAGGACCTATGTTCATATAAACTTTTTTCTTATATTTATCTCTACTACCACATACTAAAACATTTAACCATAATTTCCGGACACCCTGTATATGTAAATGAATGTGTATGAAAATGAACGGATGGTGTTTTTTTTTTTTTTTTTTGCTTCTGGGGGCCCCAAAACGAAAATTTATCATGGTCTCGGTCTTAGATCTTACCATGAGTAGGGCCTGCTACGATAATAGCTTCTTACCTATAGTGGAAATTCGCTAATACTGAACTTAATCCTGCCCACCTCCAGGATTAAGTCGTGAAGTAAAATGCTCAAAAATAATACTCGAATTATGCTTTATTTGCCCAGTTCTGGATTAAATATTGACTCCGAAACCCGAAAGAATAAATTTTTAATACGAGGATTACGTTCTTCTTGACTCCGAAACCCGCGAGAATAAGTCCGGTATTATCCCTCCCGAGATAATACTCGAATTAAAGATAATACTGGAGTTAAGCAATCCATGAGCTCGGAAACCCGATTTCTGTAGTTCTAGATTAAGAACCGGTTTGAACTGGTATTTAGTTCGAGAGTAGACTTAATACCGATCTCCGAAACCCACCCTTAATATCTTTTAGTGCAATTTTAGCAGTTTCGTGACTGGCCGCTCGGACTTAATTGACACATAATATTCTAAAATTGATTGTTAACACAGAAATAGTCCGCGAATATTATTTGATACATTGTAAAATTATACCAGGATTTATTTGTGCATTAGTAAATTTCACCTTGAAAATTATTGAACGTTAATTAATAATGTTATTTTTTCTTTGATTTATTCTTTTCCACTTTAACAACTCGCTGATTAAAAGTTTTGAGTTGTTGATGTTGATATTTCTGTTGAGATAAAATGTCTGCTCATACAGTTAAATCAATCACCTTCAAAATTAACAGGGAGAATAATAAATAAATTAAGAAATAAGTTAAAGTAACAAAAAATGTACAGTAATCATGCTGTCGCCTGACAACACATCTATATTCGTAATCTTTATTTTTCGTCTTCGCCGTCGCGATTAATTATTTTTTCTTCCAACAATTAATGCTACAAAAAAAATTTAGATATGTTACTTCATTGGACCAACAAGGACTTCCCGCATAGCTTTTTACATTTCATTCCATGCAAAACCCAACTTCTTAGATTTGATTTTTTGCCAGCAGATATATTTTATTTACATGCAATGTTTTTCCGCACCGCGACGTTTAGTTGCCGAGCTCTTTGATATAAAAATACACATTCCTAGAATACTTACTTAATCATCTAGCTGCCCCACAAAACTCTTTGAGGAAAAGGTAAATAGGTTTAGAATTATAATACTTCAATTTTTATTTTCACTGACAATTCCTCTTTATTGTTTCAGACGAGCAAGAACGTGTTCAAAAGAAGACTTTTGTAAACTGGATCAATTCATACCTCTCTAAGGTAAGTGAATCGACTTTAAAATTGCTTAGTTACCTTACCTTTATGCTCAGGGCCTTTTACGTGTCAATTTGTTTTACTTTACAATATGATCTTATAGTTGATTAATTACTCAAACAACTATTAAATAATAATTTCGCCAGCAGTGCACTCAATCATTCGCCCTATTGGTACACCTAATAATAGTAACCTTGAAGCTTCTTCTGATTCTAAGTTTACTTTAAATCTTAAGAAAGGCAAACAATCAGCTGATGTTTAAAACTGACGAGCGCGAGCTAATGTACCTTATCAGACAACAGGTGTTCGCGTCTATATTTATCCGACCCAGTTATGAGTCTGAGTCTCGTGACTGTGTTTTCACACTTCCTCTAATCTCGGCTCTCGAAACGGAAAAGAGCAACAGACAAACAAGTATTGACACGTTCCTTTCATCTTTGCCGTCAGCTCTGACGCATGTCATTCGCTCCGAGTGATGAGAACATCGAATACTTTTCATTATCGAATAGGGACTAGTCGATTACTTTCGAACATCGACTAGTCTAGTCGTTTCAACTAGTCGAACGAACAAAAACCGGTAAAAATACCTGGTGGCTATTCGATGAAGTTGCCGACAAGTCGGTTGAAACGATAATACCCCCGTTGCAGCAGACCTGCACACTCAGTGGATTTCAAGTTCAAAACAACATATTTCAATACAACAAAGCGAAATTTTACGGGTTGGTAAGGTCCATAAGAATAACATGGGGAATGGAAATGTCGGTTTGCTGCAATGGGTACGTTAAAACTGGGTGGTTTTATTAATTCATTATTTAGTAGGTCTGAACTGGAAGAAGCTATACCAAGTTTTATCAAGATATGTTGAGAAATAACCGAGATATAGAATTTAACTTATTTCCCATAAGGTTAACATTGGGACAACGTACTGTGTTTACCTCTTTCAATACCTCGGTAACCAATGGACATAGAGCAGTGATTTAAATTACTAAATTGTTTGATTTTTTAGCTTAATTCAATGGTGCTAACAAAAATCGAATTATTTCTATTTTTCTATGTTAAAAACTCCAAAACCTTTTTTTGGGGTTTATCCTCCCCTACCCCCCCTTCCGATGGTCCGATCGGGCTGATTTTCGAACTCATCCGAATAATAACTACTTTACATGACTGTGCCAAATTTCATTCCAATCGGACCACTTTTGTGAGCGCTATCGAGCTTACAGACACACACACACACACATATACATAGAAATACACATACACATATTTCGTATATAGAAATTTTGAACGAATGGTGTTTTTCGCTTCTGGGGGCCCCAAAACGAAAAGTTATCATAGTCTTGGGCTTAGTCTTACCATGAGACCTACGGTAATAGCTTCTTCCCTATAGGGGAAATTCGATAAAATATCGACTATTTAAAATAATCGATCAGAAATTTCGACTAGATGACGATCTAGTCGATAAAACCACTAGTCGACTATCACTATCTCATTCGCTACATAATACATTCATTATCAATCGTTACATGGCTTTTATACAGTTTTATACAGTTTGTTCTATGGTAATTTTGTAAAAGCAAGAAGATTGTTATTAGGAATCTTTTCTCTTTTTCTGGCGTCCAAAATAAATTACTAAATCAGGTCTGTGTCCTCCAAGAATCGTCTATGTTGCCAGGTGTCCTGTAGTTGATGGAAAATCACAATTAAAATTATTCAGTTTAAGTGGACAGTTTTAAAAATAATAATGTTCGTTATTTACCTTCCTGATTAAGGTCTTTGGTTTGTCTTCAATTCTCCTCTTCATGAAAATTGATCTGTGTTCATAAATAAGGGGCCCCTTTATGATTATTATTTCCTCTTCTTGTGGTATTGCTTACTGGCAATAATTTAATTTAAAATATATTACTTCAGGAATCTTGAGACACTGTACTTTGAGGAATTATACCTAAGCTCTGTCTCTGTTGAACAAAGTTTACTGACATCTTGAAAATAAATTAATAATTACATGACACAGAGTCATCCACGGCTCCTAATCCTATAAACGAGAACGATTTATGGGTAATACTGGCACTATAAAATATGGTAGTATTACGTAATTGTCTAACAATAGTAAACTCATAACATTTTATGACAAGGAGATTACACGAACCATCGGCTCCATGACAGGTATTCACCGAATGTTATTACCCATGGTTTATCATCTGTTATGCCCCTATCTCAGGAGATTTATGTCCTGTGGTGCCTCGCGTGTGCCATATACTGTCATTCTTTTCCTTTATACCTTCGGAACAGTCAGCGATTTATTTATCTGTTTTTTTGCTCTAGTTCGTGCGAGTAAACGAAATACGATGGGTTAGCAAGATTGAAATGAGATCTTTCATTTTAAGTAATTATGACTACTTTCTAATTTTATGCAATGATTTTTGCTTCGTGTTGTTGATTAATTTGTAATTTCCATCATTTGCAAAAATATTTTATTCCACTTTTTAAATTCAAAAAGTAAAGATTTTGATCTGAAATCGGAGCACGTTTTCAAAGTGCAAACTTAGATTCCTTTTTCCTTTTTTCAACTTATTAATGTCATTTTGTCACATTTCATAGAGTACCCCCTTATGACGGAAATTGCAATAATGTGAAAATTAAGCATTATAATACAATTTCACTATAATGTTTGTTGGTAAATCGATCAAAATCTGAAAGAAAGTAGGTTTAGTAATGTTCATTTATATTTTTAAAGCATGTTTGGGCGTTAACACGTAAACCTTGTAGGGAACAATTAATTTTTATACTGGATGCGCCGGATTGGTGTATCAATCTTTATATCATAAACTTGGAGTCGAAGCATTAGCCCCTCAATCTACATAGGTTAATAGAACATTAATGGTCAATCAATCATGCAATTAAAAGAACATTTTGAAAATGAATTTCGGAATTCACATGCCTTAATACCTGAAAATATTTAATTAGATTAACTATAAAAACTTTACAGAACAAATCGTTTTTATTTATTCGTAATAATTCCATCTCAGGGATGCATAATGAAAGTTGTATTGTAACAACAAACAGTTGGGCCGAGCACAGTCATCATCAATGAGATTGGACCGTTTAGACATATGTACCCACTTGACCGGAATATAACACATGTGTCACTCGAATGACTTAGTTCACTTACAATATTGAACCTTTCAATCAATACTGTACATCAGATTCTGTAGGATAATATTAAATAAATAAATTGTGTAGTTATTACCTACATGTGGAGCTAAATCGATTGAAACTCTTTTTTTTAATTTTGTAATTGTAGATTGATATTGATTTAACTTAGTTTCTTTTATGACAGGTAGTAGTAGATTTTATGTACAAACAGAAACTTCGTTTGTACCATGTAATTGCAACATAGTGCTAACAGTTTACCCAAGATGAATAGAACAAACATACTCCTTTCTTGCAGCGTCTTATTTTAACGACAGTTGAGGTATTTCTATTATTTATGGACGTTTCCAAATTATTGCAGGAAAAGCCTCAACATTAGCATTCATTTACAAGGATATTTTATGTATGACATTCATTTACTTTTCCAAAGAAACAGGCCTATCATTTTCTTAATTCTTTTTGACCACATATAATATGCTATATAATGCTTTGTTTATGTGTCAAAGACCAGTTGTTTAAAAATATGAATACAATATGTGTCAATTGAAAAGGGTAACTCTACGCTTACACTGTCTAAATATTTCATTCATTTTCATTTTCACATACAGTAAATGTTTTTCATAAATTTTCATTGAACACGTAAAAGCTGATTATTAGACAATAATTCTGTTATAGACAATAATACTTTTGGGACATCACTTTCACCTACTCTGTGAAATACCCAACCTCTCTTCCATACCGCCCAATAATCGTATGTAAATATAAGTGTAGTCACACACTGACGTCACCTGTAGGCCTCAAGTGGCCACTTGGCCCAAAATTTGACAATTAGCTCTCCGGATCCATGACTCACTTTCAGCCTCTTGTCGGAATACTAATAGGCTAATACTCCATATGTCGTATGTCTGGAGATAACGACAACATCATCGGACTAGTCTTGCCTGTTTGAATTATAATGTTTGGAAATTTACATTTGAGAAAGTCTGGGAACTCAATGAGCTCAAAATTTTACTTTGGGTGGAGTTAGAAGTGAACATTCGGTACGGTTGGATTTTGTTGGGTTTGTTTGGTTAAAGGGATCTAGTAAAGGGTCGACAGTGTTGAGGGTTAGTTTTTAGATAGGAGAAGGCTGAAGTTGAAAACCGGGTAGGCGTATAAAAAATGAGGTTTAACCCTTTCGTCTCAGCGGTGTTACTTGGTACAGATACTACCGCAAATTTCAGCTTAATGTCCATATCTCTATCTCTATCTATATCTATATCTGTCCATGAACTATAATATATAAGAGAGAGGGGGTTTTCTATCGGAACCCCCTAAACGATACGTCCTACAGAGCTGAAATTTTGCATATGTGATGCTCTTCTTGGGTCCTAGATGCGTACTAAGCAACGATTTTACAAAACTCCCTTAGGTTTATGCCCTACAGTACTTCTAAGTTTCAATGTTAAACTATAGGGAAACGTATAATGTTGGCAACCTAAGGAGTGAAATAAATTCCCAAGTCCAATGAAGATTTTCTGTTTTTCCACGGGTAAAACCGGTATGATCAGCTAGTTAACAATAACATAAGACAAGGTAAATACAATCACCAATGTCTCCATACAGCCACTGTTAACTTATGTTACATTTGGAAGAGAGTGGAAACCCTCGCATGGGCATTGACTTTATTGGTTTCTATAAACCACAGGTGTCCTTGCCTGTTGTCCCCTGGACAAAATTAGGAAGGTGTATAGAGAAATTAATATCGAAATTGCACTCTGTAGCAGTCTTTATGATTTGATTTACCTCACTTTTCCTTCGATATTAGATGAAAACATCAACAATTTATACCTTCAGTTTCATTTTAAAGAAATTAATTTGATTTACTGCCCTGTCAACCTTTAGAACCTTTACTAATTCAGAACTTTTGGAATTGAACACCTTTGAATAAAATATTCAACCAAAAATTGCAATATGTTTACTAATTATATAATTTTTATAATAAAACTTGCTGAAAGGCAAAACGAAAAAAAATGCGTTTAGAAATTTAAGGTACATGTTAATAGATTTGATTGAGATTAAGTACTATTTTTATGTAATATTAGCATAAGGTAGTATTAAGGTAATATTAGCATATGTTATAAGCATAGGCCTACAGGTAATCAAGCAGTGTAAAAGGAGTTAAGTTGATCATCAACTATATACATTTACTTTATATAGAAATGCAGAACCATTGATTATAAAGTCAATGACGGAACTGTTTTTTTGTGTTTCAAAAACAACTTTTTACATTCTTAATGGATTTAGACGTCGTGATGGTGTAAATCGCAGTAATTTGAAGAAATCGTGTTAAACTTTAATAAGAAATATGTAGTTAGTCATAATACATATACAAGCATTATGTATATCATTCAAATGCCGTATTTAATGCCATTTAATTTTACTTTTGATTGCCTTTATATTTTACCACTGAGATTAATGGTTTCAGAATCGATAGTTACCACTATAAAATGAAGCTGTACAATTTCTATATAATTTAAAAACTTGTTCGAAATTCAAACATTTCTATATTATTTTGATCACTCGCGAAACTCCTAAAGGTTATTTTCAGCTCCAACTCGTCACGCATCGACAGACAGAGCTATTTGCGGAATACAGACAGTGGTTGTAATAGCAGTTGCGGTCTAGGATTACGTTTGAACGTTAACGTTTAGTAGAGACTGAACACGACATCGGCGCTGGTACACGGATACAATGAACATAATGAACATAATGCCTGCATGCACGCCACACTACGACGCTAGGCTACTAGTCCTGTCGTGTACGTATAGGGAAGGCAATTTTTTTTAATATCGATTTATTGATCTTTTGATGTATGGAAACCTTTAGTATCGATACATACGATATATCGGGAGAAAAATATTGATATTTCCGATATCAAAATAACTATATTTTTGGAGAAAAATATCTCAATTTTGCAAGTTCAGAGAGGGATTGAACTATTATCAGAAATGGGGTTTGCCACTACGCAACTCAAGATATTTTTTTTATCTAGGGGAGATTTCAAACCGGAAATTTACCATGCTGTACACATTTTCATAGTCTGTTCCCTATTACAAAATGGGTTTTACAAGTACTAGTTACAAATTACGATTAACAAGACACTAACAAATTTTACTTGATGCACACTAAAACTATGGAAAATATTAGTGATGGTTTTACAGATTAATATTAATTTATTAATATCGTTTGGGAGTAATGCCCTATAGAAACAGCCTCAACAAATACTAACCTATTTGTCATCAAAACCCTGTTTCCTTGAGTCGATATGACACCTAAATATTTCAATAATATACCTGACAATATTAGAGCAATACGGTCTCTTCCACTTTTTTGTAAAAAATTAAAAGAATGGCTTTTAAGTAACGAGGACATTTCATTTCTAAGTAATGTGTTATCTTAGGTTCCTATTATCAGTCTACTTATGTTCTTTCCTTTTTCCCCCTCATTATCTAAAATATTTTTATTATTATTGTAATATTTTGCATTTAAATTGCTGATCCATTTCAATTTATTTTATATATTCTTATAATTTTACAAACATTACAGATGGCGTCTAAATGCTGTTTTCACACTGAAGCTAGACTCGATATTTATGTTGTTTTCGCCTTATTTTTTATTTTATTAAAACTGGCCACGCAACTTGCTATTGTGGTCAGTAAATTTCCAAGTTTGTTTCATGTTATTTATGTATTTTTATTTGTGGAAATAAATTTCACTTATTCATTTATTCATATGTACCGGAAAAGAAATATCGATACACCGATAATATCGAAACAAAAACATCGACAGCGAGCGATGTTTTTTGAAACAATATTTCGAGCGAGCTCCTTACCACTATTATATTGTCAGTGCTCTCCGCAATATAATACTTTAGCACGTTATAGCGTTATAGCCCTTCAAAAAGAGTTTTTATTGGGTTTGTTCCTGAAAATCACTTCAATGAAGATTTTAATGGCGTGCACTCACTAGAGCAAACGTTTTTCTTGTTCTCAAATAAAATCAATAACAAGTGTCACACTTTTGTTGTAGAAGAAATCAAACAAAAATAAAGCAAACCAGAGTAGTCTAGACCAGTTAGTAGCGCACTGACAGCACATAACTTGTTATATTTGCCTCTTCCGAAACGTTAAAATGGTGTACGTATATTTTGCCAAATTGTTGATCAAAGTTTTAATTATAAATGTAGCAACTCAATTATAACATAAGTCTTGTGTTTTGTATGTATTGCCTTGTGCGTTTTATGTGTTTGCATTAATTTGGTTATAACTTTAGCATATACTGCTCTCTCATGTAAAGTTGTACCAATCTGAGGTTGTACTTAATTTGTAACCAGTTATTTGTTTGCATCCGGATGTGAAATCTATGTCGCTGTTCTGGCATAATAATTTCTTCCAGAGTCGATTTGGAGGCGACTAATGTGGTTTATATTACATATTTTAATTTTGAATTATAAACTTTTTAAATAGTTTAGCATCCCTTTCATTCCATAGGCCTTTAGTTGTAAATAATAAATTTAAAAAATTATACAACAATTTACTCGACAAATGATTTTAATGTGAACCTTTCTCAGATACAGTAACATAGAATATTGATTGACTATGTATGAATGTTAAACTATATAAACAAGAACATCTCGAGTTATCTTTTATCCCATCGTAAGAGAGGGTGTAATAGAATAAATATCTGAACCCTTTTCGACTCTGCTCGGTTCCGATGATGTTGTGCCTCAGGCGACTCGGGTTGGGCACAAAGTCCTTGATCGGACGGATTACCCATGCCTTTGATCTGGTATATCATGCATGCCTTGGACGATATTACTCGCTTGTCTTGTGTCCTATGTGCGGGGTTAATTGATAATAATACTAATCCGCCTATACTGATAAATATATATCAATATATTTATTTTTAATAAAGGAAACCAACAAATTTGCATGTATTAGACCATTTTTTAATTATTAACGACTTTCATTTCAACTACCACTGTCTAAAATCTAAATACACCACCGTAGATTCATTACGAGTCTCCTTAGCTAGGAGTTTCAGAGTTAAAACTGGTCGTATATATGATTCTCTTTATTCATGAGTGTTCTTTAAGGGTGGAAATTCCTTCTGCAATTCGCACAGAATAAATCCAAATTAAGTGATTGATCTTACGATCATTGAACGAAGCGAGGCGTTAAAATAAAGCAATTGTTTAAGTGCTCTCAGAAAACTTCCGAGTTAGCCCAAATACAGGGTGTTTTTTTAAAAACGCAACCCAAAACTTTATTTTATCAGTGAAAGATTATTTTCCCCAAGATCCCCGGATTTGAACCCATTATATTATTTTCTTTAGGGATACATAAAAAGTAAAGCCTATAAAAAAATGCACAAGATGATCAGCTCCTCAAAATGAACACAAAAAATTTAATGCAAGAAATTCAAAGAGGTACCTTGTAACACGCGTTCGGGAATTTGATGGAGAGAGCACCACTTGATACAAATGCCAATGGCGGATTGTTTAAACTCATAATGGAAACTTTATGTAATCAAACTTTAAGTTGTATAAAATGTAAAGATCTACAAAACAATACTCACTTCATATTAATATGTGCATTATCAATCTCAAACATGGGTTGCGTTTTAAAAAACACCCTGTATTTATAACGAACTGAAAATAAGATTACATACCTTGTGGACTGGCATCAATTCAATGTACAAATAAAATCCTTCTTATTTCTACATTGAATTGATGGCAGTCTACAAGGTATGTAACCTTATTTTTAGTTGATAAACTCAATTCAGGAGGCAAACAACCATGAATTTATTACGAAGGTAAAAAGAGTCATTATAATTTTGGACCTAACAGCGAAAACTGTATAGTCTGGGTCAAATAACGTGGTCTACACCATCCGTTACCCCAAACTAAAATTAACATCAGTCTTTTGGGCGGACTAAGACTGTCATGTTGTGACTGGGGCTGTAGGTACTGAATTCAAAACGTTGATAAAACTAGACTTAATACAACTTTAGAATAAATGTAGTTTGTCGCTTTCACAACGTAATTTGGTGGTGATTAAGTTTCCGAAAATGGCGCCTGTAAAAGAAATCGCTGAGCGGTTGCCGCCATCAGCTGACAGATCAGCTGAGAGCGGCGAATCTGGCGGGAACCATCAGTTCTTTGGCCACCTTGCAAGTCATCCTGCAAGTGGGATGGTCGTCAAGTGGATGGCTATTACGATTCCGAACAGTACTAGCTGTCGAGAGATAATTATAGTTGCTGTTATACTCCGTTATACATTTAGTTAGTGACAAACAGAAAAATACTAGTAAAAGTATGATTGTTGTTTATTGGATTCACTCTCAGAAAAATTTGTTTTACTTGTGTAGAATCAGCAAGTAATTGAAATATTTATAAACATAATCTTTGGAATTCAGGATTTTTGGGTTATTAGGCCTTATTTGTTAAAGTTTGAGTTAAATCTTTGTTAGTGTTCATAAACTTCAAGATGCGTCAAAAATTTCTTAAACTTTTTATAGTTAGAAAATTAATATTCAGTATCGCTATTATTTGCGCCATAAAGGGTATTTTATTCCTGTCTTACTTGAGAACCATTACATGTATAATTGAGCCATCTGTGGATTATTCAACATCAAGCTGGTAGTTCTCTTACAACCTTGAACTCTTCGTAATTCCTGGAATCCCGATGGCTTAAACGACCTCATATCAGCTTTATAGGTGATGTTTTGGATGTTGTGTTTTTTGCGAACCCCCAAAACGCGTCGTAAAGAGTCGCTTTATCGCTGCCGCAAGTCGTTATTTGCCGGCGTAAAATTCGAGTTTATTGAGCCATATAATTTGGAAATGGTTTCACTGCTGTCCGCTTTTGGTCGACGGCAGGGCAGATTTCTGTGTGGCTGTAAATAACTGATAGAAATACTGTATTTTAGGTTTTAAGTACACTTCTCGCACCGCATTAACCTCGTACAGGCGCATCGCAAGGTCCAATGTTTTTTTTAACTCTGAGCACCCTGAGCACTTTTTTGCGGCAAGGAGCTTATGGAATTAAACAATAAAATAACTTTATGAAAACATTTATAGCTAAATCGTATTGCTAATTTAATTGTACCTTCCGCACAATCTAATTCCACAAAGCTTGAAAAATGTCACTTTTAATTAACTATGTATGCAAGGAGTTCAACTCAGTTTGTCAACTTTAACCCAATGTAGCTTCTCTCTCATTACTAAAAGACGCATGTTTTTAAAAAAATATTTACATCGTCCGGTAAAACAGCACTTACCGGTCTAGTAACGTAATATACTACAACACAAAGTACTCTTCAACAACATTATGGTATATTCATGATTTTTATTCATTCTGAGAACCGGAGGCACTACGTAGGTGACCCCACGCGGAGCGGTTTTTGAGCAAATCTCCGCTAGCAGCCTTTTTAATTAAAAGCCTTTCGGCCATAGGAGTGGTGCGACCTTGTACGGTTGAATTTTGTAGCAACCGATTATCTGTTGCATGGCCCATTGGCCCTGTTACCCGTGTTGCCGGGGGTCTGAACTTCGTGTGCTTCGCAGAACTTGTTAAATTGTTTGCATTCTAAACAGTTCGTGGAGCACGTCTTCGGTTTCGACCACTCCAAGGCCGCAGTTCGCCCAAGGAGAGTATCGTGTTGCAATGATCTCCGAGAGTAATATAATAATGTAGAAATGCGGTTACAGTACGTAATTTTTATGAAAAAAAAACTAGCTGACAGAGGCGGATTTGGAAATTTGCCGCCCCTGGGCTATCCAGATTTTGCCGCCCCCTCCTCCCCACGAACACATGCCATATGTTGCATCCCATTGTATTCCCATCAAAACGAAATTTCGGGCAGATTCCGCAAGGCAAGAGAGCGCTAAATGAATAGAGGGATTTGTTTCCTTGACTTTTAGCAAGCCGCGCGGCAAGTCTGTCTCATTCCCTCAACTTAGCCTGTTTATATTAGGCGGGTTGCTCGCGCAGGAGATCGGGTGTTGCGAGGAAGCCGCGACCGTCCACTTAGTGCGAACACTAAATACGTCGCTGATACAGACACTAACACATTGTTATTTCTGCAGCGCTACTGCAAGCCGCTATACACGTGATCACCCGCGCGAGTAACCCACCTGTTGTAAACGGGCCTTTACCGCACTGTCTCTTTTGATCTTTCTAGTATCGTAACTAGCAGCACCGCAAGGTACACGAGGCGTTCACATCAAGCTTGTCAAATTGCACTACAACTGAACTGAACTCAACATGAGCGGCGACCGCGGCGCAGAGCGCGTGGTTGGTCGGAAAGGGGTAGCAACCCAGCAAACTCACCTGACGGCGCCGGCGGGTGCGGCGACTTCAAACAATACCGCCTTCCGCTTCGAGCGCCACTACTAAACCAGAGCTGACGGCTGACAGTTTGCGGGCAAACTAGATCACGTCTCGGAATCCCGTGATCTTTTTTCGGGAGTACTTGTGACAAAAAATACATATTTTACAACTACTAATGTAAGTGCAAAGTGAATTGTTTTTGTTTGCACTTTTTAATTTTTCTTTCCTTCTAAAATTTGCCGCCCCCCAAATTCTGCCGCCCTGGGCTATAGCCCTTTAAGCCCATATGTAAATCCAGCCCTGCTAGCTGATAACCCCGGCTTTGCTTGGGAGATGATTTTTTTCTTGTCGTATTCTTGTTGTTTCTTTGTGCAGCATTCTGTTAGTAACCATAGTAGGTCTAGCTATTTCTAATGGTAACGGTAGCAACGATTCAAAGCACTTCCAAAATCCTTGACATAGGTCTTTTGGGACGATCCTGGGCCCAAGTCCTTAAAGATACCAAAACCAAACCACCATGGTGCGCATTAAGAGATTCCAAGCTTTAATTTGACACCAAGATCAAGTATCTACGACATGTAGTTTTGGCAGTAGCCCGAAATATACCAACACACAACTCTTTATATATATATTGATTCATGTAAGAAAAATTCATATTAAGAGAGCGAAGCGAATGAAAATAGTTAAAAAAATAATAATAGCATTAAAGTTTTTAAGATTTAGGGTACACGTACACATTTTAATTTGGATCGGATCATCTATACATTTTATATAAATGCACACTAAATAATTTAGAAACTTTACACTTATAATCATCGCGTTAACCTCATGAAAATAAGTGTTAGTATATTATAATGTTCCTATACACAAGGCTGTAGTTACCATAAACTTTTATTACCACCGTACAGTGTTATTTTCATACACAACAATAAGATCTCATTAACTATAAGAGATACAAGGAAGGTTATGTTTGTAAAGTACAAACTCCTTTCTTGTCCTTTATTTGTTTCTTGTACGATGTCCCATATAACATACACATTATTTTAGCTAAAATCAGAATAAATGTTTTACTAAAGTTAAGACAAAAATCAGGCATGAATTTGAATAAAATTAAGTTCTCTCGAAGTGATCTACAAAACGCACGGTGAAAGAGTTAGTTGAAAGAGAAATTGCGGTTTGAGGCAGAAGTTAAGTATTTGGTCACGAACGGTGGAATTTAACAGACACTTCTCTCTCTTACTCTACCTCTCTTTTCTGCTGATTGGTTTATAACTCTCCAATAGTTCTTAGGTTTCTTGACTGTTATTTCAAAATTCACTTTACAATCATTTAAAAAATTAAAATTTTCACTAAAATTTGTGTATACAATAAAGTAAATTGAACTACAAAGAGGTGTTGGTTTTCTTTAACTTGAAAACGTTAGGTACTGAGCTTCACTTGGATTTGGTCATAAAGAAAGCCTTATTTTCCAGGAATAAATTTAAATAGATTATTCTATCACAGCTTCGCTTGCAAATAATATTTTGATGTTTTGTACAAGTGCTGTCATCTATGGTTAGCCTACTCGTATATTTCAATACTGTTGGTGCATTAATTAAAATCGTGAAGTTTCTGAAGAGTTAGGGGGGGGGGCCTACACGATTAAAAACGTTTGTCTACGGCATAGCGTAAGGAAACAAATTTAAAAAAATGTCTGTAAAAAAGGTCTTTTTCATTACACCATTAGTCCACGAATAGCAGAGAATTAGATAAAAAATATAAAAAATTAAAAATACAGGGTGTTTTTTTAAAAAAAAAACCCAAAACTTTATCAGTGAGGGATTATTCCCCCATGATCCCCGGATTTGACCCCACTATATAATTTTCTTTGGGGATGCCTACGAAATCAATTAACAGGATATTCAGCACCTTAAAACAAACAGTAAATTTAATGCAAGAAATTAAAAAACGTAGGCTACCTTGCAAAAGTGTTCAGGAATTTGATGGAGAGAGCACAACTATGTACAAATGTCAATGGCGGATTGTTTGAACACATAATGTAAACTAAATGCGATCAACTTAAATTATAGGTTGTATAAAATGTAAAAACTGACAAAACAATAGTCATTTCATATTTATATGTGCATTATTCAATCTTAAAAATGGGTTGCATAAAAAAAACACCCTGTATAATATATGCCAGTGTAAATCAGTGTGTCCAACCGACCAACACAGTCAAACATAACCGGCGCCGCAGTGTTGCCAATTATACGGTCAGTAATCTCCACGTAATGACGGATCTGTACTGAATATATATGAGGGTTTCTATCCCACTATCCGTCGACAGATGAATGATTTATATTCTGCACAACCGGTTTTCCTTGACTCTGCTGCGAGGCGCGCTATGATTATTTCAATCGGTTCCCTTACCACAACCGGTGATTTTTCGTAAGCGAATTAATTCGCCGGTTTTTCACATAGGCGGCAGCGGCGGTGGCGGTTGGATCCTTGTAATTTCTTCGCTAATCTTGAGTTTGGTACGCCCGGAAGCTAAAGCGGATCGGTGGGCGCCATGTAAATTATAGGGATCTGTGCGGTTTTATGGAATGGTTTGCTCTTTTGGTTGTTATCGGTGATGGTAATGAAGTGGCGATTTCTCCCAATGTTTGAGGAAAACTGTAATTATTTCATTTGAATCTTAATCTTACTTGAACAGAAAGATTGTTTTCATTAATTCGGATGAAAATTTAAATCTAAGTTCATTTTTAAATGTTTGAACTGATGACCACTGATGATACTTAATTTTTATCAAAGATAGGTACAGTTGGCAAAAGAGTAAATTTCCTTAACTAATAATTAACCGGTCTAAATTCTGAATTAGATTTAAAATAAGCATTTCTGTTTTAAGTCCATCAGATTATAAGTTCTCAAAAGATGTAACCATTTCACAAGGTCCACATTATCGCTATCTACGGTTTTCCCATGGTTGATATAAATCAGGGTTTAGGCAAGGCCAAACGGTGTGGACTTGGGTCAGGGCAGACCCTAAACAACATGCAGTTTTTGCTCAAAATGCAGATCCGATACTCTTATTCGATAAAAGGTTATCTACACTCTTTTTTCAAAACAAAAAAAAACATGTTGGTACAGTGTTATTGTTTTACAATAAAGCATTTTCGTGACGATGAATAATTTTCTATTACAAATTAACTATACTTACCTAAGGGATGCTATAACATCACTGTGTTCATTTTCTTATTTCACAGTTCTCAAATGCTCATAAATTTCGGATCAAGGTTTTGCTGTTGTCAACAATACCGTAACATTACAGACGATACACCATTGTAATTGGGTTAATTACAAAGAAAAAAATATAGTCCAAGCAATGTTAAATTTTTGAGCCAAAAATTTGATTACATGTTACAAAAACTTACCATTCTAGTGAAGAATCTTGACGATACGGAATTTAAAGATACATTTTTCATCCTCTCTTTTCTACTCCTCGTTTCGATGTTTTTTAAATAATACTTCTTATAACCCTGTGCCCTGTATCCTGTACTATATTATAGCCCAGTAGAAGCAAAAATGTTCAATTTCAGGGATAAAAATCTTTAACGTTAAATCACACTCCTGGTGCGATCCTGACGAGTGACGACGAATTTCTAGCTTCAAAACACCCAAAAGCGTGAGCAGTCTCCTTTTCATAATAAAGTCAATGCACGTGTAGGCCGTTTCAAATTATAAGGCCCAGTCCGTCCGTAAGACTAATGTTAATTTTAGCATTGGGCTTATGGACGGCGTGGGCCTTGTGTTTTGATTCGAACTATACCGACGCCGTCTCCAACTCAAAGTAGGTCGCGGGTTCGAATCTTGGCTGCGGATCCTGACAGCTGATGGCTGGGGCGGCGCTCTCAGACGTCGTCGCCGTGGCAATGAAAAAAGGCATTAACTTTCACGAGACTAGCCTGCAAAAACTCTTCAGCTGATTTAACGCTTGATTTCAGAGCGTTGTTTTTCATCCTCAGGCCATATTGAGCTTGACCACGCTTGACCCGCGGCTGGGAAAATAGTTTATTTTCTCTAAAAAATATAAAAAATAAAATAAGTTCTTCTTGTTGTATTGTAGAAAAAAATTCTCTTATTTTATAAAAAAAGTCTTAGGCTTTATCAAAATTTTAATCGAAAAATTATTGGAGAGCTCAGTTTTTCCTTTTGATTTTGATTTGCTTATGAATGGGTTTGGGATTTTTTAATTATTATACTAAAATCGTATTATATCCTTCATTATTAAATAGGTTTGCTACGAAAACGTTAGTTAAAAGTTTCTATGTTTAGTAATGGAGGAAAAATCCTATATACATAGGAATTTTAGTACAAATACAGTACTGTAGTAAAAGCTTAATGGTTTCGTTTTTACAAAATAAAGCTATTCATTGAAAACATTTTATAGCTAAGGTAAAAGAGTAAAGGTGAATACTTTATGATTCACTGCATAGAAAGAACCATGTGGACCATGTGGTCGCATAAAGGTTTTGATCTATTTATAGGCTACTACTTTTAATTTTATACTTTAAGTAAGGCACAGGCGCGACGTACCCCGGGGGTGTATTTTAATTAAGGATAATGCCACTCACAAGATTTTTGGGTTTGCAACAGATAAACTGTTAAAGAAATAATTTTTCAATATGTCTCTTTTTAAATATGATGTGTCCGATTAAATTATAAATATACTCATAAAAATAATCAAACACTTAATTATTAATGTATCGCTGTAACAAGTTACGTAATTTTACGTACACAATTTCTCAGTTTGAATTCAGTGACGTCTGCCTGCTGGTGATATTTGTTAAATGTGTGAAGTATTATTTTGTGTTTTAAGTTTAATTTGTTCGTAATGTTTTTTTTACCATGATGAAATTCAATGGATTAAATAACATTTTTTGTTTGATAATTTATACTCGTTATTCTAAACTAATCAACAAAAAACTACAGAAGAATTGCGGGCGTCAAGGTTCGTAATTGTTATATTGATTCTAATTTCGGAAGGCTTCAAAAGAATAATCATAATATCTATTACCCACATACACTTATAGCTCTACCTGTGGGCATTGACCCATGATGAGTTTTAAATTGCAGAATGGCGCAGTTATTTGCACTCCCACATATTTGGCGATAATTAGCTTGTCAGACAAACTGTATTCCTCGTGATTCAAGGTCGGACGATTTGTGAACGTAATGAGTTCCCATTACAGTAATGAAGCTCCTCGCGAATTGCACGTGTGAATTATTGAGCTCATTTCTCAGTTGTCTTGATAATTTCGCTTCTTATTCGCTACACTTTCAGATGCAAGGTTAAGTCAACCAAGATAACAAGGAGAGGCGCCTGTTTAAACCATGTTAGACATATTGTTGGCTTTCCAAAAGGTTTCATACATTTCCAGAGACACCGGCAGAGTATAAACCGAATATGATAAATTATTACCAGGACCAATTTGGATACAAAATTACAAATTGTGTTCCAAATTTTATCTTGATTTAGCAACGAACGACCGTAGTAAGGGACAATCCCTAAATTAAATAACGGCGGATTTGGGGTTTTGACTGCGTTATGCGCCGTCACCGGGATAGGAGGGGGGTCAAAGACAGCGTTAAATAGCCATCGAACCTAAATAATTTATAACTGAAATTCGGCCAAAAAATTAAAAATTCCCTTAAACATACAACGTCTATCTTATTTATTGAGAGGGGATGATAGCCCAGCGTTACGTTATTTGTGACGTTTCGTAATTTAGGGACGGCCCCACAATTTTTAATAGTGTCGTCGTTGTAGACAAGTTGTATTTCATAACCTTCCTATCCTGTAATAAATTACTGATAAACTATGGGTAAATAATTAATAGATGGTGCTAGCAATCGAATAGTACATCATTTTTAAAATACTAAATTAACATGCATACGCATATTTATAATGTAAACTGCTGCTTTTTTCTGTTGGTCTTCATCAATGATGGCAGACCTTTTTCCGTTCTAATCTTTTTTCCAACGAATTCAAAACTGTCGTCTGCATTATTTTTGTTTTTATTATTATTTTGTATTTATGTTGTATTTGAACGTAAATGACAATTGGAATGACAAGTTCAGAAGAAAGTAAGTTTTGCACTGTTACGAAACTTAATTGAACACTTCTGTGTCCAGTGTTTAAACTATTATAATTTTCTCACTAATTTGGTAGAATGGGCCTAGGCTAATTTTACCAACAACTAATAAACAGGAATTCTGTCGGACCTATTAGTTATTAGTCAATATAAATCTAGTTATCATAGATTATCAGGCCGCAGACAAGATTTTCGGGCCCCTATTCTGATGAATTTTCTTTTACTAATTGTGTGTGATCCCAAGCCTACTTTTGGCTTCGTGTGGCTCTGGCCCTGTATTATGCCTCTCCTCTGACTCCGGGTCCCCATTTTTGCTCATTTTGCATGGCTCTGGGCCCCTAAGGCCTTCATTTTCAGGCTGTTAACTTATTGAAGGCATGTCATTGGCTGTTGGGCTATTAAGTCCTTCCTAAGGAACATGTCGGCCTTAATTCAATAACAAGGCGCTACAAGATTGCGCAACAATCATCCTTCAATCATCTGTCATTCATACTTGGCTTAAAATACCTACCTGAGTAGGTCGCCATTTTAATCAATGTATAATGTATATCAATTGATATTGTGTGGATCTAGGAGTTAAATGAATTCCAAGAATTCATTTGGGTTGTCCTGAGGAGGTTTAACTTTGTGAGTAGGTTGAAGAGGACATTCTAATGTGATAACCTACAAACGAATACACTGGGATGAAAATTTAGTCTCTCGGTTTGCTTAGGACAATCACCATGAGCGGAAGATAATAGCCTTAACACTAACAAATTTAAGGTACAAAACAGGATATCTTTAATTTTTGCATCCGCCTTTTAAATGTGAGCAGTCAACTCTTTCCTAGTTTCAGTTACACACCTTAAACACTGAAAGCACCTTATGCCATTCTCTTATTATTTTATTTGTGATGGGCTATATTAACAATTTTTTTTCTTTACAGCGAGTTCCACCGCTTCGAGTGGATGACTTGATTGAAGACTTGAAGGATGGCACAAAGCTTTTGGCACTGCTTGAAGTTCTATCTGGAGAAAAATTAGTAAGTTATAATCAATAACTGACCTAGACTAAACTAAATACCTATTTTACACTATCCCACCCTCCTTCTTGTCAGAAGGGCCGACTCATTTGGGGTTTATTCAGTGTCGACCCAATCAAATTGTAGGCAAAATCAATTTAGCCCGCAAGCATTGCTATTGGTCTTCAAGACAATTATTCTGCCTGGCCGACAAAGGCTTGGTGGCTGATGGTTCCAAAGCATCCCCTCCTCTGTTACCAGTAAGCAAGCTTATAATTAAAAGAGAGTTGATATATTTGACCCTGGTCAAAATCCTGTGATTCAGTGTGTGATTAGACCTACTTAATAAAATAATACAATAGGCTTAACTGGAAAACTAGCTTAAAAAACCTATCGGTGTTAAAAATCACATCTTAATGAAATAACTTTTTTTTAGGTCAATAGGATAATGTAATAAATTTAGTTTATCCAATGATATTTATCAACTGTTATTAAGTCAACCTTGCCAAGACCGAGGCCCTAATTAATGCCCCTATTTTCACATCTGAAAAAACCTAGGTAATCGACATCTGCCTCCGAAGCAGTGTAGACTCTAATCGTGTAGCAGTGTAGATAATCGTTAACAGATCTAATAATAGGATTTATTTATAGAACCAAGAAGTAAGTTATGTGGCGTGAAATGTTTTTGACAGTGGTAGGAAATTGGACAGCTCCCAAGCCGGGCAATGCCACATATGTTTCAGAGTGGGCCTTCAATAACATGGCACGGTTCGACCGATCAGTTCCTCCGACACTTGGCACGGTGCTTGCAGACGTGCCAGGTAACCGACCTCTTTACTGCGGTTGTTTATTGCTTATTTACTCTGATATATGGCCACTCCCCTTCATTAAATGTCACTTGTTTATGTGGCAGTTGAAACTATTGTTTTATAGTGGATCGGGATGTTGGATGAGGGTTTAATTATTTGGCATTGCTGTGTTTAGCAATGAAATATTTGTTATAAAATGAATTGTGACTAAAATTCATTATATTTTTTATTTTATTTTTTGGTTTTTTGAACAAGACTAAGGCTCCCTTTCACATGAAGAGGTTTTGAGGCGGCTGCTGCCATGCGACAGTGCAGCCCAATGCCGTCTCAGTTTTGCATTTTGATCATACGAAATTACCGTAGGCCTACAGCATGCTGACACATCTTGCGAAAGCGCTCATAAGGATACAGACAACTACGAATCACACGACTCCTTGTTGCTCGCCAGCAGCCGTGTACAAATCACATTGTGCGAAAAGGGCCAATTACCTTTATCTGCTAATATACGGTAATTAGTCAAGTAAGCTACCACATTACTTCGGGTGTCAACAAATTACTGACATAACAATCGTATAGGTCTATCTAAAAATAACTAATTATGAATTCTTAAAAAATATTTGTTTTTTCAGCCTGTTGAGCGAGGGCGGAACCTCCGAAGGCCTCATTTCCTCAGCAATGTGAATACTGCACTACAGTTCCTACAAAGCAAAAAGGTACAAAGTTTATACTTTTTGTATTTCTTGAACATGTAAAAAATTTTGTAAATCAGGTTTTTTTGTTTAGGACAGGGAATTTTAATCCCTTGCCTGGACAAAGCAAATTTCCACATTTCTGTTTCACATAGCCTTATAAAACTAAGGATTTTACTGTTTTGAACTGAATTGCCAAAAACCTTATTCAGTCGTATAATAAGTACCAAGATTGTGATTTAGCAGTGATAAAAAGAAAAACTTATTTAAATTCAGCTTTTGATTGTTGACCGTAGAATTTTATAGATTAGGCTTATATGTTTTATGAAATGTATAGGTTCTTTGGTTTGAAATGGAGTGTTAACAGAACAATACTTTGAAGATTATTTTGAATAAAAAAGATCTGAAGAATGGAACTGAGATTTACAATTAAAAATCCAGGCTACAGACCTTGAAAAATCCTTATATATTATTCACTGGAATCTAATCAGAAATTGACCAATGAATATCTGTTTGATGCAATAATCTGACACAGTAGACTCTCGCTTGTCAATGTGGCAGACAATGTGGCGGACATCTGGTCTGGATTAAAGAAAATCTTGACTATCGGGAGATAAGCCAAAATTCTTAAATTCCGTTGTTATGGCGAGCAGTTTAGTCGATAGACACGTTAAATACAAAAGTGAGTGTCTCAAACATATTCAAACTCTACACAATAAATTACGGTAGGCTACTGCCGTTCATTTGCGACTGGTGAAAAGCACTTGTTTTCGTGGCTGATCGTGATTCTCGCCAAGCTAAATTTGCCGTTCACCCGTTCAATGTGCTCGATCACTTTCACGGACGATTTTGAGTTACGCAAAGCTGTACTCGTTTTTTGGTTGCGATTGCTAAAACGATCCCGTCCTGAAATACAAATCCTGCCCAAAAACCAAGATTTTACTTTCCCAAAAACTTTTCCGAAATTTCTAGACCCAATCATCCCTAGTATTAGTAGTAGTAGTAGGCTTATTTGCATGAAAAATACCGGCACTAAAATGTGGAGTCAAGTTTTTTGTTTTTAATGGCAAAATATTGCGAAAATTTTTATTTGTATTTTCAAGATCATTGATTTGTACCAGCGGGAGTTCGGACAATTCCAATCTGGATGACCGAAAGACTACTGCAGCACTATACTGTAGCATAATTTTATATGGAACCTGTTGTAATCTCGATGAGAATTAATGATTACAATCTCATAAAATATTTTATTTTGTTCTTTTGCAGATTAAACTAGTTAACATCAACTCAACAGACCTGGTTGACGGGAGACCTGCTGTTGTGCTTGGACTGATATGGACCATAATCCTATACTTCCAGGTGAGCAAAACTAGCCTATCTCAATCAATCAAATTTTATTCCTGTTGGTGGGTATGAACTTTTGAAAGAAAAAAATATCCACTGAAGTAATTTTTTAGATAAAAAATGTACAATGTTTAATTAATAAAATAATTAAAAAGATTTGTTTTTGTTAAACTGTTAAATTTAGGATTTAGGAAAAATATTTCAATTTACCTTTTTAAAACTATGTTTATGGTCCCGAGGTGCTGGAAAATAACTTACTATTATTTTCAAACACATTTAGAATGTATGCATTTTTGCTCAGCATTAAATCCTCTAGTTTTTAGAAACTAAATACTTTTTCAATAGTCTATTAATTAGGGTTCTGTACAATAATAATTAGGCTGTGACATACCAATAAATAAATATGAATTGTAGGTACTTTAAGAATCAACAGAAAAGTGTTCAGTACGTATTATTGATTACCAGGATCCTCAAAAATTCCTTAAGAATATCAGAATTCTTTTAACTTTAAGACAAAATTTTACTTTTTGGTATACAACCTACTATCAAGATTTTAATAATAAGATGTTTGAACTCATTACGTTAACCCAAAAATTTAATTGTTTATAATACAAACGCTCTACTTAATTTTGAAGTATGCTAAACTAATACCACTTAAATATTTGCACTCAGCTTCGGCTTAAGGAAAACGTGGTAAGTTAATTCTTGTCCACAGGCATGGTAAAAATGCATGTTATAAACACTATTTTAGTTGAACATAAATAGTTATACAGTTTGCACATTATATCTCCGGCTATGGCTACAACGCTACTGACTGTTTCACAAAATATTTTCAACATATGACATTAGCAAACACAACGTTTGACAAGCAGCGAGACTTTAGAAAATTATTTTCAATTTTCAGAAAAGTACCCCCCTCTCTCCCCCCTCGTGCCTTGCAACCAGCTGACTCGGCCATAGCCGGAGACGTCATGCGCAAACTGTACCTAGATTTTTTTCTCTTGAAACAAAATTCACAATAATTTATGTTTATTTTTTATTTTTGTGTATATATCAAGATTTCAGTTTGAAAACCAGGATTTGGTTAGTGCATGTATAAAAGCATATGGAAGTTATTTAAAAAAATCCATTCTAAAGTCTATTCTTCCCTTTTCTTCTCATAAGTAAGGTACCTATAAGAAATCCAAAAAATTAAAGTAATATTTTTAAGTAAACCAGTTTTGAAATTTGTAAAACTGCCTCTCATAATGTTATGTCCTAGCTTCAGCTTTTTTATTTATTTAATAATAAATTGAATCTAGAATCAGACTAGATATATTTATTCGCATTTAAAGATTCTCACTCTCATTTCTGAAATAGTATTCATTAAATTTAGTTCGAGCTAACAAGCCAAATTGTTTGAAAAGTATAGGGTCAATATCTGTTTTCAGTTTCAGGATCCCATTTTTTTGGGGTTTACACAAACTTGATGGCAAACTTTCCTGATCTATACCATTTTTTAAATTACTTGTAATACACAACTTTTGATTATAACCTGAACAAAAGTGAAAGGTGCAAAATTGTCTTTGTTCATATAAAGTGATAAGATACCGGGTAAATTTAATATTTATTTTGTCACAAATTAATTTGTAAAACAACCAAATAATTTATATCCATTCCAACAGTATGGCATTCTAAAATGTACAATTTTTGTGGACAATTAACCAATCAAATGTATTGTTTATATAACTCTGTTGACTGACCGACGATCGTTCGCAGATCGAAGAGAACACGCGAGCGCTGGCCTCACTGGGCTACGCGTTCGGAAGCGCGAGCAGCCTCGAGGGCAGTCGCACACCCGACCCGACCGCAGAGAGTCGCAAGCGACCCGCGGAGGGTGCGCGACGGGCGCTGCTCAACTGGGTGTCCAACGCCCTGCCCAAGTAAGTAGGCCTATAGCCGATGGTACTTAAACAATAGGATCAATACTAGCAGATACACCCGCAGCTTCGCCCGCTGAAAGAATAGCTCATTTTAATTCAATTATATTATGCCTTATGCAATTTTTAGGAATAATTAACAAAATGGACTGATTTATTTGGGTCATGTGCGTACAATTAAACCCTTAAGATGCAGGTGATAATTCCACTCTATATGAAAATGAGAAAGTGTAACGCTTCCTCTAAACATGTTCCCCTCATCATTAGCAAATGGTATAAATTAACTTCCTCCAATTTCCCAATACAGAGAATGAGGATAACCCGGAATATAAAACAAAGAAGACACTAAGGATGGATTTTCGACTTGACATCAATCTGAATTTAGCACGTTTTTTAAAATAAACCGAAAACTATAAGAAAAAGTAGGAGGTAAATATCTTGGCCAAAAACATATTTTCTGAAAAAGTTTCTCATTAAATTTTATTCTTTCAGTAGATTACTTCTTGTACCTTTCTGTTCCCTGAAAATAGTCTACAGGACTCCCATCCATAGTTAGGAAAAACTAAAAATGGCCGCCATTTTTAATTTTTTCAAATAATCTATTTTAGCCGTCTAAGAAAGAATATTTTTTAAACTTTTCTTTTTTCGCAACTAAAGTCTATAAAGAATAATTGTGCCAAGTTTCATGGCCCAAAGTATTGTAGTTTTTGAGAAATTAAGCTTTGAAAGCTAAATGTGGCCTCCATATTGTATTTTATAATATACCATATTTAGGCCCTTAGGGACAAAATATTGCAAAATCCTCTCTTAGTACGCATCTAGAGCCTTTAAGGAATATTAAATATTCCTTATTTAATTTTTGTGCCGAGTTTCATGGCTCTAAGCCTTATAGTTTTTGAGAAACTGTGATCAGTCAGTCAGTCAGTCAGTCAGTCAGTCAATCAATGGGTTTTGGATTTTATATATATAGAAGAAGATTGCAGCCCTATCAAATATACGCTGTAGGTAGGCAGATTAGAATAAGACCTGGAGAGAAAGCTCTCGGCTGGGAAGCCCAGGGTTATATTTCCGCAGAAGGGTTACAATTAATTGGGGAAGTCAATGAGAACCTGTAATGTCTGGAGGGGAATTATTGAGTGATAATCATTACCAAATTACATAATAAATTTGCCTGAAACCTTACTTAACTTTTAAAGGGTTTTTAATATAAACATCAACTAGATCACATACCACATAGTCAGCTAATAAGCTATACTATATTGAGATGAAAATAGGTGGTTGATATTTCAGTTGTAGTTTTGTTAGTTATAGTTTAGTTAATTATACTGATTTTAATTCAATAATAGTTGTATTCATACAAGAATAATTCAAATTCAACTAACCTTAACCCTTTCAGTGCTATGCAACGATATATCGTTGTGCGTATTTTTCCCGAAAAGTGCGATGGAACGATATATCGTTGTGCGTGTTTCATCCGAGGAGCACTAAGCGACGATATATCGTTCCGATCGCGTGTGTTTAAATGGGCATATCGGTTGACTCGGTTGTTCTTTCGAAACAGGGATGATTTCTTTCGATTCCTCATACGATCGAGGCACGATATATCGTTCCTTAGCACTTTTGAGATGACAAAATATTTTTTTACCGATTTTTTTCCCCGCGCACTAGGCTTCGCCCCCGCGGCAACCCTAGCAGTTTTCGGACGAAATGAGTAAAAATCTCTAGCAGTTTTCGGAAAAAAACAAAAATTTTTCTAGCACCGAAAGGGTTAAACTTATTTATAAACGTTTTTTAGGTTAGTATCAGTGTATTTTCATTAATGAAGTTTCTAGGTTTTGGGATGATATTTGTAACAGACATTTTGTCCACACTTTGAATCACCAATAAATTCAGTAAAATAAATTTCTGATACGTAATTTTAGCACTGTTATGGTAAGGTAGTATGAGCAAAGTATTAAAATATATAAGAAATCAAAAGTGACTTACTAATAGTAAGTGGTGTAACCCTTTTGTAGATCACAGAGGTACAGTATCTATGGTTAGATAGATGCTCGGTCAGATTTCATGTTTTGAGGTCCTTAGGTTTCCTTTGAATGGTAGAAGGCTTTTTTGAAATTTTTTGATGATTGTATAAAGGGCATTGAGAATAGTGGTAGTTGTTAAAACCAAATTTTTAATTTGAGTCTCCTTATTTTAAATTGTTAAGGCTGTTAAAAAGTTTTAAATTTTTTTTAAATTTAAAACCTCTTCATGCACACTAAAATCTTTCTACTTGAGTATGAATTCAGTAAAAATTAACCTGAAAACGTAATTAACCTGTAAATCAACCTATGGTAAAAATATGAAAATGGGAAAAAATGCTCTCTGGTCATTTCCAAAGTATGTTTGCCACCATTGCAAGTTGTTTTGTGAAATACTGTACAGGGTGATTCATATTGTGTTTAAAGCGATTGATAGAAAATAAATATCAATCGCTTATTTTTTATTAATCGCTTTTAACACAATATGAATCACGCAGTACAGTATTTCGCAAAACAACTTGCACTAGTGGCAAACGACCCTAAAGTTAGCGATGTTAGGGAACTCCAACTGGCTGAATCAGTAAATTATTCCTATAGTAAGAAAGAGCTATTACTGCCATGGTTCCATAAAATTTGTTGTGTAAAAGCTCCTATACACCAAAAACATCATTTATTTTATTTTAATAATATAAGAAATATTCAGAGCAAAAGCATAATATTTAAAGACTTTAGTAAAAGTTTTCCTTATCCAAGAAATAATGGTGTATGTATCAAACGACATCAGAAGAATGTGTGCATGCAACATGTAAATAGAATCTGTCAAAAGCCGAACTGATAGGGCTTGAAAATGGACTTTCTCCACTGTCATCGAGCCACAAATAGCCTGAATATGACAAGAATCGATATTACATGTGGGTGTATGTGTGACACAGGATCTCTTATAGTTTTATAAATCAAATAATGATTGATTGTTGCAAATCAAAATTAAAAGTTTAAGAATATTTATGATACATAAAAATTGAAAACAATTTATAATGTAATAATTTTATAAGTACCTGAATATTTTCCTATCGGTTGTTACAATTGAAGGGGTCCCTCCAGTAACGTTGTAAGCGACATAAAGTAAATTTTTCACGAAATGGAAAAAACATATAATTGGTAATGTAATTATTTAAATATGTTTTATTTGTTATATATAATTGTAATATCATAAATCTAGCCAAACTATTAACTATTACAATATTATCGCACGTAATAAAAATGTTATTACAAAAAAAGTGATTTTAAAATTGCAATAACGTTGTAAATGACAGTTGTTTGCAACGTTGTTGCCGGCTTGGCCTATGCAACAATGTTTGTTTTGGTTTCTTATTTTCATTTATGTACAGTTCCTCAGCATTTATTCTCTGCTTACTTACATTTCTAGTCCAACTTCCGAACTTAACAGGGCGTTTTTTACTACGATTTAGCCGATTAACATCAGGACGGCGACAGAACGGTGCGCGGTGATAATGCAATTTTTGGCGGTTACAACGTTGTTGCAACTGTGGGACCAACAGCACTAGGTTTTCAACCTGTGGTAGTGCTGCCAACTCAAGAGATATCAACGAAAAAATGCCCTGCACTGATGCAGGATGTCGTTTACAACCTTACTGCATAGAAATCTAAATTTTGAAAAAGTTGTCGTTTACAACGTTACTGGAGGGACCCCTTCAATTGAAGTACCTTGGATTCAAGCTAGCTTTTTTAACTAAGCAAACTTCGTAAACTTTTTAATGGTTGGTTTTCTAGTATTTATGAAATTAATATCAACAAATCAGGTGTGATTTAAATTGAGTTATATGTAAAAAGGGCATATCCTGTCATACATTCTTTTTCGACAACCATATCCTGATCCATATACCCAATCCTGATTAGTTTGCAAATTTGGCCAGATAGTTTTCTTGTATGTTTCTCAAATCATGGTTTCCTGTCATACACCCTTTTTATATATATAAAGATAATTTATTTAAACAAATTGACACCTTCTTTCTCTGAAGTTGCGAATACAAAGGTTACTATTACAAATTGTGTTAAACATAAAATTAAATATATATATAGATAAATTTAAATCTAAATCTATAATATATTTTGAATTTTCTTTCAAAATTCATCATCTACTAATAACGCTTTTGTAATTTTTTAAACTTAAAATTTAGAAATGAGAAAATTAATCAAAGATATTATGTAAATGGTTAGAACGTATATAAAAAGTTAACATAAACTGTAAACCGTTTTCAATTTGACGTCAAATGTACCACATCAAGTGGTCTATTTATGATCGCTTATTTTCTGACTATAAATAGGATTTCACCCACATTCAACTTTCAGTCAGCCCACTTAGTTTGAGCTTGTTGCTTGCATTTTTCTAAAGAAACATCTCGAGATTGGTTTTTTCTTTGTTTAATTTTATGTCCTTACCTCTAACGAGTGAAATTTTAAATCACACTGATTTGGTTCTTACTTGTAACATTGGAACAGCAATAGAAAGAAATAAGGTGAGAGCATTTAAATATAACTCTAACTGAATATACTTGTTGTAACTCAATGCTGTTTCTTGAAACGTAAGTCATAAAGCTGGCATCATCTTCAAAAGGTGGAATTAAGTATTATAAGTAGTATAAAATAACTAACACTCTTGCATTATGCAAATTTTTATTTTCATATAACTTTTAATGTCTTTTATTAATGCTGGTCATTATGGTAGACCAAGTACTTGTAGGTAATTTTTGGTATTCTGTAATCACATCACTAATTTAACATTGATTGAATAAGTTTCAATAGGAACTAGTTGCTTGCTAGTTGGTTGTGTCTAATTCCATCTAGTCCTTCCTGCATTTCCACTGTTTACAATAGGCTTCATTTCTTTATTTACGTATGCATTGAGAATAGTACAAGCGTCAACAGGTTTACAATTACAAACTGAGCAAATTGGAGATGGATGTTAGATTTTGAAGGTTTCACCCAGTATTGCTAGGTAGACACATCTTATGGGATACCGCCTCATGAAGATGTATACAAGGCTAATTGTTAAGCCTTGTTAAGGAAGAGAGCATAATAGAGGCGTATCCTGTAATCCAGCTACTTAGAAGTCACAAATTTTGGATAGTAGTGAGTGATGGCTTGTGATCGCAGTGTCCCTTTAGTGGGGATTAACGTCCGCACTCTTGGACGGTCCTCATAATTAGACCAGTTCGTAATTTGTAAACCAGGCAAAATTGTGGTTCGGATCCCACAATAAAATTTCGGTCCCTTAGTTCTCATTGACTGTTGGGCTATTAATTAACAGTCCTGTCTAAGGAACATGTCGGCCTTGGTCAGTAACAAGACTACTAGATCGCTAGATTGTTCACTCATCTGTCATTCATACTTGGCTTAAAATACCTACCTAGGTAGGTCGCCATTTCAAGAAAAGTATAAAGTATAACTCCTTTTCAACCTGATGAGGACCACCCAGACATTTGTCTTTCAGGAGCCCTCCATGTTGTGGATTGTGGCGGTTCGCCCTCCAGACTGGCACACCGACTGGTAGAAGACCACACTCTTGGTAGAAGATCATTCTGGTCAAGAAAAGTTTCGTTAGCCATCAGATCTCCTTATTACTTTTTTTTATGCAGTCCGTGGAAGGTTAATTCTCACACAACATCTCGTCGGTTCACAGGGACATCGGGCTAGAGGTGAAGGACTTTGGCGCGAGCTGGCGCGACGGCCTGGCGTTCCTCGCTATCGTGGACCAGATACGCAAGAACGTGGTGGACATGGCGGCGCTGCGGCGCGCCACCAACCGAGTGAGACTGGAGGCAGCCTTCGACGCCGCGGAGCGAGACCTCGGCATCGCAAGGCTGCTGGACCCTGAGGTGCGATGATCTGACCTAGCCTAACATAAGTTTAACGTAATCTGAAGTAGCCTAATTTAACCTAAACCCACTCTAAAATAGCCTAACATAACCTATCCTAAACCTAACATAAATCTAACCTAAAGTAGCCTAATCTAACCTAAACTCAATCTGATATAACATAGTCTACCCTAATCTAAACCTAACATAATCTAACTTACCCTAAACATAGCGTAATCTTACCTAATCATACCTAGCCTAACTGAACCTAATGTAAACATAACATTATCTAACCTAACATCAATCTCACCCAATCTAAAGTAGCCTAATCTAATCTCAACTCCACCTGATAGCCTAACCTAACCTAAACCTAGCCTAATGTAACCTAAACCTCACCTAGCCTAACTGAACCTAAACCTAACCTAACAGTTTAACCTAACCTAATATTTTAATTTACCTACGTTTAACTTAACCTCATCGTAATCTTAATTTGACTCGAAATGAATACTGTTAAGTAACCTCTACGTATGTAAATAGTCTGACTAAGTCTTGATGATTTTGTTTTATTTCAAATTTTTGGAAGGTTTGTGTATGGCGAACTTTACATCAATGATAAAAAATACACTTGCATTTCCTTGATAAAGGGAGCACCCACCATATATTTTTTTTAAACTTAAAAGTGCAGCAGCACGAAAGCTTACAAATTAATCAAAGTTATTTGCATTTAGAGTACCAGTCAAATAAATCCACACAGATGTGTAAATAATTCATGAAAGCAGATGCGATGTTGAATTTACTTACAATACAGTATTTCATGTTAACACTTTTTTTGCCCTCAGGACGTGGATGTGGACCGACCGGATGAGAAGTCGGTGATGACTTATGTCGCTCAGTTCCTGCACAAGTACCCGGAACTGAGGAGCGACACGGGTGACTCTCTGACTGCCATACAAGCCGAGTACAGCTCTCTGACTCAGTGGCTGACAGACAGGAACCATCACTTGCAACACCTGCGACAGACCAACACCCTGCCTAGCAGTTACCAGGTGAGCAGTAATGATGGTTGGGAACTAAAACTCGAATCTCAAAAATGTTGAAACTCCTAAAAGGTTTTGGTAAACGTTTTTAAACGGGTAAACAGTTTTTGAAAATCAGATGATGAAGCTACGAGATTCAACAATATGTGAGAGCATTTATAGTCCAAACAACAATTCTTCCATCAAATTTATATTTATTTATATTTATAGGGTGTTTTTTTGTAAGCAACCCAAAACATTATTTTATCATTGAAGGATTATTCCTCCCAAGATCCCAGAATTTGACCCCACCGTATTATTTTCTTTTGGGATACGTACAGATTAAGACCTACGAAAACAATTCACAAGATATTCAGCACTTCAAAACAGATCAAAAAAATTTATGCCAGAAATTTAAATAGGTACTTTGAAATACTTGTTCAGGAATTTGATGAAGAGAGCACCACTTTGTATAAATGCCAATGGCGGATTGTTTTAACACATAATGTAAACTAAATATGATCAAACTTTAATAATTGTATAAAATATAAAGATTAACAAAACAATACTCATTTCATCTTTATATTTGCATTATTCAATCTTAAAAATGGGTTGTGTTAAAAAAAAAACGCCTGTATAACTAATTCGTGTCGAAGGTATTAAATAATTTGCTGATTACCTATTTTATTCTGTCATTACATATAATCTTAATCTTTTCTAATGGTATTAATGATAATTTAACATCCATTACATATCAAATGTCAATTCCTAAATCTTAACATTTTAATTTCAGGAATACGCTGCCTTTGAGACTGAAGTTCAAAGTAAGGTTGAGTTGTACAACAAACTTCACAGATTAGTAGACTCACCCAGTATTATCAGCATCACAGTCGAATCGTGGAGAGAAATCGACAGACTTTGGAGACAACTACATGCCGAGGTTGGTTTATTTTTATCTTGTAATTAGTTTTTTCCTTATTAATTAGAATTTTTTATCTACTTTTAAATAAACAAAAATTACCTGCGAGTAGATTATCTGTGGTGCAGATTATCCGCGCATGCTACGGAAAGCGAGAAAATATGCATTTATAGAAAAATTAGGTTGAACTGACAAGTTTTTGAGTACAAAATGCATGCAGACTTTCTCCGAATTCGTCCAGTAGGCTGGCGCGCAATCAATTTTTTTCTCCGAATTGAGAAGACTCTAGACACTGAATTAAAAACAGATGAACCGCAGGTGCTGTTAAAAAAGTTTAGGTGGCGAGGACTGCTGCATTATGCTCCTGTAAAAATGTCATTGGCGTTGATGCAGTGAAAATTATTTAAGTGAGAAACGAAATGCTTAAGGATCAATTATAAATTAAAATATTTATTAAATGGCTACTATTTTACTAAGTGAATTGCAAACAAAACCAGCGTTTGCAGTTAGATTGGTTTTGCTAATTAACTGAATAAAATTCTAATTGTCTTGCAATTGATTTACACAACAATTTGATTCTTTAAAAAGATGAATCATGATTTATTTGATTCACTCAATGAGTCATTCAAATTTAAAGATTCGTTTGTGAACCACCTTCACTAATATGGATTAACTTATCGACCCCTGTTACCTCAGATGCGCTACTGGCTGCGTCTGCTGGACTCGCAGCTGCCGCCTCCGTTCTGCCAGGTGGGCGAGTGGCTGGCGCGCGCTGACGACCTGATAGAGGCCGACGACATTCCCACCGCCATGAACGAGGAGACGGCCACCATCATCAGCCGCAAACTAGAGGAGCACAAGGTACAGACTGCAACAGACAACTTGGCTCAGTGGCCATAAGACTAATGTCGGGATTAAAGACAAGATAGGCCAAATTGTTTGACTCAGACTATATGTTGTTAATGTCTCTAAATAGTTCACAAGGCGATAAAAACTGTGATAACTTTTAGAGTTGAAACCTCTGCTTCTGGTTTAGTGGTTCATTAAGTTTTTACAGAACAAAATACATGATGATCCAACAATGGGTGTCCCAGCCTAGATTTTTTTTGGTGGGTTTGTCATCACACTTTCTCAATTATAACATTTTAGTGACAGTTTATATTGTTAGATAACAATTAAACACCATTCGAATTCAGAATTTTGTGGATTGGTCTACCTCCCTGACCCACCTCTGTCGCCCTCGGTAATTAAGAAACGAATGAGCAAAAGTAAATCACATTGCAAAAAAAGTAGTACTCAAGGCAACCAAAAATAGTTATTCCCATGTTCCCTTCCAATGTTGTGAAGGAAATGTTTTAAAAGACATAATTATGTTTGAAAGCCTTTACTGTTTCTATTCTTGCTCCTTAAGGTAGTTGCTGAAGAACTTGTTGAATTGAATATATTGTAAGACAATTTTACATCTCAAGGCACTATCTTGTAAGCCAATAACTTGACTCAAAACCACTAAACTTTTTCTGGGTTTAAATGTGTACAGAAAAAGGAAGGTAATTTAATATAAATATATATTTATGTAGCAGTCATGCTTAGATATATATTTCATAAATGTTTCTGTTTTCTGTAATGTTTTATTATTTTCCCTCCCCCACAGGCATTCTTCGCTGAACTGCCCAACATAGAGGCTATGTTTGAGAAGGGCATCGCGTCGGGAGCCTCGGCGCAGGTGCCTCCGGCGCAACTGGAGCACATGGGCCGACGACTGCAGAACGTCGCGCCGCGGGCGGCCAGACGCAGGATACGACTCAAGTTCCTCGAACACAAGGTTCGTGAGGATAAAAAACAGTGGTTATGAGGAAGTCTACCAGTCGGGAATTTGAGCAGAGAAATTGGTAGGTGATTGCAAGGGGATAGTGGTGAAGAGGAGGTAATTTGATTAGGATCGGAAAATTCTGGTTGGTATCAGGGCTGGAAATGTGTCCGTTCAGTTTTATAATCTCTTGGTCTTCAGCTAACCTTTATCTTGGCCAGACAAGACAATGGTTTTGCTCTTGATCAGCTGCGATCAACATTTACAAAGATTTATATAGGCTTTTTATGACATCCCACTTGGGTATATTGTCAAAAATTACTATTGTCTTTACTCGGTTGGAAATGGTGATTGCTAAGCTACTATATTTATCTTCGCTTTATATAATGATTGGATTTTTGTATCCTTACATTGGATTTATTTATTATCTGCTTATTTAGAACTTTCTGCTAATTCGAAACGGGCTCTGATTCAGTTCGGAAAAGTGTTAATCTACTGTATTTACAAAATCCCATTTCAACTAAGGTTGTTTTCTGTGCTTAAGTGTATAAAGGCAAATTGCATCAGGATTGGTAAATTGTATCAAAGCTTTGGCTAAATAGCCGAATGTGACATTACGATGAATGGTCTTTGTGTTCTGCCTCCAGAAGGCAGCGATGTTGGCGAGGATCGAGTTGAACTCAACCCGATGGCCACCCTTATACAGCATGCTGAGGCGGTTATTTTACATTAGATTATCATGAATTTGTTAGTAGGACTTTCCTTGTTTTGTTATGAACCATACAATGTCAGAAGTGTCATATTTTCACCTGCCAAATCCCCTCCTAGTAGGTCAAGGTCATGTCATTGACCAGGCATCACCTATGTGATATGGCGAGCAAAAGTATGAATTATCTGGTATCGTTTGATTTGTAACAAAACGAGGAAAATCCTATTAACTTATTTATGATAACCTAACCTAACATAACCGCTGCAACGCGCTGTAACAGAGTGGCCTCAGTATAACACCAAAGTACCGTTTTCCTAAATAAAGACACTGTGAGCGTAACTGGGTGTGGTGTGTGTGGGTCGCAGTGCTGCCTGATCGCCTTCCTGCATCTGACGGAGACCCGGCTGCGCGGGTGGACAGTGAAGTACGGCCGGGAGGACAGAGTGCAGCAGCTGCTGGACCAGTACACCAACTTCGTGTCGCGCAATCGCATCTTCCAGGAGTTCAACAAGGCGTATATAGACATGCAGCAGGTGGTCGAGGAGTATAAACGGGAGGCTTGCGTCGGTGAGTGGATTTTTTTACTGTGGTCGGAGTTGAAGATTTTATGTTTTTCTCTTTAGAGTTGAGATTCAGCTTTTGCTTTGTTGCGGATGCAATCTTTTTTTCCTAAAGTAGGCTCTCTCTTTTCCGGAGACCTTGAGACCAAGGCCCTTCTGGATAGCGGTTTTCTGGTTAAACCAACAATCCCCAAAAACAAGTAAAGTTATAAGTACAAGTAAAGACATGAGGGTAGGATAAGGGAATCAGCAGGATTACCCGTTGGTTTATTCTAATAATCTACCTCTCTATCTCTGGGGTCTATAATCTTTCCCACGATGCGGTATTGTCTGTTACCTGCCCATCACGTACGGTTAAACCGATGAGAGATAGAAATTGTATAGTTAATAAGATGTCTTTTTTGTAAATCGTTATCCAGTTAAACTGATGTTGGGTTAAAATGTGTCCGAATAAGAGGGACTCTACTGCAGTACAAAAATAGAAAACTATATTTTTAATTAGCATTTTGTTTTTCTGAAAAGTGTAAGTGTTCAAGATGTCAGTGGGCTTTCTCAAAAAATTAGGGCTTCGAACAAAAAATATCAGAAAAAAGTAGACTTATTTTAGATCACTGATCATATGGTACCTTCATGAATTACAAGTGGACACGCGGTGCTCAGCAGCTTAAAATTTTTATTTAGCTTGCTGATGATCAGTGTTTATTTTAATATGCTGTTCCTTGAAATTTCTACTCCCTTGTTTAATCTTATGGACAACTACAACATTTTAAGGGCGTCTAGGGCTCTTCCCTTTGGTCAAAACTTCATAAACTTAGTTTCCTGCAAAATATGTCGAGCTTTTTCCAATGACACCTAAATTTTTTAAATTGGTTCAGAACTCTAGAAGAAGAGTTGATCAGAAAAAACTCCTACGGTATTAAATAAGTATAGATAATATGTTAAAGATAATTTGAATTAATAAAATGCAAGTAGATTTAATTAAGTAATTTATGTATTAGTAATTTATGAATATTTTTATCAAATTTGCAAATTTGTCAATCTTTTGTGGTTTGATTTTCATGTTTGGGAAAAGATTACCTTAGTCCCCTTTAATATTTTGAAAGGCGTTACTGCTAAGGGTTTTGTAATTAATTAATACTTCCAGATTTAGGTGGTTGTTTTCCCATGAAGGTATTAAAGGACATTACATATTTGATATACTTTTTTCTTAAGTTATAATGAGAGAAAACATGACTTTGTGGGGTTAAGATGTCAGACACTATTCATTGTAATGCCAGTCTGAATGTTTTCTCCGTGTCACAGACCAGAAGGAGAGCATGGGGATAGACAAGTTCATGCGGGAGACGGGCGAGAGGTGGAAACATGTCTCGATGGAGCTGCGCTGCGTCCAGTCCATGCTGGAGGAGGTAAGTAACGTGGCCCACGCTTCCCATAAGAGTAAAAGTAATTTTAGTATCGGTTCATTTTAACTACTAATAGTCAGTATTGGGCATTTTAATATTTTTTTAGGACGGCTTGAGCCATGTCATTTGGCTTGACCTGTAAATCACTTTTCAAAATATTTCGGTTTTTAACTTTGCCGGGTTTGTGCACTGATAAAATTATTGAATCAATTACAACGTACACTTTAAATAGAGGAACACAAATTAAAGTACAACATAAAAACTTTCTGTAAAAACCTAACTTAGTTTAATTGGAGCTCTCTGTCTACATGGGGATAAAAATGTTTGAAGAACTTTAAAATCCGAATATACTGTGAGCAAAAACATTGTTCCTGAAAAATGAGACAACCATTTTAACGAACAGAGATTTTAGTTGGTTAATTTTTATGGCTAATTACTGGGAGATCTTGTGATAACATTTTGTAACGACAAAATTTTGGTGTACAATTTAGTTACAGTTTTTTGTACCTCTTGATTTTTATACAGTTTTAAAACATAAATTTAAGTATGACCTTGTTACTTGTCATATCTATCTGACCATGTGTTGGGTAGTCTTGTGGTAAGGAAGATGACTTACTTATAACTTGTAACAAAAAATGGACAGAATTCAGCTTCCCTGAAGAAATCATTTTCAAGTCAGCTAGAGAAACACAAAAGATGTACACAATAGTTTTTCAATGATATTTCGTCCCTTTTGGGGACTTCTTCAGATTGAAGAGACTCAGTCAAAGAAAAACTACGTGTACACCCTTTTTGTTTTTCTTTGCTTACTTGAAAATGTTCTTCTGGTAACCAAACTGAATTTTGTCCCCTTCTTCAACAAAATCCTAATCAGCCTAACACTAGGCCACTGTTACCCGTATCTGTGTCCAGCCACTGTTTCTCGGCCACTTACAAGACATTGTCGCTTATGGAGCCTTTTAGACTAGGCCGACACAGTTGCCCGAAGGGACACAGTGGCCCAGTGCAACCGATATTGGCCACCAAGAGCAACTGATGGTGGCTGACACTTGAAGCGGGGCATTGAATCAAATGGGACCGTTTAGACTAGGCCACTGTTACCCGCCACAGTTGCCAGCCACCGCATGCGTGCGCATTGTATTTCGTCACTAGAACGAAGGTGTTTTTCACTTTATTTAAGGAATTGAAGCCTTACGATTGTGTCTTTGGTGGTATACTTTTCCACATCATCGCATCAGCTTTCCTGATGTCATCACAAGGGTCCAACAGGTCATCAAAGAAGGCTTTACACATTCTAAAGTCGTTAAAAAATTTACTTTTCTTGGCTCACAACTCATCAAACAGAGTGTAATAAAGTCTTGTATCTGCTCTTGTGGTTAACATTGGGTGAACGTGAATAATCCGTCTCCTTCTTCGCCTTCTTTTTCCTAATTTGGAGGGCGAGAAGAAGGTACTCTTCTCTTCTCTTGACAACATATTTCTCAATTGGCCCGGAAGAGTTGGCGGGAAACAGTGTCCACTGTGGTTGCCTGAGCAGACACAGTTTACCGGTAACAGTGGCCGGCCACAGTTACGGGCAACAGTGGTTTAGTCTAAAAGGAGCCTAAGGCTTTTCACTGAAAACAATCGTGACTTATTATTTGCAGGTGGTAGCCTACTGGCGACGGTGGACCTCCCTCAGTGAGGAGTTGGAGCAGTGGCTCAGTGTTGCGGAGACCAAGCTTGATCTGCCTGAGGAGGAGCGGATGGAATTCTTCCAGGTACAGTCCCAGTCAAACGACTTGGCCCACGCCATCTGTTAGTGCAATGGTTAAATTAACAAGTCTTGTGGGCGGATTGGATCAAGTCGTTTGGACCTGTAAATTGGAATCTGTTGTACAATTGACCTGAATTAAGATATAGATGATTTTCGGAAATTTTTCCAATTTTTGAGGGATCTTTTTATATTCTGCTTTTTTTTGTTTTGTATTAAATTTATTTACATGATTTTTTCTGACGATTTTTGTAGAGAATATCAAGAATTCAATTCAATTTCTATTCAGTTAATGTTATTTAGAAAAAGAACAACATTTTGGCCCTGCTAAGTCACGTAGGACTTACCAGCGAGGTCCAAAAAGTATTCAGTCATTCAAAAACACAACGTTAACATGTAATATTTGATATAAATTAAGTTATTAAGTACTTATATTTTTCATGACTTATTTATGAATCTTTTTGACCTTCGTCTAGCATTGAAAGAAAGAACATATAAAAAACCAAAGCATAATATGTAATACAATATGTATCATATCAATAGACAAATCAATAAATATTATGTGTCAATTTACTTATCTTTGGAAATGGATTGATTCATCACAGTGATGTTTAGGCTACCTTGATTATCAGGTTTACCTTCTTTGTAAGAGATTGTTTTCCAGTTTTTTTTTTCAGTGTAATTTTGCTTTCTTCAATTTCAAAAAGATTTAGATTACTAAAGAGCAGGAATTAGATGAGCAAACACTTGAATTCCCTTCTAATTTAAATGACAAAATAGTAATATTTATTTAAATTTATGTCAATATTAATAACTGGATTTTGTACAAATTTTAATTTTATACTCTAATTTTTTTCTGAAATATGTCAGTTTTCCTACAATGGTGTTTGTTTAACCAGCGGATTTCCTTTTTCCAAAGCAGGACAGCCACAAGACCACAACCTCCTATTGTTTCAATGAGTTTGTTGCTCGGGCTAGAATCAAAGTAAGTTTTCAGCGTTGTCTGTAGCACGAGTCAGTCTAGTTTGAGGGAAACACATGAACTCAGTATCAGACGTCTATACTCGTCTGAACACCTGGTGGGAAGGAGCACATTTCACTAGTCTCAGTTTGCTTGTTCAATCAACTGTTCACCAACGTCCACTTAACTTTTCACTTTCATTGCATCATCGAGCGACAAACAATTATATGATAATCTGCAGTATCATTAGTAAATGCAAGAATGGTCAACTAATTTATCTAACTTAATCTAACCCCAGTTGGTCTAAAATGGCCTCAACTTACACTCTATTAATTAAATTTCAATGATGACCAATTTTTAATTCAAATAATTTTTAGGACTTGAGTGTGTGGAAGGACAAGCATCAACTGCTGGGAGACACTGTCAGTTTCCTGATCGCAACCTGCGAAGACAAAGTCTCTCAAGAACTGAAAGAACGGTACCACAGTATCAACACTAGATGGGAGGCGCTTTTCCCGGTAAGTCAATAGTCAATAGACAAAATATCTTTATTCATCATATCACTTAGATTCATCTGAGGCAAATTATTATAATCATTTCTCAATATTAACATTTTTTTGAGACCAGTTTTATATACAGGTTTGGTAAAACAAATGACTGTTTAGCGCAGAGTTAATCTATCCACTTCCTAATATGATAATTGTGTACTTGATCATTAGCAAAAGCTTTTAGAAAATTTGGCGTAGGGTTTCTAACTACCTGCCATTTTTTAGCTACTAAAAATAGTTCTGCCAGAGGAAGCAGCCGATTCTATTCTCTTTAGTACCCCCCCTTCTATTCTATCACCTCACCCACCCTTTACTTGTACTGCTGTCATATAAATATTCATTGCCTCAAAATTCCAATAAAACCATAAATCTCTATTTACAAAACATAAAGATTTGTAACAGTGTTCAGCGGTATACATTTTTAGTTACTCCTCACTAGTTTGGCCATCCTGAACATTTGGATTATTGCCAGTAGTGTAAATATGCAATAGGCTAACACTCGTAAGAGTTTATGATTTATACAAGACTAAACAAAAATAAGAATGGTATTAAATGTAAGGAAGTATAAGAAAATGAATGAAACTGTAAGGAAAAACATTTTTGAGAAACTATAAATGAATTGTAGGAATGAAATTTTATTTCATTACAATTTAAATTACGCTAAACGAATTTCTGCGGTGGTTGCAGTGGGTGAAGCAGTACATGCACGCTGGGGACATTCTGCGTAACCGCAAGGACTACCGCGCGGGCGTGGAGCGACTGCAGAGCTGGCTGCGTAACGTGGAAGCCTTCCTGGCGTCTCCGCAGCTCGGAAACACCGAGAAGATCAAGACTTACGGCCAGCAACTGCAGGTACAGTGTGAGCCAAATAACTTGGTCAAGGCCGTCTATAAGACCGATGCTAATTAGGATTAGTCTTATGGGCCAAGTTGTTTGACTCGGACTATACAACCTAATAGTTTAGATGGTATACTTTTTGTGAAAAAAAAGCTTGGATAACTTCTTGTTATTTTTGGAGAACTTGGTTAAAGTGTGTGTTTTCAACTTCAAACAACGGTTTGTAGACGAGATACATGGAGAATGTTTTATGAAAAGCAGTTAAAACTCTTCAAATTTTTGTGTGCTGGGAATTGTACCCATGAACTCTTGTACCAGAGTCTTAGCTACTAAACACTAGGGTAGAAACACACCTGAACTTTAAGTTAAGAAGCTACTTCTGATGAATCATAAATTAACAAGTTTGATTGAATGCGTTTTCTGATGACTGGGGACCTGCAGATAAAACGTTCAGAATATCTTAAGCTCTATAAAACCGTCCACTGACTAAAAAATCATGTTATAGTTATTGTCAAACCAGTTTAAGTGGAAAAATCCATAGCCATATCAGTAAATTTAAAAGTAGGACTTTAAGTGGAAATTGTGATCAAAAAAGAAGCAAGGTGATGGAGAGGGTGGTAAATAAAAGGAAAGTATTTTAAATCTGGAATAAACGTATTAAGTCCCTGAAAAATGGTAAATGGAATGATTGAGTGAAAGCTGTGTTTTTATTATTTGAGAAGAATTTAGAATTCTCTGGATTGTGCTATAATGGCTTATGAACAAGACCAGGTAGATTATATTAAATTGATCTTTTGAGGTAGATTGTGTTCTGTGTTGTCACCAAAATAGTCTTAATAATTGAAAACAGTATCTGATAATTGATAATAGAGGTAAGCACCAAAACTCAATTATGGATGCAAAACAATTTATTGTCCGGAGATTTTCAATTTAAATTTACTTACTCTTATGAAAACAATCATGATTTCCTAATCTTTGCTATTATTTTTAATTGAAAACCTAAACATTTATTGTATTTATTATTTCAGAAATTAATGGGAGAAGTTGAAGACATGGAAGAACTTTTCAAGAACATCAGTAAAAAATTCCAAACCCTTATACAAGACCTGTCAAGAGAAGAAGTGGACAGAATGATGAACACTTTGAAGAAGGAAAAAGGTAAGTTATCAGGGAAAGCCTTGAACTTTGGTTTCATCTTATAATAATTTGAAAAAAGTTTGAATTTAATTAATGCGACCAAATAATTCGATATTTACTTATATTTTGTGCATTTTACAATAAATCATGCTATTCTGAATCGACCAGTTTTAATGAGGAAATAATAAATTATTTACAGTATCAAATGTGTAAATAAATATTTTGAGATTTTACAACATTACAACAGTAAGAGTAAAAACTAAGCTTTAATTTCAAATGTTATAAACATTATCTATCTAGTGGCAATAGCTCAAACTTGCAGCGCTCGTTATCAGCGCCGTCGTCTACGACTTCCTTGGCCGCCGCCGAAACCACAACAATGCCGCTCAGCAACAATGACATTGAACCGGCTCTGCTCGCCGCTATTCAGGCGGCCGTGGAAAAGGCCGTGAAGACAGCTGTGGAGGCGGCCCTGGCAACCTTTAACGATGAAATTCGTAAACTAAAGGACCATGTCTCAAAACTGCAAGATGAAATTACGAAAACTAACGACAGGCTGACTGAAAGAACTGATGAGCTGGAGCAGTACCAGCGGCGGAACAACATCCGTTTGTTTGGCATGGAGGAGGCTACTGGCGAGAACACCGACGAGCTGCTGAACAATCTTTGCCGGGACAAACTTGGTTTTGAGCTTCCAGCAGGTGCCATATGCCGATCACACCGTGACGGCAAGCGGCAGGATAGGCCGGAGGCTGGCGGCAGGGTGCGGCACCGCCCGATAATCGTTAGATTCACTTCTTACCAGGCTCGGCGGATGGTGTTTGACGCTAAGAAGAAACTTAAGGGCACTGGAGTTACTATCAGGGAGGACCTGACGCAGCTTCGCCAAGAGGTCTACCGGAGAGCGGTGTCGCAACACGGAGTCAAGAACAAACGTTCTACCCAGAACGTACGTACCCTGGGTACGTTTATGGACCCAGGACGGCAGGGTGCTGTGGGTCGACAAGAACGGGCAGAGGGGCATGGTGACGCGCTTATCGGATGTATCGGCACACTAGATGAACACTACTACACTGCTACTGGCACTAAATAAATCTATTTTGTATGTTTTTGTAAGTGAATTCAGTAAATGACTTTTTTTTTACAAAAAAAAAATTATATCAGTCTAATGTATCTTTTGATCTCGTGAAGGAGCTTATATTATGTTTGTTTTTTTCATAAAATTATTTATTTTTTTGGTATGCTTTATTCCTTTAGTTTTAATTTATTAACTTGAGTTACCATTACTGTAACTACTTTTTATCTATTAATTAATATTTATTTACGTTCAAAGTCAAGTAGTAAAATATACTTTTTACATTTCTTTTAATACTGTTGTCTGCAAAGGTAATTATAATATATTTAATTTTACAACGATTAATTATTGAAAAACAAATTAAATTTATTATTTGCTTGAACTGGTAGTTTAGTTATTTTAAAATTGGTCGTCAGTTTTAGATTAATTGTGCGATATCTTTCTTGACGTGTTGCAGACGTCTTTCTTTCAATAACTGCTTTCCAAACCATGCTTTTCGTGTTTAACAATTTGTTTATATATATATATTTTTTTATTTATTCTGTATTGTATGCATCTTGAAAATAATATTTGTTTAACTATACTGTAACTTGTTTCTAATGTTATTGAAGTACATGTGACGTTGGTTTAGTTGTCAAAAGCCTGTGAAATTAATCATGCAATTCTAAAATATTATTTAGTGGAAAGCTTCTAAATACAGTAGTATAAAACGTATTATTTTTAGAATAGTTAATTAGATCACTCATGTATCTTGTTGTATTTTTTTTTTCTATATTCAAGTTGTATTTTCTTTGAGCTTTTCAAATTAATTTTCTTTTTTTTTCATATCAGTTCATAAATTGTTCTGTTAACAAATTTCTTCCCCGATAAATTGTATTTAATTTAAAATGTACTTTTGTCAACATTTGGAGCCGAATTGAATTCAAACGTGCTACTTTGTAAGTTTTTGAAGATTTATTTATTTTGTGATATGCAAGAGCGAGTGTATGTGTGCGTGAATGTGTCAGCGACCACGACTGGGGCGTGCGTCTGGGCCATGCCTGCCACGGCGCCGCGTCGTGGCGACCCGGGATAATGAGTCAACTTGCTCACAACGCTCGCCACGCCGACCGGCTTATCACTCCCCCCTCACCGCCCTCTCCTACTACTCCTATCTCTACCGCCGACTGTCTCGCTCGCTCCTTATCACCATATCCTAAGCAATTGAAAGCAGCTCACATTAATGCGCAATCTTTGAGTGCTCATATTGATGAAGTTAGAGAAATTTTTCGTTTTAATGATTTTGACTTAATTTGTATTTCAGAATCCTGGCTCAAGCCGAGTGTTCCTTCTAATGATGTTTTCCTGCCTGGATATACACTGCAGCGCAACGACAGGATCGGTAAACCAGGTGGTGGCGTTGCAGTGTATATCAGGGAGGGCATCAAATTTAAAACTGTTCATTCTTCACCTTCTGAATACTCGGCTGGGCCGGAATTTTTATTTATCGAAATTAGTTTATCTGGAGCCGATGCCCTTCTTCTGGGAGTCTGTTACCGACCTCCTAGAGTTGGGCATCTGTTAAATTTTGAAAATGCTCTTTTAAATTTAATGTTTGGTTACAGTCATGTCTTGATCATGGGCGACTTTAATACTGATTTACTATCCACAGACCATAACTGGGAATACAGACAGCTGACGCTATGTTTGACTCTTGTAACCTGACTGTACTCCCACTTGACTCTACACATCATGCTGCCGAGTCTGACACCCTCCTTGACCTAATGGTTGTATCTGAACCAAAAGATATTACTCATCATGGGCAGCTTCCAGTTCCTGCTGTATCTAAGCATGACCTTATCTTCTGCGTGTATTCGATCAAAGCTCCCAAGCCCAAGATTAAATTCATTAAATACAGAGATTTTAAAAACATGGATGCGGCCTCTTTTTTGTTTGATGTACAAAATACCCCATGGCACATGATTGAAAACTTAAATACTGTCGATGAAATGGTTCTGGAGCTTAATGCTAACATTTTAAATCTCTTTGACAAGCATGCGCCAGTCGTAACTAAACGCTTAACTAAAAGAAAACCTATGCCTTGGATGTCCCCTGAGATTCGTAGTCTGATGGCAAGACGTGATTGTCTCTTTAGAAAAGCAAAACGTTCTCAAAATCAAATTCAAATGGATGAATATCGACATCTCAGAAATAGAGTCAAACAACTTTTATGCAATTCAAAAATCAGATACATTCACAAGCTTTTTGCAAACAAAAAACAGTCATCTAAAGTTTTGTGGCGCAATGTCAAAGGGCTTGGGCTTGGGAGGCAGTCTGATACACAAACTGTCAATATCCCCCTAAATGAATTAAATCAATTCTTCTCCTCATGCAGTCAGAACATCAATCAACATCCAGTAAATAATTATTTAAATGAACTAGTAAATTCACCAAACCCGAATTTCGATTATCCTGTGTTCAATTTCAAACCTATTATTCAGTCTGATGTACTAAAAGCTATTCGTCGAATCCGGAGCAATGCTGTCGGGTTTGATGGTGTATCAGTACGATTTATTAAAGACATTCTATTCGCCATTCTTCCTACCATCACATTTATCTTTAACACATCATTGAGAACTGGTTTTTTCCCTTCCTCTTGGAAGTCTGCTCTTATTCGCCCGTTAAACAAGATCTCAGCTCCTGTGACTTGCCAGGATTTCAGGCCGATCAGCATTTTGCCCGCTCTATCTAAAGGTCTTGAAAGAATCGTGCACTGTCAAAATACTGACTTCATTAATGAAAATAACTTTCTTTCAGACTACCAGTCTGGTTTTAGAACAGCGCACAGTACAGAAACTGCACTTCTTCGTGTGACAGAAGATATTAGACTAGCAATGGAACGCCGACAAGGCACGATTCTTACTCTATTTGATTTTTCCAAAGCTTTTGACTGTGTGAATCACAACCTCCTAATTGAAAAGTTAAGGGCCATAGGGTTTTCTCAAAATGTTCTTAAATGGCTGAGATCTTATCTGTCAGGCAGGCGGCAATGTGTTGAACTTGCGGGCGTGAGATCTGACTGGGAGACTGTGACTTGCGGTGTGCCTCAGGGATCAATCCTTGGGCCCCTGTTATTTGTTCTGTACGTAAATGACATAAATTTGAATCTGACTAACTGCAAATATCACATGTACGCTGACGATCTACAGATTTATGCTCATTTTTCAACTAACGACATCAATAACTGTGTCGGAAAAATCAATGAAGACATCTCCCGGATCTCTCTGTGGACTGAAAAACATGGACTTAAACTGAACCACGAAAAAACAAAACCTATCATCATTTGTCACTCACGTCTGCGAAACTCACTTGACTTTCATTCTATAAGTTCTATTATGGTCAATGGAATCACTCTCCCTTACTATGACAAAGTGAAAAACCTTGGACTGACTCTTAACTCAACACTTACTTGGGATGATGCAGTAGTAGAAATCCGAAAGAAGGTATTTGCATCAATCCACTCGCTAAAAAGGTTACAAAGTTTTTTACCATTACATACTAAACTACACCTTGTCAAATCACTTGTATTACCCCACTTTACATACTGTAGCTCTGTGATCAATGACATGACTGTGGCTCTATCTGACATGCTTCAACGGTCTCAGAACTACTGCTTGAGATACGTTTATGATCTGAGATGCGTGGAGCATGTGACACCTTTTTACATCCAGTCGAAATTATTAAAATTAAATGATCAAAGAACAGTCAAAATTCTTTCTTTAACATTTTCAATTTTAAATACTAGTCTTCCAAAATATTTTGAAAATGATTTCAAATTTTTATCTCAAGTTAGCATGCGGAGCTCACGCTCTGCTTCACTCACATTGCGAATGCCACAACATAGGACTGCAGTGTATGACAGAGCATTTGTTGTGACTGCTTGTCGCCTTTGGAATAATCTTCCCTATTCCATTAAATCCCTTGATAGTCGTCGTCGGTTCGTGGCAGCATTGAAAAATTTGCTTTTCGAGCGGATGTTCTTGGCCGGCGTGTCCTAGGTGGTTGTCTTGGGCGGGGTTGCTGACAGATGAGTGATTGTTGGTGTGAATGGGTTAAATTGTTTTTTATTTTTGTAATTTAAATGAAAGTATTACAGTTTTTTCATCTTATAGGCTAGTTAATATATTTTTAAGGTCTTATTTTGTATTATATTATATTTTTTGCTAAGCAGGTTAAGTGTAAGAAAGGGCCATGTGGCCCTAACTTTGCCTGTTAAAATAAAGAATTTTTCATTTCATTTCATTTTCATTTTCATTTCATTTTCATTTCATTTCATTTCATTTCATTTATCCTTTTTATCACACGTTTCTAGAAAGGGCTTGTTCATACTAACATAAACTAAAAAATGTGTCCTCCAACACTTATCTACGAGCAAGGAAAACCACACACCAAAAAAAATTCATAACCAACGGTATATTACATTGCAGAGAACCTGGTACGAGTGCGGGCTCTGATTCCCTCACAGCTACAGCTGTTCCACCAGATTCTGGTGCAACATGAGGCTTTGGAGGCCGGACAGACGGAGATATCCCAGTGGCTGGACAACGCTGAAGGTCTGATGGCCACACTGTCACTGACTGGCGGCAAGGAAGCTGTTCAGTCCAACCTGGAGAGGCATAAGGTAAATGGTTTAATAGTTGGAAATATCAAACTTCATCCCGTTCCTAAACTAGTTCCCAATGAAGTAAAAACATTTGCACTGTAATCCTTCATTTTTTTACTTCTTGACGAGGGTCAGGCTTTAGTACTTTCCTTGGACATGCACTGCAGCAATAATCAGCTTATTGTGCACCCTCAAGGTCACAGAATTTTCACATAGCAAATGCTTTTGGTGATTGGCGGGATTCAAACTCGGGTCCCTGGGAACCTAGGTCCCGTGTTTTATCACTACACCAGGCTGCTCCCTAATCTTTCATCGGTTTTAAGCTCCCTGTTGAATAGATTTTTCATTATTACATTTGGAAGCAGCCCTGAGATTAATTAATCCTATATACATCCTGGATACATCCTTCCTAAACTAGTTCCCAATGAAGTAAAAACATACTGTAATCCTTCATTAGTTTCAAGCTCCCTAAAATTGCTTGATAGGGAGGATGTATCCTGGATATATCTTTCCTAAATTTCTTTATATCTTGTTCAACAGGTTTAGGCCACCATTCGATAGCAGCCCTTAGATTAAGCAAGCCTTGAAACATTGATGTTGCTCTTTAGTGTTAACTTGTATCTAAGGAATTGATCTCCTCTGAAACAATGAAAATTATTGTATCAGACTTCTAAAAAATAACACAGTAAATAGTTGTTGACAATATGTTTTACTTAAAAAGTAGACATGTGAGAGCTATAATTCATCGTGTCTAGTTGGTTTTTAGAAAAGTGTTCATTTCAGGAACTTGTCACACAAAACTCAAGCTAAACTGTAACTAGAGTCATACAAATTACAACTGTAATAATCAAGCATTTTGTGCTTGTAGCAATAATAAAAACAGGACATTAATTATAACTTTATTTTTTGAGGTTTGAGGTTAATTTGTTCATGACTGAATTTTTGTTGCAGTCTTTCTTTTCACGGATGTTATACTACAAGTCCATGCTGGAAAGCAAGAACAAAGTTTTCCAAAACATTTGCAAATCCCTTGACCAGAATGAAGGCATTGACTCGAGCGACTTCAAAAACAAAATGGTCGCTCTAAACCAGAGGTTTGCCGATGTGGCACAGCGTGCTGTAGTGTGGGAACAGGTTAGTGGCGATTTATTTCTTAAATATTTTACAAAGACTGTCTATAAATTTATAAATTATATGAGTCTAATTTATAGACACAGTTAAATTTGTTTTATGACTTAAGGGTTTGTCAGAAAGGTTGTTTAACCAAACTTTCTAAATTTTAATTAATTTTAAATTAATATTTTTTGTTTAGTTTATTTTAAACTATGCATTGGTGATGGATTAAACCAAAATACAAATGTTGAAACCGCTGAATCTTTGAAAAAGATTTAATACACAATAAACGAGTTGTAGTAAACGAGTTTTATCGAAAATATAATGTTCGATGTGAGATTCATTGTAACGCAAGGGAATGACCTTGATATTCATCAGCCGTGGAACAAAGAGAATATTAGTTGGCTGTGGAACGATGATGATATTTGACAGCATTTGAATAGGCATGAAAAATTACCATGAACTTGCACTTGAAAGTGACATTTAGTTTACAGTCCTGTGCATCTCTCTCAATTTTGTTTCATCTCGAACCTCGACCAACCCTCACTCCTTTAACTGTCACTCTCTGTTGTTCATACCGCTATTGTACTTTTAATGTGTCGTAACAGACGCCGTAACAACATAAACAAGTAATACTTAAAGAACAGCAGTTTTGTTTTACTCTTGTATGTATGTAATTTAATTAGAAATATGTATCATCCACTTACACAGGGTATAATTTCTTCCAAAACCTTTTAAATCTACACACTGTACAAGTTTATGGTAAAATTTCTGTTATCCGTCTATTTTCTCAACCGTCACACTCTCGGTCCCAAGGGTGACGATTCATAGAGGTTCCACTGTACTTCCTTGACAGCTATTGTGAATATGACAACTGTCCATCCTACACTCAGTTCTACAGTTGATTACAAAAATTTCAAACCAATCGAATTCACAGAAACTCCAAGAGGCCATCCGCTGCTGGCACAACTTCCGGGAGATCGAGAGAGTCATCGGAGATTGGCTGCAAACTGCGGAGAAGCTGATCGCCGAGAAACACGTTGACTCCAAAGCCACTGTGGAGAACCATAAGGTAATACGTGATGATATAAATGCAAGAGAAGATATATTAGCCAGTTTTGTCTCTTTCGTCTCATTGAAATTCCAATCCCATAACTTTTTCTTGTAAACTTATCTCTTTACGGTTTGTAGAAAACTCATTTAGGAGCTTTTTAAAGAGTGCTCAAAGCAATTTTTGATGATTTTTCTTCTGTTTGATTTTAAGATTTTTGAAAATGAGGTTGATCTTTGAGTTTTCTTTCAAGACCACTTCTATCAGTAAGAATGATAAATTTTCTGTATTTATCAATACATAAAAAACGTAACTGCTTAAAATATTGTTTAATCAACACATCTTTTAATACATTCGCAAAAAATAATAAAAAATCTTGGTGTGGTGTATTTCAGCTCAATCCCAATCGATTTTAATAATTAGTTTAATTAATTTATATTCTCTTCAATAAAATAAGCGTATGGTTAAAATTTAGCAAAAATTAGTTGAAATATTGACATCATTTATGCACACGATTGGCATGAATAAATAATGTTTTGAATTTACTCGATCTTACATTATTTTTATATTTTTTAATCTATCGATGATTGCAGGCATTTTTCGAGCACATTAATGAGCGGTGGTTGGGTGAGTTGGTGAACGCGGCGCAAGACTTGACCAATTGTCTGCCGCCCGTGGACCATCCCCCTGTGTACGCCACTGTCGAGAAACTGCAAACCCGGTGGAAGGTGAGGCTTGGGGACGAAGTCAAAGTCAGACGACGACAAAGTCTGACGATGTCAAAGTGTCAGATTTTGTCGCCGTCCCACTTTGTCACACATTTGAGGCTAGATGTGACATCTAAACTAAGGAGGGCTGTGCTTAGATTCATTTTACTGGACTTTTAAGGAATTGTAGATTTTGAATCAAATAAACTAAAAGGTTTTTCTGAGAGGGATCCTTCTGTTTTTCTGGTTCTCTTAAACTGACGATCCGTGTGTATTTATGTGTTTGGGATTCTAAAACATCAATTCCTTGGTTGCTCATCTTGAAGTTTTCTTGGGGATACAAGAGTCAGGCTAAGGTAACAATGAAATTTACCTACGATATTGCATCATCATTAAGTTTAAAATATCAAAATGGCTGCAGGTGTGTCCCCTAAAAATGACCCTAAAAGAATATTTCTTCACAAAAAATCACATACCACAATTCTACCCGTTAGTTGTCTAATCCATATAGCCACCTGTACTAAAAAACAACTGACATCATTATATTGTTTAATTGAAATGAATGTTACTTATGTAAACACCTGAAGGTACCAAAATTTGTATAATTTGCCAGACTAGTTTCGAGCCTGTCATCCAAAGTGGCACTTCACACTTCACATCCTCAATGGCATTTCATTAAGCCCAGATTTCTGCAGTTGTCAATAAACAACAAAAAGAGACACACAGTTCAAAAAATACATTAACACGGCAAGAAATAAACATTAAACATTGACGTCGGCACACACATTATATTGTTCAGTTACTGAAGCGCTGCAACTCATATTGTATTTCTTCACATTTGCTCATATTTATTCACGTTAAAGACAGCCCCTCCTTCATCGAATATAGTAGAATCTAACACCTGACAATCGTTAACTGAATAACTTTCTATGATTTTACGATGTTTGATTGAAACATTTTGCCGACAGGAGGTAGTGTCATTCGCACCGCTCCACCTGGTGAAGCTTGAATTCCGATTGGACGAGAACACTTTCAACCAGTACCTCAAGGAACTGGAGAACGAGCTGGCTGCCGAGACGCAAGCCTTCAACAGGAACGAAGATGTGGAGACCATCCTCGCCAGAAACAAGGTACTTCTGCTCCCTCTATGTTTACTGACCGAGGTGTATTTCAAAACCTGTTTTCAACATGACAGTTGTTAAAGAAAATTGATATCTTGATGTTTTTATTCAAGGAATTATTTAAAAACAGTATTTCAAAGAGTGCTGCAATTTGTGGTTAACCCTAAGAACTTCATTAAACCATGTCAATATGTTTAATTGCAAACAAAGTGAACTGAATTTGTTTTGAGATCGACGGATAGTGCCACTGTTCCTAAAAATTCAGCCTGTTAATATTCTGAAGTAACGTCCTTTCTTAAAATTCAAATACATATTAGCAAATGTCAAAATATCTTTTACATACACTTTAAACGTTTAAATATGTCAAACTTTTATCTAGTCTGTGTGGAGGAAACATTAAATATTCAGATTTGTATTTTATTTTTTTATTTTATTTAAGTATTGTTTTCCCCATCTAAGCCTCTAGTAAAATAATATTTTAGAATGTTTTCATGCACCATAATTGGGATGGAAAAATGAAACATCAGTTCACTCTTTTTGAATCAGACTTTCTGATTGGTTAGCTTAGTTTAGTCATAAATTACTCTGTTAGTCTGGAAATAAATCTAGTCTGTTGAATTTTCTGCCACATGTTCACTCAAATATTCAGTTTGGTGTTTTGCTGTTTGAAAGTACCTAAAAAATAACCTAAATAAAATTTTAAAATCACAAAAAAGAGCGATTAGATCCATGCTGAAGATGTAAAGACAAAGTTATGGACCTCAAAATTTTGAGAGTATTTAGTTTAAACGTCTTTCAAACAATTATGCATGTAAATAATAATAATAATAGTAGTGAGATAAAATAGTCAATAGACATTCATAATCATAATACAAGGAACCGGAAACATTTTATATTAGAAAGCCTTAGAAGTGAACTCTTTGGTAAGCAGCTAATTTTGCAGGAATACATTTTTTTAACGATCTCCCTCTTGAAATTAAAGATATTAATAATCAAAAAGTTTTTAGAAAAAAATTAAATAGATTTCTAGTAGAAATCCTATTATACTCCCTGGAAGAGTTTTTAAAAATTGACAAATGAACACAATATGTAAAAATCTTAACTCAAGCATTTTCAGGCAGTCTTTAGTTATTGTAAATGTAGTACAGTAAAACCTCACAAACTGGACTATTTGTGGACCTAGACGTTATCAAGTTTGGAGGTTGTCACGTTAACCAGAACATTGGAATATTTAATAGGTTTCAATGTAATTAATTAAATTTACATTATAAACACATAACAGGTTTGAGTAATACATAAAATCTTTTTATTACCTTGATGAGTTTTATTGTGTATTATTGAGTAAACGATCAATGTATAAAAGACAGATACTCAACAATTGAAACTAAGTTTTCTGACTAAAATGCTTTGTTGAAGATTTTTCGTCAGCTGTCCAAGTGTTGAGTTTCTCAGACTGTCGAGTTATTGAGTGTTGATTTAGTGAGTTTTTACTGTATTTTTATTTTGATTTTTGCGGACATTTGCCATCGCTGATTAGTAAAAAACAATGCTATAAAAACAATGCAATCAGTGATGGCAGATGTTCGCAAAAATTTAAAATCAGAATATAAAATAACCATCACCAACAAAGAATTTACTGTATTGTTTTATTTCTCTAATGTTTTACTGACACCACTCATGTTCATCCTTGTCATGTACATCTGACTAAAGTGACTTTGACTTTGCTAGGAGCACTTTGTGTCGGGCGGGTCGCCGGGGGCGGTGCAGCGCTGCCTGGCGGACATGACCAAGGGCAGCCTGGGGGCGAAGGGCGCAGCAGCGGGCGAGATGGCCGAGGCTGTGCGGGCGGCCGAGCGGCGGTGGGCCGAGCTTTGCCAGCGCGCCGAGACCCTGCGCCACCAGCTGCAGCAGATACCCGACAAGTGGCGGGTGTACCGGCAGAGGTCAGTGGAGTAGATTACGAGTTCACGTACGAAAATCCCAACCATTTAAAATAAACTGTATCAGGAAACTGACACATGCTTTCTACTTTAAAGCAAGAAAATCAACAGCAAAATATAATAAGTTAACAATTATCACACAAGTTTTGTAATATTTCCCATAAGAATAACATGAGACAACGTACTGCATTTACCATCAAACAAAAATATAAATTATATCCGCAACCAGTTGGCATAGCCTAATAATTCAAGATACTGGATTATTTATTTTTTCAAGAAAAATTCAATGGTTGCAAGTATATTTTGATTAATTATTACAATTTTAAGACAATTTGAAAAAATAGAAGTTTTTAAAACATGAATCCCCGTAACTTTTTACCTGAATTAGACTGGGACGGTGGCGTGTTCTGTAATCCTGCTACTTGGAAGCCACAAATTGTGGATCATCATAAATAATGGTTTGTTGATGTGGTATTCCTTGATAGGGATTAACGGCCTTTCTAGTGAGTATAAGAACATCCTCAAAACTACACCAGTTCAGGCGCAGGTCTAGGCCAAACCATTAATTGGCGAATTTGTGGTTTAGATCCCACGTTAAACTGTAGGTCCCTTAGTTGCCAATGGCTATTGGGTTATTAATCAACAGTCCTGTTAGAAGAATATGACAGCCACAGTGACAAGACTACACAATCAAGTCACAATCATTCTACGCCCATCTTTCATTCATATTCACCTTAAAATACCCCTGACTGGTGGTTGGTGTTTTATACAGTAATGGTAATTGTCTAAATGTGCAGGATTGAATGCATTCATCACTTACATTGTATGGTTTGCTTTTGCCAAATCAATTTTCTTGTTTGCAGATTTTCCGCAATGGTGCAATGGATGGATGCCGTGGACAATAGCATAAAAAATATCCTCAAAGAACTTGCAACAGACGAAGAGTTTGAGAAAGAGAAAGCCGTATTCCAGGTAAAAAATGTTTAAACCACTTGTAAAAATTTGTAAACATAATTTTTCAATTGGCATAATGTAAAATTTAACATGTTTCAATAGAAAATGTTAATCGTATTTCATTGTTCTTAATTGCTGCCTTGGAAGCATCAAGTTCGCATTGCTTTGGTAATATAAGTGTGAAGTGTAATTTGTGCTTTCCCTTCACTTAAAATTTTAAGTGTCCCTTTAAGTGTCCCTGTTATATTGTATATAAAGTTTTTGCTTCTCGATTGAAACCTGTATTTTCAACACTCAATAGCAATTCAATGTTTGTGTGTGTTGTTTATTGTCATTTTCTTATAGCCTCCTTGTAAATTACACTAAATGTAATTTGTATCGGCAATTTAGTTTTCCTTCATTTTGTCAATTCTGTTGTGTATAAGGTTGCTCTTAAATCTTTTCATTCTTTTGTTTCCTATTTACAACGAGCTTTTGTTTTGGTACATTTTTATTCTTTAATCTGAGGGCAGCCTAAGTTAGTTACAAGGAGAAAGTTCAACGGTGTAAAATTTCATAATTATTGAAGATTATGAAAGTAATTTCAGTTTCTGCTGTGATGTATTTTTACCCTACAGTAAACCAAATGTTAGTAGCTTGAAATATAATTCATATCCGCACCTAAATAACCTAGTTTTTATTATCACTGGCTAAAAATAATTTGTCAGAGTCTACTACAGTAAACTCCTTCTTATCCGTACACCTCGTGACTGAGGCCTGGCAGATAATTGATTTTCTGGATAAACTGATGTTTCAAAACTGGTAATTATTACATCTAGCATACCGTAAAAGCCATTAATACGAGTAATTATTAATAATAAAGTAGAAAGGACAATAAACGCTGTTTAGGGGAAAATTGCTGAGAACAAAAAACACCAGAAAATATGTTAGGCTTTGAACCTTTAACAAACAATTTTTTACAGGTGCAAAATATGATTCATTAACTCTTTCCAATGTGAATTGAATAACGTCTATTTCCTGCCAATCAAGTGTGGTTGAAAAAATGTGTTGTTAAAAATCGTTCAGTTAAAAGAATGTTTTTTCTGCAAAGTGTAGTCTGGTTAAGAGGTGTCTGGATAAGAGGAAGTGTACTGTTTTTAATGTCATTTTATAAACAATAGATTATTGAAATCTTAAAAAGGGAAACAAACATAGAAACATCAAAAAATAATAAAATAATGTCAAGTCCTTATGAAAAAGATATGGAATCAATTTCCATTGGATTGATCATGTTGATGATATGGAATAATTTCTTATTTGACAAAAATTTAGTTTTTTTAGGAAAGGCTCTAGGCCAGGATTTTTATTTTAGGAATAAAAGGATTGACAGCTAGCTTACCTTTGAAAGAGTTCAGGCAGGCCATAGGACACACATGAAGTAAACACAATTAATCACAATATTACGTCCCAATTAGGGACTTCTTCAGGCACAAAAGAAGGAAAGAAAGTTCTATAAAGGCTGCATTATTAACTGTCATTCTGCCATGTTGCCACATTTCACTACTTGTTATTATGCAGTGTTGCCTCATTTCACTATTGTCTATTTATTTACATGTGTCCTATGGCCTACCTGAACTCTTTCACTGGTAAGCTAGCTGTCTATCCTTCTATTCATAACATTGATTTGACAAAATATAAATCCTGGTGTAAAGTTAATAGCAAAACAGTGTTACTTACCAAATACCTTTCAAGAAAAAACATCGCCTTTACTCGTTAAAAAAAAATTGGAAACAAAATTTTTTAAAGATTTCTACAAAGAGTTTTGACCTTTTCAAACTTACCATAGAACTTCCACTGTGTAACGGACCGTTCGGCCGCAGGGTATCTGCCGGGAGGTGGACGGGAAGCGGGAGGAGATGAAGTGGCTGGTGCAGACACTGGACGCGCTCTCGTCCCACGCGTCCGACTCCGCGGAGGAGCAGCAGCGACTGCAGCAGCTGATCCAGCGATACAAGAACCTGATACCCACCATCGAGATGACGGTGACCCGGACCGAACTCTACACCAAGTGTTACACGTACAAGAAGGAGGTGAGTGGTTGACAGGTGTCGGTGAGGGGTGTTGGGAAAATGCTATGACCAGTGCAAGATTTTAGGCAGTTTGGTTTCAGTGACAGTTTTCTCTTTGAAATTTTTCCTTTCAGTTTACTGCTAAATATGGTAAAAAATTCGGGATTATATAAATCTTATTAATACAATGTATGTCCAAAGAGTAATTTTTGGTTAAAATGATGAACATTTAAAGGCCATGTCCGACTGATGTGTCGTTGCATCCGTCCATCCATCCATTGCCTTCCACAACAGACTCAAATCAAGTCACACTTCAAACATTCATCTGCAGGCCACACCACATCTCTCTAGAAAAGAGGATGGGGAGGTGGTGTATGAGAATACATGAACCACCGTACTTCTACCAACGCTTGCTAAACATCCAACCATGACTCCAGGCAGGGATTATGGACATGACGGATAAAACGCCATGTCAGTTACGTCAGTGTGACTTGTCCTATTTGATAACATGGTTAGCGACTTTTAAGCATTCATTCGCATTCTAGGTGGTTGCAATACCACAGCAGTTTGCCATGGCCTGAAAAGAAATAACATCATTTGATTTTTTATGGGACTAAAATCGAAGATGGCAAGAGGTACTATTTACTCTTAAGGAATTCTAATATTTATTTCAACTTGCTTGTTGCGTAAGTTCATTTCAGTCAAAGATCATCAATATACAAACTAACTTCGCTTGCTCGCAGGTGTGCGGGCTGCTGGAGCGAGTGTGCGCGGCGCCGCGGCCGGAGACGCTGGCGTCGGTGGATCAGCTGATCGCCCAGCAGGAGGCAGCTGTTCGCCAGCTGGACGCGCGCAGACCCGGGGTGGTCAGCATGCTGCAGCAGGGCAAGGACCTCAGTAAGGACAAGGCGGCGCCGCCGTTCGTCCGGGAGCAGGTCCTGCGACTGGAGACGGAGTGGAACCAGGCGTACAACACGGCAGTGGACAAACTCAACCAGCTCAAAGGTCGGTATACAGGGCGTGTCGAATGACATGACCCATTCCACTCAATAGTTAGTTTTAATTTACGTTATACTTTTTAAATGAAGCAGTTATTCCTAATTTTACTACTTGTTGGGCTGCTCTGACCTTTTATTTTTTAGCTGCGTAAACCTGTCACATTTGATAGTTTTTTTTTTTTATCAAGTGAAGGAGAGAAACTAAACTATCTTTCTTTCCTTCTAATAATTCATTCAATTTTTCTATTATGTCTTCAACATGTTACATTAAGAAAAATGAAATATTAACAGCAACAAATCAAAATGTAGATCTATTCAAAATCTAACTTGTAATTTATCGTTTCAGGGACACAGAAAGTTTGGCTGAATTATCAGGAACAAAAGAACGAGATTCTCACATTATTGAATCGAGCAGAAGAAGAGCTAAAGAAGGTAAAATTTATTTTCTATAATTTTTTGTATTTACGTATTTTTAAGCACTTGATCCAAAAGACTTATGCCCGATTTTAGTTGGTAATTTAGGTTCGCTAAATCTTGTAATATCATGGACATATGTTGACAGTACATGTCTGGACAGTATATCTTTTCTTGTTAAACGTTGTGTATACTTGATTGAATAACTATTCCATTACCTCATTGATTAAAATGGTGATTCAATATAAACCATTACTTAAACTAGCTCATGGTGTCCTGCTTTGCTGGGAAAAAGTAAACAAATAATTTTAAATAAAAACTAATGCAACAGCTGTTCAGCCCTTTTCTTCCTCTGTGTGCCCTCGGGGAAAATTTAAAAAGACAAATATTTTTCCTGGGATTTTCTCACAGAGACCTTTCATTCAAGTACAGAGTTGATAGGTGGTGGACTCATAGTTTTCTCAAAGTAACAGGTAGTTTGGGCTTTATATATGTACAAAGGTTTTATATTATCTATGATGATGATGAATTACGTAAACACCCTCAAATAACAAGACGTAAAATATTTGTCTGACGCAGGTGGGAAGTGGAGCGTCGCCTCGCTACGTGGCGGCCGAACTCCAGTCGAAGCAGGATCTGAGCATCGCACTGAGAGAAGCCACCGAAAACATGCTGAAGAAACTGAGGGACCTCGGTGCAAACTTGGTGGTGGCAGCGCCAGAGAACAAACCTATCATCACCAAGGAGGTGAGGATCAAGAATTCTTCATTGTCATCGACCTCTGTGTAGTGTAGAGAGTCGTCACGTTTACAATAAATGTCAAAGGAATACGGAAGAGACTGAAAAAGGATGGTTTGAGCCTTTAGGTTGATTTCCTTTTTAAAGTCTTGTTCTTCATTAGCTTGTGTATTTTTTTTAACAGTGTCATGTGTTTTCAGGTGGCTGAGATTGGTGAACGCTTGGAAACAACACTCCATCAAGTCCAAGAACGAGTGATAGCGCTGGAAAAACTGGCCGCTCGGTGGTCAACCCTTGAAACACAGGTACATTCAATTATTACTTTTACATTTCATTATGTTTCCTTAATCATCTAAGTTTTGTGCGTATGTGAAATTCATAGAAATTTATTTCACTGTTTGCAAAACACCATTAAAGGAATCATTGGTAAAGTACAGGCAGTATGGGGTATATTTATTGGAAGTCACTTGTTTCTGTTGCTATACCTACAGTTCAAATTGAAATATATATATATTAAAAAAAAAACTAAATCACCAGCTTCCTCCTCTCCATAGTCCTAAGATCTTGATTCCCAACTGAGCTTAGATACCCAGACAGGTCTGAGCCTAGGAGTTGTAGATTTTTCTGGCTTTCAAAACTGAGAGGGCTGTCTTCTTTAGAGGACACTGACTTGGTAGACTCAAGGTCTGCTGGTCTGGAGGAAAACCTTTGAGAGTAATGTTCTCCAAAATATGGAGGGCTCCATAATGTCTTGGTGGTTTATAGCTTGGAGGGTAGGTTGTGAGAGATTCTCTTTTGCTTCGGGGCCATGACTCACATTGTCCGTACAGATCCCCTCTTTCCATATACCACATGATGTATTGCATAAGAGAGGCATGAATAAAAAACTAGCAGAATGAATAAGGGTGCTAGCAGAGCGTTGTTACAGTCTACATACCTCTTGGTTATGAGCCCAGCATGTTTCTTATAATGCAGGGCTTGCAGCAGGTTATTTTTTATATTTTTGTTATTTTTTTGCTCTTGGTTATTTTTTGTTATTTTTTTGGAATATGGTTATTTTTTAATTTTGGTTATTTTTTTTATTTTTTTCAACCTCAAGAACTGCTACAAGCCCAGTTCACACTATTCGTCTGTCAGACGATCTCGTAGCATCGTGGCAGACGAATTCCTTCAACTTAAGTTGCTAGAAAACCAAGTCTTGCCGTCAAAACTAGGCAGATTTGTGATAAGTCTGTCGATATTTTCTTTTTACCAAGGTTAAGAATGTAATACCCTCAATATAATGCCGGTTTTCTAATTTTAAGGAAAATTTGTTGTTTACTCAAGGTTATTTTTTCTTATTTGAGTTTTTTTTTACTTTTTCAACCTCAAGAACTGCTACAAGCCCTGTATAATGATGCCTTGGGTGTTACAATCTCTCAAATCTAACATCCGTTGCACGTTTTGCGCAGGTTGCGTCAGTGAAGGCGTGGAGTGAGGAGGCTCCAGTAGCGGTGCAAAGCCTGCAGACCCTCGAAGCCTCGCCACAAGACAAGCTCAGCAAGGCACAGCTGCTACAGGCCCAGGTGGCTGAGCGGGAGAACCTCATCGATCAGCTGACTAAGGAGGCGGAACAGCTGACCAGAGGTGATTGTTTGGTTTTGAATTATGATCTAAATGATAATAGAATATTATCAAGGACTTTGGGCTTTAATGTATATGATGTTCTGTGTGTGTGTTCCGTGTGATTTGTGTGCCTCTATCATCTGACAAAACCCCAAAGGATTATTGAGATGAGTGTAGTTTACTAAAGGAAGGAAGAAATAGAATACTATGAGCAATGTTGGTCGATTGAAGATGAATTAAATGATCTTTGATGGAAGATTTTGTAGACTCCTGAAGTCATTCTGGGCAATACAGTAGTTTTCTTGTTGGTACTGGGTGGGCATAATATATCCAGCATTATGATGAAAAAATCTCGGTAGCTATAAAATTACATTTATCAAAGTAGTTTATTCAAACACATTAGTTTTCTTGTTGGTACTGGGTGGGCATAAGATATCCAGTATTGTGATAAAAAACCTCGGTAGCTATAAAATTATATTTTAATACATTTTACTGATCATGTCCATATTTTAATACACTTTACCAATCATATTAAAATTGAAAAATCAAACCATTTGTTTTTGTTTCACTGTATATGATTTATCATGAATTTTCAAACGGGATGAAGCATCAAGATTGATAAAATATGGGTGAGAGTCCCTCCTATTACATTTGACCTTCATTTTGGCAAAAAAGCCCAAGATTCCTTCAAAATTTTTTTATTTAGGATTTTTAATTCAATTTTAAAATCCTAAATGTACTTTCTTCAACTCGTCCACAGAATATTAGCGAGAAAACAAATAACAAGTGTTTTTTCTGCCGCATGTGTCAGTTTGTACCACCTATTTTCAGTGTTTCAAAAGAGCACCTATCGAGTCTGAGTGTGTTTAGGCGGAGCGGAGGAGGAGGCGCATCAGCTGCGTGCGGAGCTGTCGGTGCTGCGGGAGTCGGTCGCCACGCTGAGGCAGCAGATGGCCGGGCAGGACGCGGCGCTGCAGCGGCAGTCGCAGCTATGGCGGGAGTATCAGCAGCAGGTGGACGTGCTGAAGCCATGGCTGGAGAAGGCTGAGCTGCAGGCCAACATGGGCGGTGGCAAGCCTGCGACCCTAAACGATGCAAGGGAGCAGTTGAGGATCATCAGGGTGAGAAGAGAGATAGACTATTTTTGGTTTTTATTTTAAGTAACCTCAACTGTTAATTGCCATAGGCCTGCACCACGGTCTTAAGATTGTGACGGCCTGTAAATCTTATAGGCTCATTATGGAACAGAATTTGTCTGTTAGTAGCTGGGAAAAAACTAGAGCCTTTGACATACTTGGCCAGCGCTTAACTTTAGCGCCTCATTAGACCAGAGCTCATTAGCTCAGCCTAGGTTGCCATCCCTATCTCAAATGTGTATGAAAAGACAGTAAAGCCTCAGGTAGAAGGTGTCCGTAGCGAAAAGCCTACAATTGGCAAGGTTTTCTTTTAATGCTAATTACAAGATCTCTAATCCTGTTACAAAGCAACTTTGTAATCCTTGGTAGTTTTAAGTACATGACTAAAAACCTCTTGGTTGTTTTTATTAAATTATAAATTTTCTTTTCTGTCTTTTTCATACTTTTATAATGGTTTTAAACACATCCCTAATTTATGTTCTTTTAAAGACAAATTTGAACTTATCTGTTTCATCTTTATAAAATGTGAAAGACATGTATAATGTTTGGTCAGTTAAATCCTGGCTTGGGTACAAAATCAAAGTTTTTTAGCTATTTTAAATTAAAATTTTATGAGATTGCCTGATATTTCTTACCACTAATCTTGCAAGATATGTCAACTGTAATTCAAACCATGTTCTCTGCCGCAGATATTCGAGCAGGAGTGTGTGGAGCACCACAAGCTGGTGGAGATGTTGCACGTCATCAGTCGAGACCTGGGCCCATCGTCTGCGCAGGACATGGCCAGTGCGCTGGCCAGCCGGTGGCAAGCAGTGCAGGCTGCGGCGGCTCAGCGCGCGGAGAAGGTGAGTCGACTACAGATACTATTCGATGTTTCACATAAGAAATGCACATCAAAACCGCTCAGATGGTAGCAGAGCATGTTTGGGAGGAGAAAAAGTTGCTCAGATGGTAGCAGAGCATAGTTGGTTAGGCAAAAGAAGCTGCTCAGATGGTAGCAGAGCGTAGTTTGGAGGCAAAGAAAGCTGCTCAGATGGTAGCACAGCCGTAGTTGGGAGGCAAAAAAAGCTGCTCAGATGGTAGCAGAGCGTAGTTGGGAGGCAAAGAAAGCTGCTCAGATGGTAGCAGAGTGTGTTTGGGAGGCAAAAAAAGCTGCTCAGATGGTAGCAGAGCGTATTTGGGAGGCAAAAAAAAGCTCCTTGGGAGGCCCATAAACCTGCTCGGGTGGTAGCAGAGCATTTTTATGCTATCACTGAGTTGTCAAAGTGTAAACTGAATTGCACTGTGTGTGTGTTTCTTAAATTCTCCTTTTCTAACTTCAAGATCCTCCAACTTCTTTGGTTCGGTCTGGGTAATTGCCCAAAACCCTTCAAATATCTTTGGTTCCATCAAAACACAATGCGATTTTTTGTGCTGCTGAGACTTCCTGAATTTTTGGGGCCAATAGGTTTGGTCCTCTTTACTTGTTTTTGTGTAGTTTTGAGAGTCATTTACGGGTGGGATTAATTTTTATAATTTTGTTGTTTGAAGTATTTACATGTTGTTGTTATGTTCTTTAATTACTCACAGGACTTGATTTCAAATTTGTGCAAGAAATCGTATCAGGTCCAAGTAATTCTGTAAGGACACTGCAAAGGCCCCCCAAAAGGACCTTTTTCTACCTTTGACTCTATACATTTGTTAAATACAAAATAATAACAGTTTTTATGGCAATTTAAACTCCAATTGAAAGGTAGTATTCCCATGACTATTTGTATTCTATTCCTGGAAAATAGAAAGAAAGAAAGAAAAGTGCTTTATTATCACAATAATTATTTGAACATTGTATCAACAAAGGAATAGTATTTATTAAAGTTCATGCATCACACGCAGTCCAATGTCTTTGTACATAAAGCCATAGTCATAGTGACTGTCGGCTTGTATTCCTGGAAAATACTTCGCTTTAATTTTTACAAGAATGAAATAATATAAAAAATGATCTAAGTCAAGTGATAACTACCTTTTTCTGAAAGCCAGTTAAGCCCAAATGAAATCAGAATGAGCTGATAATTACCTCAGTCAGTGGAACAGTTTGAAAGCTGTCAATGAATTAGATTTTGGAGCTAACTGTTTCCATTTAGAAAATACAATCAGAGGAACTAAATGGCCTATTGGTCCTTAAAACAGGATTCAGTCAGTCATGGCTACATCATATTTTTACCGTCATTTGAATGAACTTAGAGTAAATAATGTGTGATTTTTTTTGTCCCAGATGGAGCGATTGGTCCGACTGTGGGACGAGATGGAAGACACGGCGCGACAGATGGAGCTGTGGCTCACCCGGCCGGAGTTTGCCGAGGTCCTCAACTCCGACATCAGCCCTAACTCGTTGTCGGAGGAGGAACTGCGGAGGCAGCTGGAGAAACTGAAGGTGAGCGTTTTGGTCATTTTGCTAAAAGTCGAAAGGATTCGGTAAGATTTATGTAGTTATTCGTATGTATGGATTGAAGCTGTTGCTTTTGCAGACTTTTATAAAGCTGTGTTAGGTTTTGGTTGTGTCTTTTGTTTATCAATGCCAACAGAAAGGTTTATATGTTTTGATTTTAAATGGTCCAGTCTGTGTCTAATACAAATTCACAATCACAAAACCTTTGGTTGGACAGCATAAAATTTATAGCCCAATAACAAATGGTAAATGGTTAGAGTTTGGGTGGGGAACAGCAAAACAGATAACATCCTATTTTGCAGGGTTTTTCTTACTACAACCGAGTTGTGATTAGGCATACAGTATGCTTACAGGCAACACTCCTGAGGAAGTGGGCTTTTTTCACTAGCAAAGTAAAATTATTATTGTTTATTTTCGAAAAGTTTGTGTTTTTCATGCTTTGTGTTGTTCTAATTAATTCTCGGGACAAAGTCAAAAGTAAGTGAAGTGCAAACAATAACAATCAAGTCAAATCAAATCAATTTATTTCCACAGAAAATGATATAGGTACAATTTACAAAATATTTAAATAAATTGCTTACATTAAAGGAAGCAAGGAAATTACTTAAAAATTAAAATACAAAGAAATGTTGAAATTAAAAAAAAATAAATAAAAGAGCTTATGTAAATAACCAACATTGATATTCCTTGCTTCAGAAAAAACTAAAACATAATCAAAGTAAAAAGTCCACATGGACCTTTTGTGGTCTGTGTGTAGACTGGAGTTGATTAAGAAGTTATTTTTACAAAAAAGGAGCAATTCATGTAGAAACAGGTTCATTTATAAACAAGACAGAACCTAAAAACAAATCTCGTTGACAGGAGATGAGCCAGGAGCTGGCGACGGCCCAGACGGACATGGCCTCGCTGGGTCAGACGGCCGACCTCATCTCCCAGAGCATCGCACTGGAGGGCGCCACCGCACTCAAGCAGCGCATACAGGAGCTGAAGGCCAACAGCGGCAGACTGTCCGAAGCCATCCGGCAGAGAGCGAACCTACTGGCCGACGCGCTCGCTGCCAGGTGGGGAATAGTATATTACGTTACTAGGCCGCAAAGTACTGTTTTGCTGGACGAGCGTGCAAGTTTGGTAAAACTTACTGGCTTTACTTATGTAGGTTGTGATGTAACGTTCGATACTTTTCATCATACTACTCAGAAAAAACATGCTTTCAATTTTAGTTTATTCCTTGCATAAACTAATAAGTTTCTCAATCCTTAAAACCTAACCTATAAAAAAAAAGTCTACTACTGCCAGTGCTGCCTCTACATTCCTCTGAAAAGTAATCAGTAAACAAGCATTAAACATTGGTTTTAGAAAACAGATGTTTCTGAGTTAGTATGATTAAAATTACTTCGAAATATAACTAAGGAATGAGTATGGGTAATGTTTCGAACTAGAGTTTAAAAAAAATGCTGTGGACTACATTTCTGGCAGACATCAAGCTGAGATGGTGCAGGAGGGGAAAAGCCTGATTAGTCGAATTAGACTTGCAGCGTTTTTTGCAAAGTTAGTCCTGTTGTTTAAGGCTGTATGACATTAGTGCAACTTGCGTTTATGAAACATTTCACGCAAAACACAAAAGCGTCTGAAACATTTTTGCTAATTACCTCACAACAATGTATTTTAGAGGGGCCATGATTTTGCCTTTCTTGCCAAAACATTTCGCAAAAATTTTTATATAGATATACATAACATCATTTCATGAATGTTTCGCGAAACCAAGTTACATTAATGTCATACAACCCTTACTTTTGAATGGTAAATACAGGTAGTAACATTTTATGACCCTTCATAAGTCATGAAGGGTCATAAAATCAGTGTTATTTTCACTGTCCCTGTGTTTGGTAAATAGGAGCAATCGAAAAAATTGGCTGTAGGAGATGGAAAATACTGTATTACCTGAGGTCCAAATTAACGTCCTACTGAATTACAGAAGTTTAACCCAATGAATTTCTCAAAACTATCATCTTCTATTTTCACCTTGATGCTACATCTGTTTAGTCAAAGTTTGTATTAATCCGATTTGTCAAAAATCAGATTCAAACTTAAGTTAAATATAACTTTTTTCATACATGATTTTAATTTGGTTTAGGAATAATGGTTATTTGATGTTAAAAATTAATGTGTATTGTTGAGTTGAAAACATTTGACATGTTTAATGGTATTGAAGAAGCTAAGTTTTCATAATATATTAGCAGAAGGAACAAAAGCAAACCATAGGTACTGAAGAAACTCAAGTGTACGTAGATTGAATTTATACAACAATTCTAGATCTCTTTTTTGTGTAATCATTGAATCACTACAAACAGATAGAAATGTGTTGTTTACCTTGATGCTATCAAATGAATCAATCAGATTTGTGGTTTTGTGGTTTAGTGAGTCAGTTGTTTTGGTGGTTTTTATATTGAAAAAGATAGTTTACCATTGAAGCCGGTTCATAATTGATCTCCAGCTTTGATGAAGTTAATCACTCGCCTGTTTCAAGGTAAAATATAACCACTTAGTTTAAATATTTAAAAATCCATTCTTATAAAGCATTTAAAAATCCATGCTTATAAAGGTAAGTATTGCTTTGATAATGTACATATTATGTTTTTGTTTACTAAAAATTGGGATATTTCATGAAACCGGCAGTTTTGGTGTCCAAGATTAAGAATGACAGGAAGCCTTTCATCATCGACTCAGTATACAGAAGGAGACCTCTCATTCTTATGTCTAAGGTGTTCTATTTTTAGGTGTGTTAGCCAGGATTTAAAGTGGTCGTAGTTCGACTATGTCTCCAACAGACATTGCTGCTATAGATAATTTATTTCAGCTATTTATTTAAGTTTTTAATACCTTTTTACGCTAGAAAACAAAAGTTCTTTAGGTTACATTTACTCCTTGAACATCAAAGTGCCTAAATAACCCATGTTGAAAGCATAATTATTATTTGACAGCAGTATGCCCTGTTGGAGGATACTGTCACTATGCCCTCTTTAAATTCCTGGCACACTCACAAGTCGGTGCATTTTTTACTACAGCAATGGAAAGTCTCCTGTATTTCTAGTCAACGCTTTCACTTAAAATTATGCATCTTCCAAATTACCTTCCACCAAAACAAATTAATTCTTATTAGACAGTAATTTTAGGAACAGAAGGATAGACAGCTAGTTTACCTCTGAAGGAGATCAGGCAGGCCATAGGACACATGACATGAATTAAACACAGTAAATCACGATATTTTGTCCCAGTTAGGAACATCTTCAGGTACAAGAGAAGGAAAGAAAGTTCACTCTTGTACTTGAAGAAGTCCTTAATTGGGACGAAATATCAAGATTTATTGTGTTTAATTCATGTGTCCTATGGCCTAACTGAACTCCTTCAAAGGTAAGCTATCTGTCTATCCTTCTATTCCTAAAATTAATATTTTGGCCTAGAGTCTTTCATAAAAAAAACTTATCAGAAAGTAAGTAATCATTATTTAATTAGTTGGACATTTCCTTTCGCTTGTAAAAGTCCAACAAATGAAATAATAATTAAAAATCCTTCGCTATTATTCATTTTTAAAATACAGAAAGTGAGTAAAAAAAACATGGTTTCCACAGGCAAGAGTTCACCGGGTACATGCAGAAGTTCGGCGAATGGCTGCGGATCATGGAGGCGAACACGGCGGAGGCGGCGGACGTGGTCCCGCGCGACCAAGTGGACGCGAGGATACAGACCCTGCACGCCCTGCAGCAGGAGCACTGCGAGAAGCTGCCGGCCTTCCAGGTAGAATCAGAATCAGACAATACAGAATCAGAATCAATCACTTTCGGAATCAATCACTTTATCGTCATAAATTACATTCCTTCATATCTACTAAAGCTAGCACCATGCAGTCTCTCACCGTGGCAGTCATGCAGGGTTTCTAGCAACCGTGACAGTGGGGGAAAGTCAGGGAGTTTTGAATTGTTTGACTGAGTCAGGGGAAAGTCAGGGAATTTTAAAGTTGTATAAAAATGTCAGAAAAAAAGTCAGAGAATTTTAAGTTTTATCGAAAAGTCAGGGGGGGGAGAAAGTATAAGGGGGAGAAAGTAAAATCATAAATACCTAGTTTTTGGGTATTTACCATGGCTCGGGGTAAATACCTGTTTCATGTTTATGTACATGCGGGTATTTATGCGACCCACGTTATCATTTCCAGGCGATCTACGACAACGTCAAGCGACTCACCAACGGGGCCGACGCCCAGGAGGCCGAGCGGCTCAACGAGGTCTACACCGGCATCGCCGCCAGATACAGGGTGAGCTGCTTACGCGATACTTATTTTATACTTACTTGATACTTGATACTCATTTGATAGTTTCTTGATAATTATAATCAATTATAATTGATACACACTTGATACTTTTTTGATGCTTATTTGATAATTATTTTATAATTATTTGATACTTAATTGATACTTTATGGATACTTTCTTGATGCTTATTTAATACTTATTTTATACCTACTTGATATTTATTTGATAATTACTTTATGTTTGCTTGATAGTTTTTTGATACTAACTTGAAACTTATTTGATAATTAATTGATACATACTTGATGCTTTCTCGATTCTTACTTGATACATAATTACTTGACACTTACTAGATGCTTACTTGATACTTATTTAATTGATAATTGATTCTTACATTAAAATTGATACTTACTTTAAATTGAGGTCTTGAGAAACATAGAATGTGAATTATATAAGCATAATATATATATATATTTATATAAATTCTGATTTCTGATCATCCCCAGCATTAATTTTTTAGATCTTCATGTAATTCAATTCAAATCCCCAGTGCCCTGGTAAACCGTGTGTACCGATTTGGATTTAAAATCATGAAAATCGTAATTCCTGCAAACAAGAAATATTAATTTCAAACTAGCCAATCAGCTGTCTGACCGTTAAAAAGTCCGAGGGGAGGGGGCAGCGTCGATGATCACCTGATGTGCCGGCAAACTCATAGTCGGTGGTCGAATGTAGAGTAATTAGGGTGTGTGGTAAATTCGTTCAAATTTAGTTAAAGTTCTTTGCGTTCTTGGTCGCGGTGTAAATTAGAATATCATTGTATCAGGCCTGTGTTTGATTTAAATACAATTGCCGTAAAAATGATTTTCTAAAATCGATTTTTTGAGTAGTTAAAAGTTTTATAAGACCGCAGAACCCGACCAGGGGAAACGCGAGAATTAATAATTTGTTTCGTTTCGGTAGAAAAATTTAAATTCGCCAGCATATAGCCACCTTGACCACCGACAACAGTGTTTAATTATATTATTTTTAATTTATAATGATAGAGGGTCGACCCGCAAAAACGTAAGTCTTCTTTGCTTATATATTTAGTTCAGCCAGAGCCACCCATCAATCTTGCATTTAGAGTAAGCACATTATTTATTAAGAATATTATTTATTGAAATTATTTATATTTATTACAATCTTGTTATCACGTATTCAGAGATTTATTCAAAATGGTCAGGTAATCGCCAAGTTTTTTCCTCTGTGATATTTCCTAAAAAGAGCCAAATTATTTAAAATACCGTAATTTATTATATTTTTTGTAACATCACTAAATTATTGCAGTATTCTATCTATTAAGCCTTGTAACTTCAATCAAAGGATCCAACACTCAAACTGTGATTTGACATTTTATAATACATTTGCTGACAAGTCTATTATTCGTAAAAAATTAGTGTCTGAATATTTTTGGGGTAAAATAATTTTTTGAGAGTGGCAATATCGGGTAACCTAGAGTAAAAAAAAAAATATTAACAACAGTTTCAATCTCAAATTGTCTTATAGGCTGTAAGGATGAGTACCGTTTAACTTCATAAAAATAACAAAATAAATTAACAACTTTGTAGGCTTAGCTCAGAGCTAGCCTGAACCCCCTTGAAGCTGCAATACAACTGCTGGTGTGATTAATTCCACCTGATTATCCCTTTTGCCATATCAAACAACTGGCCAGTTGTCTCAAATAATGTTTTGGTACTCGACAGCCTCAAAATAGCCTAAATAAATAAATAGGGAGTCATTACATAGATCTCTAGGTCCCGAGCCAATCCCTCACTGCATAAATTTGTTTTTCAACTTAGTTTCAGTTTTAATAAAATAAATTCAGACACTGTGCAAAAGAAAAGTTCAGTGAATATAGACCAATAAATATTGTATGTCAGCTCTTCAACGTTTTCATAATACTGTCTGCAATATGTATGTTTTTGGTTCAATATACGTATGTTAAAGGATCCTGCATTTTAATTAACCTGTGTTATCAAGGTAAAGTGGCAAAGTACACATTATAATTAATCTTTTTGAAGCAGTGTTTTCGTAGTAACATATGTTGAATACGCTCAGTTTAAATTTATAAAGTTCTATTAATTAATTAAAATCATCTTCATATTTACTTGCTGTAGTACAGTGTAACTTATTGTTTCAGTCTTACATTCAAATATTTCATTTGACAGATCATTGTGATTATTTTTAGTAATTTAGATTTCTGTTAAATTTTGTAATTTACGCCAGTTCAGTAATATTCACATCCTTTTACAACATATCAGATAAACTGAGTACTGTAATTTTATTAAACAAGTAATATGGTTCAAATATAATCTTCTCAACACAGCAAGCTTTGATCAAATACTGATCTCTTATTTCAAGAAGTGGTTGTAAAAATTAAATTCAGTGTAGTATTAAGAAAACCATACATTCTCCCCAGATCCCCAAGGATCTCTGGGCATTTTTTCCTAATTCTGGTCCAGCACCGAAAACTCAACTAAATCGACTGGCTTCCACTGCACGCTGCTGTCTGAAAATGTAAAAAATTGAGGTGATTTATTGTGTGCTAGAGAGTGACCACTTTTGCAATTTTTCAGAGGGAGGAACACCTTTTTTATTCATTACACGTGCAAATTCCCACATTCGAAGATAAAAAAGAATTGTTTATATTGAATTTTCCTGGTCCTTTTAAGAATGCTCATGGATTTGCTTTGCAGGATTTGGAAGACAAGCTCCAAAGCAAGCGGCAAGCTTTGGAAAAGTGGAGGGAACTGAGGGACTGGAGCAAAGGGGCCTCGGAGCAAATCGAACACCTCAGTTACCAGCTGGACGCCAATGAACCTGTTGAGCAGGTAAAGTGTTTTTTAATTGGTTGGATTGTCAGTGACCACTAATCCAGCTCTTTCATTCAGCACAATAAACCTCTTATTCAGTTATAAGCTTGGATCCGGATTAGTTGCAAGTGGTTCTATTTAACATGTATTTGAAATTTGAAATTAATTCTAGTTATATTATTTAGTAGAATTTCATGGCCGGTGTTCATGGGATTTGTCTAATTTATAACCTCAAGGTAAGGGTGAAATATATTTGAAAGTAAAATTAACTCAACAGTGTGGTTGACTTTCAAAGCTTTCTAAATATGACACAAGAACCTCAGTTTTAATTGAAGAATGTTACAAACTTTTCCAGTTTGTTTCATTAAGTGCTACACAAAGATTAGAACTTCCCCCAATTCGTAATAGAATTATTTTCAGTTTTTTTTTCATTCGTTTAACTATTTAATAGATTGTCACCCCAGGCCAGGAAGCCTTCTATATAGGATGGGTCAAATGATGTGGCCCAGGCCATTTATAATGTAATCAAAAGGTAACATTAGTCTTACCTGGACTTGGTCATGTAATTTGACTCGACTTGTAAAATTTTGCTTTCCAATTGGAAACATCTTTTTGATTTTCTCCCCTCGCCAGGTGGAGGCGGAGGTGGCAAAGGTGGCCGGCGAGGTGGAGACGTGGGGTGACATGGCCCGGGGCGTCGACCTGCTTTGTGAACAGAGCTCGACACAAGTGCAGGGCGAGAGCGGCCGGTCGACGGTGCACGAGGTCGCCACCCGGCTGGACAGGCTTAGGTGAGGAGCGGAAACTTGAGTAGGAGTTTAGAGATAGGAAAAGATCGATGTAGTAATTTTAGTTGCAGCAATCAAACTTAATGCTTTTGTTTTAAAATTTGTCATTGGTGATGGTGCTCTATGAGCGGAATTCTAAGACGCCACTCAAACGAACCCTCACTCAAACAACACTAAAACCACATTTAAACAACTGATCGACTGTTGTTGTATTCAATGGTGTCACAGCTGTTTCTGTCAATCAAAGTCAAAACAAAGAGTTTTTAAAGGTTATGTTTATTTCTTTTGTTTACTATGAATTTATTGTATGGCTCTCAACTTCTCATTTTCAGATTTATTTGTTATTTTTACTCCTTTTTTTATATTCCTGAACATTATTTATTTGATTATCTGATTTTTAATTGCCGTACAGTTATTATTTATCATGGAAATATTGGAAGGAGTTTTAATTGAATGTGTAAAGCATATCAACGATGATTTATTTGTAAAGATTGTTGTACTGAGGAAGAAATATTTGGATCAGTTTCTTTTGTTTGATGAAAGTGCATTTTTGAGACGGTATGGATTCCAGAAAGATACATTGAGGAATCACATTTTATCCTTGATATACGGGGATGATGACGACTCGTTCACAGGACTTCCTACTCCTCGGGAAATTAAAGTGACTACGTTTAAGGCCATATCGTACTGCTGTTGCGTCGCGTCCGTCTAGTAGGCGGGTGGATGTTTAAAAAAGTCGCGAACCCTGTTATCAAATAGAAAAAGTCACACTGACGTAACCGACGTGGCGTCGCGTCTGTCTCGTCCGCTGACCCGACGTCCGCTCGATGTTAGTTTAGGCTAATGCAACTCTTGAGGCCATGTCAAAGTGCCTTAAAGTCGCGTCCGTCCGTCCATCCACGTCCGCCGCGACAGTCTCAAACCCCGTTACACTGCCAGACGCGCGTCTGTAGACCACGCCCCCTTTCCTACTAGGAAGGAGTAAGCTTAATACCTGGGGAGGCCCAGGCCGACGTCAGCGTACGTGACGGACGCGACGCGCTAAGCCGGATACGTCAGTGTGACTTGTCCTATTTGACAACATGGTAAGCGACTTTTTAAAACGTCCATCCGCATACTAGACGGACGCGACGCCACGACAGTGTGGCATGGCCTTTACCAAATGTCCGCAGACGTGGACGGTGGCTCGCGCATGCACATATACTACCTTCCCTGGTACTGAGCTTGCTCCTTCCTAGAAATATGTGGCGTGGCCTACGGACGAGCGTCTGGCAGTGTGACAGGGTTTGAGACCGTCGTTGCGGACATGGATGGACGTGAATGGGTGGACGGACGCGACGCCACGGCGCACAGCGAGAGCAGACCGGGCGACCAAATGATATCGGGAAGTGATTTTTTTTAATTCTAAGGGAAAATTAAAAGTCAAAATCATTGCCCATCATAAATTACAATTACATTTAGGTTATTTAACTTCTAATAGAATGATTGCAATCACAGATTTTTGGCTTTGGATCATAAGTTGACTGTGCGACCAAGACCCGCCGCACATTGTAGCGAGGCGATGCACAGCATTGGCGGATTTAGGTAAAAATATGTGGGGGTGACAGCTCACCTAATGTTTTAACTATTGCAGGCTCACATTCAAACATCAAACTCCCATTACAATGGTCCGTTCCAAGGAGGTAAGCTACTTATTTTATTTAAAAACAACCATTTGTAATTTAAGCAAATACCTCGATCAAAGTTATGTTGAAAACATTTTCCCCCTTCACTGCCAACAAATCCACCAAATATCATAGGGTGTCATCAGGTACCCGCTGGCACCCCCAGAAATCCGCCCATGATGCGCAGGCAAGGTACAGGCTGGAGGGAGCGGACTTGGTAAAACAGACTGTTGTCACCCGTCACGGCATGACACTTCTCTAAACCAGAATACTCTGATACGTATATCACATAGTACGGACTCAGTCAGGAAAGGACAGAGCACGGTAGTCAAATACTGTCGTGCGGCGTTGCAATGTACGATTATCGTTACAGCAAACAAATATTATCGTAACTGAATATATTTGCTCCTTAGACCGGCGCCAAACCTCAAAACGGTCGCCCCTGAGTTAAAAAAAGTATTTTTAAGATTATGAGCTACAATCGTTAAGAATTAGGATAATAATAGTTTCGTTAACATTTTTATATGACCTACCATGCATGTGTATCTAATTGACATAGCTACGTTTTTCACGTGGTTATTTAAAAAGAAATTGGCTCAAAAGTGATTGCGTAACCTTTGATATTAAATACGGATTCAGCGCACGATTTTTAGTTATTTTTACGTACCAAGATCGTTCGTTCCATTAACTTACAATAATATAATATCAGACAGTTCATTTTAACTAGATCAAATGTTTAAATAAGAATTAACATCTAAATGTAAATTTATTTGATTTCCCTTCCTTTCTTTCTTTTAATTCACTTGCTTTTGTTTATTTATACATATATTTAAAGCGGTAAATCTACAACATGCTTTTTATCTAAAAGCCTTTGCATCACAACTTTTATTTGGTTGCAATTTGAAATCAGCTGTGATACCATTTCCCAAACAACACTGAACATTGAATGAACAACGGATCGTGTTGTTTGAGTGTTGTTAGAGTGAGGGCTCGCTTGAGGGCTCGTCTTAGAATTCCGCCCTATGTTTTGATTTTGAATTTTGCGGACATTTGGCTATTACAAAAAAAAAGAAGTTTTACGACGATGTGGGATCTGGAATTTGATTCCGTCTTCAGGTGGGAAAGAACCTAGAAAATAACAAGGTTGGTAATCCTGGCTGTGTGTTACTAATCTTGTTGTATTCTTTGCCATTTGAAGAGAGGATCAGATTCCAGATCCCAAAACGTCATGAAACTTGACTGTACAAATCAGAAGTGGCAGGTGTCCACAAAAATCAAAATCCAAACTTAATGATTTGTTGGTTGAATAACCAATATATATTACGATCTTGTTCGTTTAAGACGGTAATATTTACAGTTGAGTAATTACAAGTGACATCTTGGTGATGTCAAGTAAAATAGCTAACTAAAGACTTGAATATTTTGTGGTTAGTAAATAAAATTACTATTCTATTAATAATTAATTAACTTCCACACCTGCCAGTTTAGTTAATTAATATATTCTTTTAACATTTCCAAATGATGAATTCTTCATCAATATGTTACCGATAAGGAAATATTTGCCGTTAAGCAGATTTCAGAAGTATAGGTGGGGTTTTAAAGTAAATTACTATCCATGTTAAAGTAAAGGCCTTGATCTCAGGTCTCAAAAGTAACGGTGAAATTTCAAAAACGTACCAAAAAGCAGTTAAAGATGTTAAATATACTACATTAAAAGCATGGTGATTAAAACCATTTACTTTGATTACTTTAAAACATCACTTGTTGAGCTTTAATTTAAAGCCATCATGTGCTATACAAAGGGTTTATAAGCCAGCTTATATTGTATGTATTACATGCTTTAAAAAACAGGCTTTCTGTTTATTCATCCCCTGAAAGCCACTAGTTTATTGTAATTGCAGAGTCCCTTGAAAAATCCACTTGAAACTTTATTTTTTTCCAGGGCTCAACTGGATTCAAAGAAACAGCTTCAAGCGAAAATCGGAAAACAATGGGAAAAATTCCAAACAAGTCAACAGAAAATTGCTGAGAATCTCTTGGCAGCTCAGGGAAGAGTCCAAGAAATCGCCTTCAATGCTGACACCTGCAAAAAAGTCCCTGCTGCTATCAAAGAGTTGGATGTATTGTGGGAAGCTCATAACACGACCAGAAGTGTTAAAGACAATTTGGCTGCCGAGGGAAAAGCTCTGATGGCTGAAGATGAGACAAATGTCAACACTATACAAAATATTCTGGCTTCGATCGATGCCAACTGGGATAAAGTAAATGAGATGATAAAGAACAATCGAGAAGTACTGTCTGGTATTCTCTCATCTCTACAAAAGTTTAATCAAGCTAAGGATAAACTTTACAATGCAATTAAGTCCTCTGAATATAAACCCAAACCTGAAGAAGAATCAATCAATGATTTGACACAGGCAACAATAGCTTATGAGAAAGCTAAAAAACTGGTAGATTCTCTGAAGAAAGCTAAATCTTCTCTTGACCAGATGGACAGTATGGGTGAAGATATCGCCAAAAAAGTTAAGAGTCTCGAATCTTTTGATTTGACAGATATAAATAATCAAACAGAGGCTGCTCACCATGACTGGCAAAAAGCTCAAGACGATGCAAGTAAACTGTTGCAGTCAGCAGAAGCTGAAATGGTGATTTGGAAACATATTGATGAGGCTAAGAATGATCTATTGCAATGGATTGGGGAGACAAATGCGGCTCTTACAGATGCTACTGAAAATGTGGCTGACAGCGAGATGGGCAAGACTCGGTTGGCAGCCTACAGGAACGATTTAGGGACAAAAGAGAATTTAAGATCGAGCATCAAAGCGAAAACTGCCCAATTAGTACAAATCCACGGCGGTAAATCCATTCCGACTTTAGAATCGCTTGAAAAATTGTTAGATGAAGAATTTGCCGACCTTGCTGCTCTTGCAAAGCAACTTGAAAATATTACAGACACTCTCGGTGAGAGTGAGAAAACAGTTAAAACTAAAATCAAGAATGCTGAAGACAAAGTTGGGCAGATACGCGAAAAGCTGATGAAGTGTGACAACTTGACCGGAGAAAACAAACAAATTTTACAAAGGCTAAAAACATGTCAAGGGCTCAAGTCTGAGCTTAAAAACTTGAAATCCGATATGGATACAATCAACAATTCAGTAGAGGATCTGAAAAGTAATTTCCCGTCATTCATAGATTCTCCTATTGTTAAAGAAACAAATAGCTTGAACAAGAGATATTCTGGCGTGATGGCTCATGCGGACAAAGTGGAGAAAACTCTTCTGACATTCCTGGTGAAGTATCACAAAGAGAAGTTGTCAGCTTTGCAGAGAAGTATAACGACTTATAAAGAGAAGGTTCAGTGGTGTCGTCCTGAGCCTGGCAGTGACAGGTACAACCTGGAGGCCAAGGTGGTGTCCCTTCAAGATCTCGAATCAGGAGTGACAGAATGTCAAAACAAGAAACAAGAATTGGATAGTTCTTTTGAAATGTTACTGAAGATTGGAGATGATATCAACATTCAAGAGCTAAAGGAAGAAAGAGAGCTGTTGGAGAAAGAGCTTGCAGCTTTGAAGGACAGCTTTAATGAGACTAAGAGTTTATTAAATAACAGTCTAGAGCTCTGGCAGAAGTATGAGGTAAAATCTGAAAACTTTTCAAGCTGGCTCAAGGATGTGGAAGGACAAGTAAGAGCCCAGAGTAGCACGCAGACTGATTTGGCAGTTGTTCCCCAGAAAGTTAAGGAAATGGTTACGTTTAAGGGTGACATAGAGAAAATGGAGCCTGAACTAAAAGAAGTTGAACTCTTAGGGGAATCAATGATGAAACAATGTCCTGATTCTAGAGTCGGTCACTATGTCGGTCAGTTAGTAACGAGATATCAAGCAGTGAGGAAGTTTGTTGATGGATTCATAGAAAGGCTTCAGACTCTGAACAAAAATCATGGACTTTATAACAATGCTGTCAAGAAAGCTGAAACTTGGCTAGATGAGGCGAATTCAAAGCTTACCAATTTTGATGAAGCCATTAAGTCAGGAGCTAAGCCCTCTCTTTATCAAGAGAAGTTGGATGAATTAAAGGCCTTTACTGAACAAAGAGAGGCTGGACAAGTTCTTCTCAACAAAGCTGTAGAGCAAGGTGAAGCTCTGTTCCCTGAAATAACTCCTGCCAATAGAGATACAGTGAGAGCACAACTAAGGAGCTTGCGGGACGCCTCTGAAGCGTTGATTGACAAAGCAAATGCAATTACGAAAAAGATAGAAGGTTTGCTGATGCAAAGGTCATCCTTTGACGACAGCTACAGCCAAGTAACACAGTGGCTCACTGATATCGACAAGAAAATCGGTGACAAACACGAGTTAAAATCTACTCTACCTGACAAGAAAATTACCTTACACAATTATAGGACTCTGGCACAAGATATTAATTCTCATCAGACAATATTCAAACAGTTGCGTGAAAAAATTGCCGTCCTTTCGGATTCAGAGGCGAGTGGAAAATTTGATGATATAATGGGGAAATATGAAAAAGTTCTGAAAAAAGTAGAAGAAAGAGTGGCTCTCTCTGAAAAACATGTAGCTGATCATGAAGCTTATGTTCAAGCCCTCGAGAAATTCAGGGATTTTATGAATATTCTAGTTGCTGAAGAAGCAAAATCTGAAAAGGATGGCACAGATGCTCAGTTAGGAATTTTAGAAGATCTATTAATTCAGAAGGAAGAAGGAGACAAGCTGCTAAATGTCTGTGATGAAAAGTTGAAAACCGTTGTACAGCAGACATCAAAACCTGGACATGCTTTCTTGATTGGAGAACTCGAAGAGCAGAAAAACAACTGGAACTCCTTTATCAACAGATGTAATGACAATGTCAACAAACTGAGGCAGTTATGTAGCAGGTGGACTCAGTTTGAAGAAAAACTCGATGATATTAATTCTTGGTTGAAGCAGAAAGAGAGTCAAGTAAAAGATCAGAGTCTAAGAAGCACACAAGAAGCCAAGCAACAGCATTTGGATCGACTGAAAGGGTTGGAAGAAGAAATCATAAAGAAATCTGATGATTTTGCTGCTTTACACACAGAAGTTACAGATGCTGGCGCCGAACTGGTAGAAAAAGTATCAAAAATCACAACAAGATACCAAACACTGAGGAATCAAACAAAGGTAAAACATTATTTCATTCAAGCATACGTTTCAAATCATGAATATGGTTTATTACAGAGCAGTAAAAAAGCAGAAAAGTAATTTAAAATCTTAATTTTTTAAACTTATTGAAGTTTTTCACTGTCACTATTTCATTTAACCCATTCTCCAATGTATTGACTACGTGATGACCATTGTCACCTACTGACTCTCATTTAATAACCTTGACTCATAAACAATCTGAATTGTGATACCATTAAATTTAGTTTTTGATCTTTGATACATCTTTCTGGCTGCTTTTAATTTGACCTGAAATTCATCTAAAACACTAAACAATTATTAAAATTTTATTTAGTTTTTTTTTTTAATATTTTAGAAATAAAATCTTAATCTTATAAACAAAACATTAAAATAAAAACCCCAATAGTAACTTTGAACGTGTGATTTTCAGGAGGCGGTCTCCCGTTATGACCAATTTGTGAAGGAACACACAGCCTTCAACGTGAGCAACGCAGAGTTCCAACAGTGGCTCGGTCAGAGGCAGGCGGAGGTCAAGCAACACAGCGAGATCGTCGGAGACCTGGCCGTGTTACAGGTGATTTTGTGTGCAGTTTTGAAGATAAATCCTTTACAAGAGGCAGGATTATTGTTATTACTTTGTAGACAGAATTAGAAGGTAGACAAAGTAGAAAAGACATTGCACATCTTGGTTTGCACATAAAAAGTTAGGGCCTTCCGATTTATTTTTAATAAATTAAAACAATTGTTGATTTTGTTAGTATATTTTAACTTTTTTCAACTCTTAATACGCTTGGTTTAGCCAGATTATTTTATGTGATGTGTGTTTTAGGTTTCTTTTATGGAAATTTTACATACACTTCTGGAAGTTTAATAGTGTCATATTTCAGTATCTTTTTAATAGTTAATAATTATTTACATTAAATATGTGGGTATTCTGGACACAGGAAATCTTATTTCCAACTTGTCTGATACGACAGATTGAGACCAAACAACATTTAAACTTATACTCTTAAACCATCAAAAACAGTTTTATAAAAATAAGTGCTTGTGAAACTGAATTCATCTCCATACTCTTGCTCATAATGTCGATCATTGACATTTTGAAAAACATCAACATAATCCATAACAAACTTAAAGGTAGTTTAAGTAGCTAGTGTTAAATAATGTGTGTTTGTTATCCTGGAAAAGGTGTCGATTGTCTAGTAAACAACGGGGCAATCAGATTTCATGTTCATTAATCTGCCCTTAAATTTGCAGGAGAGGCAGAAGAAGTTGAGAGAACTGTCCGATGTGAAGTCTCGAGAGAGCGCGGTGTTCGACGGACTCATAGAGAAGGGAGAGAAGTTGTATGCACATACGTCACCGGACGGTCGAGAGATCATACGGCAGCAACTCAGGTATGTGGTGGACACTAGGTATGAAGTCAAATGCTTCTAAAAGTATTGAAGTCCGTCGGCAACCCGTTTTGAAGCTTTATAATTTTTACTTTTATTTAAAAAGAGGGTGGCGGCAATTTTTACCTTGCTTTTGCCTCCCCTCCCCCCCCTCATGAGCCTCAGTGTGTGGAAGTTATGAAGCAAAGCAAAGAGTGGTCCGGTTCAGTACAAGGGTGAACAGTGCCGCTTAAAGTATGCGACATCATCAGGACATGGACCTGCGACGCTGCCACTACAGAAATGGGCCTGAGTGTGCTACCAACTCACTAAGCTATTGCCAAAATGTTATCAATTTTTCCAGCCTGGATTGAAACTTTTGGTTCACAAACAGTTGTGTATATTTTCTATAGCAAAAAGTTTTGATAAATAATACAGGGTGTTTTTTCAAACGCAACCCAAAACTATTTTATAGTGAAGGATTATTCTCCCCCAAAATCCCCTTATTTGACCCCACTAACGATTCACAGGATATTCAGCACCTCAAAACAAACATAACAAATTTGATTCAAGAAATTCAAAGAGATCCTTGTAACACGTGTTCAGGAATTTAATGGAGAGAGCATAACTTTGTACAAATGCCAATGGCGGATTGTTTGAACACCTAATCCTACTAATGTAAACTAAAGGTGATCAAACTTAAATAATATGCTGTATAAAATGTAAAGATCAACAAAACCATACTCATTTCATTTTTATATGCGCATTGTTCAATCTTAAAAATGGGTTACATTAAAAAAAAACCCTGTATTTTCAGTGACTGAAAACTGGACCTCGCCGGAAAAGCTTCACTTTAGCCCCTAGTAATGAAACATACCATTTCTCCGCAGGACGCTGCGGACGCTCTGGGACGGGTTCTCGGAGGAGCTGCAGGCGGGGACGCAGCGGCTGGACCAGTGTCTGCTGCAGTTCGCAGAGTTCACCCTCGCCCAGGAGCAGCTCACCAAGTGGCTCAAGGGCGTGGAGAAGGCGATGCAGCAGCACACCGAGCTGAAGGCCACGCTGCAGGAGAAACGGGCCCAGCTACAGGTCCGTCTGACTGTCAGAATTATACATATATTTTTTTAAACTGTATTTGTGACCCGCCAAGGGGAAAAGGACCTTATCTTCCCAGACAAAATTTTAAAGGAGAGCAAGTTTTAGAGTTTAGGGGCAAAAAATAACATTTTCTAATTTTTATTGTTTTTTACTCTATATATGTTTCTGAACAATATATGATCCTTCTTACACTTGAATTTAAGTTGGAATATGGTTAAATGAATTTTTTTCTGAACCCTTGAAATCTGGAGGAAGGGTAACTTCCCCGATGCTATTTAAACGGTTCAAAATCAGAGAGTTCTGTGAGAAATAAATGCTGGACTTGCTATACCCTGATCCAGGAACCAGAACCTGAAAACTTACAGGATCTTTCAGAAGAAGTAGTTCATGACATAGCTTCTAACCCAAGTGGAGTCACACTACCAAAAAAATAGAATACCAGAAGATAAAAAAAGAAGTAACAACCCAGACAGCTAATGTAATGTATATTTTTAAGATAAATTGCAAATCTTTTTTTGTACGAAGTTCAAGAGAACTTACCATCCCCTCCCATTGCTGCTATTTACTTTTGCTGTAAATGAAAACATCAAGGTAATCATTGTTTTCTTTTGTTAAGGTTGAGTAAAATGTTTGGTTTTACAGAACCACAAGATCATGCACCAGGAGATTACGTCGCACCAACAGCTGGTGGAGTCCGTGTGCGACAAGGCTCAGCAGCTGGTGGACCAGACACAGGACAAGAGTCTCAACATCTACCTGCAGAGCATCAAACAGCTGTTCCAGAACATCGTGGCCAAGTCTCAGGACCTCCTGGACAGGTCTGCGGTTTAAATTGCTTTTGTCAGTCATAGCCATAATAATTTATTCTCTGAATTTAATGTCATTTGAGGTGAATTCTGTGCGTTGTTTTTACAATCTTTATCACTATCGTACTCTGTCAAATGCACTGACCAGTTGATCGTGGAACCATGGTTTTGGCACGTTGCCATCTTCAGCTACATTCAGCTATGCTCAGTGAGTAGCTTAAGATGGCAATGTGTAGAAACCACAGTCTTGCGTCAAACCGGACAACGTGTTCGACAGAATACAATACCGAAAAAGGTGTAAATTACCTGGAATACAGCCAAGTGATCCATCTATTGGTGAGAACTACCAATGGTTTCGTACCTTCATGGGTACATTTTCAAGTTCTAAACATAAGCTAAAACATTCTTCTTCAATGATGGTGTGGTTGAAGAAACATCAGTTATAAAACTTACACGAAAACATTGAGACAAACAAACGGATACACGAACATTTATGTATCCGTTTGTTTGTCTCAATGTTTTCGTGTAAGTTTTATGTCTGACGTTTCTTCAACCACACCATCATTGAAGAAGAATGTTTTAGCTTATGTTTAGAACTTGAAAATGTACCCATGAAGGTACGAAACCATTGGTAGTTCTCACCAATAGACGGATCACTTGGCTGTATTCCAGGTAATTTACACCTTTTTCGGTAATATACAGTGATTCAGAGGCTATACCATGATGAGAATACAATAGTGATGAATATTTATTCTCTGAATAGATACTACTTTACCGCTGTATGTGGACACCATTAAGAAGATTTTGAGAATCTTCTTTGAGAAGAAGATTATTAAGAATTGGAACATTTATATATCTCTGCTGTAAATTACAAATAACAAATGAAAAGCAATCAATACTGTAAAATGAAAGAAATAAAACAACATTGCAAGGAATGTCAATCATCCAGAGAAATTCTTCTACAGTGTATGCCTGTTTTCTTCTAAAAAGAAACTTAAGACATGTTTTGAATGATTTATTTTAATTTTTCTAGGTAAGCAGTGCTGCAACAGTTTCAATAACGTTCAGCATGTTTTTCTCTAGCTTTAGTCCTGTGAGTTTTTTGAAACAAGTTTTGTTTAGTGAATCTTGTGAATTTCAACCTATTCAGGAGAAAACTCTTGGAAAATTTCTCTTGTTTAATTTTTTGTCAAAAAACCTCAAAGGGTTGGTATTATATCAGGATTAAACAACTGGCTTACATTTTCCTGAATAGGCCAAACAGAACACTTAACAGGAATTTTGTCCCAAATGAGGGACCTTTTACAAGGGTGATGGGATGGAGAAAGAAAGAATCAGTTTTTCTCTATTAGGTTCCACGTTTAGGAGCATAATATTTAATATTTTCTGTTTAGTTTTATATTCCATTTGGCCACCCAACTACAAACAAGCCAGTTGTGTCCTGTATAATGTTAATTCTTTCCTTAATTGTGTTTAATATTGAAAACTGTTCAAAACTTCAAGTCAGACTTGAATTAAATGCAAGTAAGATGCAGGTGTAGAACCCCCACATTGTCTGTTGCAGTCTGGAGGAGAACGTGGACAGACATGCCAAGTTCAGCGCGGGCTGTGACAGTCTGCGGGACTGGCTCTCCAGCGAGAGGGACAAGCTGGAGGAATGTGACGACGGCACTGGCGAGAAGGCCGACGTCAAGCAGAGATTGGAGACCGTCAAGGTAGATGTCGTAGGTCAAGGATCAAAGCTATCAACAACTATTGTACAGATCTGATCAGCCCAGAAGTCCTGTGGGACGCGCATGCGCAGTGAAGATTTCCCCTACTGCGTGTCTCAGTACAGTCAAATTTCGACAAAACTCATCTGTCAAAACATATGATTCTTTTTTTCAACAATATTTGTCATGTTGTCATAAGCCATGTGGGATTTTAAGTTGACTGTACACAACCGATGAAGGAAAAACAGTGGTGGGGGTATTCTCCATCTCTCTCGCACTTCCACCCCTACAAGACTTCCTGGCTGAATAGAACTGTAGTTACTTTCATGACTATTTGAATCGGTTATTATTGAAGAATAATAAATCAAATGATAGAGCAGCTAAAATAGATTTTACTTTATGAGTGTTCCTGTGGATATTATTGTTTTCCTGATCAGACCAATGTGAATTTTTTGTCTCTCGCAAGTGTATCTCAATCGATGTAAATCATACTGTAGTGTACAATCAACTTGAATGAAATTTGAAAGTATAATGTCCATTAATTTGTTTAAATAATCATTATATATTTATGTTATAATTTTTTTTAGCAGTCATAACCTTAAATGAATATTTGTTTTTAAAACAATTAATTAGCGTTGTTATTAAAAAACTATATAAAATTATTTTGATCAAATCAAATCAAATCGAAAATGTCTTTATTTCGTAAAAGAAAACACACAAGCATCATACATTTTGCAGTTTAACAATACAACTTTATAATAATGATACTGTTAAAACAAAAACAAAACAAAAAAAAGCGAAATTAATTCTAATGGGAAAAATCCCGTGCGAGAGAATGAGTCGTCTTGGTCAATGCTATTTAAGGAGAATTATTGAATTGAAAATTATTTCATGCAAGAAAAATGAAGTTTTTTTTAACAAAGTGCCATGTCTTCTGGAAATTGGAGACAAAGTGATAAGTAGGGGAACGGTTCGTGAATCACTATCTGGAGAAGGAGATAGACGGATGACAAAAAATGATGTTGATGTTATGAAAAAAGTCTTTGGCGCTCGCAAAGAATATAGGCCTACATTGATCCTTGGCAAAGAATCATACATTGTTTTAATATTATTGATAGTCATTTTGCTTTTTCCTTACAACTTTTTGTTTGTTTTCAGACACTGAGAGCCAATGAGGCTGAAGGTAACAAAAAAATGGCCGAACTTCAAAGTTTGTTCTCTGTCCTGAGCAAAACCACCACCAAAAAAGGCATCACATTGCTTGAAAAGGAGCTGACCAAGCTACAGGAGGGATTGAAGCAACATTCTGCACAATTGGGTGAGTGGCATTTTTTGTTTTTAATCCTAATCTTTTGAATCACTTTTTATTTTGACCAAAGCTTTGAGGGTGTACTGTTAATTTCAATCAGAACTTTTAAATCACAGTTACCACTCTATTTTTCATTAGTTTTTGTCATTAGTAGTCACTGAAAAACTGAAATGAACTGTTCTATGTCTTTTAATCTATCTTAAAAACAAACTATCAATGTACCATGACTGCCTTTTCTTCGTTTTTTACAAACAAAAATAAGGTGAGTAAAACGGGTTTTAGCAATAAACTAACTTTTCTTTCATAGACTCGGTGGAAGCAAGACTGAAGGGCGTGTTGGACCAATGGGCCGACTTCGAGTCACAGCTCGACGCCCACACGAAGTGGTTCCGAGCGACCGAAGTTGCGTTCCGAGACCAACAGCTGGCTGCGACTCTGGAGCAGAAGGAGCAGCAGCTGGCGGCATTCCGGGACAAACGCAAACTCATCGCCGACAAGGAGGCGGAGATCGACGCCTTCGTGGACAAGTCCAACGCTCTGTTGCACACCAGCGGAGCCGACAAGATCAAGACACTGATATCTCAGATCAACAATAGGTAGGGGTTTGAAAATAATTAAGTCGTCTTGTAGCAAAGTAATGAGTTTTATTTTAACCAAGATATTATTATAGATGAGTGTTGAGAGTCTGGGGATTTCAGGGTTCAAAACTATTTCGTTGTGATGAAAGTGGCAATTTAAATATGAAACAGTAACATATATTTAAAGTAAAGTTGTTTAAACCTTTCAAACTCCCTACCTGCATCCTACTGGCTCAGTTGCATTCTCTGTATTCTCTGTCTCTCTGTATTCTGTATTCTGTATTCTGTATTCTCTCTGTATTCTCTGTATTCTCTGTCTTGCATTCTCTGTCTGTCTATTCTTAGCTTGTCCAAAAATATTTCATCTCATTATCCATTTTCCTTCTTTTCCTTTTTAATACTCTTATCAAGAGCTTGAATCGTCCAAGGAATAGCAAAGGTATAATCCATAAGGGAAGTATTTGTATGTACCTTCTGGTAGTCATTACAGTTTAAAATGCTTTAATAGCGTTTCCTTTGGGGTATGGACTCTCACAGCTTGTTTTTCCTGAGCCAAGAAGGGGGTGGGTACCACTAAACCCCCTTCAATAAACAACACCCCTCAACTCATTTGTTCAATGCTACTGGCTGCAAATTTCATAAAATATTTAACCATATAAGCTCGAACTCGATTATATACTTAAGCATAGGTGAGCAGAATCCGAATGTAATCTCCACTGAACCGTTGTGTGGTTCCAGGTACCAGCTGCTTCATGTGCTCAGCAAGGAAGTGATCAACCGGTGGCAGGGGCTGACGGACGACCACAAGGCGTACGCAGACAAGCTGCAGGAGACGGAGGCCTGGCTGCAGCCCCTGGAGGCCCAGCTGGCGACTCTGCGCGGGAGTCCCTCTCACGACTCTGTGGCCAGGTATGACACTAGGGTAGCATGCAGGGTGCAACTTCCGCAGAAGGGTTACACCGTTTGCTATTTGTATTTCACTCAGTTTTTTTTTATATTTTAATAATTTACTCTTACAACCTTAAAGACCATAAAAGTGCTAAAATTATGTGTCAGAAGTTTCATTTACTAACTTAAATGCTGAATCAAAGTGTAGACAAAATGCTCTTTGCCAATATCACCCTAATACATAGAAACTCCATCATAAAAATACACTAATAGAACCTATAGAACCTATAAGAACATTTATAAAATAAGTTAAAGGTTGGTTAAATTTGAATTGTTCTTGTATGAATTTAACTATTAATTAATTTAATTAAATAATAACTAAACTATAAATTAAATAGCATACCAACCACCTAGTTTCATCTCAACATAGCTTAGCTGATTATGTGGTTTGTGATCTTTAAAACAGTTAACGATTTTAATTTTAATGGGTAAAACTCTTTAAAATGGTTTCAAGCAAATTCATTTTGTATTTTGGTTATGATCATAAGTCAATAGTTCCCCTCCTGAAATTACAGGTTCCCACTGACTTCCCCAATTAGGTGTAACCCTTCTGCGGAAGTATAACAGCATGTAAACTTGTAGTCTGTGGATTGTAACAACGCTCTGCTACCATTTGTTGAACTCAGCATAGATTTGTCTATGTCAAACTTCTACTAAGCGATCAGAACCAGTATGCTTTACCCAATTTATTTAATAAAGGCACAATAACCTGCCACAGGACTGATCTCATGTCATCCCCAATTTGGATTCCTGAATATTACACTTGCCTACTCCAGTACAAAATTGATTGTTCAATGTAGCAATGTGCCTTCAAAGTATATTCTGTGACCAAGTAAGGAAAACTTATAGATGGCAGAAAAGTGGCTGTGAGAGAGTTATTAATTTTTGGCTGACCATAAAATTGTTTATAAACTTTAATGAACAAGTATTCCCTAAACAAGTATTCTGATGTTTATTAAACAATATTTTTGTTAAACACCTTTATTTAAGTTCTTGGTAGTGAACTAACCCCCCTGCCTCCTACTAGAAAATTTTTTTAAGCATCCATCTTCAATGAACGTAACATTTACTGCTAAATAATTTGCCAACATTGTTTGAAAAAATTCTTTGCTTGACAAAAAGATTTATAATACAGATTTTTCTGTCTATGGTCGTAGTGGCAATTTTAAGAATTTTGATGTAGAGGGTCAGAGGAATAGATTGCTTCTCATGAAAATGATTGTGGTTTATGGCGCAGGCTGCAGCAGGTTGCGTCGGAGGCGGAGCAGGCTCCACACCGACTCACGACGCTGACGACGGCCGGGGAGAGACTGTACCCCGACACGGCGGCCGCGGGCAGAGAGATCATCCGACAGCAGCTGCGCGAGATCAGGGACAGGTAGGGCGAACGTTTGTAATTGCTTTACAAGAAATAAATTTAGATTGTGGAAAAAGGAAAAAGTGAGTCAAAAAAATTTGAAAAAGGAAGAAAATCACTGAAAACTAGTTTTAATTTGTGGAATGGCCTTGCTTTAGGAGGTTATTTTTATAGAAATATCCACCAAGAGCTCACGCAGACACGCCCCAAAACACGCCCGCCTTGTGGGCTCATCAATATCTCTGTAAGAGTAGACTGACTTACAGATCATGGACTAAAAGGCAGATGTTCTGTGAAAGACAAATTGTGTATATTTTATGACTAATACCAGTGCTAAAATTTGTTTTTATGAGGTCCAACTCATCCTTAATAAAAATTAATTTTGATTGACTTAAAGCTTGTTAATCAAACATCTTGGTTCCTCCCTGTTTCCCTGGAACTTCGATTACTGTCTTAGCTTGGATCAGTCAAGAAAAGTCCTGAAGGGGATAGAGCTTCATAGCTTGTCCAACTGTGTTCATATTAGAGGAAAGACCTTTACTGGTACCTTGCAAACTCCAAGGGTATGCCGACCTTGAGGGCAAACTGTCCCAGGCAGTTTTTCATTCAAACATAAAGGGCTGAGAGTTGTTGATCCTTGTAAAGGGATTAAAAAGTCAGATTTGAGGATAAATGGTCCAGGTCATGTAAACCTTGATGGTGATTCTGTTTTCATTTGGATTGAGGCTGATTAACAATGTCTATTTCCCAGCAATTTATTTCTTCCATAGGGTGTTCAATACCCTAAAAGATGGAGAGAAACCTTGTATAGGCAAGAGTACCCGGGCATTTATTCCTTTCAGAATCAAACAACCCATTTGATGCTTGTTACAGGTGCGATGTCCTGGGAGAGGGCGTCAAGGAGCAGCTGAAGATACAGGAGGCGAAGGCGACGCAGTGGTCCAGCTACCAGGAGACTCTGCAGGGGACTCTGGCCTGGCTGGAGGGGGTGGAGAGGGGATTGGACCAGGACGCGCTGGCGACTCTCACAGCCCCACAGGAGATCAGGGCCAAGCTCATCAAGTACAAGGTGGGTGTGACTCTGTGTACCACAATTTACTGAGCACAGCTCGATTGGAGGCAGTGTTGTATCTGGTGTTGTAGTTGTTGATAATCACTAAATCATCTTGAGTCTGCCATCTAAAAGTATCAGTTTGAAAACACAACTGGCTGATTGTATTGACAGATAAGGTGCATCCCACCCTATTGGTTAAGGTAAATTCTCTAGAGGGCAACCTGGTGCAGTGGCTTAAATGCAGGAACTATTTTTATTGGCAGGGGCTTGAGTTAAAATCCTGCCAATCACTAATGGCTTTTTTGCTATTTTATAATACTGTGACCCTCAAAACCAAGCCCAAAGTAATGTACAAAACAGTTTTGGTCAAGATCTAGAGTCCTGGGACTTTAAGAAAGGCCAGTAAAAAAATAATAATATCTGTCCATTCAGTTAAGGTTTGACTAAAGATTTTTACGGGTATAAAGCTTCCCCTCCCTAGGGGGTCCAGCTTCCCATATCCAGGGCAAAAAAAAAAACAGACAACTTTTTTAAGACAATTATAACAGGTTATTTCCCTCAGTCGTTCAGCTTTATCCAATCCAAGAGTGTAGGACTACCGGTTTCAAAAACTTATGTTTTCATCTTCAGGTCTTTATTTTAAAACTTCTTTTCTACCTGTTGTCTGCAGTTGGCGTTCACCCACCAGCCAGTACACGGTAAAGTGCACTTTGTAAATAATTAATGTTTGTAATTTTCGTGTTAGTATGTGTTAGTGTTGATTTTAATAATTTGACAATGGACTCATGTTCGAGTTTGGTTTTTTGAAATCAAGACCTGAAGATGAAAACATAATTTTTCGAAACTGGTAGTCCTACACTCTTGGATTGGATAAAGCTGAACAACTGAGGTAAATAACCTGTTCTAATTGTCAATATCAGATTTGGAGGCTATTTCAATTATGATCAAATTTTCCTAATGGGGTATAGCATTACCCCATAATGGGGATCGGGGGTGGGGTCCCCAGTAATCTTTCAAAAAATAAATAATTAAAAGATAAACATGTTATCACAGTGGCATATTCCTGTTCATAAAATCTTTTAGAGTTATAACCTAAAAGAACACCGATCATTAAATCGCATATGACTATTCAATCCTGTCCCCCGCAGACGTCCCTGCAAGAGGTCCTCTCCCACAAGCGCGTGCTGGAGATGCTGCATGAGAAGGCTGCGGCCCTGGACACGGGCGGGGGAGAGTTGGCGACCGTGCAGGGCATCGGTGGCCGCTACGAGCGACTCGTCGACCGACTGCTCACGACGATCACGCAGCTCGAGGACTCCCTCGACGTGTTCCAGCAGTTCACCGAGCTGGCCAAGACCCACCAGGATATACAGAAACAGCTGTGGGACCGGCTGTCCTCGTACACTGGTCAGTTGTGGGATTTGTTACCTTTTTTAAGAATTTTAATTTTTAATGTCTTATGAAATATCTTGTCGTTTTCACTGACTTACAGGTTTCAACCTACTTGACAGTACATCATAAGGATGATAGTAGTTGTTTGAAGTTATGTAGGCACTCAATGGAAGTCTATAAATCTCCTTCATATCTTAGTTTAAAGATCTACAACATCTGTCCAAGTTGTTTCAAAGAGGAACAGTCTCTCAAAAAGTTAAAATACTAGTCAATGAGTTCTTGTTTTGTAACTGCTTCTATATAGCCTAAGTACCTGAGTCACGCCTGAGTTATATGTCTGTAAATGTAAACATACGTCTGATTGTCAAAATTGATAAGCATATGGTCCCAATCAGATGTACAGTGGACTATCAAAGAATCAGTAGATATTGGACTATATTGGACTGAATTAGTAGCATTATGATAGTGGTAGTTTCTGGTGGAAAAATAAAACATTTGTCAATTGAAACCCCAGTATTCCAATATTGTTTATTTACACATTTTGCTTTCTCATACTTCTTGAGAGACCTTTTCTCAATAAACCCTTATTAGTACTTGCACTGCTGGTTGAGAAACACTTAGTTTAATTTACATTTTCAAAAGCAGCTTCATTGTTTTTTGTTGGCCTGGGAACAGTTCACTTCAGGTTAAGAGCCTAAATGTCAAAAGGGGAAGTCATGGTCGCTTCTCCACTTGCAGTTAATAACAAAAGCAAGCTTTTTAGGCCAAGCCTCTCTCAATTGAATAAATTATTTTATTGCACTATTAAAGCGCAATTTAAGAATGTGAAAAAATTTAAAGTTCAATAAAAAAATGCTGTAGAATAATTATAAATCGATTGATTCCAGACTACAGCGGCAACAAGTCAATGGTGGAAGGGCGGCTGGCGAAGGTTGTGGAGGTACAGGACGGACTGCCCGAGGGCTCGGCACGGCTGCAGCAGCTGGAGCAGCACTTGGCCACCAAGCAGGAGAAGATCCCTCCGAGGGCTCGGGAGGTGATGGAGCGAGAGCTCAACAACCTCAGGTGAGTGGCTGTGTAGTCGCAAGTTCGAATGGCGCTTACTTAACACATTCACTATCGACAATCATCACAAGGTGAGTCAGAGTAGGTGTGACGGTCGGTAGTCAACCATTTTAAACTGTTGCAGTACACTGCTTTACTACTTTCAAGTTATATTGAGTCATCATTTTAATGAATTGTACTACGATTTGACTTATAAGAATGTACTCTGAAGTATCAACCTATTAGGGTAAATAGTAAAAGAATAAAAAAAGTTTATTAAATTTATGTTATAATGTTAGACTGGGACCTGGGGGACTGGGGGCAAGTCCTGAAATCCAGGTGGTGTGCCTTGTAATCTAGGTGGTTCATGGAAGTCATGAATATCGGACAGTTATGAGCTATGTCTTGTGGATGCGATATTCCTTGGTGGGGATTCACGTCCGCACCGGTTCATCCAAAAGACCATCCTCATAATTAGACCAGTTGGTAAGTGAAGTTTGAGAAATTGTGACTTGGATCCCTCGTTAAACTGTAAGTCCTTTATTTTCTATTGGCTCAAATCTCCTGTTCCCCCCATAGATTCGACCACGGGAAGTTGACGGCGGCGGTGAACGACGTTCGGCAGGGGCTGGAGAGCCGACTGAGCCAGTGGAGCGAGTACGACAGCTCCATGGAGCGACTGCTCGCGTGGCTCACGGAGTCGGAGATGGCTCTGAAGAATTACACGACCCTCAACACGCTCGAGGAGAAGCAGGAGCAACTTGGGAAATATCAGGTGGGCCGCTGGAAGTAAATACTTGATTTACTTGAATAAATACTTGATACTGCTCCACTGGAATAAATACTTGATTTATTTTGTGGTTTAGTTTGATTCAAATGATGAGGTCTAGTCTGTCGGTAAGATGAATGTTAATTGGCATTCGGCTCTTTGACGGCCTGGACCAGGTTGTTTGATTCGGATTGTAAAATGATTGCTTTTAAGTTATACAGAGAGTATGTTTTTGTGTTGTAAATTTTACAAGAAACGTGAATTTTTCCAAGTGTGCTACATGAGCAGGTTTACTTGTTGAACTCTTTAATGATGACTAACGTCGTTAATTGACCCATAACAATTATATCCATTATCGATTGTACTCTCAAAGAAGCCTCAGTTGTAATTACATGATATTTTTATTGTTCACTTAATTAGTGAATTTTTTCTATTTTTTTCAAAATGATTAACGATTAACTTAAAAATTCAAAATACAGCTTTGTAAAAGCTCTTTTTTATTTCATCTATGAAAATCAGCCAGTTCAGTTTTTTTTGTGGCTGTATTATTACAAACAAAATTGCCTTTTGCAATATGTTCATGTATTCACCGAACCAGATGCTGTGTCTGTGATCTGTAAAGTTGTAAATAGCTAAACATGTAAATAGCTGAATGCTGAAATGTAAATGCCTCTGCCTAATAGTACACAACACTGATTTACTGTATCTGTAACTTTTTTGGTTGATGCATTTTCATCGCACTAGTATGATCATTAGTGTAACCAAATAATTACCATTTGTAACACATTTGACAACAGCGGTGGTTGGTTCGTAGGACCTGAGTAAGCTTATTGACTCATACGAAACAGAGGTGGCTGAGACTGTCACTTTGGCGGATCATTTGGAGCAAGTAAGACACCCACTGTCGATGTCGATATCGCTTCACTCTGTCACTGTCGAGCTACTCTTGCTGTTCGTCTATGTTCTCGTCTTGTGTAGTCTTAGCGGTCGATTACAGCTGACTACTGTTGCAACTGTGTGACAGGTTTTGTGGTAGTCATGCAGGAAGTCGTGTTAGTTGCAGAAAAGATCCAAACTTGAAAACTGTGAAGAAGATAAACTAAACTTCTGTTACTGAGCTTTTTTCATGATAAACTTTGTGACTTTGCTATCGTATTGTATAAAAGATCACCTACAAGTTAAGTTGTGAAAAGTAATCAGCTGTAATCTGTAATTTTGTTCTATTTTTGTTAAACATCACATTATGTTGTTTTAAATAAGTTTAGGACTTGACCGGGCAAATTCATCCTCTTTTGGGTCTTGTCTACCTTTAAAATAACTTGTTTCAGCACAGTAACTATTTAATTTTCACTACACCTCTACAAAAGCTTTTCTTATACACTTTAAAACTTTTTTCAGCTTCAGTTTAGTATATTTGTTACTGTTTCTCTTTTTGATAATCTTTTCCTTTTTGGAGCACTGGGATCTCTTTCTGTTGGGCTGCGAGACTCTATTAAGTTTTTTTTTGAAAACTTGTAATTTGTTTTGTTAATTGTTGTATGTTTTTATTTAATTTGAGAAGACACTCCCTGAAAGGGTGTAGAGCTGTAGGAAAAATAAAAGCATCAATTCTTAGATCAGATCTTATAATAACTAGATGTTTACACTTTAGGTACATAAGAGCACAACTAGATTCATTTCAATTTTTGTATTGTATTGAATAAATTTTAGTGATGTGGACCCAATTGTGTTTGCACAATGTGTTTGTCCACCTATGTGTTTGCACCTGTAAAATTGCATGGAAAGAATTTTCAGAATAGTTTTCACTTTAGATACATGTCTGAGATGAGATAAATTTTTATTTTTCAAAGAACTTGTCAATGTATTGTTATGAACTTACATTATAGTTCCTGTTTGTTGTTCATGTTGTTATGTTAGAGCATAAATCCTCTAGTCAAAAGAAAAAGTGTGGATATACATTTTCCTCCCGCCCTCTATTTCACTAATAGAAATAATTTAGTTTCACTAATAGAAAATAACTAGCAGAGAATTATTTTTCTCCTAGTCAGTGATTAGTTTCAAATTTGTTTCATTACTCATTTTGTTTTGAAGTTATACATTTAAAAAAAAGCTTTTATCATTACTTATTTAAGCTTGACGGAACTTTGTCTATGACCAATAATAGATTTTAACAATAGATAAAATTGAAAGTTGTGGCAAAGAGTTATGTTTGGGTTGTAGTGTTTATATTATACTGTGAGAAATGCTCGATGCAGCACTTTGACAAAGCCATTAATTTATTTGTGCTATTAACATCTGCACATAAACTCAACAGTGTCAACTCCTCTTACAGTCATCCTTCTTTTGTTGTAAATAACAAATTCTCCAAGCAAATTTAGAGTTTAGAACAATGATATCGCTTCAATGTTGTTGTGGTATAAATTACCAACAAACTTCGTGAGAAAATGACATATTTTGTTATTTTTTCAGTCAATGTTGGTCAGCTTGCGACAGAATGAAGCGGAACTGGACAAAATCACAGACGAGTCGTCAGAACTGGTGCAACTGTCCGGAGAAGCCAAGATCTCTGTCAACGTACAGCAGATTACTTCACGCTTCCAGTCCATCCAGACAACTGCCAAGGTTTGGAGCAGACATTTAAATTCTCGATAGGATCTGTACAAATTTGATCAATACAATGTAAAAAAAGTTGAATAAAAAATGTTTTTGGAGAGGGAGAAGTAAGTCACAGTTTATCAGTAAAACGAGGTAAAAATCACACAACAAACCTACCGCTTGAGACAAATTGTTTACAAGATTTGTAATGGCAGCAAGACATATTTGAGTGGTCAGTGTTGATTTATATAAAATTATAGACAGTTATACATTGCTCCTTCAATCTCTCTGGGCTCTAGGCTGGCTAATTGAATTGATTGGCCAATGGGACGAGGTCATTCTAGAAAATCTATTTTATAGTAATTATTATCTTATTCAGTTGAATCAATGAAGTATTGAATATTGGCCAGGGGGCTAGCAGAACTGTCTGCTAATGTTTAATGTTAAGCTCTCCCTCAGATTTTTTTGATACCTGAAGAAAATGTTAGCACACATTAAGAAAAATCTAAAAACAATCTGTGTTTGCCAAATAATTATTCTCCCTTTAAAACTTACCTTCTAAGGACCTGAAAAATTGATCACCAGCTTGAGAAACATATTCAGAATTAATCCCAATATACATATTAAGCTAGTTCGTGTTTTATAATGGTATAGAATTTGATTACACAAGGCTCCTTCTTATCTGTACACTTTGGGACCAAGATCCGTCTGGATAACAGGTTTTCTGGTTAAAGTGATGTTCCCTGATACTCATAAAATTACAACTAATGCATTTTTAAACCCAATACTCTAATTTAGACTTGTGATTGTGGACTCAAATCCTCCCCACGAGAATAGTGATACAGTACTACCCTTTCTCTGATGATCACGACCAATTAAACTGATGCGTGGATAATAATCGTCCAGTTTAAAGATGTCAGTTTCAAGGATTGCAGTCTAGTTAAACTTATGTCCGGTTAAAATGTGTCCAGCTAAGAGGGAATCTTCTGTACTTTTTCGGATAAAGATTAAAACCAACAATCACCAAAAATTCTATCTTTGAATTTTACACTAAAATCAAAAACTTCACCACCTGCACACAAAGTCTTGTAAGTTTGACAATTGTTGTTTGGTTGCAGGAGATAGTCAAGAAGTGCGAGCAGGCGGTGAGCAGCCATGAGGCGTACCTGGCCAAGTACAAGGAGTGTCTGGAGTGGCTCAGCAACGCGCAGACTCGCTACCAATCCTGTCGGGACGCACCCGCCTCCGCCAACCAGCAGGTGAGAGCGTGATCTGTCTTGGTTGTACGCTCACTTAGTGTTTTAGGCTTCACTTACCTTTGATTTGCTCCGGAGCTTTTTTCTCAAAAAACAGAACAAAACATACGTAAACCCTCAAATCGTCTGGAACAACAAACTGACATTTTACAAAACATTGAAAATGGACCACGCATTTTCGGAATAAGATTTTCTTTTCTTGCATGTGGGTCAATCACCTTATCAAGATTGACATATCAGCTTTTCCTGGAGAAGAATTTTATGTATAAAGTAACATTTAAAAAAAGTTAAGTGGGATATTGATGGGGTACTCTTTTAGACGGGTAGAGTGAGCCATTGTTCTGTCCATCAGTGGACTTTAGCAACCTGTCCATTTAGTTGTTGTCTCATTTAAAATCATTTTACCTGTTATGTTAAGTTCATTTTTGCTCTCATATATAGGTACTTTAACCGAAACTTACTCTAACTCCGAGCATACTTTATTTTTATAATTCAATAAGCTATTGACTACCAATCGGTCAAGTATGGTTGAATCATTCGGATACTGTTCTGACAACCATCTCTAATGAAGGAGAAACATCGATACCTACCAACAACTGATACCAGGGTCAAATTTATTATTTGATTCTCTGACAAACAATAAAATATACCTAAATGTTAAAAATTTGTTTAGTTAAAATTAAAATTAACTTTTAAATTAAAATAAAACTAATATATCATTGTCATTAATTAACACCTAAACAACATTATTTGCCATCTGTCGCAATTTTGAACTGAGGTATTATTGAACCAATAACTAATAACTATATACTTTTACAGAGTAACTATCGATAAATATGAAGGAGTTGTATGAGTTTTGCCAAACTATATCGAAGTTTAACTATCAGTAGATCATTAGATGTTGTTTTCTTTAAGATCAGATGATGAAATAAATTCAGTCGTCTGCTATAGGAACGGACGACAGCAGATTAGATATAAAGCTCATACCAAAAGAAAAGTTTGCTTCTAGCAGTCGAATGTCCGCAGGAGCTGCAGGAGCGCAGTGGCCGGCTGCGCACACTTGTGAGTGAGCGACAGACGGCGACGCTGCTGTTGCATGCGACCGTGGAGGCAGGCGAGAGGTGCTTCGCAACGACGGCCGTGGAGGGTCGCGAGACCATCCGGTCGCAGCTGGATGAGCTGCAGCAGACACTGGACGGACTGTACGACGGCGTGTCCAGTCTGGAGCGCGAGCTGCAGGCCAAACTGTCCAGGTATGGGGCGAGTCAGATCATACTATGCCAGAAACCATCAAAACAATGCTCTACTACCATTTTTTTACTTTTAATATTGAGTGAGCCACTAATACTTAGCTTTATAGACTGAGCTGTGTTTTATAATATTAAAAATAAAAAAAAATGGTAGCAGAGCGTAGTTTAGCTTTATCAATTCAGTCGTAGTTTATTTTGCCTAGTTTACAGTATTAAAATTTTTAAAAATGGTAGCAGAGCGTAGTTCCGATCCAGGTATAAATTGAGTCAAATCACCTGGCCGCAAATACTCAGCTTTCTAAACTCAGCTGTAGTATTTTTTACCCATTTTACAGTATTAGGCCTTGGGTACAATAAGAGCGATAGCGGCAAGCGATAACTTACTTCTGGTCAAAATTTAAATAGTTTTAAATTGCTGTTCAAAAACGGTATTCCATTACTAAATTATCAATTGATTCCCAACCTTATCCCATTGCCAACCTTACAAAATGAAATCCTCTTTCATCAACAAAATCACTGTTGTGATTCTCCATTAAGATTCTAACCTCAAATGCAACAATGCAACTATGCAGAGGGTGAGCAATAAGCGATATGAAAAACATTTTCCAACCTGACCCGGCAAAAAAAGGACACTGGTCATCACCACTAAATTCCGCTCGCCTTTTCGGACAATTTTAGCTACTGCATTCAAAATTAACTGCTGACAAAAAAAAATCCTTCCAAAAAACCAAATGTCATCACTTGCCGCTCGAGGCTCAAACTGTACTGGGGGCCTTAAAAGAAAAAAAATGGTTACAGAGTATCACTCTATAAACTCAGCTGTAGTTAAGGTTTGCCCATTTTACAATATAAAAAGTTATAAAAATAGTAGCAGAGCGTAGTTCCGTTCCATCAGAACCCAAAATGAATAGAAAAAAATAGATGGTCTGTACCTAGGGATTTCTGTTGTGGTGTCACATGTAAGTATTCACATCTACTTCCATCTGTGAATTCAGAACTAAAGGGAAAGCGGTTTTAAAACATATCTACATCTACATCAGCTGGTCTGTGTTGACAGGTTGAAATGGAACCACTTGGTTTTTTTCTATTCATCTTGCTTGACCCCCATCTGCTTATAAGGATTCATTGGGCTTATGGACCAAGGCCAAGTTATCTGATTCTGACTACAAATGCAATACAGTTGCAATTGGTAGTTTTTCATTGAAATAGTAAATGAAGAGTTCTTTTGGAAATGTTAAAAGAGTTGTCTTCTACTACACGGTTGAGAAACTGGAGACTGAAGAAAACAGTTATCATTAAGCTGCCAACTTGTACAGTGAAACCTCTATTGTGCAACACTTGATACTTTGACACATTGTATAGTTCAATATAGGCTCACACTCAGCAAATACAAAAAAATTCAAAATATTCAGTAATTTATGTGGCGTACTTTGTATTTGTTATGTTCCTGTTTGTGGAAAATCAAAATACCTATAATACCTATAGTTTTGACATTTTAATACTTCAGTGTTCTCTAAGTTCACTAAGTAAAAAACATTATTTAGTTTTTTACAAAAGTTTTGAAATGAAAAAATGTCTAATGTCAATGAATAATAAATTTTGAAAGAAAATGTTTTTATTCTGGAGATGATGAATTCTTGGTCTGTGGGATTAGTCTCTCTCGAGTTGCATTGGTTGCCGATCTTTAATTAAGTCGTGTTTTGTTTTATTTTCACAGATGGAGTGGTTTTGAAGAGTGCTTGGAAGCTTTGTTGAAGTGGCTGAAGGAGGCTGAAGCCTCTCTGCCCAGCGAGCCAGAACTGAAGGCAACCCTGGACGAGAAACGAGCACAGCTGCAAATTTATCGGTAAATTACTAACTTTTAATATAATCTAAAAACAAAATAACCTATGTGATCTTATAATCATATTCTAGTAAAAAAAGTTTTTGTTTGAATTTTTTCCTATCCTTTTAAAAGGTCTTCTAATTTGTGTTTTTGGTGCAAAATGTAGAGGATTAGATTGGGATTACGTAAGGAGAGAGTTAACAATTTCTTAGAAAATCTAATTGAAATCTCACAAAGTTTTTAGAAATGGTTCAGTTCTCATTGTAGTAATTTGATCCATACAAACACATATCACATGTTTTATTTGGTCACTTGTTACTTTTATTTGGTGACGACTCTTCACCTGGAAATGGAAGTATTTATTTCACAATTATTTAAAAGAAAAACAGGTATTTGAAAAAGTATTAAACTTTATTGTAAAAGAAGCAGGACTTCTTGGATGATGAATCGTTATCTCTTTTTACGAAACATCGCAAAACTTAAACTGCAACAACTTAAACTGGAACTTTTTCTTAGATTAGTAGTGAAGGTAAAATACTACCTGATCTTTAGCGCTAGGATTTATTAAACAGCGTATCATTGTAATGTCAAATATATTTTTGCTGTGCTAGTTTTCAGGGACATTATTGTTTTCAGTGCCGTACTTCACGATGCCACAATACACAACCAGGACATCGTGGAGTTGAGGGACAAGATCGACTCCCTCCCGGAACACAACGCACAAGTGGAACAACAGCTGGCAGCCATCACGGCGCAGCACGCCAAAATCCTGAACAGAGCCCAGGTGAGGGAATTGATTTATTGTTTTACGGTTTTACAACAGAGTCATTTTGATTTTTTTGTAGGGAACAATATAAATTCTGGTCTTGTAAAAGTCTAAGATTGACGATTTACGAATGACAACTGAGCTCAATTTTCGTGAGTTCACAAAGCTTTTTAAAATTTTGTCAGGATCAAAGCGATAGGCTTGGGATTTAAAAGTGCAGGGTGAGTACATTACTCTGGAACAATAAAACCTTTTTGTTTCCTAAATTGAGTAGAGTAAGAATAATTTAACTTGACTAATTTAAATAACTCTGTCAGATGAAGTTTATCCTACAAGTCCTATAAAGAGAACCTAAAAGTACTCTGTGAATGAGAATTACTTAAACCTGTGAGTTGGTCTACCCTAAAAAATCAAATTTTGATTGTTAACAAAAATTCAAATTTGGTAAGCAAAAGAGCCATCCTGCAGTAAAAAAACCTACAAATATAATGTACTTATATGCATATTTATGTATTTTTTCTTTTTTTCTTAGTGAATGATGTCGTTTTTTTATGACCAATGCTTTGTGAGAAGACCGAAAGAACTCATTCCCAATGCACGGGCACTGGTAGTGTTCAAAATATTCAATGCATTGTTTAAATGCTATGTAATGGAATCAATAGTATATTATGTTTTTAGACCGGTAAGTACTCTTTTACCGGACAAGCATGTTGGTTCCCTTGCGAGCCAGAGGCGAGTACGGGATTTTTATGTGAGTTCATTAAAACTTAATGGGCGTTTGACGAACGATACTTTACATCATACTCATCATATTACTCAGAAAAAAACATATTTAATCATAACGTATTTTTTGCATAAGCAGTGGTTTATCAATTCTTCAAACCTAACCTATAATAAACAAACAATCTTTTACTTTTGCTACCAGTGCTGCCACTACATTCCTCTAAAGTAACCTATTGAAAAAAGCATTAAACGTCAATTTGCTGCAATCAGCTGATTGTTTACCGTTATTTCCGTTTCCTAGTGCAGGGTAAATTTACTATGCAGTTATCGGCAAAGAGTAACATTCCAACCAAGAGTAAAGCACAGAAAAGAGACGTTTCCGTGTAGTATGATGTAAATAAAGTTATAAATTTGTTGATTGTGTTGACAGGAGTACGTCCAGATGTACGAGGACATTGTCAGCAACCACCAGCTGTACAGCAAGGCGGTGATGGAAGCTCAGGAGTGGTTGGACGCGACACACAACACGGTGATGCTCTGGGGCGACACCGAGCTGGAGAGGATCTCTTTGCACACTAACTTGGAGCGGTTGAAGGTAAAGAAGTATGAAGTTATTGTTTTGTCATTGTTTTTGTGTGTGAGTTCAAATGAGGCACTATTAATCCCACAGAGTGGATAAAAGACGAGGCGGAAGGTATTAAGGTGTTAAAATATCGGACTAAGGAATGTTACCTTGTTTGTTGCTTGTTTGCACAGACGTCTCAAAAGTTGCTCTGAGGATTCCCTTTCAATTTTGGAAGTAAGTTATTTGTGGCTCAAAAACAAGTTTCATGTAGTTACTTGGCCTGAGAAAATCTAATACCTTAATGAAATTAATTTTAAAGTAAAAAAAATTGAAATTGGGCCTTATGAGTTGCCATGCTAGTAACTAAATAAACAAAGGAAATGTTTACAAACAAAGAAATCATAACAGATGTTTGCAAATTACAGCCATCTAGGAAAAATACAGCGTGAGGGCTAATAACTGCATGGAGTATAGTAAAAAAGGTGTGTTTATAAATATCATGAGAATAAAAAAGGTGTATTTATAAAAACAACATGACACTAAATATTTTAATATAAGTGGATGAACTGGTAAACTTAAAATAATACTGAGCAAAGCTCAATCCAAAAGGTACTTTAGAATAATCCTTGAGAATCTCTCGGCATACTATCTTGGAGAGGTTGAAGGTAAAAGTAAGACTTAGGAATGTTGTTTGGAATATCCTTTGTCATTCTTTTGGAGATTCACCATGTACATTTTCTACTTGCAAGTCCTGTTTACTAGCTTCTCAGTTATCAGTTTAGTTATGATTTACCTATTTAGTTATGATTTACCTTGTTCAGTTTTGAAAGCCCGTGTAAGATTGAAGCTTAGATTATCTAAATGAAAATCAACATTCGGATAAGGTTTGGGTTGTGTTTGTCACAAAATCTTTGGCTTAAAAATGTCATCAAGGCTTCACTCAACTCTAGCCTGTTGAGTTGGTTCATACTAAAGTCTCGAAAAACATAACATCTTAACTATGCTTTGTAACATTGTACATTACTATGAAAAAAAACCCATTAAGGGATGGGGATTGTGCAAATTTAACACCTCCAGAAACAGAATGCTGAAAACACTGTTCCCTTAGCTGCAGAAATTATCTCTATACCACGCCTCCTTAAGCCTGTATCTATTCAGAAAACAATATTTTCTATTGCAGAATCTTCAGACGTCTTTGCCGGAAGAAGAGCCGAGAATCACAGGCATCAAAACGTTGGGAGAGAAGGTTCTTCCCGGTACTGTAGACTCTGGGAAAGTCAACATCCGGGCCCAAATAGACTCTTCCCAGCAGGAGTGGGAGGGACTCCAATCTGCTGTCAAGTACGTATCCATCCAATGAGAAGTGGTTTATTTAATTTAGAGTTATTTAGTAATGTTTTTTTCCACCCTTATGTTAAAAGCAGATATAAAGGTTCAAATAATGTCTCATTATCTGACTGTCTTGATTATTTATTTATGTAAAATAATCTGTAAAGTCCTTTCAAGCAGGACTGCCTGTGCTGAAGCCTTGTCAAAGAAATGGTTATCAGTTGAAGATAAATGTTCACCCCCAAATCTTAATGCAAATGTTGTTCTATTAAGTGATTCCCGTTTTGAAATTGTTAACTTTTTCTTACTTTAAGGCAGTTTTGACTGAGAACTGTATTTCAGTCAGACAGTGGCTTAGTTTATATGGTTGCAGATAGTGGGAAACATATCTAATGGGGTTCATAGTTGTAAAACATCGTTAATAATGTTAAATGTAATATCATTATGAGCGCTTTTTCATAATTATATTATGAGCAAGCCTACATAAAGTACTTGAGCCTACACTGCTTCTCTTGTCACGTCCTTTGACTTAAAGTTTTTTTGACAATTTTAATTCAGGAGTCAAGAGTTGGTCTCCTAAGCCCGTTAATCAAACACTTTTCTTTCAAAGATAAATCTAACCAGTACACTTTCAATTCTCCATTATCTTTAGTGATGCCCTGAGAAACATTCGAGGAAAGAGTAATTGGAACTTGTCGTCAGGTCTACGATGGAAGCCCTGGAAGCCAAGCTGCAGCAGTGGGCGGACTACGAGTCTCTCAAGGACCAGTGCCTGGCGTGGCTGCGAGAGACGGACACCAAACTGCACACGGTGGACCTCAAGGCTACGTGCGCCGAGAAGCAGCAGCAGCTCGAGATACTGAAGGTGGGCTACTGGAATGTTAGAGGGTTTTGGAAGTGTAAGGTTTTTAGTTTGTGATGGGCATATTGTTTGTGTTATACATGTCGCAAGTGGTATGATTTTTTCCATTTTATGTCTTTTCACACCAGTGGAATTTTTTAACTTTTTGATCAGAAATGGTCCAAACCCGGGTCTTGTAACTATCCAACAACGACCTTTTGTTAGATAGCATCATTAATTTATAGCCCAATGACAAATGGCAACTGAACCCAGTTTCGATCCTGGTAAGGATCGAACTGGCGACCCTCGGGTTGTGAGGTGAGCGCTTTATCCACTCGGCTATCCAGTCAATTGATATATGAGCACCTTGATTTACATTGCAAACATCCCTCTCAAAGTTGAGTTCCTACTGGACATGCAGACTACTAGACATCCTTTTGTGGAGAACTAACCAAGTAACGTTCTTACCACTTTTTCCAAAACTGAAGAAAACCACAATGAGGATTATAATTAATATCCCACATTTCAGAAACTGTTATCAGAACTTAACTTGGGGATCAAAATTGGAACTGAGGTGTTTGTTTAGAACACTTGTTATATATGTCGTAGCCACTTGCTGTAATTGGGCACTTCATGAAGAGCCCAACGCAGCCCGGGCACTTCATGAAGTGCCCAGCGCGCCTGGGCACATAGTGTAACTCGATTATTTCGATCAAAATTACAGCATCTGCCCAACGAAACTGGACACTTCATGAAGTGCCCAACGCTCATTGGACACATGGTGTAACTATTGAGGCATGTTGGGCACTCGATTTTAAATCTTTGTCAAAACCAATCCTAATGTTTACATTAAATCCCAACGTCCGTGTTAAAGTAGCCAGTGTTACTGTTTGCTATTAAACCTTTTAATATTTATTATTTATTTATATTTATTTATTCAAATCAAAATATTTTAACATCGGTTTTAGTTCCATAAGCCTTTTGAAAATATAATTAGTCTACGTTATATTTGGACAACGAATTTGTTGGAGTATGAGTTGAGTTCAGCTTAAAATAAACAGTTAACAATCTTAATCTAAGATAAAACAAACACTTATAATTGGTTTAAAGTTTAATACAAATATTGTCGGTTTCTAATAGTTATAAAATTAAACAGTAGTATAAAAAATATTATATTGCTGTATATTATATTATAGTATTATATTATTGCATATAAAAATAAGCTATTTGTTCAGACGATGTCCATTACACAATGTATTTGTGAATAAAGACAAATAATTTTATTATATTCTAAATTATAAGTAATGCGCTAACAAAAAAATTAATAATGATTAAAAACCGAACCGCTAGAATTTTCTAGCAACCACTTACTTTTGAATAACGTTTAACATTCATAGGTTATTCCTTTAGACAATGCTTCAAATGAATTTCCAAATTTTTGAGTTAATAATATAAACTTAGATTTTTAAGCTACTGATGTCAGTACGAATATAATAAAAGGCATATTTTTTAAAAGCTGTCAAGTAAACAGGACACACGTTTTTTAATATTCTATAAACAAATAAAAATAATTACATAGAAAAGGCTTGATGTAATGATGTTATGTTAATTCATTCATACTGACATAAAAGAAAAACTTAAACCTAAACTATCGTCTATGTTAATAAAATTACAAAAAAAGAAATAGTAAATTTTTATACAAATTAAATGTTTTCAATTTCTACAACAATAAGAAGCTAAAGAATTGTTTTATTATTTTTTCAAAGACTCTTATGACTCTATTTAAAAATTTGTTTTACTATGCTATATTTTAATCTCTTACAAGTTTATAAAGGGTGACTCAGTAAGAAGTTAAAAAATTAAAACATGATAAAATAGGTTAATGTTAATATTTATGTGTTTTGTTACATATAAATGTAATAGGTAAAGTGTTTCATGTATTTTATTTTATTAAAGCATACAACTGTAATGAGCCTAATTTGCACAGGGGTAAGAATTGGCTCATTAGGCCTAGTCATGGGACCAGTAGGCCTAGGCCTACCTAGCCTATGTCCAGCCTATGGAGGGAGTGTTGGCAATCAGTATAAACACTGCTATTTCCCTAACTTAAACCCTTTGAGTGATTAGGTAACTCACGGTGTTGGGGTGGATGGTTATAACCCTAATTATCACCATCGGAAGGCTAACCTAGTCGGTCCCATAACTGCTGACTCCGATCGCCGGTTTTGATGTGGAAAGCAAAGTGTTGAGGCGTATAACGGCGACTATAATCTAATATAAACACTTAGTTGGACACGTAATTAGATCTTTTCCTTGGGAAACGTAATATCTACGAACGGAACTACGGTTGTTGTTGTTGTAAACAACGTACATAACCTCGAAAGACATCATCACGACTGCGTTATGCAGACGACGATAGAGCCTGCGCTGCTTCTTCTTCTTTTCGCTGAGCGCGCCAATCTGTTTTCTGGCAGACGCTCGGGAAAAAAAGGGCAACCGGATGAACCTTTTTTCGATCCTGTAACCAGCTTCACGTCGACAGCTGGTGGGTTTTCCCAGCGGAAAGTGAGCTCCACGAGGTCCTGATAAGAGCTTCACTCTGGTCGGTGCTACGTTAGTGTTCGGATTGTTAGTCGTTTCGTGCGTCGCTTCCCCGTCCACTACTTCAACCACCTTCGAGAGCTGACTTCGTCGTCTTCCAATACCTTGTGGTATTAAAGGTACGACAGCGTTCTGTTCTCAAAGTCTTTCGATTTTATTTTAAACGCCAGTTTTCAGACTTAGCGTTGAAACTGTCGCAGGATAGGGTTCCGAGACCTATCCTGCTCATCTCTTGGCTGTAACCAAGACTAATTAAATTAATTATCTTGGTGCCGATTTTCGACTAGAGTCAATTCTTGGTATTTTCTAAATTCTGTGTAACCAAGTTAGAGTATTTGGTGATTTTCATATTTGGATCAATTCCTAGATTTTCCTGCTGTTGTAACAGGCTTAGTCTTGTCAAAACCTGCTGTGTTACAGAAGCGTAAGGTCTGTCCTGCTCCTGTAATTACGGGTCACTAGTGAAATAGTTTAATGTTGTTTCTTGATTAGGGTAAACATTAACTATGGGTAACTAGTGTTAACTCGGGACACCTCGCATAGCTAGGGAAAACAGCAGAGGGCATTTTACTTAGAAGGTGTTTCCAGATTTAGTCTGTCCTACGTTGAATGCCATCTAGGTTGAATATAACTGAGCTCTCATATCTGAACATCTGATAACTACTGTGATTTCGATCCTCGACCCCTGGAATTATCCCAGCGTCCGAGCTGAGCGATTCCAAGGCCTCCGACAACCCGTGACGTGATTTCCTGCGGTTCGGTGTACCAGTGTAACCGATCATCTTTTCTCCCACCAGGAAATATACGTCACAAACATGGCGCCCGAAGGCAGGGACTAGTGATTGATATCTAGTCGTATCATAACAGTAGTGTGTGTTAGATTGAGAGCTCGGTGACAGGTACAGTAACCGATTTTTATAACGGTGTTATCGTATACCTGCTCATTGAATATTTCAACTAGTTATAATACTGGAGTGGCCTTTTTGAGTTTTCATTGATAAATTGTGGTTTTATTTAGTACAAAAAAATAAATAAAACAGTCTGGATTTATTTTGAATTCATTGGGGATTCTGAATTTTTGTGATTTGGCTGGAGTTTGACGTCATGCCGAACGACCCGCCAGCCACAACCGTCGCTGCACTGCAGCATGCTGCTATGCAGGCACTGTCGACAACATCTCTGGGTTTAGCTACCACAGCGCCTGTAGTGACTTGTTCGAGTGCACTGACGACCACCACCACGACTCTGGCTTTCACAACCGCTGTGACTTCAACAGCGGTGATGATGCCCAGAACTCAAGTTGACGTTACGACCTGTCAACCATTTGACATGGTGTACTCTGGTGGTCATGCTCATCGACTGCCTTCCTCGATGACGTACAGTCACTTAGGCCATCAACCTTCAACCGCTTATGGTGACTTGCGACCATTTGCGGTGACAGGTGCCTGGGGCCCTCCGATCCATCAACCAGGGTTAACCATGCTCCCTGGTGCAATGTCAGCCCAGCTGCCGCCCCGAAGACAGGATTATTCGACTGTTAACCCGTATGCGGGTGAATCCAGTCAGTTGCGGGAGTTACTTGGCTTGGCTCCAGATGCGGACTCCGAACTTGTCCGACACTCGTTGACTTCGCTGGTGAGGACCTTGAGGCAACTCGAGGGTAACCAGTACCTTGTTCAACCTGCGCCTGCGACTCAGCCAAGCCAATATGGAGCTGCTGAGGACTTCAACACTCGACATGACCGGGTTCCGGACTTTAACCATGCGCCTCAGCGCTTGGTGACTGACCCGGTCAGCGTTGTCGATTACAGCGTGCCCCGCCATGCTGCCTCAGTCTTCGATACGCGCCCTCCGTACGTTGTCAAAACGTCTTCCACCCTTTGTGATATGGTGCGGAAGTGGAACCTGAGGTTCGATGGGAAGCGTGATGCCGTCTCCTTCCTCGAACGACTCGAGGAACTGCGTGAGGCATACTCGCTGACGCCTGACGAAATATTGAAGGCGATGCCTCAGCTTCTCCACGGCCAGGCTTTGCTCTGGTATCGGAACAACAAGGACTTGTGGACCTCGTTCCCCGAATTCCAGAGAATGTTTGAGACGCAATTCTTCCCCCAAGGTTACCGCCGTAACTTGGATGAAGAAATTCGCAAACGGACGCAGGGTGAGACCGAGGCATTCCGAGACTTTGTGACCTCGCTCACAACCCTGATACGTAGGAGCGGGGAGTTCAGTAACCAGCAGAAGTTGAACCTGGTGTACAAGAACATGCGCCCCGAATACAAGTTTGTGATTCGGCGTCAGGACTTCTCCTCCATGGCTGAGCTCCTCGAACGAGCCGAGGAGTTTGAAGAAGTCGTGCGTGAGCGGAAGACTTTCCGTCCCCCTCCTCCAGTCTCACAGGCGCTGGTACCTGAGACCGCCTACGTGGGTTGTCGAAAGAGCGACCGTTCCCTGGACATTGCTGTGGTGGACGACTTGACACCCTTCATGGGGCAGCCGCAACCACAGCCTCCGGTCCAATCGCCTCGGAGTACTGTCACCGGCTCAAGTGGAGTGACGAACCCACGAGGCCAGGGGAAACGTGTTGCTCAGTCCAATCGACAGCGGGAACATGACCGGTCTCCGAGTCCACGCAGGGTGTCTCAGACCCCTCCTCCCGGAACACATGGCAAGCGTTCACGGCAGTGGAAGTGTTGGAACTGCCAAGCCGATGGACATGGCTTCCGTCAGTGCCAGCAGCCGAAGGGAGTGTGGTGCGCACGGTGCAAACGAGCAGGTGTCTCAACCTCTCGTTGTGATTGCCAGTCGGGAAACGCCATGCGGACTCAGGCGCCCAGAGGTCCCCTGAGCCCGGAGCGTCCCAACGCAGAACAACCTCCGAGGAGTGGTCGAAGTGGCTCAAGACGATAGTCACTTTCGACTTTGGTACGACCGAGCAGCGTGGAGTCTCCGACATACGTCCTTTCATCGACGTGAGGCTGCTCGATCGGAACTTCAGAGCCCTGTTGGACACTGGGGCTGTTGTAAACCTCATTGGGGACGAGGTTGAGCGGTATCTCCGCGAATGTGGTGTCAAACCCGAGGAGGCCAATGCGGAGCTGAAAATGGTGGATGGTACTCGCTGTCGAGTCCTAGCGAAGTACTTCCTACCCGCTGCCATCTTGGGTCAGGACTGTATACTGGGAGTGTACTATGTCCAGAACCTGAGCACGGATGTTGTTTTGGGTATGAGGTGCATCACCGATCATAACCTCATACAAATAAACATCAATCGTGATGTCGAGGCAGATTGTTTGGAGCCGATGGCCTGTGCTTCTGGCACCTTGAAGCCCCTGTCTAGCGAGGAGGATCGACGCCTCCAGTCCTTCCTTCAGGAGGAGCTTCCTCTGTTTGACGCTGTTGTCGGGCGGACTGCGTTGGTCGAACATGTGATTCGACTGAAAGAAAACGCAGTCCCAATCAAACAGCGGCATTATCCCCGTAACCCTGCGATGCAAGCGATCATCAACGAGGAGGTAGCTACGATGCTTCGGGATGGTGTGATAGAACCATCGGAGGGCCCTTGGAGCTCTCCCATCGTACTCATCAAGAAATCGACCGGAAAGTATCGCTTCTGCATCGACATGCGCAGGGTGAATGACTCGTCGATCAAGGATGCGTATCCTCTCCCCAGGATCAATGCCATCCTTGAGAAACTCAGGCAAGCCAAGTACATCAGTACCTTGGACCTCAAGCAAGGTTATTGGCAAGTACCTCTGGCTAAGGAGAGTCGCCCAATCACGGCCTTTACGGTCCCCGGCATGGGCCTCTTCCAGTTCAAGGTCATGCCGTTTGGCTTGCACTCGGCTGGTGCGACCTTCCAGCGTCTGCTTGACCGCGTCATTGGGCCTGAGTTGGAGCCGAAAGCTTTCGCTTACCTCGACGACTTGGTGATAGTATCCTCTACATTTGAGGAGCACCTCGAGCTTCTCAGGGTTGTGTTCCGCCGGCTGCGAGACGCCGGGCTTCGTTTAAACCCTGAGAAATGCCACTTCGCTCGGAGAGAGCTCAAGTACCTCGGCCACGTTGTCAGCGCCGAGGGAATCTCGACTGACCCGGAGAAGGTCAGAGCGATCCAGGACTTCCCCGTTCCTACGAATGTCAAGGCACTTCGTAGCTTCCTCGGACTTGCCTCCTGGTATCGGCGCTTCGTCGAGAGGTTCGCTTCTGTCTCTGCTCCACTGCGTGGCTTGCTCAAGAAGAACGCCAAGTGGGTTTGGGGTGAGGAACAAACCAAGGCGTTTGACGATCTCAAGCGTGCCTTGAGCACCGCTCCTGTTCTCGCCTGCCCGGACTTTGCTGAAACGTTCGTGCTGCAGGTCGATGCGTCAAACACAGGCCTTGGTGCGGCTCTCACTCAGCGTCAAAACGACCGGGAAGTGGTCGTTGCCTACGCTAGTCGTCTTCTGTCTGACGCAGAGCAGAACTACACGACGACAGAGAAGGAGTGTCTCGCCCTTGTGTTCGCTGTTCGAAAGTTCAAGGCGTACCTTGAGGGGTACCATTTCGTGGCAATAACCGACCACGTCGCGCTTAAGTGGCTCCTGAAACTTCATGAGCCCAGCGGACGTTTGGCTCGGTGGGTCATGGAACTTCAACAGTTCGATTTCGAGGTCAGATACCGCAAGGGGACCTTGAACCGTGTAGCGGATGCTCTTTCACGGCAACCTGTCCCTGACGTCCCTCAGGATTCTCCTGTAAACCTGAATACGTTCGAGGTTGGAGTCCTGACGAGACAAGGTGCGAGAGAGCAGCTACGACGGCAGAATGAAACCGTTGAGGAGGTGATCCCTGAACCCCACGACGGTGATCTTGGTGAGGCAGTCGGTGATGATACCGAACGAGAATTGCCGGGAACCAACGACGCTTGGTACGGTCGAATGCGGGAGTTGGTCAGTAAACACCCGCGTCGATATCCTCGATACCAGGTCCGATCAGGCACTTTGTATCGGGCCCTGGTGAAGAAGAATCGACCGACGACCTGGCGTATGTGCGTGCCGAGCGATAAGATCTCGGAGGTGCTGCACGAGAACCACGACACGGCGACGGCCGGTCACCTTGGGGTGAAGAAAACTCTGGCGAGAGTTGGTGCGGAATACTTTTGGCCGAACTGGCGACGAGACGTAAAGTCGTATGTAAGGTCCTGTGCTCAGTGCCAGGCTTACAAAGTCTCCCAAGCCAAACCGGCAGGTAAAATGTATTTCCGGCAACCCCAAGGCCCTTGGTACGTGGTGTCAGCTGACCTTATTGGTCCGTTGCCTCGGTCCCAGCGTTCCCAGCGATTCCTCTTGGTTGTGCAGGATACGTTTAGCAAGTGGACCGAACTTGCTGCGCTTCCCTCTGCAACCGCTCATAATGTGGTGACGAGGCTGAAGTCCATCCTGCTCCGCCATGGGGCTCCGGACGTGCTCATCACTGACAATGGCACACAGTTTGTCTCAAACCTGGTTCGCAGCCTGGCGGCGGAATGGGGAGTCACTCTGCAGACGACTGCCCCCTACAGCCCGCAATCGAACCCGGTGGAAAGGCAGAACCGAGTGGTGAAGACTATGATTGCCCAGTTCGTGAAGGACAATCATAAGTCTTGGGATAACCACTTGGGCGAGTTCATGTACGCACTCAACACAGCGGTACATGACTCGACGGGATTCACTCCAGCGATGCTCTGTTTTGGTCGAGAGCTTAGACCCCCTCGCGCCCTCCGTGGCCCAACCGTTGAGGCTTCTGATACGCCTGATGACCTCCCGTTGACCAAAGTCCAGCATAAACGGGAGGCGGAATTCAAACGGTTGATCGAGGACGCTCGAAAAAACCTGAAGACGGCCTATCAGAGACAGGCCAGATACTACAACCTCCGCCGAAGGGAGGTGACGTATCGGGCTGGCGATCAGGTTATGCGGAGGCTTCACATCTTGTCCTCTGCTGCTGATGCCATCGCTGGAAAATTGGCCCCAAAGTATCATGGACCCTGCACCGTGATCAGGATCAAAGGATGTAACCTTTATGAGGTGAGGGATGAGGATTCCCAACAGTGTCACACAGTCCATGTCAAGGACTTGAAACCCTTCTGTCCGCGACGGTGATATTTCTGTAAACTGCTAGATGGTAGTTGAAGCGAAGTGTGCCACTTTCTGTTTCCCTGGTGCTTTCTGTAAACTGCGGCTGCAGTTGATGCCAGACGAGTTTTGATTTTATTTCCTACGAGGAACTTCGAGACCTTTTTTTTACTGTTTTTTTTTCGCTCCGATGTGTGAAGGGGGTGTAATGAGCCTAATTTGCACAGGGGTAAGAATTGGCTCATTAGGCCTAGTCATGGGACCAGTAGGCCTAGGCCTACCTAGCCTATGTCCAGCCTATGGAGGGAGTGTTGGCAATCAGTATAAACACTGCTATTTCCCTAACTTAAACCCTTTGAGTGATTAGGTAACTCACGGTGTTGGGGTGGATGGTTATAACCCTAATTATCACCATCGGAAGGCTAACCTAGTCGGTCCCATAACTGCTGACTCCGATCGCCGGTTTTGATGTGGAAAGCAAAGTGTTGAGGCGTATAACGGCGACTATAATCTAATATAAACACTTAGTTGGACACGTAATTAGATCTTTTCCTTGGGAAACGTAATATCTACGAACGGAACTACGGTTGTTGTTGTTGTAAACAACGTACATAACCTCGAAAGACATCATCACGACTGCGTTATGCAGACGACGATAGAGCCTGCGCTGCTTCTTCTTCTTTTCGCTGAGCGCGCCAATCTGTTTTCTGGCAGACGCTCGGGAAAAAAAGGGCAACCGGATGAACCTTTTTTCGATCCTGTAACCAGCTTCACGTCGACAGCTGGTGGGTTTTCCCAGCGGAAAGTGAGCTCCACGAGGTCCTGATAAGAGCTTCACTCTGGTCGGTGCTACGTTAGTGTTCGGATTGTTAGTCGTTTCGTGCGTCGCTTCCCCGTCCACTACTTCAACCACCTTCGAGAGCTGACTTCGTCGTCTTCCAATACCTTGTGGTATTAAAGGTACGACAGCGTTCTGTTCTCAAAGTCTTTCGATTTTATTTTAAACGCCAGTTTTCAGACTTAGCGTTGAAACTGTCGCAGGATAGGGTTCCGAGACCTATCCTGCTCATCTCTTGGCTGTAACCAAGACTAATTAAATTAATTATCTTGGTGCCGATTTTCGACTAGAGTCAATTCTTGGTATTTTCTAAATTCTGTGTAACCAAGTTAGAGTATTTGGTGATTTTCATATTTGGATCAATTCCTAGATTTTCCTGCTGTTGTAACAGGCTTAGTCTTGTCAAAACCTGCTGTGTTACAGAAGCGTAAGGTCTGTCCTGCTCCTGTAATTACGGGTCACTAGTGAAATAGTTTAATGTTGTTTCTTGATTAGGGTAAACATTAACTATGGGTAACTAGTGTTAACTCGGGACACCTCGCATAGCTAGGGAAAACAGCAGAGGGCATTTTACTTAGAAGGTGTTTCCAGATTTAGTCTGTCCTACGTTGAATGCCATCTAGGTTGAATATAACTGAGCTCTCATATCTGAACATCTGATAACTACTGTGATTTCGATCCTCGACCCCTGGAATTATCCCAGCGTCCGAGCTGAGCGATTCCAAGGCCTCCGACAACCCGTGACGTGATTTCCTGCGGTTCGGTGTACCAGTGTAACCGATCATCTTTTCTCCCACCAGGAAATATACGTCACACAACATTGAAATCGACTGAATTGTTTTGTTTGTGTTTTCTGAGTTATTTTGGCTACGCATCACTATTAATATTATTATTTAAACAACCGTTTGCTGTTTAAATGATAAAAATTTTTATAGTTATGTGTAGCCAGAATATTTCAGAAAACATAGAAGAAACCACGATAAAACATACAGGCAAGAATTATTGTCTGGTAGTGTGGAAGACATTCTTATTCTTAATGTTTTACAAAATTATTTTAAAATAATTGTATTTTGTATTAATGAAAATAATACATCGGATACTACCAACAGCAACGTGAACAGCAGTTTTACGTGTTAACATCAAGTGTCCAGCATCTGAACTGGACACATAGTGTAAAAGAAATAATTACAGCATGTGCCCAACGAGCGTTGGGCACTTCATGAAGGGCCCAGTTTTGTTGGTCACATACTGTAATTTTTAATGAAACAATTCAATTACACTATGTGCCCAGGCGAGCTGGGCACTTCATGAAGTGCCCGGTTAGCGCTGGGCACTTCATGAAGTGCCCAATTACAGCATGTGGCTACGACATATAGACCAAATGAAAAAACTTTATTATGTTTTTAATTGTAACCTGCACATACCTTGTAATTAAAACAAAGATTTACTATGCAAAGTACTATGATCTTTCTTTTTTTAAAAACAAACCTCTCCATCAATGTGGGCCAATAAGTCTTTTGCAGCGATCCAAAGACAGCGAGGCACCAAAGCTGCAATAGTCTTGTAGGCCAGCCATCCATGATGGAACAGAAGTCGCTTGCTGCTGGGATCAAACCAGCAACAACTGACACACAGGGCCAGCCCTTTACCTCCGAGCTACCGCTCCAGTAAAACATACACACATGTGACAATATTAAACGAAATATTTTCAATTGTTATTGATGATCCTAAAATTTCTGATGTAGTTTTAAAAATTTTGCCAATTTTATGTCAAACACGTTGACTTTAACCCACATGGAGTGGTTTGCTGCAGACGCTACAAGGCGAGGTGGTGGCGAAGGAACTGGAGATGGACACAGCGACGGAGCGAGCCCAGCAGCTACACAAGGGCGGCTCCCGCAACACTCACATCGCCGAGCTGGCACAGAAGTATCAGCAGCTGTCCGCTAAGGTCAAGGTACGCAGGGAAACTAGTTGGCTGTAAAAATGAAACTATCATAATATATTTAATTTCATAAGGCAATTCTTTGCATAAAAATTGTGGGCACCTGGCAAGTCATAGAAAGATGGGAGAGGGCTCAAATTAAAGGTCTCCATTCCGTGGTGGCGGGAAAAATGCTGAAATTGCCCTAAATTCACCAGAAAACAAGAAATAACTTAAAATATCTGTCATTTGAAAAGCATTGGAATCTAAAAACATCTGCTTTGTTTACATCAAACATATGATACTAATACTTGATTGAAAACCCTTTGATGTCTTGCACCTTCATGCATATTTCTTTACAACGAAAGCAAAAATAAATAAGATGAGAAACACATAAGATATATTGATGTTTATAAATAACAATTTTTAAACTACTTCACTAATGGCTTGAACTTTTTATTATTTGGTTCTAATACCAAATAAATTCAAACATTTAATGTGAGGTTTATGTAAACTAGTGGACTCGTGCTGTCCAGCAGCTGTTAAATAAATAAATAATTGTAATAAAAAAACTCATCAGCTGTTTATCCCTTTTCTTCATAATTGTGCCCTTAGGCAAAAAAAACTTATATTTTTCCTGGGATTCTCTCACCCAGACGTTTATTGAAGTTTACGGTTGACAGGTATCAGACTTCCCAAAAGTTGTAGGTGATTACGGCTTTGCATGAAGATGCCCATCTTTGGCAATTCTTTGACCGAAATGTTATGTATAAAAATGGTTCCAGGGCCTGAACACCAGGTGGCAGCAGTACGTAAACAGTCACTTGGAGTTCGACTCTCACATCGCCGAGACCTCTCGGTGGCTGGAGAACATCAAGAGTAAACTCCAGTATTGCTCAGACCTGAGCGCCTCCTCTCAGAAAGATCTCGAGGAGAAACTTGACACAATTCAGGTCGGTAGTGATATTGATTTCAATGCAATTTTTTCCAATGTCTTTTCCAATTCTGGATGTTACATAAATGCCAAAATTCAATGTTCACTGAGTTTTTAATATGAACTAGTTATCTTACTATTTTGCTCAATTATTGATACCATTGATTCTCTAGTTTATTCTGATGCTTGTTGGTAACTTGTGTAAAATAACCAGTATCAGAACACTTCAGGTACTTTTTCATGTATCCCAAATAATATAAAATTGTAATCAGTGATTTTGTCAGTCAAAATTTATTCAATGAAATAACTGGTAAACTTTTGTAAGTCAAGTATTTTAATCTAAGTTGCCTATTACAAAAGTCATAGTCATAGTCAGACCTCTTAATTGATTTTTTATGTACAAGTGAATTGTGCAATAAATATAGTAGACTCCCTCAGCAGAAGTCACATCTTTTTAAGCGGACAGTTTTTATCAAAACATCTGTTTAACCAGACTTGATCAGTTCTTGTGGGAAAATATTTGAGACCAGTAATGTTGTGTCTAAATACCATGCTTTCTTCAATTTAAGTAGAATGAGTTAAATTTTAAGTATTAAGGAACAATATCAATGATTCCCAAAGGAAACATGTAATAGAAAATCATCGTTAAATATCTAATTTTTAATGTTTTGATTAATTATTAATTTTGGAGAATGTCAGTTCAACTGGACAGATTATGGTGCAGATAAGAGGGTGTCTACTGTAGTATCAATAATAATAAGTGCTTTCTGGCGTAGAAAATGGGAAATTATTTTTATACTAAATAATGGAGTTTTCTTTAGTCAATGTTACTTGTTACAAATGAAATGGTGTAATTTATATTCTATAAACTAGCTTATCTTTCTGTCAGAAAGGTGAATTTATATTCAGATTAAAGTGTCCTCACAATTTCTGTGAGAGTAAATACGGCTTCCACTAAAAAAAATCTTAATCTTAGAAAAGTTTAATTTTGGATAAAAGGACTTATTACTATTCTCTAACACCCGGTTCGCCCACAGGACCTGCTCCTCTACAAGGACGAAGGGTTCGGCCGGATCCAGACGTCGGTGGAACTGGCGCAGACAGTGCTGGCCAACACGGCGCCGGCGGGACACGGCGCCATCAACCAGGCACTAGCCCGGCTGCAGGAGGAATGGAGCGGACTGGCCACCAAGATGGTGGAGACCAAGGTAACTTATTCATGATTTTGCCTCCAGAATCGATGTTGCGTAACTGAATAGTTGGGTTTACTTACCTCAGATACTGTCGTTAATTCTAATTATAATCAGGGATGACTATAGTTTTGGCCCTTTGGAACACCTTAGAGGAATTAGAAATTTATAAAGCCCTCAATAACACCAAAATGACACCCTGAATGAAAAATTAAACTATGGCCCCCACATACTGTTCAGTATAATAATCGATCTTTCTTCAGACATACAGATGAGCAGCGGACAACAAAGGGCTGGAAGTGGGGGTAGAAACAGATAACACCAGGGATGATAACCAGTTTGGTATCATGGGGCTGGCCAGTAGCATGACCAAGTAAATAATTGTGCGCAATTCAAGTATTTTTGTAAAAAGGTATTTTTTAAAGGTTTAAATGAGTGTTTCTGTTTTAATTGTCAAAACATGTGAACGATCTTCACATCACTGAAGTAAATGGAGCCTGGCATATCTTCATTGATCTCATAATGGCCTAATGGGGTCAAAACTATAGTCGTCCCTGATTATAATTAGAATTGACGACAGTATCTGGGGTTGGTGAACCCAAATATTTAGTTATCAAGGTAACGTCACCAGATTCCCTGGCTAGCTTTGAAGGTTAGGTAACAATACCGGGTACAGCAATGGAAATTGTCACAATTGGAAGCAGTGACAACTTCCTGTCACTGCTTTCAGGAGAGAAGCTGAAAGAATGCTTCTCACTGAAATACTGCTTATAGCTGACTTTTAGTGAGAAACTTCAGTCCCCCACGAGGGGAGGCTTGCCTTGACTGCCGTCAGAGGCCCAGGGGTGGTAGGGGCGAACATGACCAAGTTGGGAACCAAGATGAGGGCCGTTTATCTTTGAGACCTACATTTATTGGATAAAGGTATATCTTGCCAGTCTTGGCAAAACCTAGTCCACCTACATATTCATTTTTTCTCTTGCTTCCCCTACGGCCTAAGGGATAGTACAGGGATGTTTCCATTATTTTCCGGTAGCTGTACAAAAATACTAAAATAAAATAGCTGAAGTACCCTCACAGAATTTTCCTGTTGGTGGAGTAAACCAGACTTCCCGACCTATCCTAAAAAAGAGTTATGGTAGGGTCACTTACTAGCCAGTATATCAACACCAGGGCAAAACCGTACACAGTACTGTTTAGGGCATTTATTAATGTTCCATTGTCCTTCAACCACAGAATCAATATTCTTATTGATATTCTTATTTTTCTTATTAAACCAATTTTAACATGAAAAAAGAACCAAGAGGAAATTTGGAAATAGTTTAGTAAGTCATTTTGATTTCAGAAAAACCATATTGGTCAATAGCAGACTTACTAGATTGTTTGGTTTGTTCATTAATTTTAAGATTGTTCAAGCAAAAACCAGGTATTGAGTGGTCCATCCTGGTTAGTGGGGAATAACCTGACAAAACAAATTTTGGAGAGCAAGGTACTGATTCACATTTGCAGGTTGCGTGGTGGTTTAATAAGTTAATTAGAGCTTAGAAAATTGTTTTTTGTTCACAGGATGTTATTTAAATACAAAAAACTGATCTTATTTATAAAACTATTTCAGACAATACTCGACGATTCCATCCACAAGTGGGCAGGATTCCTGGAGAACATTCAGCAGCTGAACAAGACCGTGGAGTACCTGGAGGCCTCCTACGCCGAGATCCTCCCCTTCCAGACCACCATGACGGAGAAACGAGCTCAGCTGGAGCGGATAAAGGTGGGACTCACGCGGGCAGCTTATGTTGCAACAAATGAAACTTACAGTATGTGTTAAGTTTTATTTTAAGTTATGCGGATAGAATTTAACTGTCCTCTTTTTTAAGTTGGCAGTAAAGTTGACTAGCTGCATTTGAATCAAATATCGTGAGGTTTTTGACTTTGCGAAAGAATAAATAGGTTTTCAATTTTTTTGGAGACTTCAGTTTATATAAATTAAATGGAATTTACCATCATGTAACTAAATTTTCAAACACTTTCTTGTAATATGCAAAAGCAAAAAGCATTGAGTCTAAAGAATCTTTTAGTAACTTAATACAAGTGATTGTTATTCTCTCGCTTTTTGAACTGGACCCCCTAAAATGTCATACGGTTTTCAAAGATTGCTGTCAATATTTCAACAAATTTGCTATATTCCTTTGGCAAACATCTCACAATCACAGTCAACACCAATGACTTAAGTAACAGTCCATTGCCTTAAGTAGTATAACTAACAGTTTGTTGCCTTAGGTCATAAAATCCTGCCTTACTTAATGGGTATTACTATATTTCTGGACTTTTAAGGTGTGTCCAGAAAGCATTCTTTTTGGATGTGTCAATGGACACAAGAGGATAGGGGCACCTCTTGTGCGTATTTACCTTATACTCGACTCTCAAGAAATCATCTTAGTTTTCAGTGGTTGCAATGAAATTCTTCAACGATCTACCCAAAAATGTTGAGATCTGGACACTGCCAAGTTCAAAAACACTTTCCATTCGATTTTGGTAAATAGGCCTGTAATACTCCCATAGCAAAATGGAAGCCGAGCCTTACTACAGGCCTTTACGTATATCGTTTTGTTTTTTCAGTCTCAAATATAGTTTAACGCGGAGATATTTCCTCACCTCTTTCTAATTCTGTATGTTTTAATTTGCCTAAAAATGTTGACCAAGTGTCGCATGACTCATAAATCAATATAAATGCTTTGTTTACGATTTCCAAACATTGGTCTGTTGTTTTGCAGCACCTGGACGAGAAGGTGCGCTGCGAGATGATTGAGGTGGAGGGGCTGAAGGCCAAGGCCAGCGAGATGTTGGCCAGCGGCCAGCAGAGCCACGCGGCCACACAGGCCCAGCAGATACTGCACAAGTTCGACACCCTGGCCAACGACATCAAGGTGGGTAACGCGCCGATCAGCTTGAGGGGACGCTTCACCAGTAAAACGGCAGCGGGCGCATGTGGAGTTTTACTCCGCAATGTTAAATCACACAAATTTAACCCATTCTACTTGTTTTATTACAAAAGTTTGTATTTACATGTTGAAAAACTTCATTACATGTTGAAAAACTCCAATTTTTCAACTTATCAAGTATAACAATTCAATTGAACATAGTAAGTAATTTTCTAATATAGAATGGGTATTACTGTCTGTATTACAAGAGAAGGCACTCCGCAAACTGACACGGCATCATTGAATTGCAAATAACGAAGGACCAAGGGGTTGTGAGGAGATATAAATAACTTTAGAGGATTCCTGGAATGAGGCACATGAGTTACGGTGCCGGACACGACTGCCGACACCCATTATGCCTGTTTATTTTGATAAAAAACACATGTGCGGAGGAAAATTCCTCATGCGCCCGCTTGAGGGTTAAAAAGATTCTGTTGCAGCAGACCTGACTACTCAGCGAATTTCAAAGGCAAAAGAATGTATTTCAATCCAAACCTACGAGATTTGAGTTTTTATAAGCTTCACAAGAATAACATAGGAAATGAGTATGGGGGTCTGCTGCAACAGGTATGCAAACATTTGACGGTTTTAAATCGATATTTGGTGGATCTGAACTGTAAGAAGCCATATACCAAGTTTGATCAAGGTATGTGGAGAAATAAGTGAGATATGTCCTCTGCTGAGTCTTTTGTTTTCTTTTTTTTCATTTGCTGTTTGCATTTCCCAGTTCCTACCAAGTAGTATACCTGGGCTCCCATACAAAATTTCCTGAAACCTTTTCTTCCTTTAATCTTTCTTCATTTTCATTCTAACTAACCTATGCCTAACCTAACCTAAGCTTTCCCGATTATATTTCCAAAGCCAGCATCTGGTGCCGGGGGCCCCATAGGGGAGAACCACTGGGAGATTGGTAGTGTGTCTAGAAAGAGCATATCTTTTCCGGGAAAAATTAAAATGTTTTTATGCACCTTCAGGAAGAACACAAGCCCCCCGGTGTGTGGGAATTCTCTCTACTTTCTTGATTCTGAGTCTACCCACTAAAACTAAAACCCCCGCTGAGTCGAATTTGTGAATCTTTCTTTGTTTGAGCCCTTGTTTTTTTGTCTTCTTTTGTTTTGTTTTTCTTTTCCTTTGTCGTGTTCTTAGTTCCCGTGAGTCTTCCATGTCCATGTTCTTGCTTGTTCCTTTATTCATCTTCCTCTATCTTCATTCACTTTTCTGACCGCTTTTCTCATTTCATCCACTCCTCCGCAGAGCCTGCTGGGAGAGAGGGAGGACCAGTGCCGGGACCACCGGGTGTACAAGGAAGCCCACGACGAGCTGGTCTGCTGGCTGAACCGAGCGAGGGAGAAGATCCCGTCGATGAAACAGCGATCGCTCAGTGACAAGCTGGCACTGGAGCAGGCGGCCGCGCCTCTCGAGCAGCTCTACAACAAACAGGTGAGTTTGTCGCTGAAATAGGTTTTTTTTTTAGAAAAGGCTCTAGGCCAGGATTTTAATTTTAGGAATAGATGGATAGGCAGCTATCTTACCTTTGAAAGAGTTCAGGCAGGCCGTAGGACACATGGAGTAAACACAATAAATCACAATATTTCGTCCCAATTAGGGACTTCTTCAGGAACAAAAGAAGGAAAGAAAGTTCTATAATGGCAGCATTATTAACTGTCACTCCAACATGTTGCCACATTTCACTACTTGTTGTTATGGAATGTTGCTACATGTCACTTGTTCCTGAAGAATTTCCTAATTAATTGGGCCGAAATATTGTGATTTATAGTGTTTACACCATGTGTCCTATGGCCTGCCTGAACTCTTTCAAAGGTAAGCTAGCTGCCTAACCATGTATTACTAAAATTATAGCTGAAATAGTACATTACGTTGCTAGGCCGGAGTATACTGTTTTAATGGAGAGTATGATAGTTCATGCGCGAGCCTGAGGCAAGTGCATTCCTTGCATAAACCACGAGGCTACGTTTCTCAATTCTTCAAACCCAACCTATAAATAATAAACAAAATAAACATTTGTTGCTTTTACCAGTGCTACCTCTACATTTCTCTAAAAAGTAATATATAAACATGCATTAAATCAGCTGCAAATCAGCTGATTGTTTACTTCCATTTCTTGTCTTCATAGGGTAAACTGGACTGGTATCAGCAAAGGGCAAAATTTTGAGCCTGCAAAAAGGAACAGAGAACAGATATTTCTGTGTCACATGATGAATAGTTTTTTGGTGACCTCCTATATGTTCTTGAATTTTTTCTCTTTGCAAAAGCTGACCATCTCACATGAGGTAGGGACACAGCTACAACCTATGCTCTTAGAGATCCAATGACTACGACTCAGTTGATGTTTCGAGGTTTAGATTCACTGAGATGAAATAGTGCTATCCAGTGCAACAAACTATAATCTAAACTGACCTACTTCTCAACTTAAGATAGCTCTTACCGACAATTGTCAAAAATAGGCTATAAAAGTGGCTGAACATGAAGTGATTCTATTTCGTTAAAAAGTACTTTACCACTACCATGGAATTGTGAATCTGAACCTTTCGACCAAAAACTGTTGGTATTGTACACCAAAAAATTGCATGGAATAGTGAAAATTTTAAAAGTCTTTTAATAACCATAAAATGTGATCAAACAAAAAAATCTTAGCAGCTTCAATAACTGTAACCTGTAAGGCACAAGTGGTAAGGTGATGCGACTTGTGTTGTGATTGCAGGCGCAAGGGGAGTTGCTGGTGGAACACATGCAGAACACGGGAGAGGTTGTGCTTGCCAGCACCAGCCCCGAGGGTCAGACGCTCATCAGGAACGAGATCAGAGCCCTGACCGAGAGCTTCCACAACCTGTTCAACGGTAGGGAGTAGGAATATTTACATTACCTTTGTCAGTGAAGTGGAGACGAGACTGTTTAAAAATGTAGGCCTTACATTTATTTGTTACTTTGATGAGTCTCTGGAATCATTTGTGGTAGGTTAAATATTAATGAGTTAGTTCTAAAAAAATAGATTTCCTTGGTACAAAGTAATAATAGTCTAAGTTTGAGCACACAGTGAAATTTAAAATAATTTGTGCTTTGAGGTTACCGACAAAATACTGTTTGTGTTGATTTTCTCCATGTAAGTCATCAATTGGCATCTATTTTCATGTGAAGCATCAAGCTCAACATGAAAACACACAGTGAATTTAACTTCCAATATTCAAACACTTTTTTACTGTCCCCTGTTCACATGCTAGGACGCTAGACCTAGCCTGGAACTGTTTTGCACATTACTTCAGGCTAGGTGACGACATTGTCACCCAGCAAATAAGCTATTGGTGATTGGTGGGATTTAAACCTGGGCCCTGGAGACCGATATTCCGCGTTCGAACCTTTACACCAGGCCACTCCCTAATATTCAAGCATTAATCTTAGTGCTACCCATGATACACAGTGTACCCTTGGATAATTAAGTTTAGTCTGGATTAACTTCATGATTAGGTGAAAATTTACTTCGCATAAAAGAAATACTAAGGGAGAAATCAAATTTGAATTTGTTATTAATTTTCCTTTGTTCTCAATATGCCCTTAAACATTTATTCCCTCTCAACCCACATTTTAAATAAAATTAATATGTCATTTGATGACATTTCAGAAATCAAGCTACAAAAGGAACAGATGGAGGCGATGGTGGTGCAATGGCGGGACTACAAGGACGAGTACGAGCGGCTCTCTGATTGGCTGCAGCAGATGGACATCCTCGTCAAGGCACAGAAGAACGCTCTGCTGGCCACCGTGCAGGAGAAGGAGAAGCAGGTCCAGGACGTGAGGGTGAGTTGTGTGTGGAGTCCTTAAAGGCCACGTCACATTGGTCGAGTAACTCGGCCGAGTTTGACTCAGTCGAATTGTCAGGATCAGTTGATTCCTACATGTTGGAATTGTCAACTCGCCTGCTACTCGACTCGCCCATTTTTCAAGACCGGATTAGATCGGTCAAGTGACAGTCGAGTCTTAACTTGCCCTCCTACTCGACCAATGTGACACGGACTTAAGGATTGTAATTTAAAAACAATCTCAAGCTGACGTTTGATTACTATTCTTTAGTAAACTTTAAAGAGTCAACATTACTTCAAACACCCATTCACTTAAATTTTAGGCCATACACTTTATGGAGTGTATTTCCTAATCATTTGAAGTATATTAAATAGCTCTACGTTAACTTGATTGAAGTAATTTAAATTTTAAATGGGAGCAGAGACTGAGTATCAAAGTCTACGTCAGATGTTGTGTGTATGAGTGTACGAAAATGAGATATAAGTGCATCACAGAATGACTAGAATAATATAGCTTTTTGTTTTTGGCTATACATGTAACGTTTTTGGTTAGAACTCATAACTCAAACCATAGGTTCCAAGCTTGATACATTCAAGAAAATCTGTTAAGACTATATTTCAGGGTAGGGCAGAATACTTTGTTGAAAATTAATAAGCAATTGTAATTGTAGCCTGCAAAAAAACAAATTACAGCTTATTCCAAATTTCCTAATATTTCCTTTCACTGTCCACACATTACCATTTTTTTTGTTTGTTCTGTGTAATTGTGGAGCGGCCTTACTGAAATTTTCTAATAGGTCTGTAACTATAAGAGCACCAATTTTTTAGCCAGGGAAGTGTAGCTGCTTGGCAAACCATAATAAATAGTGATTTTCTTAAATTACTCCTTTTCCCTGCAGGATGTTCTCGATCAGCTGGAGAAAGGTCAGGAGCAGATAGACAGGTTCAACCAGACCGCAGCGGGTCTCCTGTCCTCTCACCTCGACACCTACGTCAACAACCAGCTGAGACACCTCAACTCAAGATATCAGGTGGGAGAAACTTCTTAATTTGCCTGACTCAAATCTCATTTTTAAGTGCTTTATTACATTTTTTTAAATATACTTTTATTATTTGTCTTTGAAGACCTACAACCCAGACGTCTATGGATGAAAACAACGCTCCGCTACCATTTTTTATATGAAGAAAACGATTACTTAAAAAGTACAATTCCATTCATAATAAATAAACTCAGTATTGTGAAGACAAATTTGACTCCAATATACTTAACCCTAAGGCATAATGAGATTTGAGACTAGATTTCATGGGTTAGACATAAGTTTGATAATGGATCACGTAATAATTCCTGAATTTATTTTCTTTACAAGTTCAGAAGGCACTTATAGTCTAAAATGACATTAGTTGATTAGGCGTAAAGGCAAAACGACGGCTGCAACTCCTCATCTAAACTCTCCATGAACTTACCATGGCCTCGGCATTGATTAGACGTTTCACCTCATCACACCACTGAACTGTTAACAATGTGCTCATTATTTGAATAAAATTTTAAATCATCTATTACATTTGTACCTTATTCTTTTTTTAATCAGAATTCAATTTCCTACTGCTGGATATTTTATACAGCTTTTTTTAATAATGGCAATAACATTTTTTAGCTCATAGAGCGCTTTACATAATTTTATCTTACCCATATAACCAATTCCTGCTTGATCGTTAGTCACCTCTAAATTACTGATGTGATGGATGAGTCTTCTTTAACTCACTGCATAGGTCTAAGAATGAGCAATGCATAAATTTCTATAATGGATACATACAAAATTGGTGCAATTTATTCTCATATTAGTTCATGATCATAAAATATCTGTGTGATGTAATTTTCAAAAGAAACACAAACTTCCTGAATAGTCTTTTAACTCAACTTTAATTGTTTCCAGGTGCAAGTGAACCTAGCGAAGGATGTATTAAAGAAGGTGGAGACGAACTACGACCAACACAAGCAGTACGAGGACAACCTGCACAAGGGACAGGCGTGGATAGAGAACGCCAAGGAGGTCATCAGGCGGTGCAGCCAGGCGTCGAGCAATGCCACCAGGGAGCAGCTGGAGTCCAGGCTGGCTCAGATACAGGTGGGGTTCTGGAAAAAAATGCTATCAAGGAAGTAAGTTCCATTCGTGCGTAGTGTAAGAATTAGTGGATGTAGTGCAATAATTTCATAATAACACATTAGCATGTGCAGTGACTCAATACGATTCTAGCTATGTAAGGCAGATCATGGTACTGCTGCTTGTTTGCTAAATACAACCTTTAAAATATGAGCGCCTTGAGAAAAAGTTCCATCTAATTGGAGTTGTGCTGTATGTTAAGATATTTTTTTCAAAAAACAGCAACCGAAATTCTTCCTGAATTCTCTTTAGTGAATCTTTGTAAAAGTATGAGTGAAGGTTTCATTTGTCAATGGGTACGTTTTTTTTTTGGAAGGACTAACATGTGGTAATGACAGAAAGGGTAACAACTGTTTCACAATAACAAATCTTTCTCAATGTCTTTTACAGAATATTGACCTAAACAGGATATAGAGAATGAATTTTGGTCGCTTAGTGTTTTTGGGAAGGCGTTATGTCGCTTTTGGAATTTCGTCGCTTTCATTTAGTTTAAGGAAGAGTTTGTTGTTGATTCCTAAACTCAAAACATAATGTGATTAAAAACCGAATCTTTTCCAAATATTTGGAGGCTTGATATTTAAGATTACAGTCAAATTTATCACTAAACTATAAGTATACTAGTAGATTGTCATGAAATTAGATCTGGAAATGATTTAGGTTTTATTAAAACTGTTTGTTCAATTTAAAGCTCAGTTTACTGAAAGTGAGTACTGTTTACATTGCATAATAGAAAAATTTATAAGTAATTTATGAAACTTTCAAGTAGAACACAACAGATTCTGCAATTAATATAAATTAGTGTTCCCATAAATAAATCCGATGCTGTTGCAGGAATTGCTCCGTAACCGGGAAGAAGGCCAGAGCCTGGTCCATGCGACGGTCAACTGCGGGGAAAAAGTTCTCCGCAACACTCGATCCGACGGGAGAGAGGTCATCAATAACCAACTCAAGGAGATACAGAACGAGTGGGAGCGAGTCGTGCGCAAGATCTCTACGGCTAAGGTACTGTCTTGATTATTCTTCTTGTTCTGTATATTCTGTGTTATTTTGAGAATTTGTTTTTCATTTTTTCAGTGCCAACAGAATTTTACAGAAGAGATTTTTAAAAGCTCTTAAGTGAAAGCAGTCCAAACCTTTTATAATTTTTGACCGTGTGGAAACCACTTGATCTGGAGTTCAAGGCGCTAACACACCCAATATAATTTGAAACTAAACTCTTATTTTAAATTTTTTTTGCTCTGTCAATTAAATTAGCTGTTTTACGACACTGAGTTCAAAATAATGATCAAGATGACTCAGGTATCAATTAATGACATTCTGGTGTACATTTATGCTATAAAATTTATAACAAACAAGTGGAAATAAATCAGAGTACAAAATAATGCTGTCAGTTGATCGCTTCGAGCCAATTGTCAACCAACTGTAATACGGAGTTTTTTCAAAGGTAAAATAGGCAGTGGTTTTAAATCAGTTTTTTATTCAGGTTCACTTGGAGACCAGTCTGCTGCAATGGGCCGACTACTCCTCCTCTTACTCTCAGCTGCAGCAGTGGATAACGGACAGAGAGGCGAAGTTGCAGCAAGTTTGTGAACAGAAGGTGAGTTTATTTGTTTCCCTGGGTCGTTTTTATCTCACCAGTTTCAGTTATTAAAAAATCCTACAGTATAATCTTGATAATCCGACAGATATGGGACCAGACCCTTGTCGGATTATGAAATATTATGGATTGCTTGGAGGGTACCTTGAAAAAAGCAATAAATGACACTACAGTGCAATGAAATGGGTTAAAAGACAAAACTATGTCAGTAGTCAAACGTTTATTTAACTAAATTTAAGACTGACCTGAATGCAAGCAGTACAGTAGTTCAATAGGTTTGTCTTTAAGTAAATAATTAAAGAGCTGACGTTACTAAACTGACACCGAGCACAAATCTTTCACGTTTTGACAGGTTTCCCCCACTCTTCAACAATGTAGCACTCGCTCTCTCTCGCACTCACGGGATATATGGCGGTGTCGGGTTATAACAGTGCTCGCTCTCTCTCGCACTCATGGGAGATACGGCAGCCGCGGCGGTGTCGGATTACCAAACATGTCGGACTAACAAATGTCGGACTATTGAGATTATACTGTACTTATAAATATCTTATATTTAACTCAGTAATAAATAAACTTGAGAGTTTAAATCTAATATAAATTAAATATTAGGTTTTTTATGAGATCCAGACAGTGGGCACAATAATGAGCTATGGTAAGCTACAATTATGGAGCTTACTAAAACACATAATATCTCGCTACGTTTGATTGAAATTTTTTTTGCATTTGACATTTGCTGAGTTTGCAGGTCTGCTGCAACAGGGGTATTTCTCCATCTTAATCTCCATCTGTATCCTAATTAATCTATATAATTAATACGCCAACACGAAATTTGTCTTATGAACTCCTCCGTCATTTCTTAACCGATTTTGATCATTGACGGCTCATTGGAAAGAGCGTGTCGCGTAGATTTGCAAACTGGCCTTACATTTTTGAAAAAGTCCCTTGGGCTCTGCCCCATTGGCTTTTAAAGTTCCCATGTTATCCTTATGAAGAACATCATTGTTTACATTTTGATCAGCTGGATAATTTAATTGCTGTTATTTTTTAATTTGTGTAAACATAACCCTCAAGACGGATCGTGTTAGCATGATTGTCTGCTAGAGTAGCGCACGATTCCGTGCGCTCGGATCCACTAGTCCTATTTTAATTCTCCCTAATACATATAAATTAAATCTTAATTATTAATTATTATTCTATTAATCAATCATAAAATCTTGATCATCCATCACCTTCTAATTAATTGAACTTCCTCAACTTGTATCAGCCATGGAAAACGAGTTTTTGAAACATCTAATTGAACCACCTCTGCAGGTGACGAAGGCGAAGAAGGGCCAGACGGGGTCGGGCCTGAGCTCGCTGGCCATCGGGGAGCGGAAGGCGACGCTGCGGCAGACCAACAGCATCATGCAGGACATTGTCAGCTTCCAGCCGATGATCCAGTCGGTGACCAGCAAGGCAGAGGATCTGCAGCAGGCGGCGCCCGCCAGCGAGATCAGCAGCAAGTACGAGAGCCTCAGCAAGACCGCACAGGAGCTGTACGCCAAGCAGAAGGTGTGTTCTAACGTTAACACTCAGAATGTGATGAGTATCTTTGAACTAGAAAATTTTTGATAGCTGTTTGTTAAGTAAAACTGTAATAGTAAATCACCTAAGACAAATTTTTATTTCATTTAAAACGGCCCAAAAAATTTAAAACAGCACAAAAAAGATTACTTTTAACCGAAAGTTATGTACAACTCACAACTCGTTGAGCATACAATGTGCAGAAATTTCTTAGTACTGACAATTGACCAACATTTATATTTAAATGAGCATAATAGTAAGATATTTACAAAAATTAACTCTGGAAACAGGTCTCAAAAATGTAATTTTATTGTGATTTTTTAACATTAAAAGTCATCTGCTACGCTTATATTTATTCTCATATATCTTTTGGAATTTTTTCGTTTGGAGCGAAAAAAAAATTTAACTTAGCACATTAAATTTGCAGAAGCAGGCAATGAAAATAATGCTTTAATTGAAATTTGATGACTCAACCAAAGAAAATTTTAAAAAGCTCAAAGATTTTAACTGTTTATGGTTGGTACATTTTTGACACAATTCTTGTAAGTTATTTGAATATTTTCTTATAAGTTATTGAAAACTATTTGAATTTGAATTTATTCCTTTTAGATGGTAGGTGGAGGAAAAAAATAATTTAATACTATTCTCATAATTTTTGTTTGTTAAGTCATCTTTATGCTCCAGTAGATGGAGACCCAGAGTTGACAGGAAAATTCTGCATTCAATATTCTTTCAACTATAATGTTTTTTTTCTAACAAAAATAATTTATCCCTAAATATAATAAAGTAACTTTTACCTTGCATTTTGTTTGCCAGGAAACAGTGGAGCAGCATCAGGCGTTTATCGACGCCGGCAACGACTTTGGGCAATGGCTGCGAGCGGCCAAGGAGCGACTGGGCAAGTGTGCCGAACCCACGGGTGACAAGGAGACCCTCAGTGGCAAGCTGTCCCAGCTCAAGGTAACATCAATAAAATAAATCAGTGTGATTAATTAGGTTTATCTAAATTGTTTCTTTTATAATACTTTGCCTTATTAATTATGCTTCAGTGTTATTTTGCCCACTTTATGACATTGCAAGTGAAACTAAACAAAATGGTAGCAGAGCGTTGTTTATATCCATCAGAAATACACTCTGCTACCATATTGTTACTTTTTTAAAATTACATAACAGTGCCTAATAAAATTTGATGCATTGTTCTGTAAACTCTGATTTAATACTATTTTGCCCACATTACACTGTTGATATTAAAAAAAAGAACTGTATGCTACAGCATGGAAGCATGGTATAGGTGCAGAGAATTCACCCTTTTTCTGGGAAAGTTTTAATATTTAAAAGTTTAGTAAGTTTAAGTTTTTACTCCAATAAAAATGTTGGCTCCTATTTTTATAATTTAATTTTTACCTTTCATTCTACCTTGATTTGACTGATGTGTCTGCCAGGTGCTACAAAGCGAAGTACCCACAGGGGAGGAGAAGTTGCGGCAGGCACTACGGCAGGGAGAAGTTACCTGCGCCGTGGCCGAGCCGGAGGACAAGGAGGTGATAGAGGAGGAGGTGGCGATACTGCAGGAGGAGTTTGACAACTACACGGACAGTCTGCAGCGCACCAAGACACTGTTGGAAGAGGGCATCGTCAAGGTGAGGCGCAAAACCTACTGTTTCTTTGGGCAGGGAAATTTCTATTCGTTGGAAGGAAGAGAAAAATAGCCTGCCAGCTAAACCTGTATTTTTATTAGTTGAAAATCAGAATAAGTATTGTCAAATATCTTGTTAGACAGTCTCAAGCCAGCTGGTTTCGAAAGGAAGGTGATGTAAAAATACTGTTTTGTTAAGTTAAAAGAATTACTATGACCTTATATTTTACTGTGATGATTAAATGATAGGATTACTTTTTTACAAATAGGACATTGTCTACAACATCAGATATTATAAGGAATTAACCTATTAAACAGCCCAATAAGACCGAAAAGAGTAAAGATTTAAGGAAGAAGATGGATTTTGATCTCATGCATATCAATTGTTGATTTTTTCCTCCTTTTAAAAATTATAGTGTTTTCTTTTTATCAAAGTTTTTTTCCTGTAAATTAAGTGTTACAGAAGTCAAAATACTTAAGAATTTGTGCTTTCAAAAAGAGTGAAACAAAAATAAAAAGCTATAAAGCTGTCAAGTTACTTTAAGGCAAGGACTTGCAGAAGAGTTTTATTTTTTTATGTGATTTTGTTACTTGATGTACAAAACGTACAATGAAGAAACACTCTTTATTGTCTTATGGATAAATAGTTCTCTCAACATAAGAAATTAAGAGGTTATTAGTTTCAATACTAATACTTACAAGGCAAACTAGAAAATTTTATCGATCAGGTGTTAAGAGATTTGTCTTTCAGTTTTTCGCAATCAAACACCATTACTGACATTAATTTGCCCATTGTGTTTTTCCGCCCCGCAGTGGACAGAGTACGAGGAGCAGCACAAGGAGGCATCCGATTGGCTGAACCAGACGGAGACGCTCGTCCGCTCGTACAACAAGCTGCAGGACAGTCTGGAGGAGAAGAAGAACGTACTGGAGCAGTTCCAGGTCCATTTGCAGACACTGTTCGACTGGCAGAAGGAACTGGACAGGCTCAACATGAAGGCTCAGGTGTGACATCTTTCATTTAATTATGAATTAAATTTTAAAATGATATTAAAATTCTCGTTTTTATGCTCTTGTCCTTGTTACTATTTTAATTTTTTATATCTATCTACATCTAACAAAATGTCTGCAAATGTTTAGTTGAATCAAGTATGACATACAATATGTTGACCTGTAGTTCACCATTTTGAGAGAGAGAGAGAGCCTCTATCTAAATGAATAAATTGTTTATTTCCATAATGTACATAATTAGAACAATTTTTACATTGTAATAATATTTTGCAGTGTTATACAAACAGATGTTACATAAAAACTAAAACTAATCACAAATGTATTCAATACCATTTCAGTACATTATGGATAGCCACGTCTTTAGTATTTGCTGTGTAGTGGTGGCTTCGCTATCACAGTCCAATGTGGCAGCACTCCCTTTGAACAAAATTTTAATAATATAAAAATAAAACATATTCATTCTAACACATTTTTTTCTAACATATCTCTCTGATTTTTGCAGTGAATGAGATAAGCTTAAATAATTATTTTTGCGTTTTGTAGTTTTTGTTTCAAACTGATGGCAGAATCACCCTTTAGTAATTACTAAGCCCTATTAAGTGGAGAATATTTTGAGCTATCACGGCTATTAAATTATCACTTTTCGTTGTCTCATTTTTCTTTTCTTTCTTTTTTCTTTTACAGTTGGTATTTTTCTAACTAAATGTCACAACAAAACAGTAACATCAGTGGCAACAGTCAGTGTTTGTATTTTTGTGGGTACACTAATTCTAACAAAACCACAATGACAGTTTTGTAAAAAACATTTAAATACGAGATTTATCAACACTTAAGTCATAATTAGAACCTAGACTCTTCCCCTTTAGGTAATTCACCAGAGCATTTGACAAAAGGCCAAATTTCAAAAACACACCTAGACTTTTATTTATTTTTTATTGAAAAATAAAACCTACAAAGATATCTTGGTAAAATCTGACACAGCTTAGTATTTTAACATCGAATGAATATACCTTTTGTTGCACACAACTCACCATTCTTCTCGCGTGTATTTCCAGACTCTCCTGGAGACCTGTGCGGACACCCGGATATCCAACGCGGTGACTCAGATGACGACCAAGTACAACGCCCTGCTGTCGCTGGCCAAGGAGATGATGCGGAGGCTGGAGCTGCACTACCAGGAGCACCAGCAGCACAGCACGCTGTACCAGGAGTGCCAGGACTGGGTTGACCGCACTAGAGACAAGGTGAGAAACTCTAATTAGAGTTTGGCGGCCACTTTTTATTTATAGTGGCGAGAAAAAGACAAAATAATCTTTATTGACATGAAAATTAAATACAGTCACGGCATCAGTATGGTTGGCTTCTTCTCTTCAGGTATTCTTCTACAGAGTAGAACTCTCCCTCTAGAAGCCAGGTTATTTGAAGAGGTTCTTTGAATTTGTGGTTGCAGTTCTGCTCTTTCAGTGCATGTGGAAGGGTGTTGAACAGTTTAGCTCGATGTAGGAAGGTTTTTTCATCATAGGCAGATAGATGGTGTGTGGTGAATCTGTAGTTAATTCTGTTTCTAGTGTTATATGATGGATCTCAGGGAAGTTGATGAGTCCTCTATTAACTACATGGGTTATTACCTCAGCAATGTAGAGTTTTGCTACTGTCTGTAGTTTCAACCTTTTGTAAGCCCTCTGGTATGAATCTAAATTTGTCAAAGGGAGCAGCCTGGTATAGTGGTAGCACATGAGACTTCGGTCCCCAGGGTCCCAGGTTTGAACCCTGCCAATGGCAATTCGATATTTTATAATGCTGTATCCTTGAGGGTGCTGAAGCTGAATGTCGTGCATGTCCATAGAAACTACTGAGGATGGCCCTCACCTAGAATTATAACTAAGTGTCACCAGATTGATAAAAAATATCTGTAGCTTTTTGACTGGTTAATTCCGGATTCAGCCGCATCGATCATTTGGCTTTCAACCCATTTGCGTCAGCTTGATAAAAAAAAATTATTACTAAAATATCAACCATAGTAAAACATGATAATTAACAAGTAGAGTAGATGTTTTGTTCAGGTAGAGGTTTTTAAGAGAACATTTGGAAATAAACTAAGTAAAATCATTTTTAAAGTATTCTTTTTTCTGAAAGACAACATGCAAAAGTTATGGCAATGTTATATTACACTGGTCAAAAGTATGAATCAAAAGCTGAGAATTAGGAATAAAATTCAGAATAAAGGGCATGTTAACTGAAGTTAACCGCAACTCTCTAAGTTTAGCATGGCACTGGCCTTATGGCCTGCTAATGCTTTTCAGCAGCAATACTTATCCTTAGAAAAATCAGACTTTTTCAAGAACACAGAATATTTATTTTACGTAATAGCTGTTAGATTTCAAACTAATTATTTTGTAAGTGAAAAATGTTTTTTTTTTAATAATCATGTTTACTGAAGATAATTATCCTTAATATTGTACTTTAAAACACCATGGAAAATATTAGATGAAAATATTTTTGATGGTTTAAAGTAATTTAATAACTTGGCCCAATGTTGCAGGTCAACGAATGCATGGAGATCCCGACCACCCTCACGGAAGTGAACAACAGACTGCAGAGCGTGAAGGCAATCCGGCAGACGTTGGAGCAAGGACAGAACCGGCTCAGGTAACAAATCAAGTTAAATTAGTCTAAATATTTCAGCATAAAGTAATGAAAAACATTGAACAACTTTTCGTCATTTGATATTTTGTTCTGAATTATGTCTATCATTTGTTGTACAGATATTCATGTTATATAACATTTAACCAAATAAATCAAAGTTAATTTTTTTTTTAACTTATATGTTTGGAAGCTCTTGCACATGCTAATGAATGAACTTGACTGCTAGATGAAGTAATTCAAGTAATCTAATTTGTCGGTTTCACATCAATAAATCTACATTGTATACAACAGGTTTCCACAAGTGGTAGCAGAGCATTGTTACTATCCACAGATCATTTAATGATCATTTTGATGAATCATTTTATTTTAAAAACAATATTCTCTTTGTAATATATGTTTGATTTATTTATAGTTATGGTTTTAAATGCAGCATGAATGTTGTTTTTTTATGGGTTTTAATGCAAAAAATACCTCTTGTAAAGAAATGAAAGATAAATCAATGTAGAACCAATTTATATACCAGAAGTAAAGCAGTGTAATATGGGCTTATTATACAAAGAGAATGTCTCAACAAGTTTCTTCAAATGAATTTAATAAAATAAGTTATTTTGATAAAAACAATTTTTACATTAACCTCGTACAATTATCTGATCGCCAGGTATGCCCTGGAGCTGAAGGAGAGAGTTATCCTGAACACAGAGGTGAATGGAGCCGCCAAGATACAGGAGGACACGGACGCTCTTCAGGCCGAGCTGGAGAAACTGGTTCTGGACGTCCAGGTATGTCGCACGGAAATATCTCGATAGATTAGACCTTAGATAAAAGAACAAAATAGATATGCCATATAAAATGAACATGGGGTGTGGGAGCTGCTGTGCTACACTCTGTTGGATTTCTTTGACACACTGGTGATGTCAATTGTCATATTTCCTTGTTTTAAGGGGTGCTCGAGCAAAAGAGTTGTAGAGTTTTTTGGTCAGGAAAATGAAACTCAAAAACACAGTTTAAAATTAGTTTCAATTGCCAGTTTCTTGGATGCAGAGTATGTAAATTTCTTGTAGTATCCCTGCAGACAAATCTTGGTAGGTTTTTTTGCTCATTAAACCTGCCTGTAATGGATTCCTGCTAATCGAGAGTTACATCCCAGATGGAATACTGGTATGTGATTGTGTTTCAGTTATACTACATTATAAGTTGTGGATTAATGTTAGTTGTTGAAAGCTATTTTGGTCAAGTACTTAATGTTCATTGTCATATTGTACTCAGTTGTTGTATTTACAGTGCGCTCTAGGTGTACTCAGCATGCAATCAGCATCAAACTCAAAGTATTACATTATAAATTGCACAAAATCCCTTGATTCTAAGCTTACAGTCAATGTTTTTAAATGACTGCCAAAATTTGGGCCAAACAAATTAAAAATTATGTGCAATGAGTTCTAGTTCCCTTCCCTTAAGCTATGTTGTGTCTTAAGCAGATTTTGTGATATCTAAACAGGACGTGAGACAAAAGCTGACCAACCGAGCGGCGCAGCTGGAGGAGATCCACAAGGCCAACAAGCTGCTGTCCGATTGGCTGCGGGAGCTGGAGGCCAAGGTGAACGCAGACGACAACGGCGGGCTGCTGTACAACGACCTCAGCGAGAAGCGAGCCAACCTGGAGAAGTTCCGCGGACTCCTGCGAGAGACGGCCAGCCACAGCGAACTGGTAAGGGAGAGGAATGTGTCAGTCAAGTCTAATAATGTGTCCCTAGCAGTCCATTAATTTGTTTCTTAAATTAATGTTACTCTTACGGACCATGTTATTTGACTGGACACAAAAATCAAAAGCTCAGAAATCAAAAATTATATAGAGTAAGGTTTTGATGCATTTTAATGTAAAAAATTATAATTAACAAAATAAATCTGATAAAAAGTCAAAATCTCATTATACTGTGATCTTTTGAGAAGAAAACAGGAACTTCCCAGAAGGTAGCCATTTCATAATTGGAAAACTTATATAAACAGTGAGTTTTTTGTTCTTTATTGTTGATTTCTTGTGCTGGTCATTTATCCAGCAATAGAGTGTGGCTGAAAAGTAGAGCTAATTTAGTTTTAATGTTTAACATACATGTTGTATTGAAAACCTTTATTCATTTTAATAAAAATCTCATAAATATATTGTTTCCCGAACATAGCTGTGAAACCAAGTGTATCTAAAATACTAGGTAATCATCTCGGGGTTTTATGAATAAATGAATCATCATATATTTTGATAATATTTTATTTTAAAGAAAAAAATAACAACTTTATGATATTTCTCAGGTTGAACGAGTCAGAAGTAGACTTGCTGATGACCCAACTCTCCCAGCTAAAGATTTCCAGCCAAACTTGGACAGATACAAACAACTCCAAGACACTGTGAGTATCTGTTTGCCCCAATTGCTACCGTTGTTGCCTCAAAGGTCAAGGCAATCATGTTAAATCAGTGTTTTGCCTTCTAATGTTTTATTGAAGTTGATCCTAAAATTAAGTGAATTCATAATAATCCCCCTCTTTATACACTCTTTACACACTGAGAAAGAATTATTCGAATAGAGAAATATTCAAACATTTAGTTTAAGAAAAAAACCCGATTTACTTAGTCTTTTTTCAGTAGTATGTTGTTCCTTTTTTATTCCTCCCAATCCCTTCCTTCCATAAGCTGCACAATAAGCCTTAGGGAGACTTGAATAACAGGCAATGCTGGGTCTTTTGTTCCTTCAAAACCTAAGGGTCTCACAATCTACAGTTTACCAGCAACGTGGGCCTAGCAGGCAATGTTGAGACTTCTGTTCCTTCGAAATCTAATATTCTAACAATCTACAGTTGACATTCAAAATCAAACTATTTCACAATCTACTGTTGACCAGCAACATGTGCCTGGTGGGAGGTTACGCAATGCTGGTGCTTTAATTCGTTCAAAATCGAACAATATCAAAATTGACAATTGTCCTTCAAGATCTAATATTCTCACAATATACATTTCACCTTCAAAATCTAACAATCTCACAATCTACAGTTGACCAGCAACACGGGCTTAGCAGGCAATACTTTAAAGTCTTACAATCACACGATTTACAGTTGACCTTCAAAATATAAAAATCTCACTATTTACAGTTGACCTTCATAATCTAACAATTTCATAGCCTACAGTTGACCAGCAACTTAGGGCTAGTGGGCAGTGCTGGGGCTTTAGTTCAATCAAAATCTAACAATTTCACAATCTACTGTTGACTTTCAAACTCAAATAATCTCCCAATTTGCAGCTAACCAGCAACATGGGCCTTGCAGGCATTGCTGAGGCTTTCGTTCCCTCAAAATCTAACAATCTCGCAATTTTGGGTTGACCTTCAAAATCTAACCATGCCACAATCCACAGCTGACGGCCAACGTGAGCCTGCTGGAAGGCTACGTGGGAGAGCACGAGGCGTACCACGGCGCCCACCTGGAGGCCCTGGACTGGGTGCGGAAGACGCGGATCGCCGTCCAGCAGTGCAGCGACTGTCACGGCGAGCGACAGGCCACCGTTGATAAGCAGTGGAAGATCAACGACATCGCCAACACGCTGCCGATAGGTGGGTTCCGCAACCGCACGATACGGAGGATAATTATGTTATACTTTAAAATCTCTAGGTCATATTAGTAGGATTATTTAAGAAGGATAGCAGGCTTACCTGAATGAAGTTTATGCAAGGGGATAGAGTACATTAATAATTGAAACACAATTGGAATATTTCAGTGCCACTGGTATCATAAAAGAAAGTTTTACTTCTGGGAAGTAAAAGTTATACTTCCTGGTGGAGAATGGTGCCAGTGGCACTGAAATATTCCAATTGTGTTTCAATTATTAGTGTACTCTATCTCCTTGAATAAACTTCTTTCAGGTAAGCCTGCTATCGTTCTTAAATAATCCTAATAACATGTCCTAGAGATTTTAAAGTATAACATAACTATCCTGACTGGACTGATCAAGTACATTTTATGTTTTTCATTTGTTTTTTGTGGCTGTGAGTGTGTCTTTTTGTATTTTTTTGTCAGAGTATTAAATGAATATTTTAGAAATGCTAGTTTCAAAACATATATATTTGTTGACAGATACGGATTGTTCAAAAATGTTTGTCTTTCAGGTGATTAATTTTGTAACTCTGTAAGGAGAGGTAAATCTTTAATTTAATTAACGTCATTAGTGTCTGAGTATATAATAATCAAATGTTATGAGTATGAGTGGGGTAGTTCGGAAGCCACCTCACGGAGTCGTGTGTCTGCAGGCGAGGGTCTGGTGCAGAAGGCGGTGGCTGCCAGCGAGACGGTGTTCGCCTCGACCCGCCCCGAGGGCCAGGAACCGCTGCGGCAGGAGACGCGGCAACTCTCTGCGGACTGGGAGAGTCTGCGTGGACTGATCGGCGACACCCAGCGAACGCTCGGCAGGTGTCTGGCCGCGTGGAACGACTTCAACGACGCCAGGGAGGGCATGAAGACGTGGCTCGCCGAGTTCCAGAAGAAGGTATGCTTTGATGTTTATCGGTCGTGAATGAATAGTGGAATCACTGTATCATGACTGAATATTCGAATCGCTGTTAGCAATAGGCATAAAATGACCTGAAGTACAGCTGATTGATCCTTTTACTGGTTTTAACAGCCTCCAGGGTCCATTTTCAAGTTTGAGTTATCTAAAACATTCTACTGTAAAGAAGACTTTGTGGATCAATCAATTTGGTAATTTTTCTGTCTTTTAGCGAATTTCCTTAAAGGAATAAGCTATTACGGTAGTACTCATGGTAAGACCTAAGTCCGAGACCATATTTATTTTTCATTTTGGGGTCCCCAGAAGCAAAAAACACCACTCGTTCGAATTTATATATATATATATATCTATATATCTATATATATATATATATATATATGTCTGTTAACACGATAGCGGCCGTAAATATGGTCCGATCTTAATGAAATTTGGTACAGACATGTAAATATTGAATTAAAACCAACCAGTTTAAACATCCCTGTAGCAGCAAACCTGCATACTCATTCCCCATGTTATTCTTATGGAGCTTACAAAAAACATGTCAAATCTCGCTATGTTGGATTAACATTTTTGTTTTGCATTTGAAATTCGCTGAGTATGCAGGTCTGCTGCAACGGGGGTATTTTGTGTTTTTATGTGATGTCTTGTTATTGATTATATTGTACAGTTGAATGACTGGATCTTTTATTTGTTTTTAAAATAATTGGCAGATTTCCTCACAGAGGCTAGAGTATTTAATCAGAAATTTGTAGGTTGGTCAAAATAAGATTGGCTGGGTACTTTTTCATTTGTACTGTTTTACCTCCTTTAAAGTTATTTAACTCCTATTTGAAATTTCTGTCTTACTAGATATAATAAAACAGCATAATGCCAGTGTAAGAAACAAGTGAAAGAGACATAAGTGTTATCTGGAAGTTTTCTCTCTCCTACAGGTGGAGGCAGAGACGGACGATGGAGACACGAAGACCCCGGACGACCTGCAGCGCTGCCGAGGTTTGCTGGAGGCAGTGCAGGGAAAGAAACCGTCCGTCGAGGAGCTCAGCGACAGGTGTGAAGCTCTCATGGAGCTCAGCGCTTGCCCCTGGGTCCGGGACCAGACTGTACAACTGCAGAGTGCCTACACCAACCTGCTGACCAGTGTGCAGGGGTGAGTGGAATGAAGATTCTAGATTTTTTATTACTAATAATTACTTGACTTGAATCTTGATTCTTGAGGAGAGACCTGGCAGTTGGCCAGGCAAGTTTGTCTTTGGGAAATTCGTCAGTTTACGGAAAAAATGTTACATGGAGGAAAGTATTGTCGGGCGTTCTTGTTCAGCTTTGCCCCTGTAGAGAATCCCTACTAATTATCCAGGCTCTGGATGTGCAGAGGATTCACATCCTTCTAACAACTTCTCACACTCTCCTAGACAAGGTTAATCAGCCAGAAATACTCCCGCTTTCTGGAGAGTACTAGTCAGAATGGTTTTTACAGATCAACAGACTTTGGGGTTCGATCAGATGAAAATACTTCAGTTAAAATGCCCTTTCAGTAAGACAAACTAGGAATGACTAATTCTTGCACTGTTCCTGTTATCAACCTTTATTATATTAGTCTGAAAGTCATTTAGGGCATTAGAAACCCACAGAGTCCTATGATGACAACACCCATCAATCGGTTGTTTTGTTCTGCAAATGACCTCTTATTACACTTTTATAAACAAATTTAAATTGTTTTACTTGTAAATATACTATGAACCTAGATTACCTAGATCGGTGACTTCCTTACAGGTTGGTTTCCCGGGTGGAGAAGAACCTGTCGGATCACACGGAGTTCCTGAAGGCGCGGCAGGAGGTGGAGGACTGGCTGTCGAGGGCCCACGGGACTGTCAAGGACTGCGTCGGCAGCGGCGACCAGGCCTGGGCCAAGGACAAGCTGGACACTGTCCGACTGGTGGCCACGCGCATCACCGAAGGTAGGCAGGGTTGTGTGGGGAAATTGGCAGGAGTCCAATCTTGTAACTACGCTCTGCTACCAATTTTCAAGGTGTAATGGTGTATTTTTCACATCAACAGTGTACCCTGAACGTTGAAAGTGAAACTCCTCAGAATCCTCCAAGTTGTCAAAATGTACTCCTTTTGATCTTAAGGTCATTCAACTTCCTAACTTTCCACTCAGCTATAATTTTTGGTAATGGAAATGTACTGCTGCAAATTATGAGTTTAGAGACCACTCTCTTTGATTGAATGAACCAGGTTTTCTATACTTTTTCTCTCTTATCTTCCCCGGAAAAATACCACTTTTTCAGAAGTTTTTTTGTAATTTTACTAAAATATCAGTAGTAAATCTTCTTTTGCTTTCTTCTTCACTACCTCTTGGGGCGGCAAATCCATTTTCTCAACGCAGATTACTCTTTTATTTCACTTGTAAGCACTATTTGCTAAGAAAGTTCCATCTTATTTGTCTTTATGTAACATAAAAAGACCTTTATGTAACATAAGGTCCTGTAAAAGTCCTTGTAAAGCACAGATGGTGCAACATATTATAAACTTACATTACCAAAAATAAAAGCTTAAATAGTCATTTAATAACAACGTCCGCAGGCCAGCACCTGATGTCGGGCATGCAGGAGGTGTTCAGTCGAGCGGTCAACACGACGCCCGGCGACCAGCAGGACCAGCTGAGAGACGCGATGACAGCGCTGCGCAACAGCTGGGACCAGCTGAATATGGACCTGAACTGCGTCACAGCGCAGCTCAAGGCACTGGTCGCTCGCTGGGAGGACTTCCACGACTCCAAGGCCAAGCTGGAGGCGTGGCTCAGCGAGACGGAGGAACGGCTGGGCGAGCGGCCGAACACGCGAGCCGAACTGGGCGAGATGAAGACTCTGCTGGAAAGGTCAGTGCTACCCACCATGGTTTGTGATGTAATGTCATGTCAGACATAGACATAGAAATTTCATGATGGGTTAGCCTCTGGATCAAAGTATTGCAATAATGAAAAGTTTAAAATACCTGTTGCGCCAATTTGATCCGTTGTAGTATTTAACATTACAGCTGTTTCATACTTGTAGGAGTTCATCTTCAGGTAACAAATGTTGGTGTTAAAAATGCATGTCATCGGTGGATGAGTTGGATAGAAGATAAAACTTAACACATGGTCACGGAATATACAAGCACATGACACCAACATTCGTCACCTGAAGATGTACTCCTAGAAGTACAAAACAGCTGTAGTGTTTGGATACAACGGATACTACAACGGATCAAATTGACACAACAGGTATTTTAAACCTTTTCATTAGATTTAGAAATAATTTAGGCATAGAGGGTGGAGGTTATGAGGCCTCAGAAAATCTGGATGAGCACAGCTCCCGTTATTATAACATATTATAAGAATCTGCAGGAAATAGGGACCTGTGGAAAGCCGAAAAGTATAAATTACTGACCATCTTCCCGATGAAAGAGGTTTCTAACTCCAACCTTATTCAGCCTTCATTTGGTAACATATCAAGGGAGGGAGGCATCTGAACAAGCATGAAGGATCTACCAATACCTTTTCCAAAATTAACCAAACTTGATGTCTAAGTTTAAAGGGTTTTACATAGATATGTAACTAGGGAATTTACATATCTTAAAGTTCAAATTAACTTTATCAAAATAGCAATCTGATAGGATATTGTAAAAGTGAATATTTAATTCAAATATTTTCTATCTCCAATTATTTGCTGTTGCTCTTGTATCAACCTCTCATGCCTTTTCTCCTTGAAGATCCTTGTGGAACACTTTGTAAATAGCAGATTAAACTCTACCCTGCCCCATTTACATCTCTTTAAAATTTTTAATCTCCAGGTTCAAACATATCCACGAGGAGATCGAGTCTCGCCGACCGGACCTGGAACACTTGCTGGAGGAGAGCGAAGAGCTGAGTCAGTGTGCAAAGAAGGACGACGTCAAGAAGGAGGTCAAAGCCCTGGAGGCGCGTTGGGAGAAACTGGACGCCGACTGCAAGGTATGTGAAACATTGTCAAGATTGTCTTTCAATAGTGTGAGAACCAAAAATTATGGGAGGCTCTTCCAGAGCAGTTGATCTAAAAATCTGTTTAAACCTTTTTGTAGATTCACTTTCAGTAGCTATATTTAAAATATTTATCTTGTAACTTGGGCTGTTAACATTTTACTATTGAAGACACCGTTTTAGGCTTTCATCATCTTACTTTAACCGAGCAAATTTTATAGTAACTGATTGAACGCGACTTTGCTCACAATCACAATCTCATGGTCAGCTCAATAACTTGGTATATTATTGTAGTTCTTGCTGTTCTTCATAAAGTGATTACGATTTGTTTGATTAAACAGCTGTTAATCATATACTATTGAAGATGTGTAAGTTTTAGCACTCTTGAAGAATGTGAATCACCCCTAAATTCAACAATTAACCCTGAAAATGGATTGATTAGTGGTCACCTAAATGTCAACAGTTTTACTGAATATTGATGCAAGTGGTGTTTACACTGTTCAATAAGTCAACACATCTTGCATCTAATTTTTTAAAGAGGATACTTTTAATTTGAATAAATGAAAAATTGGTTTGTGAATCCCAACACCTAATGGATTGGTGAATCATACCACCACTTTGCTCTGTAAAAACTGAACTTATGAATCCCATTCCCATTCATACTTTATGCCCCTTTGCACCCCACAAAATCTCCTCTGTTGAACTGAATGTCTCAAATTCACTCCAGGTGAAGAGAGAGTCGGTTGAACGGGAGATCCAGGAGCATTCGACGTACCAGCAGTCGCTGCAAGAGACGGAGAAGTGGCTGCTGCAGATCTCTTTCCAGCTGATGGCCCACAACTCCCTGTATATCACCAACCGGGAGCAGACCCAGGAGCAGATTGTCCAGCACGACGCTCTGCTGGCCGAGATACAGAGGTAGAACGCCCCACATACTCGGTTTGAAGTAGAATTCTGGTTACAAAATTACAAAATAATACAGGGTGTTTTTTTTTTAATCACAACCCATTTTTAAGATTGAATAATGCACATATAAATATTAAATTAGTATTGATTTGTTAATCTTTACATTTTCTTCAACCTATTATTTAAGTTTGATCACATTTAGTTTACATTATGTGTTCAACCAGTCCACCATTGGCATTTGTACAAAGTTGTGCTCTCTCCATCAAATTCCTGAACTCATGTTGGAAAGCACCTCTTTGAAGTTATTGTTTTTAATTTGTTACGTTTGTTTTGAGGTGCTGATTATCCTGTGAATTGGTTTTGTAGGCCTTACTTTTATGTATCCCCAAAGAAAATAATGAAGTAGGGTCAAATCCGGGGAACTTGGAGGGAATAATCTTTCACTGATGAAATTAAGTTTTGAGTTGTGTTTTAAAGAAAACACCCGTAATACAAGTATTTATAACATTAATTACTACTTTTCAACTTTATTTTGAGCACCAGAGAAGATAACAATTAATGAAGGAATAGAACTGACAAAAATTAATAATTGTGCCTAAAGTACTACTTAAAAACAAAAATGGTTGTAACGTATCTGTCATTGGATGATTCACAAGTGGTTTAGCTACCTGTTACTGTAATGATGTGAACAATATTCCATTTCTGCATTGTTTCCATATGAAGTTTGTAATTGCCCAAAAAAATTAATATATTGCCTGTTTGTTGCCGCTAGATACCAAGCCAAGCTGGACGAGTTGAAGGCCAAGGGTCACAGTCAGATCGAGCGGTACCCGGACATCGGGGCGGTGATCGAGCGGCAACTGTCCAACGTGCAGGAGAGCTACAACTCACTGCTGCACACCGCTCAGCAGATCAAGGTGCGTCACACTTCTGCGGTGGTTTGTCAAAATTTGATCGTAAATTCATCTTTAATTCACTTTTTTAACCATTTGCGATCCTAAGGTCAGCAGGAGTGGCCACAACGCACTGAGTAACCAGTCTGAATTATTTCCATGTGACTTGTTTCCATCGGACGGCCATGCCCCACTTCGCAACACCTCAGCATTCATCATGGTGGCTCACTCCCGGGAGCAATAGTTTTCACTCCCGGTAGCTCAGAATAGTTGTCATGGAAAACGTGCAATGTTAGCATAGGGTATTTTTATGATACAATGTTGCAGGCCTGCTGATTATTTAGCTAAATAACTCCTCTCTAGATTGCAGCACTCTACACGCATCATACAAAATTTAGAAAAACAAACAAAAACATATATAATTGGCCAGTCCAGCTGACCAAGCGTTGGTTGGATTTCATGTTGGCCAGCACTATTAGCATGGGACAACAACTGCTGTAGAAAAAAATCAGATTTCTGTGCGTAAATGGCAGCGGTCACTAGAGCTTGCTGCACGATCGTTGAGAAACAGTGGCAAATATCCAATCCAACCCACAAAGTGTTATGACAGATTCATTTCAGTCTGATATTAAAATCACCATAAAAGATTTAATTTGAGTTCTGAATTTTTACTAATTAGATACTTGTATATGTTGGCATACAGCAGTAATTGTAATTTATCTTTGAGCAAATGATATCTTACCAGTGTATTGCAACCATGCTAAATCATGCTAATCATGCTAATCATGCCGTTTCAGTGGCTCCAGCCAAGCACTACCCACTGGGACGACACAATTTTATTTGATCACTGTTCCCCAAAGAGTTTTACTCTATATATTCAATTGTACTGATAAAAATACAGGAAATAAACTAAAATAATGTACTTTAACTATGAATAAAAAACATAACAAAATAAAAATGTAATTTTATCTTTTTTAATGATAGCATGTGTCGATCTGTGATGTTGGCTTTATTAAAAAAAGAGCAGTAAAATAGAGACCAATGTACAGTCGAACCTCACTTATTCAAAATTCAGGGGAAAGTCATTTTTTCGCTTTATAAGTTTGAAATATCAAGGGTTTGAATTATAGATGTTGCTGTGAATGAAATTCGAATTACGAAGGTTTGTCTGTTTTCAAGCACGTTCAGTATTGGACAGAAATCTTGCCAAAGATTTCATTAGAGTTTACAATTGTCCTAAGTTCATGTTTCAACAGGTTTTGCTTTCTGTGCTTCACTCAAATTACAGACACTTACAATGGTTTCAGATCAAGCTGTAGAGGTCGAATTGGAGAGGTAACGTCCGAATCACTAAAACAAAATTCAAATTGTAGAGGCTCAAGTAATCAAATAGGCTACCAATTTCGAGACTACCTCTGTATTCGAATTTCAGAGGCTACATCATGTGTTGAATCATGTCGAATTATCTGTGTATGATTTTTCAAATATTTGAGGATTTTTTAAGGGACATTCAAGTCATACTAATTATAGAGGTTTTAGAAGCATCGTGATTTGAATAAGTGAGGTTTTATTGTATTTCCTGTTGATTTTTCAATGAGAAACTCTCCCCCAGGCAGATTTCCGGCCAAGGAGCCATCTGAATGAGATGAGTAATCTTCCTAGTACCTCCAATAATCTTCCAATAATCAGAAACACTAACACTGAAATACAGGTCATGTCAAATGACATTCAGCCCATAAGTGTAACGTTAATTTTAGTATTGGGCCACAGAGAAGAATGTAACAGAGGTCGCTTTTAAATGGATCTTCTGTTTCGCCCAAGTGCTTGCTAGTTACAGTTAAATCCAGCCACAGTTAAGTTACTAGTTACATCCAGTTTTTAGCTACAGTTAAGTTAAATTAGGAGAGGGCAGCGACGGTGCTGGTCTCTCGTGGCGTTAATGGTGAACTATTTCTTTATAAGTCCTCGACACCAGCGCTCAACACCAGCTGAGCGCAACATTAGAAGATACCTCTGTTTCATTCTCCTCTGTGATTGGGCTTACGGATGACCTGGGCCACATTATTTGTTACGTACTATACGTATGTTTCGGCAGGCGCGGCTGGTGGACTCGCTGGCCAAGTTCCAGCAGTACGAGGACACGCTGGAGAGCATCATGGCCAGCCTGGACGAGTGCGAGCCCCTCGTAACGCGAGGCGTGGACGAGGGACTGACCCTGGCCGAGGCGGCGGAGCAGCTCGAGCAGGCCCGGGTGAGTGACTCGTAAACCAGGTTGGTGTTGAGTAACTCGTAAATCAAATTAGAGCTAAGAAATTCACCAACGACAGGCCAACCCACTCGTAAACCGGATTAGAGTTGAGTAACTCATAAATCAAATTAGAGCTAAGAAATTCACCAACGACAGGCCAACCCCATAAAGGCAGACGGGATCCAAGAGGAATTCCGAAATCTCTGAAAATTCATTAGTCTCAGTGTCACTATCTAGCGGACAATCAATAAACTTCGAGAACTTTGAGATGTCGCTGCAAAAAAAAACAAAAATGCTCCAGTCAGTGACATACTTGGTACGACCTTGAGAAATGTACTTGTTGATTTTTGTTTGTTTTATTCATCCAATGGGAAACGATGTTTTGACAAAAAAAACGAAATACTCCAGCCAATGACATACTTGGTGGGACCTTGCAAACTAAACTTGTTGGTTTTTGTTTGTTTATGTGAGCGACATGCCTTTCGCTGGTGAAAGATAAGTAAAATTTCCCTCTCTTTTGCAATTCATAGTCGTATTAATTCTACTATACTTGTATGAATTTTTTTAAAGAAGAAGTTCTCCACTTTTTGGTAAACTTTGATTTATGTATTGTTTGTTGTTGTTATGTGCAGTAAATGATGATTCTATGATTTCCAAGAAAGTATAGATCCTCTTTTTAGGTATTTAGGACATTGATTTTATCAGAGTCAACCAAAAAGGAAAGGATTTTGTTCAGGAAAGGGACAGAGCTCAGATAGCTTACCAGAAGAAATCATTTTCAAGTCAGCACAGAGAAAGACTAAAGATGTTCACATAGTTTTCACTAAATTTCATCCCTCTAGGGGACCTCTTCAGAGAAAAAACTCTTCAAAAAAATGTGTGAAAAACTATGTCTACATCTTTAGTGTTTTTCTGTGCTGATTTGAAAATTATTTCTTCATGTAAGTTAGCTTAATTCTGTCCCTATCCTGAACAAAATTGTACTCAGCCTAAGAATTTTCACCAAAAACATCAACCACAAGATCGTGCCACAATCATCCTACACTCATCCTTCACTCATATTCCGGTTAAAATACGCAGCCAGTGCTGCGTCCCGGTCTTAAGAGGTATTAAAGATTACGGCAAATATCACCAACCCTTGGCATCATGACATTTTCATTTTTTTCATATCTTTCTATTCCTGTCTCTGTTTCCTACCTTTCAGCATACACAGAGTTCTACTATTCCTTTCTTTATCTTTCTCTTCTGTGAAGCTACTTATTCCTTCTAAATTCTATTTTGTTTTTGGTTGTTGGTCAATATCTTTAACTCAACCTTTCATTGTTTCCCATCTTCCTCCTCCTTCTCAAATTATTCTAAGTTTGTTAGAAAAAAAAACTAACATGACAACATTGTTGTCGCCAGGTGGTGCACAACCGGCTACAGGGGGAGAAGAGCCGCCTGGCGGTGGCGGTGCAGGCATGCGAGGCGGCAGCCGCCTGCATCTCGCGCCCCTCGTCGCCCCAGGACCCGGCCCACGCGCCCATCCCCGACCGCGAGATCGCTGTCCGCGTCCGGCTCGAGGATCTCATCGATCAGGTAATGTTCCGAGGACCGACAGATGGAGGAGTTGGTGGTATATTTTTTGTCGTGTTAGTGTGTTTTTTCGTTGTAGTTTTTAGACTTGTCAATTTGTTAGGATTAGTAAATGTACTTGTCCTAGTCTCACAAACACACCTTTCATAATATTTTGTCTCAAGAGTGAGACTTCCTCAGATGAGGGAGAGAGAAGAATTCGTCAATTCCTCAGAGGAGAAATTCTTCTCTCTCCCTCATCTGAGGAAGTCTCATTCTGAGACAAAATATTATGGGAGGTGTGTTTGTGAGACTTAACTGGAAAAGTATCTCATCGATCAGATAATGTTCCGAGGATCGATGGAGCGATGGAAGAGCTGGTGGTGATTTTCGTGTCGTGTGAATAGTGTGTTTTTCCCTTTTATTTTTTTTAGATTTGTCAAATTTTTTCAGTAATAGTAAATGTATTCGTCCAGTTAAACCTCACAAACACACCTCTCGATAACTTGAAAGTGGTTTGTTTTAAAATTTGGATAAATCTGAAATGTAATGATACTTTTAAATTATAATTAGCAGAATATATCCTTGTGGTCTATTATTAGGTTTTAATTAGTAATTATGTTAATAGACATTATTAAGACCTCTAAATGTTATTTATCTTTTCTGGTCCTTTACCAAATTGTTCAGCGTTTCACAAGCTTTACATCCTGCCAGAACAAAATTGTCCCCATGTGTGTTTGTGGGTCTTTACTCTATAGTAGTTTCCTGTTTTAGTATTTTTCAATACATTTTACATTAAGAAGTAAATAACATTCCACCGAGTTTTGGCTAATCATGATGTAAACTATTTTTTGTTGAAGAAAAAAATGTTGTTGCTTTCCAGACAACAAATTTTAACTGTACCTTAAAATACAGTAGTCCTGTGGACCGTTTTAATTATAAAGCTGCCACTAACAAAATCGTTTTGACATCTTTTTCTTTCAAGTTGATGTAATTTAACTACTTCTGTTTTTAACTAAGTGTTTTTTTTATTAATTTCTGATCAATATTTTGAAATTAATTATAATTGCTCACTGCACAAGGTAATGTCTCAAACAGAATTCACGTAATTTTATTCCCTCAAGATAAACTACTTTTACACTCTTCTTTCATATTAGAAAGTGTTTAGTTAAGTGTGTTCTTAATTGTGTTTGTTATCTCTTTGTTTTTTAAGTTATTAATTTAGTAACAGCATGATTTTATAATTTTCTTTGTGTTTTCATTTTGTGTTTTGCATGGTGTTCTAAATGTTAGAGTGAAGTAAAGGACGAGGAACCCCACACAATACGTCTGCAGAAGCTGCTTAAAAGGCTGAGAGACGAAGGATTCCTCGACAAAATGAATAATGAAATTGAGAAGGTGAGCTGTTGGTTCTCATCATGCTTCTGATTATCTCCCAAAAATGTATTTAGATACTGTAGGTATCTTTTTAATAAAAACATAATAGGGGAAAAACAATAATTACTTTGTTTTGTATTGTCTTATTTTAAGTAAGTAGTAAAAATAACTTATTATTTTATTAGTCACAAGCAACGGTTTTCTCTCTGGTTTATTTATTTTAGTTTACATTTGGTAACAGGAGATTTCAGGCATAAAATTTACTTAAATTCTTTTAAATCTCCCTTAGCAATTATTTTGCTGTCTACTCTCAACCAAATCCTTCATAGTTTTCACTCATATTTTGTTGTTGATGTCATTGTTTTATTTCAGGCACAAGTTCGCCTGTCAACACTGACTGCTGCTGTCTCAGAGTTGGAAGAGAAAGAAAAACAACTCGCTAGTTTGGGACAATGGGTTGCTGATCAAAGAACACAGGTGAGTAAAAAATTATCATTAAAAATTACAACCTACTGTTGCAGAAGGTTATTTTGAATTTTCCTAGTACATCCAACATTTAACTCATTTCCATGCTTGCAGGGCTTGTAACAGGTTATTTTTTTGCTCTTGGTTATTTTTGTTATTTTTTTGGAATTCGGTTATTTTTGTTATTTTTTTTTAATTTTGGTTATTTTTTTATTTTTATCAACCTCAAGAACTGCTACAAGCCCTGTTTACAGTATTCATCTATCAGATGATCTCGTAGCAGCATCGCGGCAGACGAATCTCATCATCCTAAAATGCGTGAAAACTAAGTCTCGTTGCATGAAAACTAAGTCTCGTTGCGTGAAAACCAAGTCTCGCCGTCAAATTTAGGCAGATTTGTGATTATTCTGTTGAGATTTTCTTTTTTACCAAGGTTAAGAATGTATTATCCCCAATATAACGCCGGTTTTCTAATTTTTAGCAGCTTTTTTTGTGTACAAAAGGTTATTTTTTGGTTATTTTTTTCTTATTTGAGTTATTTTTTTATTTTTTTCAACCTCAAGAACTGTTACAAGCCCTGTGCTTGTATTATTAAGTAAATTTGTGCAGAAAGTACTCACTATATATAAAAAAATTGCATAACTCTATATTAAAAAACATGATACAGTTTAGACATAAAAAAATTATTGTGTTATTTTGTGATTATTTTAGTGTATGAATATACTGTTGTAGACCTAGAAGATTATAAATTATAGAACTATGGGCCACGTTACATTGGTCGAGTAACTCGGCCGAGTTGCTAAGATTAGCTGATTTCTGTTAAGAATTGTCAACTCACCCGTCACTTGATTCGCCCATTTGTCAAGGCCGCGTCAAATTGGTCGAGTTGACTGTTGAGTCGAACTTGCCCTCCTGCTCGACCAATGTGACGTGGCCCTATTTTCGTTAACAAATGTCCAGTAAACTGTCCCTAAATCATCTATACAGAAGAATTAGTCTCCATTAAATTTTTAAACCTGCTTTCTAGTCAGTAAAATTTAAAGAAACTAACTTGAAATAATATTAAATATTTCGTCTTTCAATCACCAATCAGGTGACGGAGTGGCGAGCCAAGCCGGCCAAGCTGAAGTCGGATTCGGCGCGCTCCGAGTTGGCAGCCATGCAGGAGCTGTTGGCGACACTGGGCGACAAGAAGATGAAACTGGTCACGGAAATGCCGGGCACTCAGCCAGAGATTGAGGCCCAGCTGGACAGTCTGGAGGAACTGGTGAGTGCAGTTGGTGCAATAATCAATCAATCAATCAAAAATATCTTTATTCATAAAACTGTACAATTGTTACAGATGAATAGTGTCAGACATTTTACATTAACAAATGATTCTATTCTAAAAACTATTTTGTAGCCCTTTGAGATAACTCTTCAAAGGATTACAGGGGATGATACACCAGAAAAAGTTTTAACTTTTTGGAGAACTGTGGCAGATTTTGAATTTTCTTTAGTTCATCAGGAATTTGTTTGAAAAATTTTATTCCCCTATAAGTTACTTTATTTTTAAACAACTCCAGTCGGTGGGGTTTGACGTTTAACCAATCTCTTGTATTGTAGGGTCGGCTTCTAATCTCCATGAGAGGAATGTTATTTTGTTTTACATACTTTACAGTGGCATATATGTGGTGAGAAAAAACTGTCAAAAATCCTAATTCTTTTAATTTAGCTTTGACAGAGTCTTTTTGTCTCAATCCAAGAATAATTCTGATAGCTTTTTTTGCATTTTTAAAATGGATTTTAAATTTTTTATTGAAATAGCCCCATAAATACTAACTCCATAAGAAACATGTGAGTCTATAAATGCAAAATACAAAATTTTCAAGGTTTCCAAACTACAAATTTTTGACATTCTACGAAGTGTGTATATTCCAGATGAGAGTTTATTTAAAATGTTCTCAATGTGTCCATCCCAACTCAAATGATTGTCTATTACCATACCCAGAAATTTTGTACTGTTTTCTTGTGATATTTCACTGTTATCTATTTTAATAATTGGATAAAATTTTGTTCTTGATTGTTTAGTGGAGAATGGTAGGACGTTTGATTTATTTGTATTTATTAAAAGGGTTTTACTTTCAAAAAACTGCTTAACCAATGATAAATTAATGAAAGATGAAATTTCAATTGCTTCCATGCTTTTCCCAGATATGACCAAATTTGTGTCATCAGCATATAAGCAAACAGAGGTATTTGCTCCACATACTGCTCTAGGTAGCCCTTTCAGGTAACAGAGAAACAGTAGGGGACCCAGAATGGACTGGAATGGATAACTCATCTCCACAGGTTTAGCTGATTGATGCTTCTATTGAAGTGACTTTAAGCTGGGATGTCCGCCAGAGTTATGATCAATCAGTTTGTTCTAACTTGATCAAATAGCAGAGCATTACACAGAGGAAGTGTGCTGGGCCCTTAACCCAGTGGTCGGTGGATCCTAACTACACTCTGCTACCATTACAGCTAATGAATCGGTGTTCTAATAATAATTTATTCGGTTTTGGTCGCTTTCTTGACACGCATAAATCCCTTTCCAAGGTCATTGAACATGTTATTCCTATTTTATCTGAGGTAGTCTTTTAACCCCCTCCCCCTCCTTTTTTCCATCCATTAGCGCCCGAAAAACTCCTGCAAAGGTATCGACCCTGTCATAGTAATACAGTTTCACTTACTATGTCACAAACCTAAAGTATAGAAAATCTGTAGTTCAGTTAAACATGTAGGAAGCAAGTTGTCGTTTTATCCGGGAATTTTGACCATTTTACATTTACTAAATATCTCAAACTGTATTTCACCTCAACAAATCAATCGAATCTTCCATCTTATTATTTAACCATTGTCAATTTTGTTTTTTTATCAGGCTTGCTTGTCTTTCAATTCTAAAATATTTTTTAATAAGTCCAATTAAGTGCTTGACTGATCATTAACAGCATTTACCAGTCATTTTCACACATAAGGCAGGGCCCTGTTTCAAAAGACTAGAAATACATTTAATTTTTTTAAACAGCCTAAAAAAATTTTTTGCTCGAGTAAAAAAAATTGGTTGATTTTTCTCAGCTGATGGAGACACTGGCCAAGAAGCAAGGCGAGCAGGCGTTGATAGAGGAGTACCGAGGAACCCTGGCCGCCACACAGGCCTACCTGGACTCCCTGGCGAAGAAAGTGGACTCTGCGGAGAAAGGCAGCGGGCTGGACTGCCAGCACAAGTTGGCTGCCTTGGCTGAGGTATGTGAAGGGAATACACTTTTTGCAATAGCCGAAAAATTGTTCAGTGTTTTTATGAGTAGTAGGTTTTAGGAGAATATCTGATTTTTTAATAGTTCAGTCTGTTTTTCAAAAATCTGTTCTTAAAGTGAAACACCTATACTCGGCTTTATACAGTTGTGATCCTAGGAATGATTTGAAAAGCTGGCCACTTATTGCTACTTTATGCGGAAGCGGCTGGTCAAGTATTTTCTAAGCTTGCAATCGTATGAGCCCGAGTGTAGTTAATTAATGGCCAAATGAGAAATGGCAACAGGGTACAGTTTTTTAAATGTCACGTTTTGTTGAGAAGTTACTAGATGGCATAAGAGTTAATCAATCACTGTAGTATAATTTTTTAAAGTAAAATAAAATAAAACTTTTTATCGGTTTTAATTTAAGATCATCTTGAAATACGATTGTTTTACAGTAGAACCTCGATTAACCGTCACTCTTTTATCCGTCACTCTCTGTTATCCGTCACTGCCTCCGTGCTCGCAATATGTTGTAAATTGGCGTCGTGCAAAGCACAAGAAGAAAGTGCAAGCGCCATTGTGATCGAACGCGACTGTCCGTGGCTAATGACCTTGAGTTTCCGCCGAAAATCGCCACTCCCACGCAAGGAGTGGTATGGGGGTGAGCGAGTTATTTATTACTCATTCATTGGTATGTTGATTTTTTTGGTTATACGGTACGCCTCGCAGTTCAGAGTTACATAGTGTTTGCTGTTACACAGTGTGTAGCTAGATACGTACTGTTAATCAACTGCAGAACAGTAACTGTTGATTGTTAACTATGGTCGAAAAACGAAAACGAGTCGTACAAGGGCTTGACCAAAAGACCAAAATTATTAAACATTTGAGGAAGGGCGAAACAGCTATGAGTATATCAAGCTGATGTATGGTGTTAGCGACTCATTTAAAAGATGACGGACTATCTTTTAATTTTAGGTTATGCAGTTCACTTATGAACACTGAATGAGCACAACATACAGTTTAGAAGGTCTGTAATTACCATTGCATAAATGACATTTAAATATAAATATGTATTACCCACTTATACAGGGTTTAATTTCTTCCAAAATATTTTAAATCTACGTATCGAACAGGTTTATAACTAAATTTCTGTTATCCGTCTATTCTCTTAACCGTCACACTCCCGGTCCCGAGAGTGACGGTTAATCGAGGTTCTACTGTAATACTTATTTGAACATGCTCTCAGGTTGGTAACGAGCTACAGGAGAGCGCATTGCCCAAAGTGGAAGAAGTGAAGACTTTGGCCAACAACGTGATTGCCGTCGTCAGTAACCTGGACTCTCAGCAGATAGAAGACCAGGTAATTAATAAAATAATATGATCTATTGTCAAGTGGTAGAAAGTAATTATTTTGTCTGACTATTTTGTGCGGTTTTGCTTCCAGTAATACTGAATGTATGGATTCAACATTTCCTTACCTGAACTACAACAATATGATGTTATCTATAGTGTGAAGTGTGCAAGGATAAGCCACAAGCTGACGTAGTAGAGATTGGCATACTTTTTATGTCGGTGGAGCTAGAGAAAAAATGTTGTAATAAATGATTTGATGGGGGCAGTTTCAAATAAGAGTGTGAGAAAATAGAACTAGAAACTACAGAGAAATTTACAACTTTATTATATACAAAAAATATTTAGTTATTTTTTTATTTACAGAAATTGTCAGAGAAATACTAATACTAAGAAAAAAGCAGAGGTACTTGGTAATTAGAGCGTAATTTAGTTAATTTTCACTTAGCTCACTGAAGGGTACACCAGGAGTAGGTCACCACAAGCGTAAAGTCTTTGGGGGTAGAATTTCTTCTCAAGGGGCAAAGAGAGGTCTGTATTACACATACAGACAATCATAGCCAAGTTAATACTCTTTGGATTCTAGAAGGAGGAAACTGTTCTTCTTTTTCCTTCCTAGTATACAATGAACTCCCTTCTATCTGAAGATGGAGCCAGTGGCTTTGAAAATTCATTCTGATTTTGTGTTTTTTGCTTTTTTGTGTGCTCTTCATCAGCTTTAACCACCAGGTAAGCCTGCTGATTCCCTTATCCTACCCTGATTTCTCACCACTCAGGCCTAGAGCCCATACTTCACCAAAATGATATAATCTCAAACAAATAATTTGCGTGTCCAGGTGAAGGCGGTGGAACGTCGGTACAACGACGTGGCGAAGCGAGTGCAGCGCAAGGCGCAGGTGCTGGCCACGACACAGCGGGGGGTGGAGGCGGCGCAGGGGGAGGTGGCGGCTGCGCGGGACTGGGTGCGGGAGAAGATGGCGATGGTGACCGCGCCCCCGCCGCTCGGCTACGAGAACAAGGCCACGGAGGAGCGGCAGGCACTGCTCCGGGTGAGCGGAACTGTCAGAGTTTATTTTAGTAGTTTCAGTCTATTACAATCATAAAAAAAATTTATATTTAGACTAAAAAAACCGGGAATTTTTGTACTTCCCGGTTTTGCTTGATTTGCGGTGGAACGGCAGAACAGTGTTCTGGGACCTATTTCTGCCATCAAAGACGATCGAGCATAATCGGTAATCACGTGTAATCGGCCGGAGTAACTTTGCCGTGATTGACGATTGTGCATAATGAGCGAAAATACATTTTGGCAAATTACTGTGATACTAATCTTTAACGCCGACTAAGCAACCACGGCACATAATTGGCGGGAGTAAATTTGCTTTAAATGACGATTGCACTTACTGTACGGTGATTACGTGTTAAGTTTCGGACTGAAAATCGCTCTTTTGTTTAGAACTCAGCCAAGTCAAATGTTGAAAATGCTCATAAGACCCAACGATCTTAATACTAGCACAAGCCTTAAAAAATCAAAAATTTCTTTAAACCATAACTTTTTTACCTAAGATTTTGTTCATCAAAAAGTATGTGCTCATTTAGATTTAAATAAAATTTGGTGTGAAACAATTGTAAATTTATTTTATTTTATTATTGAAATTCTTGCTTTAATGGAGAAAGAATGTCTCAGTTTGCTGATACCATTTATTTGTATTTGTTTTTTGTTGTAAAATGAGGTCACATACCTTGCTTTACAACTTCAAGGATCAAAAGCCTCTTTTGAGCATAAATTATAAAACATAAACCATACGTTTTGTTATTCTATAAAATAGAAAGCAATTGAAAGCTAACTTTCACTAAATAAATTTAACTGACTCTTTTCAATACAGGTTTTACTGAAAGAAGCCGAAGGCAAGCAGTTACTGGTTGAGTCGGTAGACAAGCGATTGCAAGCTCTGGCAAGCGAACTGGAGCCAAGCGAAGTCCAACAGTTGGAGGGTAGCCTACGACTTTTGGAGGCAGAGGTATGTGTTTTTTGCTTGATCAGTGTTGATAAAAGTCTTATATTATTGATGAAATTCTTCAAATCACAGTTATAAAACTAATTAAATTGACTTTTTGATTACTTTTTCCTAAGTCCCAGGAATTATTTTTTTGTTTGTTGTCAATAAATCACTGAGGGAAACTTTACTTTAAAATTGTTCTCTGTTTCCTTCTGAAGAGTAAATAGCGATTGGTTGATTATTTATTTGAAACATTATTATTTTGAGGAAGCAATAAACGGTTGATTATTTGTGGGCAAAATCAAATTTTGAGGATATGAAAATTAATTAATTGACTCCTGTTAGGTGGGAGAGCTCAGCAAGGGCTTGCGAGGAGAGATTGACCGAGTGGGTAACGCTGCGAGTCAGCGGAAGCAGTTTGAAGACAAGTTGTCCGCTGTGCAGTCTGCCCTCCGAGACTTGGCCTCTGAGGATCTCAATCCGATAAAGGAACAGCCATTGACGGCTGCAGGTGTCGAGAAGGAACTGGACCATTTCAAGGTAACAACCAATCACCCTTTTGTACACTTAATTTATTGTTGAGTTATGTAACTTAATTGATAAGTGGGATTATAGGTGTGAGACTCTCAGTCATATCAGGATTGTTTAAGAAGGATAGAAGGCTTACCTGAATGAAGTATATTCAAGCTGAAATTAAAGCACACAAATAAATAAGACACAAGTGGAATATTTCGGTACCACTGGCACCGACTATTTTCAACCAGGAATTCAGAGAAAGATTAGTATCATAGTAAATTTCCCTGGTTGAGAATGGTGCCAGTGGTACCAAAATATTCCACTTATTTATTTATTAAATAAATAAATAAGTGGTACCGAAATATTCCACTTGTTATTTATTTGTGTGCTTTAACCTCACCTTCAATTTACATTCAGGTAAGCCTGATATCCTTCTTAAACAATCTAACTTGATAATTAATTTTTTTACTTATATTTTCATTTTGATTGATTCTATTATTTACTTATTTTTCCAAAGTTATTTATTCGTGGTAGGCACTGTGGTAAAATGGTAAGAAAATTAGAACTTTTGAGGAGTTCAATCCTAAAAAAATATTTGTGTCCACTGCGACTTGTAATGCAAAAATGTAGGCCCCCAATACATTTTTTTTGGCCATTTATATGCTTCACCCCAGAGTCTTTGGTTTTTATCGTTATTCTGATGTAAATATTTTAAAAGTGAGAAAATCCTATTTAGGTTCTTGAATTTTAAAAAAATTAACTGTCCCTTCAAATATTTTCCCAAAAGCAAAATAATTAAGGTACCCCAACACACTATCGTTTTTATAAGTTTTATTCTTTTACAATAACCATGGATGGAATTCATCTTTGCTTAAGTCAAAGATTTCGCTCAGTGTCATCATGACTGTTGTTGACAGACTTACGAGACCTCGCTGAAGCAGTTTGGGGACGACCAGCTCGGGCCACTCCAGAAACAAGGCAATGCCCTGATGAAGGACTGTGATGAGGCTGACAAAGCAAAACTTCTCGCTGTCATCCAGGGTGAGTTTTTTGAAAGTTAATTTCTTAATTTAAAAAGTTGTTGGAGTTTCTGGTCTGTTTAGATTATAATTGCAGATGACTCTTTATTACTTATGTGGTCATGATTGTTATCTATTAAATAATATCTTGGCAGAATCTTGCAGTTTTTAATGTACCCTCTTTTAATAACATTCTGTACAGATCCTGTACGTCTTCCCGATGCAGGATCTTGTAAGATCCTGTAAACATTGTGTATCATCCTTTATATGTCCTGTAGAGATTTTTAGTATTGAAAGCTAAAATATTTATAGGTATTTTTTGGAATGAAAATTAGTTTTTCCTATATTTTTAGATAATTAATCTATGTTCAAATTATTTTGGCTATATAGGAGCAACCATTATGAAGATAACATGCCAACAAGAACTGCAGAGATAATTTATCTGTGACTCACAAGGACAAATAGAATTTGAGTCAATATTTTTTACAGTTTACAATACATATAACCATTTTTATATCCAGAATGGAGATCTTAGAGAAAAATAGTACACTGAATAATTTATTGTTTATGCAGGGTTGGCAAAGGAGCATGAAGGTCTGCAGAAGAAGTGCCGCAACAAGTTGTCGGCACTGCAAGACTTGCTGGCAGCGAGGCGTAAGTTTGAGGCGGACGTCGAGGCGTGTCAGGCATGGATGAATGAGGCGGAGGTGGCGTTGTCTGCGGAACTGAGGACCTCGAACCTCGAACTCATCCAGGAGCAACTCAACAAGGTGTGTGAGGGTGGTAGAAATATTTAGTTTAATAGCTAGAGCATCATCTGGATTTTTTATGGTTTAAGGCAGCTGCACTCGGTCATTTTTATCTGTCAGTTTTAACTGCTCATTTCTAACTGTTGGTTCAACTGAGCTCACTAATTGCCTACACAGTCATTTAACAGTCAGTTCTAAATGTCACTTTTATTTAACTGAGCACACTACTCGCGTACACACAATCATTTTGGATGTTAACAACAATGTTGTGACGCCAGGCTGGAAACACTTGTGCGCATGCGCGGGAAGGCTGCGCTGAATACCTGAATACCGTACATATATGCTCATTTTGGCTTGGCAGTTAGGCGTGTCAGTTAAAAATTATGAATTTTTATCAGTCCAGTTTCTTAGCGTGACCTCAGTCCAAATTAGGCATACGCAAGTCAGTTAAGTGTGTCAGTTTTCAATGATCAGTTAAAACTTTCACAATTTATAAGCAGGTTTACGTACCTCCGTCGTCAATCCTAAATAATCATAAATTGATTACTGCAGTTTCGAGACTCAAGGTCTCATTGTCAAATCTTCAAAGACGTCAAGAATCACATTTAAACACATAGTTTTACATCACAATACATGAAAAAACATTTAAATAAATTAATCGCGTGGCCGGCCAAGACAGTCCCAGACACCGCACACATTGAAGGTTACAACCCGACTATCCGATGCCTGCTTGGTTTCGATGACCTTGGGGAGGGGGAAATAGCTGATTGTTGTGATTATTGATAATCCTTTGGTGATACAGAGCTTCCAGTCTGTCAAATAATACGTTAGAGCCAAAATTTAATTTGTCGTTTAAGACATCACTGGGCGATGTTTTCAAGGCTTTGTATATTTCGTAATTCTCATATACGTTCATGATGGGGCCTTTTTTGCACTTATATAAAATGCTCATATTCTCACTGCAGCTCTTTACGCTATGGTTCTCATTAGCTAGATGTTCTGCGAAACTGGAGCGTTGACTTTTTAATTTATTTTTAGGCAGGTGTTCGCCAAATCTTACTCTAAAGTAACGCCCAGTTTGTCCTACATAAACTTTCGGACAGTCGCTGCAGGATAATTTGTACACGCCAGTGCAGTCTAAGCTGTTGTTATCTATAATATGACGGACCGTGCTCAAGTTTTGTTCTATTTTATTAGAAGTTTTATTTGCCAAGACTATGTTATGTTTCTTTAGCTCGTTTTTCAACGTGTAATGTAAATGGGGCCCATATTCTATTGATACAAACTTGCTATTGTTTACCGTTCTGGTTTGATTTTTATTTATCTGTTTACTAATGATGGAATCTATGATGTTACTGGGATAACCTCCACTTTCAGTTTAAGATGACTGTGTATAGCGTGTATGGCGGTTATCCATTTATCATTCATAAATTTAAGATAAATTTGTGAAATTCTTGCAGCCCACCCCATAGCTGAACCTAATATTCCAATTAAAAAAATTAGGATTATAAAATTTATTTTCATGCCTAGCATCGTTTGATAATTGTATTGTTATGCCCTGATGTGTACGTACGTTGCCGCGCCTGCAGTACGCCAAGCTGAATGAAGAGTGCGTGGGCGTGGGCGAGGAGTTGCAGCGGCTGGACCGGGCCGGACGGACGATGGTGCTGAGTCCCCCGGACCTGCTGCAGCTTACGGAGCAGCTCAACGGCCTCCACGAGCGACACGGCAGGATAGCCGCCAGCATCAAGTACGTACGGCTGTGCAGTGGTTACAATTATGGTTCTCTTTTACATTTTAGTCAAGATAAGTTCATGACCATCGTATGAAATATTTAAAAAAAAATTTACTAACCTTGTTTGACAACGCTCAGCAATACTGCATTATGTTCAACTTTTCCAGACTTCTATTCAAGTTTTTCTTTACATAACAAAAAAAGTCACTTGTTAGTGCAAGTCAGAAAACGAATAGGAAATGGAGAGAGAAACAACATTATTGTACCTAAATCATGAAGAGAAACCGTATAAAATACAAAAACGAATATATATAACTCCACACAATCAAATTAAAGTAGAACCTTGGTACTTTGACACTGTAGACTTCAGTGTGTGGAAGTGATACAATAAAGTGTGTAAGTAAGTGTTGACAATTTTAGGAAATATAATAACATGTTATATGAGAAAGAGCATTAAAAATACAGAATACATTTATATTTTGCCTAAATTTATTCAATTCTACATAGTAATACAATCACACAATTAATTTGTTAACCACCATTTTAATAATGTGGTTTACAGTAAATTTCACTAGACAAAATATGTTGTGCTTTTAATTGTGAGTATTTTTCTAGTGTGAGCCCAGGTCAAATATCTAGTGACATGAGTATTAAGGATTAAGGTTGTTCTGTACTTCCTTTTTTTAGGTTGTCAGTAATACTACAATTACCATATATTTTGAATTTTCTTTATTGATATTGTTAGGTGGTGGACTAAAATGATTTGTAGAGCATGTTTTTCAGATTTCTTATTTAACACATTTTTCCTTTCTTGCTTGCCCTCAGGGACCGCACCCGACAGCTCGGTGAAGCTTTGGACAAGTGTCGCCAGGCACAGGCGCGAGCAGAGCAGAGTCTAGCCATGTTCAGCAGGATACAGGCCCAGATGAAGGAACTGCAGAGGCCTGTGGGCAGCAGGGTGGAGGATGTGCAAGCAATGTTGGACAGCTACCAGGTGAAGACAGTAGACAGTATGTAGTGGACAGCTACCAGGTATGTCTGGAAAGAGGAATTAATGTCCTATACAGTTCTCAGGCTGCTTTGTAAAATAGTACTGGTTTTACTGTTTACTATAAATTAATAATTAGGAAGTTACATCATATTTGTCAGTCTATTTGAATATTTAGAGGGACCACATCCCCCTTCTAACACTGATTCCCACTTTTAAATGTAGAAACTTAGTTTCTGGCTGCGCTTGGATAACGTGGCAGGTTCAAGCTCTGGAAGTAGTTGTTAAGCTTCCCAGCTTTTAAACCAAAACTGTTAGCTTGAACAAAGTTGTCATATCTGACAAGTTCACAAGGCCTACCAGTAATTTTTTATAAATAAAAAAATAAAACCATTAGTTTAGTTTATATTGTGTACTGTAATACCTTTCTTATTTACAAATTTCACAATTTGCAGAAACTCCTGGACGACTTGAAAAACTGGAAAAACAACATAGGCGATCTGGAAGGAATCGGCAACCTGCAAGACATTGTGAAGCAGCAGGAAGACCTGATCCGGGCCATAGAGGACCAGCTGGATCGACTGCGGTATGTTCCTGCTAACAAATTTACTTGAAATCCGCTTATTTTAAAATATATCATTTAATTTTATCAAGGATCTATTAAGTTTGTTACAATTTAAATAATAACTTAAACTATTTATTTGCACGTGGCTGCCATTTGGTTCAGTGAGACTGGGTGATTAGTAAATTTTAACACGTGATTGATACAAGGCGTTAATCTAGTACCTGTCTCAAAAATTAATAACTATCTAACGAAAACTTACCCATTTTGAAGAGAGGCAATCCTTTGATTCCCGTGTAAATCATACACTTCAGACAAACTCATACTTTCCCATATTTCTCAAGTTAATTTGTTAGTTTTTTGAGATTTTTATGACTTTTACTCGTAATTGTCATGCAATTTATAAAACGGTACCAATTTTAATGAGATTTTTTCATAGTCAGACAATTAATAATGTAAAACTAATGGTATAATTTTACCTTCCGTCGTCCAGTTAGGTGTAGGTCAGAGTAGCGACCTTGGTTTTGGTGCGGGTTTGCACCATCTTCAGGCTTTTACGAGAAGTTCAGTCCATTGGACGTCGTTATTATTAAAACTTGCACATAAAGTTTGATGAAAAACATTTAAAACACAACACATACCCATCGGTTTTTGTATGTGTTGTGTTTTAAATGTTTTTCGTCAAACTTTATGTGCAAGTTTTAATAATAACGACGTCCAATGGACTGAACTTCTCGTAAAAGCCTGAAGATGGTGCAAACCCGCACCAAAACCTAGGTCGCTACTCTGACCTACACTGAGCTGGACGACGGAAGGTAACATTATACCATTAGTTTGTCAAAATCCAGTTCAGGGGCAAATCTGTCATACAAAATGGCTAAGATAATAATGTAACATCTGTGAATGGTTACAGGCAGCTGCTGCTGTTGCGGGAACAGTTCATCGCGCTGATAGCCGATATCACGACTTTCATCGCCAGGTATACGGAGGTCATCAAGGACATTGAGACCGGAGGACATTCCACGCAGGAGAAGATCAAGAAATATGACGATGTAAGAGGGTGGCTTTGGTGTTTAGAGGGGGAAAACTATCATTTATGCATGTGATTGCGAGGTGAAATTAAGAGAAACACTCATTTTATCACATGAATAAAAATGGTAGCAGAGCGTAGTTATGATGAATGAATGAAAGAAAAGTTTATTCCCATACAAACTTAAGCTACTATACATGAAAAGTAACAAAGTGCTAGTATACATAAATAGTTTATACATGATAAAGTAAAACTAAAAATACATGATTGTTGTAGCCTTAAGCGAAAATGAAGGACAAGGAAATCAGCAGACATAGGCAGTTTTCGTGCGTCTGCTGGGTTGCTTTACAAATTATAAAGTAAGACCAAAAAATTGGGAATAATTTAAAAAAATCTTAATGAATAGTTGAAGTGGTAGTAGCGAATTTAAAAGCTGCTATATCTGTATTATGAAAAAAAATCTTGACTAAACTCAGAACTTAAAATACAAAAAATCTTGAGACTTCTAGTTTATGGGTCCAACACGCTTCTACTATGCATCCCTCTGCTACTATAGATATTGTATGTATACTGTTTGCTCAAATGTTTAGGTTTTAGTTGTAGTTTCTGAAGGTTTTAGGTATTTTAAATGTACAGGGTGTTTTTTTAAAACGCAACCCATTTTTAAGATTGAATAATTCACATATAAATATGAAATAAGTATTGTTTTATGGTTATTTACGTTTTATACACTCTATTATTTAAATTTGATCACATTTAGTTCACCTTTTGTGCTCAAAAAATCCGCCAGTGGCATTTGTATGAAGTTATGCTCTCTCTATCAAATTCCCAAACATGAGTTGCTAGGTACCTCTTTGCATTACATTTGTTTTGTTTGATTTGAGGTACTGGATATGCTGTGACTTGTTTTTTTAGGCCTTACTTTGTATTTATCCCCAAAGAACATAATAATATAGTGGGGTCAATTCCAGGGATATTGGGGGGAAATAATCCTTCACCGATAAAATCAAGTTTTGGGTTGCGTTTTTAATGTGTGTGTCTTTAAGCACGATAACTCACGTAAAAATGGTCCGATCTGAATGAAATTAGCCAGAAACATGTAAAGCAGTATTATTCTACGAAAACGATTCATAAGATATTCAGCACCTCAAAACAAACATAACAAATTTAATGCAAGAAATTCAAAGAGGTATCTTGCAACACATGTTCGGGAATTTGATGGAGAGAGCATAACTTTATACAAATGCCCATGACGGACTGTTTGAGCACATAATGTAAATTAAATGTGATCAAACTTAAATAATAGGTTGTATAAAATGTAAAGATCAATAAAACAATCCTCATTACACATTCATATGTGCATTATTCAATCCTAAAAATGGGTTGCGTTTAAAAAAAAACACCCTGTATAATCAATAACTATCTGTTTCCAGTCAGTAAAATACATATGCTATTCAGGTATTTTTTCTCATAGACTATAACAAAATATAAACAGAATATATAAATGTAAACTGTTTATGTTTTTTGGCACCTTTAAATCTACTATATATTTGTCAAATACCACTCACCTATCATCGCACAGCCCAAACTACGTGACCTAGAACCTTGGAACTTTGCATGAACGTTCCTCTCAGGGCATAGGCATCCACTAAGAATGGATTTTTAAAAATTCCATCAGGGCTACGCCCTGAGATACATCAAAGTTTCAATGTTAAAGTACAGGGAAGCGCATGTAGTTGTCAAGGCCCACAACATCAAAATGCATGTAGTTGTCATGTTGCCTTAACATTAAAACTGAAATCCAAGGAAGTTTTTTCTGTTTTTCCACGGGTAATTTGGAGGATAGGTAAATTCCAATGTGATTGAAGTAACGTAACCAGGTTATACAGTTGTTTAATAAAACCTTTCCTCCATTTAAAAAACAAATGGAACTTTAACATCCAGTTAGAAATTATACTGTGACAACTTGAGGAAAATCTCAATTTACTCATTTGGAAAAATTGTTAGAACTCATTAATCAAAGTAGATTCTTATTTCAGTCTTATTTTCGGCATAGCCTACAAAAAACCTTTTCTTAGGCAATTAGTTTAAAAAAGTCCGTCCATCTTATGTTATCATAAAAATAAACCTACAAAAATCCAAATTTTCCGCAGGTAATAGTGAAGATTCAGGAGTGTGAGGCGACGCTGGCCGCAGCCACAGACAAGGGGGAGCAGATCGCGGCGGAAGGGTCAGCAGCCGACCGCAACACCGTCACGCAGCAGCTGCAGAGCCTCAAGCAGCAGCTTACTGGGTTGAGACGAGCGGTGAGTCACACCTTACATTATTGTGGCTCCGTTTTGAAAATATACAGATTTTAAAAACCCATACTGGTGTATGTGAGGAAGGATTGTTTGTTTTGAAAACGGCTTTGGATATTTTCTTCAGAACTTAAACCCTCTGTGTAAGGGTTTAAGTTAAACTTCCTTTTTTTCAGAAGTTGATGCTTAATTTCTTTCATATAGAGTAGGCCTGCAGGAAATATCAAAAATCAATATGAATTGTAGAAATACTTAGCACGTGTACAAAATATATGCTTTGGAAATGAGGACTTTGTGAGTCCAATCTTTTACAATTACTTAGACATGGTGTCGAACACAAACAAAGAAAACAAAGTACTCAACGTACAAACCAAAACAAAAAACAAACACCAAGAAGAAATAACAACAAACAAAGAAAACTTTCATGATTAAAAAAAAGCAACTGACATATTACGTTAATTGTTGAAAACCTCGATTATGGTTAAAATATTTACACTTAGAGGTTGCATTGCCATTAAAATTCAATTTCATACAAAAAAGAATGTAAAAGTTACATTTTAGGCTTTACTCACAAAACTTACTATATATTTCAATGTTTAACTAAACGTATATTAACGTATTCAATTAAATGCATCAATAAAATACATGTGAACATTAAATTCACAAATTTTGATCAGGGTTTCTACATATTACTCATATATTTTTTATTTTTAAAGATACATTTTATTGTCATTTAATACATTTGCCACAGTCTATTTTCTATTACAATCTTAACATGTACATACAGTTGTGTGAATAGCAATGGACAGTTTGAATTTAAACGTAACATCATTCATTCCTTTTCTCTAAAAATGTTTCTCTTAGAGACAAAATTGAATTTTAATACTTTTTTTGTACTTCAGTGCATCACTGTGCTGCCTTAAATATTATTTCTTAGGTAAGCCAGCAGAAATACATCCCCCTTTCTTTAAAAAAATAAGGTTCTTGCCCTACCCTGTTTAGTCAGCCTTTCATTATTTTTCTTTTTTGATTCTTTTGTCCAAACTTCCATCATTGCTGTTGTTCCTAAATTCAAAGTTAGGTTTTCTCCTTCAAAACTTTCCTGCAATTACCTTCTTCCTGATCATTCCATGAACCCACTCTGAGCTATTATTTTGTAATTTCTGGCAGTGTTCCTGGGACCTACCGCCCATTCATATCATGTCGCCTTTGATTATTCACGCCTTAAGATGACTCGCATATTCCTCAGCCCCCTCCTTGCCCTGCTCAGTTCAGGGGGTCTTCATCGATCCTCATAGTAGGGGTTTTCTAGACTTATTCTAAGTTTCCTTTAGCCTTCATTTCTCTTGTCTTAATTCTTTGATGTAGGTTACCTTAGTTCTTTCCCTAGTCTAGTTGCTACATGACAGGTTTCAACGAACCTTTGATTTGTTTTCAGTTAAATGATTCCATATCTTTACTTGATTTTACTGATTCTTTGTAGATACCATTTTTCTCTTGATTGTTCTAGAAGCCCTTACTTTTAATACATCATAGACAATGGTGAGGTCTATGATACATGCTTTTATGAGTGTACAATGTATGCACAAAAGTAACATGATTTAATTAACATTCACTCATTTCTATAGACAGCAGTGTAACTTACACTTTGACCTCTACTGAAAAATTCACTCACAATAACCTAAAAATCTTCTAATCCACTGCCATTGTTCGACTGCCCGATTTTGACAGTGCTCATTGGGCACAAATTTCTAGGTAGAAGTAATTTGTTAACAGGCTTAACCTTGCTAGTCAATTTTGGCTGAGGCACTTTTTTAACCGAACATTGTCTGTTATAACCAAGCCAGGCCTGTATGTGTGTAGGCCACTTTTGTCTCAATGAATTCAGATAATTGATAAATACAGGGTGATTGATATATAACTACACAACTTTGATTTGACCTTGCTGATTGAGTATTTCGACTAGGTAGTTAAACATAACTAAGCACAAAAGAACAGACATGTAATAGGATTTTACTGAAACTGTCCATCAGTTACAGCAATCTTAAATTTTTAGCTGAAGTAACATAGGTGTTCTTTCTATTGATATAGGGGTAAAAATATCATAAAATTCTCAAATTTATGCTTATGTTGACTTTTTAAGTAAAATAAAATTGGCTGTGAAATGTGTCAGTTCACTCTGTTCCAACCCAAAAACTACAAAGAAAAACATTACATCATTTCAGATATGCAGATATGCAAGTATACAGATATTTTGACAATCATCTTCTTTTGTACCTGTAATGAACATTGCAAGATCGTACAACAAACTAAGCAAACTGTAAAAATCCTTTTGATGTACTTTCAGAGAATCTCGGATTAGCAGAGACTAATTTGAATTTTGAGACCTTGTGAAACATACCCCATAAACTCAAGTATTCATCGATTCGGGATGTATTCTGTTATACTACTAAAAATCCTGTGAATTTTGCTTTTTAAAAGTACTATTTATGGTTTCAAAGACCAACAACTCAAACTGCAGATTAAAATTGAAATTGTATAATTACATATCCCCTACGTTTACCCTACATACGTCACATCAAATGACGTGGCCCAATCGCTCTTTAGATTAATGTTAATTTTATTATTGTGCTTGTGGATGGCTCGGGTCACGTCAATTGATTCGGACTGTACTGGTGTGCAGGTGGAGCGGCAGCGGCAGCAGCACGAGGCGGCGGCGGCGGAACACTTGAAGCTGGCGGCCGAGCTGGACGCGACGCTCGGCTGGCTGCACGAACACGAGGCCGAGGTCCGGTCGCGACCCGTGCTGTGTGTCGACGTCTCCAGCGTGGCCGCCGAACTGGACAAACACAAGGTGGGACGATGTGCGAGGGAATCGGTCTTTGCTTGCCGCAAACAACTGGTGAGACGTTAAATCAAAGTTTTCTGAGCAAGATCGTGTGCATCTCACTTCCAAGATCTTGTGTAATATTCTCACCTCCGTGTGCATGCGCTGACTGAAACCCTGCAGCACTCACGTTTTGGCTGTGTTAGTAGTTGGAAATGGCAAGAGCCAAAACGAGCTTCTTAAAGAGTTTCAGTCGGTGTGAGCAGATGGAAGGCTTAAGACAGAATATTATACACGATTTATCCAGTGTAACACGGATATCACCAGAGGCCATTTCTTCAAGATCACATGCAGATGTCGAAGTTTGTTTCCAACATATCAGAGACGTTGCAGTTTTTCATACTCAGGGCAAAAATGTTCTTAGCGCTTAACACCAATTATTTTCAGTAAAATAATTGGTAGTGTTTTTTTACTGAAAATAATTGGTATTGTGCACAATGAGCGTTTTTGCCATGAAGGTGGAGAACAATTTCTCTCAAACGTCGGCAACTAACTTCGACATCTGCAAGCAGTCTTGCCCAGAAGACTTTGAGATAACGTCTTGTGAAGATGACCGTAGAAATCTACATTCTACAACAGTTTTCCATTGCTACATCTAATATCATATGTCATGGGTTGTGGGGTTTCATGACTGTCCCACCATTATTACTGCTTCAGTTGTAAACGGTTCCATCAGCTGAAGTTATTTCTTATTTTTGTGTAAAATCATACTCCATGCCATTGTGTAAGGTCATGAGGTGCAGAGTTATGGTGTGATTAACAAAAAATGTTAATGAGGACGAAAACATTAGCTCTGTTGATGCTAATGAGCATTTATTAGTTTATGCAATTAAGAGCTATATGCTCTGTTAATGCTTGTGCCCTACTTTTGAAAAATACTCTATAAATACAGAGAAATACGTTGTTCTATTTACTTCTTGTTTCAGAAACTAGCTGCGGAGGTGGACAGCCACCTGGCCAAGATAGCAGCGGCCCAGGAGTCGGTGAGACACGAGGAAGGTCTGCCGATGGAGCTGACGGAGCGACTCAGCGAAGCCACTCTGTTGCTGACCACTCTGCCACCCCAGCTGGCCGAGCGAGCCAAGTATCTGGACGACAACAAGAGGTGGGTGAGAGGTGTTGTGGCTGTGTTGGGTTAGATTAGGTTTTGCTATGCAAGGTTAAGGTTGGTATAGGTTAGGTTATGTTAGGTTGGATTTAGTCAGGTTATGTTAGGTTTTGTTAAGTTATGTTATGTTGGTATAGGTCAGGTTATATTTGGTTTTGCTAAGCTAGACTGTGTTAGGTTAGGATAGGTTAGGTTAGGTCCGGTATGGGTCAGGTTATGTTAGGTTTTGCTAAGCGAGGCTATGTTAGGTTGAGATTGGTCAGTTATGTTAGGTTTTGCTAAGTAAGGTCATGTTAGGTTGGGGTATGTTAAGTTTGGTTTGGATGGGTCAGGTTATGTTAGGTTTTGCTAAGTTATGTTAGGGTGGGGTAGGTTGTTAGATTTTGCATGCAATGACAATTTTTTAGACTTACATATTCCTCCTGTAGTCAAAATAGGGTTTTGTTATGTCTGGTAAAGGTCTGTTGTCAGAGTTTATTGTTGGCAATTGTGTCTACGATATGATCGTGTGTTGATCACAGTAGTTACTGGATACATCAGATGAACACACCTTAAGAAGCAACAGTTGTTGGTTGAGATTAAAAAACCTTTGATAGGTTAGGTTTGGATTTCTGAAACAGCAAATATCATGTTTAATTTTCTTAGTAGATCAACAATTCAAATTGGATTGGCATTGAAATATTATTTTGAAAGATTACATTTGAGTCAGTCAAGTACTATTGTACTATTTTTCAGATACCGTGAGGATTACGAGGCACTGGTTGAGAAGCTGCATGTGTGGGTGCGAGAGGCGGAAGCCAAACTTGAGGCGGGCAAAGACGGAGTGGACTTCAAAAATATCACTCATGACCTCGAAGATCATAAGGTAAAACCTTAGTCACAGATTTGATAAGTCTTTATCACCAGAAAACTTACAATTGATAAAAAAGACAAGAATTGTTGTAAGATAGAAACAGTGTCAAAGAAATCAGCTAATTCAGAGCAAGGCAACTAGAATTTAGAATACGGTGAGTGTCATGGGATTTCTGACCAATAGAAACTGGTCTTTGGCGTTTGATGTCTAGTTATCTCTCTTGTGTGCCACCTTAACCATTAGGTTACTAGGTTAACCATCAGGGTTACTTATTAAAGTAACGTTGATTTAGCAAGTGGGAATGAAATTAAAGCGGAAATGAACTGTTTTGCGTACTGTTTACAGGTATAGCAATGTGATTATTTCCATGCAGTGGTAGGAAAATAACTATATCTCTTCCTGTTTCAGCTATACTTCAGCAGCGAGCCGGCCGTGCGGGAGCTGGTGTCGCAGCAGATCCAGGCGGCGGGTAACGAGATCTGGCCGTCGCTGAGCCCCGCCGAGCAGGAGGAGCTGAGCCTGCGCCAACAGCGGCTCACCCAGCTGCTCAAGAACACGCTCAACCTGGCCAAGAGCAGGTGGGTCCTCAAATGTATTTACAGTACACCTCGGATTATCCGGATTAATGTGGCAGAACACCAGTCCAGATAACAGAAAATCCGGATAATCCGAGGTCATTACAATATCACCTAAATAGTGATCGCATACCTTAGCCTCTGCTAAATTGATGCTGCAAACGGTGTATCAAGACTGTACATGTTAATGTTTCAAATCTTACGGGGGTTTAATTTTGAAACAAATTTAAGAACTAAACTTCATTATTAATCATACGAATATAATGTTAACCTTTACCAAACTTATACGGTTTAGGTTGGGGATAAAACGCGAGATTAAAATATTTAATTTATTAAGATTAAATGATTATAACTCAAAATTGAAATAATCATAACAAAACTTAAAGTAACTCAAAACTTACTACAATAACTCTACATAAGAAATAACATAACACATCAAATGACAGCAATAAACAAACTTGCAAAATTGCCGTAGGCTACGCCTTTCTTGATTACTGCTAGCGCGCTCCAAGTAGAAATCCAGAAAACTACATTTACAAAAAAGCTGCAATTTACTGTATGGGCAATGCGGTTCCTTCAATCATTGTGATTCCAAATGCGTTCTGTAATGTATTACATTTTCATTTTACTTTTAGAAAGCACATTTCACCCGTAAACTTGCTAAAGTCATGTTTTTGCCATGATTTTAATTTTTTAATTTCTCGGATGGACCAGTCCGGATAATCCGGGATCCGGATAATGTGGGGTCCGGATAATCTGAGGTGTATTGTACTCGTCATTAGATGTATGCCATTCGTCATTACATATTCCAACTACTAGTTGGTCTCCGATGCATTCTTTTAAAAAATCTCCAAAACTACAGTTTGTTGCTTTAGACTTCAAGTTATTTAGATACTGTGTAAGGGATTCGTCTTCATTACCGAAATAAATTGAAAAAGAAACACGTTCTCCTAATGTACTGTGAGTTGGTTTGTAATAATCGTCCAAGATGTTCAGTAAGGTTTCAAAGTTAAATGAACTTACATCGGTGACAACTTACAATTTTAATGAAGTTGATTCGGTTTCTCAAAGTACTTAAAAGTTAAAAGCGAGTAGTTATTCCCGCCATTCACTCAAATTCTTATGCAGATCTCAGTTTTACAGCCATTTTTTCACACTCTTCTTGAATCGCCATGGGTAAAATTCCTTTGTTTTACTTTTTATAAAGTTTTTTTTTATGTTATTGATATCAAGAAATTTATACCACTTAACTTCAGTTTAGAGTTTGAAGTTATTTTTAGTACCTTATTATATATTAAATACTTATGGTCATTACTGTTTTAAAGTTTACGAAGTTATGTTAGAAATCAAAATGTCACGGACCTTAGCCTGTTCATTAAGTTAGCGGGGAAATGCCTTGGAAAATGTTATACTGCATAAAAAGGTCATTATATATTAAGGATCAGTATTTTATTTTAATGCAAATAGGTTTTAGTAAATAACTCAAGCAGATTGGTTCCATGGAAAAAATGAGGTAGAATTTATCATAATATATTATTTCATTTCATAAGAAATTTCAGAAACTTGCAATAATAGTTTCTTATAAGCAGAGGTACAAAATCAAATGCTGGAATGAAGTTAATATGTCAAACGTACTTAAACCACAAAATATTCTGAAAAATCATTTTTATTTCTTGCTTTTAAGTTTTTTTCTCTTTACACAGAAATTGTATTTTTTTTTAATTTGGTTGCATTTTTGGAAACCAAAAAAACCCAGAGCTTAGTTTAGTTATAATTTGGATTTCTGATTGTATTTACCTATATTCGGAACTGTACTCCATTATAAGGACGTTTTTTGAAAAGTAAGCTGATTCACATGGAATAAAATTCTATTAAAGATTTTTTTCACAAGAGTTAAGACGGGAATTGTTGCATCTTTTTATATTATTTTCGTACTTAGTCGTCATTAAGTGAGAATAAATTTAAGTAGCGAAGGAATAGATTTTTTTTTATCACAACACATAACACCCTTGCAACATAGCTCAACTATCAAATAGCAAGATCGGCAAGAAAATAAGTCTGATAAGCCGCACGCTGGTAGGCATAAAATTAAATAGGTACCCGTATCATGGATAAGGATTTTCAGGATGCACCTTTAATTGAATGTAAAGAGTTTTCAAATGTATTTTACTTTAATGAAAGTTTGTGTAGCCGGAATGAAAACTGCAATTTGCTTAGTTTTAAAATAATGCATCTTAACATTCGGAGCTATGAGAAAAATTTCGATGAATTTTTAGTCCTGTGGCAAGGGCTTAAAGGTAAATTCCATTGTGTAATTTTAACAAAAGTCTGGCTTCACAGCGAAAGCGACCTCGTATATCTAGATGGGTACAATTTATTTAGGAGTTACAATAACTTAAATCAGAATGATGGGCTGGTCGTGTACATGGACGAGACGTTATCGGCGACCTGTAATCAGCTGCTTATCGGTGGGGTCGCTACGAGCCTACATTTGACATTCATATGGGCAAACACATCCTGTGAGTTATTGTGTGTATATCGAAGCCCATCTTCATTTATGGTTTTATTTAATGAAGGTTTGCAGGATATCTTCACTTCCAAATTTAATCAATCAAAACTCAAAATTATAGCTGGCGACGTTAATGCGACATTCTCAACCCAATTTTACACTCACAAGAGGAATGCTATTTGGACTTGTTAAGCGAATACGGATTTATTTCTTGTATTGACAAAATAACACGGCCGGGTAGCAACAAATGTATTGATATTTTTTTGTAAAATTGCAATACTCTTTTAATGCCAACTCTGTTGTCTTACAAACTCATATAACAGACCACTACATAACTTGCTTGGAAATCGAAAGTAACTGTACTAAAAATAAATGTACTCAAAACTATGTCTATAACAAAATTAATTGGAGGAAACTTAGTGAAGATTTAACTTTTTTGAACTGGGATCAAGTTTTCCAATCGGAATGTTTAAATTCTGCATTGGACAATTTTAATAATATTATTCAATCTGCATTAAATCAAAATTCAGTAGAACTTAGAGTGTCAAATAAATCGTCCAAATTGAAACCATGGATAACCAGTGGTCTTCTGAAATTGATAAGAAAGCGGGACAAAATTATAAAGAAGGTGAGAAAAAATCCTTTAAATATCCGACTTCGTGGGTGGTTTCTCAGATATCGAAATCTATTACATTCTTTGATAAAGCGAGCGAAATACAGCTACTATAAAAACAAAATAGATGAGGCATAGTGAGATTCGCGAAAATTTTGGAGTGTCGTCAATGACGTCGCCGGTCGGCCGCCGAACAAAACCAAATTTCCGGTAGAGGCCTTCAACATAAATGGCGACACTGCCTCCTCTTCTGACATTAAAATATTATGCAATTCTTTTAATCAGTACTTTGCTTCAGTAGGGTCACAACTCGCTGGGACAATTCAGCCATGTGGTCCTCCAGAGGTTGATGACGCTGACTTTGCCGTCAATTCCGTGTTCTCACTGCGGCCTGTCAGTAGAGAAGAGCTTCTCGAGGTTGTAAAGAATATGAAAGGAAATTCTGCACCTGGTTGGGATCGGTTTCAATCAAAAATTATTAAAGACAATATCAATAGTCTCATATCCCCCATACTATTTATTATTAATCAGAGTATCCGGACAGGAAAATTTCCTGATTCTTTTAAAATAGCAAAAGTTATTCCAATTTACAAATCAGGCCAAAAAAACTTAAGCTCGAACTTTAGACCAATCTCTCTGCTCTGTTCTGTCTCAAAAATCCTCGAGAAGTGTGTTAAGTTGCAATTGACTAGTTACCTTGAGAAAGAAAATATAATTTCTGACTTGCAATTTGGATTTAGAAAAAACAAAAGTACTTCTCACTCACTTTTTGAAATTTCTAAGTTTATATCTCAAGAAGTAGGTGATAAGAAGCGTGTTTTAATTACTTTTCTTGACCTCGCAAAAGCGTTTGATTCCATCGACAGACAACAATTAATCATAAAACTTCGATTGGCTGGTGTCATCAATAATTCCCTTGATTGGTTCACAAGCTATCTTGAAAATAGACTACAATTTGTTTCTATCAATGGGGTCGAGAGTGACAAAACCAGAATTGAATATGGGGTTGTTCAGGGTAGCACGCTGGGCCCGTTACTTTTTTTGGTTTACATAAATAACTTGGCAAAGGTTAGAATTCGGGGCAAACTGTTTCTTTTTGCCGACGACACGGCCGTGGTGTCTACTGGCTGCACGTGGGACGAGGTTTATGAACAAGCTTCTTCGGACCTAGGGAAAATCAAACTTTGTCTGGATCATAATTCACTGACATTGAATATCTCAAAAACAAAGTGCCTTCCAATATTTTTCAAACATGAAAGTGATCCTAACCCGAGACAATTAATTTTACATTCCTGTGGTGATCCGCGGTCCTCTACCTGTGGCTGCAACGTAATTGAGCGTGTGGAACAATATAAATATTTAGGTGTGATTTTGGATAAAAAACTTTGTTGGGTTCCACACGTTCAGTACGTCAAGCGGAGAATCAGGAAGCTCGTCTATGCTTTTGATCAGCTTGGCAGGGTGTTGACCACCAGGGTGTTGACTGCAGAACAGTTTACTTCGCCTACGTGCAGCCGGTATTGCAGTACGGGATCTTGGCGTGGGGAGGCGTCTCTTCCTATGTTCTTGAACCGCTGGCTGTGACTCAGAGGACTTTGATCAAAACAATCTTACATAAACCTAGTAAATATCCTTCAGATCACCTTTATTCCGAATTTTCTGTTTTCAATATCAGACAGCTTTACATTAAAACCCTATTAATTTTCATCAAAACAAATAAAACAGAAATATTTACAGATATGATCCATCACTATCCCACTAGGCACAGGCTAAATTTTAAATATCTTTTTCCAAAATCATTGATCCAATCAGTGAACAATAATCCCTTTTATCTGGCTCACGTTCTATACCGTAATCTACCTTCTGTAACTTTGGATTCAGAAGGGGGCAGTGTCACACTCTTTAAAAAAAGGGTCACGGAGTGGCTCTTTAATATCGGACAGATCGCCGCTGAAGCGCTGATACGGTCGCCATGCACATAACAGGGCTCGCCATATTCTTCTGTTATTATTCATTTGTTATTTCATGTTAAGCTCCGATAGTTAGTTAGTAACAGCTTTCCATAGTACCGACCCATTAATTGACGAAATGCAAATCAGTTTTTTAAAAATTTTTATTTTGCTTTTTTAATGCAGTTTCCATTCCGTACACCTAGTTTATATGATAGTTTATAATAAATTTTGTTTGCTTAGGTTTAGTACTTACATTAAATTAAGTAGTGTACAAGTGCCTGAATCATACAAGAGGACAACTTTAAAAACTGCTGGAGACAGTTCTCTTTCTCCGCACACAGATCCGTAGTCTTTGCGGGGAAATAATTCCAATGACAACATAAATGTAAATTTTTATTGTACTTAATAGAGGAATAAATATTTTTTGAATTTGAATTTGAATTTGACCTTCCCTTTGTCAACATAAGAAAAATGGGTAGGCTACTAGTTTAATCAAATATTGATTCATAAAGGAATATATTTAAGATAACCAGAGCTTTAGTCATTTTATTATAAAAGGGTAAAAAAATTGTCATAGCCTATATTTTGTTTGAAATTCATTGTCAATGATGTTGTGTTCATGTTTTGATGTGGATTTTTGCGGACATTTGCCATTACTAATGTGATGTCATCAGTGATGGTAAATGTCCACAAAAATCCAAATCAAAGTACTTATAATTACATATACATGTTTAGCAAATTGTTAATCTTACTTTAAACATTGATTTTTCATCCCTCCCCCACACCCTACTTTAGAAGAATCTTGTGAGCCATACTCATATTTTCTAATTATCTTCATTAGGGTCAGCCTGGCATCAACAAACAGTCAATCTGCCTCTCTCTCATTCATTGGTACATTAGTTCTATTATAGTTCACCTGGGAATTCAAGAGTGTGAATTGAGAAGGGTGGAATGAGACCAAGTTGCTAAACATGATTGACTGATATGCCCTAGTATTGCTCTTAATTGACAATAACCTTCTTGGAGACTTTTGTAGCTGAGAGTCTAGTGTAATGTCTTATATTAGACTAAATATATTTCGTTTCCTGTGCTTCATCAGTTCTGGAAAGGATAGGACCATTTTGCCCTGTTGACTTAAAAAACATGAACATTATATATAACTTATCATTACAATTTAATCATTATAATTTATTTTTGTAAAAAGCAGTAAGATGTTGTGTAATTACTGCATTTATAAAATTGTTATTAATTTTGACTATGTAACCTTGCTACCTATGCTTTAAAATGTTGAATTTAGCTCATTACATCATTGTTAACCAAAATTTGGACCACTTTCTCTGTTATCTATGAACTTAGTGTTAAAAATTTAAAAATTGAGGCGGGTTGTAAGTTGTACATTCAAGAAAAAATTATGACATTTAAAGGGGGGAGGGTTTAATTTAATTTTTTTTTAATGTTTAATCAACATTATGTTGGCATTAGCTTCTATAAATAATGTTTCTAATTTATGGTTTTCAACTGTAACAATTTTAACTGCATCTTACCTTACAGACAAGCACAACTGGAACAAGATGCAGAAACTTGGCGAGACTATCAACTTTCATTGGAAAAAGTTAAAGCTAATCTGGCTAGAGCACAGTTCACCGATGAACCTGTCACATCGTTGGCTGGGGTTCATTTTAACATCCAGAAGATTGTCCACGCTGAGAATGATGCTGAGGTTGGTAATATTGCGTTCTTTATTGAGTGTAAATTTTAATTTTTTCATGTAATTGGTAATAATAATACCAATACATGAAATAAATATAATAAAATTTATTAGACAGCTTAGTTTTTGCACTTTTTTAATTACGACAGGTTTATATGATTCTAATCATAATTTCAAGATTCTGAGATTGTGAGGAAGGCAGATTCAACCACCAGCAGTTGGTATCCAGTTCTCTGAAGTCAAAAATAGAAAAATTGTAAAATATTGTTTTATCTTTAACATTTTTACAATCACCCATAAACATTTGAAGTCAATTAGAAAAGACTTTCATATTACATCAGTAGTATCCGAACCAGCGACAAACAAGATTTGGTATTTGTTCTATTAATCCAATTAATTGATATTGCAACATACTCATTTCTTTGTATACTTCTTTTCAGATTGAAAACATTCTCAACCTTTTACTATTATACCACTTACCACATTATTTGTTCAAATGATTTCTGATTTCATGCAACTCCTTAATATTATAGAATTAATAAATAATAATCATTATTTATAAATTATCATATCATATTTTATAATTATCATCCCTAAAATGTGTAGTTTGTTTTAACTTGTACGATTCCCTCCCAACACGTAACCACATTTGCCAAATAAAACTTTTGACAAACTCAAACAAATTCACCTCCAAAAAACATAATTTTTCATCGTTGTGTGTTTCTCCAGCACCACCAGCCGGAGATGGACTTGCTGACTCAGCGAGCCAGCGAGATACAAGCCAAGGCAGATGCAGCCAACCAGGCGGCAGTGGCTGCTGAGGTGGCCGGGGTGACTCAGCAGTGGGACAGTCTGGTGGCCGACCTCAGCACCAGGCGAGAGACGCTGCAGAAGCTGGCTCAGCACTGGGAGGTGAGACGCTGTCAATCTGTACGGTAATAGTATGGTATAGATAGTTACGGCGAGATACAAGCCAAGGCAGACGCAGCCAACCAGGCGGCAGTGGCTGCTGAGGTGGTCGGGGTGACTCAGCAGTGGGACAGTCTGGTGGCCGACCTCAGCACCAGGCGGGAGACACTGCAGAAGCTGGCTCAGCACTGGGAGGTGAGAAGCTGTCAATCTGTACGGTAATAGTATGGTAAAGATAGTTACGGCGAGATACAAGCCAAGGCAGACACAGCCAACCAGGCGGCAGTGGCTGCTGAGGTGGTCGGGGTGACTCAGCAGTGGGACAGTCTGGTGGCCGACCTCAGCACCAGGCGGGAGACACTGCAGAAGCTGGCTCAGCACTGGGAGGTGAGATGCTGTCAATCTGTATGGTGATGGTATGGTATAGATGGTTACTGCGAGATACAAGCCAAGGCAGATGCAGCCAACGAGACAGCAATGGCTGCAGAAGCTGGCTCAGCACTGGGAGGTGAGACGCTGTCAATCTGTATGGTGATGGTATGGTATAGATGGTTACTGCGAGATACAAGCCAAGGCAGATGCAGCCAACGAGACAGCAATGGCTGCAGAAGCTGGCTCAGCACTGGGAGGTGAGACGCTGTCAATCTGTATGGTGATGGTATGGTATAGATGGTTACTGCGAGATACAAGCCAAGGCAGATGCAGCCAACGAGACGGCAATGGCTGCAGAAGCTGGCTCAGCACTGGGAGGTGAGACGCTGTCAATCTGTATGGTAATGGTATGGTATAGATTGTTATGGCGAAATACAAGTCAAGGCAGATGCAGCCAACGAGACGGCAATGGCTGCAGAAGCTGGCTCAGCACTGGGAGGTGAGACGCTGTCAATCTGCATGGTAATGGTATGGTATAGATTGTTATGGCAAAATACAAGTCAAGGCAGACACAGCCAACGAGACGGCAATGGCTGCAGAAGCTGGCTCAGCACTGGGAGGTGAGACGCTGTCAATCTGTATGGTAATGGTATGGTATAGATTGTAATGGCGAAATACAAGTCAAGGCAGATGCAGCCAACGAGACGGCAATGGCTGCAGAAGCTGGCTCAGCACTGGGAGGTGAGACGCTGTCAATCTGCGTGGTAATGGTATGGTATAGATTGTTATGGCAAAATACAAGTCAAGACAGATGCAGCCAACGAGACGGCAATGGCTGCAGAAGCTGGCTCAGCACTGGGAGGTGAGACGCTGTCAATCTGTATGGTAATGGTATGGTATAGATTGTTATGGCGAACTACAAGTCAAGGCAGATGCAGCCAACGAGATGGCAATAGCTGCAGAAGCTGGCTCAGCACTGGGAGGTGAGACGCTGTCAATCTGTAGGGTAATGGTATGGCTCAGATTGTACAAAATCAGCGGACTGAAATGTCATCATTAATAAAAACATTTCAGACTCAAGTTTTTTGAGAACACGAATGAGTCTAAAGAAAAGCTCTGTTACTGGTGCAGAACAGTTGGTTTATTTGCCAGGATCTTTAATTCAAAACCCAATGATCAATGGACCAGTGTGTCCACAGACATTTAGTGAAAAAAAAATCGACAAACACACTTTAGATCGATCTAAAACCCATCAAGCCTGAAGACAGAAGTAAAAACACATTGCGGGAATGCAATGGTAAATTTTGCGCAGAAAACTCAGTTCCCCGAGACCAGTCGTGCACACAGGTTGTGTTTGCTAAGAAACAAGGTCATTAGAATCATATAGAGATAGATTTGTTTTTGGGGTTAGGGTGGTATCCAACTTTTTCATATTACTTACTTCAGATTATCTGTCGTTAAGATTATATTTTTTTTGCAATTTTTTATTTAGAGCTTATTTTAAGTAATTGGGAACTAATCAATTTAAAATATTTCATTATAGAATATTTATTTTGAAGATATTGTTGTTTTAAATATTGTGATTATTGTGATACAGGAGTTTGAGGCCAAGATGGCAGAGTTTGAGTCGCTGCTGTCAACCACAGAGGAGAAGAACAAACATATAGACACGATTGTGCGTTCCAAGCCTCAGATCGCTGAAGTCAACCAGACGATCCAGGTTCGTTATTCATCAAGTTCAATATATTATCTACCACCTACTTTTAATTACCTGTAAAGCTATCGTTACTTTACACTTATGTTTTCAATGGCCAGTTGTAGCACTTAGAAACCCATAATCCCAGATGAGTTAGATTTTACTAAGGGGTTTCCCTTTAAGATTCTATTGTAACTTAAATAAAGATGTTTTAGGACTGTTTTCCCATTACCAGTTACTTTTATACAACATTCTCATTATTATATAAGATAAAAAAATGACCCTAAACCAGAACTTTTGCAGGAGGTATTTTAGCAGATTTACCCAAAGAAAAAAAATTATAGTTCGATTTTAATCTTTAAAATAATGTGTGTCTTCTTTGATTAGTACCCTTAGTAATTCCCTCTCAATATAAATTATCATTATAACAAACAGAGTTAATAATAATTATTATTAACTCTGATTGTTATAATAACCCTGTGCATAATAACTATGTGCTTTAACCCTGCGTTATACGTTCCTTCTACAACTTGTTGAGTCAATTTTGCCTCCATCGCGATGGGTTGCTTGCAGGATTTCCTGGTGGAAGTGAAGGGCTACCAGCCGCAACACGAGGAGGTTCTGTTCCTCTCCGGCTCCGTGCTGCTCTACTTGGACACCTTCTCTCCCGCCTCCGCCACTGCACTCAAGGACAAACTGAACAACATCACGGAGGCCTACAAGAGGTAAGGATTTCTCAGTTTATTTGTCTTAATTTTTGTTGTTTAGGCTACGAATATTGATTTTTTTATAAAGTAAGGTTAGACTACCTTTTATCCGTCATGTGATTCATAATAGTAGCATGGCTTCCACGTGGTTTCAACCCTTAAAAGGTTCATCCTCAGGCCAGCGACATGAAGAACGTTGTCCTCAGTTTGAAGTCATCATGAATTTAAAACAATTAAAAATACTGACACAAACACATTTACAAATTGTAACACATATTCCCTTATTTGGTTGAAACACTCAAAGAAATCACAAAATTTTATTTCGTTGAAGCATAGTGTCCATGTTGCTATGATTCAACTTTCGAGAGTTGCTGATGACTTAGTGAAGGAGCTAGTGTTCAAAACCATAGGGGTACATCTCATGAGTTTGAATTTCAAACACAAGAGCTACCTAAAGGCCGCTACACACAGTAATTTTTAACTGTCAGTTTTAACTGCTTATTTCTAACTGTCAGTTTTAAATGAGCCCATTAATTGCCCACATATGGTCATTTTAACTGTCACTTTTAACTGAGCGCACTGCTAGCGTACACGTTAATTTGGATGTTGACAACAATGCCGAGGTGCCAGGCTGGAAACACTTGTGCTTATGCGTGGGAAGGCTGGACTGAACAACTGCACTGATGTGACTGTGCATATGCTCATTTCGGCATGAGGTCAAGGCAGCAATTCAGTTAAAAACTATGACTTTTCATCAGTCTATTTTTTTGGTGTAAGCTCAATCCAAATTAGGCATGCAAATGTCAGTTCGGCTAAAACTTATAAGTTAGAAATGACTGTGTGTAGTGGCATTAAGCTCTGAAGTGGGGACTTCAGCAATGCCTATCCACCAACGACCAATCGAAGTTCGTGGGCTGTGCAACATGTGTATCCGTACGGAGCCTTAGGAGTTAGCCAATTTTGGGGGGCTACAAGCTTTGCAATTGGAAGTCGTCGTAGGAAGCAATTATAAATTTGATAAAATCGCTGCCAACCATAAATCAAGAGGTAGTTCATAATTAATAAACTACAAATGGAATTTTATTTAATGAAGTTTAATCAAAATTAGAAAGCTTAAAGTTTACTTCTACATTTTTGGATCATGTCACAACTTTAATGTCACATGATCATATCATTGTCAACATGGTGGAGAGAGGGGGGAGCTTGGGTAAGGACTGGAAAGAGGACAAATACCACATTTCAGCAATGTAAATTATTTGATTTCTAGTAATTATTCATGTTTTTAAAAGTTGGCACAGTTATTTGTCATCTGATGAAGAACTTTTAGCCAGAGAAAGCAATACACCTACCAAAGGTTTTGACGACCCCTTGAAGATACTTGACATTTTTTTTAGTTGATGAGTATTAACTATGATGAGTACTAAGAAACTATTTTGCAAATCGTTTCTTACACCTAATAATTAAATCAACACAAATTTGCATCAAAGGTCTGATTTATGAAAAATGAAATTATGCAAATCAGTTGTAATCTGTAAGAACATTAGTATGCTAAATTTAAATAAATAAATAATGTCTTTATTTTCAAGCATTCTTCAAGGTTTATACTCTGCTTTACATGAAAACTTCCATCAAATATACATATGATAATAAAGAACACTAACGTAAAGTGTAAAATAACAACTTAAAAGACAGGTCTTTTATTCTTTTCTTGAATTGCATGTAGCTGCTACCCTTGATGGTCGGAGGCAGTGCATTATAAACCTCAGGCCCAAAAAATAGTAAAGATATTTTCCCCTTTTCCAATCTAACTCGGGGGAGCTACAATTGGCAGTTCTGCCTGGTGCTTCGAAGGCTCACATAGCTTCAGTAGACCAACTTCCTCCCCAGATAAACAGGCTTTCCTGACAGAAGAACCCTATGAACAAGTTTTGCGGTTTGATTTTTCCAACATTGGAAAGTGCCCTGTACTTCAACTGTTTCCCTGAAATAACTGATATGATCGAATTTTTTGACGATGAATACAAATCTCAGTGAGGCATTTTGAATCCTTGTGAGCAGTATGATGTTTTCACGGGAAATACTATTTCCAAGACTGGGATTGCATAATTGATAGTTGGAAATATTGTGGAGCGGGTGATCTCTAGTTTAGCTGATTCAGGCAGGATGAATTTCAATCTGTACAAAGTTTTTAACTTGCAAGTAACAGTTCTGCGAATGTGACTAACATGAGCTGAAAAACTGAGGTTTGAGTCCAATAGAACTCCGAGAACTTTCAAAGAGCCACACTGAGGTAAGGTTTTTCCATCCAAGACCACACCAATCCTTCCATCGCCTGACCCCACGTCATCCCGTGAAACCATGTGACCAAAGCGCATTAAGGAGCATTTCTGAGGATTTACTAGTAGGATACCATGGAACTCTCGAAACGGTGATTAATAGCAAGAAAATAAATAAGCTGGAAGAAAAACTTATACAGCTTTATTATATGAAACTATTAAAACGTTTTTTGTTTAAAACTCCCTTATGTTTTGTATTTGGTAGGGCTCTATATTATTACAACTGCAAAAGTGAAATTATGAATAATATCTATGTAACAATAGTAATACTATTAGTGAGAGCATCCTATTATCAGCAATTCTCTGAAACAATCTTCATCAGAGTGTGATAGTATTAAGTAACTAGTCCTAGAAGTGCACTGTAAATTTACCGTGCATTTTTTAAAATTTATTATAAACTTCTGACTAGAAATCATGTAAAAACATCTCATTGTGATAATTTTATGTCAAATGAAGTGTTTTTTAGCGAATTTCCCCTATAGGGAAGAAGCTATTACCGTAGGTCTCATGGTAAGACCTAAGCTCGGGACCACTATAACTTTTCGTTTTGGGGCCCCCAGAAGCAAAAAACACCATTCGTTCGAATTTTTATATATATATATATATATATATATATATATATATCTATGTGTCTGTTAGCACGATAGCGGCCGCAAAAATGGTCCGATCTTTATGAAATTTGGTACGGACATGTAAAGTGGTAATCAATTGGACGAGTTCGTGAATCAGCCCGATCGGACCACCGGAAGGGGGGGGTAAAGGGGGATAAACCCCCCCAAAAATGGGTTTTTTGAGTTTTTTACATAGAAAAATAAAATTTATCAAATTTTTGTGAGCACCATTGAATTCAGCTCAAAAAAACAAATAATTTAGTATTTTGAATCACTGCTCTATGCCCATTGGTTACCGAGATATTGAAAGTGGTAAACACAGTACGTTGTCCCAATGTTAACCTTATGGGAAATAAGTAAAATTCTATATCTCGCTTATTTCTCAACATATCTTGATAAAACTTGGTAAATGGCTTCTTCTAGTTCAGATCTACTAAATATTGAATTAAAACCATCCGGTTTTAATATACCTGTAGCAGCAAACCTGCATACTCATTTCCCATGTTATTCTTATGGAGCTTAACAAAACATGTCAAATCTTGCTATGTTTGCTTGAAATACGTTGTTTTGCATTTGAAATTCGCTGAGTATGCAGGTCTGCTGCAACGGGGGTATTTTTAATTAATTACAGGTTATGTTTGAAGAATTAAGAAACATATTGGGTTATTAAAAAAATGTTATGATTAACAAAAATATGTTTTTTTTGTAGTATGATGTAGACTATTGTAAGTAAATCCCCCAACAACCATACTTATACGAAAATCTTGCACTTTCCCCTAGCTTGCGCCTAATAAAACAATACTAACTAAACTAGTGACATAAATATGGTACTAAAATTTTTTACGGTGACATAAATTTTTTTTGCATTAAGTACTTTGATTCTCAATCCTTCAAACCTAACTAGAATAAACAATTATATAACAAGAGGGTTGGTGGTGTGATTAGCTGTTTATTTACTACCGTTCCTGTTCATACACTTGGCGCATTGTATTTTGACACTTGGGAATCCTTTACACCTGAAACAATTGGAGTGGAGTGAAATTCATCAGGAGACCACAGCTGATACGCAAAGTTATACTAGCCTGATGTGTTAGCATTTTCCAACAGCGGTCAGTGTATATATTAATTGCCATTTGTAAACAAAACACAGTTGATGTTTGTAGAAATTTGTTTTTTCATTTTTTGTTGTCCAAAATTATTAACAATAAGCAATATCTGACAGCTCCAGCAATGGACTAGGCCAAGGATCAAGATATAATGCGCCAAGTGTAAGTGCTTGGTAAAATATTCACCATCCTCTACACAGAAAATTTGAGTAGCTTTCTTACCAACCATGAAGCACAGAAAATAACCGTTTATTTGTACAGTAATATACTGTAAAAGGTTTTTAAGGATTTAAGATACAATATGTCTTGAAATAATTAGTTATAAGAACATTTGAATTGAAAAATATTTTATGCAGCTGGAAATATTTGTGATCGACTTTGTTTTATCATATTTATTATTTATGGTAACAAATTTACAACTGCCACTAACCAAAATAATAATGATTGTGGACCTCCAGATACCTTGCTATTAATTTGCTTTGAAATGATCAACAAATAGATTTAAAGCATGGCTCTTGGGCCATCTCGGAATAAATCTTGGCAAGTATTCCATCAATGTTGTACAAAGTAGAGAGTTGTACAAATATGAATCGTTGCCAGTCTAAATTTAACCACGATTGTACTGTTTCCATATATCTGTGTTCACTTGAGGAACACTTGAATTAGAGAATTTTATAAGTCTGTGGAAATTTAATAAAAAACTTTAATTAAATGATTTTGTTGTTTTGGGCCACACAAGCTTTCATCACAAGTCACCACGGAACTTGGCTTTGGCCCGATACCGATTTGGCGGAATAAACAAACCTATTATCTTAACGATAATTTGCACACAACTAATAATGTATAGTTGATGAATAAATTTAAATTAACTGTGTTTATGTCTTTTGTTAGGGTTATTTAGAAAAAATATGCATGAGAGTAAAACCAATATACAACACTTGAACAATTTGACAGACTACAATGACAGTGTACAAAAACAGTCAAGTGTTTGGAGGTTACTAGATCAACTAAAAAGCGTGTGTAAAAGCATTAAAAAAGAAAAGGAAGTATCAACAAAATTTTAAAATCACTTTTTCATCCCCTTTTTTCACTTTCTAGTTAGACGTTATAAAATAAAATTCCTTTTTAAGACTCTACCATATGCGAAAATGTAGCCTGGCAGAAACAAAAATGTCCCATTTTAGAGATACACAATAGACAATAGTCAAACTCTTTTTTTCAAAACATAACAGGCTTTACAATTATAACTCCAAGAGCTTAAAAGCTCTCATGGAGGAAATTTATAAATGAAACAAAATAAGTCTTTTAAATTAGGCAGTCCTGAGGAATATTCACTTTCAGTTTCAGTGAGTAAATTGATAGTTTTAAGCGCTATTAAATTTTGTGCCCTGAGTATTCTTGTTTCCACGAATAGACAAGTTTGTTGTTGAGGCAGCGAGAATGGTGCAGTCAAGGTGGCATGTCTGAAGCCATCTCCTAATATTATAAATTGCCATATATTTCCTGGTAGCTCTGTCCTCTTCTGCATGATATAGAGATATAGGTCTAACTTTTTAACTTACTATAACACTGCACTTTTCGTTACAATTTTTAAAATAAATTCTGCTTTTGAGTTTAAGTTTGTGTGTTTTTTCTATGAGATTTGAAAAAATATTGTAAATCATCTTATTATTGTATTTTTTAACTCTAATTGTAATAAGTATGCTTTTTTGCTTGATTTTTATTATTTAAAATACTTAGGATAGTAAAACACAGTGTAGTTGATATAACAACTCTCAAATCCTCATTTAAATTGAGAAGATATTAATAATTAATAATAATAATTATTATTATTGTAATTGAGTACCAATAAATCAATCTTTAAATTACTAACGCTGATTTAAATACAACAGCTTCAAGAGATGTGCACATAACCGTTTTCAACAATATACTCAGTACTTTTTACTCAATATACTCGTTTTCTTTAATATACTCAGTACAAAAACCAAACAAGAAAAGGCATAAAATCAATCCAGTCTGTGTTCTACTTCTGAACATAACACCAGTAGATACACCATATTATGCAAGTCTGGAAAACACAACTTATGTTAAAATGCTCTTTTTGACAAAAGTTTAATATATGTTCGGCTTCTTATTTAATCATTTTAAATATTTAGTATTTATTCATCAAAAAACCGCAGTATTGTAAATTATTTAATTAGATTGTGATTCATGTATGGAAAAGACTTTTTAGTATAATTATATTGATTAAAAAGTATTTTATTTTGAGTATTGTATTATTTTTATAATATCAGAAATAGAGAAAAATGGGCATTTAATAACACATTAAGTAAATTAAAACCAGGAAAACACATTGAAGGTGGTTTAACAGACATAAATACGGACATACAGAATTACATTGTGGAATCTTGTTTCTCGGTTGTGGTTATGAAAGAGGCGCCTATCATCTGAGTAAAACTGGAGGATGCCTGAAATCCAATATTCAGTCTTACAGCAAAAGAACAAGAAAATGTGTTATTGAATAAACAGGACTAATTTAGCATACGTTTTTTCATATGATAGTAAAAGTTGTATTTTTAGAATATTTTGAAATTAAAGTATTATAATTTAAATATGAGGATTTTTAGAATTAATTAGACTATTTTGGATCATTTGAAAACTTTGACTTTTTTGCTCACACAGTTAATTTATCAAGTATACTTACATTTATCTTTGATGGAAGTGACCAGAGGTCAAATAATGTTCAAGCTTGCAATGACATGACACTGAGTAGAAGAATCTCTCAAATCTGGCCACCTTGGGTCTGGTTTGGGTCTGGGATACTTTAGTGGGATACTTTTTTTTTGGTAATCTGTTTTTTTAATTTTTTTTAGTAATCTGGGATACTTTTTGGGTCTGATTTGGGTCTGGGATCTGAGCCTTGGCCGGTTAAACCAACTCCTTAGGAATACGATAATTTAAACCTAATTGATAATGAATAGTTGATTGATAAAGTCCAAAATAGTGTTGGTCCATTTTTGGATTATTAAAAAAAAATATTATTTTAGTAAAACCATTGATTTTAAAGAGGGAAACTTTTGGGTATTGTAAAGACAATTGTTAAACCTACACAATACAACACTTGAAAAATTTATAATCTCTCTGAGTGGGAGTCAAACAGTTATTTAGATGTTATTTTAGCTCAACTGAGTAGTGTACTGTTATTGTACACAATACATTGTAAACAAACAGAGATATACCTTTAGAGTGAGTATCAGACTACTCTTCAGTAGCTTAAGCTGTGGGAAATTCGTTTTTAAATTGGCTCGTATGAGCGGCCTGGATAAACCGAGTCCAGATTTGAGGGGCTCTGCTTGAAAAAAAGATTAATCTACATCTGTTAATACTAAAGTGGACCACTTTAAGTGGTTTTCATTTCACAGTCAAAGTGGCTGGTCAGTTTTTAATGTTCAAGGTATCAAATTAGAGGACTTTTTATGTACATTTGTCAATACGTCTCAGAATTTTCAAAAAGCTTGTCACTAAAGTATAGGAGAGGGCTGAAACTTCGGAACAGTGGCGCTATCCATGGACGTTTGACCAAGCTCAGTTAAGTTTGTTTACAACAGAACATAATATAGTCATGCTTTGAAATAGTTCTACGGGTTTACCACAGATTGCAGTATTTTGAAGCAAAGCTGCAACCAAGTAATCTATTATCAAATTTGAAATGTAAATACATTACATTTCAAATTAATACGTACGCCTGGTTGATACATTCTGGGCCAATAGTTTTTGAATTGTGTTTGTATTTCTTTGAATGTGAAGGAGATTTATCAATGTTGGTGAATTTTGTTTTTGTTTTTAGGCTCTAACTTTTCATATTTTCAGGTATTTGGTTTTGCTACTTATTTTTGTTTTAAAATGGCCATTATTCTTCAGAAATCCAGTTTAAAGTTTTAAAATATTCTATAAATAACACAGTTTAGTTTTAAAGTTTAAATATTGTTTAGTCTGTGATAGAAGTAAGTGGCGGCAAGCTTAGCTCCAGTTTTCATTATGACTTTCCAACTCAGGACCAAATAAACATTAACAAATTTTAAATTGCTGAATCGTGCAGCATAAATTTTTTGTTTATCGATATCTTTTTATGTTGTTTTATAAGAGTTAAGGTTTAATTAATAATACAACATAATACCATAAAAAATATGATAAAATAAAAAAAAGTGATACCAAAATCTTTTTTAAGTAAGTCAGGTAAGTCAGGTATAAGCATTTATTTTTTATAATGCTCTCAGTTACAGTAGTCAAAATGTGTATGTTCTCTTTGTTCAAGAAACGTTTGGAAATTCTTGAGTTTTTTCATATATACTGTATATCTCATTTGAGAAAAAAATCTTTAACTTAAATAAACTAGTATCTGGTGGGCTGAGCCTTGCTCGATATTATTTTATGTTTACCAATTCATCCAGTGGTTATAAAATAGTTCAGTGTTATGAAATTTATAAATAAAAACTTTTTTATTGCTCCATGCTTTTTTATTGCTTTTTTATATCCAACAAACTTATTTCCCTTGATGGCTGTAGTTTTCAAACAGCTGTTATGATTACTTTATATGTTTATTTCGTTGCTATCATGGCAACCCATAAGGCAAATGTTAACATTTTACAACTTTAAAATTCATTTTATTACTTTATTAGATTTTCTCTGGCCAATATTAACTTGCATAAAACACATTTTTGAGTCATAAATTACTTATTTCAAGACTTTGAAGGAAATCCTCAATCAGAGTTCATATTGAGTTGTTTCTGTGATAATTGTGTAAACAAACAAATAAAAAAGCAAGATAACATTGCTCACACTCTTATATGATCAATGTTATATTGCGTGCGTGCTTGCACAATTATCTTAAAAACGGCTCCGAGGATTTCCTTCAAAGTCTAGAAGTAAAAACGTGTTCTATGCAGGTTACTTTGCCAGAGAAAATCTATTAACATAATAAAATGAATTTTGGAGTCATAAAATTTTAACATTGACCTTATGAGTTGCCATGATAGCAACGAAATAATCAATGAAAGTGTAAACAAATAAAGTAATCATAATAGCTGTTTGCAAACTAGAGAACCATCTAGGAAAAATACATGCGTGTGGGATGGAGTAATAAAAAAATAAATCTATCAATTTGGTAACACTGAAATATTTTATAGTAATTGGATGAACTGGCAAACATTAAATAACATCGAGCAAGGCTCTGTCCGCCAGGTAGAATATGACTGTCTCAATGTAGGCCTACTGTATTTACTTGGCACTGAACTGTTTACAATTTTTCAAGAGAAATTTACAATTTTGCGAACAGTTATGTGCAGTGCAGCTCCAACTGTCGATATAGCTTCGCGTGTGTATTCCCATTCCCATTAACATCTGTGTCGGGTTGATTCCTTGAATGGGTCCACCCCCCCCTGCCCACTCACCCTCCCTCCCCCCGGAGCCTGGTGATGGGTGAACGGACAAAAAAGGCCCTCCCAGACCGCCTGTCGAGACAATTCTGTAACAAACCCATTTTGACACTTCACGATTGATGAAAACCAGACGTCTCTATCACAGGCCCACGAGTGTGTTGAATGAATCTGTACCGTCTGAGGTTTTAGGGTTTTTTATTATTATTTTATTCTAAACGTCTACTTTTGTTTTTTTTCAAAAAAAATTTAAATTACAAAAATTAAATATTTCTCTTTAAATCTTGGGATATGCGTAAGTCTTAAGTGTCGTTACTGTACTTACATTGTTATTACTCTATCTTTAAACTGATAGTGAATGACTGCTTGATAATCTACAGTAAAGCTATGCCTGTATTTATTGTACCAACTAAAAAGTAATTCATTTAATGTGTTTTGATTTATATTAGGTAAAATTCAGTGTTTTTAATAAAGCTCCAATAAACTGATAAGTGATATCCATAATTTCCAAGGACCTATTAAGGACCTATTGTCGTTATCGACCGTGCAATGTTAATCAGGATGATTAATGTAACTAAACACCGATTTTCAGAATTCGCGTGGTTCTTAACTGTAAAGCCCAAGGTTCAAAATTTCAATAATTTTGGTAAAAATATCCAAACAACGAGAATTATATCCATATTCAAGCTGTGTTGAACAGTTGAAAACTTCTGGAGACCTGCTCCTATCTCAGACAATTATATTATAATACGAGCAGAGCCGGCTGGCCGCAAACTCAGCAGCAGCAGCAGCATCCGTAGTCAGCACAGCTGATGCCCCGTAGAGGGAGTGGGGAAAGAGGAGAGTGGTATGATTCAACTGTATACCATCCAGGGTCGACCATATGCAGGTCCGTTTACATATACACAGTGCGAGTGCGAGTGCGAGTTCCCAGTTGTTCCGCGTGCCTTTCGCCGGCCGGCTTATGTGACTCGCTAGTAATGTCGTGTCCAGGATAGTTTTTATTTTGGAAACTTGTTTTTATAATGCCTCGCAGACGCAGGTAGGCGGTGTTGTCGGTGAAGTGCAGTTCAAATTTTAATTTATAATGTATTTTAACAAGTAAAATCTGTGTTGTTTTGTTTTCAATTTGATAAAAGAATGAATACGTTTTTCTTGTATTTCCAAGTAGTAACATTTCTACAAGTGTGTACGATCGTTTTATTACGACAGTCTAATATTTTATGAATTTTACCCTGCTTGTTGTGGTGGGATTTGATAAATTGAATGGAAAATATATTCTTAGCATGGATGATTGGCTGATGAATCATCCTACCAGAGATGGATCTAAACCATGATCTCGTAATTTTTAAAACATACAGGCAGAAATACAGGGTGTTTTTTAACACAACCCATTTTTAAGATTGATTAGGTAATGCACGTAAAAACTTGAAATGAGTAGTGTTTTGTTAATCTTTACACTTTACACAACCTATTATTTAAGTTTGATCACATTTAGCTTATATTATGTGTTCAAACAATCCGCTATTGACATTTATACTAAGTCGCGTTCTCTCAATCAAATTCCTGAATACATTTGCCAAGTTACCTCTTGAATTTCTCGTATTAAATTTATTATGTTTGTTTTGAGGTGCTGAATATTCTTTGAATTGTTTTCGTAGGCCTTACTTTTTATGTATCCTCAAAGAAAATAATGTTAGTAGGGTCAAATCTGGGGATTTCGAGGGGAGTAATCCTTCACTGATAAAATAAAGTTTTGGGTTGCGTTATAAAAACACCCGTACTTGGACCCTGAAATTAAGTTCCTTAAGTTTGGTAGTATTTAATAACAATTTTGAACGATAACACGATTTTTCTCTGGCAGTTTTTTTATTTGCAAATAATCTCAAACATGTAGAAATAATGTAAATCTTGAACATTGGAGTGTGCGGTACGCGGTACATTCACACCTCCCCGTGTCTTCACCAATAATGATAACGTAATTGGTTGGGTCGTCGTTTGTATTTAGGACCAGAATGTCCAGATATTATGTACTGTAGTGAACTCACGCACAGAGAAGAATATTTTGATTCCTATCTGTGGCTCGCACGAGAGTGGGACTGAGGCGATGCAACCCGCAGAGCACCCCTGTAACGATAGCACGGGCTGCTGGCTAGCGCCTTCAAATCCCAGTCCCACACTCGTGAGCCCACTACTGTGTGTAGGGTAAGCGCCAATACAAATTGCAAAAAAACTGTAAAAACTATGGAAGACGGTTTTAGATGGTTCAGGTTATGGTTATTATTTTTAACGATGTTTGTACTTAATAATTTAAACAATTTTGTGGCAAACTCCTTCGGATATATTTAAAACTAACATTTAGCGGTTTTGATCAGTCTAGTCTCAAGTAATTTAAAAGTATCTCGCCTCAAGGCTACTATGTTAAAAACGCTCAAATAAAATTGAAAGGCGTGATTATCCGCTGTCATGACTGACTAAACTCGGAAACTGTTACAAAAACGTGAGTCCATTAATAGTCCCCGTCACGCGGGGTGGGTTTTGATAGTGGGGGGAGGGGGAGGGGGAGGGGGTTGTTTTGGGGGGAGGTCACGGTAGGTCGACCAGGTAGTCAGGAAGTTTACTATAAACACGTATCGATTTTGCATCACATTGTCTGAAGACTCGGCGTGGAGTGCCGCATTGTTTCGGTTTAGGAGCTATTTTATTTTTTTTATTTTGTTTTAAGTTATTGGGTGATTTTTTATATTTATAAAATGGATAAACTAACGATATGGCAGTAAGTTTTTAATCTCGAAAGTAGAATGTAAACTTTTAATTTAAAGCACTAATAAAGTAAAGTAAAGTCACTCTTTAATTTGATTTTTTATCATTAATTAACTTTGTACACACAATCTAAGACTTGTGCTTTCAAGATGTATATTAAAATGTATTCTAAGAAAGAATTTTTTATGACACGAATAATTGTATTGTTTTTATAAACAATTATAATTATTGTAGTAAAAGATAGTTAGCTAAATTTAGATTACAGTATACATGCGTTTCAAGAATGGAGTGCATACCTTTTGTGTAACGGCGATAACATGCCTAGCGCATTAATCATATTGCACTATTGCAAGCTCGACCGCTAATAGTAAACACTGCGACGATACTATTTTGTGTAACTTCCAGAATCTGATAAATATTTGCAAAGAAGATAAATAAATTGTAAGCGGACAGTTGGTAATTTGTAGGCTGAAATAACTATTCTTTTTTTCACATGCTTTGTCTAAAAAACCTCTTCCTTAATGTACTTAAAGATTTTTGAGAGACTTAACATTTAGCCATATTGATGTATTTTATTTTTCATATTTTGCTCTATTTGCCGTGAATTGAGACATAAAAAATGTATTTGTCAAAACACGTTTTCAAACAAGAAAATTAGATTTCGTATAATGTTAAAAGTTAAAAGTACCCGGTGGACCGAGCCCTGTTCGGTAGTTAATTATTTTCCCCCTTTACTCTGACCTAATTCTGATCCTTTTTTGCCTGTTACGTCTTTAGTGTGGTCTTATGTTGGGTCTTGTCTCTAGCATTAGTTCTGTGTGTTTAGGCCTTCATTTCTCTTTATTATTTGGTTACCAATTTAACAACACATACGGACCTATGTTATAATTTTGCAAATTTAATCCACTTTTTCATGTTATGGTGATACTTTCGATTGAGATTTGTGATTACGATTTTCTAGAACACGTTTTAGAACCGTAGATTTGTTATCTTCAATCTTGGAAGGAAATCATTGGAGCCGTTTTTGCATACATATAATATAAGCAAACATTTCTACATGTACGAGTATAGGATTTTACCGTAACTTAAAATAAACAATAGCAGCAGTTTGATATTAATGATTGCAGTATGACAGTTCGTTATTTTAGTTCTGAGTGCATATATGGTTCGTCAGCAGTGACACAGATGCACAGATGAAGAACTATACAGATTGGCAACACAATGCATTTTTTCGCGCCCGTTTTTTCTAGCGGCGTCAAGTTTGTTGGGCTGTTATTTCACACAAATTGCACTGGTTTCGAAGTCATTATTAGCTATATCTGTTCTTTGGGACCTGAAGATTTGATATTGGCGAAATAATCCTTGATACCAATGCAATATGGGTGACAAAATTACCTAACAAACTTGACGCCGCTAGAAAAAACGGGCACGAAGCTGTATAGTACTTCATCTGTGCCAGTGAAAACGTAAAGTAAGTGTTTACAACTAACTGTGTAATGCAACCCAAGCACTTACCGCGTCCTTGTCGTACTTATCGGATTTCACATCGTAACTGGCCGATCCCGGCACACGCCGTCACGCCAGCTGACTAAAGTGAGGATTAAATGGCGTGGCCCGGTCGTTCATAAGACCGCGACCCAATGTTAATTTTAACATTGGGCTTACAGGTGGGCTGGGCCATTGCGTTTAACACGAGCTGTAGTTGTGCTAAAATGCTAAATTCCGCTAGGAGCTGTTGGTGGCGACGCTTTTTAGTGCCGAGTAGGAGGTGTCTTAAGAATTTTCAGTCAGCGGTTTCACTATATATACACCTGCTGTATAGTAAGGTCTACACCAGCTATTCCTTATACCAGCGTTTCTCAACCGGTGGTACGCGTACCACTGGTGGTACGCGATAGACTTTCAGGTGGTACGCAAGAGATTGAAGAAGTAGTACTCGTTTACAAACGAACGCTGTCCCATCGAATTGTAAAGTCGCACTTCATGCCTTCACTTTTTCATTACCGTTTTGCTAATAGTAGGCCCTATTTCATTTTCGTACCAAATTTCAGGAAATATTGTTACGTTTTAATTTTATGAGAAATTCTTTTTACAAAACATTTTGGCATTTAAAAATGTTATATCCATTAAAAAAGATACTATCAGTTTTACAATGTTAATTCGATGGTATTGCTACAGTTGTTAGTTGTACGATTTACTAAACAAACGTATTTTCTTCTTTGAACGCACAGTCTAGTTAAGTCGATCCGTTGTATAATTTTTTGTAATATGCTTAAATAAGATCAATGATGAAAAACAGTATACTTTAAATTACTTTAAATTGTGTATTTGTGTTGATTTCTTAATGTAAAATATGAGAAATTTGTAAAGTTCCAAATAACAGACAGAGATTGTTTTTCCACATGTACCTAGACATTTTTCACAGTAGCGAAATTTACTTTTAAATTCATACGGGTTTTTTTCGCCAAATTGACCAAATAAATTATTAAGCAGAGCAAAGGTGAACCTATAATTTGTCGAAATGTCCTTACAATCAAAATACCATCTAAAAATGTACATTGACAAGCATAATAAAATTAATTTAGGTGGCAAAACCGAAACCGCCAAAGGGTAGCCATAAGCAATGTTGGAGGAGATCCGTAATTAATGGGAGGAGGAGGGCCCTTGCGATGGTACGCCAAAATATTGACCTAAATCTTCATTAGACAAAAACACTTTACAAACAAGAATTCTTCTTTTAAGTGTATCGTAACTTCTGATGCTAGAAAATAATAATTTAAACTTTGAGGTATTCTCGAACTTGTAGAGAAATTAGTCACCGCGAAGATTGCCAAGGATCGCAGACGTCGCCACTTGTCATGCCAGCCGATTTTGTCTCGAATATGTTCTTCATACACCCAGCTACACCTTACACCAATAACTCTGAAAACATTTTTATTAAAATTGTTATATTTTATCCAAGCAAATATTATTTTCCCACGTATGAAATCTCTCGTGTACCTCACGGGTGGAATCCGTGAAAACGAATTAATCAGCTTGCAAACTTCTAACCTTCTAGGACTATCAATAATCCTCCCAGTCAAATGATCATTGGAGAAAGTTTTACTGCAAATATTTTACTCTGTTTCAATTCTTACATTACTAAAGTTTTACCACAGAGAAATGGACGGATCCGTTCCTTTCTCTGTGGTGTTATAATTATGATTTAGGCCTACGTTTAATGGCATAGCCTATATGTCCATCACGTTTTAGAGTCCACTCATAAACTAACAAGGTCAGGCTTCGGATAAGAAAGATGTATGGATTGCATTACATAGTTACAAAACATTACAACCAAGGATTGTGTCCTACACTTACAATTTGCAGATGGCGTAACAATTTTTAATGTTTAAAAGTTTTTACTGTGAGATTTTTACAGCAAATTAGGCTTCCTTAAGAGAAGGTGTCAGGAAGTTTTTATGAGTATTCCATAACCAACGTTTGATGTTTCACGATTCAAGACATGTATAAACCAGCACCATAATCCATTTTCCTGTGGCAATTGATGCAACTAAATGGTACGTAATTTTTTTTAAATTCAAATCAAGTCTCTACCGCTCTTCATAGGTCGCCTCCGCTCTCCATCTCGGCGCCTAGAGTATGATCTCATTGTTATTACAGGCGTAACAACGTGTTGTCGTCGCATTATCGCCAGTCGCATTGTTTGTACACAGGCGAATGCAGCCCAAACGGCGATCCATACAGCGAATATAGCCGTGAGTCATGTGGTGACGTCATTGTTTAAATACAGCCGCGAGATGATGACGTCACTGTTTAAATACAGCCGCGAGATGATGACGTCACTGTTTAAATACAGCCGCGGATTCCTGCTTGGACGTCGCGACCCCGTGACCCACCCTCGCACAGTGTTCACAGATAATATTATCGTACCAGAACAGGAAAATTATCGTAAATTTACTTAAATTATCGTACTCTTCCTGTAAACTTTGTAAATGTTGTTTACTTTTACCGAATTATTGTAAAATCGTACTGGAAAGTTATCGTAAATTTACTTAAATTGTTGTAATATCCCGATAATCTTTGTAAATCAGGTATAATTCTACCAAATTAATGTAAAATCACACTGGAAAGTTATCGTAAAGATACTTAAATTATCGTACTCCTCCTATTAACTTTGTACATTTTGTTTACTTTTGTTAAATGGACGTTAAATCATATCGGAAAGTTATCGTAGATTCACTTAAATGGTCGTACTCTTCCTATAAACTTTGAACATTTTGTTTACTTTACCAAATCAATGTAAAATCATATAGGAAAGTTATGGTACATTTACTTCAATTATTGTACTCATCTCATAAACTTCGTAAATTTTGTATATTTTACCAACTTAATGTAAAATCATACCGGAAAGTTTTCGCAATTTTTTGAAATTGTCGTATTCTTCCTATAAACTTCGTGAATTGGGTAAAATTTTACCAAATTAATGTAAAATAATACCAAAGCATTCTAAAAATCCCGGTATTACTGTCAGACAACCGTTTTAGATAAATGAACACCTTCAAATATACTTCAAAAGAGTAAAAATAAAGAATTAAATACGATTCAAAAGATCATCAAACTTGTACCAGACAAAATTTGGATCGTTGGCCTACCACATACAAAGTTATCGTGAAATTACGGTCGTTATCGTAAGTCAAGGAACATTACTACTGACTACTGACCCTCCCTCCCCTTTCTCAAAGAGAGAAAAGCGTCCCAACGTAACATTATGTTATAAGTGTAATTAGAATTATGTTCAGTAAGAGTATTAACAATGGTTGAGGATTAAAAAATAATCCTTTAGTAGCAATTAAAAACATTAATAGCTGGGGATATGCAAATAATAATTTGATCAGTCGTAAGATAAAAATTAATCTCAAATACTACTTGGATCACATTGTTCTGTTATCTCTAATTATAAGTGTAGTTTGTCAAATACATACAGTACATTGGTCTTAATTAAATAATTAAGGCTAATAAGTATTTTCAAAACTCAAGCTGTTATCTTGTGTATATATAACTTTTCGTTTGCTTGCAGCTTTGTTTGGATATTGTTATTTTTACCAAGCCTTTTGATCAAGATTTTTAGTACACTCCGTGTCATATGTCGTGGCTCAGGCCAAGTCTGATGGGAAGAGTGGGCCATGGTCATGTCATTTCACTCGGGCTGTAGCCCTTTCCTGTCAACCTGTTTTAATTGGCCAAACGCCCACAGTTTAGAATGTATTAATAATTATTAATTTCGATCCAACACGATTCTCTATCTTCAAACCGTCATAGAACGTTCTTAGCCTATCAAATGTCAGGTTTCATAACATTGTCAAACTCCGTTAGGCCTATCTGCCCACAACTAAGAAACTTTTTTCTATTGCCCGTATACGTTTTATGGCCAAGACCTTTAATTACTGGAATCATTTCTGAATAATTTGTTCGGTATTATTGTAGCTCTTACCTTATGTGTCAAACATACAGATAGCGGTAACATCGAGGTCGCATCGCCGCGCCGGCCGCTAGTTGGGTTGGGTTAGGTTAGGTTACGTTAGGTTAATTTATTCTTTAAAATAAAGTATTAAAAATTGGATTAGATCTGATCCTAACCTAACCTAATCCAGCCTAACCTAACCTCTCCTCTTGTGTTGCCGCCATGACAGGTAACGGTGACATGAGATAAGACAACTGCTCATAAGATAACTCTCGGGTGTAAAATCAGGCAGTGTATGAATAACATTTGTCTCTATAAGTCTTACATCTCCAATCACCTATGCACATCCTATTTATTTGTTATAATACTGCCAAATGTTATATTACTTTGTTATATTGGAAACATACAGTTGTGGGCAGATAACGAAATTTGATCCATTACATTTATACGTACTCGACACACTATGCGTTTTAGACTCTGAACCCTGAACTTACTCAAATTGCAATTAAAAACAAACCATAGTCAGAATCAAACAAGTCGACCTGAAAGCCCATCGCTAGTGTTAACATTTCCCTTATTTTTAGACAGGGCCGAGTTATTCGCCTCGGCCTATATCCGCGCTTGGTCGGCCCACAATACATGACCCGCAACGTTCGATTTCAATCGGCCAAACTAAACTCGTCAACCGAGTTGGCATCGGTTTAAATAGCATTAAATTCGTTCGCCCCGACACCCAGACAAGGGGGAGGGGGGGAAGAGGTGTGAAGGGATCGCATACTGTTGCGAGCGACCGAACCGAAACGTGGGACTATTTTTGGACTGGAGATCGGTCTACTATAGAGAGGTAGGGACACGTCGTTTCTTACTCTGTGTGATTGTTATCAGTGATCAGATTTTGGTGTGCTTTGTTCCGGTAAGCTACACTTTCCGTTTCCGTGATCGGTTGACGTTGCTTTTTGCTCTGTGTGATTGTTATCAGTGTTTAGAGTTTTTATGCTTTGTTCCGGTAGGCTAAACTTCCGTTTCCATGATCGTTTGACGTTGCTTCTTACTCTGTGTGATCCTTATCAGTCGTCAGATTTTGTATGCTTTGTTGCGGTAGGCTACTTTTCCGTTTCCGTGATCGGATGACTTTGCTTTTTGCTCTGTTGTTATCAGTGTTTAGAGTTTGGGTTGGCTTTGTTCCGTTAGGCTAATCTTCCGTTTCCGTGATCGGTTGACGTTTCTTTTTATACTCTGTGTGGTTGTTATCAGTGATCTGATTTTGGTGTGCTTTGTTCCGGTAAGCTACACTTTCCGTTTCCGTGATCGGGTGACGTTGCTTTATGCTCTGTGTGATTGTTATCAGTGTTTAGAGTTTTTATGCTTTGTTCCGGTAGGCTAAACTTCCGTTTCCATGATCGTTTGACGTTGCTTCTTACTCTGTGTGATCCTTATCAGTCGTCAGATTTTGTGTGCTTTGTTGCGGTAGGCTACTTTTCCGTTTCCGTGATCGGTTGACGTTGCTTCTTATAATCTGTGTGATTGTTATCAGTGATCAGATTTTTGAATTCTTTTATTGTTCCGGTTGGCTACACTTCCGTTTCCGTGATCGGTTCACGTTGCTTCTTACTCTGTGCGAATCCTATCAGTCATCAGATTTGTGTGTGCTTTGTTCCGGTGGCATACGCTACCTTTTCCGCGATCGGTTTGTGATTTATCAGTGTTCAGATTTCTTTGTGCTTTTTTCCGGTAGGTAAAACTTTCGTTTCCGCGATCAGTTGACGTCGCTTCTTAATCTGTGTATTTATTGATCTGTGTGATTGTTATTAGTTTTAGATTTTGGTGTGTTTTGTTCTAATATCTAATAGGTTACTATTCCGTTTCGCGATCGGTTGATGGTAAAGTTGTTGGCGGTTTTCCACGTGAATTACATGCGCAATATTCGGAGACAGGTTGAAATAATCAGTAGAATTAGTTACCTAACATGTGTACCGTCGGACCGGACTTCAATGCTGGTTTGAAATGATGTAAATTAAAAAAAAAACTTCTTAACTGTTAACATTAATATGTTTTCATCATACTGTCCCGAAAACAGCCGTTTTTAGTTCTCTAAATCGTACGCAAAATGATCGTTTTTGGATTACTTCGAATAGGAGTACTGGAAAAACATATGGTAAATTTTGCCGTACTCTAATGTCAAAATTTGTTTATGTTACGTTTGAAAGGTTGAACGATTTCTTAACTTGTGTTTATAAACAACTAACAGATGTGTAAATGACTATGACTATTTTGGATAACCTCAAAATTATGTAGTCTAATTTTTTAACGATTAAATGATTATTTATACATAATGATGAAAATAGTTGTTCATCACACGGAGCAAAAGTGTCTCCTTGGTACTCGATTGCATTTCCAAGCTCGGCTGCGCCTCGCCTGTAAATTACGGTCTCGTACCAAAAAGAGCCACTTTCGCTCCTAGTAATGAAAACTACTATTGTAAATCAGTTTACACTAGTTCGAATCTTAAGAAATCTCAATAATGTGATAATTTGTCGCGAATGCTTCTCTAAAAGTAAATTTATTTTTGCCACATTAATTAGACCCTAAATATTTTTTTAAATCTCGTAAATCTAAAACATTCTACGGTTAGACTTTCTAAGTTTTAAAATATAAACTGGATTTTAATTCAACGAGATAGTAATTACATATCAAAAATATAATGTTAAATCAACAACATAACGTTATATCTTTTTTCCGTGGTTGATAATCTTAAATATCCCACTTAAGATTGAATGTAATGAATTTGTGACTTTCTTACAATTTTATCTGAAAAAATTTGGCAAATCACAATTTAATTTTGTTGTTATGTATTCTAAAGCTGTTACATTACAGTAGGAGAAGAAGTAGTCGAAAGGAATTGCATGTTGCACTCAGAAAACGCCCAAATAGTCACGATAACTCTTGGCACTGTCGTGTCTGAACGCTGTTTTAAAAATCACAGGATGGACTTTTACAAAGAACTGAGTTTGTGGTTGTGCTGATTACAAAAATATTTTATTATTGTGAGTTAAAGCAATAATTTTAAAACATAAAACATCTTTTATTAAGGTTTTTTATTAATCAAAACATAGGGTATTGAGTTAAGAAAACATATACTTGCACTGATCTCTGCTTTTTAGCGAATTTCCTTAAAGGAATAAGCTATTTTATTATTGTAAAATGTCCATTGGCGGATTTAGGTCATAATCATTGAGGCTGCCAGCTCGCCTAACGTTTGAAATACTGTAAGTTCAAATTAAAAATTCAAACACCTATTTTAATAATCTGTTCCAAACGTATTTCTTCTATTTATCAACGACCCCCTAAATTTCATGTTTATATCTGTTGATTTGTTGGTTATTAACTATGTTGGACATGAAAATTTCGATTCACTTCGATTGCCGCTGTTGAACTTAATGGAATTAATTTGATTAGGTTTTGCAATCATTGGCAAAACGTACCTATTATTTAGTAGAAAGCTGGTATTTTTCGACAAATAATCTAGTAAAATAAAACTTATTTTAGAACCCCTTCAATCCGGCCTGTACGGGACTGAGCCTTGGCCGGATTCAACCAGATGAACTAACTTGTAAACAATAGTTTAAACATAATCTTACGAAGCTATTTAATGAAGTAGTGGATAAAAACAAGTCCAAAAAAACTATAGAAAATTTATTTACAAACAAGAGAAATACGTAAAATTAATATTGGTTGCAAATAAGACTATTTTTGTATATTATTTATTTAAAGAGTTTTTACAATGCTATAATGTAACCAAAGCCAATTACACTGTAGCATAAATACTGGTTTATATTACAATGAAAAACAGGTAAACATATTTTATATTAATTGTATCAACAGTGTTATTTTAATGTCCACTTTTTTCTTGTCTATCACAAACACATATTATGTTACAATCATTGAATGGAGATAATGTATACATACAAATACTAAACTTTTACGAAAACAGGTCAACCAAATAAATTAAATTCATAAATTAGGTCGAATTAAATATTTGTTGTGTTAAGTATTAAGACAATATACAGTATAACAAGTATTTGGTTTTAAGACAATAAATGATGGTTTAATTTAGATTCGAATTATAGCACATAAATGAAACACATGAATGAATATTTTTTTACGAATCATCAAATACATCTAAGTCACAGTTTAATGAATTATTTAGTCTCATCATTAAATTCAAGGGAGAGAAATAACTTATAACAGTTCTTGAAAAACAAAGAAGAAACTATTGCGTACAACGGGAGCCGCGGCGAGGGGAAGAATATAGTTAGTTCAACTGAGAAAAGAGAGCACCGTCGTCCAGCCTATGAATATAGCCTATTCACCAGCTTATGGAGATGGAGATACAAAATACTTTTGATTTTTGATTCTATTGGAGAGACTGTATATTAAATATGTTCAAATAATTACCTTATTGAGTATCATTTGTACAAAAACAAAAAAAAATGAAAGTGTAAAAACCTTATAAATTTAATTTGAATATTTTCGAGCATTTCTGACAAGTAAATTAAATTACCTCAGACCATAAACCAGACCCAGACCTCAGACAATAGTGTTGATTCCTATGGTTTTTTCAAAAAAAAGTAGTTTCAATTTTTTACAATCTGTTGTTACTTTATTTTAATAAAAGTTTTAATGTCATCAGTATATAAAAGTACTGTATTTTACTATTTTTTATGCAAGATTTGCTATCATTATTGAAGACAATGAACAATAACGGCCCTAAATTTAATCCTAATGGTTATCATGAATTCAGAGAAATTAAATTATATAAAATGAAATCCGAGGGAAAGAGGGAAATCACTTACAAGAAGTTGACCTTGAAGTTGATTAGACCTTGAAATGTTCAGTAAATTTCTGTTGAACTTTCTTATCCATCGTCTTTTTGAAGGCATAGTCTCTCCACTTTTTTAATAACATCACATCTTCAGCTGTCGACTGGTCCTGTTGCTCTACGTAGGCTAGTGATGTCTGAAGTGCATTTCTTCCCTGCTCATGGCTTATTTTATCTTCTTCCGAATTGTCGTCGTTTGAGTTTTCTGCAACTGCATTTTCATATTTTTCTACAACCTCTTGCACGATGTGTTCATCACTCAGATACTCGTCATCCAATTCACCATCACCTCTCAGCCATCGATTATCTTGATCTAAGATTTCCTCGTCGTCAGCTGGTCCTATCTTCACGAAGTCATTCAAAGTTTCTGCATGACCATTCTCATGCTGATCGCCTTCTTCTTCTTGGCCATCATCATTGTCTGTGCCGTTGACTAATTTCTCAATATCTGGCCAGGCCTTCCGCCAAGACTTGACCAAAGTTGTTCTTGGGATTTCATCGAATGATTCGGCAATCTTCTGGATGGCATCCTTTATGTTATTGACTTTCGGAGCCGATATGTGATCCACACCATCTTTGTCCATATTCTCTAAACCGTCTGATAACATTTTGTTCCAAAATCGCCTTTTAAAACAGTCCACCACTCCCTGGCCCATCGGCTGGAGAAGGCTTGTCACCTTTGCTGGGAGAAAAATCAACTTGATTCCAGGATCACCTTCAGACTGAAGCTCACGAGGATGGGTTCGAGCGTTATCGAGAACTAAAACGGCTTTTTCTGGCAACTTACGCTCCTTTAAGAATCTCTTGACTTCAGGAATGAATTTATTTAGGAACCAATCGGTAAAGATGTGTGGGTCCATCCACGCTGACTTGTGGGCTCGGTAAACCACGGGAAGGGAGTGGTTGAACGCTCGTGGCTTTTGGGACTTACCGATGGCCAAAGGAGGGAGTCTGTGCGCGCCAGATGCGTTTGAACACAGGGCAACTGTTACACGTTCTTTTTTCAGTTTAAACGCTGAAGAAGAACCTGTAACCCAAACCAATGATGTGTTTTGAGGCAAGCGATTGAAATTCAACTTGGTCTCGTCTATGTTATAAACCTGATCTGGGACGAGCTGCTCTTGTTCTATCATCTTATTCAGTCTGTCCACAAATTCACTCGCCGGAGTCGGAGGTGCATCCGCTGATATTTTTTCATCGCAAATATTTACAAATGTAACCCCGTGTCTTTTTTTCCAGCGGTCTAGCCAGCCGTTACTGGCTGAGAAGTCAGCATTTCCTCCCAACTGTTGATGCAGATTCATAGCCTTATCTTTTAAAATCGGCCCGGAAATAGGCGGATCTCTCTTTCTCTCTTGTAAAAACCAAAGCCATAAAGCGTCATCGACCATCTTGTTGGAAGGTTTCCTCAAGTAACACCGTTTGGATAGAACCTTTTCGCTCTCTATTTGCTTACAAAAGTCCATCAAACTTTTCCGATTCCGACGCCACTCGTTGACCGTACTTTTCCCCACGTTCAGTTCACTACATATCTTGCTCACAGATTCGCCTTTGTCGATGCGTTCGATCGCACTAAGTTTCTCTTCCACTGTCATCACGTTACGTTTTCGTTCTGCCGCACTCATTTTTACACTTGACAATACATAGAAACGACACTACAACACAACACTTGTGAAACAAAACAATTTATAACCGCACGGGGTTCAACCAACCGACCGTTTAGAGGCTACTAACTGAACTGAGCTGTAACTATATTACTCCGTTTATCTCGTATAAACAACAAAGTAAACAACCAACAGATGAACAGAGCGCGCTCGGGTCGCAGCGACTGCGCGTCTGTGAGCGTGGGAAATCCTTATTGATATTGACTTCCGGAACCGGAAAATCCGTGGCCGGATATTGGCTTCCGGGACCGGATAATCCGTGGCCGGATATGAGGGGCTCTACTGGTTACACATTAAACAGGCGCGTGGAGTTTATACATGTGTACAGTTGTTCCCCTCAAGCACAGACAAATGTCTACTCATTAGTCTGTGCCTCAAGTAACTAGGTCTTTCAATGACGATTGTAACTGTTGTAATATAAATATATTAAATCAAATCATAAAATGAGTTTATTCCACAATTAATTAAAGAACTATTAATTAATGGATGTAGATAAAAACATCGTACAACACTTAAAATATATTTACACTTATATTGTATGTAAACACATATAAGTGAAAATTAGCTTACAACTTACATGTAAAATATATCTACACATAAGTGGAAATATGTTTCAAGTGTTGTAAGACGTTTTTTATTTACGTCCAGTGAAAACAACAACACTTATCATGCTAATAAAAAAAATATGAATTAATAACATATAAGGCCTAAATTAATGTATTATTTGTATTATTATTTCATTTATAAATAAATATATATAATATTTATAAATGTACATAAATACAATTAAATTTAACACTGAACTTGAGACCAGCGTTATAAGAGATAAATAAAAAATATATGAAGAAATTGTAAAACTATAAGTTCAGAATTAAAAATAAACTAAAAAAAAATCTCTGCCACAAAAACCCTTTTGTCAATTCTCTACAGCGCTACCAATTAATTGCGGCATCTTTATGAATAAAAACAAAATTAATACTGATTAATCTTGTAGAATTTGGAACTTAATACATATGTAGGTCTAGTTTTAAAGTAATCTGTGTAAAAAGAGCCTGCCAGTACAGAGATTATTGGCTGCCAGATGCAGGGTTCAACTACTGAACAACATTAAATAAAGTATATTCATTTTAAATGTTGTATTTATAAATGAAATATTAAATTTGTTCCACTCAAAGTGATACCTCAATAAGATACTGTATATTATATTTTTCAAAGAGCCGGAAATTAAACTAACGTGATCCTACCCCCTTCTGGATTTAAAACAGTTGTATGTTTTAAATTGTCATCGCTTCTTCTTTAACCTAAAGCTAATAAAAACAAATTAGTTGTCGAGCCGGGATCTTCTTTGACTTGAAACGTCTGGCCCAATCACAAGCGTGCCAGAGAGAGGTTCATGCCAAAGTGATAAACTGGACATATTTTTATGTCCAGCCCATTGTCATGTTACGTAACCGACTTTCTTTTGTGAGCCATTTTTGATCATGATCATCAAGTTTAATTAATTAGCCATAAATCCGCGCCCTCCAAGGATCACTTTTAGGATATTTTCTATCATTAAGAGGGTTCCCTACCTCCCCAAAATATGCCTAAAACACGCTCCGCGCGGTGTCATTTAGCGCTTACAGTTTTCAAAATAAAATTTAATTTAACATAGCATTTCAAAGACAAAGAGTTGTAGAATGTTAATTGCTAATCCAAAATCGTTTATGTTAACGTAATTTGAAGATACATTCCGTTGAAGTAGACCAACTTTAACGCCATGTATCTTTTTAATGAGTGAACATAAACGAATTTGGAGAAGCAATAAACACGCTACAACTCGTTATCTTCACAATGCTATTTCCGAATAACTTTTATTTTGAGGATTGGAGACGCGAAATGACTCCGCGTTTACCCCTGCAACGGCTTGCGCGGCGAAAAGTGCACAAATTTAACATGGGCTCTTAAGGAGCCGCAGTTCCAAAAGTCGCCGCTAGTGTCACAGAAAAACGAAAACTGCCGTAGGTAGGGAACCCTTTTAAATGATTAACTCAAGGGTCACGTCCGCCACTGTTAAGTACTTCACGTGTGGTAAAAAACACTAAAACCGGTAAGTTTTTCCAAAAATAATTTTTATTATCATTTACAACAGTTTACAGATGTCGTTGTTATGTATAAACAGTAGAAACAAGTTCTTAAACATGTTACAGCATATTACGTTAATAGACAGGTCAGTACTCTTTTACCGGACGAGCAAGCTGCATGCAGTTGCAGAGGCGAGTGCGGGATTTTCATGCGAATTAGGTAAAACTTACCGGGCGTGGACGTACCGACGTACGATACTTTACATCATACTGCTCAGAAAAAAACATATTTAATCGTAACGTATTTTTTGTATTAATTAATTGTACTACGTTTCTCAATTCTTTAAACCTAGCTTACAATAAACAAACATTTATTGTTACCAGTGCTGCCACTATATTCCTCTGAATTCAAATAACCAATAAAAATGAATTAAACGTCGGTTTGCTGCAATCAGCTGATTGTTTACTCATGGGCGGATTTCTGGGGGTGCCAGGGGGTGCCTGGCACCCCCTAATATTTGATGGATTTGTTGGCAGTGACGGGGGAAAATGAAGTCAACATAACTTTGATTGAGGTAGCCTATTTGCATAAATTACAAATGTTTGTTAATAAATAAAATAGGTAACTACTCGGAAGAAGCCTTAAAAGTTTTAAGGCTTATTTCCGAGTAGTTACTTACTCCCTGTCCCCGTTTTAAGTTAAAACGGACCATTTAAGAAGGAGTTTGATGTTAGAATTTGAGCATACAATACTTCAAACTTTAGGTGAGCTGGCACCCCCAAATATTATGACCTAAATCCGCCCATGTGTTTACTTTCATTGATTCCGTTTCATATTGCAAGGTAAATTCTCTGTGAACTGTACGGTAAATTTACTGTGCAGATATCGGGGCAAAGAGTAAAGAGGAACTTTGTAGCCAAGACTAAGGCACAGGCAACAGATGTTTCTGTGTAACAGAAACATCTGGTAATTTATATGATAATTTATATGATGGTTAATGGTTTAATGGTAATTTATATGATGTAAACATTATTTTGGGCTGTCCTGGCGGTTACACTGTAAGTAGTTGAGACTTGCAATATTATAAACAAGCATTAATCCATTGATCGCCAGTCAGTCGCGGTATGTACACAAGTGTGGCAGCCGGGTAGCGGGGTAGCACAATGGAAGCTGGCGGGCTATAAGTAGCCATTTTGGCAGCCGCCCGCGCCACTGGCACCATCTCAAGCCGTGGGGGACGCGCCTCGTCTCTCGTCTCGCACCCGCGCCGCGCCGCGCATCGCGCGAAACTGAAACTGAAACTGAAACTGGCTCGAAAACATCGAGGAAAACGTCGAAGGACCATCGATTTATCCGCGATGCGGACAAAGTGATGTGTTTGGATGGTAGTCGTTCTCAGGGGAAATTTTTAAAGAGTTTACATCTTTTACATGTAATTGTTTTTGAACGAAATATTTTCACAGGTCACAGTAGCTAAAGAAATATTCAATAAATTATCGTACAATCGAGTAATGTAGTTAAATAATGATCTGGTGAAATTCGTACTGGCACGAATCAACACATTACTGCAGTTTTCTGCGTATATCATATTGCCTTCAAGTATCCATTAAAAGAATCCGTTTTTATTAGAAGCAGTAAAGAACTTTTAGGAAAATATTTACATCCTACCATTGAAAAAATTAATGGTACTTTATTAAAAATATCCTAGACAAATTGCACGTGAATTTTTATTAGTTTTTATTTAATATGTGTAAAGTTACACTGAGAAAAAAGTCTAGTGGTAGACTACAGAAATAAAGAGGGAACCTCATTAAATCTTGTGCTTACCTTGCCGGATGCCATTCTTGAGGCTGCCACCAGCCTTGGCTAGTGTAAGGACTCCAGCCACATCTTGTGTGCACCACAAGCCATCTTTGGCTGTAATTGTGATGTCATAACTTAATGACGTCACTACTATATCCTTAATTCTTGAGGTAACAAGCATACTGGACTGGTGTGTGTTCCACTCTGACTAGTTATAGACTCAGTACTGTCTAGAGGTAGACCCCAGCCAGCCAGCTGCTACCTCTCTTTGCGTCTGGTGGCGTTCCAACCTGGATAGTTGCAGCCCCATTACTGTCTAGTGCCAGATCCCAGCAAGCTAGTAGCCACCTCTATTTGTGTCTGGTGTCGTTCTACCCTGGATAGTTGCAGCTCCAGTACTATCTAGTGCCAGACCCCAGCAAGCTAGTGGCTACCTCTCTTTGAGTCTGGTGTCGTTTCACCCTGGATAGTTGCAGCCCCATTACTGTCTAGTGCCAGACCCCAGATAGCTAGGGGCCACCTCTCTATGTGTCTGGTGTCGTTCCACCCTGGATAGTTGCAACCCCATTACTGTCTAGTGCCAGACCCCAGCAAGCTAGTGGCCACCTCTCTTTGTATCTGGTGTCGTTCCACCCTGGATGGTTGCAGCCCCATTACTGTCTAGTGCCAGACCCCAGCAAGCTAGTGGCCACCTCTCTTTGCGTCTGGTGTGCGTTCCACCCTTGATAGTTGTAGCCCCAGTACTGACTAGTTCCAGACCCCAGCTAGCTAGTGACCTCTTCTCGTGTTGTTAGCAGGTTTGTTCCATCGATTAAAATTGATTTAGCCCACAAATCGGCCACAGATGTAGGACTTAGAATCACACTTCCCCCTGATGCTCCAGTATCAACCTTTCTATTTAAGCCAGTTTTGATTTTATTCTTAATCCAATGATTAAATCTTTTTTCCTAAATTTCTGCTAGTTTAACTATATTTATACCAAAAGCGTCATAATTATGTTAATGAGTTACTGTTACGTTAAAAAAAACTGGCTTGTTTAAAATGCTAAATAAGACATAGGAACAAGGGGCGGGTTGTGATTCAAAGAACTGTATCTGCAGTTCGCTTCTGGGCTGATTTATTTTTTACTTTACACAACACACAGAGGAGAAAGAGGTGGTAGCTGCTAGCAGATCGGATCTGGAACTAGGTAGTGTTATGGCTACAACTATTGTGGCAAAATTCAACATTTCTAAAATAAAAGGTTGATCTCATTAGAAGACTAATTTGATGATATGGGTTTTGGTTCCAAGCTGGCTCTTGCTTTTAATATTATGATTAAAGACATATACCACAGGACTTATTTTTATTTTGATTGTTTCAAGTAAAGTGAACATTAAATTTAGCAAATTTTCAGCTTTTTAAAAATATTCAGTACAGCTTCGAAGATAATTACAACAGATTATCTGATATACTATATAATTTAATAATCAACCAAACATTATAAAAATATTAACATTTGAGAAGTTAAATTTTGAACAAAATAGGACAAGTATGTGTCATTATAAACTTTTACAATTTCTAGTGCAACATTTTGAAGGGTACCAGATGCTTCATTGTTAAAGCTAGTATTTAATAAATAGTATAGTATATGCCAAGATAAAACTGCAATCAAAGACTTATTTAAGTAATGAAAACATTATTAAAACTTTTGTAATTTTGACACTGAATTTCATTTAATATAAATAAATTTTCTATAAACGGTTAATTTGAATGTATAGGCTAAAAAAAATATTTGAGAATCCAATTGTAACAAATTTATTAATTGTAATTAAAACAAGTACAAATCAAGAACATTGAATTAATAATAATGATGGCTGTAATAATAATATTCCCTTAACCATAACTATTACTGACAAAAAATTATATAACTGCTGCAAACATGTTGGTTTCAAGAGGGGGTTCCAATCCTACACAACTACCTGCTCCTCCCTCAAGACTAATTTTAACTTTAAAATTTGGTACACAGCCTCAACTGCTCATCCAAAGTCTTGATTTATAGCTCATTTGAAAGAGAAAAACTATTTAACGATTCCAGTTATCAGATTTTTGATATCGCTTTAGGTTTAAATATACAATATAAAAATAATGATTAGTTGTATTTTTATAAATTGTATTGGTTGTGATATCAAGGGAAGGATATCAGTGGAATATCTGTATAATTTTGTTCAAATTATCCAGATATTAAAAAATATACTATCCTTTAAATATTAATATACTATCGTTTAAATGAGCTAGCTATAAATCTCAAAAATTTTGGTTGAGCGGTTGAGGCTGTATTGGATTTGAAAATTTGGGAGGAGCAGTTACGAATGTGAAGTTTTTCGTGACTGGAACCCTCTCTTAAAAAATACTATACAAAAATATTAACTACAGTATTACAGGCAATTATAGCTACTGACATCATTAAAATAAAAGTATTATGCTTTAACAAAAGCTGTTACAGTAGGCCCTACTTGCAATATTATCAGCATCAAAATAATTAAGAAAAAATACAATGCAAGAATATTAGGTAACAGTTTTAGACACTACATCCATTAAAATTAAGCTTGAGAAAAACCCTTAACTGTTCTGGCCACAGTAGGCCGACTAGTATAGTACTGACAATTTTATAACTACTGCTTAAAAGTCATAAATAATCAAAAAGTCACAACTAATCACTACTTTGCTCTGTTTCATATCTTCACAACTCCCTACCATAATTATAAAAGGCTGAAGTATGGGACCATACCGTACATATTTCCGTTTTATCTCCTGCACCGCAGCCAAAATGTCTGATTCACTTGAAAGAAATGAATTTCCTGTTTCGAAGGCTTCTTCAGTCCTTTTCCATGTATCTTGCTAATTTTCCTCGTGTATAAAAGATAGTTAAGTAGAAGCAGGATGGCCACACTTGATTGAGGAGAACTATCCTCTGAAAAAAGGGCAGACATACCTGTAATAATCTTTATATACCAACATAATAGCAACATGTTTTTATTTTAATGCACCACAATAGTTTTGTAAGACTGGTTGGGTGCCCTGTCAGAGGTCTGAGGGAGGTTATTGAAGATGGCAAAGCACTCTGCATTATAATTTTCAAATGTTGTAAAAATTGTTAATAGCCCACCGAAAATATGTCATCAAATTATTATTTTTTTAACTATAGGGCTTACTGTTTTTTTCTTTACAGTTTTATTTATAAATCTGAAAAATTCCATTAAAAATTATACCAGGTGTCCCATAATAACCCCCCCCCCCATCTTTTTCCTATATTTTTCAAATATCAATCCCTCACCACCCCCAAACATTGTTGGGTAGTTAATACTTCATTTTGAGTAGGTACCCAATTTCGGCCGCCATCTTGGATCCGCCATATTGGATCCAAAATATATTTTTCAAATGTAAAAGTGGAGTTGTGACCCATCATTTTACGCTAGATTTTTTCACTAATTACAATGCCGCAATCCGTTTTTTAATATCTCGATTGATTCTTAAGATATGATTACTTTAAATTTTATTAATACTAAAAATTTATTTATTTTCAACCAATTTAAGCATTACAAATTGATAAAATAGGCTAATTTTTAGTTTTTGAGAAATTTATATTTTTTTAAATGTTTATTAGAAATTTATTAATATCTTGAAAACTAAACATCATAATTAAAAACGGGTTGCGGCATTGAAAAAAAATCTAGATTGAACTGATGGGTCACAACACCATATTCATATTTGAAATAACTTATCTCATTTCAAAATGGCGGATCCAAGATGGAGGCCAAAACATTTACATTGGAGAAAGTTAAGTGGAAATAATTCAACAATGACTGGTGGTGGTTATTCGTAACTATCTAGCATTATTTTGTGGTTATGGCCTATTTGATCAATTTTTAAATTATAATGTTTAAATTGGTTGAAAATAAATATATTTAAAGTATTCATATCATGAGAACCAATTGAGATATTAAAAAACGAATTGCGGAATTGTAATCAGTGAAAAAATCTAGCTTGAAATAATGGGTCACAACAACACTTTTACATTTGAAAAAAATATTTTTGATCCAATATGGTGGATCCAAGATGGCGGCCAAAAATTGGGTATGTAATCAGAATGAAGTATTAACCACCCAACAATGTTTGGGGGTTGTGTGGGATTGATATTTGAAAAATATAGGAAAAAGTTGGGGGGAATATTATAGGGCACCCGGTATATTACATTGGGGAAATGTTGCATTTATTAAATAATAATATATGTAATAAAGGCAATTTTGATAAAAAAAAGTAACAACAAATTAAATGTGTGACATCTACAATTTTAAATTTTTCAAAACAAATACATTAAATGCCGTTTGATTAATGATTCTTCAATTACTTTGAAAAACGTAGTGTCTTTTTGCTTGTAAAAAAAACCAATTTTACACGTTGAAAACCCAGAGTAAACGCCCTCCCAATGTTGTTAGATTTAGCTAATCCCAAATTTATAATTTTAAATTTTTAGTCTAAATTGTCATTAATAATAACTTTATATTAAATCGATGTTATATTATTACCTGATGCAATGGTTTTAAGATGTTTTATTGCCTGTTTCCTGTCCTTATCCCTAGTTTGTTGTTCCTTGGTATTTGGTATGGTCAGGATTTTATTCCTGTACGCTGTGATATTGTTTGAAAGACTTCTCTTTTTCGGGATGGAGATGGTCAAAATCTTGAAGAAACTGGAAACAAACAAAGTTTATTTAAAAAGAGTTTTTTTAGCTGTTTATAGAAAATTCTATGTACTCTTGAAAGGAGAATTTATTATTAATGGAGTTTAAGTGAAAAAAATAATAAGGTTCGAACCATAAACTTTGGTCAGAATTATCTCCCTATTATTATAATCCTATAAGCCTATTTTCTGAAAAATCGCAAATATTATTTATTTTTCTCATTAACTAAATGACATTACGTTTGCCAGTATATGCTGTTATGTCATTACAAAGGGGGGGGGGGGACAAAGGGGGCAGATTGCCCCGGACCATAAAAGAACGGGACCACATTTTCAGCTGAGTATTTTTAATTTCTTTCATCATAATAATTAATTATTTAAATATATTTCAAAAAACCGTCTATATTTTTGATTGCAAACAAAGAAAATCAAGTTGGATGTCGACTGATAGCGCCACGGTCCCGAAAATTCAACCCTTGATTAGTGTACTCAAATAAATTACATTATTTTATAGGCCTATTTTGTACAATTCTAAGACACATTGGCAAATATATGTAGAAATACCTTTAAATTGAAACCTCAAATATTAAACTCCTTCCAGCCGTTCTTGAGTTATGACTATGAAAAGAAATCCTCTCGCCTTAGGGGTATTCCTAGCCTACAAGTTTTTTTCAAACTCCGTAAGGTCTTAACTTGGGTACACGTATGTGGGAGTTAACACGATGGTCCGAAATGGCTATTTATTTTATAATTTATCTATCACTGGAGACATATTAAGTTACTTAGTTCAAATAATATGGTTTTATCAAGTGACGTATATTAACTTCACTTAACAAGTGGTGGTATTTAAATCAATCATGTTGTCTAAAAAAAAACACAAAGAATTAATTTGAGGAAATATTGAAAATCATTTCAAATTTCAGTCGCCTACTCGGTTTAGTTTATTTAATGTAAAGATCCAGATTCGAACACATTAACAAATGAACAGTACTGACAGGATAAAAGTTAAAAATCCTTTTGAAAACAAAGTAAACATCAATACATAATTTCAACCACTTCCCTGCTAGGCACCTCTACGCTGGCAAGTGCCACTGTCAGTCGTCAGTGCTGCCAGCTTAAAAGTACCATTAAAATCCAAAATTATCATCAAATTATAAAGCATAAATTCACCATTCTCATTAATGTCCTTCGTACATTGTAAATGACTTTACAAAATTATTTCAAAATTACCCTTTGTTATTTGGGAATGTCTTTATAAAATTAATTCCAAATTATGTTAATGAATACAAACATTTACGGCTGGCAGAAACCATATTTTGTTTGATGTGCTATGTTGAAACGTCAAAACAAATTTAATAATCCTGAATAACAGTAAAAATTACACCCACAATAGAACTTAAAACATTGTGGGCATACCAAACAACATTTGGATCAAACCACAAAAATGTAAAAGTACGATAATCGTACGTTGGAACACAATACATTAACACTTGACTTTATCGTTATGTCCCCATAACCCTGAAATTTTACCAAGCCCGCCAATATAATTGAACTATTTAACTGAGGAAGTATTTTTCAAATCGGCTAAATTTATAGGGCCTATAGTCAATGGGTAGATATGTGATCTCATGACATTTTATTATGACATTATTGACTAAACAATACGGTAACTTTTATTGCCATAAAACTCAAACTCACCGGTAAAATTCTGTTGTAAGACGTGGAGGTCCCAATCCTGCAGGAAGCGTGAAGTTTCTTCACCCATTATTCACAAAGGAAACAAAGAAACAAGTCACTATAATAAACAGTCCAACCAGTTACACCAACAACTCACTCAGGACTGCATGGGTCGAAGATTAGGGGTATGACGCTGTCATCAGTGTGATTGCGCATGCGCGGACACCTGTCAGGCACAGGGACGGTTAGAGCCCACCCTCTGGTTGGCTGGGGTACGCTGCAAACCCCAGCCCTGGAAGTGCGTCGCGTCTATACGCTAGGGTCCCTCACAAACATTTTGTTTTTTGCCACATGACATTCTATATGTGACTACCACAATGCGCGCCTGGTGTTAGGCAGAGGAATACAAAATATCTAGGGCATTGAACGAGCACTAGTAAGGGCTGGGGCTAAGTGTGACGTCACTGATTTCATCACACTAGCATTGCTATTGTCCGCAACATTTGTTTATTGTTAACGCCTAGATTCTAGTCTGGACTGTTTTAACATTACACTGCTAGGAACGGACCAAAGCCAAATTGGAGATGTAATGTGTGTGACTCCAGACCACATTGGTTTGCCGCATGCCGCTGGTTGTAGCGCCAAGAATCATGCGAAATCAACATTTACTCGCAATCTGGAGCTCTGATTTTTCTCAGTGTACCACTAAGTGTACAAGTTAAGTTAAAAAATGTTTAACACAGTTATTCGATTTGCTGAAATAAGTCCCATGTAATTCTTTTTATTTTTAGATTTTTTTAATATGGATTTTTTATCTTATTTCGACAATGTACCTACACCTATCCACAACTAACTTTTAAACCATGTATTTTACACTAACAACGATTTCATACAAAATCTAAAATGAAACAATGGATTCCTCAGGATAGTTCAAAGCCATTGCAAAATCCCTTGGAAATACGAAGACGACTTTGGGTTCGTATGGGTCAACATCCCCCAACCCTGAAATTCACATGTCTTCTCGTACTGTACTTGGTTCATGTTTATTTCTGCAAATGCCAGTAGTACAAAGCTGTCTGTGATCCCCACTTCAGGGTGCTGTGTGGTATTTTCGTTGTCAAGTCAAGTAGCTCCATCTTGGCAAGACCTCACTGTGGGCTGTTTCCAATAGAGTCGGTAAAATGTCCAACTGTTTCATAACACACGGAATTATGCGTTCATTTAAACAAGAGTACAGTAGGCTAACATTGGTGTGACTGTCTTGAACGCATGTGAAACAATATTGTTTTAGGGTGCAAGTGAAAACATAAACTGTACCGGTATAACGTAATATTTTTTGTTGTTTAAAAGTAGAGTGAGTAGTGGTTTTATTTGAAGATTTTTATGTTTATTTGTACAAGTAATTGTTACATTTGTATGTTTGTAAGTATTGTTTGTCAACATATTTCCTTCTTAGTTGGGCAGGAGCCTCATGGCAAATGCAAAATATTCAACAGTTAACACATGCAAAGATGATATTATCTAAACTGAGAAATGTATCCTATTAGTAATCAACTAAAACACTCTTACAATATGAACTTATTACATAGCAAATTTCACATTAAATTTATGATTAAAATTGCATGTTCAAAAATAATAAAACTACAAAAGAATATGAAATATAAAGCAACCCAATCTCATCATAACCTTTAAAAACGACCATCTGTTTAAGAATGTTTTTAAAATTTTCTTTGATGTACTGTTTTTATAGATTCTTGAAGCTCATTGAAAAATTTTCCTGACAAATACACAAAACCTTTTTCAAACAAAAGTACATTCGGGCATAGGCAACCTTAGAATGTCATTAGCTGTTTGTCTTGTATCGTAACTAAAAATAACTGTTAATAATGCCAATAGGAGGACCATTATTACCACTCAATTAATACAAATTTGGGGGAAGCGTATACAAGTACCTAAATGGTAGGATGCTTAAACCAATAAATAACGGAAATTAATGATAACAAAATTTTGCATTCATGATCAATCTAATGAATTTTTTCTTTGAAATTATTAAACTATTTAGTGAGTTACATAAGTACTTCCATACATAGAAATTCCATATTAACATATTACACCATATTATTACATATATTCCATATTACTAGGAATAATATACTTGTTTCAATATTGTCTATGGCCAAAAATATTTTAAATGGAAAAAATCCGCAGCTTTAAGACGTAAATAATTTCTTAATGTATATATATATATATGTTATTTCCACGATAAATCATTATCTACATGCGGTCTCACAAGCATAAAAATTTTGATCACTATTCAATTGATGAAACTTCAGAGGAAAATCAAAACTATATTATTAAGAAGAAGAAAAAATAAGTAAAAAATTATAAATTTGGAGGTTTCAAAAAAGGAATTATAAAATTAAAAATTTATAAAATTCTTAATATACATGTTACCTATTTATAGGAGAAAAAATAAGATTCTCTTGAAGCAAGGTAACCTCGGTTATAAGACTCTCAAGTGGATTCTGAAAACTGTCTTGTTATCGAAGATCTCTTGTTATTGAGGTGCTGGTTTCAACTGGATTTAAAAACTATAATTGTAATTGAGTTTTTTTGGGTTGTTGAGTGACTTTGTATCACGGTTCTACTGAAACACTTAAAGTCTCGTTTTCAAGGGGGTCTTATTACTGAGGATCTAGTTTTCAAGTCAATAAGTATAATTATAATTTCAGGTGGATTTGAAAAGTGTACTCTAGGTTTTTGGTTTGTTGAGTGATTTGGTATCGAGGTTCTAATGCAACACTTGTTGTGTACAGATTGATCGAGTCACTGGAAGAGAAGGGACTGCGGGTGCACCAAGACCTGCTGTACGTGGAACAGACGCAGGCGGAGATAGAGCGGCTCAGCAAGGAGCTCAGCGGCCTACAGAAGGAGGCGGAGACACTCTACGTGTTCGGCGCAGACCAGACTGCCGCCGAGGCCGACTTGAAGGTAATGTAGCGCGTTGTCGGAATGGAGTGAATATTTTGTAGGAGGGATTAGTCTGGGTTTTGGTGGGAAGATTAGGAAGTCTGGGTTTTGGAAAGGATTTGGAAGACTGTGGTGTGAAGGATTAGAAGTCTGGGTTTATGAGTCTTTTAGAGGGGATTAGTCTGTGTTGTGGGGGAGATTAGGAAGTATGGGTTGCCGGTGGTTTTGGAAGCCTGGGTTGTAGGGGTATTTGGAAGTCAGAGTTCTTGGTGGGATTAGAAAGTCTCTGGGTGCTAGGGGAGATGAGGAACTCTAGATTGTAGGGAGGATTCAAGTCTGGGTGCTAGGGGGATTAAGGAGTCTGGATTGTAGGGGATATTAGAAAGTCTTGGTTTCAGAAGGGATTAAAAAGTCTGGGTTTTAGGAGGGATCAGGAAGTCAGGGTGTGAGGGGGATTAGGAAGTCTGGGTTGTAGTGTAGCTGGGGATTAGGAAGTCTGGGTTGTAGGGGGGGATTAGGAAGTCTGGGTTTTAGGGGGGGATTAGGAAGTCTGTGTGGTAAGGGGATTTGAAAGTCTGGGTTGTATGGTGATTAGGAAGTCTGGGTTGTATGGGGGTAAGGAAGTCTGGGTTGTATGGGGATTAGGAAGTCTGGGTTTTAGGGGGAGATTAGGAAGTCTGGGTTGTAGGGGGGATTATTAAGTTTGGGTTGTAGGGGGCGATTAGGAAGGCTGGGTTGTATGGGGGATTAGAAAGTCTGGGATGTAGGTGGATTAGGAAGTCTGGATTGTAGGAGGGATTAGGAAGTTTTGGTCGCCCCCTGTGAAAGTCTATGAGCCTCTTTTTTTGCTCTTGCTGGCAGTAGGCAAAAGAAAGCCTCCTGGGATGTTCCCCAGGTGTTTGCAACACTCGACAGAGTAATAAAGAAAAACCGAAAAAGTAAGGAATGGTATATGAAATAGAGTCAGTCAGGTACTTAGCCAATCAGTCAGTAGTTGTGTAGAAAGAGGGTTGTACAGTACAACATAGTTGTATTGAAAGAAATTCTGACTTCATATTTAAATATAGAACCAACACAGACAAATACAACAAGAGACTTACACATAAACAAGTGTTTACAGAGTTGAATGTATGTGTAAGCCATTCGTATTGTCTCTTTTGTATTTTTATCCTTTGAAACTTCAACTAAAAGTTGATTGCAATGAGGTTGTAACCAAGCCAATAAAAGTGTATATCCTTTTCTTTACCAGCAAAAAGAAAAAAATATTTTTTTTGTTTTCCAGAAAATATTAACAACTAATAAAAACATTACACTATAGTCTTATTATTAGAGTTGCAGTTCTTGGCTTCTATTTTGTAGTAGGGCATTGATTCATTGATTCATTTTTAGTGGTAACTAACTAACAGATATGTTGGTTAGTTGTCCTGTGTACTGTATATAATTTATTAGATTTAATTGTCAAGGAGTATTTTCTAACCCTGACATAAAATCATGATCTTAATAAAGGTTCTGATGAACATTTCCTCAAACTGTTTCAGAGTTTGGAGGAGCGTGTGAAAGACTGTGTAGGGCGTGTCAGTGGACTGTGTTCAAACACACGCAATAAATACACGAGTACACAGCAGCTGGTGCCTACAGATATTGCGCAAGAGGTGAGAGATACATTATAAGTTTCTTAAAGCATTTATTTGCTAAAGGTTGATGACGTACTACAAGTATAGCATAAGTAACAATTTTTTCTCCTATTTAAGTTTTGAGTTTTGATCTATGATCTCAACCTGCCAGTAAACCTTTTTAACTTGTATTACGAGAGATTAATACTTCATGGTTTGTTATGCTTGAGTGGTTCCATGAAAAGATGAATAATAAAGTCAGATTATCATTTTCTACCTCTTAAACTTTAATTTATTTCATTCTGAATTGAATTTATGAACTCTAAGTGGAACTGATGACACATAAAGTATAATTGTTTTGGCCTTATCAGCTGTTCTGGTAAGTACCAAAGATAATCTTTCTCTATTCTGATGGAAGCCTCTACAACTGTGTCTGACAAATTCAGCAACTGATAGCTTCAAATTTTGAATGACTCGACACCTCTTATTTTGCCTGTAAGCATGTTAAGTTTTTGCAAAGGCACTAATTTGTAACCAACTCTCTAACGTGATCAACTATGTTTTGAAATTATGTAGTACAGATTTGTGCTTAATTATAATCCAGTGTACTACTATATCTTAGATTTCTACTTTCCCCAAAATGTGATTCTGCCAAATTCAATCTTGAAAGGATGAAATTCCTCATTTTTTGAGTTGTAAGACTCTACTGTCCTAAATGATTCGTCCAATTTTAAATTTCATCACAACTTCAACTTAAAAAAAAACACACAAAAAAATGTCACTGCTGTAATAAATTCTCAGTACCTGTTGGAATGCCCACTTGTTATTTCATGTTTACCAGTTCATCCAATTACTATTCAATGTCAGAAATCATCCAATTACTATTCATTTAAAAAAAAATTAAAAAGAAAACCCCTTTTTATTGCTCTATGAACTCTTCATTCCACTCGCTGTATTTTACCTTGATGGCTGTAGATTGCAAACAGCTGGTATGATTACTTCATTTGTTTACACGTTTCTTGTTTATTTTGTTGCAATCATGGCAACTCTTAAGGTCAATGTTAAAATTTTCCAACTTAAAATTAATTTTATTACATTATTAGATTTTCTCTGACCAAGTAATCTGTATAAAACACTTTTCTGAGTCATAAATCACTTATTTTCAGACTTTGAAGGAAATCCTCGGAGCTGTTTTTGAGACAATTATGCAAACAAGCAAACATGCATGCATGTACGCATGTACGCAAGATAACATTGCCTATATAAGAGTTTAGGATTACAAAATTACGCTTTTGTTGGCAGCTCACGTCGCTCGAGCTGATCTCGGAGGGCGTCCAGGGCGCGATGGAGGAGAAGGGGCGAGAGTTGAAGCGGGCGAGGACGGTGCGGACGGAGTACGCGGCGGACATTGATGAGATACAGCGGTGGCTGCAGGACGCCGAGCTGAAGGTGCAGGACCGCTCTGTGCAGCCGCAGAAACTCAAGGAGTACATCCAGGTGAGACGCGGGGTCGAAGGAGTTCACTTCGGTGAGAAAAGTGTTAAGAGATTGTCTGCGTCCGAAAGGGCATGGCTATGGGTCTGTGGCTTCAAGGTAGATGATAGTAGTGTGAGGGGGATTGTCTATGTTTGAAAACTGACTGTAAGGTACATTTGGTACAGGTAGTAGTTTCGATCAGCCTCAGAATGTTCCTGATTCCCTTGGAATCAAAGCTGTTCGGTCAACTTTTATTTCTTTATTCTTACTTATCCACAGTCTGAGTCTGTGGCTTCAAGGTAGATGATAGTAGTGTGAGGGGGATTGTCTATGTTTGAAAACTGTCTGTAAGGTACATTTGGTACAGGTAATAGTTTTGATTAGTCTCCCTCAAATCAAATTATTCCCTCGGAATCAAAGCAGTTCGGTCAATTTGTATTTCTTTATTATACCTTATCAGCAGTAATTTATGCCCCTTTATATCAACTTATCTATGTTATGGAGTGCTGTCTGCTGTCCAACTTGACCATAATATCCTTTCAGCATGACATTCATTGATATACGTCTCCTTCAGTCTGGAATTGGTAGCAGAGCGTAGTTTCTGTCAATGTGTTGTTTCATTGATGTTATACAATGTTATATTATCTCTTTATAATGAAAGATAATTAATAAGATAAGATATTTTTTCTTCCTGGCAAAAAAAAATAAAGACAGTCTAACTGCCCAATGCTGTTTTTTTTCATTTTTTACAGAAAAACAATCTTAAACTGCTGGCTGATTTATTGGAAGATATAGTATTAGGAGCTTTTGGCCCTAAAAGCCACTGTGGAGAGTATTTTTGCATGCTTATTCATGAACATTTGTTGATTGTCCTTGATGCAAATCTTATTTTAGATTATTTTCTTTAACACTTGAAATTAGCAGAGTAAGTATCTCTGCTGCAACGTGGGTATTTTAAGATGAAACTTCCTCTTCCAGCAAATACAAAGCGAGCTGCCCAGCGTGACCGATCGACTGGGGAGGACCAAGCGCAACGGACAGACGCTGCTGGAGAAATCGCAAGACGAGGAAGAGAAGAAGCTGATACAGAGCACGCTGGACTCCCTGACCGAACAACTCGGCCTCGTGAGGAGTTGGCTGGACGAGAAGAAGGCTCTGGTGAGATTGGTTGCGACGTTATTGAATTATTAAAAAAAATTCAATAATTGTTAACAATGGAATGATGGAACTGGAAAGAACCTTAGGATTACTTCACTTGAGTTTGTTTGCTACCTATATTGTCTTCATCCTGTTAACTTTCTCTGAGCTGATTATAAAATCAGCAGGTCCGCAATAGTCCAAATGTTTGTTTGCTCAAGGCATTCAGATTATTGAAAAGTCCCACAACAATATAGAGAAAGTTAAGTGGAAGAAGACCACAAGCTTGGCAAGAACAGTTAGATGTAATTTTAACAAAATTACATGAATGTGATAAAATAACAAAGGAAGCAAAGAAGCTCGAGTAAAGTAATCCTAAATGCCTTTTCTGTTCAACTTATACCTTGATGCATATTTATTTAAAACATGGAAAACCTTTAAAATAGACCAACTGACACTTGCTAAAGAGTAACAAAATAGGTCTGCCTGTAGTTAAATGATTTGATATTGATACTTATTTCGGGACCTTCATCTCCATCTTACTGTCTAATTCCGGTAGTGCTTTTAAGAATTTTACAGTTTTATCAAAATTAATGTAAAAGATTGTAAACGGTTGATGATTTGAAAATATTGCTAAAATGTGTTATATCAATATTTTTTTTCTTATTTGTATCTACAATCCAGAATTGGCCTTGTTACTGATTTAAATGAGTTGTCTCCCGCCAGGTGGGTGACACGCTGGACGCTTGGCAGAGGTTCATGACACTGTACGATGCCGTCATGACCTGGGTCGGAGAGAAGAGAACGTTCCTCGTAGAGCCCCTGGCACTGACCAGTCTGCCTCAGGCAAAACAGAGACTGCAGGACTACTCGGTGAGTAGAAAAAACACCAAGAAACCGTCTAGCCGAGCTTTCCATCATAGTTAGTAATGATTTAGATAGTCAATAAGACTGCAACATCTGGTAAAAAACTTCAACTGTAGTCTATTTTCTGAATCTTCTAAGCGGATGAACTGGAATGTTTTGGAAAAAGCATTGGGTACTCTGATACTGTATATTCAATTACATTTCATTTTTGAAAATAGGAGAAATTCAATTTTCACATTAACACTTCTAGCGAGTTTTGAAGAATTCAATATATCGATGAAGTTTTAGTTCAAAAACTGCCACCAGTGTCAATGGAACATGAATTCGTTGTAGGTTGGAGAATGTGTTAAGGTTTTTTTAATACTAATTCCGTTGAGTTTTTATGAAAGTTTAAAATAAATTGCCTATCTTAATAGGCAATATCCTGAATAAAGTAATATCCAGACTTTAAACTTTTAGTGTGGATTTATGTATTCAAGGACATAACTTTTATGACATTCCATAATGGTCCTTCGCTATAACATACAATGATTTTGGACAATCTTGAATGATCTGAAAACATACTGTTTTTAAGGAACTTGTCTGTACTTTCCTAAGATTTACACACAAATGCTTTCAGTACAAGGGCTTTTAAAATGTCAATCCAATATCCCCCCAGCATTCATCCAAACATTTATCTCTTTCTCTATCTCTTTCTCTAATCATACTTTTGCCTCTCTTCTGTTCTCCAACCCTTTTCAAAACCATGCTACCTTTAGGGTTGGGATGTTACTTTTCTTTATTTAATAAACTGATGGATGATGATGATGGCGATGACTTCAACAACGATGGCGACGGCGATGACAATATTGATGATGATGACCCTAATGATGAAGATATTGACGACGATAACCCCAATGATGATCTGTGTTTGCCAGGCGAGCGTGAAGAGCTGCAAGCAGGCGACCAAGAACCTGAGCGACATGAGCAAGGAGCTGGAGATGCTGACGCAGACGACGAGCGTCGGAGATCTGCCGGAGAAGATGGAGGAGGCGGAGGCGGCCAAGACCGAGGTGGAGGCTCTGCTGCTGGAGAGGGTGAGCCTCAGGGCAACGTTTTAGGTCTTTCAGAGTTACCAGTCAGGAATTTGGGTAAAGTTGGGAAAAAATGCTGCTGGAGTGGATGAGCCTCAGGGCTACTTTTTGGGTCTTTCGGAGTGTCTACCAGTGGGGGAAGTCGGGAAAACGTCAGGGATTTTGTAAGGTTGCAAAAGTTGAAGAGTTTTAACCTTAAAAATTGAATTTTTTAAGGTTAAAAAAATATAAATTAAAATTTTCCTGTAAAATGAAAGAAATAGCCGGTTTTATTGTTATTATCCTCACCTCGGCCCGCAAATCTCTGGATTGTATGGCAGCAGAAAATGTTTAAGTCATGCCATGACTGAAAAATCTGTCATTCCTGCCTCTGTCAGCAAATCTTTCAGTCCTAATATGGCAGTAAAATAAAAAAACTCTGTCATTGTGCGAACGATTGTCTCTCGATCGTATTGTGTCTGGAAAATGATTAGCTCTTTTCATGGCCTTCACATGATGCACTCGTATTGCTGCTATGAAAATCTCTCAGTCGCATCAACGCCACCAAATCTCGGTTGTTTGTACTGTGGTCAGAGAATCTCTAGGTCTTTTTACAGCTGGAATATTGCTGTCTTTCTGTAGTTAATTGTGCTCAAACATTCGCAAATGCCATGTTTTCAGTGGTTGGGAATTGTTTTTTGAAAATGTTAGGGAAAATTTGGCAAGAAGTCAGGGATTTTATATGTGAAATTTGGTAGACACCATGACTGTACATGATTAAATTTTTTAAATGAATGTATTGATCAATCAGCAATGTGTTTGTGGTTTGTCTCAATGATTTGTATAACTTGAAGGGGGGGATTATTTGTAAAATGAATGAGAGGGAGGGTAATGTAAATTAGGTGCATACCTAAACATAGAAGGGAGGACAAATGAGACATCGTATTTAAGTGCTCTAACAATATTTATTTTCAGTCATGGAAGTGCTGCAATTTTTGTATTCTTATTTCGTCATTTATGTCTAAGATTGTAAATCATGACTTAGTATTGATGAATGAAGGCAGTAATGTCGATTTTCAAACTTATTGTTTCATAACATGCAGTTGTTTTGTTATTATTTTATTTTTATTTTTTATATGACTGATATCATTATTAGTGTTTTTCAATCTTTGTTTTATAATAAATATTATTACAATTTAAAAACTGTAAAAAATTTTCTCCAGATCTATCAAATAAAATTTTAACCGAACAACACATAATTTTAAATTATCTTGCTGTCTGCAATTAATTGAAGACTTCTTGATCTCTTGCTTGTATTCACAGAAGGTAGAATCATAGCAATATTAATTTGAACTAAATTTAATTTATTATTTTTTCCACAACAATTTGATCCATACCTTACAATCTTTTTCATTAAACTATTCTCTAAATTCTTCCACGATGTTGGACAGAACGCCCTGCTACACGAGACCAGCGAAGAGTGGGAGCAGTGTGAGAAGAAGATGAAGGAGGTCCGCAGCTGGATTGAGAAGGCTCGCACTAGCCTGGAGTCGGCTCCCAACAAGAAGCGACCAATCAGAGATCAGCTGCTGTTGCGCGAGAAGATGGTCGCTGACATCGCCATTCAGAAGTCTAAGCTGTCCATTTCCGTTGAGAAACTCCAGGTAGACATCATCTTAGATTTAATCTGTTTGAGTTTATTCAAAGTCGCAACTTTTGTAAATTAAATAAAACACCTTTTCATATGAAAACCAGCTTATGTTTAATGGAAATGAAAGGTTCTGTATGTACAGTTGACTCCCTCTCATCAGGACACCTTTTAACCGGACATCGGTTTAAGGGGACCACTCTCGGCAGAAGTAACATCTCTTTAACCTGAAAATTTGCATCAAAACGGCGTTTTAACCAGATGTGATTGACAGGAAATTGACAGTACTGTAATGATGATTCTTGTGGAAAAATATTTAGGATAAGTAATTACGTGTCTAAATACTATGCACTCTTTAATTTAAATGAAATGAGTTAGTTTTTGAGTGATTGACGGATGACATCAACGTTTCCTGTGGGAAATATATAGTAGACAAATTATTGTAAAATTTCAAGTTTTTAGTGTTTGGATTTTAATAATTAAATTTAGGAACAATCAGTTTAAGCGGAAAAACTGTTATCCAGACAGGGCTCGGTCTCAAGAGTTCCGGATAAAGAGAGAGTCTACTGTACAAGGAAAGTTTAGGTGCAAGTACAAGGGTTTTTCCCATTACATGAACTATGAATTTCTTCCCAAGGAGTATGATAGGTTCTTAATCGTCCAGATGCTCGGGGCTGTTTGTTATATGCAGTTGTTTTAAGAGATTTAAAAGTATTATTAAGGGTTATTTTGCAGAATTAAATAGATTGAGATTAAAATAAAATTGATTCTATACAAGTGTGAATTGATCGTAACGTATCGTACATACGTTAAAACTATTTTAATAATGAACCAGCCAAGACATAAAAATTACTTCTCAACTGAACTGAGGTGTTTAATTTACATTTTAACAGGAAACAGAACAAATAAGAATCAAATACTTCGGTAAGATTGTGTATTATAATGGAGAATACCCCTAGGGACGATGACTTGTCTCCGTCAGACCAACCATTTGTCCAAAAGATTAACAGGGATGTCTTACTAGGGATGTCGAACAGCTCAAAATTGATTTAGTTTTGTTCAGAACATGTTTCCGTGTAATAACACCATCTTCAGCTGAGTACAGATGTGAAGAAAATAATTATCCATCGGTGGATGGCTTCATCAGAGAAGAACAAAAACACATACATACATAACATTTAAACAATGTACAGACACAATTGAACATCTAAAAACAAAGACTAACAGGCCTGCTACAACTAAAAATAAAAAAAAAACATGATGCACCGGCAGTTTGGAGCAGACTGGAATTTGTCCTCTTATCTTTCATATGTCCTGGTTATCAGATGGGTAGTGTACAGCTGGTTTTTTGTCAATCGAATACTAAGAGAGAATTAAATATTGAATGTGAACTGAATTGAAGCTTTCGTTTATTATTACCTCATCAGGGTTGTTATTCTTAAAATATTTATATATTTCCAAATACTCTAGGGGGTCCATCTTAATCCGTTTGTTATAAAAATGTAATGAGTTGATAATTGTTACTCGAATTTACAGCCCACCGCCAAAAGTTTGTGTGATTCAGGTGTTCCATAGTGGGGATTAACATCCGCACTATTGAGTACTCGTTCATGGGACCATCCTCATAGTTAGATTAGTTCGTAAATTGTAAACTGAGGTGAAATTGTGGTTCGATCCTACATTAAAATGTAGGTCCCTTTGTTGCCATTGGATGTTGGGCTGTTAATTATCAGTCCTGTCTAAGGAACATGTCGGCCTTAGTCAGTAACAAGACTACAAGATCGCGCCACAATCATCCTACACTCGTCCTTTGCTCATATTCCGGTTAAAATACGCAGCCAATGCTGCGTCCCGGTCTTAAGAGGTATTAAGGTATTAACGGTTTGTTTGGTTGCAGCTCCACTTCCGGTCAGGGGTGCAGGGCGACCCGAAGGTGACGCAGGCTGCGGAGGAGTTGCTGCAGGAACTGGAGCTGCTACTTTCCGCAGTCAAGGAGCAGACGACGGCTCTGGAGACCACGCTGCAGCAGATAGAGCACTACCAGCAGGTGGGACTGCGGACCCTTCAAGTCATCCAAAAGTTTGTCTTTAAAAAAAAAAGTCTTCCAAAAGTCCTCCTTTTGGAATAAGATTCTCCGAGTTCTTCCCTTGGAAAAGATCCTCAAAGTCCTCCATAAGTTCTCCTTTTGAAAAAAGGTCCTCCAAAAGTCTTCCTTTAGAAAAAGGCCTTCCAAGTCCTCCAAAAGTCCTCCTTTTACAAAAAAATAAAGATCTTCCAAGTCCTTTAAGAATCATATTTTTGAGAAACAAGTATTTCAAAAACAAAAAAAATCACTGTTTCCAAAACACCACTGCTGGCCCAATCCACCACGGGGTTCCCAACGCCACCGCTGTTTTGTTGTTGTGTTGTGTGTTTTTGTGGTCGTATTTTTTTAATCGGCTTAAGAGCCATGACTGAAATATTTTGGCAAAGGGAGGTGGTGAAATGTTAGGCCGGCAAAACATCGCAGGAAAAACAAAAAAAGTTTTAAATATGATTTTGTCTTATTTGGTTGTAACACTAAATGCCAATATAATGTGAAGATTTAGCTGTTTGATGACAAATCCAAAAGTCCAAGACATATTGTCGTGGTAGTATGGCACTAACCAAGTGTTTTTATACTTGTTCAGGGGCAGATTAAAGGTTGTGTTTTGGGGGGTGTGTAAAATTTTTGGAGGGCAGATTTCCAGGGAGTCCGGGAAGTTTGGAATACCCTCCTGGAACAGGGTGGTCCGGGGACATTTTTGAATAGTTAGTTGTCAAAAATTGAAAATTTACGCTCTAAAGCTACAATGTGTTTTCTACAATAATCATGCAATTATTTTGCAACATTTTGTGATTTTTAAAGGATCTCATTGCAGATAAAAAAAACCAAGTAAACATGAAATAAGCAAATTTTGAGTTTAAAACACTTACGTTTATGGACCCTGTGATTGGTATCTTATGTTATTGCAAAATAACGGTATTTTCCATCTCTACTCGACAGGAGATTCAGCAGCTGAAACAGCAGGTGGTGCAGGTGGAGCAGCAGTTGCGGGTCGTGCTGAGTCCCACGTATCAGCCGAATGATCGCGAGAAAGCCGCGGAAGACCAGAACGTAAGTAGCTCTCGACTCGTCCACCCACTCACACCACTCGCGGCAATGACACTTGTTGAATCCTCGGACTCCGATTGCCCGCTTTGTCTAACTCTCTTGCCAGTATCTTTAGTCTGTAGCTAGTATATACGGCCATTATCTATAGGTGTAATAGTTCTAGGTATTAATTTTTTGTAAATGACATTTATTTTTTTAGATTCTCAACTATTATTTTTCTATTGGGCTCAATCCACCATGTTTCACAAATTTTTCTTCCGTCTTGACAAAATCATTTATTTCCTTCTTTAGCTGGTTTCAATCCTGGTCATTAAAAATAGCTAAGCAGAAGATTATAACTAAAAGAAGACTGCTTATGGATGTTTTGAAGCCAGAAATTGAGCTAGGATGTTTTACCTTCGGCACTCGTTACTAAAGATTGCGGCAAATGTGTGTTCTCACACTAAAGATTGTATCCCTGAAATAGGGCATTTTTGCTTCCAAAGGGCTAAAAAAATATGGTATAGGGTTTAAAGAAGGATTTTATTTTTTAAATGTCAAAACTAGAAGTGCAAAAGAGGGGATAAAAAAGGTATTTTTAATTTTTTCAATACCAGGAATTTGTCTACCAGAATGTGCAAATTTTTGCAACATATGATCACATTTTTTTGCTTCAAAATTTAACATTGCTCTATCTATTTTTTTCTTATAATCAATGGTATTTGTATATGATTTTTAGTGACGCTAGCTAAGAGGGGAAGTTTTATAGTGGGAGAGGATTGATAATAGGAAAATGATAGTTGAGTCTAGCGTAGTCGAGAGTAATATTAAGATGAATTTATTTTATCATGTTGGGTGTATTTAATGATGCCTTCTGTTTATCAGAGTCCAAAAGAAATGTCCCATGTCCAATTTTGTGGATTTTACTTGTTGAAAAAAAGGAAGTAATGTAGTGAAACCAATCAAAACTCTACACAACTTTTGTTAAAATGCCATGACCTTTTTAAGTAATGGAGATGAAAATGCTGGTAATGGGAAGTAAATTGTTATTTTTTTGATAGACTTGTTGTGGCACAATACCTTTCAAAATTTGTATTTTGTATTCCCATTGTGTGTTTTGAATACATCACAATAATTTAATTTGGAACTGACTAACTTCTTTTTAACCGACTTCCCCCACCAACAAAAGGAGGAGGTTCTCAATTCGTCTTGGGAGATGTTTTTTTTTTTTTTTTTTTTTTTTTTTTTTTTTCTAGGGATGTTCACCGATTTCTCTGCGATACTTTTACCAATCAACGTGATTCTACTACCAAAATAACCGGAATGGTTTCCCGTAGGTCCCATATATAACATTTTGTTTCATTGAAATATTTATTTAGCAGAAAAGTCCAAAAAACTTCAAATATTCAACATTTTCAAATACTTGTTGTTTACAAAACAAAGCTAAGGTGAACAGGGATAAGTCAGGTTTATTTTATTACAGCTGTTACATCCTTCAAATTTAATTTATAATTATAGAGCAAATGATCAGCTGCTTCATGTCTATATAATGTCAAAACAGTTTGTCTTCTAGGTTATGAATTAATTATATGTAGATTCAAACACAGTCAATTCCATTATGATTATTATTACTTAAATAAAAAAAGTGTAAACCAAAAAACATGAATGAAGAAGAGCAAGTCTAAATCTTAACGTTTTAGTGTGGCCTAGGAATACCTCAGAAATACATCGGAAACTTGGATCTTGTGAAAGAACTTAAGCCCATCATAGATTGCTTCTATAGCACACCAGTTAATTTTAAATGGCCATAAAAAATAATGTCATCGTCGTACAAAGAGGAATTTTTGTGACTTGTCATATGTGAGCGCTCTTGCAGTTTCCACTGAAAAAATCCCCACAGGCTTTGCAAGTCATTGGTCATTGTGAGTTCGTGTTTCACAGGTTGAAACATGCGAAACATTATTTTTATATATCTTATTAGACAACTTATAGTGCTAACGTGCAAGCATCGTAATTCGAGACTAGATCGATCTTATGAGTGAGCCCCTGGACAGTTTTGCAAATGTACTTAAATTAACTCATTTTCCATTTTCCAGGTGCCAAGCACATGGTTATCTTGTAATAAAAACCTCTACAGTAAACTGTCCGAGAAAATCTGTCGCCAAATTCGTGGGTTCAATCAATTCAATAGAAGATTGTAATTGTGCACGTGAGATAATTCATAATATGACCGCCGCGTATCAGAATTTCAGAAATGTTCCTAGGCTGTGCTGAAGGGATAAGGTTTTTAATGTTTAGTTTATCTGCTTTAAAAATTGTTTTGAGTATTCTCCCAAAATTGCAATGTTGTGGTCGTAAGTTTGTAAAGCAAAAAAAGCGTAAATACATTAAATAGTAAACTTTGTCTGATATATCTGTTTGTGTCTTTAGGATAGAAACGCGCAAAAACTAATAAATAGATTGAGCTAAGCACAGAGGCAATCTATTCCAGTTCTTAAAATACAGTTAAAAAATGCCACTGGCGTAGAAAGACACAAAATAAAAAAAAATACACCTGAAAATATTTTGCATTGAGCAGGATCAAGATCAGCTGTTTCGAGCTAACAACAAAATTGACTATACATTAATATCTCTTAAACGGCCAATGTTGAAGAACTGGAACATACTCGGTGTCAGACAATTTTACACCCTCAAAATCTTTAAATGTCTGGTGGCTTATCTATGTTATATAGAACAACTAACTGTTTAAATAATTTTTTTGCTCACAGTACAGTAGTGAAATGCTGTGAACATTTAAATATTGTTTTACAATGTAAATATGGATTTGAATGCACGTCAAATGTGAAAATTACGAACCTATTAAGCTGAGAATTTGCCAGTAATGTATTTGGCCCATATAGGACTGATCTGTAAAGCACATGTATAGGCTTTTAAAATCCCTTATAAAATGAGATGTTTTCAAACATGTGGCCATATGCACAGCGCATAAGTAATAAATAGCTGGACACGTGGAGACTATAACAAATTATAATGTGTACTATATACATTGTCATTTACCCGAGACTTCGCTGTACAAGAGACTGTTCTAACCTGTCCAAAAAATGAGTTCAGCAAATACAGTAGTACAGTTTAGAAATCTATTAAGTGATTGAGTCATCAGCGAAATGAACTGGAGTGGAGTATTAATGGTATCCTACAACTATTATTGAATAAATCGGAATCAAACATAGAAGACAAAAACGTCCACTAAAAAGTATGAAATAATTTATTTTTGGTAAAAAAAACAACCGACTTCAAACGCTCTAAAAAGTATGAAATAATTTTATTTTATAAGTCAAATTTCGTAATATCCAAGCTCACGTATTTCAAGTCGGCGCGGCTCTACATTGCATCTTAGTTATGTATCTTCTTGGCAGAATAGCTCGATGTTTTAATAACATTTGAAGAATGTATTTGTTGTATGGCTTACCGGTACTTGAATGTAACATTAAAATAAAAATTGTGTGTTAATTTCATATAAATAAGAGAGGAGAGTTTTAAATTTAGACTAGAGAATTTACTTGTGGGTCTTGGGTCTACAATACTGTAAAAATTGTATTTGAAATCAAACTGTTCGAGTTGACGACTGAAATTTTATCCCGCAATTATTATAATTGAGATCAAATTGAGATATTTAATCACTACTCACAGTTGAGTGTTTCATATAGGCTATTGATAGAGCCGCGCCGACTTGAAATACGTGAGCTTGGATATTACGAAATTTGACTTATAAAATAAAATTATTTCATACTTTTTAGAGCGTTTGAAGTCGGTTGTTTTTTTTACCAAAAATAAATTATCTCTCTTAACATTTTATTAGGGTCATGAGTTTGATTTTTATCTGCTTTGCAAATATTTTTCTTGGAAAAAATGTCTCTTAAGACCTTTTCAAGAATGATTTAATTTTCTAAGCAGAGATGTTATAATGACAGCAGATATTAAAAGTTAATCCTTCGATCCCAAACCCTTTGATAATATAGTAGCCCCTTATATATACTTTTGTCATTGGAAGGAAAATAAAACTGTAATTAATAAGGATTACCTTGTTAAATAATTATTGCTTGCTCCTTCAATAATATTTACTCATACTCATACATTTTATTTCTTGTTAGCACTTTATTTCTTTAGTTCTGTGTATTGCGTTTTTTTACGTTTAAAATGTATCGTTCTTATTATTAACTCTATCCTAAATTAACATCAGCTTTATAGTATTAGTATGTTGCTCACTATTTACTTGAAATTTTTCAGTATTAAAAGACTACTATTAAAAGAGTTCTTAATATACCAGTCTATCGTATCTTAATTCTGAATATCTTTAATGTAACAGAGTTTATATAATTAAACATTTATTTGAATCCAAATTTCATTCACATGAATAAAACGTTAAAACCATTTTTAGTTCACTTTGGCAGTTTTAAAAGCAGGTGAATATTTGTCGACATTCCGTACCCAGAAACTATACTCCATTTCAACAGCCGTGGTACCGGATGGGGTACTGGACTGTGGTCTCGCACACGCGATCTCTTAATCTGTTAAAAAGTCTGTTAATCTTAAGACTGTTGAAATAAATTATACAGTAATATTTTTTTCATTTTCATTTATAGCCAAACATTTTTATCATCATCAGGTTTTTTTTTTAAATTTCTATTGTCATAATACATATATATGTTTGCTTTTAAAAAATTATGTTCAATGGTTTCAAGAGAATTAACTCTAAATTTCAGTTTTAGAGAAAAAAACTTCCTATAGCATATTGGTAGGCTCATTAACTTTTGTTGTCATCGTTAGTTTAGCTGGTAGACTAACCGTGTGGTATTAATCTTGTATTGTTTTCAGTTTCGTCCAAGGATTCAACAGTGTCTTGCGCTAAGAGGAAACTCAGAAACTCTTGTATTGTTGTAGATTGTCACTGCCACAACATTTAGATGGCTGGAAGCATTGCATTGCGCACATTTATACATTTTTACACACTCAATTTAAAATCAGGTTACCTTAACTTGTAAACACTGATGCCTGGTGACTTAAATGTCATTGTTTCCTCTTGTTAATGCTTGGAATGACTCTTGCTTCCTGTAGATTGACTTAGGTCCAGCTTTGAGCTTTCTATTTTCTTCTTTTATTTACCTTCCTTCTAACAACTATGGCAATTTTCAGCTTAAGTATTAAAATAAGTTAATTTATGCTTTGGGATTTTGGTTATTTTTGTGCTCGGCAAAGTTCTGTTGAATCATGTAAAGAAGAAACATTACTTGTTATGGATCGGTTAGTTAGTTAGTTGTTGCCGAAGGGCAGTGATTCAACCGAAGCTTGCCGAGAGTCTATGGCTTTGTTGACACGGTGGCTGGGACTTGCAGGCATGTCGGGAGCGGGTCAAGGTTCTACAAGGGAAGATTTTTGCTCGCACAGAGCGAATCAAACTTATGGTGCTGAGAGGAACGCCGGACTTGGATCCTTTAATAGACTCTTAGCATCTGTCACTGCTCAAACGCTCGACTCGCTTGTAAATTGATTGCGGTGTGCGTGATCACCAGGCATCCCCAAAGTACAGTGCTCTATAGGGGTCGCTTCGTAAGCTATCTAAATGTTGTGACAGAGATTCACAACTAGTTAATAATTGTTATTTTTTTATTTTAGTGTTATAAGAACTCTTTAGAAAGTAGATTGGAATGAAATGAATTGAGACAGCATAATCCCATTCAGGGTCTGACTCGGAAGATGGACACTTGCCGGGAACGCGTTCAAGAACTGACTCGACTGTTGGAGGATGCAGATCCGGTTCTGGCAAAGTCGCCGGAGGTCGTGCAAGTGGTTGCTTTCATCAAGAGAACTGCCAGCAGGCCCCTGACGACAGAACTCTTGGATCCCTGTGATAAATTTACATACGCCGATATAGCGGCCGGTCGAGTCAGTCCGAGCCCATTCTCGGATGTCAGTGATAAAAAAGCTGAAGCGCCCACTCAGTTGTTAGTTGTTAAGCCGGTTGCAACAAAATCTCAAGCCCCTGTAAATACCGAAGATAAAACCGAAAAAGAAGTAGTTTCTAAACCCATTTTGGACCTATCCTCTGAAGTACCAAAGAGAATTCAAGAAGAACCATTGAAAATTCAAGAGGAAAAAATATTTTCTACAGAAGTGTCTGAAAACTTGATCGCTCCGAAGCCCCTTAGAAGAGGACGCTCCCCAAATCGTCGGGAACCTCTTAAAGATACTCAAAAAGATGTCTCAAAACTGCCACCAAAACCAAAACCTCGATCTATGGAAAGTACAAACAAAATGTCATCCAAACTTGCTGAGGATTTAGAAAGTAGCAAGACAGAACTTAATGCTAAAACAGTTGCCAAAAGACTTTTAGCACCTGAATCCATCCGAGGAAGATCTCCAAGTCCTCTTTACATTGCAGGTGAAAGTGCCTCATATGCTCAAATGGTCAAAAGTGGATCTAGGCCTCAGAGTAGGTCCGGCACACCTGATAGGTCAAAAGAACAAATGTCTCCTTTGAAACCAATAGATCAGTCATCAGCTGTTAATAAAGCTTTGAAACCAAAAGATCAGCCATCAGCTATCAATAAAGCAGAGTGTAAACTCGAGGAGGTAGACGACAAAAATAATAATGAAAAAGCTCATTCCATACAAACAGAAGTGATTGAACCAAAAGTTAGTGAAGAAACAATCATTGAGAGTTCACAGAAGCCTTTAGAGAAAGACATGGAAAGTAAAGACAAAAACAGTGTATCTAAATCAACAAAATCTCAGACAGAGCAAAATAAATCTCATGTGAGTAAAGCTCCACCTAAATCTCCAAAAACCGCTGGAACTTCATCAGAACTCGAAAAGAAAGTAGAGGCAGCTACTCTAAACAAAGATTCAAAACAAAAGCCTCAAAACAAGTCACGTAGTGATAAAAAACAACTCACACAAACTTCTGCTCCGGCCAGACATCAAACTCCACAAGCTCCGGCTCCACCTGTCATTTCTGTTCAACCAGACATTCACATTACTGAATTTCAAGGATTGACACCTGATTTGCAGTATACTGGAGCATTTACTAATCCACAGGCAGGATTCAACTATCCACCAGGATTGTTTCAGCCATACATCGGGCCAGAAGGAGAAGTAGCAAGCTTTATTGCATCCGGACAGCAGTTGATTAGTTCTGGACTAGGAACTTATACAACGTCAGAACCTTACTGTGATCAACCCCTATTCGTCGAAGAACCATTTGGTGTCAACCCAGGGATGTACGGTATTCAGCAAACTCATGATTTTCAGTCTCAAGTCTATGTCGGTAACACTCAAGGCTACATTCCAAGCTTTGGCGGGAGCCATACTGCATATGCTCACTTGGAAAGCGAACAGTTGGCTCTTAGAGCTGACAACGATGGAGTTTCATATGCAAGTATTTTGGCTCAGGGATTGGCAGATCCACACCTGAACCAAAGCCGTTTGCAACCGCAAACGGAGGCTCAGACGTGGAGTATTCCACCTACTTGTGACGTCAGCATGGTCACGAGTAGTGCTGGAGTTGAGAGAAACAGCAGTCAAGAAGACAACGTAAGCATGAAAGGTATGAAACGTAGTAAAAGTCCCCTTCTTCGAAACGAGAGTGCTATTAAAGCTGATACTCATATGGAACAAAGTGATGGTAACATAATTGATAAAATGGAAGATACTGTTGCCAAAAAAGAAGAACATTCTGAAACGAAAACTACATCAGATAAGTCTAAGGAAATCAATATCTCTGATAAAATTAGTGAGCAAAAGAAAAAACAGACCAAAGGATCTGCTAAGTCAGCCAAAAGCCTAGTTCAAGGTGGAAATTCAAAGGAAACTAGTCTTCCAAGTCAAAAGCCTAAGAAGGATGTTCCTTCAAATAAAACCAATAAGCAAACAAGTGAGGGAACAGAAATCACCCCTGGAGAGCATTCCTCAAAGTCACATGCAGATGATGTTGAACAACTGATTACTCAAGATAAAAATATAAAGAAGGACCCCTTACCTGAAGGCAGTGATGGGTTTGAGCAAAGTAAAAAATCTAAAAAGAAAAAGCAGCTCTCTCAAACACAATCCCAAACTGAAAAGAAAGCTTTAGAAACTACCACTGCAACAACAGAAGATACTCAAGCTAAAGATGCAGAGATTGACAAATCTAGAAGTAAAGATGAATCTAAATTGGATAAACAGGAAGACAAAGTTACAGGAAACAAAACTGACTCCAAGTCCAGTAAATCTAAAAAGAAAAACAAACAAGTCTCTGGTGCGCAAAACGAGCCCACTCAACATCCTACTGAAGTTAAAGAAGATAATAATAATGAATTAAACCCAGATGACCACGTTGTATTAGGTTTAGATAAGGAACAAGAAAATCTAGCAAAACCCAAATCTGCAAAAAATAAACAAACTCAGAATGAGAAGGAGAATCCCCAGAAAGGGCAGAGTAAAGGAAAATCAAAACAAAAATTGGTTGATAAACCCGAAGAACCCAAGATAAAAACCTCAGAAGATGAAAACACCAAAGTAGAGGAACCTAACAAGACACTTACTGATGATAGAGAAGAGGATGCATTATCTGCTCAAAAAGAATCTATTTCTCAAGAACAAAAGAAAACGGACAGTAAATCTAGTAAAAATAAAAAGAAGAAAACCGTTGATAAACTTGAAAGTACTCAACTTAATGTAAGCTCTTTAAAGGACGAAAGTGAAGATGGAGTAAAACCAGAGCTTTCAATCTCACAAGAAAACCCTCATATAGTTTGTGAAAAGTCAACAAAATCCAAGACTAATAAGAAAATACCAACCCCAAAAACACACCAAGACTCAATTCAGGATGAGCAGAGTAAAGGTAAATCAAAGACTAAAAAGGGAAATATCACAAATGATTCATTAGAGAAACTGACTGTGGATAGTAAGGAAACCAAAATTGCAGAATCAAACGAAAAAGGTAAAGGTAAAGGTTCAAAAGAAGATTCAATGAAAACTGTAGAAAGTGATATGGCAACATTAAAAGACCCTAGTGTTGCAGACAATAAGGTTGGTGATCAGTCAGGTAAAAAGAAAAAGAAAACAGTTGTCAAGCCTGCAGATGGTAAAAGTTGCATTCCAAGTGATGAAGGGCTACATAATGTTCCATCTGTTCCAAAGGAGAGTAGTAGTAATAGTGTGCAAGTGGAAGCATTGTCTGTGGATGTAAAAAGTGTTAATGACTTGAAACAGGATTATCAAATAGAAGATATTGATGCAGCATCATCTAAAAAAGAGCATTCTTCTCAGATCAACCAAGAGGCTTCGAAGAAAGAGCAGAAAAAGGATAAACCAAAGAAAAAGAGTGGCAAAAATACATCTAATTTGGAAAAACCTTCTGCTGAAAGTGATAGCTCTAAAGCCGAAGTTTTCAATAGAATAGATCAAGATAATGAGCTTAACAAAACTTCAGTAGAGGCAGTGCCAACTCAGAATGATTCAAGTGCTCCTGAACAGACGAAAGTAGGTGAGCAGACTAGTAAAAAGAAAAAAAGGAAAACAGACAAGCCTGTGAATTCTCAAAACATCCCTGTAGATGATAAGGAGTCTCAATGTGCAACAGCTGATCAGAAAGAGAAAGAAATTGCTCAGTCAAAAATTCTGTCTTCAAAAGATGACATTAAAGTCGAGTTAAAACCAGTTGACTGCAAAGACACAGCGGAAAAGTTTGGTTCAGACACTGAAAAGACTGTAAAATCTACTTCTGCAAAGGAAATACACACTAATCAAGATTCTTCACAGAAAGGAAAAACAAAGAATAAATCTAAACCTAAAAATAAAAACGACAGTGATAAAGCACCCGAAGTAAGTGATGACACCAAAATTGAACCTATTTATGAAACAAACATTAAACAGAAAGAATTGTCTGAAGGAAATATAGGTGCTAAAACAGATTCTGATGCACCTGCCCAAGAGAAATCAAGTGATCAGCCAATTAAAAAGAAGAAAAATAAAGCTGGTAAATCACAAACAAATTTTCAAAATGACATTCCAGATGGAAAAGAAACTATTTCTATTACAGCTGAAAAACATGACGTTGATACTGTCCTCACTGCTCCTTCAAAATCCAATATACCTCAAAAGGAGCAACTTACAGAAAAATCTGAAAACACGTTTCCTGTTAAAGATGAAAAGACTCCTAGATCTAAGGAAGAAAATATAAATAAAAACAAACACGAAAAGTCTAAAGGAATTGAGAGTAAATCACAAAAACCTCAAGTTGAAGCTCCAAAGAAAGAAGACAAGACTTCCCAGTCTAAGGAGATGGTAACAATTGATCTAGCGTCCAAAGTAGAAGTAGGGACGGAAAGTATTAGCTCTGATACACTACAACCCGGAGAAAACAAAACTGTACAAGGAAGTAAGGTGGAGCAAAGTTCCGCTCACATTGATATAGAGGAACATCTCTCAAAACCATCTTTGGAAATGACTGCTGACATTCAACCATCTATTGAGAACATTAAGGATGCACCTGAAAAGAAAAACATTGATGAAACAGCTGTCACCACAAAATCATCAAAAAATAAAAACAAATCTAAAAAGGCAAGTCATATTGATAATAAAGAAGATTCAAAAGAAAATACTCAAGCAGTAATATCTGAAAACAAATCGTCTAATGTAAATACTAAAGAATCCCCTCAAGAAACATGCCTTATCTCTGCGGTTTTGAAGGAAGATCAAAGTGATTTTTCAGAAAAGATATCACCACCAGTTGATCAAGGTGAAAGTTTGTATGAAAAACTTTCAAAGGATACCTTACATATTATTGAAGAAGATGAAGGTCAGTCATTTAATAATATAATGGTTGATATAATTTCCAAATTAGATGAAGCTATATTGAAAGCTGATGCTGACTCAAAAGAAGTTGAAAGTCCTAAAAATCAATCAGATATAAAGAAAGAGCTTCCTACCAAAGAACTTCAGCCGTCTTTTCCACAGACCAACGTTCAGACAACAGCAGAAGGTTTCAAAAGTGAAATTAAGTTTGATATTGATGTCTGTGGTATTGGAGATAATATAAAAGTTGATGAAAATAAGATTGAAAGTGTAGATCAAGGGGAACAGTTGGAATCTTCTTCATTTAAACCTTTAACTAGGAGGAACACAAAGAAAAGTAAGCAGCTATCTGGGAAACAACTTAAGAGCAACATAGACACTTTTGAAGGCTTAGAAAAAGCAGGTGAAGTTAAGAAATCTGATGGTATCTCAGATATTACTTGTGGTACTAAAGAAAATTTACCTAATATTAAAATGAAAGAACAGCAAGAAAGAGATAGCCAAGAAACAAAATACGAATCCCAAAAACCAATTGAGAAAGAAGTTCCGGCAGAAGCTCTTAAAGGCGTTACTCCAGAACCTCAAATATTAGTTGAGTTGGAAACTATTAACATAACAAAACTACCTGTGATTTCATACAAGAAAGATGGTGACTCTTTAACTGATTTGACTGAAGCCAATGCCACTGTTACTTCAGGTGTCTCTAATGCAGAAAAAGGAATTGAAACTGCCTCATCAAAATCAATAAGTACAATAACAGAGGTACTTTCTACAGTTTCAGCCGAGGATGCTCAATCACCGCTACAGGTTGAAAGTAATAAGGTAGAAAATGATGTCGTAGACCCTTCAGCTAAAGAAGAAACTACAGATTTTTCAACAGGTAAAGAGTTGTTGGATAGTTCTTTAGAGTCAAAAGGGCAAGGCAAAAAGAAAAAAGAAAACATTGAAAAACAGGGTTCTGCTGAAAAAGCCAAACCTAAGAAAGAAGGTAAATCAAAAAAGAAAGATGCACTGAAAACCCCCAGTCTAAAAGAAATTACTACTGATAATGAAGAAAAGAAAACTTCAAACACCACAGCATCGAGAAGCGATTCAACTGATGCCTCAGGATCACCTGCTGTCGTTGAAATTGAACTGAATGAAAGTACAGTTATAAATGACCTTACTGAGGATGTTATTAAGCCATTCTTAAAACGTTCATCTCCCAACATCTTCTCTTTTGATAACACAACAGTAAAATGCGAGGACTCAGGAAATAGGGATGATCAATGTAAAACAGACCAAGAGGGTGACGGTAAAATTGAAACTAAAGAGGACCAGTCTGTTGACTCATTAAAAGTAAGTGTTTCACAAAACGATGACAAAAAGATTGAAAAATCCGCGCCATCTGATGAGTGTGCCTCAAAAAGTAAAAGTGCTAGTTTACAGCCCAAAGGAAAACAAAAGAAAACTCAAACAAATTCTGATAAACAAAAATATAGTAAAGCAGGTGATGATAAGCTTCAATGTCCGAAGAAGGAAAGGAAATCAAAAACTCCCGAAAAAGAAGTGCTTTCAGTCGAAGAGAAAATTGATTCAAAGCCGAGTTCAAATGTACCGTCAGACCAAAGTGCAGTAATGCCTGCTATAAGAAGAGAAAAATCGCCATTACTTGCTCTTGCACCTCCATGGATGGCCAAGTTAGTTCAGGGAGAGTCGCCTGATATCAAGACTGAATATAAAGAAGAAAAGGATTGTGAATCTTCACCTCTGAAAAAAGAAGCTGAAATTGTTTCTGAAGCAATTGAAGTAGGTATTTTTGGATCAGTAAAAGAGAGACCTAAACCAATAACAGCTGAAGAAATCAAGGTAAAATCTGAGGCTTCTAAGAAAAAACAAAAGAAAAAAGGTAAGACTGAGTTGCAGATCAAGAAAGGACTAGAAGAAGTGCCTTCAGAGATAAGCCAAGAAAACGTTGGTAAATCTGGAAAACACATTCCAACTGCAGAGACGGACCCAATTAAAGAATCTCCCAGGGAAATTGAGAAGGACTGTACAGTTTCCTCCTTGGAAGATCAAACTAAAGAATACAACAAAACTCTTAAAGACAAAAGTGAGAAAAGCACTAGGCCAAATCAAGAGAAAGGAGATAAAAAGGAAACCCATTTTAAAGTTGACAAAATTTCTGAAAATGAAACCGCTAAAGATTCCAAACCAAAAGAAGACATTGTAGGAAACGTGATGAAAGAGCTGAAACAAAACGTTCAACAGGAAAGTTTGTCAGAAAATAATACAGAAGCTGTAATTAATGAAAAAAGTAACAAAAAAGAAACAGCTGACCGAAAGAAACATCCCGGAAATGAACCTGAAAATAAAACAAAAGAAAAGACTAAGAAAAAATCACAAAATGTAGAGAAACCTAAACAATCAAAATTGCAAGAGACCCTTTCTAAAAATCATGAAGGGAAAAAGGAGACAAAATCCGTCCCAAGTGATACTAATGAGCCAATTGACACTAAGGAGACGGTTCTTGAGACTACAACTTTTACAGTAGCCACAGAGCCAAACAGAATTATCACAGAGCCGTTAGAAGACAAAAAACCTTTGAATACTCACGAAATAAAAAATAAAGATGAAATAAAAAAAGTAGAAGAAATTTCAGTTAAAGGCAAGGAATCTGCTCAGTCAATAGAAACAATAAACATTGAACCTGCTATCGATGTAACAAAAACTACAATAATTATTGAAACACCCCAAAACAACTCTACAAACCTTATGAACTTGTCCTCAGTTTCTTTGGGTGATCCAACAAAACATCTTGAAGACAAAAAATTAAGTGCGGAAGTCGTAAATGATGAGAAAAACGTAAATATTAATGAGACTCTAATTCCAGAACAAACAACGGTTACTGAAACACATTTTGTAGGGAAGAGTTCTTCAACTGATCTTGAACCATCCACAGGAAACAATCAAGGAAGCAGCACTGACACAAAGGATGAAGAAAAGAGCTTACAACCACAGGAAGAGAATGAAATCAGAGAGATAAGTGTCGATGAATATTCATTTAGTAGTGCACCAAAATATTCTCTACATGAAATTGAAGATGCTGAAAGCAAATTGCATGAAATTAAAAGCGAAGGTCAGAATGTGCTTGTAGATGATACAATAACAACTTCCAAAAACCAGCCTAGTGAAATTACATCATGGGCTGAGATTGCTGCCAAAGAAAAAGTTATCAAGGAAGAGATGAAAGAAGTTGCCTTTGAAGATATTGGCTCTGTACCTAAGCCCATACCAATTGTGATTTGCGTTGATGAACTTGATAATCAACCCCCTTCAATAGAGCATGTAAGTGTTGATCCCGAAGGATTTATGGAGTTTGTGCCCAAAAAGGAAATTCGCAAAAGAAAATCAAGATCTAGATCTAGAACTCGATCAGAATCAGAAGGAATCAGTGCACAGGATGTAAAAGAGCATATTTCTGATGGAACTTCAATAGTGGCTGTGAGTAAAAATAATATTAAAAGCAGTTCTGTAGCTACATCAGGTGGAAACTCTGCTGAGTTGATAAGTGAGTCTGGAAATGAAAATAATATTGCTAATACAGAGCTAATAATAACTCAGGTAGTTACGGATGCATCCTCAGAACTAGTTGAGAAACCAAGCAACGTATCCAACATTCAAATGCCAATCAGCAGTAAGCAGTTACTAAATGTTTCTACCAAGTCTTCAAGGAGCCGAAGTCGGAGCCGCAGTCGAAGTCAAGGACGACCAAGAAGTAGAAGCAGGAAAGTCTCTGAGACAGAAAAAGAAGTTGATGATATATTACGAGCTTGGGGCAGGGAAGAAGTCCTCCAGCAGAACATATATTTAGACAGTACATACTGGGTGGATAAGTGGAAATATGATGATGCAGAAAAACACTTCTTTGAGTTATCTAATAAACCATCAAAAGAGTCAGTACTTACCATAGATACAGATGAGAAACATGGCGATGATCATGATGATAAAGGTCCAAGTAGTGGTCCATCGTCCCCTGAACCAAGAACTTCTGAAGGGTCAGGCAATCAAGGAAACAAAATCAATACGGTGACAGAAACTCTGACTGCAGATTTGCCTCATGGAATCGGGTCATGGTCAGATTCTAGTACTTACATATCAGATGAGAAACCTCAGTCTCAAGACTCAGTAGGCAATAGGCCCTTGGAATTGTCTCCAGATTATTTCAAAAAGAAGAATGATCAAGTTGATAAGACCTACGAGGTAAAAAATATAGTATTACAAGATGAAAAACCTTCTACTCAGTCTTTAGTGGACACAAGGTCCTTGGAATTACCTTTAGATCCAATTGATAGGAAGAATAATGAAGTTGATAAAACCAACAAAGTGTCAAAAATAGTGTCAAAAGATGAGAAACCCTCTACTCAGTCTTCAGTAGATATGTCTATGGAATTACCTTCAAAATCTGATGATAGTAAGAGTGATCAAGTCGATAAGACCAATGAAGTGTCAAAAATAGTGTCACAAGATGAGAAACAAGATGATTCTACTCAGTCTTCAGTAGATATGTCCGTAGCATTATCTTCAAAATCTGATGATAGGAAGAGTGTTCAAGTTAAAAAGACTGATAAAGTGACAAAAGTAGTGTCAGAAGATGAGGTCCGTGGGGTTGGGGCAAACACGTTTCCTAGTTCTTCTGATTTCATTGGCACATCTTTTAATCAGCCTTTGCTTGATAATGTGGCTGTAAAGATAACCTTTGAAGGGGAGGGTGATCAAATCAATCAGATCAAAACAGTGACAGAAACAGTGAGGAAAGACATGTCTTGTGGGGTCGGGGCAACCTCAGATTCCAGCACTCTTGCCTCCGCTCGACCCATTGGAGAGACACCTCCGATCACCACATCACAGTTTACTAAACTGTCCAAGGTTCGGCTACTTGACTGTTTTTACTTTTGAGTGGTGGTTTGATTTTCTGTGTTGCTGTCGTTTTCATATTGGCTTGCAACTTCGGAATGTTCTCATCTTACTCTTGCTGGAGATATTTTGTCTACTGTTAATTTGGCTTGCTTTTTGTCATTCGGTTGAAATCGATCTAAGTTCTCTACCTATGTTCGTTGTTCGGTTTAGCTTGTTGACACAGAAACTAACTGTATCTGCTGAGTTGGAAGCTTTTTAACTAACTGCTTTCAATCAGAAACATTATTATCAGAGACATAATGTGTGTTTTTGATGAAGGCTTGAACTCAAGGGTTTGAAATCTTTAACAGTGTTAAATTGCTTTATTATTGTTATTTTCTTCTTTGGATACTCTAGGTTGGTGTTTGTTTGTAGGAAGAGTTGCTTTGGAATAACAAAAAATCGCTTTTTCATAATATACAATTTTTTGACAATGATCAATCATTAACTACATAATTATAATAGATAGGTTATATAAAAGCTCGTTTTACAAACATTTTCAAACATCTTATTCACAAATTATTAAAATCCGTCATCAAAACATACATATCTATTTACAAAAAAATACAACTCTACTGTAAATAATGAAATCAGTTTGTAATTTTCTATTCACCGATAGTAAGAATATAATATAATCATATAAAATATTAGGGATCGCTTTTGAGGTTAGGGATCCACAAAACACAAACACAGTTTTCTTTTTGTTCTATATTTAGAAATCTATCATAAATTAATTTCATAAAATTAAGTGTTGTTGTTGATGAAAATAAAAACTAACTCTTGACAAAAACACCCTTACTCTATATATAATTACATAAGTGACATTTTTGAATAGAAATTGTGCCTAATTTATATTTGGCAAGTTGCAGGTAGATGGGAAAGGGCTCAAATTGAAAGTTTTGATACCATTAATAATTCAGAAAATATACTGAGATTTATTTAATTTTACCTTATAATAACATGATAAATGATGTAAATTATCTGCCACTTAAAAAGCATTATTTAGATCTAAAAACGTCTACTCTAAGCAGATTGAAACTTGTGGTGCTTAATTCAAAACCGTGTGCTAGATATTATCATATAAGGCGTACCTAAAAGCTAGTTTACTTTGAAGGAATATTGCAATGTAATGATGAATGATTGTCCTCATTTTAAATTCATCCCTACACTGATCAAGCCGCTAGTTTTTATAAATTCACAGTATGTTAAATTCGCAATAAATTATATTTATAAACTTGAAATTTTATTTAAAATGCAATCATGTTATTGGCTGATCAAAATAAGTACGACTCTATCAAAAATAAATTTAATAATAGCATGGTTGTAAATAAATGTTCAGTGCCGTGGTTTTAGATTTAGGTCCGCATGGGTGTTAAATAATTTTTATATTTTTTTAATTTTTCTGGTATGATACGTGTTTTATTTATTAATTCTTGCTTGTATAATGTTAGGCCTTTGGTGTTTGGGGCTGCAGTACTGAAACAGCTTTTAAAATTTATGTTTACTGCTCCAAATATTATCATACATCTAGGATTCAAAGTTTTTTTTATAAAGGGATTAAGTTTCTAAATATCATAAAATTCCAAATGTTCATATTTCAATTGTATAACTAAAAAGATAATAATTTTCATATCTAATTTAGCAAACCTCAAATTGAATAAAAATAACTGTTTGTATGCATGACCATTTCAAAAGAACATGTACCTTATATTTGCTTTTAAACCATAAAGAATAATAAACAATATTTTCTTCAACTACAAATCAATGTAGATGTACATTTTATTAGAGTGTAATTCTTCATTCTATTCAGCAGCCAGGTGGATGAAGAACTCGGGTGAACTGTGTTCTTCCACTGGTTTTATGAAAACTATCATTTGGCCACAATAATTAATTATTGTAAAATATAATTTCTTTGGTACATTCAGCATTTTTATACTAGGAAATTTGTCTCCTCATCTCTGATTCATTATTTAAAACTAAGATGTAGTAGACTGAAGATGTAGTCTTCTTTAATTTTCTAAAATTGTAATGCAAACACTTGTTATGTACGTTTTATGTTTTTGGTCAAAAATTTACTGTGATAAAACATTATTTTTACTTAAACCCTTCCATTGGCCACTCAGTGAAAGATTTTTTTTTAGTCCGGATGAGGAATGGCAAGGTTTCTGTTCCTGAGGGTAACAGGTTTTTAAATAACAGGTTCCAGGCAGTAACAGGTTTCTGTGTTGTAACAGGTTACGTTGGCATCTGATCTTGAGAGTCTCAGGCGTGACTTGGCGGTTACGGAGGAACAGTTGAGAGCCCTGCCTACAGAGGGGGTGGAAGAAATGTTGGACGCACTTGTAGTGAGTTTTCATAAACGAGTGTTTTGACAGATCGCTTTTAAGTAAACACTAAACCCCCAAAGTACTCATTTGCAAAGAAGAATCAGTTTAAACTATGAATATGTATTTCAAGAAATATTATATTTATACTTTGTTGTTATTTATCAGTTATGTTTCAAAATTAAATCTCCAGAAACTGTCAGAAATTGTTTGATATTGTTTGTACTTTTAACCTTCATAGTAATACTCATAATAGAGTTACACTAATAAACTGGGAAAAAACAGCCATGAGTTTCCACATTTATAAAATAATTTAAAAAATAATAGAATGGAGATATATTATAAAATCATTTCCTCACTATAGTTTGACTTTATTTAAAAAAGTCCACTGTATATGGGGATTCTAATTTTTAACAGACTTCTGATATCAATAAATGAATTAAACAAAAAAGAATTATTTAGAAAAGTTAAAACATTCTACTGAACTTGATAAAGCCTATAATTCGCATGATGATTTTTTAACAATAACTGTGAAGGTATGTTTTAAATATTATATGTTTTAAAATATGTTTTACACAATATAAAATAAAGTTCTGTTTATTGCAGTTAAGGTTATATATTTTAATTCAAGAACTTTTACTAAATAGACACTGTCACCAGTTATAATTCTGTAAATAACAAAACATTGTTTACGTTTTGTGGCAATAAAGAGGACTTAAAATAACTTGATACTAACCTTTCCATATATAATTTTTTAAGTTTATCAAAGGAGTTGTTTCTCCCAAATAGTTTTGGGATTCTATACTATTATCAAATTCTTCGGACAGCATACGAAAACTGCAGAACAATGGATCAGACAATCAGCTGATACCCCACCCCCAAGGTCAACAACATCAAGTCGGCATCGGCCAACCAACCCTTGCACCCCATAGTCCGAAATATCTGTGGCTGGCCATGCGAGGTTAATTCAATTTTCATTTTGTCTGTGTTTAGGTTGTGTCAAGATTGTATTTTATGTGATATGTGTTTTGTAAATATTATTTGACGAAGGATTTGATAATGGGATTGAATCCCAAAACTACTTATCCTTATTATTTAATTTGTTGGACTTTTCCTATCGCTTCTAGTGTTTAAACTACACTACGTTACCCTACTTATCCATTTAAAAACTTAAAGGTTTGAAGACGGGAAGGTTAGTAACCTAGTTATTTGAAGTCAAACATTGATCCAGGAGGCAAATCATGAATAAATTAAGATTACTTGTGACTTGTGCAGAAGTGCGGCGGGGACCTGAGGACGCACGAGCTGACGACCGGCTGTATCCGGGAGGTGGTCCTGGTGCTGCCGCAGGACGAGGAGACGGAGGCTCTCCGGGCGGAGGTGAAGGTGGCTGTCATTGGTCGTGTCGCTGTTGCAGAAGTGCGGCGGGGACCTGAGGACGCACGAGCTGACGACCGGCTGTATCCGGGAGGGGGTCCTGGTGCTGCCGCAGGACGAGGAGACGGAGGCTCTCCGGGCGGAGGTGAAGGTGGCTGTCATTGGTCGTGTCGCTGTTGCAGAAGTGCGGCGGGGACCTGAGGACGCACGAGCTGACGACCGGCTGTATCCGGGAGGGGGTCCTGGTGCTGCCGCAGGACGAGGAGACGGAGGCTCTCCGGGCGGAGGTGAAGGTGGCTGTCATTGGTCGTGTCGCTGTTGCAGAAGTGCGGCGGGGACCTGAGGACGCACGAGCTGACGACCGGCTGTATCCGGGAGGGGGTCCTGGTGCTGCCGCAGGACGAGGAGACGGAGGCTCTCCGGGCGGAGGTGAAGGTGGCTGTCATTGGTCGTGTCGCTGTTGCAGAAGTGCGGCGGGGACCTGAGGACGCACGAGCTGACGACCGGCTGTATCCGGGAGGGGGTCCTGGTGCTGCCGCAGGACGAGGAGACGGAGGCTCTCCGGGCGGAGGTGAAGGTGGCTGTCATTGGTCGTGTCGCTGTTGCAGAAGTGCGGCGGGGACCTGAGGACGCACGAACTGACGACCGGCTGTATCCGGGAGGGGGTCCTGGTGCTGCCGCAGGACGAGGAGACGGAGGCTCTCCGGGCGGAGGTGAAGGTGGCTGTCATTGGTCGTGTCGCTGTTGCAGAAGTGCGGCGGGGACCTGAGGACGCACGAGCTGACGACCGGCTGTATCCGGGAGGGGGGTCCTGGTGCTGCCGCAGGACGAGGAGACGGAGGCTCTCCGGGCGGAGGTGAAGGTGGCTGTCATTGGTCGTGTCGCTGTTGCAGAAGTGCGGCGGGGACCTGAGGACGCACGAGCTGACGACCGGCTGTATCCGGGAGGGGGTCCTGGTGCTGCCGCAGGACGAGGAGACGGAGGCTCTCCGGGCGGAGGTGAAGGTGGCTGTCATTGGTCGTGTCGCTGTTGCAGAAGTGCGGCGGGGACCTGAGGACGCACGAGCTGACGACCGGCTGTATCCGGGAGGGGGTCCTGGTGCTGCCGCAGGACGAGGAGACGGAGGCTCTCCGGGCAGAGGTGGAGGCCGTGGCCGAGCGGATAGCCGTGCTGGAGCAGCAGGTGGAGGCCGGGAAGGGGAAGCTCCAGGTTGGTCGTGTTCGGAGCTGGATTTATCACTAGGCCCACTAGGCCCGGGCGGTGAATAGGGGGCCGCGCTCAGCCGAAAATAAGCCACTGAGAGTGGATTAGAGGGGACGATCAGGCTTGAAAACATAGTTTGCGACTAAAAAAGAAAAAGAAAAGGTCACAATTTTTTAGGAGGCTTTAGAGACCTCAGGGAGGCCACATATTGATCTAGGGCTAGGGCCGCGCTGACCGTAAATCCAGGACTGGTCGAGTTGGCTTGTTGGTTGATTGTTGTTTCAAGGCGGGTTTACACAGGACGATTAATCACAGGACTGAGTGAACTCGGAAGTGTTTGGATCTAGCTTGGATCAGGTTGTAATGGTTTTTTTCCTTGTGAACATTATTAGATGCTATTCATGTTATTAGTGAAAATTCAATAAAATTTAGTACACATGTAAAAGAAAATATGTCAATAATATTATAATTATTATCATAAAAGATATTTTACATCTACATAGTGGGGTTGACTTGAATCCACTTCATGAATTAGCACTCATTTGATCAATCAGAATTTTTTTTGACAACATAAAGTGGTGTTATCTTTTAGTAGTGCTTGTGGTATACACTTAATTCAGTGAGATTTTTGTTATAGGCTTGCCACGATAATAAGGACAAGCTGCAAAGAGAAATTGATGAATATCGTGATTTAATGGAAGAACTTGAAAAATGGGTCACTGGAATAAAACTCATGTTGAAAACTGACCTTCACAAAAGCAATGCTGCAGAACAGATTTTAACACATCAGGTACTTCTTTAAGTTCTTTATTGATTAAGCTTTTCACTCTACAATTGGCCTGTATACATTTTGGTTTAGAGGTAGTTTTACCCATTTAACTCAGCGCAGCAATTCAGCAATGGTTTGAAAATTCATTTTTAATCTATTTTATTTGTAGAAGGGTAGAAAGTTTTTCTGATAAAGATAGATTATTTATTTGTTCTAGATTGCTTTGATTGCAAACACTTGTGATTTTTTAAATACAATCCCTGCAAACTGTGGATAGTCTTTAGAACTATTTCTAACCATGGTCAATGTTTACTTGTAAATAAAGTAGATTGAGTTTGATCTTTTTTCGATGGATGTGCCACTGTTCTAAAATTTCAGTCCTTTACTGTACTTACGTGAAGACCTTTCTTACAATTCTGAGGTGTATTGGCCAAAGTTTAAGTAGAAATTTATACCTCAAACATTGGTATTTGTCCAGCCGTTACCAAGTTATGACTTCGAAAAGAAAACCTCCCTTATATTAATATTTAAATTTACTCAAGTCAAATATAGTTTAATAAAGAGTCATTGAATGTGGACTACTAAAGTCAATATTGTAAAATACAAATAACATGAAAATAATTTTTAAAAATTATGCTATCCCTATGAGACTAAATAGCTCTTGTTAAATGAATTATATTAGTTAAAAGACTACTGTAACAGTTTGTACACTATTAGCCTTGACAGCTTAGAGAGTCAATCAAAAAATATATAAAATTGAACAATTTTGATTGTTAAATTATATGCAGCCTTAACAGCTTAGAGAGTCAGTCTATATATATATATATATACAGTGCATGATTTGCGACGGAACGCGGCGGAACGGCGTTCCGGGACCTCTTTCTGCCGCAAGAGTCGATCGTGTGTAATCGGCCGGAGAATCTTTTGCAAGAGACGATCGCGTGTAATCGAACGGATAATTTGCCGCTAAATACAATCGCGTACAATCGGCCGGAGAATGTGCCACGAGAGAGGATCGTGTGTAATCGGCCGGAGTATTTGTCGTAAGAGACGATCGGGAGTAATCGGACGGAGACTTTGCCGCACAAGGCAATAGCTTGTAATCGACCGGAGAATTTGTCGCAAAAGACAATCGTGAATGCTCGGCCGGAGAATTTGCCACACAAGAAAATCACGTGTATTCGGCTAGAGAATTTTCCACAAAAGACGATCCCGTATGATCGGCCGTAGAATTTTCCGGTAAAGAAGAACGCGTATTGGAGAATTTGCCATAAGAGAGGATCATGTGTAATCGGCCGGAGTATTAGTCGGGAGAGACGATAGCGTATACTAGGCCGGATAAATCTAACCGAAATTGACAATCGCTTAAAATGTGCAGAAATTACGCGCGGAGTTTCGGCCCGAAATTAGCGCTCTTTTGTCTAGTCTTGAGTTGAGCCGAATGTTGAAAACGCTAAAAACACCTAAATACTCGCACTAAGCGTCATAAAAAACTAGAATTTCTTTAGAGAATTTAACTTTTAGTAAAATAATGCTTTGTTAGTTTTTAATTTACATATAACAAATTTGAGTTATATAAAATTTAACTTTTAAAATAGACGATTATTCACATAGACAAATAATACTTTGTTGAGCGGATGAATGTAAAAGGGGGGGGGGGGGTAATGTACAAACTGGCAAATTACAGTTCCGGTACCTCAATTTTTACAAATCAAGCACTGTATATATATAAAACATTGTAAGATGTTTATGAATATCCTTTTCTACAAGCTACAAAGCTAATACTTCTGTTTTTTTTTCCAGAATCTTTTGCAAGATTTGGCTCAGCGGCAGAAGAAATTGTCAGAATTGAGATCTTCTTGTACCAATCTGGAAGCTTTCGAAGACGTCAAGGACATGGCTTCAGAGCTACATTCATCTCTCGCTTTGCTTGATACTGAGCTCAGTTCGGCAAAGAATCTTACTGAAGATCGTCTGAAAACTCTTCAGGTACAAACAAATGAAAGCATGAAGAAGCCAGAGGCCAGAAAGTACTTACTAAAAGAAGTTTTTAACTCTCCATCATTTATATTTCACCTTTTCGCAACATTTCTGCTGCTTACGGCATTGGCAAAGCTTAACAACTTATTGACAAGCTAAGCTGGGGGCTTTGGTGGTGGTATTTTTTAGTTTTGTCTTCTTTTGGAACATTTTGTATAGAGCTTTCATTTTTGAATTTTGTTTCATGTTTTGAAAGTAGATCATAGATCATTTTTTGCTTGATGGGTTATTTATTAGTCTTCATTTTATCTCATTATGTTGGTCCTTACTTCTATCACATTTTTCACCTGTTCCCAATTTAATCAGGAAATATATGCATCTTATTTTGCACTGCATTTAGGACTGCATTTTTTAGTTTTACTAATAATTATATTGGATAATCTGTAGTCCGTCTGAAATTTTCTGTAGATATCTCCAATTCGAAATGTAAACTACAGATCCAAAACATATATTTATATTTGAGTCAAAGCATATATCCATTTTTGTTTTCATGTAATTGTGACTTATTGTGGATTGCTTTTGTAGGATCTGCTCAAAGTTGAACCAGAGCCAGCCCTTGTTCTCTCACCTTCTCCTGTTGCTGCTACTTACCCAGTATTGTCTCCTGTAGAATCTCCTGTACATGAGGCCTCTAGAGACGATACAATTGCTTCTAATGTATCTCCTATCCCGGATGAAGAAATTGTTGTACCTTTACCACAAGAAACTGAATTACCCAAGCCAGAGTTGATTGCTCATGACTCAGGCACTCAGACTGGCAGGAGCTTAACACTGTCTCCAGAAAAACAGATACATATGGAAGTTCAGACGGAGTCACCGACAGAACGTCCAGCTGCGGTCGCCATCCAGACTGATAACGGAGGCTGGGAACACAAGGTGATGCCAAAAGGAAAGATACAAATTTTGCAGAAAGTTGAAGGCGATCAAGAAACTATTGAAATTGCTACTAAAAGCAATGTTGAAAGTCATCCTGAAACATCTCGACCTGGAGAGGACTTGAGTGTAGAGATAAAATATAAAGAGAATAAAGAAGGGCATGAGCCAAAAGTTTCTGAGCTCAACATTTCTCATTTAGAACCTCAATCGTTTGAAACCATTGTAATGGATCCTGGAGAAAGTTCAACAGAAGTCATTGTAGATGCTGATGGTACCAAACGAATCGTTCTGAGGAAAACAAGAAAAATTATTTCACATCGCACAATGACATCCGGAGTGAATGTGGAAACCGTTGATATGAAACCCATTGCATTTTCTCAAGTATCACTTCAGCAACAACACACATCAGTTACTCACACAATGCCTGATGGCAAAAGTGAAGTTACAACTTCTCAAGGATATGTGGGTCAGATAGCCAGTGGAACTCAAGATGGGACTATCACTACTGCAGAGTTTTCTAATATGCCACATCAAGTGACTACTTATCAGACAATTCCATCGGATGTCAATTTACAAAACATTCCTCAGTCATTAGATCCATCACAACTAGGCTTGGCTGAACCAGGTGTGTTGAGTGAATGGACAACAGGCTCTTCAACCGTTAGGGCAGTGGTTCATCAAGTTAGAAGAAGAATAATCAGAAGAACAAGAAGAATAATTCGAAAAGTAGTTATAATTGATGGGAAAGAACATGTTACTGAAGAAGTTGTAGAAGAGCCTGAAGAAGTTGAAGTTTCTGAAGATGGCATCCCTCGAGTCAGTTTTGAAATCTCAAAAGAAGGACAAGGAGGAATGACAGTTCAAGAGCCCTTTGAAGAAGATCATTCCCTGCAAGATGCTGGTGTTGAAATATCAGAAATACCTCCTGGTGAATTCTATGATGACAAACTGGAAGGGAAGAATGCATCCCCAACCACAGTGAGCCCTCCGTCAGAACACTCTAAACCAGAAGAGCAACCTGTTGAAAAAACTAATCAACATGTACCACCTAAAAAGAAAAAGAAAGGTAAACATTCTCCAGAGACTGATTCTGTAAAAACTACCAAGGAAAAAGATGATGTACTTACTCCAGAAAAAGTTGATCATTTTAAACTTAAAGATATTCCACCTCCTGAAAAAATGCCAGTCAATGTTGATCATGGTGATAAAAATGTTAACATATTATTCATAGAATCTGAGAAAACTGCTGTGAAACCTACAAACATCTCTTCCAGTGCACAGGAAGTTGACCCACCAAAAGAGAAATTAAGCCTCGAAACTGTGTGCAAAATAACTAAACATGAGAGCGATTATGAAGGATCAACTCCTAAAGATGAATTAACAGAAAAGTCATCCAGTGTCGAAAAAGAGGTGATTTCTAAAACACCTTTGGATCAAAAATCAAAGAAAGGAAATAAAACTCCAGATAAATCAACTTCAAAAAAATCTAAACATAAAATAAAAGATAAAACTCCTAGTCCTACTGAAGAATCAAAATCTCTTCTTGCTGAAAATATTTCTGGAGAGGCCGTTCAACAGCCTCAAGATGAAAGTTCTGCGCCAGCACTTGAAGTCACTAGTGATTTTACAACTGTACAAAAAGATGAAGCTTCTATACCAGCTTCATCAACAATCGAAAATGTCACAGAACCAGGCATATCAGATACCCTTATTGCTAGTAAAAGCCCTACACCCATAGCTGACACCTGTTTACATCAAACTGGAGACAGTTCTCCAGAAGACGTTTTGGTTTCTTCTCCTGAGGATAAAAAATCAAGGAAGCCAAAATCATCTCAAAAATCTAAAAAAGAAAAGAAGTCTGATAAGAGTAATAAAAGGCAGGAGCAAACGGCATCTACACCAAATAAAGATACCAGTTTGAAGGAAACACCAGCAAGTGAAGAGAAAGTTGAAACAACTGGTGCTCTCATCGATTCTGATCTTCCAAAGGATCAATTAGGAAAAGAAAATTCCCCTACTAAAGAGTCCCACTCAACCATTCAAACTGTTGTTGAGGCCCTTCCAAAATCAAGACCAGTGAGTGAGGGAAAACAAGACATTAAAACAGATTTTACAGAAGACATAGAAAAACTCAATGATACTGAAGATAAACCGGAGTTAACTTTAGACTCATCTGATGATGGAAGTAAATCCACCATACCAATATTTGAGAGTGAAGAAAACAATGTAATTGATGTTTTGCCCCCTGCAGGAATGAAAAAAGATGAATCGGTACAGGAGGGTGGCCAACCTGCCAGCAAGCCTTTGGGTAACATTGAAATTGAAATTACTGTTAAAGAAACAACATCAGACTCATTAAAAGATAGTGCTCCAAAAATAGCGAGTGATACTAAGATTGAACCTAAAATTATCCATGATGTTACGAAAGAATCTATGGAGATTGTGAAACAAAAGTCTGATGTTGTACTGCCAGGAGTAGTTCAAGTAACAAGAGAAGTAGTTAAAAAGGTTGAATCTTGCAGTTCAAGTTCACCATCAGAAAAAAGCAGAAAGAAAAATAAATCCAAAATTCCTTCTCCTGAAGAGATATCTACACCTACATCACTTGCAGAATCTATGGAAATTGAACTGCCTGAATCACAAAACTCCTCCGATACTACCAAACCAACTCATCAAGAAATATTTGAAATATCATCACCTAGATCTGACACTTCAGAAAGTGTCAAAACCCATGATACAGGCTATGAGGGTGAAGATAAAACTACAGTTGAGGAATCATCATTGAAAGATGATGATATTAGTAGATCTAAAAAGAAGAAAAAGAAGAAACAGAAGTTGAAAGAAATTGTCCCTGATGATCACTCAAGTATAGAACCTAAATCTAGTGACTTTATACCATCAGATGCAGTTGAAGAAGACGATGGTAATGTAGGAATTAATACCACTGCAAAGAAATCCAAGGGTAAAAAGCCCAGTAAAAAGAGTAAAGCTAACAAAATCGAAGAAGAAATACAAGTTGCTCTAAGTGCTGAGGAGGACGTTGCAGAAGGGTCAGTGAAAGATTTAAGTGAGAAGTCTGAAAGTGACGGAATCGTTAAAATAGTTCAGGAATCAATGCCTACTGGTTCATCCAGTGAAGCTGAAGAATTCAAATCAACCCAAGTGCTTTCCTCTGTACCCGTTTTGGAAGTATTACCGACACAATCTGAATCAGTACAAACGACAACACCAATACCAGATGTACAGCCTATTGACACAGCTGAAATGTCAACTCAAGTTGTCCAGAGTACTCAAGAAATGTCTGCTCAAACAACAACACCCGATCATTCAAGTATTGAAGCTTGTATTCAAACAATTCCCGGAGAGCTTGTTCCCACAAACGAAGAATCAGCCCAAACCTTAACCCCAAAAGTACAATCACCTGTTCAGACTATAGATTCGACTATGCAAACCACTGAAGAAGAAAAACCAATCCAACAAGAAGAAGAAATTCAAACTGATGAAGTGAAATTTGGTTCATTGGATAATGTTGATATCAGTATGCAGACAGTAGCAGAAGAGGCCCCAGTCTTTCAAGAGGAAACGTCACAAACGTCTCCAGAACCAGAAAAGATTCAAACTTCAATCCAGGTTATATCAAGTGACTTAATACCTACAGAAGAAGGGGAAAGTCAGACGGTGCAGCAGCCAGTTACAACAGTTGACTTAGCTACTCAGATTAAGTCATCCGATCTGATACCTACTCATGATGAATCCATGCAAACAATTGTTGAAGAAAACATGCCTTTAACTGTAACCCAATTTTCCGATAAACAGGATGACAAACCCCTAGAACTTGTTAAGTCATCAGACACCCCTGCAAAAGAGAGTGAATCTGAAGCAAAAGAATCTGAAGTTGTTTTGTCCCAACCAGAAGTAATCAAAACTACAGATTCTACATCACAAACTAAACCAGTCAAAATTGACAGTGACAGCGAGTGTCATGTGACCTCCCCACCAACAGGACCTCTTGAAACTCCTTTCAAAATAGAAATAGAAGCAACTGTTACATATGGATCAGGATTTGACACTGATATATCAACTTCAGATGTTAGTAAAAGTGATCAAAGTAGGGAACCCCCCAAGGATATTTGTGCTCCACCTTCAGAATCAACTGATAGTGATGTTTCGTCATGGGCATCGCATAAAATGAGATCACCTTCTCCACAAACTAAAAAGGGTAAAAAATCTAAACAAAAGAAACAAAAAATACCTGAACAAGAAATCATTCCTGCTGTAGAAGTACCAATCACTTCTCCAAAGACAGAAAGCGTGGGTAAAGAACAAATTAATGTAAAACCTGAAATCAAAGCTAAGATTCAATTTGATGTAGATGAATACAAATCTTCATTAAAACCCGAACTTGTTGCAGAAATATCTCACGATAAAAATACATCTGGTGTTTTCATTCAAGCTGAACTGAAGCAAGGGCAAAAATCACAAACGCAAGAAAAGTTACCAGCATTTTCACAGACAGTAGAATTAGAAATGACATCAGATAAAGGCCATAATATCCCAGAGCCATCTAAGCAAAGCAAGAAAACCAAGAAAGATCGTAGAATCCGTCAAAGAGCTGATACTAAGGCTCTTCCTGAAGCTTCCCTAGTTCTTAGTCATGAGGAATTAAGAGCAGAACACTCACCTGGTCCTCCAGAAAGAGTTAAAGATGAATTAGATAGTAAAAGCCAAGACCAAAGCCGAATTTCTTCCAAACATGAAATATCATCACCTTCCAAAGCTTTTACTGTTGAAAGCACATTATCAACACCTTGTGAAACTAAACATGTCGAGTTTTCTTCTCCAGGTAGTGTTGTTGATGTTCAGTTTACAATACATGAAGGGCCTGATAAGTCAACTCAAAGTTTTGCCATTGAATCGAAAGATATTTCTCAAATTTCATCACCTGACGATTTGAAGAACGATAGTCAAACATTCATTGATTATGAAAGTACAGGAGATTCCATTTCATCACAGAGTGAAATACCAAGGGATACAGATGTCGAGATTACACCGGACAAAAGCAAATCAAAACACAAAGAAAGCCATGACAAGCAGCAGCAAGATTCCGATGCCAAGCCGAAGTCTAAGAAGTCCCCAAGAAAAAGTGATGAGATTAGCAAAGTAGCAATGATAGATTCTGACACTGTGGACAATCAGCTGAATAAAGTAGGGGATAAAATATCCAACAGAGTTAAGCTAGCACAACATCCTACAAGTCCTACGAGTATTTTGTTTCTCACGACTTTGGAGCAAGATGAACCATCAACAGAAGAGAGGGCAAACCAGTTAGAGGATAGTTTGGAAAATCTTCAACAAGCGATCAAGAAACAAGATGTTATAATCATGCAACAGACAATCATTGTTACAGTGGAGACCATTTCAACTTGGCTTGAGACGATCGAATACAAAATTCAGCATACCAAGGTAAGCCAATTATATTTTGTCTATTATATACTATATACCGTTTTAGAGACTTTTTTAGTGCAGGAAATGTTTTCAAAATTTACTTGCTAATCTTATGTTAGTACCAGAAAATTTTTCAAGAAAGGGCTATTTTTAAAGAAACTACGAGTTTTTTTAATCATAGCAATAACAAAATTAATATTTAGCATCTTTCCAAACCAATCTTTAATTCAAGTTGTAATCAATGCAATGACTTGTCAGCAAAAATCAACATCAAAGACATATTCTTCTTAAAAATTCAAAACTAGATTAAACTATGCTCAAGACTTGAAAGTTTAGAGTTGTATTTGCAAAATTTATCCCTTAAAATTTCCATCAAATCCTCAAAGTAAATAGAGTTGGCAGTATGAATTTTGGTTTTGAAGTAGCTTAGAGTAGTCCTCAGTAGACAAAATCAGGATAAGATATTTAATTGCCAAACAGCTCCCTCAAGCTTTATATGTATTTGTAACATAATTTGCTTCAGATGTTTTTTGATACCTTACCAAAACATAATACAACCTAGTTACCCCATTGCACTAAGTGAGTTAGTTGGGAGCAGCCTGTAGTATTGGTAGAACACAGGACTTCTGGGTCCCAGGGCCCCGGGTTTGAATCCTGCCAATCACCAATGGTAATTTTCTATGTAATAATGACTTAACCTTGACGGTGCACAATAAGCGGAATATAAAGCTGCAGTGTATGAACAGGGAAACTACTAAGCCTGGCCCTCGATTAGAATTAAAAAAAATACAATGTGAGTTCAATTTATAGGAAGTTCTGAAACACTGGTTCAGTACTAGTTTTAGGTCACAGAACATTTTTAGACTAATTAATGAGCGGTATTTAATTTTGACCTGGTTCTGTTGAAGACTTTTATATTAAATTTTTAATAGGGAATTTATTAGGAGGATAATTTTCTAAAAATTCAAGCTGTACCTCATTCATACAATATCAAGATCTGAGGCAGTACCTACCGAGCTACCGAGGCGGTAGTTCAGAGGTAAAGCGTTTGCCCTGTGTGTTTAACGTCACTGGTTCAATCCCCGTGGTGGGCGACTCCTACTCCATCATGAGTGGTCACCTCTGGCTAGCCTATGTGACTATTGCTGCTACAGAACTGCTATCTTTAGATCAGCACAAGCTTATTGGCCCATGGCGGCAGGCAGTTGAAGTTTTTTTACAAATAAAAAATAATAATGATTCTTACATTACTCAAGGATGTGTTTCTGATCCCTAAATATTCTCTCTACAGCAGTCCTCCTCCCATGGTACGGTGCCTGAGCAGCGGCTAGAGCAGTTGGCTCACCTGCAAGACGAAATCGCTCGAGTGCAGTCGGGAGTGGCAGCACTGGGTGATATCATCACACAGTCGGATGTTTCCGAACAACAGAAAGTCCGCAGAGTTATCGATAGTCTGCAGCAACAAGTGGCTATAGTGGAGGAAACGGCCAAGACCACACGCAACATCGCTGATAAGGATTTAGCCAGGTCGGTAGTTTTTTTTTTAAATATGATATTATTTGTTTTGAATTTAGTCCAGGAAATATATTTTAAGAGCTCAGACACTTTTGTGGTCCATCATTGTCTTTAATCTGACATAAAATGTCTCAGATTAGAGGTAAGAGCAATTTTTCAAAGGTATTTTATGGTTTTACAAGTTTTATTTTGAAAATGTATCTGAAGAAACATTTTATGAATCTGATAAATTATTTGTGCCAACTCAATGATGCAATTCATTCATAATTCTTGTAACAGTCAAAAAAAGTTTTGCCAATTTCAAATAATGATTGTATGGGTCCAATTTTAACAGTTTGGTTACCTTGTGTATATAATTATTCTGTAATTTTGTCAGTAATTGTATTGTATAGTAACTTTCATGCAGTTGAGGTAGCTAAAATTGTATGTTATAGTAATTTTGACCAGAAAGCTAGATAAATCTATAAATCATATAAAGTAATTCCAATAAATCTGACATTGTAATATTGGCTATTCTTGATTTGATTTCAGATGGGAAGAGTTTTTGAATGGGGTCAACAATATCAGCGTGCTCGTCGAACAGTTGCGCTGTGAGTTGGAAGAACTGGTTGAAGACCAGAACACCCCTGCTTTGGTAAGTGTATATGCATTATTGATCACTCAAAGAACTAATTTAAATTACAGAAACTCTATGTTTAAAGTGTACTCTAAGGTCTTCTAAAATAGAGGTGATATCATTTTTACTACCAGCAGAAAATATAATATGAATGATAGTTCGGAAAGCAACATTTGTAGTGTATAGTGAATTTTGAGAAGTTTGAAACACAAAAAAGATATTGAATCATAAAAAAATACACCAGCAACTACATTTACTTCAAACTCTGTGAAGTAATATATTCCTTTCTATGTTCTAATGTATACAGTTTTGAAATCGGTAAGTCTTTGATATTGTACTGTAAAAGCCTTTAAAAACTCCTCCATTTGAAAACTCAAAATTTAAATTCACCAAATTGACTGTTGAAAATTTTTGTAGTTTGTAGGCAAAAGAAGCTACCTGCAAAATCAATTATGTCATATTGATATGTCTGATTATCATATTTCTGCATTTAATTCCTAACTGCACTAAACATGGTTCCAATTCATACTTTTATTAGGTTCTGAGATAGTAGTAGAGTGATTCACCCCAAAATGTTATGCTTGAAAAAAATCATTACCAACCAACTCTCATTTTCTCCCAAACATTGTCTCATCATTATTCAGAGTTTAAGACCGATTCTCATTGGTTTCAATTAATACACCTAATACATTTAACATTATCAGTTTAGATATAAATTACAAGATCACAATTACCAGAATCCACCAATCAAAATGTTTTGTATTTTAGATAAAGTTGAAGAAGCTTGAAACGCTGGAAGGCACCAACCGCGGGCACAAGGCGAAGTGTGCGGAGTTGCTCTCAGCGGCTCACGGGCTGCTGAGAGACTTCCCCGGCCGAGTCATCCCTCTGGAGACCTACACCGCGCAGGACACCACACAGGTAACTGTAAAACTGCCTCACCGCAGTCTTAGCACACACCAACCGTACGACTGGCGATTGACTGTTGCTATACTCTTATCTCTTAACTGCCAGTATTGCCAGAGAGGATTTGGCATTTTACCCGCCAACTCCATCAAAAATCCCCGCTTTTACCCGGTTTTTCGGCAATAAAACCCTCAAGCACCAAAAACCGGGTAGTTACCCAAAAAGCCACCTAAAAACACCCAAAACCGGGTGGATTGAGTAGTATTTCGACATCTGGTCCTTAAGAAAACAATATCGATTGACCTGTCAATAGCGAATTTCGATATACAGTAAATTGTTTGTTGGTCAAAACTCAATATACGACTGCATTGTATTTATCGATCGTTTCATTATTCTATGAAAGTACAGGGTGTATTTTTTTAACGTAACTCAAATCTTTATTTTATTTGAGAAGGATTATTCTCCCCCCCCCCCCCAAGATCCCTGGATTTGACCCCACTATATAATTTTCTTTAGGGATACATAAAAAGTAAAGCCTACGAGAACAATTCTTAGGATATTCAGCACACCTCATACCAAACATAACAAATTTAATGCAAGAAATTCAAAGACGTACCTTGCAATACATGTTCAGGAATTTGATGGAGAGAGCACACAACTTTGTTCAAGTGCCAATGGCGGGTTGTTTGAACATATAATGTAAACTAAATGTGATCAAACTTAAATATTAGGTTGTATAAAATGTAAAGATTAACAAAACAATACTCATTTCATATTGATATGTGCATTATCAATCTTAAAAATGGGTTGCGCTATAAAAAAACACCCTGTATATGGTTATTGATAACCGATAGTAAGTCAGTTCAAGATTGTGGATTATGGGAAACAATGCAAGTTTGTTTATTGTTTTATTTTTGGTTAGGTGTCTTAGGCACCTTAACTGAGGCACTGTATTGAAGTCTTGTTACTGACTAAGGCCGAGATGATCCTTAGGTAGGACTGTTAATTAATAGCCCAACAGCCATTGGGAAATAAGGGACCTACAGTTTAATGTGGTATCCAAACCACAATTTCACCAATGAATTACGAACTGGTCTAATTATCGGGAACGATCTTATGGATGGACCATAATGATTATTTCAATAGGAGTGTTTTTTAAGAAGTTAGTAAGATTGTAATTGTTTTTTTACTGCTTAAAGACTATAAAGGTAAAATTACAAACAAACATGGACCCTGGAAAACCTTGTTTCATAAATTAAACTTAGTATTTATTAACCATATAAATTGCTGGTTTAACTAACAATTATAACTGTTTGGCAGGCTATCCAACATAACATCAATTCAGAAAGAGAGAAACTTCTTCAGCTGGTGTCTTTGGCTGAGGAGTATGAACAGACGCTCAAGGACTTTGCCCAGATCACGGATGTGGCCGAGGCTTTAGTAGACGGACCTGTCGTTGTATCTGATCTTCAACATCTGCAGGTAAATATGTCTGGAGTACTTACGAAAATCGAATTGAAACTTTTAAACAAGCCTTAGTAAGGCAAACAGAAACCTTATGCAACATAATTGTGGTTGTGTCATTAATTATCTATGCATTTAAAGAAATCGGCAATTTTTCAAAAGCTTATGCCCAAACTATTGAGTTCATATATAGGTGATTTACATGTTGTCTGAAAGGCCTTAACGTCTAGATGTGCCTTTTTAGGGTCCTAAGGCAGTATGTGGACCCAAAAAGCCTTGTGAAGACCCCAAAGTAAGGCTTTGACCCATTTATATTTTTGTGATAAATATGTAAATTTAATGTGGTTTATGATTTGGTCGATATACTGTCACTTGTTAAGTATAAGGTGACACCTAACATCCCATTATGAGTTGATTGATGTTCTTGAGTGAGATTGGGATTATGACAACAGCATTAGACAAGGATGTTTTGCGGAACAGACACCATCTGACTATTTTCAAGGACTTTCTTTAATCTTTGGATAAATTATCGGTTTACCCATATAAAAACCCTGATTTCATGTCATTATTTGAGGGGTCTGTAAAAAAAAAGTCCATTATGATCACCAAAACTACAACATTCAAAATCAAATAAAACTTAAGAATTCTCTTGGGACATTGAGAAAAGGGTTAGAACAAGAATATTCTTAATGTAAGACTATAATATTTAATTCATAAAACAGCTCAAAACAATTTTCTTCTTATATCAGGACATCTTTCGTCCTAAATATGATGGCTGTGATGGGGTTAATACTCCACGATAGGACACTACATACAAAATAATACAATAATAACTAGACAGCCCTTTCAACATGATATCATATCGTGTGGGTGTTAAAAACATATCATGGTGCGGGCAGAGGGCAGACTGACTGGTTTTCACGTCCAGTCTTGTTATCAACCTTATCAGTTCTTTTGTGGTCCGGTGCTGTCTTACTGTGAATGAGAGAGTTAAATACGGAGTGAGAACTGAAATTTAATTTTCTTTTAAAAGTTTTTAAAATGAATCTCGTCAGGGTTTTATTCTCGTCTTCACATCATGTTTGTTGGCAGGAGGAGATGCAGAAGCACCGCAAGTTCTTCGTGAACCTGAGTCACTGCCGGGGGATCCTGGAGTCGCTCGAGGGCCACCTGGACGTCGAGACGCGGACCAAACACTCGGCACTGCACGACCAGCTGCACCGCCGAGCCTCTATGATACTCGACAAGGTCTGTTTTGTTTCCGGAAAACTTTGCTTAACGTTTTCTGAAGTGTTTTAAGTCGATAATCCTACTTTATATTATAAGTGTGAAAGTCGGCAGTTTGAATGATTGATATTTTGAGTTAATCCAAATTTTTATTTCACTCCAATTTATTTATCAGTACCTCAGAAGAAGAACTTTACAGATTGGCAACCTAATGCACTTTTTCATGCCTGTTTTTTTCGGGTGGCGTCAAGTTTGTTAGGTTGTTTTGTCACCCATATTGCATTGGTCTCAAGGATGATTTTGTCAAAGGATCGAAACTGGGTCCAGTTACCATTTGTCATTGGGCTATGAATTAACGATGCTATCTAACATAAGGTCGCCGTTAGATAGTAACAAGACCTGGGTTTGGACCGTTCCCGATCAAAACATTAAAAAATGCCACTGGCGTTGAGATACACCACAACAAAAATAAATATCAAATCTGTAGGTCCCAAAGAACAGTTATAGCTATTAACAACTTTGATACCAGTGCAATTTGGGTGGCAGAATAAATGTGACACCGCTAGAAAAAAAAACGAGCATGAAAAAAGTATCAGATTGCAAATTATTTTAATTCTTTATCTGTGTCAGTACTAAAGTATAAAACCAAATTTATTTATCTATTTATTTTATTTTTTATATTTTTTTAACAATAAATTTTACATTTTATGTGTTTTCTGACGACAGGCGGCCAGCAGGGCTCAGCAGATGGCTCTGGCAGCGTCACGGTGGACAGTCCTGGAGCGGGGGATGAAGGAGGAGCGCGGTTGGCTGCAGGTGGCCAACCAGCGAGTGCCCGACCTGTCCTCCGTCACCACGGCCGACTACAACCAGTACATCTCCTTGTACCAGGTGAGCCTGCGCCGCCTAAGTTCTGGGCTGGATTTCATTTCTTGTTTCGAGTAAAAGCTTGTGTTAGAAAGGTTGTTGGGTGCATAAAAAGAAAGCATGGAGGATAAAACATAACAAGGAAATAAGAGATCTGTTTGAGGCACTAGACATAGTAGCAGAAGTCATAAGACGTCAATTTAGATGGGTGCACATATAATCAAAGGAGATGACTGTGGCCTACTAAAACAAATGTGGAAAGAAAACCCTGAAAAAATAAGATCGCCTGGATGTCAAAAGAAAATATGTAAAGATGAATTTATAAAGGAAAATATGAAAGTAAGTATATCTTCTGTCCAGTCAGTTATTACATCTTTTCTTTGGACACTCTGGCAGTCCTATTTTTTCTGGGTTTCCTTTTCATGTTTGTTTCAGAAGTTATTTAGGTAACTTATGTTGTTTGAGAATAACAGAAGTTTTTCTGTGCAATGTAGTCGATGGATGATCGTGAGAAATGCATTATTTATTTATTTTATCCTTATGCTTATACATGTGGTCGGTACCACTTTTGTTTATTAAAAGTACACTCTCATTTGGACACCATGGGACCAAGACCCTTCCGGATAATGGTTTTTCCAGTTAAACCAACGTTCCTTAAAACTTATTAAATTATAATTGTAATGCATACTGTATATGCCAATACTCAGATTTTTTTTTACTGGTCTATAATATTCTCCACGAGAATCATTGATACAGTATTGTCCCACTTCCTACTCATCCTGTCTGGTTAAACCTATGTTGTGATAAAAATTATCCGGTTAAAAAGATATCACTTTCGTGGAGTGTATAATCCAGTTAAACCGATGCCCAGATAAAAGGTGTCTGGATACAAGGGAGTCTACTGTTATTTACATACCTTTATTAAAGTTTTCACAGACCTAGAGTTTAGGGAGAAACTCTCTGAGATACATTCAGTACAGTGTGTTTGTCATATCACAGGCGCTGTCCAGTGACATCGCGCTGCATGCGGCTAGGGCCGGCCAGTTGGTGTGTGTGGCCCACGGATTGCAGGGCCTGGTGCAGAGTGACAGCTGCAACGTCTACGACGACCACTACGCAGCCATGCTGGCCCTGCAAACCGAGGTGAGCGAACAAACCGTTTCAAGAAATAAATATCAAAAATTACCTTTTTTAGGTTGAGCCAGTGTTCTCGAAATGTTGTTTCTCATTACATATTTCGCCAGAAGTGCACTTGGGTTAGTTTTTTGGGGGTACTAATCCTAAGTTAAAATCCTGGTTTTAATAGTTATTTACAGGGCTATTTATAGTATTAAGCTTTAGCGTGTGGGACTGTAAGTTGAAGGCCAACAGCCCATGCTACCATTTTGGGCTGCATCGTCTCAGTCCCACACTCGTGAGCTCACTTCAGTAGTCTTTCACTATGTCTTTTACTGCTTCATATCACAGTGGTGACGCTGCGTGTTCCGGGTCACGTGTCATGAGGGAGCGGGCGGCACTCTATTGCGGCGGTAGACACTACATTGTCTATCATCAGGCCCGGAGGAACTGGCGACTGGAGGCGACGGTGCAAGGAATGAATGGTGGGCACGGGGCTTGGGATTCATCCCTGGCACCATCGCCTCCAGTTGCCAGTTCCCCCGGGTCCGATAAAGCCATCGGACCATCTAGTTTCTATTGCCTCGATAGAGTGCCGTCCGCTCCCTCAGGACGTGTGAGCCGGTACACACCTTACCATGACGGAGATGTGAAACAGTAAAAAACATAGTGAAAGTGTATATTGTTTAGCTCAAGATTCAAATCAATTAATTTAAACAATGTTTCAAATATTTTACTGATCTACAATTTTTTTGTTTTTTCAGAGTATTTGTTTAAACACTTTGCAAACAAATGATTTAGTTGATCTCTTATGCAAAGTATGACACAAAGTTTTTTTTTCATGAAAAAAATTGAGTCCTCTGTTAACTCCTCTTAACTTTATTCATACATCGAGAACAACTTTTAGGCAAATTTATAGGTGAATATTTTTCATACTAACGTTTTGATTCCTTTTATTTAATTTTTGTGAATACAAGAACATGTTTTCTGTACAGGTGAACACTGAGCTTGGCAGATTGCTTGCGTTCAGAGACAGTTGGACGGCTTACGAACTGCTGTCGGACAAACTTGATGCCTGGGTGCGAAGCGTTCCCGCGGACACAACGCCAGCCAACATGAGGCAGTTCTGGGTATGATAACGCTGTGTTCGACATTTCAAAAAAAATAAAAATGATTAACAGATTAAAACTGATAGAGCCTCACTGGAACCAACCTTATATATATATTGAATAACTTCAAACATGGGATCCATTATAATTTCCAAATAAATATCAAAATATTGATGCACTAGAACTGCATCATTGTATATTTTGAAAGTCTTTTATTATTACGGCATTTCCTGCCTATGCTTATAAAATAAACCGGGGGCATAAAATAAACAATGCCCTATTTTAACCCCATTTTGGTTACAGATGATCCTGCCTGAGTTCATTACGATCCCTCCCTAACATTGATCTCGTGTTGGATAGTAACATTAACTCATAGCCAAATGACAAGTAGCAACTGACCCAGTTTCAACCCTGGTCATGATTCCAAATTAAGCACTACATCCACCTAGCAGTTTTTTTATCCATTGTGGTACCCCTGAGTTGTTTTTTGCCTTGAGATGTTAGCATGCTCCTGAAATCATCGTAGGTTTGGCAAGGTTGGTAAAATTGATAAGATTCAACTTCTACTGTTGCAGTCACACATTACTTCACTATATTCATTTCACACACTTGAGTCGTTATGTCAGGGAACTAAAGGCAGAAGGGTTCCTATCCTAATCACAATTTTATATACACATTTTCTTTTAATTCAAACAAGACTATTTATTTTGGGCATTGCAGGAGCTGAAAGCGCAGTTTGAGCTGCATAAACATCTGAAGGACGAGGCGGCCAATCATCTGGACACAGCGTTCCGAGTGATCCCGGTGGCCGACGAGACTTTGCAGCGGCAACTACAGACCGTGCTGCTTGAGAGGTACAGCATCGCATCAGTCTCCCCTCAATTCCCACAACAATTATGAGTTAAAACTAAATCTAATGTATGATGAACAAGTATGGCTTGCTACTTTATTAAAAAAAAGTTCTGTATTTTCTGCAAAGATAAGGAATATTTCATAGTTTTTACCTTAACAAAAAATATGTTCAACTATTCTTTGTTCCTGCTCTGAGTAAAGCTCTTTAGAGCCAGTCCCCATTTGAAAATGTAATTTTTTTGTTTTCCATTAAACATCTGTGGGGTTTGGTTAAGAAGTGCACTTTTCAAGTCTCCTTTAAATTGTAATTACACTTTATGTCTAAAAAACCTAACCTCAATAAGAAGAGTCCCTTGATGACAAGACTATTATCACTATCCCCTTGAGAGTCTTCTTATCAAGGTTCTACTGTAGCTAGTTTAGTGGTTCTTGAAGTTAGCTACTCTTGTCACACTATCTCCTTGATTAACTTCACATTTTTCCCTCATCCGAGTCTCATTCTAAAAAGAGAAGATTTTTGGGGAATTTCCTCTCAAATTTCGCTTAATTTTTGCTTTAAGTCTTCCTTCTCCCTCTACCATATACAGTAGAGCGCCGATTCCAAACTAACTGGGGACAAGGGGTGTTCGGATAACTGAATATTCGGATAATCAAACATGAAAAGACAACATTTAAAAATTATATATGTAATGTAATTCTTAGTAGTAAAAAGGCTAAAAAACTATCAAACAAAAATTATTCACGTAATTTTATTATGAAATCTATCAGAATATATAGATCCCGGCGGGACAGGAGTTTCGGTTGGCGCACGAATTTGAATTGCTTGAGAATCATGTTCAAAATATGAATTATTACGGTGTTCGGCTAACCGACGGTTCCGATGACCGACGTTTGGATAATCGGCGCTCTACTGTATCACCTCATTAATACCTTTCTTCCTCGGCCTGCCTATTCAATAAACTTAAAATCTTCTGTGCCCAAATTTTTGGCACTTCCTCTGACATATTTTCAACCCCAAAATAACATAAGACACTTGTACTCTAAAATTGTACTAATTCATTCTTTCGATTAGTAAAAATTATGAATTACCGTTTTAGATGGAAGTCGCTGGAAGCGCGACTAGACACGATGCAGACGACGGCCCTGGAGAACATCAGCGGCGGCTGCGGCTCAGTGGAGGACAAGTTGGCGAGACTGGAGCGCGAACTGACCGAGTTGGCGACCCTGCTGGCCGACATGCACGGAGTAATCAAGACCGAGGAGGAGCTGCAGCTGTACATCGAGCGACTCCAGGTGCGTACTCTGTGGATGTGTTAGTGCAATGTTGTTCTTGCGGAATCGGGCAGATAAAGCTATCACTCAAAGTTAATTAGAAGTTAGAAATTACTCAAACAGCTGATTTCCAATATTAATTGTATAGGGAATCAGCTGTTTAAGCAATTTCGAACATCCCAATTTTTTGATGATTAGTATGATTGGGGAACTCAGTGTTTAGAATAATTTGGTAATGATTTATTAAGGGATGAAGGGATTATTATTGTTTCACCTGAGAGGTTTGTCCTAAGAGGATGGATTTTATGTAGGCCTGTAAGTAGAGTTTATTATATATGAAAATTTCTCCAACAGTTGTGAATCAGTTTTAATAGTTTGAGTGTCATTAAAAGAGCTAGGTATGAAGTTTTTGTAGAAATTCAAATTAATGATGGCCGGGAAAGAGCTCTAAACGCCCTTAAATTTAGTTATTCCTCCTTAAGATAATAACTCAATATTGGAATATAAATTTCAAGTAAACACAGTTTTTCAGCAAAACCTTTTCATATTACTGGAATTTTGAATGTCATAACTAGCAAAAGGCGTACCAGTAACCTAGTACATCATTTAAGTACTCAACATTTATTCCAGCTTTATGTCTTCAAACACTTCCATATAGAGAATCAGGTGATTTAGTTGATGAACTGTGTTAGGAAAAATATACACAAGAATATAACAGTATTAAAAAATATATATACGTTAATATTTTCAAAATTATAAATACTAGCTCATTGTGTCCCGCTTCACTGGGAAAAAGTAAACATATAATTGTAAATAAAAACAAATGCATCAGCTGTACAACCTTCTTTCTTTGTATTTGTGCCCTTAGTGAAAACTATATTTAAAAAACTAATATTTTTCTTGGGATATTTTTACCGAGACCTTTCATTCAAGTACAGGGTTGATGGTTGTCAGACTTATGGTTTTCTCAAAAGTTAAGGGTAGTTTGGGCTTTATATATAGATTTGACATGTTTACTTCAATATAACGAATTTATTAGTTTCTTCTCCCAATGAGTAGTTTTCACACCCATTCTCTACTAACCAAGTCGCTCGTGTGCCGTAGGTGATGCGGGGCAGCGTGGACCACATCATGGAGCAACTCTCCCGTCTCGGCCTGCTCTCCACCACACAGAGCGACCGCGTGAGCGCGCTGCTGGGCGGGGCGCGCGCGACCGAGCTGGCCCTGCGTGAGGAGCTGGAGATGGCGTCGGTGTTGCGCGACCGGCTCGCCACGCTGCGACGGGGCGTCAGTCGCGCGCGGAGGGACCAGCAGCGGGCGGCCAGCGTGCTCGACCAGTGCGAGGCTAGTCTGTGCGAGAACCAGGAGACGGTGCGGCAGGCACTGGAGAACTGCCAGGTGAGGACTGTGGTAGATAGAGTATAGTATATAGTATAGAATAGTTTATAGAGTATAGAATACATTAGACCCCTCTTAACCGACCCTAACGGGACCTACCTAGGTCGAATAACTTAAAAGGTTGCATAAATGGGAAAGCCTCCAAACACTTAAAAATAAAAGCTCTATTGATTTAGGGTTGTAATAACATTATAAAGCCGTTCTTGGATTATTTAGAAAATATACTACAATTTTCAGCCTATTTTCCTAAATATCTATGTATAAATCTTATGAATAACTCCAAAACACAATCCAAACAAAACATTTCAATAAACTAAATATAAAATAAATATTCAAAATATTTTATACCGCAACACACTGTATAATCGGGCGTAACGTTTCCATCGCTGGGTATGGGAACAGAAATGCTGCAATTCCTAGAAAAGGGCGATTAAACCAAACTGTTGCAAAACAGGGTTGGTTAAAACAATCTTTAATATTTGACCAACAAGGATAATCCGATCGTCGGTTAAAACAAGGTCGGTTGAGTTGGGGTCTACTGTAGTATAGTTTAGTTTAATGAGTATAGTAGTAGCATACAGCATTGAGTATAATATATAGCCTGAAGATCTCTATCTGACCACAAAAACCCAGATGATGACGAAACCCCTATGATGGATGATCAAAATTGAGTAGGAGGAGTGGGTGATATTAGATCAATAAAGACATAAATAAGAGTAAAGGGAGGTCAAGCAATAAAAAATATGATTTTTAAAACCCTGGTGAACACTAGGAACAGGGTAAAGTACAGATAAATGAAAAAGTAGAGAATAGTCCAAGACAAGTAACTACTTCTACCACACGTCATAGTTACCCATTTACTATTATTTGCTGTCTCAGGGAGTGGAGGAGACGCTTGCCATATAGTTACCTCTGCAACCAACTCCAGTCCCATTCATATATTTATATATTTATATTTATTTATTTATTTTTATATTTATTTATTTAATTTATTTTACCACACATCACAGTTACCCACTACCTATTACTTGCTGTGACAGGGGGTGGAGGAAACACTGGCTACACAGTGGGGAGAGCTGATGTCGCTACGTCAGTTGCTACACACGCTGCCGTCGCGCCTGCGTCTGTCCATGTCCCCGGTGCGGGTGGAGCGAGAGTTGACTCAGCTGCTGGATGAGCACGGAGAGCTCTCGGCGCGTTGTCGGGCGCTGCTCGGCGGTCTGACTCAGCGGCTCGCTCTGTGGCGCAGGTTGGTGGAGGATGTTCATTATGTCAATGTTTCGTTTTGTTTAATGTGTTACAAATCCGGGGGGAGGGGGGCTATCTAATGACCTGATATCAACTAGTCGTCTGTGTAGTTAAATACACTCATTGGTAATTCATTTTCCAGTGATAAATCATGAACCACTCTAAAGGATCTTCACAGAATTATCAGAAATTTGAATCAGTGATGGCAAATGTCTGCAAAAATCAAAATAAAAACGTAAAATCACCATCACCAACAAAGAATTAAAAGAAGACCTGCTAATAGTTTTTAATAATTTTATGCAGGAATATTGTCACTGTTGTTTCACATAAGTGTAAATGGATGATTCTCTAACAATAGGGTCTACAGGTAATAGAAGATAATTATGTTCTTTTAGAAAATAAGCACTTTTTTTACAATCGGCTGTGATTGTTGCAGGTTCTACAGCCAGCTGGAGTTGGTCCAACAGTCAGTGAGGGAGACGGACTACATGATGGAGATATTGGCGGTTCAGGGCAAAGTGGACTACGAGCGACTGGTAACGGCTACAGAGCGGCTGGAGGTGAGTCTAAATCATAATCTCTTCATTTTCAAAGTATTAGATGTGTTATGATGTCAGAGATTCATTTTTTTCATGAAAATAAGATACATCAGTGTTCTTGAGGGGGTTCTCTCCATTGAGTCAGTGTGGTTCTGACATATTTACTGAATAAAAATTATTGTAAGGAGTATTAAAACATTTAGAAAATATTTTGTGGATTTGATTCTATAAGTGGCTCTTTACTGGATTTTTTTGGAGGCTAGGTTGTGTTGAATTTGATGTAATAAATGTTCAGTAATGTGGGATGAATCTTTTGCTGCATTGACACCATTCTTCTTCTAACACTTACCACCACTATCTTAACCTTTTAAGCGGAGTAAGAGACTAAAATGCCATGATGTGACGGTGATGTTCGCCTGTCGCAATATGACCAAAAGATTTGCAGGCAGATGAATGAAAAATGAATTTGTCTGCTACGATAATATGAGTGGAATTTGCTGTCTTCAACAGGATTGAGAGGTTTACGAGAATTTCTATCAATGTAGAATAAATTATTTTTTTAGCCAAGGTGTGATAGGAGATTTGAGCAATGCATATATCTCAAAAAAAATCTCTGGCCAATATGCATATATTTACATATTGGCCAGCTGCCAAGTAACCAAACATTTTGTCAATTCTCCCTCAGTATGACCAATGATGAAAATAGGGAAAATGTGAATGATAATCGCAAATATCACTATTTTATGTTGGTTTTTATATGCCTAGTTTAAATTTTTCCAAGGCAATTAAAGAAAACTAGAAATATTAGTGATAATGATAATCTAATGATAATGTTAAGCAGATAATGATAAGCTGATGGATTCATCTGGTTATGCGACTATTCAAAATGCACATAACATGACTACATAATAGAGGCGTTTAAAAATGAAAAAGCAGCTTTTATATGTGTATTACTTCAAATCTATCAGTCCAAGTATGATTTATATGGCTCTAGATAGAGCAAAAAATGTAGTTTCATTGTCATATCAGCTGATTGTCTGTTCTACTTTAGAACTTAAGCTGTGGAATCCGAATCTATTGCCCCAGACACTTTGACGAAAGTATGGTGAGAAATGGACTACCGTTTTAATGTATGCCATGCTACTCATGGAGCGCTTGTCAAGTCCACTAAACCTCAGTATAATGAACTTTAAATATTCCTCTCTTTATTTGTATTTATATATATAATATTAATTAATGTTTGTCTTATATAAAAATATTAAATCTGCTCTTTCATTTGAAATGCCCTGTATTTGCATTATAGTCAATTTAATAAAAACTGTTTTTCATGTGACTTGATGCGTGTTTTTAAGTGTTTGCATATGAAAATTTTAAAACAAACTACTGAAGTGACTTGAGTGAAGATACTAAAGTGAAATCTTAAGTATGTTAATTTCTAAAAAAGTGGTGATAGTGCCATAAAATATGCAAAATTATATATTTAATGAAGCCATAGTACAGCTAATAACATAATTAACTATCAATTAAGTCATTAAATTAATCCTGTGTCATATTAAAAATATAAAAGGGGGTCTGTCACTAAATATTTGGTAAATCCAGAACAGAAAGTGGAATATATTTTTTACATATCTAACAATGAGTTACATATGTGGCTTTAGAGTCATTTAGATATATAGTTTTTTGGGAGAATCAGATTAAGGATCACAATATTAGCTTAGAGCATCAGAACAAGGATCAGACTATTATCTAAGTGCAAGAATGCCAGAGATTATTGATTGTGATTGGATACCTCTAAAGTACTCTTAATAATTTTCAAGTCAAATATTTTAAAATCATTACCTTTGACACTTTTTAAAACGTCATGTTTTTTTCAAGTAAAGGAATAGTTTTTTTACAAGATATATCTAAACCAAAATTTGAAAATTGTTCCCAAAGAGGTGTGAATTACCTGTTTATACGACCCAGTGATTATTTATTTTGATATAAACTTCCAATGGTTTTTGCACCATCATGGGTACATTTTTTCAACCTAAGCTAAAACACTCTTATTAATATTTTATGTAATTAGAGGAACGCCACACATAAAAATCAATCATTAAATGACAATAAATAAATAAATTTTACTCTATTTTCGTTATATATCATACATTTCTGTAACTAAACATACTCTAATGAACATAAAGCATCAGCTTATGAGATTTTAATGACTAAGTTTGTACATGTGTTTGGCTAAAAGCACAAACAGTTTAATATGTATCAATCGGTTTTGATGTCATGTTTTTTTTATAATATCGTTTTGTTTCAATTACAATATAAATTCTAGATAAATTTGTTCTCACTGTTCTCATAACATTGTCATCTTTATTTTTAGATGCAAAATCCTCATGTTATTATTTCACAATTAATTACCAATTCAGTTTTGATTTTTGGTTTTGTGACATCACTTTCTATTACTTCTTTGTCTCTTTAGGTTTATACAGAATGACTTTGTTTAGACCAAACGAATTACTGTTACAGTCAGATCTGTATTCCACCTCACAATGTTACCTGTGTCATTGACTTTGCTCCATTCATATGTGTACTTGACAATGACAATAGTAGACAACAATAACAATAGACAATAGAAAAACTTACTTCATTTACACAACCGTCAACAATGAATCTGGCTTCAAATGTTTTGAAGAGTTTTGTGAAACAATAAATTAAGGAATGAAACCGAATAATTCAGTTACACACATAATATAAAAACACAAGAATTTTATTATGTTCCATTCAGTAAGGCTAATTCAACTAATCTATATTCCAGAAACAAAACATAATTATTGGGAATAATCATACATAATTAAATGCAATAACTAATTATCTGATACTGATTTTAAAACACTGTAAGCAAACAGGTGTCAAAGACTTTCAAATATAACAACTTCTCCACACCAATATGACAAAGAGACATCTTTTTCACAAAAATGTTCCTTTAAGGTATTTTACTTTTTACAAATTGAATCAGCAATGCAAGAAAACATGTATCCAATATAGTTGACTAACAGTATTCATTTTATAAGAGTAATCCTCTCTTTTCTTCAAAACTATTTTCTTACCAGCTTGAAACCAGATTTTTAAAGTATTTCACATTTATAAAAACTTATAAATTCTTAAGGTTAAATCATTTTTTTTTTCATTTTCTCTCTTTGTCAAGCTGGTGTCTCTCGAAAAGGCAGTCCCATCATATCTAATAAAGGCTGGCTTGCCCAAAAACCTGTCAGGTCTGATTTAGGACTGGGTGCCTCATAATGCTAATTATGTTTTATTAACACACAATTGGACACACCTCAGGCCTGGCACAGCCAGCAGTGCTAGGATTATATTGCTGCCTAAATTTTGCTATGATGTCATATTCAGTGCCTTTTCTGCATGGTGGGCTGGTTTGTAATTGATTTGATTTTGAGACTAAGTACTCTGAATATAGACCTTTTATTATTGCCTTGAGGGTGTTTTTTGGGTTATGGTGAAGCATCATATCAAGGTAAAATCTTCAAGTGTTAGAAAAGCCTTACCTTTTGCTGTTAGAATAAATTAATGTTCATTATATTGATTTCATTTAAAAGAGTTTTAACACCATTACAATTGTCCACTGTAAAACTTGATTCATACACGACTGCAAACCATAAATTGCCTCTGAAACTGTAGTGTAGGCGCTAAAAATGACAGAGTTTATATTGCTAACATATTCGCAGAGTTACTTCCGTCACTTTTCCCCATTTTTGTAAAGACGCAAGAACGTCTTAGCAGACCTACTTCCGCCGCTGCCATGAACTGGTAAACACCGAAAACTCGTGAATGGTAAATAAGAGTGATCAAATTAAACTGCTCTATGCTTATTTTACAAAGTTGTTCCTGCGATCGGCAAATAAGCAAAATCAAATTTCATGGTTTTCACTGTTTTGCATTGTTATTCCTACCTTGCCACCGATAAATAGGTTTCGTCTATACACTCGCAGTCGCTGAACATGTGGCGGTCGTCGTTCTCAAAATTTCTCCTGCTGTTTATGCGTGTCAAATTTAAGGCCATTTACATTTTTAGCAAAGTTTTATCCATTTTTTTTACCAAAGATTGAGGAAAATTTCCTGTTCCAATAGCGTTTAGGATTAAGCGGAATTTCGGATTACCGAGTTTCGGATTATCTGGACTCCACTGTAATGTATTTTGCCACAAGTTCAAAACTGTTATTTGTTGATTAGTTCAGTTCTGATTTTCATCGCTTATTAGATTTATAATCCATTAAACTGTTCAAGATTTTTAATATTTGAGATTTCTTTTTTACATAATTATAAGTAGCCTCCCACCTATCCGGCCCCTCGGGACTAAGGTCTGTCTGGGTAACGGTTTTCCGGTTAATGTTTTCCAAAGTTAATTATTAAATCAAAACATTAAGAACTATATATTTTACTATAGGTTGTCTCTTATATATATTCCCTTAGGAAAATTAAAGAGATCATAGTATAAATAAGCGTAAACCATTACTGTTTGAATGTTAGACTTTCCAAATCTTGACTGTGAATTCCCCAACATAATAATTTTAGGCACATAACTTTCGTCGTTTTAACAAAAAATAGAGTTCAATCAATCTTCCTCATATTAAATTAAAGTACTTTATAATATTAAATATTAAAAAATTACTTAGTAAAACTATTTGCATGTTAAATAAATGTTGTGAATTTTTTCTGTAAATTAAATTTGAAGATTCAGGTTAAGAACAATGAAGCTGAATACAATGAAAATAGTTCAGTAAAATGTTAGACTAAGTATACAACTTCGATCTGCAGTACAGTATGTTTCCTAAAACAGAGGTAAACCACATTCGAATTAATCTTCAAGTGTCTTCAAAATTAAATTTGTTCTTCTGAATGTTTTGAATGTTTATTATGTGATTAATCATTTATCTAACTATTCACTAATATCATGAAAAAGATTAAAATTAACTGTGCCATTAAAAATAGCCCTCACAATATTTAAAACCTGTTTGGGGTTTGCTTATTTTAATAAACAAAATGTACTTTAGAATATTTATTAAATATTCTCAAAAATTTTTTTAATGTTCACAAGAAGACTACATAGTTTATTTGTTCTTCGGGAAGCAGCAGAGCAAGAAGGCAATATGAAGTTTTATTGTAGATTTTTAAAAAAATTTCTTTTTTTGTAATACTTTCCCTTTTAAAATTAATTTATTATTCTTTTTCTTATAATTTGTTTTTATTAAAAGAGAAAGTTAATTCAGCATTGTGAATTTTGTGTAGTATTTTGTGCACTTATTTTGTGAAAAAATAAATATATTGCATTTTTCTTACAGTGGGATGCTGTGACTTGGGTTCTATAGTTTAAATTATGTTGAGTTTAAATGGCTACTAGTCAGATGCATTTAAACTTTCAACATCATAAATCTTTAACCCCTTTTATTACTTTCAAGTATTGTTTCTCAATTACCAGGAAGTTTTTTTTATTTATTTAGTGTTTATATACGCATAAACATAAATATTTATACTTATGCTTATATTTAGTGTGGTATAAGCATATATGATATCATAGAGAGCCCATGTTTCTTTTATGCCACCAACACTTGTTTTAACTCCTTGTTAAAAAAGACGGTTATTAAACGGTTGTTAAAAAGATTTTTAAGGTTTTTTTTTTCATAATGTTGACCACCTAAGTATAAAAAATAACAAAATTCTTGAGTGAATTGCAATTTGACCTTCCTTAAAGAATGAAAAATACTAACGTGTGACATCGAAGGCTGGAACTGTGAGTAACTATTGATGTCACGCTAGAGCTCCCAATTGTGGTTTTTAAAGTGTGATAATTGAAATTTTTTTAAAAATAAGTGAAATCCTATAATTTTAAACAGCCTAGATAAGGAGAAAAAAATACGAGTGAGAGTTTTAATGTGGGTGTGTTAATTTATAGTAATTTTAAAACAGTAAATAGGCCAATTCAATAAATAATATTCCGGATTAAATTACCAAACACACTTTTTTCAAGGAGTTAGAAATTATACATTTTCTTGTTTGATTGCTTTAGACTCGAAATTGATTATACCTGAGGAAATAGTTATTTGTGCATCTAGGGACTATCTCCCTGAGGGAATCTGTGAGGGAGAAAAAGTAATTAGTCCCGTGATGCACTCAAACCTTTTCCTCCACCTACACCATTTACAATAACTAGGTATAACACTGTAACTTTACCTTCAGATGATCCTTTGCCTCAACAAACTGCATTACAATCACATAGCCTATATAAATAAATAATGCAAGGTATTTAGGCTTTAATTTTAACCATTTTATTCACACTCTTCTTTAAAAATACTCTAGGCCTAACTTATTTGTTCACAAAATTGCAAGAATATAGCCTAAACTACAGCAAACTCAAAATGGATACGCTGTCCTCTGTCCTTTAGACAACGGAAACGGACGCTCAGATGCTGTGACACTCTCTTCAACATAGAGAAACGAATTAAAATCGACAGTGTTGCCATATTTTCTCACTGTCCACTGCGGCGCTGCCGGATTTCTTCCCATGTAGGGTAGACTGTTGTACCTTGAAACACTTTTGATATTTTAATTTTTTGAAAATTAATTATAGCCGTTTTAACAATATAAAAATTACACAGCCTTTCTTTCGGATACTGGCCATAATAATATTAAATTGGTTTTAAGAAATCATTGTATTAGCATTAAATCAAAATAAAATAAAATTTGTTCCAAGGTACAGTATGCTCTTGTACCTTGAAACACCCCCTTTTTACCTTGGAAAAAAGAGGGATATTTTGAAAATAAAATGAAAACTAGTTGCTACGGTTTATCAAGTTTATTACAAATTACTTTTACCGCATTTGAATACAAACTGATTCTCTGATTTTTACAAACATCCTGAAAATTTACTGATCCTGAAATTTTACTTTCTGGAGGGGCTAGAACAGCCTCTATGGATTTTTTTCAGATTTTTTGCATTAACTGGAGGCTTCTTAACGCCAATCTTTTTTTGAGGCATGATATTTTTTAAACAAAAACACGAACAAACCAGCATAATGTACTTGGAAAGCGTTGTGTTCCAAGGAACAAGAGGATGCGTGTCTAATTAAAATAGCGGATAACGACACTAACCTAAACTTAGCCAAATCAGCTGTTATACAAAATTACTCGTCAATAAACATACTATCTCAGAATAACATAACACATCACCACCGGAATGCTGAATCAATGATAAAATACCCCCGTTGCAGCAGACCTGCATACTCAGCGAATTTCAAATGCAAAACAACATATTTCAATCCTACATAGCGAGATTTGACATGTTTTTGTAAGCTCCATAAGAATAACATGGGGAATGAGTATGCAGGTGTGCTGCTACAGGTATATTAAAACTGGGTGGTTTTAATTCAATATTTAGTAGATCTGAACTAGAAGAAGCTATTTACCAAGTTTTATTGAGATATGTTGAGAAATAAGCAAGATATAGAATTTTAGTTATTTCCCATAAGGTTAACATTGGGACAACGTACTGTGTTTACCACTTTCAATATCTCGGTAACCAATGGACATAGAGCAGTGTTTCAAAATATTGAATTGTTTGTTTTTTTGAGCTGAATTCAATGGTGCCCACAAAAATTGGATAAATTTTATTTTTCTATGTAAAAAACTCTAAAAACCCATTTTTGGGGGGGTTTATCCCCCTTTACCCCCCCTTCCAGTGGTCCGATCGGGCTGGTTCACGAACTCGTCCAATTGATTACCACTTTACATGTCCGTACCAAATTTCATGAAGATCGGACCATTTTTGCGGCCGCTATCGTGCTAACAGACACATAGATATATATATATATATAGATATATATATATATATATATATATAAATTCGAACGAATAGTGTTTTTTGCTTCTGGGGGCCCCAAAACGAAAAGTTATAGTGGTCCCGAGCTTAGTTCTTACCATGAGACCTACGGTAATAGCTTCTTCCCTATAGGGGAAATTCGCTAAAACAAAATATAAAGTGAAAAACATTTACTTTTGGGAGGTGAAATAAAGTTTTGTTAATTACCACGTGCTAATCTGCTTAAACAACCTCAGACTGACACTGGCGCATTCTTGGTGGCTGCAAGGGCTCTTTCACACGAGGCCACTAGTGGCCGCCACCGGTGGCCGCCACCGGTGGCCGCCACCGGTTACCAGCCCAGGTAACTGCAGTTGACGGTACAGGCAACTAGCAGGCCACTCCACCAATAGCCACCTCCGATTTAGTCGAGAAAATGCTGATGAGTAATAAACAACTCATTCTTCTCGCATCACCAATCAAGAAAAGAAGGCGGAGATGCAGGTGGATATGTTCCATGTTCATCCAGTACTAACGAATAGGAAGGACAACGGCCTTTATTACACGTTGTATGACGAACTATGTGCCGCCAGAAATAGTTTATTTGGAACTATTTCCGAATGTTCCTGTTCATTTTTTCAACTTTTACTTTCTCCCCCCTATACATAGTATTTGGGGAAAGTATTGTTTTCGTCAAAATCTTCGAATTTGAGTTGTTAGTGGAAATATTTGTTTTAGTTCTCCCTGAATCCAAAACGTGGTTTTCGGAGTGGTGCCTGACTGTCCATGTGTGTGGAATCCACACTGTGGATGTGCGGATGTATGTAAACAAAGCTTGAGACGACACCAGTGGCCCAATTTTCATGAAATTAGGCATGTAGGTATAAAGCCATGATATCTCCAGGCGAATCCAAATTTCTCAAAAACGGCTCTAACGAATTTGATAAAGATTTTATGGTTTTTAGAGCTTAAGATGACAAATAAAATGACACCACTCGCATGGCTGTATCAATTCAGGTTTAGAAGATAATATGGGAAGTGTTAAAAAATTCATATTTTTCAAATTTCACAAAATATGGAACTACTAGAGAAAATATACTTGAAACCATTAGATTTGACTTCAAAAAGTAAATAATTCAGTATTTTGAATTATTAGTCTATGTCAACTGGTTGCGGGGATAATTGATATTTTTGTTTGGCGGTAAACGCAGTACGTTGTCTAATGTATTTGCGTTGTGATTGTACATTAATTTTATTTTATTGCAGATTTTCTTACTTTAAGGGAGAAAGTATTGTTTCAGTTTTCTGATACCATTTATTTTATTTTTTTTCTTCTGTTCACTCATTAAAATAATAAAATAAAAAATTAAAACTCGTTTAGAAAAATCATTTCTCAACTGTACCTGCCTCCGCACGTGAACTGCTTGAGTTTACCCCAAAAAAACAGGTAATGCGCGCGCTTTCGTAGTCGGGAGTGGCCGCCACCCGGTGGCGGCAACTCGTCGCGGGGCATTGAATGAAATGGGAGCTTTCAGACGTAGCCACCGGTGGCCGCCACTCCCGACTACGAAAGCGCGCGCATTACCTGTTTTTTTGGGGTAAACTCAAGCAGTTCACGTGCGGAGGCAGGTACAGTTGAGAAATGATTTTTCTAAACGAGTTTTAATTTTTTATTTTATTATTTTAATGAGTGAACAGAAGAAAAAAAATAAAATAAATGGTATCAGAAAACTGAAACAATACTTTCTCCCTTAAAGTAAGAAAATCTGCAATAAAATAAAATTAATGTACAATCACAACGCAAATACATTAGACAACGTACTGCGTTTACCGCCAAACAAAAATATCAATTATCCCCGCAACCAGTTGACATAGACTAATAATTCAAAATACTGAATTATTTACTTTTTGAAGTCAAATCTAATGGTTTCAAGTATATTTTCTTTAGTAGTTCCATATTTTGTGAAATTTGAAAAATATGAATTTTTTAACACTTCCCATATTATCTTCTAAACCTGAATTGATACAGCCATGCGAGGTGTGTCATTTTATTTGTCATCATAAGCTCTAAAAACCATAAAATTTCTATCAAATTCGTTAAAGCCGTTTTTGAGAAATTTGGATTCGCCTGGAGATATCATGGCTTTATACCTACATGCCTAATTTCATGAAAATTGGGCCACTGGTGTCGTCTCAAGCTTTGTTTACATACATCCGCACATCCACAGTGTGGATTCCACACACATGGACAGACAGGCACCACTCCGAAAACCACGTTTTGGATTCAGGGAGAACTAAAACGAATATTTCCACTAACAACTCAAATTCGAAAATTTTGACGAAAACAATACTTTCCCCAAATACTATGTATAGGGGGGAGAAAGTAAAAGTTGAAAAAATGAACAGGAACATTCGGAAATAGTTCAAAATAAACTATTTCTGGCGGCACATAGTTCGTCATACAACGTGTAATAAGGCCATTGTCCTTCCTATTCGTTAGTACTGGATGAACATGGAACATATCCACCTGCATCTCCGCCTTCTTTTCTTGATTGGTGATGCGAGAGGAATGAGTTGTTTATTACTCATCAGCATTTTCTCGACTAAATCGGAGGTGGCTATTGGTGGAGTGGCCTGCTAGTTGCCTGTACCGTCAACTGAAGTTACCCGGGCTCGTATATATCATCATCTATATATAATCACTAGTGGCCTCGTGTGAAAGAGCCCTAACATAGTTGATTTTTAGCCCACTAGATGGTACCACTAATAGAGAGCAAACTATGTTCCAAGGTACACTATGCTCAAGGTACAACAGCCTACCCTATTTCTTATGAGATTACCTTTAGTCCCGTGGGACTAAAAGTAAGTAAGTAAATCCCATGGAGTATAAACTAGTACTTTAGTATTCTATTCCAGGGACTAAAAGATAGTAGGTGGAGGAAAAAACGTTTTTAATGCTCAGATCCGTGTTCGTTGGTATCAAGCTCCAGATGATTTCCGGCTAAGTAAAGTCAACAACGTAGACATCCGAAACGGAAACGGAACCTCCGGTAAAGACATCGCAACAGATGCTGCGTCTCAAGGAGACGTTTGGACGCACACCCGCGGCGCGGCGAGTGCTGGGACAGTGTTTTGGCGGAGGGAGTAGGATGTAGGATGTGTTCGTTCGTTTACCGTTGATTCCAACACTGGTCGGAAACCGAGGATTTAGCAAAAACCTCGAAGTTTTATCTAAATAACCTCGTCGTTTTAACCACGAAGTATTAAAATTTATACTTAAAAAACTCTAGTGTACTCTGTTACCTATATCGTAAGGAGTCAAATAACCGTTATTATTGGTTATTTCACTCCTTACACACTGCCTGTCGGAACAGTGCCTTTCGAAGTTCTGCCTGTCGGATTAGTGCCATTCGGAGCAATGGATTTCGAAACAGTGCATTTCAAAGTTATGACTTTCGGAGCAGTGCCATTCGGAGTTCTGACCGTCGGAGTTGTGACATCGACATTATAAGACTCTTAAGACAGATATTTGCTTCGAAAATTTTTATAATAATCACAATTTACAGGAAAAGTTTAAGATATAACTTCGAAAGACACTACTCTGATAGTCATAGCACCGAAATGCATTGTTCCGAAAAAAGTGTCGCAGCAGTGCCATTCCGAGTTATGACTTTCGTAGCAATGCCGGCGCCCGCGACAGTCATAACTCCGAAATGCAATGTTCCGAAAGTCATTACGCCGAATGACAACCGCTTCGACAAGCATAACTCCGAAATGCACTGTTCCGAAAGTGTCGGAGATATGCCTGTCGGAGCAGTGCCGTTCGGAGTAGGCCTAATTACTTTCGGAACACTGCATTTCGGAATTATGCCTTTACAAAAACGTCTTTTTTGTCTGAGTTGTGCCTTTCGGAGTTATGACTTTCGGAGCAGTGCACGGATCTCAATAATAATATCTGTCCTACATTTATATTATAGTCTCTGTCCTTGAACAACAGCGAGTTGGTAAATGTTATTGTAAAATCGTGGTTTTTATCATAAAAAATCTATGTTTAACATCGATTGATTTAGAAAACAAAGTTTTTCTGACAACGATGACAAAAAACAACGAACATCGGCCACCAAACATAGATTTCCTCTAAAATCCTAAAATTAATAAACAAGTACTCATTTGAAACTTGGAAAATTAGCTCTATTTACATTTTTCATAAGTCAAAACAAAAACATTACATCATCTGATAATATTATAAAATAAACAAATAGAAAGATGGTTTCAAACAGAAGCAAGGAAATATGTGAATATATAACAATTATCCGCCGCTTAAAAAAAGCACTTTGTTATGGCTTGCAAATACAATCCTTTAAAAAGTACTGTGTTATGGTTTGCAAATATAATCCTTTAAGTAGCCTGGACGACGCCTTTCTCTCCTCCCTCGCTGTACCTGACAAGAACCATTTCCATCAGGTAATTTTGCTTGAACTGCAGACTGTTGATAATTTGGTCGTAATGGTTCTCCCTCAGGTTGGTGTCTAATCATCGTTGGTGGATCTCGCTCAGGTTGATCTCCCTCAGGTTGGTGTGTCATCGGTCATTCTTCCCCTGGTTGGTGTGGAATCATCAATCTTGGAGGGTCTGCAGGTTCACGAATCTAGGGAGCTAGATCTTGAGAAGGTGCTCCATGTAACTTCCAAGGAAAATTGAATAATATTGGTCCATTTTTTCTGTTATTGTTCTGGATGTTGCTCCTTACATTTCGTTGTGGCACTTCAGTAGAAACTAGCTGATCAATGTGGCGTTTAAGAACACGTCCACTATCTAGTTTCACTAAATAATGTCGAGAACCCAGGCGCTTAATAACTTCCCCAAAATCCCAGATGTCCAAATTATCTTTGTGTAGACGGACTTGCTTCTGTTTGAAACCATCTTTCTATTTGTTTATTTTATAATATTATCAGATGATGTAATGTTTTTCATTGCTGCATAATTTTCAAATCGTTCAAGATAAGAGACAAACTGTTCTATATTAGAATCATAATGTTCAAAGGGATTGACATTACCACTGCCAGTAGAGGTACTGGTCGCTATTTGAGACAGAGACTGAGAGAGTGTTTGTAAGAATATTTGAAATTGTGTTTCATCCATCCTTAAGTGTATTTTAATTTATATCTTGCTGAGAAATTAGTGACAAAAGCTCTATTCCACTAAATGATGCAACTGCACAAAATATGGTATAAGATTTTTTCACGTCGCCATTCTAAAATCCTAAAATTAATAAACAAGTACTCATTTGAAACTTGGAAAATTAGCTCTATTTACATTTTTCATAAGTCAAAACAAAAACATTACATCATCTGATAATATTATAAAATAAACAAATAGAAAGATGGTTTCAAACAGAAGCAAGGAAATATGTGAATATATAACATTTCCAATGTAGTGATACAGCATAGTTTTCAGCCGAGACGAGTGAATTTTCATCCGCCCGCGCCGCGCGCCGGTGGCAATGTTTGTTTTGTTGCTGCATTGTGGCAATCGTGGTCGCTGACATCATCTCACCATCTCACCTGCTTCGGCAGTCGACTCAGTGGCGTGGGCGAACTACGGCAACAAACTTACTTCACCGATAAAAATATCTTTTACTCCCGGCCGACGACGGTAAACTCACTAGCCCGGGATAACATAATATGGGGAGTGGACATTGCAGCTTATACAGTATAAATTGTCCAGTACATTAGAGTTTACGGTTGAGAAAAGGTTTCTTAAGAAATATCTATGCCTCTGATGATTTAGTTTTTCAGTGTCTATTTTACTGTGATTGAGTTTAGCAAAAATAAACAACGAATTATAATCTAACAATCATAATGTAAATCTATACAATCACTTAGGATACTTTGTATATATTTATTGTAATGTAAAAAAACCGATGATAACATGATTCATTGTTGCGACGTTAAAGAGCACCTACTTTTATGGACTTGAACATGATTTCATTTTTCTACTGAACCGTGCGCTCGCAAACACAAAGACAGATAAACAATTGATAACAGGTATTTAGTTAACTCTGCTCATATAGGTTTGTTAGTTAGCCGTCGTTCGGCAGAATTATTTGTTGGAAATTCTCTCCCTTGATTAGAAAGGAGTTAGTACATTGTTTTGAAATCATCTATATGTATCGCTAGGAATTCCTCTTTGATATTACTTATTTAAAAAATAAAAGTAACTTGGGGGAAGTTTACACTTCTTGAAATTATTCTTTTTTATGCTTAGCTTATTTATACTGTTTTACGAAAAACACTTGAAAACCATAAAATTTACCAATTCACAGTAGACCTCAAATTTAATGAACCAAAGAACCTACCAATTGGTGTTTATGTCCAAAAAGCTTTCCAAACTATTTATTTTTATAGTTAGTTTTGCTATGTCAAAGGGGGTTCGGGATATGCATTGCATCAAACCCAAAGTCTTAAAAGAAAAGGCTCCAAATTTATATAGGCCTATTGCGCTTTTGGAACCATGATTTTTACAGTTCGAGTGCAAATTTATAGATTCTAGCATTCTGTTGTAAAATAACACACATCAGTATCAAAAAAGATCTTGTTATACTTTTTTTTATTTTTAACAAACATTCAGTACTTCTTGCCAAAATACATTTCATTACGTACAAACGAAATGAAAAAAACACTGATCTCTGCTTGGTGGATCAGTTATTGGTTTTGACATTTTAGGCAGTCAAAACGTTCGTGTAGTAAAAATTTAAATTTAGCGTCCCTCATGGAGTATCATTTTTTCTTCTTTTACAAGATATCACGTAAAAGAAAAAATAACAATCCTGTAACCATGCGGAGACGCATTTCCCCGCAAACAAAACCATCCTAGCAAATCCATTCCGTGAGTAGGCCACTGGCAAACGCCAAATAAATTGACGTCACCTTACTCCTTCGCGCCGCTCCGCAGTCACAACCAACACGATACAACGTAAAATGTGCAGGCGTTCAAACGATCCGAGCACGACAAAGACTAGTCGGAACTGGCATGTTGCGTGTAAGTGTGATACAGTATGCAATTCAGTTTATACGGCAAAACTACGTCAGTGAAGTTGACGGCTGCGCGCTGCTGCGGTGAAACATATGTTTTGTCGTCCGCCCACAATCGGTAAATCATATCGACATTATCTAAAGCGTAGATGTTTTGTTCCAAAATATAGTGTATATCGATAGTTAGGGTTCCGATACTTACAGAAAAAGCGACTTACCGTCCCTAGGAGGTAAAGATAATTTAGATATGTTTGAAGTATTGATATTTCGATTTCGATTAATCATAAAAAATGCAAGAAAATGTGTTTAGGGAATTGCAGAGATCGTATTTTGAACAGGAGAAATAAGATAAATAATCCAAAATAATATTCCAAGTACGGAATGTCCAGGAGAAATGTGTAGGCTGATGAATCTTCATTGTAGCATATCTTTTTAACGAATCCAAATTTTGAAAAACGGATTTATTTCAGCATAGTCTTTAGGGTAAAAAATACTAGTCTAAAATGATGTGTCACAACAGCATCTTTACATTTGAAAGAAATAATGTATATCCAATATGGCGGATCCAAGAGGGCGGCCAATAGTGAGTAACCTTTCAAAATTAAGAACCAATCACCCAATAATAATTGGTGGCGGTCCAAAGTCAATATCTCGAGAAAAAATATTTATAAACATGCAGTTGAGTGACTTTTTTTAAAAAATATTCGTATGGTGGGAAAAGCCGCAATTTTAAAACATGATTTTAGTGGGATTCCCTTGGCCCGATTTTGGTAAACGTTGGATATATTAAAATACACAGTTTTCTTTGTATAATTCCATCAAAAACCGTCTTCTTGTAATTTTTTAAGGTTCCATATGTTATTTTTCGTAGAATGACTGGCGTATAGGAACTATTGATATATTGATTCCGATTGATCGTAAAAAAAGCATATCGATATTTTGTCGTTGTATCGTATGTGTCGGTGATACAGGTTCCGATACATCGAAACAACGACATATATCGATTTTGTAAGACTTGCCATCCCTACTCGCGATTGTTCGCTTGTCGTTTGTCGCTTGTCTCTTATCACTGTATCACTTTATTTGTACCGTACTTACTTGTGTTTCTCCGTTCCCTACTTCACTGTAGGTCTTCGGCGCACCTGTTCGTTTTATAGTGTCAGTTTCACATTATATGAAGTTGTAGCCGTAGTCGAACTGTGAATGAGTTGTGCGATGCAGCGATTGAAACATATTGCACCTGCAGTTATGTGACTTTGGTGGAAATATGTCAAGTACTGCCGTGTTTATGGAGGAAATACGACTGTAGATTGGACTGCTGTGAAAGTAATTACAACGTACAACTTGCCTTATTTTGTTAAGTTTATTATTTTATGCTGGTGGTTGTTTTTTGTTGGTTTTGTGAAAATGATAAAAAAAAACTTACCCATATCATATTTTATTTTGAAAAAGGGTCTTTATCTAGTCTGTAGGTTAAGTGCATATTAACTACTGTATATTCAATAATCATTGTATTTTCGTGGGTTTAATTCCCACACACATAAGATAATGAATAATGTCCCTTTACATTACAATGTGTAAGGTCATTTCAGCCTATGGTTCTTATTTTTGTTTTCAAATTTTCCAAAGACTAAAATAATAAAAGTCATTGCTACGGTCTAAAATTAGGTTGTACAATCAAAAAAACGTACTCCGTATTTGTGCTCATGCACACTTTAAAGGTTAATTTTTAACGTAAATAATGTTTACGTAAATAAATTTAAGTTACTTAAAATATAAACAAAATATAGCGATTTGATATTTGATTAAAACATATTTATTACTCTATTGTTTTATTACATTAAAATGGCTACAGAATAATGCAATACAATAAGGTTAATGTTTTGGTTTGAATCTACCAACGTCTCTTTTGGTCCTAAATCACGATAATACTGTCGAGATTTAGGATGACAAAGAACTGGTTTTGTTGTGAGATCATCTACGACCTATTGTTAAGTGGAAGATTTCCTCCGTCAATGTTGTCTGAAAGCTGGATAAAAATATAGCGTTTTTATTTTAAATCCTATTCTACTAGTATTGTAAAAACTAAGTACAAATCTGTCCGTATAGTACAGTCAGATGTTTCATTATATGTATTCAGTTCTTTATGATTTAATTTCAATCCGGTTATTTGCTACTATAGATACGGTATCTCTTTTTACACGGTTTGAAACGTATTGGTGATATTTATAGTCACACAGTCATTGGTATATGTTTTTAATTTCTACGGTATTTTTTTTCTCTATGACACCACAGACTAAGGAATCTATTAGGATTCCTTAGTCTGTGATGAGACTGACTTAACAACTTTTGATTCCATTGGGATTTCAAAAAGAATGTGATCATCCACAATATTAGTAACACCCTCACATAGCCAAATATTAGGTGTATTGGTAAAGTAGTTAAGAGTGACGTGATAGAGAAATAATTAAAAATACACAAACTTTCAGACTTTAGAAGGTCGTTTAGATAGCAAAGTCGTAAAAACTGTAATTGCTCGAATAATAAGCATTACATAACCGTTAAAAAAGGTGTTTTATACAGTTGATTTCTGACTTTTTATACAGATAAATTCATAATCGTTTCGAAAGAGTTTGTGTCTGCTGTTAGTTAGAAGGCTTTGAATCATTCTGAGATGCCGTTGATTTACCGCCTTCTTGTTTGCGGTCGAGAATAGAAGCACTCTAATATAGCAGAGAAGTCGAGATATGATCGCGCATCCCCATTAATGTATTTTTGTTGGTTAATGTCGCTTATCTCCTGAGCTTCGGAGTCTGTTTGTTGGCTTGAATCCATATCTTTCCCTTCTCTGAATGGAAAAGGTCTCTCCATTTTATTTGAATTGACTTTAAATGAAATGAATTTTTAAGTTGATTGACTGGGAATTTTGGAATCGTAAGTTAATTTTGGGAATTACTGCATCATACATTTTAATGTAAATTTTGTAGTATACCGTTTCGTTGTTATCTGCAATGCCTTAATAGCTGAAAATTTGATTGTTTTTTCAAATGGTTAATTAATAAATTTATTAAAATCGAGTAATTTATAATTCTAATAGCACAGTTGCGTTGCTCTATATAGTTGAATCGTGTGGTTCAACCTTTCAGCCGTGCGATGAAATTTAGTTTTAGTTTAATTTTAGTTTAATTCTAGTATTAATTGATTCAGCGTTAAAAGCTTTGCTAAAATTTACGCCTTATCTCATTGGATTTCAGTTAATTTATAGTTTTCTTCTAAAAAACGAAACATTTTCATTTTTATTGAGAGCCTTCAGAATAAACATTTGTTTATTCATATCAACCAGTAATTCATTCGTTACTCCCTCGTCATTTACCATTTTGCTCTTGAAACCAGGAAACCAGAAAAGTTTAGGCCTACTTTTTACCAACTTTTTATTTGTTCAACCTTCTTCGCGCCCATAAAAGCCCAACACGCAACAACCTAAATCTGAGGCGTTGTAACACGTTGAACGTTGAACGTTGAAGTTGATGTGCGATGTTCTCGTCGGAGAGCTGACAGCAAGTATCAAAACTCAGATTTAACTCTGAACAGCGCCAGCGGTTTCCGTGCGTGTTACACCACTTGATTTTAGGGGCGAACTCAGGGGGATGAAGGGAATATATAGCCCCCGAAAGTTTGGAGAACAGAAATTTTGGTCGACAAGGCAACCATTTTCGGATACCGCGACGTGACTTCGACTTTTGTCTACCGCGACGCGAAGACGATTTTTGTCTACCGCGACGCGAAGACGATTTTCGACCACCGCGACGCGAAGACGATTTTTGTCTACTGCGACGCGAAGACGATTTTCGACCACCGAGACGCGAAGACGATTTTTGTCTACTGCGACGCGAAGACGATTTTTGTCTACTGCGACGCGAAGACGATTTTCGACCACCGCGACGCGAAGACGATTTTTGTCTACTGCGACGCTAAGACGATTTTAGTCTACCGCGACGCGAAGACGATTTTCGACCACCGAGACGCGAAGACGATTTTTGTCTACCGCGACGCGAAGACGATTTTTGTCTACTGCGACGCGAAGACGATTTTCGACCACCGCGACGCGAAGACGATTTTTGTCTACTGCGACGCTAAGACGATTTTAGTCTACCGCGACGCTAAGACGATTTTCGACCACCGCGACGCGAAGACGACTTTCGACTACCGCGAAGCGAAGATTTGTCTACCGCGACGCGAAGAAGCTTAGATTCAAAATAGTTTTTAACTTGATTAAATGTTGTTATTTGCTTTTGTGTAATTAATCATTACTTTTGGAATTTTACTGTGCACACATACGGTTACATCCTAAATAATTTTAGATTTAGTGTAAGGTATATTTTCATTGTACTTTCACATTCTCTCAAATGTTGTTTTGTAGAAATGGCGTATCCGTACAATAAAAAATAACTTAGAATATTATATCTTTGTTGTGCTTAGTGAAAATATTTAAAATTACTCTAATACATTTTATTAAGACTGAAGAACTCTTTATAAAGAAAAAGAGCAACACATAAGTTTCTCTTTTTTCAATCGGGGTTCGAATTGAGGTTCCCCCGTGCCCCCAACGTCGGTTTCATTGTTCCTTTTCAACAGGTGAGGTCAGAGTTCCCAATCACCAATGCTAATGATCCTATATTGAGACATTTCAAAGAGCCTGTTAGAAAACAAATATCCCACTGGGTAGGGTAATAGGCCGACAGTTTGGGTGGGATCGTTTTAATTGTTTCTATTGTTATCGTTTCCGCGTCTTTTTGCGATTTGCTAAAGTAGTTTTAACGCTTTCCTCCCAATTATGCCGGGTTTCATTGTTTCTTTAGCTTTTATGTTGGGTGCTATCGAACTTTTTAAGCACTAATTGGTTTGTTGTGAGATTTTATGGGGTTTCTAAAATGTTATCATGAATTGTCCTGTTTTCCTGACGGTGGTTAAAAGGTCGTCGAACTCAGATTGATAGTTTGTCTTCTGAAAATGAATTCCCGACGGTGATAATTTACATTGTTAGCACATGTTTTAAAAAGCTAAAAATTAAGCCAAAAATAGACGAAAAATTCCAATGACGGAACAGTTTTAATTTCAATGAGGAACTTGTTTGATCTACAGAGCCTATATTTTTGAAACTTTATTGGTATATTTCTATCTAGAATGTAATAAAAATTTAGTAAACTTTTAATACTTTTTATTTGCATTATTAGGTAAAGCTTCGTAAACTATGTTAATTTTGAGGTCTGAAGATGCATAAAATGTTCCTAAGAATTTACAACTTAACCTTTTAAAACTTGTCATTGTGGATTTGCGTCAAGAAATTGAACTTGGTACTTATTTAATACCAGGGAAGGTGCATTACGCAAAAGAATTATTCGGGCAAGCTGCTGCCGCACGTATAATTCTCGTCCAAAGACCGTTTAGTTATCTGTTTTCTGCATTTCTCTCCGTCAACATAAAATATGACTCACTACGTTCCTGCAGAATCTCCATAAAGAACCTTCAGCCTTGTTTTCTGTTTTGCTTTCTCTAACTACGTATTCCCATCTCTTCTCTAGGGTATCTCCCGGTCGCTGTGGGAGTGCGAGCTGTATTTGAGAGCCCTCCGAGTGAATTTTCCTCTTTTTATCTGCACCCCCAACATCCCTTAAGGACCTCCGCCAATGGAGCCTTTGATATCAGTCCAGATGTCACAGTCTGCAACTACCATCTCTCCAACCACGGCCTCCTCTGTTACAGGGCCTGTCCGGGTCCCTAAACGATAAATTGTTTACTGCCCCAACCTCCTCCAAACTCCTAACATTCAAACTCTAACTTCCTTCCTTCAAGCACTCCCGCTATTGTCTCCAGATTTCTGTGTTTACAATCACCATATTTTCGTTCTGTCACTTGTGTCCTTCAGTTTCTGTTCCTTGCAGCCAATCTCCTCCAAACCTCCAACCTCTATCTTTCCTTCAAGCCGACTCTCGCTGGTCGCAGCAGATTTCTTTGTCTCCAGTCACCTCAATCTCCCTTACCTTCGCCCACGTCCTCCATTCCTGAACCTCTAACCTCTTCCTAACCTCCATTCCTAATTTTCTTTAATGACTCTCACCGATATTATCAGACTTAAGGATTACAGTCCCTGTGTTTCTCCAGCCTTCATCGGACAGACGCTATAGACGGATAGATGGGGCTGCAGCTACCATCTCATACCATTATTATAAAAGTCATATAGTCTGTCTCCAACCACGACCTCTGTCGCTGGGCCTGTCCGAGTCCCTAGAAGAAAAATTGTTTTCTGTCCTCTAAACCATCATACTCGAACGTTCAACCTCCTCCAAACTCCAGACATTCTCTAACTTCCTTCCTCCAAGGACACTCGCCGGTGTCGCCAGATATCTTATCTCCCTTACCTTTCACGTCCTCCGTTCCTGAACCTCCAACCTCCTCCTAACCTCAATTCTTAACTTTCTTAAGTGACTCTCGCCGGTGTCGCCAGATTTCTTTGTATACAATCACCCTAATCTCCCTTACCTTTGCCCACGTCCTCCGTTCCTAAATCTTAAACCTCCTCCAAACCTCAAAATTATCTTCCTTCAAGCCGACTCTCGCTGGTGGCGCCAGATATCTTTGTCTGCTATCTCCTCACCTCCATTTCCTTTATGTCCCTCATCTCCTTCGCCTACGTCCTCCATTTTTTTAATATTGCCTCCAAACCTCCGACCTCTAATTTCCTTCAAGGACTCGCCGGTGTCCCCAGACTTTTTTGTCCCTTAACTTCGCCCACGCCGTCCACTCCTAAACCTCCAACCTCCTCTTAACATCCGGCCTCTAACTTCCTTCCTCCAAGTACTCTCGCCGCTGTCACCAGATTTCTTTGTCTAAAGTCACCCTATATCGCTTATCTTCACCGACGTCCTCCATTCCTAAACTCCAACCTCCTCCTAACCTCCAAACTTCCTTCAAGAACTCTCGCCCGTGTTGCCAGATTTCTTTTCCTGCAATCACCCCATCTCCCTTACCTTCACCCACGTCCTCCACTTCTAAACCTCCAACCTCCTGCTAACCTTCAACCTCTATCTTTAGGGACTCTCGCTGGTGCCAACAGATTTATCGTCTACAATCTACAATCCCCAAATTTCTTCAGCCTTACCCAGACAGACGCAATTGACGGATAGACGGATAGAGGCGGCTGCAACCACCTTCTTATACCTCATTATCTACATTTTATAGTCTGCCTCCAACCACGACCTCTGCCGCAGGGGCTGTCCGAGTCGCTGGGGGAGCGCGGCTCCCAGCTGGAAGGCCTGCGCGCCGCCGCCGAGCCGCTGCAGACGTCCTGCTCCCCGGAAGTAGCCCGGGAGATAGAGGCGGCGGTGACGGAGGCGGTGACGGCCTGGGAGGACACGGTCAGCTCGCTGCAGGGGCTGTGCGAGCGGTACCAGCAGGCGGTGCAGTTGTGGCGCCAGTACCGGGAGGCCAGTGGGGAGATCGCCGCCTGGGCCAAGGAGGCGGTGCAGGAGGCGGTGGACGCCGACCCCGCCAGGACTGTGGAGCAGGTTAAGGTAGGTGCACATTTGCAGTTTTATCTATACATATAAAAGCCAAAACGGTTGACTGACTGGGTTACTAACTCACTCACTCAATGATCACGGTTTCTCAAAGTTTGTAAAGCTTTGGGTCGTGAAACTTGGCACAAATAATCTTTACAGGCTCTAGAAGCGTACTTAGAAAGGATTTTAAAATATTTTTTCTCAAAAGGCTAAATTAGGGTAGATTATAAATTCAAGATGGTGACTATTTTTAGTTTTCCAAGCTTATTTTGTAAAAAGTTTCAGGGCTTTGGGCCATGGAACTTGGCTCAAATATTTTCCATAGGCTCTAGATGCATACTAATGAAGGTTTTTTTTAAATTTTTTCTCCGAAAAAGCTACAATAAGGGAAAAGTGACAAATTAAAAATAGCAGCCTTTTCAGTTTTTAGAGCTGAACATTGTTATCCTTTCAGCGTTATATATAATGATAAAAAATTGAGTTTTTGTTTGAGAAAATTACCGCACTCCCTAGGTAGGTGCAGATTTGCAGTAATTCTAATATTCCAGTAAAATAAGACATTGTTGTGTACAAAAGGTCGGGTGGTGGTGATATTTGATGTTTTGTTAATATTTTGTGTATCTACTCCAGTTGCATTTTCTAACGTTTTGTTAGGGAACGGTCCACACCCGGGTTTTGTTACTATTAACGGCGACCTTTTGTTAGATAGCATCATTAATTTATAGCCCAGTGACAAATGGCTACTGGACCTAGTTTCGATCTTGGTTAGGAATCGAACCGGCGACCCCCAGTTTACCTTGTTAGTGTTGAGCTGATAACAAAAATCTAAGTTTTCGATCTTGAGCTTCCCCAACAAGCTACAGTGCGCACCACTTTCTGGTGTTTTTTTTTTCAAAACATAGCAAAAACTATGTCTTCTACAAAAAAATTACCAAATTACAAATTAAAAGAGTATTAAATACCCTGCAATCAAAGTGATTTGCAGCTCTGTAGCTTTCTTGGATCCAGAGATATGGACAGATTCAAGAAGGTCTTGGATACTTCTAAGATAAACAGAATTCTTCCAATTGATTAACATAAATTCGTTTGATTAACATGGGAAATTTCTGAAATTTTGGAGGCTACAAGGGCAGAGTCCTAAATAGTTCGGACAAAATAGATAGCTTAGTAATATTTTCCGTGCAAACCTACACATTATGATTGTGAAAAAAGTACCAGAAAGTGGCGCGCCCTATGGCGTCCCGGGGAAACTCGAGGTCGAAAACTTGGATTTTATGTTAAAAGCCAAACACTATCAGCATATCCAAACATCGCCACTACCTTTTGTACAGCAACACAATATTTTCGTACGTATTTTCTGGACTTTATCTGACGTTTAGAGGTATTTTCCCAATCACATCAACAAATTTTAGTCGCTCGTTATGATGATTGGTGTCAGTTTTGAAATGGCTGTTCCATTAGGTATCCATTTAGGAATTTAGTGTTTGTACGGGCATCATTTGAAGAAGAATCCGAAAGTATAGTATTTTTTTCTATACCAAAACTTAATTTTCTATCATTGCAGTAGAGTTTTTTTAAAGTCGCTTATTTGTGTGTGTTTTAAAATTTCAAAATATATTCTTGACTTGTTTTGGAGGCTAATGACCTCTGAAGCCTTGATAAGGTCAAAGTCAAACGTTAATTAATTAGTTTAAGGAGTTTGAAAATAGATTTTGTCACTCATACTTAAGTGATTTTTCCTGATTTAGCAATAAAAATATTTGTATGTTGTATGAATGTATTGAAATGAAACTCAATGAAACTTTGTATGTTGTATCTATTGTAAAAACTATAACAGTTTTTACAGAGAAATAAGTTAAATGTACAATTTGATTTGATAATTTTATGATTCATTTATTTAAATAACAAAATCGTGATAATCATAAGCTTAAAAGTAAGCTAGTAGTATTCTTTAAGAAGACAATTAAAGTATTTTCTGTTTTTTTTTTTCGTTTTTTAAGTATATTTAAAGTATTTTCTGTATTTTTTTCCAAAGAAGCAATTTGGAAAAAATACAGCATTACGAAAATTGACTAGTCTTCACCGAGCAAAACTTGACCTTCAATGTGTGATATATTGATCCAAATGCTAACTCCACGCCCTTACCCAATTCCCCTTCCTCTGTTACACAGGCATTTAGACAAGTGTTCACCGGCGCAACTTAGTAGCACTTGTGTGGTACGGATAATAAATCAACACAAGTGATAGAGCTCGGTCGCATGTGTAGACAGTCGAATTCATCATTCGGTGCAACTGACAACCGGAATGTCGGTTGTATTTCGATTCGATATAAGTAGTTAAGTAGACGAAATAACAAATTGTGTTTAATTTATTTGCGTGTTTGTTATTAGTCATGAATTACTTTTTAAGTGCAGTTGACAGTAGGTATCCAGCCTTGATCTTTGGTTGTCTAGGGGGCAACTTAGATTTTTCTTATGGAACACTCTGTATTTTATGGTGTTTTTTTTCACTCCTAAAAATAATTTCAAGACACTTGGGTTATGCCGTAATTTTTCCTAAAACCAACGGTCAATGAGATATGGACGGTCTGCAGTTTATTTTCCTACCAAAAAAAGTACTGGAATATCGAAATTATACGATGTTAGAGGTTGTCACCGGTATTTTATTTAAAAGGAGGAAAATATAAGTTTATACGTAGCCAAACCCGTACTGTTGGTTTTAGGAATAATACAGCATTCCAAAAGTGGTTTTAAATATGCTGTAGATACCAAAAACGCTCTAAAATACATAAGAGAAATCAGAGTTGTCCGCCATATTAGAAATTTGGCAAGAAATTGTGTAGATTGAAATTCATGATCAAAAACAACATTAAAAATAAAGGACGTGCCTTGTAAGAAGCTTACTATTAGACATAAAATGAAAAGGTCTAGCTACTGGAACACTTTAGACTGAACACCCTACATTTTGATGGTTCAAATTCTTGTTTTCGTCTCTGAGGTCATCTCCTAGAAAAGGTCCCTTACCTCAGGGCTGTTTGTCCAAAAGTGAGTCATAGAGCGATAAAATTTGGCCGCGAAGGCGAGACGGGCTAAGGTCTCTCAGAATAAATACTGAATAATGCTAATTCCGGTCAAGCAAACAGAGCCTTTGTGGATTCAGCTCCGGACGTTTTCAAGCAGAAAGATTTCTCCAATATTGTTGGATGCTTTACATGGAGTACTGGCTTTCGATCTAGTCTATTATTAATTAGTTGCATTTATCACAGGAAAATGTTTGTGGCAACACATAACAAATATGTTATGTACGAAGAACTTTATTATTTGGCAGAGAAAGCATAGTCTGGGACACGAAGTTGGCAAGGAATTCAGTGGGTTTAAAAGTAGTTCTTAACTTTACATTCATTTGCCTTGGCCGAATTTCTTATTTTAAATCATATTGGAAAGGTATCTTTCTTGATTGAATTCAATCTTTTTTTACAATCTCTAATAAAGTTTTTATTGTTCTTAACTAATTTTCTCTGTCCATTCTACCCTTAACAATTCTTTACGTTATTCTTGACTATTTTTCTCCATCATAGACATAAATTTCGTGTAGCCTCATTAACTATGGACTAAAAGGCCTTTGTTGTGCGTTAAAAACAGCATGGGAGCGTAGCATCATAATCTATAGAATTCGATAAATAACATAAATATCAAATAAATAGGATTTTCAATAATCTCGTTTCCCTTATACAGTACTTAAGATAACGAAAACTAAAGTAATATTATTACTCAGCTTATCAGTAGGCACAGCATTAATCATTTATTTTATTTTCTTCTATGAAAACAATCTTCATACAAACATAATAATTTCGTCCTTAGTAATTCCTTGTATTGAAATATATCGAACTACGGAAACTACACGCTACCCTCGTTATCTTTAGGCCAATCATTAAGAGATAATTATTTTCCCTTCCGTGAAAACCATCAAGCTTCACACGAACTCCTTTACCCTTCCCTCACCCCCTTCCCCTCGTCAAGTCGCCAGTGACTCAGGGGATGTTTTAGTCCGGGGTAGGTCATTGTCAAGGTCAAGGTCCGTAGCACGCGTGCGAAGGGGAGGGGGAGGGGGGAGGGGGGTTCAATGTTGTGTTAAAGTTACGTTACGTCAGACAAAAATCTGTAGTCAGTTGTTCGGCGACGCTCGGCCGGCGAGGGTCTTGGCGTTGTGTGGAGTGTTTGTGCTTCGTATCTCTCGTTTTTTTTACACGCGTTTAGTTTTTGTGGGTTTTTTCTTGTAGGAAGTTTTTTTTGTGTTTTGTGTTGTTGGGAAGGTGGTGTTTGGAGAGGTGTTAAATTTTGGATTAAACATTGATCAGGTACATAGTTTATAAAAAAATTAATACTTATCCAGTTTTTATGTATGTAGTCTAAGAAACACCCGGGCAATCTTTATTTTTTCAACCTGTGGTTGGTTATGAATAAATAAATTATTCTTAAGTAGGTAGGAAATTTTTTCAGCACATGTGAGGCTTTATAAACCAAATTTGAAACATATTTTATGAAAAATATGTTGAATTAAACTTTGTTTATCAATCCTTGTATTTTTAACATTTTCTGTAATTTTACTCCACTTACCTACTAAAATTTCTGAAACAGTTATCCTATGTATTCTTTGGCAATAAAAATCATTTTAAATAGTAAAAATTTCATTGCATTACTCGTTGGATTTTAATGTTTTCATTGAACTACATCGAAAGCCTTATATTGCGTGGTTTTTCATCAGTTTTATTAACCGTTTACAATGTTTACCATTGAGAGCGTCATTTACGTTATTTTATAGTATCCAAGATTGGTGATTTAAAACTCGAATAACACATTTTTATCACGGTATTCAATAACATTATCACAGAGAAAGGAATGGGTAGTTGCTTTCCTCTCTATGTGATAGATAACCTTGTGGATTAACTTATTTCAACATAATTATTTACTTTATTTAATGTTAATGTTAGAGGGTTCTTTGATAAGATAACAGATGGTAAACAGTATTATATTTGTTATCGTGAATAACACAATAACAACTATAACAATAGTCAAATAAATTAAATTCAACTCTTTTGAAGATTGAAATCCCCTCTGCCAAAATCGTTGTTTTTAACAATCAACCCCCAATAAAAATTGAAATGTGTGATCAACTGTTAACATAAGAAATATATATTTGCCTACACACATTCGTTCCTTGAGAGACAAATTCAAAAAGTGAACAATTTTTATTTAATTACTAGCCACATTTGACAGGTGATTTTATTACCCTTAAAATAATTTTCGAGAAGGGAGTGAAACCATTTTGCACATATCTTATGTAATTTATTTAATTCAATGAAAAATCACAAATACTCTTCGACTTCAAAATTTGATACCACTATGAACAGAATACTGTACAATACAGCAGTACGACATATACTATAGTGTGTTGTTATAAAAAATTCCATTGTGTTCCTTCAATGCTTGCGAGTAAGTGGAGCAAAAAAGTGAACTGAATTTGTGTTTCTTGCACCCAATGAGCTGTTGGATATATCTCTTATGTTCTCGCTGGAGAGATAGGAGTTATCATGTTATCAACAGCGGGAGGATGTAGTCTCCTACATAACACGAGGAGGAATATGATAAGATAAAGATGTTCAAATGTTGAAAGGGATTGTTCACACTGCTGTTGAAAAGTTAATTTTTAAAATGTAATCGCCAAAATATGTCAAAATTATTATATGTTCGTGTTGGCGGTAATTTTATGCGTAAATCTAGCTGAGGAGGCAACAAAAATTAACTTTTATTGAATGAATGAATGAATGAATGAATGAATGAAACGTTTATTCCAAGAAAATAAACAGCTGTACAAATATAGTCCACAAAAATAAAAACATAAATCTATACCAAATGCAAAAAATAAATCTGCTTTAATGAATCTGCTTTAACTTGGAATTTAGACAGATTGGCCAGTACTTTACTAAATTTTGTACATACAGTACATAAATAACGTTACAAAACATGAACGTGCAATATCGGTAGAACTTTTTAAAGAACCTTGAGGCATATCGGCGTGTCATCTTGAAAATAAATACGCTAAGTTATTAGGGCCTAAAGTGTTTATTATAATTTCGAAAAGACTCAAGGATGAGTGTGTAAAACAAGTAGGCCTAACTTAATTTTCAACTTATAACGCATCTAAAAAGTCGTTTTCCCCTTTTAGTTGTAATTTATTTATGTCGCCAAGTCTCTACCGCAGCGACAGTGACGTAAATATTGCAAGACCGAAGATCGATCGGCTGCGTCTTAATCAGACTGTAGCGACTGTAGCCAACAGCTGTCGTCGTCAGACTTGCACTGAAATGTTTCCTCTTAGAAGAACATTGGGATCTTATCGTTTTAATATGATATTCAAACAATAATAAAATTTTGCTTCAGTCGTTACAGCGCCTTAATTCACGCAGGCAGATTTTTCACCTCGGTATACTTCGTAGTATGATCTAATAATAGTTAAATTGTCAATTTGCTGTGGTTTTTTTTAATTTGCTTTATTCAAATTAAAATAATTATCGTAGTCTTGTGTGCTTATTACATTTATTGGGATTTCACTTTTTATTTAAAATAACTCAAACATCTCGTTTGAATTTCATTGTAGATTGTGTAGATCGTAAGGGAAGGTTGATTTGTATTGTAAGGTAAATTTATCAATCATTCCGCATTTAAAAGTTTTTTACACTTTGATGCAGTAGTTTTGCGATAGCCCCAAGTGCTGTTTTTTTCTTGTTAGGTCCACTTTTTTCGAAATTCGTTCACCTTTTATTGAACAAAATTGCAGTTATTTCAAGTTTTAAAGTGAAACTAAACATGATAAATCGCTCTGAGCAAAAATGTCGTACATATCCTTATATCCTTTTTATTAAATACATTTCACTTTCAATTTCTGAAGAAAGAAACCCTTTCATTGTAATATTATATGATACTGTAACATTGAATTTCAAGGAGATCTGAACATGAATTCATTCTTCATAAAACTTATGTAAATATGTAAAAAAATAAACGATTACGTAATTTACGTAATGTGCATTGACTACACAAAACCAATGTATACGTAGCATCCAAAGAGGATGTTTAATCAATCAATTAGTTGATTAAATACAAACAGGAGAGTGATCGATAATGCACTGACGACGGTCGACTCTGACGGTCCCATAGATGCTGTGATAGAGCATGCCATGATGTCTTCTATAATTCACTCGGGGGCGTAAAATTAGCTTTGAAATTACTTAAATAGGTTATTTCCATATGCTTTACCACCACTATTCCTCCCTATATTTGTTTGTTTATTTTGAGTGCTAAAATACGAAATTATATTTAAATTGTAGCTTAAATGATATGACATGTAACAGAAAACATACAGGAAAATGTATTTTGTTGATGAAAAATCTATTTTTGCATCAGACACAATACACACTTAGTTGAACACTTAGGAAAAAATTAAGTTTTTCGAGGTACAACAATATTCCATAATATACCAAGTATTAAAAACTTGCAAATTGTCAAAAGAAAGATTTAGTTTACTGATTTTAATAAAATCGTAACTATATGAAAGTCGTTGGGGGGTTCAAATAAGTAGGGAATGAGCTGTCAAGTAATTTCAAACCTCGCATTTGTATGACGCCCCAGTAGTTAGTAATATTTGATGTTACCCACTTTTTTCAATCAATTTGTTTTAACGCAACCTATAACCTATATACTGTATTAAAAGCCGTATTCAATTTAAGACAGCTAAACCTGCAAGTAATGGAAATTGTCTAAGGCATAATTTTTTAAAGTATGTTCAGGAATTTTATTTTAGTTCAGCTACAATTTTTAATTTATGTATTTATAAATTTATGTTTTAGGGAGTATTATTTATAGAATACTGTCGTGCCTGATTTTCTCAATTGATACAAAATCGCTCAAGTACAAAACGTGTTGGTTGCTCTAATACAAATTTATGCATTACATCCAAAGTTGGGCTAGTTTCATCACATTTACTAATACAGTTCCCACGACATTTAAAATCCAATTTTTCCTAGATAGGCTATTTGATGAAGTTTGGAGTTATATACGAATAAATAACAATTTATATTTTTGATAGAATAAAAAATCAAGTCGACTTTATTAGTGGCGAATCAGCGCCTAAAATGTATAACATTCGGGCGTATTCACCAGCGACACTGAAAATAAGCGGCTCTAGCCTCGTTTGTTTGATACCGTTTGTTCGCTATCTCAAGTTCCCTGCCATAAAGTCGACTCATCACCTCATGTTTCACAACTTAACCCACATTCCCGCTTCCACTCAGCATGTTCTGTTTACTACGTTGACGGTCTTATTTAAAATTCTAAAATTTGTTTACATGCCTCAAACTAGGTCAAGAATAAGTTAAATAGTTTTGTATTTGCATTCCACGTGTTGGTTCTTGCTGAGCTGACGGAATATTCTCGTTTGTTTACTTTTGAATACATTTTCTGACATAAAATATTTTTTCCAATGGAATATGTTTTACAAATAATGAATCTTCATACAGTTTCGTTCCTCTATGTCGTTAAAAGTTGGTCGTTTGTTCACTTTTTTTCACCCGCCGGTGTTTGCGGTAATTTCTTTTGATTTATGGATTGCTGGGTGTAAGTAAATAATACTTTCATTTTTTTAATATATCGACATATTGATTTGTACAGTTACATCAATGAATTTATAACTCTTTTTTTACCCATGAGTCACATTAAAGTTCCAGTATTAAAAGGATGTTCAAACACAAAATGTATGACTTGATTTGCATGTTGTTTACATTCATGTCAAATTCAAAGTTGTGCAGTCTCACCCGCGAATAAAAAAGATCCAATATTTGATTTAAGAATTAAATTAACTCGCTAAACTTATACCAGGGATCGCCACTCATTTTATACACTTCTTCCCAATATCAACTAGTATTAAAATAATCATAGCTAATTTTCAAATATGTATATCTCATATATGGTCATTAACACATTTTGAAAGTTGAATGGTTACGTGAAAAATTGAATCATAACTTTCAGCCTTTAGTTTTAATTAGGTAACCCTTATACTGTCGTAAGAAGAAACTATATGCAGGGTGTTCAAAAAATGTGGGGCAATAATTCACGTAACGATTCCTTGGGTCAAAATAAACAAAAAAGTTTAAATAAACATAGATCCTAAAGTGCTCCGTTTTCCGTCTGTGTGTCTGTTTATGATTTTTACATATTTAATCCTATCTCACGAACCTTTTAACATATAAACTTCAAACTTGGTATGTGGCTAACCACTATTAAGAACTATTTTCCTAAGAAGTATCAAATTTCTATTTTGTATAATTTCAAAATGGCGACTTTTTATTGTTTTCAAAGCTAAATATCTTAAAAACCGTAAATTTTAGAAAAGTTCTACAAGAGACAAAAAAGTTGATAAATTTAATCTAATTAATGATGATATTAAGATTATGATGATCGGACCACTAATAATGGAGAAATTTTAAATTTTACTAATAAAAACATGCAATTTTGAGACAGAATAATCTATGGAATCATGTTTTTATGCAGAGATGTTGACATTTCTCTGCTATTAGTAGTCCGATAATCATAATCTTAATACCAGTATTAATTGGATTAAATTTTGCAGCTTTTTTGTCTCGTGTAGTTTTTCTAACATTTGCGGTTTTTAAGATATTTAGCTTTGAAAACAAAAAACAGTCGCCATTTTGAAATGGTACAAAGTAGAAATCTGATACTTCTTACAAAAATAGTTCTTAATTGTGGCTATCCATATACCAAGTTTGAAGTTTATATGTTTAGTGGTTCGTGAGATATGATTAAGTAAGTAAAAATCATAAACAGACACACAGATGGAAAACGAACCACTTTAGGACTCTGTTTATATAAACTTTTTTGCTTATTTTGACCCAAGGAATCACTACGTAAATTATTACCCCACATTTTTTGAACACCCTGTATGAATACGATTTTTTAAAGTCTGGTAATCGATCTTCAATATAGCTTTTTATTGTCGAGATAAAGCTAACCCTCGCTACTATGATTAGAAACAGCTAATCCTTGCTATCGTAAATGTTGAATGAGCTCACCGCTTCCATGGAAAATGTCAGACGAGGACCTTGTACTTAAATGTCAGTGTTCACATAATTCATTTAAATGGATTCATTGTAAACTTCTCAATATATAAGCGATTACACTCTTCATAAATTTGTGTTATTTCATAAATTTCTCAGAATGTTGTTTAGTGTTATTTTGTTGTTGCTCTTGACCTATGTTTCTTCCCGCATCAATTATTGAAAATAAATTTGATCGCTAATTCCTGATCCACCGTTTACACTACATACTTAGAGCGTTATTTTAATTTCGAATCCTTGTTTTACCTAATACGTGGGGAGTTTCAATTGTGATTCTGTTCAGAAATTTAAGGCACGCCATTTACACATAAATCTATAGTATTGAGTGTAGCGAAAAAAGCACATAAATTTTGCTCCAAAACCTAGTTAATAATAGAATATTAAACATTTCATGATAAACAAAATTGTTGATACGGTACTTTTTATATTTAATTCTCCTGTCAATAATTTTGTCATATACTTGTTTTACCTATACGATTTTACAGTTTAATCAAATAAATCATGAAAAAACCGTTAGTCATAGTTAACAATTAATTTTTACAATGCATACCAAAAAATACACAAAGTCCAAGATAGATGTAACTTATTGTAGGTTATAAACATACTTCAAAATCATTGTTTTAATTATTTTCGTTTACTAATTTTTTTTAGCTTAAAACACTTTTAAATGCTCCATAAGCAAATTGTAAAATTAAAATTGTTAGATAATTTCTTAATATTAATTGCTCTATTCTGTAAAACAACACACTTCTTATTATAAGTCAAGCGAACCTCAGATTTGCACGTCAACATCGTTGGTTTTAGCTCTCCTCATTTGATTGACTTTTGTTTGCTTCACATGTCGTCTAGAGGAAGCCGTTATCTCTTAACACGTCTTGCTGTCCTTATACCAACAATCACTCACATGAATATTGAATGTGGTTCTCTTTTCTCTTTGGCTGCAGTTTTTAAAGTGGGATTTCCGATAAGTGTACCAGTGATATTTTAAAAGTATTTAAAACAATTAGTCATTGAATTAACAGAATTATTTCTTGAATTGGTTAATTATTATGTGCACACAATGGAAAAAAAACATTTATCAATTTTACCGATAGATAATAATATCATCGTTGTTCAATATTATTTCAATGTTTACCTAACAACATGTTTCTATTCCAAACCTGGTTTTAAAAATCTCTATAGACGCTGAACAATTGCGAGGCTATTGACACCAAAGGACCTGCTTATTGTCCTTCCATAAATGCATACGTGATTTATTCTGTGCTTAAAGTTGAAACAGTTTTTTTCAGACCACAAACACAACAATGTTTTTTCGACATTTTTCAGTTGTATAACTTGCAGTTATAGTAACTGAAATTAAATTGAATGCGGTCCTATATGAGTTTGTGCGTACAACAGTTTTTTCATCATACTGTCCGTTAAACAGCCTTTTTAGTTCTCTAAATCGTACGCAAAATGATCGTTTTCGGATTACTTCGAATAGGAGTACTGAAAAAACATTTGGTAAATTTTGCCGTACTCTAATATCAAAATTTGTTTATGTTACGTTTGAAAGGTTGAACGATTTCTTAACTTGTGTTTGTAAACAACTAACAGATGTGAAAATGACGATGACTATTTTGGATAACCTCAAAATTATGTAGTCTAATTTTTTAACGATTAAATCGTTATTTATACATAATGATGAAAATAGTTGTTCATCACACAGAGCAAAGTTTCTCCTTGGTATTCGATCGCATTTTCAAGCTCGGCTGCGGCTCGCCTGTAAATTACGATCTCGTACCAAAAAGAGCCACTTTCGCTCCTATTGATGAAAACTACTATTTCCAAGTATGAAGGAATTCTTTTATTCAAAGTCATTGTTGGAATTCATCGTAAAAAACTCAACTCAGTGTTTTTGATCGCTGAAACCTCGCTTGATCCAGCGAACGGGCCCGCCACGCGCGCGTTTGGATTTCCAGGAGACCAAAAATAGTCGCTGGAGCTGGAATATTCTGGGCTGCTGAAATGTTTGTTTGTCTGTTTTTGCGCGTCTATCACCTCCTCATCTATCCGCTTTATAAATGTAACTCTTTCAATCGTGTAGGGTGATAAGCTATGTTATGTCTAATTTGTAAGTCTATGTTTATGTTTCGTTCGTTTGATATATTATCTACTACAGTTTGTATCTACTTTTGAAACGTGTCGAAGTAGATTTTCTTGCGTTGTTAAACAAATAGCTTAAACAATTTTTAATAAAGTATTTTCGTCAGGATTTCTTAGATATTTTAATTACTGATGGCGAGAAAAGAAAATCTCGGAAGAACAAAAATTGTAGGTCTTTATGTAGGTCAACTGGTCAACAATTAGGCATTTATACTATCATTATATAACTCAAATTATATTTCCATTTGGGAACTCAAGACAAGGACAAGGTTGTACTCGTAAATGTCTAGTTGGCCGAAATGCAAAGTTGTAGCGGTTACTATCACATGTCGTCGTCATGTCTATGTTAGTGCTGTTATCACGAGCCGATAAGCAAGGTCAGGTCACTAGCGCGCGGGAAAATATTCCGCCCAATGAAATCGACCGTGTTCTCGTTTTATCAATTAAGTTTGAATTCTATTAATTACTGATGATAACTTTCAATGTTCAAATTTAAATTTGGTTATTGGTTTACTTTAAACAGTTTTTCCGGAGTTTCATACTTTTCATCTTCTTCTAATTTGATTTTATAATATTCGATTTTCTTGATCTCAATGGATTCAGTTATTCAGTTAATAACACATCATAATTTAAATTGTTAAAATCATCAGGTATTATGTCGTTAGGTTTAGAATATTCATTATTGAAGAACTGTTTGTTTTAAGAACGACTTAAAAGACTAGATTTTGTCTCATAGTTAGAATATTGTACTGTAGCATAACATAATTTTTATTTTATTTTGAGATTTCAGTTTATTGATTTTTTTAATTTGTTCAATTAAGGTCTAGGAAATGTACAGTACTTGATTTTGGTGTTTCAGTCTCCAAATCAATCAAATATTTTTTCAGTATTTTTCATCAAATCCCGCGAAATCGTGAATACTGTATTACTGTGTACTGTGGAATCGTGTATCTGGAATCGTGTATCGTACTGTAGTCCTAAGTATTAACAGGATTAGACCGCGTCACATAAATTTCATAGAATTTTCAGTACAGCTGATTTCGTTTTCATGAAGTGCTTATCAACGACTTGCGCTCTTTGCAGACTTAATCCCAGCTCCGAGATCGGGGTTTTTGAAACTAGGCTCGGTATATCTAAACAGGTGAACACACTTAACACCTCGGAACATCTAAACACTTGTCTAAATACTTTAATATAAATTTCCAAGAGTCTCCCCTGCGAAACTTCCTAAACCCCCTCTCAGTGATGATGCTCTCCCTTTTGTACCTCATAGAATCTCCTCCCATTGATGCCGCTTTGATCTCCCTTTTGTGCCTCCCAAACTCTTCTCCCCTTTATAGTAATCTAGTCTCCCTTTAGTACCTCCCAGAATCTCCTCCCAGTGATGACGCTTTAGCCTCCCTCCAGAACCTCCCAGAATCTCCTCCCAGTGATGCTGCTTTAGTCTCCCTTGATTACCCCCAGAACCTTTCACCAGTGATGACGCTTTAATCACCCTTTAGTACCTTCCAGAATCTCCTCCCAGTGATGAACCTTTCCCTTAAACACTTTGGACCTCCCCCATCCCCCACTTGGATTTGACGCCTTCGTCTCCCCAGTCAACCATTCTCCCCTAACCCCACTTCCGCATCGCAGGTGTGCGAGGAGAAGCTAGCCTCGCAGCAGGCGCGGCTGGCGCAGCTGCGGGACCTGGTGGCGGTGATAGCCTCGCACGTGGGGCTGGAGAGCGAGGCGCTGCTGGGCCCCGAGGTGGCCGCCCTGAGCGCCAGACTGGAGGATGTGCGAGGCTCGCTGGCGGCGGTGGCGGAGGCGGCGGAGGAGCGCGCGGAGAGGCAGCAGCGCTGCGATGAAGACCTCCGGGAGGCGAAGGAGTTCCTCACCGCCGTCCAGAAGGTTGGTGGACGCCTTTTTGTTGAAATTAGTCTAAAACATTAATTTATATAGGGGAAGTAAAGTGGTTAACTCTAAATAACTCGAATATCGCTTTTCGAACATCAGTAGCTCCAATTCGTCGATAACTCGCATTATTTGGAGGAAAGCTCTGTATAATTCGAAATAAAAACCGGTTATACAGGGTGTTTTAACGCAACCCATTTTGAAGATTGATTAATACACACATACATATGAAGTGAGTATTGATTCGTTAATCTTTATATTTTATACAACCTATTATTTAAGTTTGATTACATTTAGTTTACATTATGTTTTCAAACAATACGACATTGGAATTTGTACAAAGGTGCTCTCTCCATCAAATTCGTGAACACGTGTTGCAAGGCACCTCTTTGAATTTCTTGCATTAAGTTTTTTATGTTTGTTTTGAGGTGCTAAATAACCTGTAAATTGCTTTCGTATGCATTACTTTTTATGGATCCCCGTAGAAAATTATATAGTGGGGTCAAATCCGGGGATCTTGGGGGAAATAATCCTTCACTAATAAAATAAAGTTTTGGGTTACGTTAAAAAAACACCCTGTATAAAGGAAGTAAAGTACAGTAGGAAGGTGAGGCCATACGTACACGTCACGTCACGTCACGGTCCGACTCGAATGCTCTGAAGAGCATATACGGCCGAATCGAGCGACGTGACGTGACGTGACGTGTATGTATAGCCTAAAGTATAGTCGAAAGAGGTTCGCGTTAGCAGAACGATCTGTTTGTCTTGGTGTGATGTTTGATTATTTATTCGACAAATATGAATTTAGCCATATTTGAATGATTCTGCAGTTCTCCAGCCGCGTTTGAGTATCCTTCCTCATTCGCGGGATTTTTTACAGATACGCTTTTCCTAGAATTTATCATTTATAACCCTTTGCGAAAGAATGTTAGCTAAACCATGAATTGTTCAATTTAAAGTATTTTTCGTGTCGTTTCGTGTAACTGTCGCCGGCGGTGTGTATTTCCTCCGAAATGTATTTAAATTCTTTAAATTAATGTTTCCGGAATTGCAAAATATAGGCAATTTGCAAAAAAGGCGGTGCGCAAATTCCACGATGTTTTAATGGGTCAATTTTGTTATCGTTCTTTTTATAAATCTTAATCGTCCCGATGCGTGGTTCCACTAAAAGTCAGCAACAACTTTGCTCTATTTGTTGAAAACTAAACCAGCGCATTAACTGTTTGTAATTGCTTTTCAGCGACTATTATAAGCGATTTGCGAGAGGGGCGAGTAGTTCGCGGAAACCCCTTTGCGCCTCGGGCGTCGCGTCGGGCGCACACGCCACGGAAATCGACGGAAATTGACGTAAAAGCTACCAACTCGCCTCCAATTGCCCCCCATTACACACAACCCACAACTCGGCAGTGCGAGAGAAGTATGGCCCGCGAGATAGTGGTGAAATACTATCGATAGTTTGTTACTTTCGATAGTTTTCCGATAGTGGGACTATCGGTATCAAACTATCGATAGTTTAGCGAGCTGAATTATAAAGAATATGTCCATAATACAACTCTTCGATGATTATAACATTTATTTGAAGGGATAATTTATTTATTATCTCAGATTGAATACACTACCATAACCTACCTTAGATTTTACCGGTCACGTTGGAATGCTGCAGCAGACGATTATCATATTATTATTCCACATTATCGTAGTATTATTATCCTTTCTTTCTTTTTATTATTCGATTATTTCTTATTATTTTAACGTTGAGGTACGTTTGAGTGTTTTAGTTCAACCATAACTTAGTATTTACATATTAATATTGTATTAATTTTTTCATAGATATTTAAGCTAAAGTTTTTATTTTGATCTAACAATTATAATATTTTTATGTCATTAAAATATATTTGGTATAATTCGAATTTGAGATTGCATTTTTTTATTATTTTAAACTAAAAAACGCAAATTAATAATCACAAAAACTATCGATAGTACTATCGATAGTATCGATAGAAACATCGAAAACTATCGATGGTCCGACTACCGATAGTATTTCAGCACTGCCGCGAGGCAATGTCGGGGTTGGATTTGCGTTTGATTTAAGTTTGATTTAAGTGTTCGCGCCTCGCGATAAGTTCGGGGTGAATTTGAGCTGGAACTTTGAGAACTTTCCACTCGCCGACTTGCTTTATTGACTCTCCGGTTCCATTCAGGGTTTTGTTTTGTTCCGAGGTTTGCGTAAAAATTTGACTCTGTCGATTTGATGTTCTGATTTTTGTATTTTATGACCTGTTAACGTGGTTCGTTTTTTAGTGTTCTGTCAAAAATCATCGGGAATGCCAATACTTTGTAAATTCAATGCTGAAAACAGACGGATTAGTGCGAATTAGACATTTTACCCGATGTTAGAATAATCGCGCGAAATTCAATCCAAAATGTACACAAGAATGTGCGAAGGTTTCCCGTCTAACTATTTATAACGCTAGTATAATAAAAACAAGTGTTCAGGTTACTTATTGACCGTTGAAAATTAAAGAGATTTGAAAACATCATAATTTTCCTGTCGTTATTGTTTAGTGCAGTAGTTTATCACTGTAGGTGGCTAACAAATTGTAACTTGCTACCTTCGCGAAATTTTTTTCGTAAAGCGTTTGAAAAGGCAATCTATAATGGTTTTAATATATTTTCGGTTAGTATACTGCAACGGAGTGTTCTTTAAAAATAATTTTCTACAGGTTTTCCCATCATTTATTTTAGTTTAACCGGACTTTTCGTTATTAAAATTTCATCCTAGCCAACAAGCCTTAACTTATTTTTTGTTTACCCCTGTATTTTACTTATGAATCACAACGCTGAAATTTGCCAAATAAACCTAACTAATCGTCAAAAGTCCAAAAGATTATTGCCCAAGGTTCAGGGTTCATTCACCACCCGCCAGGGGTCGGACCACCGTACAGTCTGTTTTACAACTAATTGATTCTCAGCGGGTCTGTCGGCCGCGGCACCGACTGTACCTATCGTGCAAGCTCGCAGCTTTCTGGGTCAATTATCCGCCGCCGCGGCAACTTTTAATTTGAAAAGTCCCGCAACCCAAGGGCCGAGGTTTAGGGCTGAAGCGTAAACCCTGTCTTCTCAAGCGCGGGCGGACCGCCCCCGCCCCCGCCAAAACATTCAGTTGTGAGCTTCGCGGCCAGGATGAGTAGAACAAAACCAACCAGCTGATGTAGTCGTAGATACGTCATCAAATTGCTTCTCTTCAATTTGTGTTTGAGTTTGGAAACCGCAGCTGGAAGCAGACGTGAATATGTCACTGTCATGTAAAAAAAAAATAAGAGATAAGAGAAATCACTACTTTTAAAGCGCTATCTATTTTTTCAATTTCGAATCCACTTCGTCATGTCAGAATACAAATATTAAACAAGGTCGGGCACTGGTAATTTCAGTATGGTTCAATTATGTGCCGTTCTCGTTTTTTTATTGCAATGTCAAATAAATAGTGATGAGTTATTATGTTAGTTTTTTACGTTTATCGATAAAGTTTTTCTGTGTGCGATGAAGGGGGGGGGGTTTGGATTGTCGTTGAAAGATCCTAAGTCATACGCTTTTTTGTCAATCAATGCAGGGCCAAGTTAAGCTAGATTTAAAATTAATTTAGAAAATTGCTCTTAAAATAGACGGGTAATTTTTGTGTCATAATTGTTCACACGACCTATTTCAATAACAGTTTATCTACTTTAATACCATACAATTACACACGAAATTTATAACATGAGCGGCGATTACATCTGCTCAAAAACAAGATCAGTATTGAACTAGACCGTCTGAGCCGACTACAATCGATGAAATTACGAATCAATCTACAGTAATGTTAATACGGACGGCGGGCCAAGGTCAAGCTCTGAAAGAAGCCAGCTGATTTTTAATCATCATTGAAGTAGGCTACATGATCAGTTGACCTGCTTCAAAAAATAATAGGCCTTCATAAATAAATACATAGTAATAACATGTATTTATTTTCCTGTATATTTAATTCGAATCATTTAACGACTCCGCTGTTTAAGTAATTAAGATTTTAAGATTAATATTCTTAATCGGTCGTCCACAGCTAAATCTACATCAGAAAATAATTCACACAGCCTAATCAAATTCACAAGTTCAAAAGTGAAAGTTTTATCAGCCGATGTCACTGTCACACAATTCTGCATTCCCATGGTGATAACCAGGGGGCAACAGTGAGATAGTGAGACGTGTCGTGTTATGTCGTGTAGTGGAGCGGAGTGGAGTATGGAGTGTCACGACGGAAGTGTCAAGTGGCGCGGCACGAGACCGAACGTCACGACACCGAATTGTCACTGTCACGAGACCGAAAACCGACCCCCCTCTCCCCCCACTACCCCCACCACCGCACCGCGTCGCGTGTTGCCTGTGTCAGGTCGGCGGGCGCTTCATTGAATACACTCGTCTCTGCCGTTGCAAAGTTGAAAGATGAGGATATTATGAGCTGTCTGATTTATATTGTGATAATGACTTCACTTTTTACAAGATTTATTTTCGTTTGTTTTTTATGATCAAACATATTTATGACGTGTTACATTAATAGATAAGCAAAATTAATGAGATATATTATGTAAATTAATGAAATATAACAAATAATTCATCAATTGTTTGACAAATGTTCATTAAGAAATGGAGATAACTGTATGCACATTTGATAATAATATATCATTTAATAGTTCATCTTACTTATTTATTTCTGTGAATTGGGGTCCTTATTAACAGTTGTCAATCTATTATGCCAACATATTTCGTAATTTAACGATGGTTTTGAAATTCCTGCACTGTGCCGTCATCACATGATGAAGAGGACACATGTGGTTTTGGGCGATACAGGTTTGGTTTTATCAAGGAGTGCTTTCATTTTTTCGTCATTCTCAGCTGCTACATACTTTTGTGAATGGCAAGAAGCTGAACCAAACATCGACTATCCAATGTTCCATGTAACCTCTCCATAAAACTATTTCATAGTTAATTAATACTGTTAACACTTAAGATACAGTAGCTTAAAACGTTATGATTCGTTTTGAAACAGTTTTGCACAAAGGCATTGCCGTTCAAATAATAAAAATAATATTCTGTTTAACAGGAAATGTGGTAGATGTACATTAAAGCTTATGTTCTTGGTGGCGCCAAGCAGCGTTAGCATAGCAATTCGCAACAGTAAAATTACACCAAGTCGTGACGTTGTTTGCTTCAGGAAATGAAACGTAGTAGTCGCAGTAACTTGAGGGTCGATGTGAAACTCTGGGAACTTTGCGTTTCCTGTATAACTAACATTATAAGGTGTTATATTGCTTTTTAACGGTTTATGTTTGAGTCTGAGAAGGTTTATTCAAACTAATTTTATCATTGGAATTGAACTTTTGTTGTTTTATTTCTTAAAATAATGTGTGGAACAAATCATATATTTTTTAAATGTTGGCCTCAACGTTTGGCATTTTTATAAATACTGACTTTTATAGCAAAACTACTGAAGATATATTATTTTATTTTTATTATGTTGTAGGAGTATATGAATAATTTGGAATATGACAGGAACTAAGCATCCCTTAAACTAGCCCCCATAATCTGGATTGAAACTATCTAAACAAGTAATATGATTTTTGATGATTTTGTTTATTTGTATTCAATGAATTGATTATATAAATTAGTACAATAGTTAATTGATTATATAGAACATAAAGCCAATACAAAACAAATTACCCTCCAAGACAAATACATTTTCATAGAATCCAAATACCCTATTAGGAAAAACCATTGTATTGGGAAAATACCAACAATTTTTCACAAGCTCTAAAATAAAAAATGCCTTATTCAAAGATGAAACACGCTGAAAGAATTTTTTAAGTTGAATAGTTTGATTTGTCAATGAATAACCCAGAGGTCTGTGGATTGTAACTACGCTCTGCTACCACTTTTTATAACCTTATGAAATTAACTGAAATTATTATTTGGATATACTACAAGAAGTAACGTGTGTAGTAAATGAACTAATAACAATAAAAAAATACTTCTTGAGTGTAAAAAAAACTTTTAGTTTATAACTCCTGTTCTCCGCAGAGCCTGCAGGCGGTGGACTCGTCAGGCGGAGAGGGTGCGCTGGAGCAGCTGACGGCGCTGAGGAACCACCTGATCGCGCTGGGCCGCAGCGACGGCCAGCTGCAGGCGCTCCGGGAGAAGACGGCCGACCTGCCGCACAAACCGGGCGACCAGGACGTCTCCGTCATGGACATACTGCAGGTCAGCCGACGTTGTGGATGGTTTATTATTGTTACAGTTCACGCATTATATCTCCGGCTATGACTGTCAGCTGGTTGCAAGGCGCGGGGGGGGAGGGGGTACTTTTCTAAAGACTTATTTTAAGATTTTGCTGCTTGTCAAACGTTGTGTTTACCAATATCGTATGTTGAAAATGTCATAAGACACGGTTAGCAGCGTTGAAGCTACATTTAAAGATATAATGCGCGAACTGTACTTAGGGCTTGGGACTTGATCTAACATAATATATTATGTTGCAAACCTGCCATGAGGTTTTATAAATGGTGCTGTGGTGTTGTTCTATTTTTATTTTTAATTGTAGAACCTAGGCTACACATTTTTGAGGATTTTACGTCATCGTTTTTTTAAGAAATTTCTCTTACACTATTTCATCTACCTAATCCTCATCTTTTTCAAATCAAGCATAACTTTAATACCTCAAACAGAGTAAAAAACAAACTAAAAGAACTGAAAAATAGCTTTGTGATTGTGTTGTATTATGGTCTTATGCATAACCCAGAGGTTCGTTGATTACAATTGTAACGACGCTCTGCTACCACTTGTAACTTTTGACTTATTCAACTGAAATTATTATTTGGATATACTAAAGGAAGTAATGTGTGTAGTGGACTGGGCCCTATGACGTACTCATGGATTTTAAAGCAGTTTGAATGAAACACTGTAAATGTGAGGTAGCTAAATAAAAAGTAATCCTGCAAAAATTATTCCATTGAATTCAGGTTTAAAATATTACAAGGTGTGTCCAAAATCAGTGAATCAATTGTCAATTAAAAAAACTCATAATAAATAACTCTCTCAGACTTTTGGATGGGAAGCCTACCAAGAACTGTTTCACTTAAATCTTCTATCTTCAACTTTCCCCTGGGTGTAATCGTTCACTGTACGAATCCTTTTCTGCCCTACACCTGTTCTCTGAACTACTTGTCTTTGGAACAACATGTTCAATCTAAGAAAAAAGTTAGTTAAAATGTAGCCATGTGCTGTGAAGTATTCATATTTAGGTGGTTCTAACCCTAAATACTTCACAACACACGACTACATTTCACTTAAACTTTTTCTCACTCGGAACAAGTTGTCGGTCTGTGTCTGATCCTTGTCTGTCGACAGCTGTGGCAGCAGGTGTTCCGGGAGACGTTCCAGCAGTACCACCGCCTGTCGGCGCGCCTGGTGCGGGACCAGGAGGGACTGGAGGCGCTGCGCCTGTGGGAGGAGTACTTGCTGCACGTTCAGGCGTTCCTCACCTCAGCCATACCCGACGACTACGACGCGCTCTCCGAACACCAGAACCTGTGCCAGGTGAGGGGATGTTTTGAACTGCAGCTAACTGTTTTTATTTACTTTGTTAGTTTTCAAGTTCGAACTTTGTAATAACTCATCTCTTTTTACTAAAATCAGAGATCGAATAATCAGTATCAACTTAACTAACTAATGGTGTCCTGTTTTGCTGGAAAAAGTAAAAAAATAACCGTAAATAAAAAATACATCCGCTGTTCAGCCCTTCTCTTTATATTTGTGCCCTTAGGAAAAATGTAACCAAAAACTATTTTTCTTGGGATTTTCTCACCGAGACCTTTCATTCAAGTTCAGGGTTGATGGGGGTCAGGCTTATGGTTTTCTCAAAAGTTATGGGTAGTTTGGGCTTTATTAGAAGATTTTTTGGTAACAATTATGGTGAGTGTTATCAAGTATATTTACCTTAAAAAATTTGAAAATTGGTATTTGATCTCTTTTTTGTAAAACGAGACAGGTTTTCTAAATTTAAACTAGTCTTTAATGATAATGAAATTGGCTTAAACCTTTTTAGGGATTGGAAAGCTTGTTTTAACTTATAGGAAAGAAGCGAAAACCTTCTAGCCTTCTTAAACTGTATTTTTACCATCTACGATCTAAATTAAATATGCTGGATGGTTATTATTCTGTTTTATATGAAAAAGAATTTGGTGACTACCTTAGCCGTATATTATTTATCCATACAATCTTGGTTTCATTAAAATATTGAATGATTTCTTTACTGTTATATATTGTGTTGATATGAACACCCTTATTTTCATACAGGTCTACACTTTAAATTAGGACGTGTTGTACAATTTTATTTTTCAGTTACTATAATTTTTATTAAGTAATTAATTTAAAACTAAAGACGGTTCTCTTTTGGTTTAAGGTGCACCAGAATCTGCTGAGCAGTCAGCAATCGTTGCTGCTAAACAAACCTGAGGCCTCGATAGAACTGTCGGTGACGGAGCAGTTCAACAGTCTGACCAACCTGCACAACGAAACTCTGGCCCGCATCATGGAGCGGGAAGCGCAGGTGCGACAACTCTACAAAAATTACTTCTTTAGAGAATAAGCTAAAAATCCACCAGTAATATTTCATGTCTTTCAAGTGCTTTTGGATCTTTAAATAAAGTTGAGGATTGCAAAACTGAATGGGCAACTAAAATCTTTAACGGTTTCACCTCATGATTTGTTTTTTAGTTTAATTAACTGCTTCCAAGCAGGAAATTAGGACTCATACATCAGCCCATATATTTGTAAATACTAATTACAGTGTGAATTTTTATTGTTAATAATATGATGCAATTATTATTTAGTGGAACAATCTATTTAATTTGATTTGGCGTGTTCGCGTCAGGTCCGCAACCGCATGAACATTTGGGACCAATACCGCAACGATCACAAGTCGCTGCTGGCCTGGCTGGGGGAGACAGAGAAAGAGAAGAACAGACTGAGGCTGAGATACGTGCACATGAGGATGATCCCCAAGACCTCCCAGAGGATACAGGTAGGCAGAACTCGCCGTAGAATGGTACGGACAACCTCTTGGATGTTTGTTAAATGCTGGACGAAGGAAGTGCAATGGCAATACATTTTCAGGAAATACATTTTCAATTCATATATGTCCCAAATCACAGATCGACAAACAAAATAAAGTTCATAGTCTATGTCTTATAATAGACACACAATCTCAGTGTCACCAAAACAGGGGTTGTTTTGGATTTATATTCTATTTAGCTGCAACTAGGTGGTCCAGATTATTTGAATACTGTTTGGTCCCAAGAAGTGCAGATTGGAGGGATTGTACATTACAAGGTATTTTATCAGTCATCTTCACACTGATTAGTAAAAACAAGTTTGATGATGTTTTGAAATCTGGAATGTGATCCCATCTTCAGCTGGAAAAGAACCTGAAACGTCGTGAAACTTTTAATGATCAGAGATGGCCATCAAAAATTAATTTCAAACAAAGGATAATCACAAGTTGTGTTTGCAGGTTATGTTGGGCAAGTTGCTGGAAGGTGAGGAGAAGGCAGAGAGGCTCGGAGTGTTGTTGCAGCAACTGTGTCAGTTCTGTGACGAAACTCTTGCGACTTCGCTCAGGCTCGAACATTCGGCTGTTACGGACAAGATCAACAGCATGAGAGCCGCACTACACACTTGGTATGTGTTGCTGGTTGTCAGCATTTATCACAAGTTTTCCATATTATATAGTTCTATTTAATTAAGGAAAATGTAGGGAAATTTATTTTTTATAGTTATCGTAGCTTTGAAGTGGCTTAGCCTGTTTTTTTCCGTATCTGAAGTGAACTGAACTATGATTAATTGCTAGAATATGATTAAACCTTCACTTGCAATTATATAAAAATGCTAATTCATTTTAATTAGAAATCAAACAAACAAATTTTTTGTTTTTTCCAAATTATTTTTAAAGTCCAATGTATTTTATTGCAGTCCAATACAAATGGCTCAATTATAATTAAAAAAATGAAGGTGGGTTTTTATGCAAATCACTTACATTATTTTTACTTAAAAAGTAAATGAATTCTTGTGACTAAAAGGATATTTATTACTTCCCAACACCAGTAGTTCTCTGACTAGATTTTGTTAACTCTATTATTGAAATGTTTAAATTATTTTCATGCTATTTATATGGTTGTTTTATTGTGACCTGATCCAGGGCAAGAGAAATTGAGTACTTAGATAGGTAATATGTACTCTTCTTTTCATACTTCTACAAACCACTCATGATTGTCGTTATTCTATATTTCAAGACTTAAAGGAGGCAGCCCTTAGTAAATCACAGAGTATTAAAATGGAACTTCCAATCTACAAGTGACAGTTGATTACAACTACAGACCACTTCTGCGCATGTTCGCAGGCTGAACTTCCTCGAGGGCCTGCGGGAGCTGACGGAGCGGTACGAGCGGGAGGTGGAGGCCGTGCAGCGGACGTTCAGCGAGATCCACGCGGCTCTGGACGACGGCGCCGGGGACGAGTGCACGCCGAGCCACGGCGAGATACAGCGCCGGCTCACCACTCTCAAGGTGCGGCTGGTGGAATTAAATCTAATTAGCTTTGTGAAAAAACAAGATTTGATTATGTTACTGTTTATTAACTATGAGATTCATCGTCTTACTGGTTAACAATCTATTTAGGAGGATGAGAATTTTTCAATAACTATAGAGTTCCCCATACATCAATAGTGTCGTTTTCTTTTTGCCAGTTGTATAGTTCCTAATAATAATAATAATAATGACTTTATTTAGAGTGGTTTCCAGTCACATTGCCTGCTTTACAAAACAACTCACTAGATCTCAATTAATTTATTTATTTCACTCTCCTTCATAGCCTCCATATTTTTTTGAGATAATCAAACTCCCTAAGAATTACAAGAGGAAAGTATAACATGTCTGGAAAAGCTTAAATCATAGTCCTAAATTTCTGTTACTGATGAAACATCTCTATAATGGGATACGGTGTTTTGCAATAAGGAGGCATATTTTCTGCATATTTTTAAAGGAGGCATATTTTTAAGGAGGCAAAGTTCATTTTTGTCACAGTTATTGAATAGCGACCAGCAACTAATATGGCTAGACAATATATGTGTGGTATGCTATATCTGAAACTGACTCGTAGAACAAGGGAGAGAAAGGCCCCTCACTCTTAGTAAGTGGCAGTCACTCATAGTGGTATCTACCACTTCGAGAGCACACCTTTTTGTTTTCCTCCCAAGTTGCACTATACATTAAAGTGAGAGAGAAAGTAGGGATCCAAGGTGAGATTCAAGTGCTATTATGTTCTCTTATAAAAACTTTCATTGGATCCTGAACTTTCCACTTTTGCAATGTATTACAACTTTGTAGGAAAACAAAAGGCATGCATTCGGGGCAAAAGTCGCAGTGACCCAAATATAGTTGGTAGAGTTGCAGAGGCTTTTGAACAAAACTTTTGGAACTGCTCTGTATTTTTGGTTTATGTAATATAAATTAAAATGAGAGGCCTTCGGTCATTGGGACTATTACCTTGAGGGCATGCCTTTAAGTTTCCCTCCCAATTTTTACTCTACATAAAAGTGAGAAAAAAATTGGGGGATCCAAGGCAAGATCCAGGCAAGCTACCGCTCAATAACTTTAACTGTGACATAGGCGGCGAAGGAGCGGGTGGCGGCCGTGTCCGCGGACCTGGAGCTACTCGGAGTGACGCAGCAGCAGCTGAAGGAGTCGCTGAACCCCGCGGACGTGAAGACGGTGAGTCAGCGAGTGTGGCTGCTGCAGCAGCAGCAGGCGGAGCAGGAGCACCAGCTGGACATGGCCATCTACCAGCTGGAGGAGAGACTGCTGCAGGGAGACATGTTCGACAAGAGGTCAGTGTTCTTCGTGTCACGATTAAAATTAACCGTTACAAACAGGATCTTGAATATACTAAATTGTAAGGGGTACAAGGGAATGCGTACTTATTGTGAGAGATACAAACCTCCTTATAAGGAAAACATTGCTACACAATGATATTTTATTAATCAATTTTGCACCTTCTTTCATCCAAGCCAATTTTCCAAATTAATATCTTAAATGGTTGTACCTTCTAAAGTTATCTACCCAATTGTTTTAGTTTTATAAGTATGTCTTCATGATATTAGTTTGCACAACGAAGCAAGGAACTTCGTACATATTTTTATGGACTAGTGGTATCATATAGTGACAATAAATAGACAACTGATACTGAACTCTTTCCCCAAACACAGATGTACAGTCTATCTGGGGAAATAATTCTATTAACTTTTGTACTTCATTGTCATAATATTGCCCGTATTTATTTGGAATAAAGATTTTTGAATTTGATTTTAACAGCTTATCGACTTAAACGGTCGGTTTAATTCCTCGACAATTAACATAAAAATAGGAAAGAAGTTTCACAACAATTATTGACTGCGCCACCTTAAAGCATCAACTATTGTATTGCAGAGCGGAGAGGTTCCTGGTGTGGGCTGGCGGGGTGGACCGCAGACTGACACAGCTCGCAGGAGGCTGCGGAGAGCCGGCCGCGCAGCTCCGCAGACTGGAGACGGAGCTGGAGGCGGAGGTCGGGCTGCGGCGCAGGGAGGCCGAGTGGCTGCGGGACTGCGGCGCTGCGCTGACAGCCGCCGAGGCCGAGGCCACGCCGCGCCGGGCGCAGCTCACCGACAGGTAATATTCTGTATTTGCGGCTTGTCGTACTAAATTTTACCTTTCTGGAGGACCATAGATTAAAATCACTTAGAGAATTACTTGATTAACAAAATAAGCTTTGTTTGCTTACATTTTATTTTATTTCTTTACAAGCTTCATTCTTTTTAAAAGTAAACATAAATAAAACAAAACTCATCTGACAGTTCCACATCATCTCTTTCTTTGTAAATCATCCAGTATTCAACAGGTAATGATGATTTTAATTGGATTCGAAGACGTTTGCAATTCAGCAGTCTGCAATTTTTAAGTTAAATTTTTTAACAAAAGTGTGTTTTTTTACCAAGCTCCGACAAAAGCTTCAGCATTTTTCTCTTCGAGATATTTGGAAATCCTGATCTTGATTTTCATTTAAAGTATCAGCTGTGAGGTCATTTTCTAAAAAACTGTGTTTAAAATTTTTTTTGAAACTTCTCTTATATTAAACAAAGGTTTAAGGACATAAGTAAAATTTCAGCAGGAGAAAATACAACTGGGTCGTATAAAAGGGATTTTATTCCTACGAATTTTCTTTTTTCCCTTTAAAAAAAGAGAAAAATTACCAACATAGAGGAATTATTTTAAGTTTTTGCTTTGGATTTGAATTTATTCTTTATAATGTGGCAGTACTAGGTTTTCCAAAAAAACTGACAGCTGCTTTGTTGGTTGAGTAATGCAACGTTTATAACGTTTAACTTATACGCACATCATGTCACCAGGTTATCTACCATCAACGCGGCCTGGGAGAGAGTCCAACAGCTGACTAGTGCTCGGGCCAACAAGCTTAGACAGATCATTGAGGTGTGTTATCATTGTGTATATTAGTATCATTACTGACTAGAATTTGATTTGAAATAAACTGGGGTGATCATCTACCACTGCAAGATCGCAGAATGCAGTCGAAGGAAAACAATGAGCTACTGCCGTTGTGAGTGAGATAACTCTTAAGACTCTGGGTTAATCAAAAAGTAGTGCCATTTAGATAGGAATGGTTTTTGTCTGAAGATAAAAAATGTGTTAGTGGGATATTGTCTTTCTTTTTGTCTACTGTCTTTCTCTTATTGTTTTTGAAACATGCAAGACCTTGGCCAATGAAGCAAATCATGTAGATAATGGCAAAAACCGTAAAAAATCATAAACATGAATTAAAATAAGCTTAGGACTAAAATGCTGCAAAGCAAATAAATGCAATACAAGATTTTTCTATCTAATTTTTACACTTATCACTTTTTTGAATCTTCTAAAAAAGTTCATACAGATTGGTTTTAATAAGATTAGCCTAAAGTAAATTTCCTCCGATAACAAGCGCTTTTCAAAAGATAAATATCACAACTTTTATTTCTTTAGCAACAGTCAAACATTCCATTGCAGCCATTTAAACCAAAATAACTTTTTTGACTAGGCAAGTTCCTGCCTGCAGAGTATTGTCAGATCCCACTCTATACATAGTGAAGATTCAGTCTTGCTTTCACTTTTGCTTTCTGTCTTTGTTAATGATTATTTTCATGAATTTCTCTCTTTTTCAACCTATTTTGTGTAGCACACATTATTATTATTTTAATTCTATTCATTATTGTTTCCATTCCATCTATAAATATTATTTTAATTCTATCAATTTGTAGGTGGTTTATTCTTTGAATCAACTTCTTCCTTTTCCCTTCTAGGTGTCTCTCAATTTCATCAAGTTCCATAATTCTGCTATCAATATTTTAATAGAGAATATTCTGAATTAATTAATATTCACTGATTAAAACTTAATGTAGACAATTATTCTTTTCTCAAAGCTGTTTTTAGGGGGCTAGCCTATCTTTTTTTCTTAAAGCTTTCCTAATACATGCTTAGATGATTAGATGAAGAAGAATACAATTTTTTTAACAGAAATACAAAATGTAGCCTACTGCATATGATTTTCGTATATAACAAAAAATAAATTATTTTACACCAGAATTTTTAGAATCAACTTACAAAATCTACTCCATAAAACTGATTTTACGTCTTGGAGTGGTGGCTTTTTTGTCTTTCATCCTACAAATTAATGACATTAAAACCTAATAGCAATACTAGAAACAACTTTTTAGCCCGCTGAAACTTTTGCATTTTTTTCACTCTTCCTTAATGTACTTAATTTGAATTTTTTTTTAATATAACGGCTCTCAGTAACAAAATCGTATTTCATTCGCAGGGCATGAGCACGCTGGAACAGAGGATAGAAGAGCTGCGGGGCTGGCTACACTCCATAGAGCTGCAGCTGGCCACCCCCATCATACTGGAACACTGCACTCAAGCGGGCCTGGACAAGTGCATGGCCCATCACGACGTAAGTTGTGGATGTTTACTGGTTTTTACATGCTTTTACCAGTTGGGTAACACAGAATTAGTTGGATGTTTTTTTTCTCTGTCATGTTTTTTGTTGTAATTTAAAATGGGAGGTCACATATATTAGTTTCAGACATAATTTTCATATGTCCATTGGTTACCGAGATATTGAAAGTGGTAAACACAGTACGTTGTCCCAATGTTAACCTTATGGGGAATAAGTAAAATTCTATATCTCGCTTATTTCTCAACATATCTGGATAAAACTTGGTTTGTGGCTTCATCTAGATGAGATCTAATGTATTTTAGTCTAAAATCCCCGAAATTTCAATTTTTGTGGCAGCAAACCTGCATAATCATTCCCCATGTTATCCTTATAGGAAATAAAAAAAATTCTATATCTTACTTATTTTTTAAAATTTCTTGACAAAACTTGGTATATGGCTTCTTCTAGTTGAGATCTACTAAATAATGAATTAAAACCAACCAGTTTTAACATACCTGTTGCAGCAAACCTGCATAATTATTCCCCATGTTATTCTTATGGAGATTACAAAACATGTAAAATCTCGCTAAGTTAGATTGAAATACCGTTTGCTGTGTTGCATCTGAAATTCGCTGAGTATGCAGGTCTGCTGCAACGGGGGTATTTTTCAATATCATAATGGCTGAATAAGTAATAACTAAAAATAACTTATTAAGCCAGAGGAAGATAGTACAGTAGACTCTCGATTGTTCGACACTCGATTCTTCGACAGTCTGTATAGTTCGACACCAGCTGACACTCAACAAACATTCTAAGCCTCCCAATTACTTTGTCCAGTGATATTTACTGGGACCTATATTATGATAAAAGTTAGTCAAATAGCTGTGCAATGGTTTAGGTTTATGGTATTTAACAAATTTAGGAGATGTACATGTCTAACCTGTACTTTTAATGCTTTAGTTAATTTGAAATCCCATATACTCTCTATAGTTCGACATTTTGATACTTCGACACCCCCGAAGTCCACTAAGTGTCGAACTATCGAGAGTCTACTGTACGACATAACCTACAAACTCTTTTCCCGATTGTTCAGGCTCTGACCAAGGATATAGAGCAGCACAGCGGCCCAGTGGCGGACGTTCTGAACCACTGCGAACTGTTGCTGAATGACTGCGACTCGGCCAACGTGCAACTCAACACCGACGGAATATCCACGTCGATGCAGCTGCTGGAACGGAGGTGGGTAGAGGTCACGTCAAATGATGTAGCAGAAGCCCAGGCTGTCCATAACCCCAATGCTAAAATTAACATCAGTCTTACAGGCAGCCTGGGCGATGCCGTTTGAATCTACCGATACAACTGTTGTCTGCAGTAGATAAAATAATGTTACCTTCTTTTGTAAAATATGGAACTTGAGAAATATTTTATGAGTAGAGGTTGTGACTCCTTGAGCTTTTAGAGTCTTGTAATGAGACCTAAGACCTCAAAATGATATGTTTTATAATGATTTTGCTTAGGATTCAAACAGAAGTCCTCGTTTCTACTTTGGAACAGTCACTTATTCTATTTTCAAGTCATTTTTATTTTCAAATTCTCATAATGTTTTGATATTTCAATTCTTTTTTTGGGGTGGGGAATCCATAGCTTATTATTACACCAGACTTCTGTTAACTTCTGATTTTTTAAATTATATCTACAACTTAAATTATTGCAGATTTATAGTTTGTCAGAAGTTTAAGGTGTAAATTTTTAAAATGAAATGGTAAGATAATTTTAAATTATTATTGATGTTGCAACCTAACACATAGCCAGATGATGTTCTTCACCCTCATTTCCAAAACTATAAGCCCAAGAAATCTGAAATTTTATATATGCAAGTTCCTCTCTGGTCATAAATACTAACTAAGAAATGGTTTTGTAAAATTCCCACATGGCTCCGAACATTCTAGTCGGAACATATCTGTTGAGAGGCTCTCTTCTACTTGACAACCTGTAACATGTTTTGCAAAAGTTATTTGATGTAAAACGAAAATGTTGTGTGTATTTTGAGAGTAAAGAACATTGTCTCCTTTGTGAAAATTGTCGCCCTTGACAACCTTGAGGGCTAACATTTTCGTGAGACAATGTAGTTCACTCACTCAACACACAAATAACTATCGCGCTCTGTAAATGAATGAAGTTGTCACGATTAGAGGCATTGTTCTAGCTGTCTTTCGGTGAACAACATCAGTTCCCCACCAGGGGAGGCAGGTCTTGACAGCAGGGTGGGCGGGGGTGTACTGGCGATCAAGATGAGGGCCAATATGAGGGCCACCTGATTCCTTTAGGCCCTGTTCCAAGCATCCATTGGACAAAGGTACACCTTTGTTCACTCAGTCGAAGCTTGGCTGAACTTATTTCACCTATCTATTCCCTTATCCTTTTACTTCTCTTGTATTTATCTACTAAAGGCTGTTAGCCTATGGGATGATACAAGGGAAGCTTCCTTTCTAGTAGCCGTAAAAAAAGACAAAATAATGGCTGAAGTACCCTCACAGGATTTTCCTGTGGGGTGGGGAAACCCAGACTACCTAATCCCACCTACAAAAAAAAACACTATCACACACTGCGCCGCAGGTGGAAGAACGTGTGCGTGCTGGTGACGGAGCGGCGGGCGCGGCTGCTGCGTGTGTGGCAGCTGCTGCAGGAGGTGCTGCGGCTGTGTGAGTCGCAGGCTGCGTGGCTGCATGCGCAGACCGAGGCGCTGGACCGGGCAGAGACGCAGACGGACGCCGCGCAGATCCAGGCGCTGCCCGGGCTGATTGCCGACGTGGAGGTGAGTGGCAGACACGGTTGTGGTGAAATGTGGCTATATTATAGTAGAATAATATAAAGCATTTTTAGAACAGAAAAGAGCAATTTGGATATTGTCTGGCTTTGCTCCCTCTCAGTCTTTTGGTCCCTCAGTCAGTCTTTTGGTCTCTGGCTTTTAAACGCCTGGGATTCTGACTCTTTCATCATTATATATTTTTAAAGTAATTCTGATGGTCAAACACTTCCAATCGTGAGGGAAGGCCGCAGGTATCCCACAAGACGTGGCACAAACCTCCTTCTCCCTCAAATCCGTCTATCCTTGAGTGAAAGAGAGGCGCTCCATGCCGGAACAACAAAAGAATCTGTTTTTAAAAATAAAATTTTATACTTAAATCTAAGTTCTTACAAAACTTTTTATTCAAAGAACTCCTCTAAAGAGTACAGTGGCCTATTCATCATGAATGATTTTAATTTATTCTTGAGTTGATTGAATTCTGTTATATGTTTTAATTCCAATGGCAACGAGTTAAAATATTTAATTCCTGCTTATGGAGGTTTCTTTTCAAAAAATTTAAACAAATGGGTATTATAAATTAAGGCGTTTCTATGTCTTGAATTGTATTGATGATAAAATCCCAATCGAGTTGAACAGTCAGAATTTCTCTTCAATAATAGTATTAATTCGTAGATTTAAAGGCTAAAGACAGTCATTATTCCTAAAGCTGGAACATGTTCTTAGGTTAAAAATAAACAAAATGAATGTTTGTGTCGACAGAGAGTGGTGGTGGAGGTGGAGTGCCAGCGGCCGGCGCTAGAGCTGCTGCAGTCGTCGTATGCGGCACTGGCGGCTCAGAGCTCGGTGGACAGTCTGACGGCGAACGCGCGGGGTCGCGTGGCCGAGTGGACGGCCCTGCGCGGACGCGCCGACAAGCTGCTGGCGAGGCTCCACGCTGCGCACCGCCGCTGGCTCGCGTGAGTGCCGCTGTTTGTGGGCGTTTGTAGTTGTAGAGTTCCGTTTTTTAATTTGGTTTGGTTGTGTTATTATTGATCTTGTGGTAGCAGAGCATAGTTGTGTTTGTTAACTGTAGACGTCGTTAATGGTTGAAAATTAGGGGTGTGCGAGTATTGATTTTTGAAGTCGAGTCGAGTCGAGCCAAGTTTTAAAAAATACCCGCGAGTTTCGAGTTTTTTTCGAGTCGAGTATTTTGAATAGTATAAGGTAATAGTTATCATGCTTATTTTTGATCACATAAAATGAAATATTTTTTATTTACTAAACTGGGTTGTTTTCCTAAGCATTAAAAGCAAACCTGTTTTCAAATGAAAATAAACGAGAATTCAGGCCATCTTTAACATAACTTTATATCATTACTCAATATTTTATTAAACTCTCATCCTTAGGAGGTAAAAGCCAAGCTACATCTACGCTTGTTGCTTTAAAAAGGGGTTTTTGTGACATATTGTTACAGGTTTAAGAATTAAAGTTAAACCAGCCTCATTGAGCATAAGTAAGAAAATATATCAAATTATAGAAAGGGAAAAGACAAGACTGAATTTATTGATATTAATAACTCAAAAACCACTTTAATTCAAGAAAATTAACAAAAGTTTTATGGTGGCTGGTCATGAGTGGTGTTGACTGTGTGAAAGACGACCGTAAAATGCGATCGCGCGTACCAATTCCGGGTAAACGGCGGGAGTAGCTACTCGACTCGAACTTTCGAGTATTTTTCAAAACTTCGAGTCGAGTCTAGTAGTGTAAACTCGGCTCGAAAAAAGCTCGATAATCGAGTACTCGCACACCCCTATTGAAAATGTTTGAGAAGCAAAACCGAGAGAATACTTTGGAAAAGATTTGGTAATTACGGAAAAATACTTGTGATTGTACGGGTTCTAATTTTTATGTGGTCTGATTTTTTTATTTGGGGAACAGTTTAAAGATAGCTTGTTTATATCATTTATTAGCATTTAATTTGAACTGCAGTCAGAATCTCTGTTTCCAATCGTCACTTTTTGGTACAGTACAAATATTGAACAAAATATATGGATAGCAAACACTCCTTTTTAATGAAGTCAAGGAAGTCACTAACGTTCAAATTGTTGAGTTGAAATTCAACATTCAAGGTGTGAATAGCCTCGTTAGTTAAGATTAAAAATGATAGGTTTTCACCGTTTATTGTGAAAGTGGGAAATCATTAGTATTCCTGAAAGATAAAGAACTTTTCATAAAAGAAATAAACCATGATATTGCGCAAAACAAGCGTTTAATTCAGTGGAAAGTTTTTCACTTACGGTCAATTAAAACCTTGATTATTCATAAAACATAAGAACCTGTTGTCAAACTATTGACTGATGGTAGTTGTTGTCGCTGACAGGTTTACAGAGGCCCACGGGGCGGCAGTTCTGGCTCTGACGAACATCGACGTCCAACTGACGCAGATAGACCTCCTGGACACCTGCGAGGATGACGACCTGGAGTCCTACAGGGACAGACTGAAGAAGCTGATGGTCAGTACTCGGAGCGTTGGTGATAGCAGTGTTTACTAGAGCGGAATCTTGATGTGTTCAAACAATTCTAAGTGGGGTGAAAACGTTGATGAGAAAAAACTCTTAAAATGTGAAATCTTCAAGCAAAAAATAAATTATAACGTATGTTTTATTACACATTTCATTACTCGGTCAAATAAAATCAGAACTAAGTAAATCCTTGCTTGGGATTATGTAAAATAAAATTAATACTTGGGCAAACTAATTGAAAATAATCATAAGAGCTTCATGATTAAACTTAATGGCAATTTCAGTATACTCTACGGCAAACTAAAATTTATTTGTAAATGTTTTCAGAAGTCAGAAAGTTTAAATTGAAATCCTCGTACATAGCTAATACAGAAAATACTACAAATAACAAAACAAATTATGACCACTCGGTCAACAATGACAATTAATAGTCCAGTCGCCAAATAAGAAATTAGGCATGAACCTTGAATTAGGGTCCGACTCAAATTTTATGATTGATTCTAGTAATATTCGATGTGCTGAACAAGAATATGGCGGATGCCAGACTGGCATCCTTGGGCAATTTCGAATATCGAAGGTCAAAGTTCAAAGGGCCGAAAACAGAGGAACAGATATTAAAAAAAGGTATAAAGATATTAAGGAACAGTTATCAAACAAATATTCCCAAATCGACAGCAATTTTAACTGTAAATTTAATAACCTTGAATATCCCGGTATTTAACCTAAGAATCCCGGGATTTAATATGCCCTTTCACGCTGGATCCCTAATCAGCGGATGCTGTTACAGTCGCTGCAGCAGGAGCTGGAGAGCCGGGGGGAGTTGCTGAAGACAGCCGATCAGCTGGGACTGGAGGTGATGAACAGCTGTTTGCCGGCGGACGTTCCCTCCGTCCAGCAGATGGTCGACGAGTACCAGCTGTTGTGGAAGGACATCACGGAGCGCATGAAGCGACTCATCCAGACGTGCAGGGAGGAGTGTCGGAAACGAAATGTAAGTCCCAGCGGAAGTTGATCACGTGGTAGCAGAGCGATGTTGGGAGGGTTATCTGAGTTTGGTTTAGTTTAACCCTTTGGCTGCTAAAAAAAATTTTTGATTTTGTTTTCATACTGTTATGAAAAAGTTATGATTTCATTTTTAAACTGCTATAGTAAAAATGCTGTAATTCTGAGATCTGTCAGGATGAATCAGCTGATTATGCAGTAAAATTCTGTTAAAATATCGAATAATTGAATGTTGCAGCAATTGATATATTGAATAGAAAGCTCAATCGATTATCTTCCAGGTTTTATGGTGGAATAACCGGTAACATTAGTTGTTCATGGAATCGATTTGAATATCTGGTCGGCCCCTTGCAGTTCTCTTGATGAATGGCAATGCCGATCACATTGGCAGTGGGCAATTCTTACAATGTATTACAAAGCCAATCTAGTCGGCTCTTGGCAGTCAAATGGTTAAAGTAAAATTGAATAAATTAGTTTAATAGAAGTATTTTATTTGTACAAACATCCATTTTGTAACGTAAAAGTAAATAAAATCATTCCATGACAATTATAGTCAGCTGTATTAATAAGCAAAAGTTCTAATATTTATTGGTCATGCTTGCACATTATTTTTTGGCCTGTGACAGGCTGCTGTAGTTTCATAATTAAGGGTTTTCTAAAATTTTGAGGTCAGTTTTTGTAAATGTAGGTAATAGACCAAGAGATAGACCACTTTTATTTACCCCAAATTTACCATCAAATTTGTTGTTAATTTAGGGTTAGTCGTAACATATAGTCTTCAGAATTGCAATTCTTAAGGTTGGTGAGTGGTGGGTGACCGAGTAATGACGTCATCAATATGGCTGCCGCGCAAAAGTGTAACACTTTACAAAAACGAACGTAACTTTGCAACAGAGTAACGTAGAGCAATGATCTTTTTCTTAAATTGTTGGTAATAAAATTGCCTTTATTTTATGTCATGTCAATATATATCGTAAGTCTAACAGTTTTCCTGATATTTAACCTAAACTTTACTTTTTGTGAATTTTTAGTATAAAAGTAAATGTTTAAGGCCCAATAACTCCTTAACTGTGAAGAAATAGGCAAAATATATAAGAATAAAAAAGGTAGATTATGTTATAAGGGTTTTGAAAATACCATTTATGTGGGCTTTTGATGGTGGCTTGTATGATAAATGTGTTAATGTTTAACATTCAACAAATTGATTTTGCCCTGCAACTTCTGTATACGTTGTGCAGTAAAATTAAGTGATAAAGTAGGTGGAGGTAGAAATAATTGAAACAAAAATTATTCTTGTTGTAAATGGTAGGTAATATGCTCCTAATCGGCATACATCCGTAATGTCGCGGGAAACCCCTCAAAATCACGTTTAAAAATGGCGGCTTTTCCCGCCATAAAAAAATCTTGAAAAAAGTCTGTCGACTGCATTTTTTGTCAATTTTTTTCAAGATATTGACTTTGGACTTCCACCAACTATTGTTGGGGGATTGGTTCTTAATTTTGACAGGGTACTCATTTTTGGCCGCCATCTTGGATCCGCCATATTGGATATAAATTATTTTTTCTCATCTAAAGATGGTGTTGTGACACATCATTATAGACTAGATTTTTACCCTGAACTCAATGCTGATATCTGTTTAAAAAAATCTTGATTCGTTAAAAAGGTGTGCTCAAAAAACGGCACATAATATACATATACAACCCTATTCAAAAAAAATCAGCCCTATACATTTCTTATGGACATTCCGTGCTTTGAATATTATTTTTGATTATTTATCTCATATCTCCAGTTCTAAATAATATATGCTGCATGTTTAGGTCTTAAAATACTCAGTGATTTAACAGCTTTTATGTGAGGTACTGATCATTAAAATTGGACGAATGTTGGTTGAGCTATAAGGCAAAAAGCAGCTTGAAAATGATTTTTTTCAAAATTTATTTTTGGTTTAAGATTTATACTTTATCCTAATTTTATCTGATTTTCATTATTTATAGCTTAAATGAAAGCTGATAGTTCACCAGTTGTCTTAAAACCATTCTAACCTGTAGGTCCATGGTTGGGGCTGGGGATATAAATCTTTAAATAATTATGAAATTTTTGAAAATTGAACTTTTAGATTAGTTGGAGGTCCATACCTCACGTCAATCTAAACCGATTTAAATAAATAAAAGCTTAAATGAAAGCCAATAATATACTGAGTTAATTAAGACCTAAAACCTTCATGAGTCTCTGTTAGATTTCAATGTATGAGTCATTAATTATTTTCAGTTTAAGAAAGTAAACAGATTTTATTAGGAATGAAGGTTCATAACTCAAATTAAGTAAGTCCGATTTTGATGAGTGATATCTTATATGAAAGCCTATAATTTACTGAGTAATTTGAGACCAGAACGAATGTTGTGACCCATTTAGAACCTGCACTAAAAATCTTCAACAAAAAACCAATTTTGAAAATATTAATTGTCTAGTTGCTTTAAGCATTAATATAGCTCGTCCAACACTTGTCCGATTTTATTGATCAATAACTCACATGAAAGCCATCAAATCACTGAATATTTTAAGACTAATACATGCGGCATATATTATTTAGAACTGGAGATATGAGATAAATAATCAAAAATAATATTCAAAGCACGGAATGTCCATAAGAAATGCATAGGGCTGATTTTTTAAAATAGGGTTGTATATTATGTGCCATTTTTTGAGCACAACTTTTTAACGAATCGAGATTTTTTAAAACGGATTTCAGCATTGAGTTCAGGGTAAAAATCTAGTCTATAATGATGTGTCACAACACCATCTTTAGATGAGAAAAAATAACTTATATCCAATATGGCGGATCCAAGATGGCGGCCAAAAATGAGTACCCTGTCAAAATTAAGAACCAATCACCCAACAATAGTTGGTGGTAGTCCAAAGTCAATATCTTGAAAAAAATTGACAAAAAATGCAGTCGACAGACTTTTTTCAAGAATTTTTATGGCGGGGAAAGCCACCATTTTTAAACGTGATTTTGAGGGGTTTCCCGCGACATTACGGATGTATGCCGATTAGGAGCGTATTACCTACCATTTACAACAAGAATAATTTTTGTTTCAATTATTTACCTCTACCTATTTAATCACTTAATTTTACTGCACAATGTATACAGAAGTTGCAGGGCAAAATAAATTTGTTGAATGTTAAACATTAACACATTTATCGTACAAGCCACCATCAAAAGCCCACATAAATGGTATTTTCAAAACCCTTATAACATAATCTACCTTTTTTATTCTTATATATTTTGTCTATTTCGTCACAGTTAAGGAGTTATTGAGCCTTAAACATTTACTTTTATACTAAAAATTCACAAAAAGTAAAGTTTAGGTTAAATATCAGGAAAACCGTTAGACTTACGATATATATTGACATGACATAAAATAAAGGCAATTTTATTACCAACAATTTAAAAAAAGATCATTGCTCTACGTTTCTCTGTTGCAAAGTTACGTTCGTTTTAGTAAAGTGTTACACTTTTGCGCGGCAGCCATATTGATGACGTCATTACTAGGACACCCACCACTCACCAACCTTAAGAATTTGAGTGAGGAAAGGGATAGACTTTCAGCTAGCTTACCTGAGAAATAATGTTCATGGTAGCAGCACATAGAAACACAAAAGGAGACACATTTAACACTAATATTTCGTCCTTCTGGAGGACTTCTTCAGAACTCCTCTTCTTCTTCTTCTTCTTCTTCTTCTTCTTCTTCTTCTTCAGACTTCTTCTTCTTGACTCTGAAGAAGTCCTCCAGAAGGACGAAATATCAGTGTTAAATGTGTCTCCTTTTGTGTTTCTATGTGCTGCTACCATGAACATTATTTCTCAGGTAAGCTAGCTGAAAGTCTATCCCTTTCCTCACTCAAAACCTACTAAGCCCTTGGCTCTTCCTTAGAAAACCAACCTTAAGAATTGCCTTTTTGGAGTCTCAAGATTATGGGTTTACTTAAGAACATAACAAAGATCATGGTAAACTCGGGTAAATAAAATGTGTCCTAGCTCTTGGTCTATAAGGACAACAAAACATATCGTGATTCTACCTGCTCCTATTATAAGAGCGAAACGATTTTACCAGTCAGTACATGTCCACAAAAATAAAAATTTAAACATACACACAGCATTGCCAACAATGAATTTCAAACAAAGAAAAAAAAATGTGCGCTTTCAAATTTGGTACAGTCTCAATCACTCGACTGAAAGCGTTTGAAACCTACTTTTTGTGATTTTTTTACAATCAAGCCAAAAGCTTTTAATCGCAAAACAATAATTTATAAGGTGAACTTGAGATTTCTGATTCTATAATACCAATAAACTTCTCTAGCATTACTGATCTCCAATTACAAAATTGAAACTGGTGTTCTTTGTATTTTCCATGAGTCATACTGTTAAATGTTATCACATACGTTGTATAATCTAATCTCATAGGAAAGAGAAATAAACTTCTTCATCTCTGTTTCGTTGCAAAGACAAGTTACTTCACGGATAAGTTTATTTTTCTCAATTCTCATGATGGTAAAATGGTTTCGTAATTTTATCAAGGAAACATATAAATGATTTAATCAAAAGAGCACAGTTGATTCCAAAAAGTTTTAATTCCAGCATACTATTCCAGTTTTTACAGTTTTAGGTTATCTCCACTCTCAAGTTTAAAGTTTTTTGTACATATATTTTTTATTTTTATATTTTAATTTCTTTTTATTTATCAACTTTTTATATATATTTAGTTTTTATATTCTTTATATATTTTATATATATTGGATTTATGTATTTTTTATATTCGTTTATATATTTTATATATATTTTATTCATATATTCTTTATATATTTTATATATATTTTATTTATATATTATTTTATATTTAATTTATATTTATTATATATTTGTTATATATTCTGTGCAGGTTGTCAACGAGGAGGTGCAGGTGGAGACGCTGAGGTTCGAGACGGAGTCGGCGGTGCAGGTGGACACGCTGCCGGCGCCGCTGCTGCGACGCGACGCTTACGTCTATGAGCTACAGGTCGCCATCCGCGAGTGCCGCTCCCACCTGGACGCCCTGGCCGCCCTCGGCGAGCTCTCCACCCAGAACTCCGTGAGTAGCGCGAGAATTCGATAATTTTGTGTTATCAGCTACTGAATCACTTGCAGTACTAAAACTGGTTTAAATACCTTTTAGCTGCCAAAGTGATCCTTTCCAATCTTAACTGATGCTGCAGTTTCAACTCGGAGTCTTCATCAGGCGTCGGATGTCGTTTTGTTCGTCTTGAACTCGTCATATATACTTAAAAACCATAAAACACTTATTACACACCGACACAAAATAATAACAGACATGGAACGAGTCATGGCCGAAAACACTGAGAGCAGCGACGCATTCAGATGATGGGTCCAGAACAAAAACCAACAAAACGATATCCGACGCCTGATGAAGACTTCTCAGAGTTGAAACTGCAGTAGCATCAATAAAGACTGCAGAGGATCACTTTGGCAGTTAAAGGTATTTAAACCAGTTTTAATTCGATAATGAGTACTCAGGCAGCACAGTGATATGATGAAGTAGATATCAATTTCAGGGTTTGAATGGCCTTTTTTAGAACCAAAAACATAATTTTGGGATGAAACCCCTCCAAGATGGGGGTAGGGTTTCCTATTTATTCCCCCCCCTACTTACTCGTCAGTCGGATGGTAAGAAATAATCTCTACCAACAATAATCATCAACAATGAATTTCAAACAAAGAATCTGTACCAAATTTTAAAAGTCGGATGGTATTTGCGACCGCTAGAGTGCAAAATCACCTCATTTTATGTTTTGATTTTTGATTTGTGCCGGTATCTATTATTACTGATAAGTAAAAACCAGTTTTTTATATTCCTGGAATCCGAACAAATTTAATTTTGTTCTTGTTTTCTTTTCAGTATATTGTTTATGTGACTGTTTTTACAATTCTCTGTTTTAGCTGTGATTTTGTCCAGCTTATCCTGGCTGTGTGTAACCTTGTTACATTCTAGATTCTTTTTCCACCTGAAGACGGATTCAGATTCCAGATCCCTAAATGTTACGAAACTTGTTTTTATTAATCAATGGTAGCAAAGGTCTGCAAAAATCCAAACCAAAACAGAGGAAACGTCTTTAAGCTTTTCAACGACACCGACTTGTGTCGCAGGCCAAGTGTGTGGCGGCGTGTCAGTCGAGCGTAGACCTGGTGCGGCACCTCAGCTCACTGCTGACTCAGCAGTGCGGCGCGTCGGAGCAGCAGGCCTGCCTCAGCGAGGTGGAGCGGCTGGAGCAGCGATTTCAGCAGCTGCTGGAGCAGAAGCGGTCAGAGGAGAGGGAACAACGCCAGCTCAGGTACGGCAGCACCGGTGTTAAACGGATTCAAAAACCCATATTTTCGTACCAAACCTGGGAAATTATCGTAAATTTATTAAAATTATCGCAACCTTCAAATAACTTTTGTAAATTTGGCATGACTTGACTAAATAAATGTGAAAATCATGTAAGAAAACCCTGTATAGTAAAATTAATACAACTAAGAAGTGTGAGAGGGAGGGAAATTTCACTTATCGTTCGCCAGTGCCAGGCTTATCCCTCAGTAACCAAATTGAAACCAAGGGGTATAATTCGCAAGATCCCACTAAGTTCATGTATCATTGGCTGGAGCATTTTGGTTATTTTGTCATAACGTCGCTTCCTATTGGATCAATCATTTGGTTTGTTGTTTAAATCTTGCCATACAAGTTTACAAGTCCGCTAGATAGTGATGCTTACACTCAGGAAATTGTTAATATTTCGGTATCCCTCGTGTGTTTCCGTCTGCCTTCTAGAGTCTGAGGCAGTGAAACCCCTTCTGCCTTCGAGGGTTAGAAGGCACTTATCACTCTGGCGGATGATAAGTGTATGAATTTCTCTCCCTTTCGCGCTTCATAGTTGTATTAATTCTAGTATAATACCGTAAAAAAATATGTTTAATACTAAAACATTATAAATCTGGTGTGAAGTAGCACAGAACACAGAATTGGAGACAAAACACATAATATTTCGTCCCTATTAGGGACTTCCTCAGTCGAGGTAGAGAAGTAAGGTGATTCCTTCTCTCCACCTCATTCGAGGAAGTCCCTCAAAGGCTGACAATACTGAAGGCATAATCAACTAACTGCATGATTTTTGTTTGCTTTTACACAAGATTATATAACAAGAACACAGTAGAACCTAACATGTTTGAATTATAGGGGGAAGCCATTTTGTTTTGGATTGAAGAAAGTTTAAAATATCAAGACATAATGTGTGAGTGTGAAGTCAGAGTTATATTAGTGAAGTAGCAAATAAGATAAATTTGAATGTGTTTTGATTGTTAGTTTATGAATTATGAATTGTGCTAAGTTAAAATATAGTCATTTTTACATTTACCATTAATGATTTATGATATTTTTTTCATAAAAATAATGATTTGATTGCCCTGCTTAATCCCTACTTTGCTTGTTTAACATGGCTGTTGTAGTCATTAACTGCTTTGCCTAACAACTAACACGCTTTGTTTGTATTTGCAGCCAACCGACCACAGAGGAGTCTTACACCTTTTATTGTATACAGTTAAGTGGACTTCTATAATTACAACATTGTTCATGTTTATTTATCACCATTTTGTCATAAAATATTAAGTAGCCCTATTTTACTTTTTTCCTTATAGCTTTTTGTTTAAATTTTATAACACTCGATCTTTTTTGTCACTCAATATTTTTAAGCTGGAAAAATAGCGACTAAAAGTATTTTTAAAAGTGTGAAGTATATAAACAATTTTTTTGTTTATAGCAGATTCAATCTAAAAATTAGTATCTCACCTAGTAACTAAAATAGTTTTGCGATTTGACGAAACTTCCCCTCTCATATACCGATTTTTACCAGCATAAACCCTTAAACAGTATTAATTTTGTATGATATTAGTTTATGAAAACATGAAATGCTACTATTTAAAATTAACCACTGAAGTCAGGCTTTGTAAAAATTAATTAATATTCTGGAGGCAATTCAAGTATGATAAATGTTTTCAGCATCTGGCGGTAGATGTTGTATTTGCACACTTTGTGAACATGTTCACTAAATTGATAAGGCTGAACATTAAAATTCATGATGACGAAAAACAGTATAAAGTAACAATTCAGTGTAGCTAACATCGCATTTTAAGGTTGTTAAGGTTCTTGACCGCCGGTTAAATTTTGTCGACAAAGTTTTCATAGGGTTAACCTAAAAGAAGTAAAATTGGGTAAAGTTGATCCTGGAGAAAGTGGCCCTAAATCATACTCTATGCACCATTACTCTACAGTGTTGCCACTTTTGGGGATTTTTCTTGGCCTTGGGTATTTTTGGTGGATTGAGTCCAATGGGGAATTTTTGGCAGATTTTGGCAAAGGGTTGGTAAATAATAAATTAGACATGAAGCAAATGCATGGTTATAATATATTTAGAGTGATTTTTTTACCAACATATTTATGGTCATAGATATGAATTTGGGATAATTAGCAGTTGAAAGTAATTTTTTTAAATTTGGCTATTGGATGGGGAAAACTTGAGGATTTTCTTTCTTTTTCAAATGGTTTGGCAGATTATTGGAGGATTTTTGCTTTGGCTGGGGATAAAATGGGGATTTTTCGCTTGTCAGGGAAATTTCCTGGGTCAGGTGTGGCAACACTGGTACTTTATGCTCCGGAGACTTGTTGCCAATCTCATTACTCTGTGGCAGTGAGTCGGGCCGATTCACCTGCCCGCTGTGCACGCGGCGGAACTGGCGCCAGCTGGACAACGACCTGTGGCGGCTGCGCAAGTGGCTCGAGTACGCGGAGGCGACCCAGGCCGCGCAGACCGCGCCTCCGACCAACATCAACCAGCTGGAGGACGTCATACAGGACCAGCGGGTGAGCGGACTTTGTCACTAGTAAAGATAAGTTTTACGACGTTTTGGAGTCTTGAATCTGACCCCGTGTTTAGATGAAAATGCTTGGAAGGTAACAATGTCTCAAAAAGAATGATTAAGAACGATTAAGAGTGTTTGACCATATTGTTGAAAATATGACCTCTGGGTGCTCTTAGTGATGGCTGGGCCTAGTAGTTCACTGGTTTGCTGCTAGGGTCCACTGTGGGCTTTATGCGCCAATTGTTCTCCTGGTCAACGGTGGCACCAATGGCCGAGAAGTTTAAGGTGCTATACTGAAGAGCATAGCATTCGGAGGTGTGTGGGTTCAATTCTCGACCATGCGCAATCTTTATTAGGCTTGCAAATGTGTGGTAAAGTTGGTGGGAGGGCCCACCTAAAATAAACGGTTTCCAGATTGGGTGGAAGCTGATAGCATTTGTACCTTTCATAGAAATTGCAGTGGACACTTTTTCTTTTTTCCTTTGTGTAGAGGAGATGTTTTTTATTATTAATTAATTTGTTCAGCATATTGTCAGTACATATGGACAATCAGAAAGAACATAACCAAAATATTAGTCCAAATACAGACAAAATAAACGTATTCAAATTAAAACTTGAGAAATAAAAAAAGTGGTACATTATACCTCGGATTATCCGAATTAATGCCGGCGGAACAAAGATCCAGATGGCAAAAAATCTGGATAATCCGAGCTCATTAAAATATTGCCTAAACAGCGATTTCATACCTTAACCACTGCTAACTTGATGCTGCAAATGGTGTATCAAGACTGTTCAACATGTTAGTCTTTCAAATTACAAACTCAATATCAGTTCATACAAAGAGTTCACAACTATAAACACATCAAGTGACAGCAATAACTAACTCGCTAAATTGCTGAAGGCTACGCCTTTGTTGATTACTACTAGCACCCCAAGTAGCAAACCAGAAAACTATATACATGAAAATGCTGTAATGTACTGTTTGGGCAATGCAACTCCTTCAATATTATTGTTATTCCAAATGCGTACAGTAATGTATTGCATTTGCATTTCACTTTTAGAAGGTAAACAAATCACGGCAGTTAACGTTTTTGCCGTAATTTTAATTTTGAATTTCTCGAATAGACCGGTCTGGATAATCCGGGATTGGAATAATGTGGGTTCGGATAATCCGAGGTGTACTGTATGTCAAAGGGTTAAGTTTACTTACGCTATTTTAAATTATGATGTTTACATATTGTGAAATAAGAGATTTTGAGCTTGAGTTGAGTTTGAGTTTGACTCTGCAGGAGTTCCTGCTGGACCTGGACAGCCACAAGTCGCTAGTCGTGTCGCTGAACACGGTCGGCCGCCATCTGGCCGAGCACGCAGACGACGAGGGCCGCGCGGCCGACATGACGCAGCGACTCGCCGAGACCAACCGCCGCTGGGACGAGGTGTGCGCGGCTGCCGCGCGCTGGGAGACCCGGCTACAGACCGCATTGTTGCAGGTCAGTGGTATATTGAATTTTCTGGTCTACTCTCAATGTGCAGTCTTCAATCTGGTTTAATAATAGTAATAAATGCCTTTGTCATCATACTGACACAGAAACATCTGTTTTCAGTTCCTTTTTGTTGGCTCGAAAGTTACCCATTGCCATCCTAGGCTGGCAAAAACTTTTATCCGGCCTAGGCCGGATAAACGGAAGTAAACAATGAGATGATTTGCAGCAAATTGACGTTTAATGGTTGTTTATTGGTTAATTTTTAGAGGAATGTAGTGGCAGCACTGCATCCCTTGGCAAATGTTTGTTCTTTTTGTTAGGTTTGAAGGATTGAGAAAGTATGTTTATGTAAGGACTGCGTTATGATTGAAAGTATGTTTTTTCTGCGTAGTATGATGAAAAATATCGTACATTACATGGCAGGGAAGTTTTGCCATACTTGCATGAAAACTATCATGCTCGTCTGGCAAAACAGTACTTCTCAGCCTAGTAACGTAATATACTATATTTGAAGCACTTCTCATTTACAAACTGGTTTTCAGGATAATTCAAGTCAGTATGTAAAGTACAGCAGTGTAGTTTTTGAACTCCCTGTGCGTTGTGTATCGCCATAGAAAAATAAACAGGAATTCCTGTTTATTTTTCTATAGTATCGCGATGCTGTTTCCATAGGCAGAGAAGGAGTAGTAAAATATTAACATTAGTAACATAGCGTATGTGACTGGGAACTTGAGCTTGAGTAGAAGGAACAGTACGTATCTTAAATAATTCTATGTTATGCCACTGAATTTGGCCAATCAGTGCAAGTTTATTAATCCCAGTTATATTAAGGCCTCACTCTCAAGGTACATAGACAAATTAAGCTGTAAAAGGTTGGCTAGTTACAACCTCTGATTAAACGGACGCATATCACAATGTTGGTGTAATGGTGAGTGGTGTGGAATCAGTTTGTCTAACTGTCTTATGGAAATGTGTTGAAAAGTGGATTTTCGACCACCAATTCTACGCCATTATGCCTTTTCTTGGAATTTTTAATCTGAAATCCTCTAATATTTTTTATCAAAGTTGTTTTTAACCATCCATGATTTTACATCATTCCCAACACGTACCCGGGAACCAGAAGAAATATTCAAATTTAGGAAGATTTCGATTTATGTAAGTTTGAACCAACCGGTTTCGACTGTGTACTAAGCTTTCCGTTTATCCATTGCAGAACCCAGAGTTCCACCAGACGATCGGGGAGCTGGTGCAGTGGCTGGAGACGACGGAGGAGGCGATCCAAGGCATGGAGCCCGTCGACGTGGCAGAGGGCCGAGACGTCCTCGAGGCCAAGTACAACAAGTTCAAGGTCCGTACATGCTCCGCCCGGCCGTCAGCCAATAGACATTAGACAAAAATCTTTATTCATACAGAAGTCCAGAGTACAACATTTGAACAGTGTCAAAATATTTACTTTAACAGTCTTGATGAAAGTGAGCAGATCACATTGCAACACTTATCACTAAATAAGACGAAAGAATCATATTGGAGGAAGGTGGAAAAATTTCTCAAATGAGTATAGTGCTTTGAGTATATGAGTATATTCTTTTAGCTGTTTTTAAATTTATTTTTAATTTAAGCCAAATGCTAAAATTAACATTAATGTGTTTTCCAACGTTTTTGTGCAAACCAAACAGAAATTCGAATTCTAGAGGGTCGAGTCAACAGATATATTAATTTCAGAGGCAACATTATGCATACAAATACTTTTGAATTATTGGTGTATTTTTTTAATTATAGGTTTTTTGAAGGGAATAGAGAAAATTTATAACATTAAAAACTCACTAATTTGAACTACGATAATTTGAAACCCTCTACAGTTAGTAAATTTTATCTGTTCCCCTCTGAAATTTTATCTGTTTCTGAAATTTGAAAAATGATACCCCAATAATTCAAAATGTTTTTACACACAACGTTGCCTCTAAAATTTGAATATTTATTTCCTTGAGCCTCAGGAATTTAATTTTGTCGCTGTAATTCAAAACACTACCTATTAAATCCGAAGTCACCCTCTACAGTTCGAACTTAGAACACCGTTAAGCCTCTGAAATTCGAATGAAGCACAAAAACAAAACCTGTTGAATCTTATACTAGTGCAATCCTATTCTCAGAATCCTATTCTCAGAATTCTCAGAAAAACAAACTGACCTCAATAACTTGAATTTCATTTGCAATAACCTCTTTAATTTAAACCCTCCATATTAAAAACTTCCTATAGTTCGAAATAAATTGGCTGTCCCTTGAACTTTGAATAAGTGAGGTTCTACTATAATTATAGAGGATTTTGAAATATCCAGGTTCGAAGTAGTGAGGTTTTACTATAATTATAGAGGATTTTGAAATATTCATGCTCTAATAAGTTAGGTTCTACTTTAATTATAGAGGATTTTAAAATATCCAGGTTCGAATTAGTGAGGGTCTACTGTAATTATAGAGGATTTTAAAATATCCAGATTCGTATAAGTGAGGTTCTTCCGGTAATTATAGAGGATTTTGAAATATCCAGGTTCAAATCAGTGAGTTTCCACTGTAATTATAGAGTATTTTGAAATATCCACGTTGGAATTAGTGAGTTTCCTCTCTATTTACGTTCCCGTCGCGTCACCAGGACCTGCGCCACGACCTGGAGGTGTGCGAGCCGCGGGTGCTGTCGCTGCAAGAGGCCGCCTGCCACCTGCTGCGGCACTCTGAGACTGCGGAGACGGACGCCTGCGAGAGACTCACCCACCTGCGGCTGCGGCTGCAGAGTCTCACGCGACTCACTGGCTCCTACCTGCTCAAGCTGGGCGCGGTGCTGGGTCGCGATCCCGTGTCTCACGCCAGCCTCGCCGCCCTGTCGCACGAGGTGAGACTCTCGAGAGTGTGAGTCTGCCGAGGTTGGGTGCTGGTCGGCTGTTCGGTGTGGGGGTTGTAGGTCTACAACATCTACTTACTTCATCCATTGCCGGCCTCTGAAATACAGTACACTCCTGATTATCCGAGCCCTGGATATCCGAAACTCTGTGATATCTGGGGTTTTTCCAACCTCGAGTACTGTTTTTTAATTTTTTATTAGAACTTATTAACAACATGATTAACATGTATTTTCTATACAGTTAAGATGAAAATATCAGTAATTTGTTATTTTATTCAAGTAAACTTGAAATAAACATTCAAAATATTATTTTACCATGCAAATATTCCACAATAACCTGGATTTGTGTTTAGAATCAAAGTCACAAATAGACAAACTGACCGAGTCGTCTGCTGAACGTAATGGTGGGAGTTGACTGTCGTGCAAGGGCAAATCTGACATGTCCAAACATTTGGCGAACTATGGTTGCTATCCGTCATTCTGGTTCTGTTGGAGTGGATGGCTTTCTGTCGGGTTTACACTGCTGCAGTACACTCTCGATAATGAGTCGTCGGTACCGAGGCTGTCTCAGATACGGATGATACGGAGTTTGTTTATATTTAGAGGTTAGAATGTTGTGAGACCACAGGAAACGTAATGCTGGTAAAATATTTATTTCATTGATATATAGAATTTTAGGACAGAGTTCGCCCCTGTTCAACATTAGTGAACTCCCACTATTACGTTCAGCAGACGACTCGTTTAGTTTGTCTATTCATGATTTTGATTCTAAAAACCAATCTATGTTATCGCTGAGTATTTTTATGGTAAAGTAATACTTTTGAATGTTTATTTCAAGAATTTACTTGAATTAACTAACAAATTACGGATATTTTCATCTTTATCTTAGAGAAAGTACATTTCAATCATGTTCTTTTAGAGTTCTAACCAAAAATGAAAAAAGTACTTCAGGTTAGAACAAACCCAGATAACCCAATGTTTTGTATAACCAGGGCTTGGATAGTTGGGAGTATACTTTATTTCAGAGGTCGACAATGGGTGAAGTAAGTAGCTGTTGTAGACAATACGACATCCAGCTTTCTTTTCTCCTCGGTTCCTCTTGGTCACATGAGAACTTACTCATTTGCAGTAAATTCTCAGCCAAGAGACCTAAGGGAAGTTGTAGTCTTCATGATATAGGAATGACATTTTATGAACAATTTCTTGTTAGGGATTCAAGTCTAAGTGGGGCTTCTTACAAGGAACACCGAACAGCTGGTGCAGTGGCCAGTTATCTTGGCATAAACTACAGCATGGACATGTGAAACTCCCAAAAAGGGATCTTTCAGTAGTGTTTTCACTTAAAATGCACTTGTACTCGAGTCACATCATTTTATTTTTTCCTTCTCTACTGCTCACTACTAAGTGTGAAAACCAGAAGACAGACAAGCCATTAATGATTGATCATTTTCGCGGAAGTCATAAAAAAATAAATCTACAGTTTTTCTTGTCTGACTTTTATTTCATGTGATTTATCAGCTTTTGAGAGTGGTTGATTTCGGGAGTTTCTGTATCAAGCAGAATTGGCACATTAATGTGTCAAAGTTGTAATTTTTTTGTGGTTTTTAGTTGAGATAAGTGCTTCTGTTTTCTCTCTAGCAGTCACAATTTACTACTCACCTAGCACTGAACTTTATGTTCGTTGAATATATTTTTACTTATTTTATTACCATTTTTTATGCCAACTTTGTGCTCTACAGTAAATCTTTAACATTAGATTCAAAAGATAATTAATTTTTTTCTAATTTTTAAAACTTTTAACCCATTATCAAACAAGCTTAACCAAAAAGGGTTTTTGTAAAAAACATAAGAGTAACATAATGCTGTAAAAAAATCAACTAGTAGCATGATTTATGAGTTTTTTATATTCTCTCCTCACCATTTTATCTTCAGCCCTAAACTGTAAAAATAAAAGACTGATTTAACAATTTATATTTTTGTAGTTAGCGTCTTATAATGTGGTAATTTCAGTGTCATAGCTGTTACCTAAAATCAGTAATTTTTTTAAGTTAAGTTATATTTAATGTTTATACTGTATTTTCAAGCTAGGAGCAAAATACAAAATTGCTTCATGTAATTTTTTTATGTAAAATATTATTTAAAAACTAAACTGTGTTACAAATTAAATCCAATTAAAAAAAACACTTCAATTTTATAAATTAAGTCAAAGAAAGTAAGAGTGTGTTTAAAAATGGAATGAGTAGTGGCTGCCAAGTTTGCTCCTAGCTGCACTCGTAGTTTGTAGTCGTTGTGGACACTTTATAATTTATTTTTCCCAATTTTCTTTTCACCAGCTGTTGGATCGCGCGGCCGGAGGTACTGCCAGTTCTCAATCTTCGACCGATCAACTACATTCAAAGTAAATATCTATTATTTTGCTTATTTATAATTATTTTCTTTATAAATTCTGGGTATGTTTTGGTGTATGATTAATTGTTTAACCTCGTTCCAAAATAAACAATACAATGAAGTTGTAAGTAATGTAAATTCAAGTTTCAAAAAATATTTAAAAACTTTGTTTTACGTTTTTAATTTTCCTGGGTCAGGAAATTCCATTAATAAGTCATTGTATTAATTAGCAATGATTGCATGAGACATGGCGAACCAATAATAAGAATATTATTGAGGATATAAGGATATTATTGGTGAGTAAGAATATTTTATGATCTTTACCAACTTCTTAGTCTTGTAGCTTCATTGGAACTTTTAATTTTGTTTCACAAAATTTCACGATCGAGGGACTGAGTGACACTGTCAATTTGTTGTGTGCTGCGTGCTGAGAGCTGAGTGGTTTGTTGTTGTGCGTACAAATAATGATCAAAAATAACTTAGGTACATAGTAAAAATACACTTTTATTTAAAATTAATTAAAGGCTTTCTAATAGCAACTGAGCCTAAAGGCAATTTGCCCATGTAGTCTTCCCAAAACTTTTGGTTATTAATTTGTAAGAAATATGTACTGTCATTAATTTGTCAATTTATAATGTATTTTTTTGGAAATAAATAAATTTTGGAGCTTGAAGGGGCTAAAAGTCTCTAATGAAGGAAAATTCAAACAATCCTTATTTATTATAGTACATAATACCTTCATAGCAAACTGTCGTTTGGATCTACCATATGATATTATCTAGCCCATGTTTTTCAGTTGTGTTTCAGCATCACATATTTTATGTAAATAAAGCAGACATTTTTAGATGCCAATGCTTTTTAAATGCCTGAAATTGGACGTTATTTCTTTTTTCTGGTGAATTTCAAACAATTTCAGTATTCTTCCCACCATCACAAAATAGAGATCTTTAATTCGAGCCCTCTCCCATCTTTCTACGACTTGCCAGACAACAGTTCTGAGGCAAAGAATTGCCTTACGAAATTAAATATATGATTTGAACTTGTGTTGCAGCGCTGAGGGCCTGGTGGACACGAGCGTGCTGGCCCGCAGCTACCGCTTCCTCGGGCGAGTGGTGCGCGCCAGTCTGCCGATCCAGGCAGTGATGCTGGTGATGCTCGGCGTCGCCACTCTCGTCCCGATCACCGAGGACGACTTCTCCTGCAGCATCACGCGGGCGTTCGGCCCCACACTGCGCTACGTCAACGGGCCCCCGCCCATGTAACCGGGGCCCCACGCTGCGATACAACGGGCCCCTGCTGATGTAACCAGGGCCTCCACCCGATACGACCAAGGCCCCCACCAATATGGTCTGGGGTCCCACTGATGTGACCAACGGCCCCCGCCAATATGGTCTGGGGCCCTCACAATGTGACCAAGGGCCCCCGCCAATTTGACCAAGGCCCCCACCGATAGGACCAAGGGCCCTCCTCAATGTGACCAAAGGCCCCCACCAATTTGACCAAGGCCCCCACCAATGTAACTGGGGCCCCTACCCGACAAGGACCCGACACAGGCTGTGATACCGTTATACCTATTCTGTCACACTCTGGATAAACTATTTTTTTATCGGCTTTTACCGTGTTCTAACATTCTAATCTTCCATGGGGTACGGTTTTATTAGTTTTAGGTTACGAGAATCGTCCGCTTTTTGTATAGGGAAAAGATATTTTGTAAGTTTAATTTTTCTATTTATATTTTGATATTGAGATTTTTTACTCAACGGACTAACAGAGTGGGCGTGTAGAGTTTTTTTACGAGACGTGAATTTGTGGAACATTCACGTCTCGTGCCGAGTCCACGCGACCACGAACGAAAGACTCTTCACATCGATGTTTCATTTCATTTCATTTCCGATCCTACTTCGAGAGTAAGTTCCGGTCCCAAGGGCCTCACTCAGTGCCTGCTCGCTAGGAGGACTTTGTTGATAGGTTAGTAAATGTTAACCCTCTGTTTGGAAAATAGCTTTTACAATTTCCTCGATGTTAATTTTGTCTCTTATTAAAATTTTCTTGGATGTACGCAGTTATAGAATTGATAAAATATCGACTACGACTCTGTTATTATTTCAAAGTTTTAATGAAGTCAAGTCTTATCTGTAGTCAAGTCTAATATTCCTTACGACTTGTTTCATCTGGTTGTACGATTTTAAAATTTGTTTGTAGTTTCTATTTTTTCAATATCTATATACTGCGACGAATTTTATGTTATATATATAAGTTATATAAGGCAAATAAATATAAGGTTATACAAACATGTGAGTTTTATTTATTCCATGGTCTGAAAATTGTATCGCTTTTGATGAATTATGAAAATATATTTTTGTTTCATGGCAAACATCAGGGCTGCATCCCTGATGTTTTCTTAAAGTTAATCACTTAAAAATCATGAAATGATAACTTAGTTGGCCATTTTTCCTCGATCGCAATACACGTGGTTGATTTCCATTGGCCGCTCGTGTCATTCTTAATGTACTGTCCCACCACGACTCAAGTACCAACAAGGGGAGCGGACAGTGACTTGACTATCCACTGGACAACTGCAGGGGGGACAGGGACATCTCAGCTAATGGCAAACTTATTCCTTAAGGTGGCATTCAAGTCATGGTGGGACAATAACTCTACTATCATACTCTACCCGATATCATATACAGTAGAGTCCCGCAAACCCGGAATTCGATAACCCGGAATTCTGGATAACTCGGAAAGCCTGCCAGAGCAATGAAGTGCACTGAGATTCAAGGCCAGAGCATGGTGTGACACATATAAAACATTTTTGGTTTTTATTTTAGTCTTTTTGAAAATGATAATGTAGTTTTTGTATTTTTTACTATGCAATAAATAAGTGATTTCTTTTTGAAATAACAGAAACTATTCTTATTTTTTCTTATTTTTACTCATTTCCCGATAACTCGGAAATTTCATAAACCTGGACACTGTTCGGTCCACATTAGTCCGGGTTTGTGAACTCTACTGTACTCGCACGGTTAACGGCCGTTTATAAACAAGCTTATTAACTCATTTTCATTTATCTCTTTTCTCTCTCAGTAAAATCCAAAGCTTAGTTTCAATAGGATGTATTTTTCCTAATTTTATAATTCCACTGATTACTTCCCCGCTATCTACACACCGAAACTTACCTTGGTTTCAACACACTATGTAAAACTCTAAATAACTCACTGTTAAATTATTTGTTCAACTCACTGAATTTTATTTCTGCACATTAGTTTGATGACTGTGCACTCATAATTTGTTTTTAAAAAAAACCTAGGATTCTCAACAGATATATTTGTCGAGACAGATATATTTGTTCCCACATATGTGAAAATATTTTTTAACCCTTTAAGGGCTAAATTAAAGGTGGGCTGGGGCTTATTTATTTGAAGCCTAAATCCGTGATATAAAGTTTCTTATTAGTTCGGAATAATTTGCAGGTTATAAAAAAATATTTTAGGACTGAAAGAATTTTTTAACCAATGTTACAAGGAAATTAAAGCTGGAGATGACACATATCACAGTCAGACCATATGTTCATCTTTGGTCTGCAAAAACTCAAGATGGACGGATATACCCATCCTCTGTCCACCAAAATATTAAAAAAATAAGAGTACTGCCAATAATCTTGATATTTTTGTGGACAGAGGACGGTTATATATGTCAACCAAAGTCCTTTCCTTGCTTTATTTGTCAGAAATATAGGAAATTTTTATTTTTATTTACTTACTTGATTCACCTTGTAAAATAATTTAATAAAATTTTACAGTATAAAAATAAAAACGTAATGGACTTAAGGGCTAGTCACATCCCACAGCTCCAATCAAAACATAAGGCTTAAGTTCTCAGCTTAATTGTTTTATGTTAAACTCCAGTCAACAACTTAGGGTGGAGGTGAACACCCCGGCTGTAAACGTAATCATTTAACCCCACACTTCTTGGTCGTTTACAGGGTGATAATTGGAGTAGCTTTGTATATTAATCAACCAAAAACAATTAAGTTGCAAATAGCCTCAGTGCTTAAATTACATTTTATGGAGTGACATCTAAGACCACTGAAGATCAGACAAAGACTAGAGTGCACGAAATAGGGGGGGTGGCAAAAACTGTAAACAAATTCTCTACTAAACCTCAGCTGAATTTACTAAATGAAATGTTTTTGTTGAACTGTCAAAACTTTTTTAAAGTTTTTCAGGACCTTTTATGTGTAAATTTGTATTTGCTTAAACATAAATTATGTTATTTGTGTAACATATGATCATATAGTTGATAAACAACCCAAATAAATAATAAACAATAATTTTATCACTCAATCGCCCACCCTATTTGGGTCCCGTGAATAAAGCTGATCAACTCGGTTTCACTTGTGGAAAAAGTTTCTTACATTTTGGTTTGGATTCGTCACTCCTTTACTGCACATTGAATTCACTCAAATTATTGCATCGAAAGGTCAATTCACATTTGAGGTTATGCACATAAACAAACCAAAACGTGGAACAATCAGCTTATTTGTGAATTTTATATTTTTTATCTTCTTTCTTCAAACGTTAAAGGCGGGTCGACATGGTACAATTACTCTTGGTCCCAATTTTGATTTTTACTCGGTCCGATTTAGAGCTCGCTCAGTCTGAGTTTACTAAGGCTGAGTTTAATCGGAGGATCGTGAGCTAGCTAGTGCACTCGGATTCAATTGTTAAACGTATCCAATGTTAAATCCATCATAAATAAAAATTCGAATCCAAGAAAATATCTCCATCCAACTGACTGAGTTATTCGGATGCATTAGTGTATGATCCAAGTAGAGTCCGAATGATTTTCCAAGTTCACTCGGTCTGAGGTTCGTACCCCGCCTTAATAAGCTGTCGTTGAACTAGAATCTTTATCATAAAAAGATTCCGGTATCATAAAGTTTTCTTTTTAGGCACCTGATTTGTATTTGGTTTAATAATGTATCTCCTTTGATATTATCTGTAATATCATTATTAGTGCTTTTTACATTAATCTTAGACAAATATATTTTTCTTCTTGAATTCAAATAAATTCTGATTGCAAAAACTATCCAAAACATAGATTTGAACATAAGAATTTGAAACTTACCTCCAAGTAGAAAATATTACTTAGACTTTACTCTTTTAAAATGTTGAGAGTCTTGAAGATGATTCAACCTCAAATTAGATAATAAAAGTAGGTTTTTTGTTTGAGTGTTTTCTTTCGGAATGAACTATACAACTAATTTTGACAGTGACCAGAAGTTAACCTGTCCTTCGCACGGGTCTGGGGCATTAGTTACAGTCAATGGAATTTGTAAAATGGTCCTTAATAAAATATCGACAAACAGCTGGTAATTCTCCTGCTCGATTAAATAAAATAACTTACAAGGGAGAGAGCTGCTAAGGTATTTAAGAAACAAGAACTCGACAGAAACCCTCCCAGGGGTATATAAACATCTTCCCAAAGTTTCATGGAGATCAGATTGACAGTTTGCTTATGAATACAGGACAAAAAGAAGACAGAAGACATTCTTTGGAACTTGTATATTTATATTAAGACTTGCCATCTGAAGTTTTCACACCCGCCAATGCAGCTAATTCTTCCTCATCTTTTACCCATATAGCAACAGAATGTTTGTCTTTTTTGGCTCTCACTCTCCCCTCTCTGTCCGGATATAAATATCGGTAACCGAGTGGTTTCAACTTTTTCAAAGCGATTTGGAACAGTGTATATCTCTGTTTTGTGAGTGCTGACCTGATTATTATGCGATTGTCAGTTTCATATCCCTGTAGATTTTTAGTGGAAAAGTCCGGCCGCGCTCTCTTTGCTTGTAACAGTCCGATGCAATCCCGTCTTCGGGAGAACGTGACGACGATGCCTGAACCACCACTCTCCCAGCGGCGGCATTCATCGATGCCGTCCTCTGTCAAGGTCACTCCCAGAGCTGCGCCGATGTCCACCACAATTTTCTTCAAAGGCTCTGGTTCTTCAGAGGTCGACTCAGGAACTCCGAGAATCTCCAGTGTTTTCCTTCTGGAACCTTGCTCCAGATCATCCTCCAATATCGAGAGGTCCCTGACGGTCTTCTTGAGTCTCTTATTTTTTTCCTGCAACGTCTCGATCAGCACCCTTTGGTCATCCAAGGTTTTGATCTGATCTTGCGTAATCTTGATGATTTCTCCAATCTTTTCGAAACACTGGTAGATCGATGAGCTATCTTGGTTTTGTATGTTTGACTGGATATTTGTAATATCGGAATGCATCGATTCGAGGAGTGGCTTAAGGGTTTCTATCGTGGGTGTGGAGTTGGGGGTTTCAACAGATGTGATCGAATTCTGGACTTTAGGGGAATCTTCGTGATCTTCAGATGCATCTTCTTGGTCCCCAAACGTTTCCTCTTGTTCACTAAACGCTGCCTCTTGTTCTGCAGACATTTCCTCAGAAACAGGCTTGACTCTTTTTAGCAGATCTAACATTTGCGTGCGATTAGTGTTTACATCTCCTAGTAATTCCTGTAGTTGATGTGAAAAATACTGATTATTAAAGAAGTAGCTGACTTTATTTCTAAGATTTTTCATGGCCTCTTCCATTTCTGCGACTTCGGGTCCTTCAAAGGGGAGGTTCGACTGTTTTGAATTCGTGAATTTTTTGATTTCGTACTTTTTTGCTATCAGTTGGTCAGGAACTTCCACGTGGCCGTACAGCAGAGTGTTCTGGTTTGCTCCTCCCACCAAAACCTCGTCCCCAGCGAAATATATTCTTCTAGTGGTCAGTGGATCGCAAACACGATGCATCGTGTAGTCGATATGTTCTGTCACGCTTCCTTTGCGACCCTTTATCTCGATCTTTTCTTTGCAGCTCTTGCCGTCGTCTTCACGATCATAGTCTACCTGGTATGGTGGCAAAGCATTCTCTCCTTCAGAGTGTTGATCTGAAAAAAGGAACAATTTTAAGAGTCCTTACCTTTAATTCCTTACCTTTAAAGTGGACCTACCATTAATTCTATAACGTTGCCTCATGTGTAACTTCGTGAAGCTCAGATAAAGGGAGGGTGCAGAAGAGGAGGAGGTATAGGGTTCATTATCGGAGGACAAAATCAATTGATACATATATCTTAAGCCGTGACCCACTCACTGTATGGATCAGAGAAATCAATGATTTGTGACAATAAACGTGTAAAAAGATTTCAAAAAGCATCAAAAATACAAATGTCTACAATCGACGATTTGGGTTTAAATTGACAGCTATTAGAAAATGTTTAAGTGTAATCACAGACTAAAATATATTTTTTCTTAGACTGTGGTGTTACACAATGTTGTACGTTGGCTGTGGTGCCCTCGCGAAAGCATTCCTCTCCAACTGCAACAGTACAGTTCTGACAGCTAAATCAAGGCTACAAAATGCACCAAGTGTTGATAACAGTCTGGTAGAAAACTTTGGGCTTAAATATTTTTTACTTATTTTTTTATTTTATCATGGCCATCATAAGTAATAGAAATGGTTGTGATTGAAATTAAATATTACATTTATTCATTATGTCTGTAAATCTACTCTGGAATTTTTATAAAAGTGAAATCTGAAAGAGAAAGAGAAATAAATCAAATTCAACATCATGAGAATCAGTTTAAATTATTGTGATGATAACTATCAATATATTATCAAAAAACTTTGTAAATATTTAATCAACTTTATTAGGTATTAGCAGTTGCCCGTGGCTTCGCTCACGACAGCTTGAAACAACTGAAATTAATTCGCTATCTATCAACATGGCTTGAAACAATTGAAATTAGTACCCACAGCTGTTTACAATTTTGTGTGTGAATGTTTACAACCTTAGAGAATGTAAACATCAAAACTGAGGACGTTCATGGGGTGTAGCCCAAGAGGATTTTATGGAAGCAAATAGGCCTATATGGTTTCTAGGTTCAAGATCTATCTCTATGTGAAATTTCAACCCAGTCGGTTCAGTATTTTTGGCGTTCACTTGCCACAAACAAAAACCACCTCTTCTTTATAATAGTATAGAAGATTATTTCCTGGAGATGAAAAATATTTATTTATTTACATATCTCTTGTACAATCACTTTTCAACTATTCTGATATATAATATTTCCTTTAAAATATTACTTTGATTTAAAAAATTAATAGTGTAACTTGATTTTCTTACTTTTACCGAGAGTCAGGTAAACCCCAGGCCTCTTTGAGCTTCCCCTCTTAAAGTCTTCGCCCAATTGTTTTGCATCGGCCACTAATCTCTCTTTTCTGTATTTATTACCGATTTCACCCTTTGTGTACTCTTGTTTCTTTTCATCCCACTGGAATTCGTAACCTTCAGGATTCCCATTCTGGACAACTACAACTATATTGGGGTGAGTAGATTTAACATAGAGCATAATATTCTGCTCTTCAGATCCCACTAATACTTCTTCATTAGAGAAATAAATTGTTCTTTTTCTTCCTTTTCCCTCCGGTTCACAAGGAGGTTTAAAGATGAAATTTATTGGTTTTGTCAAGGTGTTTTTGTTCCCTTTAATCTCTATATTCTCTTGGCAATTTTGGCCTTCGATTGTGTAACTGTAGTCTAACTCGAAGAAGGGGATTGGTTTGCTCCCACCAAAGGTCATCTCTGAAAACAATACAGCAGTTAAAAACGTAGATAGTGGCCAATAACTATTACGAATATATCGTTGCATTGAAATAAAAAGTCGTAGCAGAATGGAAGGATTAGCGAAAAGAAAAAAAATTGTTATATACTTTTATTTACGCCAGGGAATATTCCTTGAGCGTTCCGGGATATTTGAAAAAAATATGGAAGATGTTGCATTTTTAGTTTTTCCCAGATACTGTATTTTGAAAACTAAAGACCCCGAAGAAGACTAAATTCCCAACGATTTGTGTGCTTTGGATTGTCTGTAGCATTTATGGAACCGAAGATATGGTATTTTTAAGACTGGCAAGACTTATATAAATCCCTCCCTCAGCCCTATCTGATTTACTTAGAAAATTTTGAAACATTTTGGAAACCTCTGAGCCGGAGCCCGGAAGAATCAGGACGAAATGGATTGCTTAAAAATATTTTCCAAGGAAATTTACATACATACACCAAGTTTTAAGGTACAGATTGATTCACGGTGCTGGGCGCCTCGTCTGCGCATGCGCAGTGATGACTTTCCCCCACCACATGACCTAATACAGTCAGCTCAAGAAACTGTCATCTGTCTGCCATCTGTCAAAATATGATCTGTCAAAACATAATGTTTTTATTATTGTGACTATTTAGGTTATGTTATTTTGTTGACGTGTAAATATGAGGCCCCGAAAGGCAAAGTGGACTAACCCCAAAAGGTCATTTTTGAGATATTAAGAGGTAAAGTTTAAGTCATATGTCTCACTACAGAAATTGCTCTTTTGAATGATAGTTCCACTGTATGATACATAACACACATAAAATTTTATTGTTGAATAAGTTTTTGATTTATTTGTATTTTTGGTACCTAAAATGGTTCCCAAAAATTATGAATTTGCCTTGCATTGGATTGCCATAGGGGTTAGTCCATTTTAGCACTTAGGTTAATCCATTTTGCCTTTATTCTTAAGTACAGTCACAGGTTAGTCCATTTAACCTTTACAGAAAAAGAAGAATTGGTTTTACATTAATCAAATTGAGGTTAGTCCAAAATTGCACTTAATTTTGTGGGTTGGTCCAGTCTGGCTATAACAGAATGTGTACAAGTGCATTTCGGACCAACCTTTTCACCTTAATAAAAAAAAACTACAGCTGATAGAGATTAGTCCGTTCTGCCATTAAATAGAGCTTTTTTTCTGCATCAGCTGATATATAAATCTCAAAACTGACAATTTGTGGGTTAGTCCGCTTTGCCTTTCGGGGCCTCATATAGCAACGGGATTTTTTAACGAAAATGTTCCCAACAACGTAATAATTTCTTTTGGTGTAAAATGCTTGCACCTTTTAAAATTTAATTACTTTGCATCCTTCATTAGTTTATGTTTCTTTATTTTAGTATATTTTGCCTAACTAAACGAAAAAGCTATCACCCAAAGACACGCCTACCCGAGGTGATAGATAGGTACCCGAAGTGATACCTATCATGTTTAAGTTCAAGGAAAGGAATATTAATTGGAAGACACTAACGAAAATATGAAGTATAGATAGTGAAACAGAATAAAAGTTTTGTTGTTGTATCTTAGGAGGTTAGTTTCCAAATATGGTTTGATTTTGTAATAATGGTGTCGTGCGATGTTATTAAAAAACAGAAAATACGTAGAAACATAAAAAGTTGCTTGAGAAGCCTTGCAACAATTTAGGCCTACATTGGCGTGAATAATGAGGATGAGGCTACATCAAGATTCCTTCTTTATCACAGTGACATAGGAAGACAGAATAGAGATAACCGTAACGATTGAAGTATTGCTTTGCAGGCTGGACTGTTTCATCGTATGTGTCATTACAATTACCTGAAAATATATCTTTATTAATTTTGTGACATATGAGGAGTTTTAATGTGAGTAACCACAAAATCTGTTTTTATATTGTGATAATTAATAGCTTTTTCCACCGAAACTCTAGTTTTTCTTAGTATACACCTGTTAGGTTGACATTTTAATACATAGTATTTCTGCTTGTATATTTAATCATTGAAAAAAGTAAAATTAAGCGTTGGGCTCGGCGGCGCGTATCAGCCCAACATAAAGTCGTCGGAGATGCCACCCAGACTAATCGCCACCTCTTAAAAATACTTTAGGCTATTGAATTTTTTTTTATTGTAAAGGCATGTTTTATCGATGGTAAAGGGGAGTAAAGGTCACACGACACAGACGACGCGACTGAGCGGCATCCACCATGCGGCGCATCTATGACGATCGTCCTTGTCACATCGCTTGGTATCTCCAATGAATACCTTCTTAACGTTTGTGTATTCATTGGTATCTCTAGGATACTAGAAGGCCTCGCCAAATATCGCAAAGAAACGGAGGGAGTTCAGTACCTGGGGAGGTGGTATATGCGCATGCGCTAGCCACCGTCCGTCCCGCGACGTTTCTCAAGAGTCGCTCCCGCCGCAACGTCCGACGTCCGCGGACGAGACGGACGCGGCGCCACGTCGTCGTTTATGCCTCTATGACTTGTTTTATTTGATAACATTGTTAACGACTTTTACAAACATCCATCGAATATATTAGACGGACGTGACGCCACGGCAGTGTAACATGGCCTTTGTTGGCTCCGGTTAGGTTTATGATTTTTAAAACGTTGCTGGTGGTTTATTTACTATTCTAGTATTTAAAGATTGTTTTCTGTAACAGTAAATAAGATATGTATTTTTAATCATGATTCTATATAAAAAAACTTATATCGATTCAAAAACATACATTAATCTCGTATAACACATTCTTTATAAATTTAGTTGTTTATGGATATGTTTTTTGTTGGTCTGTGAAATTAAAATTTTTTTTCAAAAGACAGCTGATTATTTTAGACTTGACTGTACGCATTCGTTGTAGGGGAAAAGTGGTGGGGGATTCTCCATCTCTCTCTCACACTTCCCTCCCTACACGCCAGGCACCGAGAATCAATCTGTAAACAGTAGAACAGTTTTCAAACATAAACTTTACCTAACTACATATTTAAATGTAGGAAAATGAAAAGCTGCAGTGTTAATTGGTTTGAAAACTGTATGACCACTGGTGATGGAATTTGATATACGTATGTAAATCTGCTTGGAAAATATTTTAAGCTATCCAGTTAGTTTGTTCTAACTTTATATGGATCTGGCCCAGTGGTCACAAAAATTTTCAAAATTTTCCATGCAAATTAGGGAAATGCACTGAAGGAAGGAATTTACTTTGCAGTGTTTTCGACTCAAAAATACAAAACAGTTAAAAACAGTATATATTTTACATTGTACACACACATTAAATAAGTTGTCAACACTGCATGTAATCATCTAGTCTAGTCCTTCCTTGTTGGTACCACAGACAAGAAAAAAACCTTTTCCCCTCCACCTGCCATAGAGTAACAATCACCCGCTACGTTTAGACACTTTTTACTCCTTGTAATGGGTGAGTAAACAAGTAATTTATCTCCCAACGGGAGACAAAGTAAACCTATAACAATAACAATGAAATCAATAATTCAAAAATTAAAGTGCCTTCAAATTTCCACGCTAACATGCAACAATGTTGCAGCTCAACAAATACAGGCACTAACAGCTGGTTTAGTGGCAGGAATAATCAAATAATATTTACATTAATAATAATCAGCTGTGAGCACGTCTAAGAATCAAGCATAGAATGTTGCAACAACCAGCAGTTGCATGATTGCAACCTGGATGCAGTTGCTATTAGCAGAACAAAACAAAATGGATATTTTTATTACTTATTAATAAAACAAATGTTTCTCGTCAGGATATTTATTATTGCAGGTGAGGGAATAATGTTCTGTGTATTTCGAGAGTAAAGCACATTGTCCCCTTCATGAAAATTGTCGCCCTCTTAAACTCGGGCGCCAACATTTTCACTTGCGAGACAATGTTGTACTTTATTCACTTAACACACAAATAACTATTTCTATGGTCTGTGGTTGTCACTGAACATTGTAAATATGTTTACTCACAAGCTGGAATTCAGGATGAATTGCAAATATTTCTTGCAGACATAAAAACTTAGAAAGGATCTTTTGTGCAAAGTGACTTTGCTGCTGTCAAAAAACTATCCTACATAGGAGCCATATTTCTCTTGAAAGCAAGTGACACTTTCTGCACTTTTTGCATAAATAACTATTTTGTGCAGTGGAAGTTCAGTATTTTGTTTGTTTATGGGTTTTAGTTAAAAAAAAAATTAATAGCACAAATTGACGTGATTTCAATAAACGCTAATTACAAAAATTGACATGTTTTCAATAAATTTAAACTTTCAATTTTTTTTTAAATTCAGAGTTTACTAAATTTTAACATTTATTAAATTGTTTATTTTGATATCAGTGAGGGTTCACTTTAATTATCAAAAAGGCAAACTGTTAATGTCGATACACGCGAATCGAATCCACTTACTTTGTTCATTTAGAGTTGTGTAAACACCTTTCATCTTGGCTCTTTCGTTATCGTTCTTGAGTTTTGTTACGAATTCTTGAACTTTCTGGTAGATGTCATCGTGTTTCGTTTCCCACATAGTGTCATATTCCGGTCTCTCCTTTTTGTCCGTGTGTCCGCTTCTGCTTGGTGTTGATGGCGGTTTGTTTTTCATTTTGAAAACAAATTTATCGTTGATCCATGACCGTCCTGTCTTTATCTTGTTGTTCCCTACCACATCGTTGGGATGGTCGGTGCTGACGTAGGCCCAGTAGGTGTCTATATTCCCCACAAACACCTCGTTGTCGGAGAAATAAATCTTCCTATCGTTCGGGTCACACTCCCTAGGTTCGAGCTTGACTTCTAATTTCTCCGTCACTGTTCCAGGCAGGCCCTTTATTGTGATTACGTCTTTGCATTCTGGGTACAAATCTTTTTCGTAGGTCACCTGATAGAACGCGGTGGATTTCCCACGGAACTGGTATTCTGCCGAAACAAACATAAATATCATATCAGAGCAATAATATGTCACTAGACCATCAAGTACTATACTCAATTCCACATTCACCTTTTGGTATGGAATTTTGATAAGCCATGTGTTTCAAATGACAAATAAGATTGAACTACCCATATTAAATAATAATCAGCTGATGATTTTGTCATCACATGATACAGGTTTAGTAATCAAATACACTCAGTAAAGGTAATAGAATAGCTATCTCCCATGGCTAATGCCACACGGGGCGGTTTTTCCCGCAGCTGTTGAGCGGTTTTTTGCCGCCCTTGAAGCAAAATCACATGATTTAAATGGAGGGTGCCACACGCCGCAGGTGAAAACCGTTCAACATCAGCTGGAAAAACCGCCCCGTGTGGTATTACCCGGCCTGAACTGAAAGGTGAACGTGGAATTGAGTTTTAGAAGGGGAAGATGTTTGGTTGATTCAAATATAAACTGCTCTAATTTTTATTCATCTGCATTTTGGAGTTGAATGCAATCACAAGCATATAGATGTGCGTACAGTAGGTCTTGGGGGCGCAAAAATAGCCAACTAAATATTTTTTTTTGTATAAAACGTTAAGAATTGTTAAAAATCATTAACTATATATTTATACAATGCATTGGTGCAAACCGGAGAAAATATCATACCCCTGACCAAAATGGCGATCATTTCAAAATTTGAGATAGATAAACAAGCTAAAGTGAGGATACCCCTCAATGTCTATTAAATGGGTAACAGTAGGTAAAGTAAACTCAGCTCAAATTTATACGACATACAACTTTACTTTTTCATCACATAAACAACAATGCCTCCGTCCCCAAAATGGGGTCCTTTGGGGGCAGCCTCAAAATTTTTGAAGTAAACCCTTATTGACCCCTATCGAGTGACCCCTCATTTTAAAGGGTTTGTCAAAAGAAATATATTTCTTTTGACAAACCCTTTAAGCATTGTATACAATGCTGCAAACCGGAGGCCAATATCACATCCCTAACCAAAATGGGGGCCGTTTCAAAATTTGAGATGGATAAACAAGCTAAAGCAAGGATACCCCCCTTAACTATTAAACGGGTTACATTTGGTAAACTAAACTCAGTTTAACTTTATAGAATGTAAAACAGTACTTTTTATCACATAAACAACTTTATCACATAAACAATAACAAGGGGGTTCCACACTTAAGCTTGTTTACCCATCTCGGATTGTGAAATGGCTGGCATTTTGGTTAGAAGTTTGATATTGACCCCTGGTTTGCCCCACTGTATTTCTTTTGACTAACCCTTTAAAATAAGGGGGTCACTTGATAGGGGGTTCCATATAAAAAATTGGGGCTGCCCAAAGGACTCCATATAGTTGTTTATGTGATGAAAAAGTACAGTTTTATATTGTATAAAAAAGTCGTTGAGCTGAGTTTAGTTTACCTACTGTAATCAATTTAACAGTCAAGGGGGTATCCACACCTAGCTTGTTTAACCATCTCAAATTTTGAAAAGGCCGCCATTTCGGTCAGAGGTTCATAATCATTGAACCCCCAACCCCCTAGAGAGTAAAAGAATCAGCTGATGTCGAGGACGTCAGCTGTTCTTTTATTATGTACTAAAACTGTAAACGTGTATGTACGTCAGCGTTGATAGGGAGCTATCGATTGCATTGAAAGTGGTTATCAGTTTTTAAAATCAATTCTATATTTTTTTGCTGGTGTCTATGATATTGACTTCCGGTTTGCGCCATTTTATTTCTTTGGCAAATTCTTTAAAATGAGGAGTCACTCGATAGGGGTTTACATAAAAAATTTGGGACTGCCTCCAAAATACCCCATTTTTGGGGTGGGGGCTGAAATGGGACTCTCGTTAAAAAGTGGATTTTTCCATATTGCAAAGGTTTGCCGTGTTTGGTTTTCCAACTACGACACGATAAACAGTTACTGGAGATATCCACACTTTAACCCGTGGTTTCTGTGTCAGCCGCGAATACTGTGTCACACCGAGGATCACCACACAATCATCAGCGCTGACAACAAGTACAGTACACCTCGGATTATCCGGACTCCACATTATCCGGATCCCGGATTATCCGGACTGGTCCAACCGAGAAATTAAAAAATTAAAATCACGGCAAACACATGATTTAAGCGAGTTTACGGGTGAAATGCGCCTTCTAAAATAAAATGCAAATGCAATACATTACTGTACGCATTTGGAATCACAATAATTGAAGGAATCGCATTGCCTAAACAGTGCATTACAGCATTTTCGTAAACGTAGTTTTCAGGATTGCTACTTGGGACGCTCAAAGAACTATACTATAGTTCTTTGGGGACGCTAGCAGTAATCAATAAAGGCGAAGCTTACGGCAATTTTGCGTGTTTGTTTATTGCTGTCATTTGTCATTTGATGTGTTCTGTTATTTCTTAAGAAGAGTTACTGTAATAAATTTTGAGTTACTTTAAGTTTCATCATGATTATTTCAAGTTTGTGTTATTATGAGTCATGATTAATTAATCTTAATAAATTAAATTAATTTACAGTCGACTCTCGCTAACTCGAAACTCCACGGGACTGCGATTTTTCTTCGTGTTACGTATAGTTCGTCGTAGGCATAGTTTGAGTTATAGAGGTAACCCAAATGAAAATTCGTGATACAGAGGTAAAGAAAAATGTAATTTATTCCCTACATCTCCGGCAAATCTAAGTTTTTAACTTATTTAAATATATAAATGAAAAATACAATATTTATAAGATAATAACCTGTAAAACACGAAAACAGATAATAAGGCCCTATCATATTATTCTGATTAAAAAGTCCGTAATCTTCCTCTGCGTACACATGTAAAAAAAATAAATTACAGTATCCATCACAATTTTTATTAAAACAATTATTTCCTTAACTTGCCTGCTTTTCAATTTTAACATGGTTTTTTATAACTGTTGATAGCGTACCTTGGAATATTAAACCTGACAGCGATGTCTTTCTTCTTTACCGTTTCGTCGTTCACCAACTTTATTTCTAATTTTTCACCAACAGTCAATGCTTTGGGTTGTCTTTTCGCACTCATTCTCGAATATTTCACGCACGAACAGTCGTCACACACTCGAAAAGCCCCGCACAAGGTAAACATACTCGAGACTACAGACAGTCTATGGCGCTTGACCCTAGATATGATTCAGCGACAGGTTGCATCCTGTATACCGGGATTTCGTATATTACAGAGGTCCATTCTGAAAACTTCGTGGTATGGAGGTAAACTTCGAGTTATGGAGGTAAAGCGCGAATTGAATTCGTCTTATCTATTGAACTTCGTGTTATAGAGGTAAATTTGTGTCCTTCGAGTTATAGAGGTAAAATATAACCGGGAAATTAGTTCGTGTTATGTATAGTAATTTCTTCGAGTTAGACAGGTTTTTCCAAGGGGATTAAAAATAATTCGTGATATCGAGGATTTTGTGATATCAAGGTTCGTGTTAGCGAGAGTCGACTGTAATATGGCCTTTTATTCCAAACCTAAACCGTAAGTGCGGTAAATTAAGTTTAGTTATTTAAATTAGTTTCAAATTAAACCCTCGAAAAATTTGAAAGATTAACATGTTGTACAGGCTTGCTACGCAGTTTGCAGCATCAATTTAGGAGGGGCTAAGGTATGCGATCACTATTTAGGCGGTATTGTAATGACCTCGGATTATCCGGATTTTTAGTTATCCGGATCGGTGTTCCGCCACATGAATCCGGATAATCCGAGGTGTACTGTAATGTGAACGGGCCTTAAAGATTTAGATTACTTTAACTTTAGACACCAAGTTTCTTGCTTCAAGAACCACGAACAAAGGTTAAGACCCAATTAAGGAGCAAGTCGGCGGGTCTCGTCACAATCTCTGACTCCTCAGGTCTTATGAGTTGGAGGCAGCCTGTAAGCCTATATCTGTTGTACTTTGTACTTTCAACTTTTATTACTGCTATCGTACCTTAATCTAGGCTACATTCGTCCAAAACATACTTTCACCGAGAGAGATGTAAAAACCAGGCGTGGAAAGATCCCTAGGGCTCCCAGAGTCTCCGCTCCGTGCCAGCCGCAATGGCGCGATCTGGACAGTAAACTAGTTAACAAATTTATCATCCCAAACAGTGTTTGGATATCGAAAGAAAATATCGATATTTATATCGACGATAATATCGGACCCTCAATATCGATATTCGATATATCGGAAAAATATCGATATATCAGAATTTTTTTTTAATTGATCGAATGCATACGGTGTGTAACAGTTAGCAGCACAACTGTGACGTCCATTTGCCGTTAAATTGCTTACAATTCATACTTTAAAGTAATTTTAGATCAATAACTGTAAAATAAATTATGTTACTGCAAAAGACTCTTTTTTCAAGTAGCCTACATAGCCTAGATATTTTTTTTGAAATTCTTTTGGATAACCATACCTTTACAACTGACAAAACAACAAATAGACTGATAGAAAATTTAACTAAAAAGCATTTCTTGTAGCTAATATGTTATTTCCAAATTTATATCTTTAATATTTACTTATCAAATAATATTCAATTACTACTAATGAAAAAGTGCAGAAAATGATAAACTTTATTTTATGTATGCATTATTCTTAAAAATTTGCTAACATCGATACTAACGATAATATCGAAGTAAAATATCGATATTCCAATAATATCGGAAGTCTAATATCGATATAAAAATAACAATATATCGGAACCAAAATATCGACATTTCCTATATATCGGATATCGATACCAAACACTAATCCCAAATTATTATTTGTAGCTTGCTAACTAAGGAGAAGGCAAGAACGGGGAGCCTTTTTCTAGGCAATTTTACTAGGATCTATAAAGACGTGATTAATATTTTTCGTTATACCGCTGCGAAAACGGCACTTTTTATTACATGTGTTGCTGGCCTAAAGAAGCTCTTTTTCGCCCTGGAGAGTAAAAGAATCAGCTGATGTCGAGGACGTCAACTGTTCTTTTATAATGTACTAAAACTGTAAACGTGTGTGTACGTCAGCGTCGATGGAGAGCTATCGATTGCATTGAAAGTGGTTATCAGTTTTAAAATCAATTCTATAGTTCTGGACAGCCTTACTGGCGGGTGAGTGAGTGCGCTGTTGTCGTAATTAGTGTTTAATATCTGCAATGTTTAGGTAGTAAATCACATGGTCATTTGATTATGTAAAGTTACTTTCCACAAGAACATGTTTTACTGAAAACGCATGTGCAATTAATGTTAAGTTAAATGCATGCAAGGTCAACACTGTGAACACAGTTCTTGAAATGCAACGACAAAAGATTCCATAGAGAATTTCAGTATGCCGCCAGTCTAAAGCAAGGAGATAAAAATGGTTTTCAAATTGTTTTTACGATGAACCATTGAATTCACTTTAGTTTGGGAGCCCGAGGATAGTAGTTGAATCAATAGATTAGTTCGATGTGTTTGTTTAAATTATATTTATAGGACATAATTCTAATAGTTGGTCGTTTGTGATTCGAGTTACTAAAAAATTATCGACAAAAGAACTAAATATACTCCCCTCGTCAAAGACGAGGAGATTATGATTGTTTTTTGTCTAACCTACAAAAAATATGGTCAAATCTCTTTTATTTTTGGAAGCATATGGAAATAAGTTCTTAAACGTTACCAAAACAAAAATACCAACTGATGCTTTGCACAAATATGTTGCTGAAATTTATATTTCGTAAGAAAACTCTCGGTGAAATATTGCAGCACATACTTTGATAGTTTAAATGAAACGAAATCTAAACAAAGTTTTGACAGTTCGACCAAAAAATGTGTTTTTTAGCAGACACTTTTGGAGATTACAATTTTTGCCACCCGCCAGTATGGTTGTCCAGAACTATAATTCATTGTTTCATTGTTGTCGATTTAATCGATTTGTGAAACTCGCCAATTTCACCAATCGATAGTTCAATGCGTTCGATACATCGATAGTTGTTCATTTTTCAGTCTAACCTAACACAATAACACAAATGAAACAATCAGGTGATTGTTTTAAATAGCAAGAACAAGATGAAAGCCTCTTTGGGAGATATCTTTAAAGGCTATATTTTGGTTTTCTTAAGTAGTTAGCCTGTTGTATCGAGCGGTATTTGTTTTATTAAAATCATTTTTAACTGTAAAAAATTAACACTTAGTCTAAAATCAATTTAAATACGTACCAGTAAGGTGAAAATGACATGCACATACACTTCCATGTTAGTTTAAACTAGTAACATTTGCTGTAGGTTTGTTGCTTAACGTACACGCAATGAGGTGTAATTAGACAAATGTTATGAGTGCATAGGCCCTAATATGGCCTACAAATTAGTTTGAAATTATTGCTCTGGATTGTTGTATTGGCGGTTGATTGAGTGCGCAGTTGTCGAAATTAGTGTTTAACATCTGCAATGTTAAGGTAATATATCACATGTTAATACGTTTATTTATATGCACTTTTACACCAACAAGTTTTTGCTACAACTGCAAATGCAAGTAATTTTATATGCAAGTTTCTATCTTAAGCAGATACGGAGTTATAATATGATTTGTAAAAAACAGACGAAAAACTAGGCTCCGGAGTCTTGTGTTTGTATTGTAAAATAAGTTTGTCTTGACCTAAGGAACGACTTTTAACAAAAAGCTCCAGAGAGATACGGGACACCCTGTAGTGTAATCTTCCCAAATTACGATTTCTAGCTTGCTAACTGATGAGATGACAAAAGGGAAGCGTTTTTCTAGGCAATTTTCCCTAGAATCTATGAAAACGTAACTAATGTGTAGGTTACAAGACAAAAACCCGATGCCAAATATACAACTTTCTGGAGTGACTCTTAAACCTGCAAGTCACAAAACTGTCTTGACAGCTGTCAGTTCCGATTTTTTATCGTAACCATTTCCCATGAACTTTCTGAAACATTCAAACATCTCATAGTTAATTTGCTCTCGCGTTTTTCATCAATTATTTTTTTAATTAACTGACGTTATGCAGTATTATTAGGTGTACTAGTTGTTATTCCACACTGATTATTTTTTATATTATAGTGGTAAAATTTAAAATTACGAGTATTTAATAACTACAGGTAATCGACGTCAACGGTAAATTCAAAATACGCGATCGGGTAAACGACGGTAAAATATTCAAAATACGTGAATGACAACAAAAATATTCACTAGTATGCCTATTTACCGAAACCGGTTAAAGGACGAGTAACTTTGTGAAAAATAAATATCCTACTTCTTTTGTAAAGGGTATTTTCGTAACCATCTCTATTGCTAGAGATGGCCTTGGTAGTTTACTAATTATTTTACGGGGAATTTTCCAAAATCTGACCAACAACGGAACAATGCATGGCACTAGTTCGGATTTCCTATTTCCTAGTTAAAAAGATTTTTTTTTCAACTCAATTAATTTATGAAATACAACGACAAAAGGTTCTATAGAGAATTTCAGTATGAAGCAAGTCTAGGTTTAGGTCTTACCATGAAACCTACGGTAATAGCTTATTCCTTCAAGGAAATTCGCTAAAACGAACTTATAAAAACGTGTGCAGTTATCTTCATACATCGAAATTAAATTAATAAACAAATCAAGGGTGATACGTAAAGGTATATTCATAAAATTTATTTTTATAACTTATAAAAATACAGTATTTAGTATTTATACATGGAATCATGGAATACATAAATGTAAATATTTTCCACTTGAATCATCTTTGGGAGTTGAAGTGAAAGAGATGTATGAATAAATTACAGGCGGAAGGGAAGGTTAATACCCCGTTAGTCCGTCGGCTGCTGCCAAGCCAGAATCGAAGCGCACATTGGAATATGTTAAATGATCTAGCCTTTCATATTAAATGTCCAGTACCTGAACCGAGTCATGTTTTATTTTTATCCGTTAATAAAATAATTACTAAAGATTAATTTTATGTAATGACGTTTAAAACTGACTTTTTTTTATTATTTCCTGCGATACTTGTCCTACACGCTGAAACGGCATTTCGCCAATCATAAGCTGTTGTTAGCTAACAGCTGTTGATTACTAGCACAACGTTCACTCGATTGTTACACAATCATTCTATAATGCAAAGCTTCTATGTAAGTATATGGATCATAAGGAAAAAATAGATAGCCCAAGCAATGTTAAATTCTGAAGCCAAAACTTATAATCATATGTTACAAATAATATTAGCACATTCTGGTGAAGATTTTTGTATCAAGGAAATTAAAAATACATATTTATCCTCTTTTTTGCACTCCTAGTTTTAACGTTTTAAAAATTAAATCGTCTTTTAACACTTTACCATATTTTAGCCCAGTAGAAGCAAAAATCCCCAATTTTAGGGATACATATCTTTAGCTGGACACACCACACTCCTAGCGCAGTCTCTAGTGACGAGTGCCGAACTAATTTCGCGAGTGCTCAATTTATGGCTTCAAAACAACCTTAGCACGAGAAGTCTCCTTTTAGGTGTATAAGTCAATGATAATTATTGATTATAAGGGGAGAAAATGTACAACCGATAATGGTTGTGTTATGAAAATTCTCGCAAACAACAAACAATTTTGAAATTACATATTACAAATTAATTGAACCCTTTACAAAAATTCAACACCAATATGTTTGTTCTTGAACTATAACCATCCATTTAAAAGTATATAAAAATAGTTAATTGAATTACGGGACTATTTGCTTGTCATGTGCTCTGAGAAATTTTGGCCAAGAGTATAAATTTAAATAAAATACGGAATGAACTCATGGTAGATCTACGATAAATAAAAAAGAAATCGGCGTTTTACTGTCGTTCCACAATGGAACGAACTTAAGAAAATACATATTATTTCTCTTGGTCGAGTTTGAAACTATGAAGCAATTTAATTCAAGTTCCAAATAGGGGTGCGAAATGAGATTGCATCAAATGTCTTTGACTGTATTCTTTTGAGAAACAGGAAATGTTCTTCTACAACTTCATTCAGAGGCTCGCTCCAGACATCGCGAAAACTTTTTATCACTTTGAGAATATAATTTAAACTCAGTAGGCCGTAACACCGTGTTGGCTCCAGTGAAAGCCGTGTTTTGAGCTTTAGCTTTCATCTAGATTAAAATTGTCCCTATGTTATGCTAAGAGGAGATTGCGTTTAAGAGGCTTAAGTTATTGAAATATAAGCGACAAACATTGTCATGAGAACAGTAAGGATCAGAAAAACTGTTTTGTCTGAGTTTTATTTCAAAATTATATAATTTGTTCTATCCACAAAGCAAGACTCTTATATAAGCTATGTTTTCATGTATATAGTACTTGCTTGCTTGAATAAAGCTTGCGCGAAAGAATGCTTGCATCTCAGGAACAGCTTGGATTATTTCCTTCAAAGTCTGAAAATAACTACAGTAATATCTGCTGGCTGGTATGGCTCGGGTGACAATATTCCCAAGACAGACAAGGTCCTCTAATCTTGTAATAAACATAAAATTTCACTTTCCGTGAGGTAATTTATGAACGAATTAAGTGAAGTGAATCTATGTATTAGCGGAGTGCAAGATTCGTTGTCCGTCACTGTGTGTGTGACTGTGTGCATAACGCGATAACTTGAAAGCCGTTCCACTGATCATTTCAAATTTTGCATCAACGTTTAATAGCTCACCGGAAAAAGCCTATGAATTTTGAAGGAAATCCTCTGATCCATTTTTTAGCAATTTGATTTTAAAAATTAAAAAAGTGCCATTAAATTAGCATTGGATTAAATATGCGGCAAATATATTCTCTGGCGGGTTTCTTGTGTAGGCCTACGATTTAGCAAAATACATTAGGAGAACGTTTTCTCGAGATTGTTCGCAGGTGAATTTTGGGTTTTCCACAAACTATTTAAACTCGAACGCCAATTACTCTAGTATTTTTAAAGATATCGGAAAAAGAAAAAAACATATTGTGAGGAATTCATATATTTTCATTTTGATACAAAGCTTATAGTCGTACGTTGTCGAAACGTTTTTTCAAAGTAATTGAAGAATCGTTAACCACACAGAATGTGATGTACCTTTTACGGAAAATATTGAGACATATTTAATTGCTGGTTTCTTTTGTATTTGAAATTATCTTTCTTTGTATTCCGTGGTATAAAAAATTCGCCAATGTTAATTTTGTGGTGATGAATTTGGTTTGTTAGTGTTTGTAAGTTTATCCGATTTTACGCTATAAATGAGCGTACTCCAAGTGAGTATAAAACTAATTAATAGCACGAAACAATATTAAATCTCTGTTAAGTCTATATAATAATCTAACTTTAAATCAAAATTTAATAATACAGGTATTTAAATCTTGGAAATGTAGATTAAGCCAAATTTTGAAACATCACAATGTACCTTAATTTTAACAGTTACGTAATTAAAATGTAAAACTTCTGTACACAAACCAAATAACTGTTTTTGTTTTATTTTCCATTTCCTACCTGATATGAAGAATGGGCTAAACGTTTTAGAATCCGTATCAACCGTTAAAATCGAGGTTAAAAATCGATATTACACAGTAATTTTAAACATATTTTTGTGAACTTTCATGTTTTATTTCGATTAAACCTGTTAGAATTATTGTTTATTTACTAAACTATCGTGCATATAAACATCTATGCTTTAAGTAATCGTTTCGATGACAATATCGAAATGTTGTTTTGGTTAACATAATCAAGAGTGTAAATATCGAAAAATATCGAATTTTAACTTCGATTTTAACGGTGGAAACGGATTCTAAAGTTTCGCCCAAGAATGTCAACAAAATTTATTACATACACGACTCAAAAGAAGGGAAGTGGTTCAGGTTCAAAGATAACTCTAACACTACGACCCTAGGTCTAGGTCCATTGACCTCACAGTCCCAGGGGAGTGCAATTACTTACGAGTCCCGTTACTTTCGCGTTTATCCTGTAAACTGTTGCTTGGGGCTTTGCCAATACGCGAGAGCCAACTTCATTTGAAAAGCTGTTCACTTAGATCAAGCGCTTTAGCCTACTTGCAACGAAGTTGCAGCGTTGCAGCTCGCAGCTGTCATTGGTTTGACATAAACCTCGCGTGGGATGCTGGTTGACAGCTGATTTGGAGTTGATCTCTTGGAATCATCCCAGCTTGCGCTCGGTAGGTCGGTAGCTCAGTGTTCGTCAAAACTTGAACTGAAGCGGGCTTGTTCGTATAAAATCGTATTTTCTGGCTGTGCCAAAAGAATTTGAACCCCTAAAATCATCGTCTAGTCTAGTCCATTGATGCAGTTCAACACCTAGCAAGGGGCCTAGGGGATGGGTTACCTATGTAATAAAACCCTACTTCGTTCATAAGCACATTAAATGTTTCAACCAGAATTCTGGTAGAAAAAAATGTATGGCCTGAAATACTTGTCAATGTTAAAATTATTGTCAATACCCTTGTAGAAATCACCTTAAATGCAGAGTTATACCATTGACTTTATAACTAAAAGGAGACTGCTCATTTTTAAGGATGTTTTGAAGCCAGAACTTAAGCACTTGCGAAATTAGTTCGGGGTTCTCCACTATACGGATTGCGCCAGGGTTGTGATTTCACGCTAAAGATTTGTATCCCTAAAATATGGTTTAGGGTTGAAAAGAGGATTTTATATTTAAAAATTCAAAACAAGGAGTGCAAAATAGAGGATAAAAAGGTATTTAAAATTTATCTAATACCAAGATTCTCTATACCAGAATGTGCTAAGTTTTGAAGCATGTTGTACATGTTTGGCTTTAAAATTTAACACTGCTTGGATTATCTATTTTTTTTTTTAATCAATGGTTACAATTTTTGTTCGAATTAAATCTCTTTGTATTTTTCATCGTACCTCAAAAACGTATATCTCTATACTTGAATACAATCAGGCATGTACACAAGCCCATAACTTCGCTAATCCGAACCCAGTTGAAGTTTATGCTCATGAGCTTCGAAATAATGTATACAAAACAAAACAAACAATTCTGCGAAAAACAAAATAAGGAGCGTTGTCAAAGGAAACGCGTCAATCTTAATCTTACTCCATTTTTTATTTGCGGGATTAAATAGGAATGGAAATCGAATATTAGTAATGAAAAAGAAGACTATTAACTTTTTGCGTCTCTCCTATTCTCTGCGCAATAATTGTGATGCTGAACTTATAACAACATTATATTTTTCTTTGGTCCATAGTAGAGGCTGGGTTATGGAATTTTGGGCTGAGCGAGCACTTATTTGAACAACCTTAAGACTATACTGTAATCACCAATTCACCAGGCAAAAATAATTTATTTGCTTCTTTTTCATAAGAATGTTGACGCACCATCTTGGCCTTAATTTGAACAGTTTACAATTTTACCTCTAAAATGTATGTTTATAAGGTGTTTAAGGTTTTTTTTACTTAAGGACGAATAGTTAAGGACAAATATAGGTGTTAAGGACAAATACGACAATATACATTATCATCACTTGAAATGACAAAATAATGTGGATGGACATAACTGAGTAAATTAGTAGGCTATGAACAGTTTTTCGTCGTCAATTAAAGTGTATAAAAATATACGACAGCGATTTCTAAAATATATCTTTTAGAAACAATTTATACAAAACATATGCAAAACAAGTTAATGCGTAAACTCATTTTCAATGTTTCAATACTTTTTGCGTTAAAAAACTTAAATTATGTAAATGTTTTCTGAAAATTGTCAAAGTGATGGTATACTATAATTAATCGACTGTTTAAAAGCACGGGCGGTCCTGAATAATTAATTGTTTGCTTCTACATCCACTGAAATTGCAGTAACTAACTGTATTACAGCTGATTTCGATTTGTTTCATTAAACGATACGAATAAGGCCTTTTTGTCTGGCCGCTATGATGAGGTGCGAATAAAATAAACACATTACTCCATATAGGTATGTAAATATGGGGTAGACGTCTAGGTGCCACCCCGTCTAGTCGCTACCTAGCCATAGCGTCAGATCGTCACCACATGAAAATACACCAATGCCGTCAAGGTGTCACCCCGTCAGATCGCCACCTTTCTATTCCAAGAGGTGACAGGTTGACGTTGGCGTACACGTCTGATCGCCAACTCGCAGGCTCGCGTCAAGGTGTCACTCCGTCAAGTCGCCACCTTTCTAGCCCGAGGTGGCGGGTAGTGCGCAAAATCCGTTCAGCGTTATTGGGGTTGGACTGTGAAAAGAAAACCGCTCGCGAATTAATATAGATAATGTCACCGATGAAATGTATGAATTAATTTTAACGCCAATGAGGGCAATTGTAAAAACATGAAATTTACATTATTTCTTACATAAAGGAGATCTGATAATAATCAGTACATTTCAACTGAAAAAATATTTGATCGAAACTATATAATTACTAGGCAAGCATGATTTTTGTGATCCCGTTTTCTCAGACTGTATGCAACGTGGGAAAAACACAAGCACTCCGTGAGAAAAGTTCTTTCCTGTAGATTTCCACAATCCTTAGGCCTAATTTGCTATAGTTTTAGAAAAATTAATTTGAAATTATAAAAAAATTAACATGGCCTTTATGTGTTGCCGTGATGGTTGCGGAATAACAAAAAAATTTAAACAAGTGCAGTCACATGTTCTAACTGAGCGCACATATTTTCTTGTTGAATTTCGACCAGCAGCCTATCTCTAGTTTACTCTAATTATGATCCTGCAATGTAAATTTTATCATTTTACATTTTTGTAATATACATATTTCATTATTTTTCCAAAATCCTATACTTTCGAAGAAGAAACAATGTATATTACAACTCAAAAAAGAATAAAATTATTGGAGAAATATTATGATTTGGTCACCCTCTTTATTCAAAGGTGGCGATTGGACGCCACTGCACACGACAGATCGTCACCTTTCACGACCGCGTCAAGTAACCACCCCGTCTAATAGCCACATCTCAAATGGTGTCGACCTGACGTCGACGCACACGTCAACCCGCCACCTCAAAACCGGTTTAAAATTGTGGCGATCTGACGGGGTGACTACTTGTCGGGGTGGCACCTAGACGCGTTCCCTAAATATGACTCTCTTGTGTTCCATCACGAGAAACAATGATGATGAATACACAACATGATCATAATGAGATAACGTGAGAGTTATGGGAGAGCATAACTCTATTTTGTGATGCGATCATAGAGACAATACATGAGACATACATGATGCAGATGTTACAATATTGATGATTAATATTCCTTATAAAATCTCAGATATCATTGAGATAAAAATACCAAAAAGATTGTTGATTGAATGTAATGTAAATATTTTTTAAGCTGTAAAATATTGTTATCTCACAGTCAATAATTTAAAGGCATATGACAACGTAATGCTATTATTAAATTGGTAGTTTTTCGGCATCCCCAACAGACAAAAACATTTTTTGCATCAGGGCACTTTGCATCACACCGATGTAAAAGCAATTTTAATACGACTGAATTTTTAAGAGGCGTTTTTTATTAAGGGGATACGCCTCCTTCTATGGGCTGTTTTTTCAAAAATATTTAAATTTTTCAAAAGTGACATTTTTAATTGTAAATTTAGTTCTGAACATGTATCCAAAGTTTCATTTGATTTGGAAAATTATTTCAGGTATTTTTTCAATATAATTGAAAACATTGCGCTCAGCGATTACAAGTGATTTTAGTGTGTGTGTGGAGTGTGGAGTGTAGTGAAAACTTTAAACGGCGCCGGCGTTTTCTCAAAACTATGTTTTCCATTGACTGCATTTACGTAAGTTTGAATAACTTTGTAACTACTTATTATTTTCTTTTGAAATTTTAACCAGAGGTTCTTTATAGTATTTAGAAGATTTGTCAGTATAGAGAACAATGTGCGATTATTTTTTCTTATAAATTTCATCGTTTTACATTGAAAATATGTTTTTTTCGTAGCATTTTTCACCACATTGTAAAAAAGGCTACTAACAATGTATTTTTTGTGTTACCATATTTTCAATAGACAGGAATGTTCATTGTTATGTGGGGAAGTAAAATATATTTACTTTTTTACATTATGTTGATAAACAAAAAAATTATTCAAAACTAAAAATATAAAAAATGTTATTAAAATTTTTAAAATTACCCCAAAGTCACCCAAAATATATTTAGATACCATATTTTTTATATAAATCCTCTAATTTGGACAAGTATAAACAGAATAAACCCATGCACAAAAGCCATTAAAAATAAAATAAAAAAAATCTTCGAAGGCGTATCCCCTTAACATAATCTAATCTTTATTCCTGTCTAGAATTTTAGGTTATTATTTCTCACCATCTCTTTGTCAGTGATTTATTTGTATTTTCTAAACAATCAAAAATATGAAAAACCTAATTTGTAATGAACGAGTAATATGTTAAGAGACTACCTGGGTTAGTCACTATTTTAATGTTATAGTTAGGCTCTGCAGGCATATTAAAGATGGCCTGCGTTTAAGTAATTTCATTAATCACGTAGGGTCTGAAATAAACTTCAGATAAGTAATAAATGGCACTGATGAGTTTAAGTAAAACTTTTCTTAGTCCTTTCTACATACTTTTTCAGATACACTTCCAAGTTTAATAATTTACAAATTTTACATTTTACACGATTGATAATAATTATTTATTATTTTTCGGGTTTGTAGAAGCGCATGAACTAGTCATTGACATTCTTCATAAACCATTCACCACAAGTCCACTGAAAGACAGCTTAATGAATGAAATTGTTACGATGTGTCATCAATAACGGCTCCAACATCAGAAGATGCCGCTATCCTTTCAGGAGCACCGGACCTGAAAATAAAACACAGCTAGACACGATAGAGCTGATGTCGTTCATGTTTTATCAGCAAACGCCGCAGCTATTTACATCCGGTCTGTCTATTTCGGTTGCAAAATGTTAGTGTCTTCGCAGACAATCTTTGCATCAGGCCGGCGTATATAGTTAACGTGATGTTGATGCATTGCTTACGTCTTGTCTAGACTCTACCGCTTACTGTTTCTCGGTAACCGGAGCCATTCATAGGTCCATTGAGGTAAACAAACAACAGTAACCGAGAGACATAAATAATTTTCGTTGTACAGCATTTTTTTATTTAAAAACTAATTCAACTTCTTAACTATAAAACCCATTTTTTTCTAAGAGTAAAAATACCTATCCGCAAACGCGATTCCATAAAAAAAATACCCCCGTTGCAGCAGACCTGCAAAATCAGCGAATTTCAAATGCAAAACAACACATTTCAATCCAACATAGCGACATTTGACATGTTTTTGTAAGCTCCATAAGAATAACATGAGGAATGAGTATGCAGGTTTGCTGCTACGGGAATATTCAAACTGGATGCTTTTAATTCAGAATATAGTTAATCTGAACTAGAAGAAGTCATTTTCCAATTTTTATCAAGATATGTTGAGAAATAAGCGAGATATCGAGTTTCACTTATTTCCCATAGTTATAACATTGGGACAACGTACTGTTCAATATCTCGGTAACCAATGGACATGGAGCAGTGATTCAAAATACTAAATTGTTTGTTTTTTGAGCTGAATTCAATGGTGCTAACAAAAATTGGATTATATTTATATTTTTATATGTAAAAAACTCAAAAACCCCATTTTTGGGGGGGTTTATCCCCCTTAACCTCCCCTTCCGGTAGTCCAATCGGGCTGGTTTACGAACTCGTCTGAATAATTACTGCTTTACACGTCCATGCCAAATTTCATTAGGATCGGACCATTTTTACGCGAGTTATCGGGCTTAAAGACACACACACACACACACACACACACACACACACACACACACACACACACACACACACACACACACACACACACACACACACATATATATATATATATATATATATATAGAATATAAATGAACGATATATATAGAATAGAAATTAACGAATAGTGTTTTTTGCTTCTGGGGGCCCCAAAACGAAAAGTTATCATGGTCTCGGGCTTAGGTCTTACCATGAGACCTACGGTAATAGCTTCTTCCCTATAGGGTAAATTCGCTAAAACTCATTGTGGTGGGAAACTATACCGAGGTATTCAATAGGTTTTAACCCAATTAGCATCCTAACAAATACGATGAGGTAAACGGATATTGTAATGCGAGTGCATAAGCTGCGTCTGAAATTATATACGTAACTATAATTAAATCGCTAGGTAATTTGGTTTTACATAGTTTGTTGTGCAAAACAGCAAATTACAAGCATTTGAGCTCTGTAGTCTGAAATCAAAGGTCATGCTTAACGTTTGGAAGAAATACGATACTTTTGTGGTAAAAGTAGGAAAATACAAACGTAGAATTTTTTACAGTCGAGATAGTGAATTTGTTTTCTCTACTACTGTATTTCTGCCACAACTTCAATTTAAAAGAGTGAACGATGCTTAACTATTTTCAGTTCGGCTGAAACACCCAAAAATTATTTAAAACATAAAGTATTAGTAGGGAGCCTACTTATAGTTTGGATCAAGTATAATGAAATCGCTGGTCTCTCCAAAACTTCAATCAAATCAGCCATAGAAATGTGCGATTTGGATCATTTCGTCAATTAGGGACAGGAAATCAAATACGATTTTAGTTTTATGGTAACAAAGAAATAAAGACTGACTCGTAAGTTGGAAAAGCGATCCTACGAAATCCCGGTTAGGGACAGAAAAATAAATGACGTCAGCCAATATAATATCATATATTTAATTTCGTAAGGCGATTCTTTGCGTCAAAATTGTGGGCGTCTGGTAAGTCGTAGAAAGATGGGAGAGGACTCAAATTAAAGGTCTCCATTCTGAGATGGCGGGAAAAATACTGAAATTGCTTGAAATTTACCAGAAAACGAGAAATAACGTCAAATATCTGCCATTTAAAAAGCATTGGGATCTAAAACCGTCTGCTTTGTTTACATTAAAACATGTGGCGCTGATGCTTAATTCAAAGTCATATGCTAGATGTCAGATGTTGACATATGGTTTTTTTCAAAAGGCAGCTAACTATGTTCAATGTACTATAACAATTAAATATTTTAACTTCAAGATTTTCAGACTTTTTAATTACTGGTTTGAGTAGATATTTATAATTTAAAATTATAAATATTTAATTGCGTTTGTTTGGCTTACGTTCTAACGGTGGCGATTTAATGCCAAATGATCGATATAAATTTATAAGTAAGCGAAATTTTTGCGCCGAAATTGTGGGGTTTGGCAAGTTGCAGATTAGTGGGAGAGGGCTTAACTGGAAGGTATTGATGAATGGTCTTGGAAAGAATACTGCAATTTCTTAACGTTTATCAGAAAATAAGATATCATATATTTAATTTCGTAAAGTTATTCTTTGCGTCATAATTGTGGGTGCCTGGCAAGCCGAAGAAAGATGGGAGAGGGCTCAATTGAAAGGTTTCTATTCCGAGATGGCGGGAAAAATAATGAAATTGCTTTAAACTCACCAGAAATCGAAATATAACGTAAAATATCTGCCATTTGAAAAGCATTGAAATCTAAAAACGTCTGCTTTATTTACATAAATTATGTTATACTGATACTTGATTGAAAACCATGTGGTAGGCTAGATATAAATATAAGGTATATTCAGTTTACTATGAAGGTATTTTGTACTATAATAAATGAAAATTGTTTCAATTTTCCCTCATTAGGGGCTATTAGCCCCTTCAAGCCACTAGTAAAAGTTTATTTACTTACTTCGTTCGCTGACTTCATTTGTTTATGTTTATGTCCCTTAGTTACACCGTATTTTATAATACCCATGATCGTGAGCTTCAAAGACAAAACTCATCACACAATAGCACGTTATTTTAGTCCAGTCATGCACTAATATCGAAATAGACCTCCTTCTATTAAATAAAATAATTAAATTTCAATATTTTATCCTGATAAATATATTGTGTATAACAACTACCGAAGTATATTTTGTAAAATGTACTGCAAAATTCCTGCTTTCAAAAATATTCTGGAATCAAGTGAACTTGTTTAATTTTTTCTTGGTCGAGATGATATAACAATAATATAAAACGTTTATAAATCTAAGTTAGCTTTTAAAATTATACTTATTTATAATTGAGTATCTGCTGACCCTGGGGGTTTTATTGTATTTTAGGACCTGACTGACACAGGTGGACTGAGATTATTATTCAGGACTGTACTTTATCAAATGCACCTCCATTTCCTCACATACATTAGGGAGAATGACATCCTGCCAGACACAAGGTTCGACATGAATTTTTAAATCACCGCACTCAGCAAGGGTTATTTAAAGCTTCCAAACCAACATCGGAACTTCCCGTAAGTGAATCATTGCCGTTAAGTTGCTCAAGTGTTACTATACCTAAGCCATCTATCATGTCATCTTCACTACTGATCTAGCTAAGATTTTTAAGCCATATTAAGCAAAGAAATCAATAATAAGAGAGACAAGTTAATGTCAAATAATCGAAGACTATAGCAACAAGAAGAAGAGGGTGGGTGGTCACCATCCCAGGTTATCTGTAAATCAAATTTGATTAGAGCTTACAGACAATTCTCATTCTAAAATGTAAAACCACACCTACCCTAAATTGAGGGAGGACCGCTCTTGCCGATGTATTAGAGGTATTCGGGTAGAGCATACAATAAATATTTTTACATACAGTATACATATAAAGGACCAAAATTATATTTTCATCATACTGTCCCGAAAACAGCCGTTTTTAGTTCTCTAAATCGTACGCAAAATGATCGTTTTTGGATCACTTCGAATAGGAGTACTGAAAAAACATATGGTAAATTTTGCCGTACTCTAATGTCAAAATTTGTTTATGTTACGTTTGAACGGTTGAACCAAGGCCACACTACACTACAGGCCGGAGTCCTTTTTTGGTGACGTCACATTATCAGACGGAATCGCAGACGCTTTTATAATGTACTCTTATGGCGATTCACTGTCGCACTCTTAAAACTATCGTGCCCTAAGTAATTCGTTTCAGTTTTCGTTTAGAAACCATTATTTTTTCGAATCTGCATTAATTAATGAATAACCAAATGCGGTCGAAAATATTTTTAAAGAAAACATGACTTTATTTCATAATCTTAAAAACCGGTAAACATTACAGGCAAGTAATTTGTTTACTTTTAATCAGATGTTTGATTGGAAATTTGACAGTTTTGTTTCTTATTGTTTACATTTCAATGTTCTAATGTCATATTTTTTTGGTAAATGTTTACGTTTTTCGTATGATTTTAGTTGTTGTTTCCAACACAGCGCTAGTAGTTCGGCCGGTGTTGTGACGTGGCATCAGGGAGGAGGGGGGGAGACTCCGGCCTGTAGTGTAGTGTGGCCTTGGTTGAACGATTCCTTAACTTGTGTTTGTAAACAACCAACAGATTTGGTAAATGACGATGACTATTTTGGATAACCTCAAAATTATGTAGTCTAATTTTTTAACGATTAAATGGTTATTTATACATAATGATGAAAATAGTTGTTCATCACACGGAGCAAAAGTGTCTCCTTGGTACTCGATCGCATTTCCAAGCTCGGCTGCGCCTCGCCTGTAAATTACGATCTCGTACCAAAAAGAGCCACTTTCGCTCCTAGTAATGAAAACTACTATTTCATACAGTCAAAAGGCGTTTTCCTTTTTTAAAGAATGAAATTTCTCTATATAGGAATTATTCTCTTTGAAAAGAGCCACAGAGAAGAATCAAATTTGATTCTTCTATTGAACGAGCGTAATTATTTGTTGGCAAGAGCTCAATTCGCAATGCTACAACGTTCACATCTCTGAAGTCTTCTTATATGAAAAGAGCCACAGAGAAGAATCAAATTTGATTCTTCTATGTGAACGAGCGTAATTATTTTTTGGCAAGAGCTCAATTCGCAAAGCCACAAAGTTCACATCTCTGATGAGTTGAAGTCTCCTTATTCGTAAACCTCTGTAGAATAAGTAAACTTGAGGAAGTCTCCAGTCAAGTTCCCCTTAAATTATTCTCCTCATTTATGGAAGACAAGCCGACAAACCATCCGCTGACATCTTCTTTTGTCTTTCCCATGGCAACGCCCGGACCTGTGACACTTGACAGCTCTGACGACTAGACCGATGGCATGACAAGTAGATGATGTGACACCGTCAGCTTATAGTTGCGAACCGTTTTTACTTTTTACCCAGCGAATCTTGTACCTGCTCCTGCTTGGAGGACCGGTTTCGTTCTTGTTCGTCCTCCGATCGTCATGGAAGCAGTGTCTCCACCATAACCGACCAAATTTACCTTAAGTTCTTCAGAAAATTGCCCTAAAAACCCTAAACAAATTCTCAAATTACCCTAAAATTACCTTAAATCCAAATAATCATTATTTGCACAGTTTTAAATATAATTTAATGGTTTAAGTGTACAGTATTCATATTATTATGACTAAATTTATTTTTATGGAATTATAATGACTCTAAAATTATTATTGTTTTGTTGTGTAGATTAATTTTAAAACACATTTTTATTTTATGAACCAAAGATCAAAAAGGTTTTCTTGCTGTATATAAAGAGAACGGATGATTCTAAATTAGTATGTTTGATTAATGAACAAAAAGCTTTTATTAAGGAGATTTTTTCTTGCTATGCTCGAGTCCTTAGTCCTTATTAGTAGGGTTGTTTTTCTTATATGACCATTGTATATTTAGTTGAAACTTGCTAAGAATTGTTAATTTGTAAAGATTTCAGGCACAGATTTAAAATATTAAAATTTTAAAAATTAACCGTTGTTTATTTTAAGTTAGGTCCAAAAACTAAACAACAAATAAACATTTTAATGCTTATTAATTTATTTAATACAATTTAAAGCATTTTTGTAGTTGGTTTTCCTGTTTTTTCAATGGATTTAATGATAAAATACAACATTTCGATTTTACCCTAAAATTACCCTAAAAATTCCATAACCCTAAAATTACCCTAAACCGGTTGAAATCACCCTAGAAAAGAGTAATTACCCTAAAGCACTGCATGAGCGAGGCCCTGACCTCGGGTAGGTTGTTGGTTGCAGTTCGTTGCCTCCTACGGTCCAAGATGTGCATGTGTCCACGGTCGTATCTTACCTTGCGCCGCCCCCTGCATTCTACGGGTACATTCCTCCTACTTCCTGCTCTGGGCGATTCGACCTAGCACATGAAGCGATAAAGTGGTAGAGATGCTATGTTTTCGATTAAAAGAAAGTCATAACTAGAAAAAAAACCTTCTGGCAAACCAATGCATTTTTTGTGCTCGCTTTTTTCGGGCGGGGTCAAGTTTGTTAGTATGTTTTGTTGCTCATATTGCGTTGGTATCGAAGGAGATTTCGTCAATAGCAAATCTTTAGATCCCAAAGAGACAATAAAAACTTTGATACAGTGCAATTTGGGTGGCAAAACAGCCCAATAAACTTGACACCGGCGCCGCTGGAAAAAACGAGCACGAAAAAATGCATTAGGTTGTTAATCTAATGCAACCTTATGAACGGGTTCTTCATCTGTGGCCTAATATTTGAAATTTCTGCTTTGTTTGAAACGAATTGATGGCGTTGGTGATTTTTATTTTGATTTCGATTTTTTCAGACATTTGCTATCACTGATGAAAAATTCAAGTTTCACGTTTGGAGAAATTGTGATTACTGTATAAACTTATTTTATTGTGTTCCTGTTTTTTTAGCAGCAGTGTTCTTGACGTTTTTTTCAGTCCTCTATTTTAGTAATGTTTTTGTCCAGATCCTCCTGAATGTGTGTTACTAATCTTGTTATATACTGGGTTCCTTTGCACCTGAAGAACGGATCATGTTCAAGATCACGAAATGTCCTTGAAGATTGTTTTTAACTAATCATTAATGGCAAATATCTGCAAAAATCAAAATTAAAGATTTTAAATTCTATTCTGAAAATTTGGAAAGAAATAAAAATTAATCTATATTAATTGAAAACAACGGAATAAGATAAATCATTCCAAACAGTTAGTTTGTTAATTTACGGTATATAATCTGACAGTATAAACTTCCCAAGCAAATAGTTTATGTGACAAGAATGATAATTAGACATTGTTCTACAGTTGATTGTCGATGCAACGATACAAAAGCGCCGCTGTAAAAATATTGACTGAAAGAAGAAATTAGGTCGTAAATGGAAACTTGCGGCAGACCAGAAGAAGGCGATCCATCTGATTAGGTCTACTTCATCCGGAAACAAAAAGTTGTCAACAATTGCAATGAGAAACATTCCTTGATCTTTCCTGTTTGCGACGGTGAACAACATTGCGCGATGGGGGAATTTTAACTAGATGACCTGACCTGGCGGCGATGCAATAAGAAGCAAAAAGGTTGAACGTTCTATTTCCGTGTCAATTTAAAATAATTGTATCTAATGCTGATAACAACGTGAGAAGATTGATACTACTTTATAGAAACCGATGTGATCAAAAGGGGGGTCTGGTACAGTAAGGATCAAAACGAACCCATCGAGGTCTGTTGCCTTCTGACTTCAATGTTTCTGTGCAGAATTCAATCGGTCAGGGTTTCTCACCAACGAATCCAACGATTTGGAACTTAAAAAAACGTCCAGGCTTTTTGCCATCCGACTTAACGGCGTCTGACTTTGTCGTCGTCCGACTTTTGCATCGCCCCGAGTCTAAAGAGAGGGTTAGAAAAGACCAAGCATTGAACGCTCAAATTATGAAAATGATTCACTATATGTTTAAGCCATAGGTATACATAGAATACATATACATACGTAGCTATACACCCCGTTAAACCGGTATGTATATCTTTGGTTTAAACAGTGTTATGGCTATATAAAAGTACTTATTTGAATAATCCAAGGCATATTAAAATAGGTAAATTTTCAAAAACATCAAATAAAATAAATGTAAAGAATAGTAAGTTACGTTACTAGTCCGGTAAGTACCGTTTTACCGTGCGAGAATGACAGTTTCATGCGATTTTTAAGCGAGTACCGTAAAACTTACCGGGGGGTGTGACGTACGATACTGTACATCATACTACTCAGAAAAAAACTTGTTTTTTAATCATAAGATATTCCTTGCATGAACTATTACGTTTCTCAATTCTACAAACCTAGCCTAGGCCTATAATAAACAAAGAAACATTTACTACTGCCACCAGTGCTGCTGCCACTATATTCCTCTGATGTAACCAATAAACATGCATTTACATCTGTTTACTGCAATCAGCTGATTGTTTTGATTGTTGACGTCCGTTACTTCCGTTCCCTAGAGCTCGGTAAATTTACTGTACACTGCTCGGTAAAAACACCGTGCATTTATCGGCAAAGAGTAACTTTCCAGCCAAGAGTAAGGCACAGAAAACAGATGTTGCTCTGTAGTATGATGTAAAAGTGTATATAGTTTAATGTAGTTTTTGCAGATTCTCTTGATCGCAGGGGCAGTAAAATCACCCAAAACAGGTGGCTTGAATTATTTCAACACGAGGAGCAGTCGCAGGTTGCAGGGCACCCGGGTAGATGATTTAGTCAACTTGATCTCAATCTGTACCTGTTATATTTTCCATTGCAAATAACCATGTCCAGGACAGACCTCCCAGACAGGTACAGTACACCTCGGATTATCCGGATCCCGGATTATCCGGACCGGTCAAACCGAGAAATTAAAAAATTAAAATCATGGCAAGAAGATGATTTTTGCAAGTTTTCGGGTGAAATGCGCCTTCTAATAGTAGAATGCAAAATGCACGTTACTGCACGTATTGGAATCACAAGAATTGAAGGAACAACATTGACTATACAGTACATTACAGAATTTTTATGAACGTTACTAAAATACACCCCTGACAAATTTGAAAGATTAACATGTTGTACAGTCTTGATATGTCGTTTGCAGCACCAATTTAGTAGGGCCTAAGGTATGCGATCGCTATTTAGGCGATATTGTAATGATCTCGGATTATCCGGATTTTTTGTTATCCGGATCGGTGTTCCGCCACATTAATCCGGATAATCCGAGGTGTACTGTAGTTATCTGTCGCTGTGGTTCACTGACCTTGAGTCAACTCAGTATAGCGTTGTGCGATATGAATATATAATATATCGCTATACTGCGATATGATATTGTCCCTTTTTCTGTGATCGCAGTAAATTATCGTATTGGCCGTCTCATATCGATGCCAGTGTCTGGAAGACTTTTGTAAGAGATATTTGCCATTGGCTGTTTAGTTGGGGTTTTAGTTAACAGACCCTGTCTAAGAAAGATGTCGGTCTTAGTCAGTAACAACACTACAAGATCGCGCCACAATCATCCTTCACTCATCTGTCATTCATACTTGGCTTAAAATACCTACCTGGGTAGGTCGTCATTTAAATAAATGTAAAGTAGAATTCACCTAAGTTGGCCAAAGCATGTACTAATCATATCATCAAAAATTTTTATACAAGTCACATTAAAAACATTGTTGGTTACACATGGTGTCTGTTTACATTTTCTCAGAACTGTCAAATTGCCACGTTGCGTTTGTTTACAATGTTGTTTTAGGCTATAGAATGTTTACAATATCGCCTATTTTTAGAATTTTTAATTTTCATTCAACCTTTTTACATAGCTGTCAAAGTTTAATTTGATTTTATTTCTTGATTTACATGTGTTTTAGTTTGTTTAACTGCTTGTTTAATTTTTCCTGGGCCAATAAGGAAACGCCTTTTATAGGTTTTGACCGCAATATGAAACAATCTCTCTTTTCAGCTGCTGACTTGCAGCAAGTATTACTGGATATTAAAAAAAACTCGCCTATTTTTCTTTGTAAATATTATTTCATAAGAAAATCTAAGACTATTCACCAGGCCGCATCCATGACATATCCTCTCTCTGTTAATAAATAATTAGTTTGGAAAAGCCCCTGTGTAATTTTTTAAGCTGCGCAAGTGAACTTCCAGTTGCAATATTGCATCAAAACTTTTTCTCTGCTACAGGTTACACTAAAACAGATGTTCGTTGACAATGTTTTCAGCACAGCTGGATTTTATGCTTAAATTCGTGAAAAGCTAATAATTTGTTTACTTTTGTTTTGGCCAACTTAGGTGAATCCTACTCTATAATGTTTAATGTAAGCCTCCAACCGAAAGGGAGTTTGGAAGCACTCCCTTGGAAAATAATTCTTGGAAAAGAATTGAAAATTCTAACTATAAACTCGCACTTTCAGGCAATAGAACGCTCGGTTGCATCAGCAAGCCTGCATACTCAGTTAATAATTCCAACTGCGTAAGAACATATTTCAATCCAACATAGTCATATATGACATGTTTTTGTAATCTCCAAGAGTATTAAGAATAACATGGGGAATGGCATTGCGGTTTGCTGCAGCTGGTATGTTGAAATTGGGTGGCTTTAATTAAATATCTAGTAGATCTGATCTAGAAGAGGCCATTTACCAGGTTTTATCAAAATAAGTATGTTTATATCAAGATAAGAAAAATATCGATTTTTTAAATTTCCCCTGAGGATAACATGGGGAATGAGTACGCAGGTTTGCTGCCACGAAAGTGTAAATATCGGGAATTTAGACTAATTAGATCTCATCTGGATGAAGCGACAAGCCAAGTTTTCTTAAAGTACGCTTGGAAACAAGCGAGATATACAATTTTACTTCTTTCCCATAAGAATAACATAGGGACAAGGTACTGTGTTTACCGCTTTCGATATCTCGGTAACCAAATGACATAGAGCAATGATTCAAGTTATAAATAGTTTGTTTTTTAGCTGAATTCAATGGTGCCAACAGAAATTGGATTATTTTTATTTTTATTTTTCTATGTAAAAACGCAAAAAACTTATTTTGGGGGATATCCCCTTTACCCCCTCTTCCGTTTGTCCGATCGAGCTGGTTTATTCTCGTCTGTGTGAAGATACTTATCTATACCGTGTATCGCGACATGCGTATCTTATCGCTCGAAATATCGCTTGATAATGAATAATTCAATTTAAAATGCAGTTTAAAACATGAACTCACCCCATTTAATTGACACCCTATTGAAAATCCTATACCCTTATATGAGCAACATTAGCTTGCGTGCTTGCATGCTTGCTTGGTTGGTTGGCTGTTTGCACAATTATCTCAAAAACGGCTCCGAGAATTTGCTTCTAAGTCTGGAAATATGTAATTTATGACTCAAAAACTTGTTTTATGCAGATTACTTGGTCGTAGAAAATGTAATAACGTAATAAAACAAATTTTAACGTTGGAAAATTTTAAAATTTTAATTGGCCATATGAGTTGCCATGATAGCAACGAAATGAACAAGGAAAGTGTAAACAATGAAGTAATTACAACAGCTGTTTGGAATGTACAGCCATCGAGGAAAAATACAGCGAATGGAATGAAGAGTTCATGGAACAATTAAAAAGGGATTCTATTTATCAATTGTATGACATTGAAATATGTTATAGTAATTGGATGAACTGGTAAACATGAAATAACACCGAGCAAGGCTCGGTCCACCAGGTCCACCAGGTACCGTAAACCAAAATGTGCAATGTGCGTGTACGATACACATTTTTCTTTCCTATAACAACGCATAAAATACCGAAACATAAATGACTGAATCATTATTAGTACTGATACAAAGTCGAACATCGTTTGCGGTGATAACGTATCCCGTATCACCGAACATACATAACATTTGTACATACAACATATGTAACATTTTTTAGTTTACGAAAACATAGGATTGCGTGGTCGGCCCAGGCGGATACGGCACTCGTATTCTGATGGTATTCAGTAATATAGTACAAGTCGAATAACGTGGGCCAAGCTGTCCGTAAGCGCAATGCTAAAATTAACATCAGTCTTAAGGGCAGCTTGGGCCAAATGATTTGCCTCGGACTGTAAGAGGGGACGGGCGACCGGCGTTGTGTTTTATTTTGGCTGGGTGCTGGTGATTATGTGACTATGTGACCTTCGCTGCACATATTTCTGTAGGAATGTATGCGTGTGATTAAATTAAAATTGCATCGTAATTTCCCTCCCCTCCTCTCATCTCCTCCTTCTCCCCCTTTTTCCTCTCCTCTTTTCTCCTTTTCCCTCTCCCTAAAACTGCAAGCAGCTCGCTGCGGCCAAATATGCTGAAAACGATCGATTTGTGTGACTGTTTAAAAAAAGTTTTAGATAACTTACAGCTTATTAGAATTGATAGCTTTTTTGTTGAAGTGAATTGGATTTTGTGTTAAAAACTGTTATATTAACTAATGCAGCCCGTTCTAGTCATTCCTCAATTTAAAATTCTTTCACAAATTAAGGTGAAAGAGGCAACATAAACACCCGCTCTGGCTCGTCAACACTCCGTTTTTGACGTTTTCGCCCGACACAGAACAACAGTTATAACAAATATTTTATCGTAACAGCCTGTCGCCTCTATTATTCTTTACCGAATGATATAAAATCAATTTAAAATCGTTCCCGGCTGACTGTGGCGCTGAAAGATTATTTTTTTCAACCGGATGATCGTGGTGTGGCGGGATGGCGTGCGCTGTGGCAGGAGATGCGAGTGTGATTATGTGTGTACGCGGATTTAGGTTCATTGTTTGTATTGTTATTAACGTTTATTATATAAATTTCAATCCTCCAATAAACGATTTTATTAATTGTATGAGAGAATTCAATCTTTTGTTAGCAGTTAGAGGTTAACTGTAAGAAAGGACCATGTGGTCCTAATGTTTGCTACAATAAACAAGTATTTTAATTAATTAATTAATCAATTAATTCATTCATTCGTTCGTTCGTTCGTTCGTTCGTTCGTTCGTTCATTCGTTCATTCATTCATTCATTCATTCATTCAAAGCTCCTTTGATACGATTGAGGATTGTTTTGTCGTGAAATCATAAAATTTAACACAAACAATTTGACCAAGTGAACATTCGCTCAGCAAAATCTCAAGAACGCTATGAGGATGAATTTATTTGCACCCACGTGAGTCTAAATGTCATTCTGGCAGAGAAGTTTACTTGTAGCCACTTTCGTTTATAGTCTGATAGTTAATGCGTTTGAATTGAAACTTAACATTGCACCTTTGAAGCATTGCTTGACACTAATTTCTCTCGCTTCCACTTTGATGGTTTGAACTAACAAACAAAGATATAGAACTTCGATAGTTCGACACTTAGTGGACTTCAAGCACGGGAGTCGAATTATCGGAACATGGAATTATAGAAGTAGGTTAAGAGAAATGTTACATAATTTGAAGTTTTAAAATCTTAGGTTGTATATTGTAACTAAAGCTTATTCAAAAAATACCGAAAGGCTACACGATTTTAACTGGGATTTATAACCCATGACATATTTTCAAACATTTCCCTCGAAAAATATTTTGGGTTCTTTGACATTTTTCTCGGATTTCTTGACTACTACTTTTAATACTTCGTCTAAGCCCGTATCGAGAAGAATAAAGGATTGTCAGAGTATCTCATGTTGTACTTTTGAAAGTATACACATCATAGGTATACGGTATTTATGATTAAAACCTACTATGATTAATCTATGATAGTATGTTATCATGTTGAATTACATGAGAGTAAGGATTATCAATAATATAAGTATCCTTGTCGGGTTTATAAAATATTCAGGCATGAATAAATTTCCCATCAGTTAACTTTGTTCTCATACAAACTTTTAAAATATCTGCTATTGACACAGAGAAGAAACGAGTTTGTTCAAGAAAGAAAAAAGTCTGATTCTCTGTGTTACTGGTAGAAGCTTAACTTAAAATGTTGGTTGTATAAATAACCATTAAAATTTAACGGATCATCGTTTTGGCAAAAAAAAGTCTGAAGATGACGTAATTGATTTTAAATATAGCAATGGTAACATATTCTGTGGATTAATTTGTAGATTATTATAGCTTCATCAATTATTCAATTCTAAAAATATTGAAGAACTCACAATGTGTTTACCCTCTATTACAGGAAAAAATGTTCTAACATTTTGACCGTAAGCAGTATTGCTTGAATTATGGTTTAACTGTTGAAAAATAATTAGTTACTTAATTAAGTGTTCATTAAACAGAAGACACCATAGCCAATTTTTCAGCGTCATTAAAAATGTTGTCAAAAATACGTTTAGGAGTATTAAAGCTAAATTAGGCTATGAGTCATCTTTAATTACAGACTATAATTAAATAACGATCTTATTTTTCTTCCCTTTAGGCCTAACGCTTTTGGCTTAATAGTGATGTGTCCATTTGGTTAAAATTAACCGCATGTGATTCGCATTTGGCTTCTTCAAATCTGAAAGCTTTGTCTCGCTTCCAACAGAAATATTTACCCAAATGTCTCCCATATCTACCATCTCGAGATGAGTGAACTTTTCCGAGATATTCTGAGCTGTTATGTTGTCTATGCTATTCTAAGCTGCCCTGTATAATGTCACGGTATGCAGTCAGCCTTCTAGGGGAGTTGACTTAGGACTGCAACGATGCAACGATGCAACGATGCGCAGAAACCTGAATCATATGCTGAAATGGTTCTTCTCGCCTTTAAACTGTTCCACTAACCTCTACGTTTATACATTTATACATTTAAGAGGAGGCTAAAGCCAATTCGGTGTCGCCCTCGCGGTCGAGATACGTACTAAAATTAATCCGCGATAACAATCGGAAAAGTAGAGAGACGTAGTAAATAACCAGTTATTCTAAAATTGGTCTTAACTAGCATGTAAAGTACTTTTTCCACTTTTAAGTCAAAAATATAGCTACAGAGGCTGATATAATGTCGTCGCTCATTTATATAAGTGTTAAAACAGTAATGAATGTAGTAAATTAGTGCAATAAAATTATTTTCTATATAAATTAAAATATATCGCCGGAAAATGCGACCGCGTGAACGTTTACACGCGTTGATCGCCAACCCCGCGGAGTAATATTTACTACATTCATTATTGTTTGAACACTTACATAAATGAGCAACAACATTTAATCAGGCTCTGAAGCTATATTTTGGTCTTAAAAGTGGAAAAGAATACTTTATATGCTGGTTAAGACCATTATTTTAGAATAACTGGTTATTTACTAAGTCACACTACTTTTTCCTATTGTTCTCGCGGAGTAATTTTAGTACGTATCTCGACCGCGAGGGCGACACCGAACTGCCTTTAGCCTCCTCTTAAAACTTGAGCTAACTTCAGAAAGTTGAAAACGAGCCGTCGCGGCGGCGGCGGCGTCGCGTCAGAAGAAGCTATGCCTGCGGCCCTGCTGATAATGTTGCTGTTTCAAAATCAGTTTCTTGTCATAGATCTAGCCTATAACCCAAATAAACTATTTATACATTATTCTTTTGAAGATAAAGTTTTGCAACTGTGTTTTATTTTCCATTTTGGCAACTTAACATGAAATTTATAATTTAAACCAAAACTCTGAAGTTTTAAAAACTTAAAGAATGATTACCATGCTGAATTAGTTCAAAGTTGATACTTCATAATCTTATCAAAAAGATTTTTTGTATACCATACTCACAAAAATGCATGTGCAATTAATTTACAATGTTCTGCAAGTAAATAGGTTTAACTACAGCTAGCAATATTTTACAAAAACAAACATTATGACAAAAAGTTAGACGATATATAAATATTATTTTTTCCGTTCGTTAGATGTTACATATACATTTATACTGTAGGCCTACCGAAAAAAAACACTGAGCATTTTTAGTATATAAATCAAGGAATGAACATGAATGAATTTCTTAAATATTTTATAAATTTTATGTTAAACACCTAAGCGGTGTTTAACTCTCCTAAGTTTCGCATATCTAATCCCCTCCTTTCGTATGCAGGCTCACGCATGAGTCGAAATTCGTTCTTCCAGGAATATGTTTATCGTTTATCTAAAAATCTACGCACGACGGAATTTAATCAAAACTATTAATTTCACAATGGATTTTTACTTAAAATACCAATAATTCCTTAAGTCCAACTAATCTCACGGATAGACTAAATTTTTAAATAAAAATAAACCCCATTTAATTTACGATCCCGTTCTATTTTTTCACGAGATTGATTTTCTATACCTTTGTATAAATAATTTTAATATAGAAAACATATATTTTGAATATGAAACGAAGAAAAAGATTCGGTTGAGAAAGATTCGCGCATATCTCCACATCGGAGTGAGGTTAAATTGAATAACCTGGAATTGAATAACTGAACTGAATAATCTGTCAGAATTATTTTTATTCAGACGGAGGCGGTCGAGCCGCGATGTTTGTGAACTGACTGAAGAGTTGGTAATGTTGGTAATGTTGGCAGTAATGAGAAAAGTTTCGCAACTGAAATATTTTAGGTACCGCATTTAATGTTTCATGGTCATTGGACATGTTTAAAACATTAGTGTAATATAAATTCGACTAATTTTGCGTGCTGGTGTGAATTATAAATTTATTTTGAGAATTCTTTGAAATTTGAATAATATTTTTAAATTCACCAACCTTTGTTATTCAGTAACCTTTGTAATTCAGCAACTTATTTTTAAGGTGTTAATTTATTATTTACTTAATAAATTATCTTTATATATAAGCTTAATTAGAATTAATTCTCTTTGGCATAAATAGGTAGAGTGATCTTTAAATAAGTCTACTAAAATTTAAGCGCATGTAGACTACTTTTTTAATCCTAAAACGATATATTTTTACTACACCCTATTGAGTATCGTGGTGAAATAGAAATGTAATTTTTTACAATAAAATAATATGACCCAGCCCATAAAGAAAGAAATAAATGAATATATTTTAAAGTAAATAAGTAGGTACTGTACTTATTTATTGAAAAAACGTTGATTAAAAATATTTGCACATTTTTTATGCATATCTTGTTTGTCATTACCTTTTAAGATTCTACTCAATATGATAACTGAAAACCGTATAAACAAATTATTTTTCTTCCACATTTCACAATATAAATTCTGTAGCTTCATTATCTTCAAACTTTTTTATTTATCATGTTTTATTGCTCTTGCTTAAAACAGCTCACAAAAGCAAATCCGCCGATGGCGCAATACTCTCCCCCCAGTTAAGTCCCCTCCGATTTGGTCGTTAAGTGACGCAATCGTCAAAAGGAAGGGACAAATACGAGCATCAGACTTTCACAGGTTCTTACATTACCACATTTTTCACAACCCTGTCTCCAAGTCTTGATAAATATACCGAACCACTCATTATAGGCATGAGAAATGTTAACAAATCACAATATATGTCTAATTTTTGTGGTCATTGGTCACCTTTCTAAACAAACACCGAGTATGGTAAAGGTAGGTTCAAATAGATAGCGATCAACACATAGTTGAGAATGTCTCGTTTCATGGCTTTGATAGAAAAGCTCCATATATTTATGCAATAGCTATACATTCAACGCATTTTTTCCAATAAAACTTTTTCTATTTCATTCTAACATTCATCCTCAGTGACTCATTAATTTTCATAAAATTACTCTTAATTTTTTCTCTGTGACGTAATCGATTTTCAAAGCTATCTTCACCTCACAGTTATCTACTTTTTTATAACTTTGCTACCTTAATGTTATTTTTTCAGTTATATTTGCATTACTTAGGTCTATAGTTCAACTAAACATAGTTCAACATTAAGAATAATAAATACTCTTGATTTAAACAATTTTTTAAACTCATGGTCATTTACTCTGAATCATCTTTGCTCACTAAGAATAATTAAATCTTATTATTTGGTTCATTTTAAAATTACCTCATTAAAATTAAAATTGTGTTGATATTTTTCTGTAGCTAACACGCAAAGTATGTAAATGATCGGTAAAATCTCACGTACCATCGGGTGGAGCTGTGAGCTTGCGCACGACCAATTGGAGACATTAAGTCGAGTGTTTTGCCGTTATTGCAACGTTTATACTCGCCAGGTGCGCGGAGGGATCCAAGCGTCATTTGCTGTTGACTCCCGATCCAACGTCCAGGGACTAACGTATTAAATAGGAGTAAATAGCCGTTATTTGATTAAATGGAAAGTAATACTCTTTAAGGATATGTGTGGATATAATCCGAGTCAAATAACTTGGCCCATTCTCCTCAAAAGGCTAATGTTAATTGTAGCATTAGGCTTACGGCTTACGAACAATCTGGGCCGAGTTATTTGATTCGGACTACATACGCCTCCAGCTAAGGTGGTAGCTGCTTTTGGGCATCTCTTTTTAGGATTTTGGGGCATTTGAACTTGTAATACAATTTTTAAAGTACACCTTGCGTTATTATACATGGCGGTTCAAAAGAACCATGCACCCCTGTCTATTAGTTCAACTATTTAATATTTATACTCCGTTTCAACAACCTTGGCTACAATACGTCCATTGTAGCTCAATGCGCCATCATGATTTCGAGGTTATAAACAAGTCGAGCTCCGTCGAATCAAAACGAAAGCGGAAGCGTTGGAGGCAACGTCTGTGATTGGCTGGAGCGCGTAGAGTATTAATGCAATCAGCTGGCGAGCAGTAAAGTAAACCGCAGGCGAGCGGTGGAGATATACACGTCACATCACGTCACGTCGTGTCGCGTCGCATCCATTTTCGATGTTAATGAAACCTGTGTAATCAAATGAAACCGGCTATACATACACGTCACGTCACGGCACGGCACGGCCCGACTCGAATGCTCTGAAGAGATTACTCGGCCGAATTGGGACGCGACGCGACGCGACGTGACGTGACGTGTATGTATAGCTTACACCGATGTCCACTCGGCCATTCGGCTCTTATAGAAACTAGAAAATGCGAATCCATACGAATATGTATAGCACCCTTTCCGGAATCGCCGAAATGGCCGTAAGTGGACGCGACGTGACGTGACGTGGCGTGACTTGACGTGACGTGTAATTAAAGCAGCAACCTAGCCGCTCCTCCTCAAAATAATCAGCTGTTTTTAATTGGTTTTCAGAGCAGGAATTGACAGTTTACAAGCGTTTGTAGGAAATGGTAAGTTTTCGTCAGAAACGAGACGAAGTCGAGCTTTTAAAAGATATTATAGCACGAGTAAAATAACGTGGCCCTGTCCGTCCATAAAACTAATGTCAACTTTTACATTGGGCTTACGGATCGGGCCATGTAATTTAATTCGGACTATAAGCACCAAAAAGACGTCTTTGAGTCAAAGTGGCCGAGCCGTCAATCTGAATCAAATATTGTTTCATAACCAGGATTACCGTTAATTTAGGCTTGGGACCATAAACATTTGTTTGCAGCCCCGCAAATTGAGTTGCGAGTAAACAACTGAATCAATAACAGAGCAGGACAACATTGCGATTGCGTTTAGTAATGTGCGTGTTATTGCTTTCCCGATTGCCGCTGGTCAGGATACTGAATAATAAAATCGTATATTTGTTGATGAAAGATCCATAAACCATGAATAGTTTTTATTCATACCTACATGTATATGTATAGGTAAGGATACTAAGTAATAAAATCGGATATGTGTTGATAAAACATCCATGAATTGATTATAATAGATTTTTATAATTATTATAAAAATCTATTATAATCAATTCATGGATGTTTTATCAACATAAAAATAAAATCAATTCTGGCTGATTCCTTCAAAAAAGAAAACTGGGAAGTGTATGAAGAAGTCAATGCCACCTCAACAGATGGCTCAAACAGAAGAATAGATATAGTTGCTATAAACAAAAGAAAAAACAAAGCACTGATTATTGACCCCACCATCAGAACTGAAGCAAGGGAAGATCAAATTAAAGAGGTCAACGAAGAAAAGAAAAAAATTTATGAACCTTGCATTCCATACTTAATTGAAAAATATGAAATTGAAGATTGGCAAGTGACAGGTATATTTATCGGCAGTCGAGGAGCCATTTCAAAATTTTTCGTTGAATTTTTAAAAACACATAAAATCTCATTGAAAATAATCAATCAGATCGTCGTAAGTGTGGTGAAAGACTCCATCAAAATTTTAAATTACCATCTATTCTCAACTAATCCCTAAGATTTTTTTAACAATTTTATTTTATATTTTTAAATTTATACAACTTAAATTATAAAAAAAATTATTTGTGTATGCTGGATCTATTGGTCATCTGGGTTTCCAGACAGCTATCAATTTTTAATAAAGTTGATTTCTCTCTCTCTAGCGTTTATACAAATTTATATGTATATGTACGCCTATAGGGTCTATCAAGAATGATAAGTATTAAGAATTTTCATTTTTTCCATGCTAGCTTATGGAATATTCATCTCAACGCTAAACTAATTTTAACTCAGCATAATTAGCGTTACGACATTGTTTGACCATGTGCGGGATATCTATATAAATACTTGCTGGTCAACACGATTTTACCCGTGGAAAAACAGAAATACTTTCTTGGATTCATGATTTAATGTTAAGGTTGCCATGACAACTACATGAGCTTCCCTATACTTAAACATTGAAATTTTGATGTATCATAGGGCATAGCCCTGAGGGAATTTTTAAAAATCCGTTCTTAGTGGATGCCTATGCCCTGAGAGGAACGTTGATGCAAAGTTTCAAGGTTCTATGGCTGTGCGATGATAGGTGAGTGCAGTGAGTGGTATATGACAAATATATAGTAGATTAAACAGGTTTCTTGGGTTTCTTAATTGTGTGTGGATCGCCGTACGCCATCAAAAGTTGGACTATACGGAGTTACAGGCATTTTTACGGGGGAGCCGATGTTAAAGGCGAAGAATATTTCTTTACAAACTAAAGATTATCCTCTTACAAGAAACTGTGCGAACAAATTGCTCTTAAAATTGTTCTAAATTTATCAGATCGATGTGATAGGTAGAGATGTAACAAACAAGATTGCATCTACAGAGGTGAGATTTGTTTTTCGAAAAGGAACTTGGTTTAAGAACATCACAAATGCGAAGATAAATCAATGAAGTAAAATTTACAATGGAGCGCTGTTGTACAGAACACATCAAATAACGTGGCTCAGCCCGTCCGTAAGCCTGCTAAAATTAACATTAGTCTTATTGGCGGAATAAGCCGCTTTATTTGATTTGACCTGTAAGTACCACTCGACATGAAGTAGTGCTTCAGGGGACTGCGACTGATCTCCGAGTTTTCGCATAGTTTTTCAATATAGTTTGTCTTGGGTTCAGTTTAGAGTTTGGATATCGAAAGAAAATAACGATATTTATATCGACGATAATATCGGACCCTCAATATCGATATTCCGATAATATCTTATGAAAAATATCGATATATTGGGAAAATATCGATATTTCAGAAACATTTAGATAAAAATCAATCGATGCATACGGTATGTGTCACAGTAGTTAGCAGCACACATGTGACGTCCATTTGAGGTAAAATTGTTTACAACTGATACTTTGAAGAATAATTTTAGATTAATAAGCGTAAAATAAATTATTTTACTGCAAAAGACTCTATCAAGAAGCCTACAGAGCCAATATATTTTATTTGATATTGGATAACCATATCTTTACAACAAAACAACAAATACTGTAATACAAAAAATAACTAAAAGCCCTTTCTTGTAGATATAATAAGTTATTTTCAAATTAATTTCTTTAATATTTAGACTACTCATGAAATAATATTTAATTACTACTTATGAAAAAGAGCAGAATAGGTTAAGCTGTATTTTATTTTATATTATTCTTAAAAATTTGCTAATATCAATACCTACAAACGATAACATCGAAGTAAAATATCGATATTCCAATAGTATCGGAAGTCTAATATCGATAAAAAAATAACGATATATCGGAACCAAAATATCGTTATTTCCGATATTTCGGATATCGATACCAAACACTAGTTCAGTTCGAGACGCAGAAGCGATTCTTGAGCGATCTTGAGCGATCTTGAGGTACTCTTGAAATCACTCGAATTACTTACTGGCGATACAACAAGAACTTAAATCCTGAGCTAAAGAGGTTACAACTCTGAAATCTGAGAGGTTACTCTGAACTTTGGTTAACAAGAGGTTGACTTACAAAACAAGAGCTAACACAAAAGTTTGACTTATAATACAAGAGGTTAACTTTGAAATAACTTGGATGGCTCTAGACTTTACTTTTGCTTTGTGGAAGATCCATCTAAAGGATATTATGCCAGCTTATATCCTGCTGGCATAATGTAACTTAAGGATGAATAATGTATACCTCGTCAGAAACATGTTGAAGCTTGGTTGTCTTTCAAACAAAAGCAGTTTAAACAGGATATTTTTGTTTGAAAGAATAACTGATGGCATAAATCAATAAAGCCTCAGGAATTTCACAAATTAATGTCTTTTATTATTCCCCAAACCCGAAAATCCGGTTTAAAAGTTTTTTTTTGTAAACACACAAGCTTAAACATGTTCCTCGAGAGGGAATTTTATAAAAGCGTTTATTCATGAAAAACTAAGTGCAAAAAGGAATACGAGTATTCCTAACTCGAGGAACAAAGCCTCCGTTATGTCCAGATTTGAGTAATGAGTTAGCTGGACTTTGCCATAACTTTTATAGAATCCAGTGTTTATTAACCAGTGGTGCGCGAAGGAATTTTAAGTGAACCATGTTAAGTATATCTATATAAAAAATGTCGCGAAATGTTTCGGCAAATAAGGCGAAATTTTAGCCCCATTAAAATACATTGTTTCACACGAAATGTTTCAGACGATTTTGTGTTTCGTGTGAAATGTTTCGCGAAACAAGTTGCACTAGTGGCAAACGCCCTTTATGATTACTTCATTTGTTTATACTTTCCTTGTTTATTTTCGTTGCTATTACGGCAACTCATAAAGCCAATGTTAAACTTTACAACTTTAAAATTCGTTTTATTACGTTATTAGATTTTCTCTGGCCGAGTTATCTGCATAGAACACGTTTTTGAGTCATAAATTACTTATTTCCAGACTTTGAATGGCCTCGGAGCCGTTTTTGAGATAATTGTGCAAACAAGCAATCAAGCAAGCAAGCATACAAGAACGGACGATAACATTGCTCGTATAAGAGTATTAGGATAGGATAGGATAGTATATACTTTCAAAGGGGACTATTAGGCATGTGTAGGTTTGTTATTTGCTTAGCAAATACTAGTTACTTGGCATTTCAATGCAATTTTTATGGCAAGTAAGTGTAGTTACCATTTCAAAGAAACCTAATATAACAATATTGGGAGAAATTCATAAAGCGAGAAGTTACCATTTCAAAGAAACCTAATATAACAATATTGGGAGAAATTCAACAACTCTTTCATAAAGCGTTTTGAATTGACTTTTTAAGGTAAACATTTTGGCATAGTAATTGTATTTTATTGAAAACCTGAGAATCAATGATAGTTTGGTGAGAACTATAAACTTCATTATATCTTATGTATATATTTTCGTAAGCCTAATTTAAAGTGCATCGGTAGAAACAAAATAATTTAACTTTGAATCGCCAAAGTATGAGGAAATGCTTTACTAACAAATCTTGTACACCATATACTAGAACACCGGTATTACTTATTTATTTATGTTTTTAATGTGAAATATGAATTATATTTACATTAAAAATTACAAAGGCAATTTGGAATCATGAACCTAGTCATCCAAGGAAAGAATTAGTAATGTAGTAAACTTAGTAATAATCCTGCTGTAGGGATAGCAGGGCAGGATCCCTAAATAGATATAAGGGGGGGGGGGAAGGGTTCCTTGCGGTGATGCGCCAAAATATTTAAAAAGTGTTAGCAGGTGGTACGCGAGCACAAAAAGGTTGGGAACCACTGATATAATCTATTCAACACTCCATATAATATCCCTTACTGGTGGTCAGCCTCTTTCACAAATGCATTCAATTACATTCCATTACATTAACTCAATGGAACGTTGAGTAATTCAACATTATCGTATTTTACCTGCCAAACTTATCCTTCTGCAAGCTTTTACGCTTTTAAGCGAATAAACCCGATTATAAGAACTTGTAGTATGCTATTATTATATAACCAACATAATTTTAAGGTCGTTGGTTGACATAGTGATGTGTTGTTACTTACGTGGTTTAAGTGAACAAACGAACAGCTGACTTTACCTGACTTAGGGCGTTAAAATGCTACTTTGCGTCTCCATATGGCATTACATAAAGGAGAAAAGTAAATTCCCTTTACAAATTCCTCTTTCGAATTCCCCCTTACTAAAAAATAATGAATTTCCTGAAATCGGATTTAAGTACGTATTTTTAAGAGTGTGTGCAGAGGAAATGCACCAACGCCTTACAACTGGGTTTACAGCCCTGGACTGCAAAGTGATTGGCATATGTGCGTTTAAGACTCTCATAAAGCTTTTACAGCTCTATTGACGCCGAGGCCTTGGGGAGGCATGAATAATTCTGTTTGTCTGAGATTTAATTTTCTGGCTTGAGTTTTCTTTCTTTAGGTATCTGACCATTAGTTTAATAACCAATATTTTCGAAGTTAAATCTTAAATCCTGTTAAATTTCCTCCGGAAGTTTTACAAAGTAGGTTTTAATATTTTAGTGTTTAAATGGTTTCTAATCTCTAAATTTCCTCACAAATATACATTTATGACAAATTCACACTTTAACTTCTAGTTGCTATTAAAGTCTAGAACCATTCACGTAAACATTTAATTTGCAAACTTCAAATTAATTCGAAGCAACTACTAACATAATAGTATTTATTTACTTTCTAGGCAAGCCTAATTTATACCCCCCATAATCGAGAACAAAAATGTGTATTAAGTAAAAATTTTGGATTAAGAAAATGTAATCAATATTATTTCCCTGGGGAGCATTAGCTTTCAAAGTGACCCATGTTACTTTTAAAGAATATCATGTAATAAAATCTATTCTACCCAATACAGGCGTTTTTGCTCTGAAAAATGTTTAAATGTTTTCCAATCCCTAAATTTGTAAATTCCCCTTACAAATTCCCCTTTCGAATTCCCCTTTAAAAATTCTAAGTGTGGTGAAAAAATAATTAATTAACTGAAATCGGATTGAAGCTCGTATTTTTAAGAGTGTGTGCAGAGGAAATGCACCAACGCCTTACAACTGGGTTTACAGCCCTGGACTGCAAAGTGATTGGCATATGTGCGTTTAAGACTCTCATAAAGCTTTTACAGCTCTATTGACGCCGAGGCCTTGGGGAGGCATGAATAATTCTGTTTGTCTGAGATTTAATTTTCTGGCTTGAGTTTTCTTTCTTTAGGTATCTGGCCATTAGTTTAATAATAAGTTGATTATTTTCGAAGTTAAATCTTAAATCCTGTAAAATTTCCTCCGGAAGTTTTACAAAGTTGGTTTTAATAGTTTAGTGTTTAAATGTTTTCTAATCCCTAAATTTCCTCAAAAACTTTTATACATTTATTGCAAATTCACACTATAACTTCTATTTGCTGTTACAGGCTGAATTGATGCAAACTATAAATTCATTCGAAGCAACTACTTACTTAATAGCTTTCATTGTATTTACTTAACAGCTTGGATCTGTATATGAGAAAGAGACCCTTTGCCTTGCTCATACTTTTCAGGCAAGCCTAATTTATACCCCCCATAATCGAGAACAAAAATGTGTATTAAGTAAAAATTTTGGATTAAGAAAATGTAATCGATATTATTTCCCTGGGGAGCATTAGCTTTCAAAGTGACAAATGTTACTTTTAAAGAATATCATGTAATAAAGTCTATTCTACCCAATACACGCGTTTTTGCTCTGAAAAATGTTTAAATGTTTTCCAATCCCTAAATTTCTCACAAACTTTAAACATTTAATGCAAATTCACAATATAACTTCTAGTTGCTGCTTCAGGCTACATCTTTCAATTAAATTTTAACATTATAGATTAATTAATTTTAAAATTTGATTTTAAACATATGAATAATAAACATATATCATTCCCTGCTATTTCCCTGCGATGGATCCTTTTTTTAATTAAAATAACTGATTTCCCTAGGATATAGGCTAATTAAAAAAGGTTAGCCGAAGATCTTATTATATGTGTTGATACCAATAGGATACCAAACCATTTCTTCAAACCCAATTCAATCAGTTCATGATAGTCTGGAAGTTACATTGGAGTAAATAATTAATGAAACTAATAAAGTATGATAATTTTGAAACTTTAGGCTTTGTTTAGGATCTATTTAACGACCCGCACATTACAAGAGGCTAGATGTAACTACGCTATATTTCGCACCATATGACGTAGCCCAGTCCGTCCGTAAATCCAATATTAAAATTAACATTAGTCTTATGGGCGAACTGGGCTACGACATTTGCCGAGATCTATACTGGGCTAAATGCAATCAACTGGAATCTTCAGACCCGACCAACTTTAAACTTTATAGAAGTACAGTTCGATTTTTTTTAACTAGAAGCGGTGAGGACAAAGTGGAATATCTTTGAGCATGCACTTCTTTTGTTAAAAGTAAAATATTGTGTTTCTGTTTAAATTGTAATGCCTTGTTTACTATTGAAAATGAACAAAAATATAAATATATTTTGTTTTGATTAAACCTCAATTCCACATTCACCTTTCAGAACAGGCTTTATGGGACAACACAAGTTCGTGCATTATATCTGCGGCTATGGCTGAGTCACCAGATTGCAAGGTGCGGGGGGAAGAGGGGGTACTTTTCTAAAAACAATTAATTTTTTTAAACAACGCTGCTTGTCAAATGTTGTGTTTACCAATATCATATGTTAAAAATATCATATGACACGGTTAGTATAGCGTAATGGTCATAGCCGGAGATATAATGCGCGAATTAATTGTACCTTTGTTGGGTATATCTGTTTACTAATATTCATGACATATTATTATAAACTTATCAGCTGGTTGTAACATAATTTGGTTATCTACTATATATTTGTCAAATACCACTCAGTGGAAACATCGTACAGCCCAAACTACCTGACCTAGAACCTTGAAACTTTGCATGGATGTTCCTCTTAGGGCGTAGGCATCCGCTAAGAACGGATTTTACAAAATTCGTAGTATAAAGGGGTTTTTGGCGAGGCCGAAGTTTTCAAATTTTCCCATTTAAAAGTATGTTGGACGATTTTTGTTTACATTTTTAATGTTCATAAAACAATCAGCTGGTAGTTTGGTTCGGAAATGTATACCACGTTGATACAGATGATAATAAATTTGATTTCTTTGATCATGGCTTCATTGATTTTTGTTGATTTGTTTCAAGGACATAATTATATACTATATAAAGGTTACATTTAGTTTAGATAAAATCCACCATTAATTAGTTAAGTGGCACCATCTATATTTCGGTAGCGGGAGTTATCGTTTTTTCTGGAGGCGTTCGTAATAATTCTTTTATTACATCTATGCCTGTCCGATGATTTGGTGTTTCGTATAATTCGACGTACGCAGTTTTAAACGTAAAGAGCATACTGCCTTTTGTGGCTGAGTCTTGAGACTAAATCCCGGTAAGATGGAAAGAGAAAGGCACATTATCAAACAGAATGTGCTGAAATGATATGATTCTTTGATCTATTTTTGTAAAAATTGATAAATTATTCAAATCCCTGATTGTAAGTTATATTTACACTATCTTTTCTACTATATTTTTGTCAAATACCACTGACCTATCATTGTACAGCCAAAACTACTTAACCTAGAACCTTGAAAATTTGCATGGACGTTCCTTACAGAGTATTGGCATTCACCAAGAACGGATTTTTTTTAATTCGAGGTTTTCTAGAGGTTTTTGGTGGACCTGAAGCTTTGAAAATGCTCCATGTTAATGTAATGGATGATCTTTTGTTTAAATTTCAAATTTTATTAAATCAAGCATATTAGCTTAACAAACGGATACGTTGTTAGCTGATTTATAATTTGATTCCTTTTATCATGGTTTTATGGTTGTTTTGATGATTTTGTTAGGTTATTCGTACTATATAAAAGTTACATTTGGTTTAGTTTCGTACCTTATACGTTCAATCATAAGCTCATTATGTGGTACCATCTTTTTAAGCAGCGGGAGCTATAGTTATTTCCTTAGGCCGGCCTTTATGTTTTTAATATCAATCATGCCAGTTACAATAATTTGGCAATATTCCTTTATCAGCTAATTCGACGGTGTCCCGGCTTTTCACGGAAAAATAAATGCTGCAATCAGTGGTTGATCTTTAATTATTACTACCCGCCCATATTTTAAGTTAAAAAATAAGTGAATCGAGTTTGAAATACTGCCCACGGATAGCACCATAACTGTTTCGAACATTCAGCCCTTTACTGAACTTAATTGATGCCCTTTTAGGCAATCCAGGGACGTAATGGTAAATCTACAAAGAAGTACCTTAAAATCGACACATTTGGTGTTAAAATCGGTCCGGCCGTATTCGAGTTATAACGGTGAAAAGAAAACCTTCACTATCTACTGTGGTATCTACATTTTTTCCTACATTCCGTCAAAAAAGAAACATATCTCTACATGACATATTCCTTGATATAAATAGTTTCTATTCAGTCCTCTAGATTCTTCATATCAAGGTTAGACGATAATTTTTATCGTGAGCGAAGCCACGGGTTCTGCTAGTTTGAAATACATGGCTTATGGAAATTCCATAATGAAAGGTGAACGTGGAACCAAGAATATAACCTCAACATTTGACAATTACTCATAATTATAAAACAAAGAAGTTCATCGCCAAAGATATTCCACCTTGTCTTGGCCGCTTCTAGTTAAAAAATTTATCTGTACAACCTTGAAAGTCTAACAAAAGACAGGTTTATGGTGAACAAGTCGTTTAGGCCTACATTGCTTGTTTTTGTTTGACTACAAGTTACCTGATTTGACTAATGAGGATCCTTGTTTATTTTTTGTTTTCCAAGATCTACTACATACTCCCAATACTAGCTCATGCCTGTGCCTGATGAGAATAATACAGTAAAACGGGAAATGTAAGTGAACCATTTAATTAAATAAATCCTTATTTGTCTGCACAAGGAATGCAATATTTTTCTGTGCTGCAATGCGTATCATAAATAACAACATATTCCAAGTATATACAAATATATTTTTAAAAATCGCTAAAACAAGGCTGATTATATAAATATACACTTGTATACATAAATATAGGGCCTCTAGGATGTAATGCCCATTTATGAATCCTCTACATTTACATAATGAACTTTAAATGCTTTTAATTTAGGATTCAGGAGCATAAAAACGTGCTATAAATACAACATAAACAATAGATAAACTATAATTCTACACACCATACGTAATAAGTTTTAACACTTAAAAACCAATGTTTGTACAGCAATATTCAATAAAGCAAATTACTACTGCATATTTTTGCTGTAATGCAGTCTTACAACATTAAAATTCAACGTAACCAAATCTTATATAAACACACATTTTACTGTGTGTTGCATTTTTGTTGTGTGTATGTGTTGAACATTTTATGGTGTCTTTGTTAGGTGGTATCTGTTCATATAAATAATAACAAAGACTAACATGATACAGGAAAGGTAAATTCCGCACTTTGGTTATGATTAGGTTCTGTATAAACAACCACCGCGTCTACAACGAAGATCACTGATTCTCTCATGTAACTTGAAACCGAAGTCAAAGCCGTTTTATCATGACATCTACTCTTCCGTAAATTACTTGTTAGGCTGAATGAGCTCAAAGATATCCTTATTCATATTACTGGGGTTGTTTATGACACCAAAGGATGTGTAGTCGTTAAGAGTGTTAGATGTTTGCTATAGTCGTCTACTTTCTATACAGGGTGTTCGAAAAATGTAAGGCAATAATTTACATAGTGATTCTTTGGGTCAAAATAAGAAAAAAAGTTTTTATAGACATACGTCCTACTTATCTCGTTTAGTTTAGCGTCTGCACAGAAAAGAATCAAACAGATGTCGCTTTAAATGGGTCTTCTGTCGTGCCCAATTACTATTTACAGTTAAATCCAGTTACGGTTACAGTTAAGTTACTATAGTTACTAGTTTAGTTTACTTAGTTTTTTACAAAATAATTCACAGTGTAACTCCTTAACGGTTTGAGTTACAGCGTTGACATTGCGCAAAAATGTTATAAGTCGCTATCTTTTTACTTTTTACAAAATATTAACAAAAAATCTTTAAGCGTTTCAAAATGGCGACTATACTCTGTCCGTCAGTATAGATCTACAAATTTCAATGGGAGCAGATCGCGCGAGTAGTGTGCACGGTAGGTTTTATGTTCAATTTTAATCTTATGTGTATAGTGTATCTGACTGTTCAGTGTCAAATGTACATTATGTTTGCTATTTTGACGACCATAGAAGTGTGAAAATAACGAGTTATAGTGGCTGGAAACCGTCACTGACTCGAAGCCGGTACCACAGATAAATTGTTTTGACATCGTAGGCGGCATTTTACTGCAATTCAGTAAGCAGTCGTTTTATTGACTACCCAAGTTAAGATTTCATCTAATACTAGCAGTTGCCCGTGGCTTCGCTCACGATAACAATTTTAACACCCGCTGCCTAAATGAAGATGGTGCCACATACTGAGTTTATGATAAGGTACAAAAACTATTGGTGACTTTAATATAGTACATATCACCCAAAAGAAAAAACGACCATAAAACCATGATAAAAGGAACCAAAATATAAATCAGCTGTAAAAACCAATCAGCTCTGAAAGACACAGCCCAGCCCAGCCCAGCACCCCCCACAAACCAGCCAGGCCTGGCCCGATAAAAAACACCCTTGGCCCAAGGCCACACTACACTACAGGCCGGAGTCTCCCCCCCCTCCTCCCTGATGCCACGTCACTACACCGGCCGAACTACTAGCGCTGTGTTGGAAATAACAACTAAAATCATACGAAAAACGTAAACATTTACCAAAAAATTATGACATTAGAACATTGAAATGTAAACAACAAGAAACAAAACTGTCAAATTTCCAATAAATCATCTGATGAAAAGTAAACAAATTACTTGCGTGTAATGTTTACCGGTTTTTAAGATTATGAAATAAAGTCATGTTTTCTTTAAAAATGTTTTCGACCGCATTTGGTTATTCATTAATTAATGCAGATTCGAAAAAATAATGGTTTCTAAACGAAAACTGAAACGAATTACTTAGGGCACGATAGTTTTAAGAGTGCGACAGTGAATCGCCATAAGAGTACATTATAAAAGCGTCTGCGATTCCGTCTGATAATGTGACGTCACCAAAAAAGGACTCCGGCCTGTAGTGTAGTATGGCCTTGCTTGGCCCCTGGCCTGGCCTGTTTTTTTTGGGGGGGGGGGCAGCTCAGGCCGTTTATGTTCAGCTTTGGTCTTTCAGCTGTCGGAAAGATTTTAGACCGTTGACCCCACCGAAAAGCCCTGAAAACTTTGAATTTTGAAAACCCCGTTCTCAGCGGATGCTCACGCCCTATAGGAACGTCCATGAAAAGTTTCAAGATTCTAAGTCAAGTTCAAGTAGTTCGGGCTGTGCGATGATAGGTCAGTGGTATTTGACAATATAAAGTAGATATACTTTAATCAGTCAGAAAGATGTTTTAGGAATCCGCTAAGAACGTAGGTCTGCTGCGACGGGAGTACTTAGAAATATTGCTGCCCCCCCGCACGAGGCATTTTTAGTTGGCCTCTCTATACTACACTTGCCAGCACATTCCAGCGCCCCCGCCGACAAACCCCTAAGGGTGTCGCTGCCTGGGAAGGCTTATACTCAGTAGGGCTATCGTTGAATCTGTGCTATAGTACAGAGTGACCCTGAGGCAGGAAATACCCAAGGGAAATACCCTCTTCGCAGACCGTGCGTACTTAGTGAATCTTAAAGCACTTTCCTGTTTCATGAAAGTTAATGTACATAGAGTAGAAAATGCCTTGATTACATGCCACTAAAGTATGGTCTATTTTGAAACAACAAAATAACATAGCCCTAAATGTTTTAGGGTCTATTTTGAACAACAACAAAATAACATAGCCGTCCCGCAATTTAAAAAAAAATTGTTTACATTATCTCTTTCATTAACCGCTGTTATAAGGAAGGAAAGACTTTTTATTTTATTTTTTACAGACAGCTGGTTTTACATTCTATGAAATGTTTTGCTTTTAACATCTGTTTGAATATAAACATTTCATCCCTTATAATTCTGGCATTGGATATTAATATGTGATCTTTGAGAGGGTCTATGCGCGGCCTTGGTCTGTGGTGGAGTCCGAGGGTCAGATCAGGATGAAAATCCTGATAAATGTATAATGAATGGGAAAATATCAACTTTATATAGTACATGTCAATTAAAAAGAAATATTATAAACCAAAACATGAAACTGAATGAAACCATAAAACATCTGTAACGACGAATCCATCAGTGAAGGTAATACCATCTGTTTGGAACACTGAAAATGTAATCAAAACGTCATCCCCTTGAATTATGGGGAAATTCAAAACAAACTTGGTCGAAATCAAATAAAACTCGGTTTTTAGAAGCTTACTATTTGATTTTAAAAAGACGTACGCTCGTTTTAAGTCGTCTAAAACCTTCTCATATGTGCATACAACACAGGAGAAAAGTTTCCGTCAAAATGGTAATCTAGTTTTTGCGTGAAAAGCGGTCTAAAGTGTGATGTTGAGCGTTACCAACACACATCGTGACATAAATTGAGATAAGGCTTGATTCAGATTCTCTGACCTTCAAAACGCAAAAATAACCAAAAATTTCATAATTCTAAGCAATGTACAGACAAAACTCTAATTTTATTTATATAGATAAAGAATATTTTGCTGTACGTCGAATTCACAAATAAACTAATCACGGTGAAACCAGTAAAATCCCTTGCCCATTAGAGTAAAAGGTTTACCATCTCATTGGCTTTAAAAGCCTTGCTCACAAATTGAAAACATTGCAGGAATAAATATTTCGTTTATTCACCAACGACCATTATTTTTACAACAAAAGAAGACGAAGTCCAATTTTTTATTATCTATGTAAAAATTCAAATCGCCAATGATTTTTCTGATTAGATGACCTTTCACTATTTTAAGATACAAAAAGTGTCAAAAAGATTGTGATCTATGTTGGAAAGTTCCTTCTTCTATTGTTTCATTTCAATTTAAATCTTGATTGATTGACTTTAAGAAAGTAATTAAAAGCTAAATTCAGTCAAAACTCTCAAGATTTCTGTTTTATTTGAATGTTTATTGTTCATTGTTTTAGAGCTTTCCAAAATATTGCTATCGGTTTTACATGCTGTATCAACGTTTACAGTTAGTTATTTTCAACTAGCCCAAAAATATCAAAGATTTAAGTGTGCTGTCTAGGATTAGAAATACAATGTTTTATAAAAATAAAGAGTTTAAGATTATACTTCATATTTTGTGTTTAGGGTTTAGCATAAAATTGTACTAGTAATTGGGTTTAGTATAAACACAAACGGATAGGGTAATAATGTTAAAATGTTAAAATGTTGAATTATAAATTAAGAATCTGATGGACCGAACCTTGCTCGGTATAATATTTCACTTTTACAAGTTCTTCTCATTACTAATTAAAAAATCATTAACATTCTCTTTATACACATTCTTTTTAATATTCCATGTATGCAGTTTTATTCACTTAACACGCTGAAACATCATTATTTGAGATAGATGGGTGGGTTTACAATTGTAATGGTTACTTTGTTTACATTATCGTTACCTATTAATCACGTTGCCATCATGGCAACTTTTAAGGCCAATAATAAAATTTTATTAATTTAAAACTCACTTTTTCATTCATAGTTAGATGGCAACGGGACCGCTATGGAACCATATAACACGTTTTTAACCATAAGTATGTTATTTCCAGCATTTTAAAGGAATGATCGGAGCCGTTTTCGAGATAATTGTGCAACCAAGCAATCAAGCATCAACCAAACAACCAACCAACCAACCAACCAACCAACCAACCAACCAACCAACCAACCAACCAACCAACCAGCCAACCTACCAACCAACCAACCAATCAAGCAAACATTGATCATATAAGGGTATAGGATTTTACAACAGTCGACTCAAAGGATATAGGACTAACTCTGCAAAAAAATTGAATCCTCTTCGGAAATTTGGATTCCTTTAATGAGGATATGAAATCTACGATAATTGGGGATTTGCGGCGAGCTAAGTAGCTTTGACACACAATCCGCTCGGCGCTCAGGCGGTTAGACTTCCTCTGTAATGATCTCGCTATAGATCCGCAAAGGATATTCATATCAGGAAATTAAAGATGACAAATATATTTTTGAAAATACATTCAATTTTTGAGTAGTCTCAGAATTACTATCTAAAATTAAAGATAGTATTGTATGAGATAAATACCCCCGTCGCAGCAAACCTGCGTACTCAGCGAATTTCTAAAGAATTATCTTTTATATGGGAGCTTATTTAATAAATGTAAGAGAAAATTTTTCAAACACCTTACGTAATTATTACAAAAAGTATATTATATAATAATTGAAGAGCTTACGATGTAAAGGAAATAATCACGGGAATCACTTCGGTATCCACTCCAGTAATACGCATTTTGTTATTTTTATAATTATCAGTCTAATATTTTTTTGTAAGTGTATTCTTGTTATAGTGTAAAAATGTAAGCAAACATACAATCAATGATCTAAAATCAGTCAAAATCAAAACAAATAAAATAATCATATGAACAAATTAAATCCAAACATATGATTCATCTTTTTTTTTTAATAGTTTTATTTCTGGGTCAATATACAAAATATTATGCACAGAAAGGATAACAGTACAGCCATAACATTATCGGGTTCGCTCTATTCAGAGACACCCATGAACAAAATTAAATAAAAATAGTTAACAATTAGGAAAGACAAAAAATAGATTTGCAGAAATAATTCAATTGAATTCTTCCAACATGTCGCCAAAATCTTGAGGGATTCGTGGTTTCAATCTACGGTTGAGGGTTGGTTCCCCGATGTTAAATGCCACTGCTCCAGGGACGAGGTGCAAATTTGAAAGAAATTTTCTTGTAGTCACTGTTACAAAGTTTTTAATAAAACGAAGGCCTAATTCACGGTGTATTTGCGCATTTCGAATGTACCAAGGGCTGTTTGTAGCTATTCTTAAAACTTTATTTTGGAAAATTTGAATTTTATTAAGTTTAGTGGGGGATAGGCACATGCCCCAAACTGGACAAGCATACATAATTAAAGGACGGAGAATTGTTTTGTAAATCAAAAGGGTACATTCAGGTTTTAATGTTGATTTACGATTTATTAATGGAAACAATATGGCTAAGCGAGCATATGCCTGTGTTAATTTTGAATTTACATGCAAGTTCCAAGTTAGTTTTTTATCTAAATATATGCCCAAATATTTTACACCTTGATCATCAGGGTTCCACGAAACAATTGTATCTTCGATCAGAATCTCCGGGGGCACATCGTATTTCCTAAGAGAGAACACTTTTGTTTCACACTTTGATGCATTCAGTGACAGTCTCCAAGTTTTGAACCAGTTACTCAAAGTCGTAACACTTTCCTGTAATGAGTTTACAGCCTGGTTGATGTCATGGTGTTGGGTGATAATGGCAGTATCATCAGCATAGAGAGCAAGAGTAGCTTGGGGAAGGACGGGTATATCGGCCATAAAGACGTTGAACAGAAGGGGCCCTAAAATTGAGCCCTGAGGCACACCAGCTCTTATTGGGCGAACATTGGAAAGAGTTGCGTTGAGTCTGACGGAAAAGGTCCTGTCAGTTAAAAAAGATTGTACAATATTCCGTAAGTACAAGGGAAATCCAAATTGATGCATCTTGTATACAAGGCCCTCATGCCAAACTTTGTCAAAAGCCTGTGCTACATCTAGGAATGCGGCTGTAGAGTGAAGTTTATTTTCAAACCCGCGATTGATTGTTTCACTGATTCTTAAAACTTGATGAGACGTCGAATGTTTAGGTCTAAAACCGAATTGATGAGGAGGTATGACTTGAGACTCGTCCAGATATTTTATCAACCTCTTTTGAATAACTTTTTCAAGTAATTTAGAAAGTGACGAAAGGAGACTTATTGGCCTGTAACTACTAGGAGAATGCTTAGGTTTGTTAGGTTTGTGAATGACAATAATTACAGCATGCTTCCATGCATTCGGGAAGTAATTTAAGGAGATGCAAGCATTAAAAATTGACGTGAGAATAGATACAGCTTTGCGAGTTAAATTTTTTAAAACTAAATTTGGAATCAAATCATAGCCAGGAGATTTTCTGTTTGGTAGTTTGTTAATGAGGTGTCTTATTTCTGACGGAGAAGTGTATTTCACAGGCTGTTCAACGCCACTGGCCGTTGCATTTAAGAATTCGTATACTTCTCGGTCACTTGCTTCATCAAACACTTCGTTCGGATGGAATGCGTTTTCAAAATGATCAGCGAATGTGTTACTTTTATCCAAGTCACTCTCAAAAACTAAGTCATTATGTTTTAGGGGTGGAATGATTGTTGGTGAGCGCAATAACCGTTTAGTTGCTTGCCACATATTAGAATCTCCGGGATTTATGTCGGACAGGTAGGTTTTGTAAGAATTTATCCTAAACAAATCAAGTTCATGTTTGACTGTACGACACAGTTCGTTTAATTGTCTAAAGGATTTATTTTTTATATGTGGGCATATTCTACATTAGTTAGGGAAGTTGTTGTTTTGAATATTAAATTTTGTTTAAATATTAATTTAAATAAGTAAATTTTATCATTCATGTTCTTATTTCTCAATAATTATTCATATTCTAATAATTTTTAATAAATGTATACTTGTTATAGTACATAAAAGTCAGTAAACATGTTATCAATCTACTCAGATCCAAGGAATAAAAACAAATCAATCATCACATGAACAAATCAAATTCAATCATATGGTTTGTAATATAATTTTTTTAAATCCCATTTTTGGGGAATTTAATGAAAAATGTAGGTATTTATACCAGAATTTGGATAGTTCATGTCCCTTCAGGGGACAATGTACTGCATTTAGCAGATACAATATCTCAGTAACCGATTGATGTAGAGTAATCATTCAAAATGCTATATTGTTTATTTTTTCAAGCTGAATTCAATTTTGACACTTAAATTTACAAAAAATTAATATAAAGATATTAAATCCTAAAAATAAATTTTAATTTGTCAAAAACCCTCCTTAGAGTTAACATATCGCGCTGGTTTTCGAACTCGAAGTAATAAATGTCACTCTAGACGTATGTACCAAATTTCATCGCAATCGGATCTTTTTTACAAAAGTTATCGCGCCTACGGACAGGTATATATATATATATATATATATATATATGAAAATGAACGAACGGTGTTTTTGGGGTCTGGGGGCATCAAAATGATAAGTTACGGTGGTCCCGTGCTTAAGTCTTACCATGCCGCCTACGGTAATAGCTACTTCCCTATAGGGGGAAATTCGCTAAAAGTATACGTTAAAACCTATTACTGTACGGAGAGTGGTCAGGTATACCAAAACTTATAACTGATAATTCTGGACGTGACTCTCAAACTGTGCGTGTATGTGACTTCAATCGTTGATAGGGTTTTTAATGTATCTGCGATTTTATGTTCTTTGTGTATTTTAATTTTATTACGACTTAAATTTGAAGAAACTTTATATTTTTTTGTAATAATTTTTTGTAATAATAATAAACAACTTTTTTAACTTTATTTCATTTAATTTTTTATTATTAAATGAAACAAATTATGATTTGATGAAGGTGACATGACACTTATAAGTTTTAGATTATCTGAACTACTTGATGCAGCAAGTAAAATAAAAAGCTTTCTATTCAACAACAGAGTCAAAAGGTCGGTGGATTTCGTGAGTCTTAAACTCCCATAATTTTGGTAGTAGGATTCGGCCATAGCTCCGATAGTTAAATTAACATCAGTAAATTTAAGAACCGGGTAGGGGTTTTGGACCATAAAGAATTTAGGAAAATAAAGCTGTACAGTCATTATACTTACTTGTTTTACAGTATTTTTTGGCTAAAATGTGGGTTATATATAGCAAGATTTGAAACGGTATTTTCATAGTTATACGTAAAACTCTAAGACGGTTTTCAAATTAATCGAGAGTATAAAGCTTCCATGTGTAAAATGTGAAAACTTAACTAAAAAATATTTTTAAATCCATCATTAAGATAATTTTGGAAACCAAACTAAATTTATAATCGCAAAGCATCAAATATCATATACAAATGAAAACACATATCCTGATATTATTTCTTTCTGATCAGGAGTGGTGGTTTTCTTCGATGTATTTTACTTCGATTACGACCAAGACGAACGAAAACAAATCCAACGTCTGTTCAATTTACCAAATAAATTTCCTGAGGAGAAGTTTGTGTTTATTTTTTAAACCCAACCTTTATTCTTCCTCATATTTATTCGTCTTACACGACATAAAATACATTCAAATACTAAAAAACTGTTTTCACTTTGATCTTAAAATATATGATGCAAAATAATAACTAATATAAAGTTTTGAAAATAACCAAATAAAAAATTATTTCAAAATACTTCCACGATATTCGTTAAAGCACTGATAGGTAAAAAGTACTATAGAAATGTTACCGAGAATCGCCAGTACTGAACGCAACGACAGCCTGTAAAATCACAAAATCCGACCAAGAAAATGTCAGCTTAAAATTTTAAATGTATAAAACCACAGTTTTTAAGCTTGCATCCTCTTTGTGCAGCTGTGGGTGATAAATGAAAACATTTTATGTTTTTTTTTCTTTATTTTATTTAAGACTCAGTGTTAACTAAGAACTCTACAGTTTGAGGTATTTGTCACAACGTAAGCTGTTCGCTCTCAAAGAGGTTATTGACCTCAAATTAATCCTTTAAAAACGTTATACCAACAAAACAAGCAAGGAAATTTAGAAATGATTAGATCAAACTGCAAATGGTAAAAGGTAGGCCTATTTGTGCTGTTTCAGCTAATTTCTCCTTCAGGGGAGAAGTAATTACAATAGGCCACATGCGGGAAGACCTAGGCCCGAAACCATGTATCCAAAATGGGGGATCTAAAATGTCGACCGAAAATTAATACCCATTCAAAATCAGGTATTCATTACCAAAAATGTTTGGGTATGAACGGAAATTGATATTTTAACAATTGTTGAAAAAGTAGAAAGTGGTAGGAGGGTACTAATTTGAAACTCTGTTTGTACTAAAACAGGAACAAAAAACACAGACCATTAACTAAAGTCCGTACAGGCCAAGTCACTTAATGTGGCCCAGCCCGCCCTAATGTTAATTTTAGCATCGGGCTTACGGACCTCAGGGTGACACCAGACGTCCGTTTCTAGGAGGACATGTCCTCCTTTTTTACGATTGTCCTCTTGCCCTCCCGGCTTTCGAAAAATCTATTATATGTCCGACTTTTGCTAAAACCCGGCCTTTTGAAAAATTTTAATTTCGTCCTGTCCCGCGGTCGGTAAATTTGGTAAATTCGAGCGTTCGTGACTGTTTCGTCTTGGTAAAGCTACTCCTGTCGTCTATCCGCGATCATCTACGGCCGTTTGCGTTTATTCGCCAATTAATTTAAAGCTACTAAAAAAATACCGTTTCGTCCGTCCGTTTGCATACACAATACAATGACAAAGCGACAGCATAAGCGGCTGATCACAATATACATTGATTCTAAAATAGCATTATTGATTGTTATCCCATAAAAATGAGAAAACACGTTTTTAATTTTGCCGACTTGTGAAGTTGTAGACATATTTTCGAAAATCCGATACTAAACTAAAAATCAATAATAGGCAAATTTAAAAACCAAAAGAGTATTTTTTAACTTTTCTACTGATTTTGTCTTACATAAACAAAAAAACTGTAATAAAAAACCTTTCAAAATTAGCCTACCTTTGAAAAAACCTTTAAAAAGGTAGACTACCTTCCTTTGCTTTAAGGAAGGTTTTTTTTAACCTGAACTGTATTTTTGGTTAACAGAACTATATTTAACGCTATCCTCCTCTTTCTGTAATTGTCCTCCTTTTTTGACTCAGCCGTCCTCCCTGAAAGATTTTCATCAGGTCACCCTTTTTTAGGGCCTTGTTATTTGACTCGGCATACAAGATCTTATCTCTGCTTTGGAACACCCTGCTTTCAGCCTAACAACATTGAATATATACCCTAAATGGTATATATTCAATGCTAACAAAGACTAGAAACATGACTTTAGCTCGAGATGATTATCGTTCAAATCATTACCATGACTATGAGACATCAGTCAATGTCACACTGCCAGGTGAACGACACTCACATCAGCAGCACCTTTCAGGCGCAAACTAAGAGGGGGGGGACGGGGAGGGCTCAAATACAAAAATTATTTTTTCAGTTGTACTGTGGCCAGCAAACCTCGGCTGGTCGTTTCGCGGTCGTTTGCGGTCCATGTTGTATTGTTGTGCTGCCTCGGCAATAAAGTATCTCCAACCGTTGCAAGTCTTGTGGTCATTTCGCGGCCGTAAAATCTCAAGTGTTGTGCCTAACTTATTCAAAAAGTGTTAAAATTCGTTGAGCTGTATCGAGTGGGCATAGAAAATCTTGCCCCCCCCCCCCAACTGAAATTACGCCCATGGTAGGGACCCCTCTTTTTAATCGTGAAAAGTCCTCGCACCCCTGGACAGTGAATCCCCCACCCCCCAAAAAAAAAACTCTGGTCCTGATGGTTTTGCCACTGGCACCTTTAAACTTAACAACTGCATGCAGCGCTAGACACACTTGATCTGCGAGCTCGTGAAATAAATTAATTGCAGGAGGAGAAGAAAGTCTAGAACATAACAAAATTAGTAACACACACATATATGCGTGAATATTAAAACACAAAATCTTGTTATGCCTTTCGACCTGAAAACGGGATCAGATTCCAGACCCCGAAACGTCGTGAAAAACTTATTTTTATCAATCAGAGATTTCAATGTCGGCAAAAATGCATTAATAAACATTAACTCAACATCACCAACTTATAATTTCAAACTCAAAAATAGTATATTTCATTACAATGACCTAAAGTGACGCTTTTCGTACAAGGTCAAGTTTTACAACTGAGGCTGTAAGCCGAGGTTGAAAAATGACCGAGTAACGAAAAGCAGCTTCAGGTCCGTGTGATGAACTATATTTTTCGTTATATTGCTCAATACAATACGTAAACTACTTAGAAAACCAAAATGTTACAGCTTGTTTACCTTTAAAGATGCCTTCAAAAGATGCCACCGTCTTGTTCTTGCTATTTGAAGCAATCAGCTGATAGTCTGTTTCATTTGTGTTAGGGTAGACTGACAACAATGAACAACTATCGACGTATCGAACGCAATAATCGATTGGTGAAATGAGCGAGTTTCACAAATTGATTAAACTGACAACAATGAATGTTTCGATGATAACGATGAATGTTTCGATTATTTGTAATCGAATGAATATTGTTCGATTAGTACGACGTACTCGGCACTTTTTGACTTTTATAGTCCTAGGACTATAAAGAGTCAGCTGGTATCGAGTAGGCCTACATCAGCTTTTAATTCCTAGGAATAAAAAGAGTGTATTTAGGTCCGGAAAACATGCATTAAAAACATCTGTTTTTGAAGCAGTATAACGAAAAGTATATTATACCGTTGAAAAGCTGAATGTTTTATTTATTCCATATTGTGTTTTATGTGCTGTAATACTTCCTCAACCCATAAACATCGTACTAAAACTGCGCTTTGTCCTGCACTTTCAGCCATCACGGGCAGTCAGACGAACTGAGGCAATAATATGGTTTATGAATACCCTGATGCTCTGGGCGTGAATATAAATCACAATTCCCCTGTGGGCTGGTTGTCTTTACATATTTAAAGTGTTTTAATATCATAGTTAGATGATTAATCGAATAAATGCCATTCAATTTTAAAGGAAATCCGATCACTGCACGTGCAGCGAGTTTACAACTTTTAATTTGTTGAATTTATGTGTATCTCAGAAGTACAGTACACCTCGGATTATCCGGATTAATGTGGCGGAACACCGATCCGGATAAAAAAATCCGGATAATCCGAGGTCATTACAATATTGCCTTAGTCCCTGCTAAATTGATGCTGTTATGCAAACGGTGTATCAAGACTGTACAACAAGTTAATCTTTCAAAATTTACGGGGTTTTAATTTTGAAACAAATTTAAGAACTAAACTTCATTATATTAATCATACGAATATAATGTTAACTTTTACCGGACTTATACGTTTTAGGTTAAAAAAACGCTAGATTAAAATATTTAATTTATTAAGATATAATAATCATAGCTCAAAATTGAAATAATCATGACGAAACTTAAAGTAACTCGAAATTTATTACAGTAATTCTTTCTTAAGAAATAACATAACACATCAAATGACAGCGATAAACAAACTCGCAAAATAGCCGTAGGCTACGCCTTTGTTGATTACTGCTAGCGCCCCAAGTAGAAATCCAGAAAACTATGTTTACGAAAATGCTGTATTGTGCTGTTTAGACAATGCGGTTCCTTCATCGTGATTCCAAATGCGTTCAGTTATGTATTACATTTGCATTTTACTTTTAGAAAACGCATTTCACCCGTAAACTCGCTAAAATCATGTATTTTCCGTGACTTTAATTTTTTCATTTCTCGGACGGACCGGTCCGGATAATCCGGGATCCGGATAATGTGGGGTCCGGATAATCCGAGGTGTACTGTAATTGAATCAAGTTTTAACCATTAAACTAGTAGAATTTTATGAAAACCCTAAATTGCAAATTAATTTTAACATTTAGGTTGTGAACTTCTCCTTGGAATATAAAAAATAACTTGGCAAAGAATAAAATATTCGTTTCTTGGAAAAATGTATCAAAACATTTTTTAAATGCCTCCTTTTACGAAAGTTAATGGAAATATTCGTTTCACCACCTACTTGCATATGTATTGTATCAACTTGGAAGCGTCCTTGTCCAATGGTCAGAACCAGGGTAAGAGCACGGGACTTCGGTCCTCAGTCCTGGGTTCAAATCCAGCCGATCACCATTGGCACATACATTCTGTATGTGGTTAAAATGAAAACCTGCACACAATAGACCAAGTCCAAAGTAATGTGCAAAACGGTCCAGGCTAGATCTAGTGTCCTAAAATAGAAGGGGAAAACCTTACTTTTTTATCCTTTGAACCAAGTTGACTTCGCCGCGAAGCATGTGGCGTGTCATTCATCATTCCCCTTCACTGGCGGTTGGCGATATGAGAATTCATCAAGTACTACTAGTACTAGGTAGGCTGTAGTCTGTAGTGGTAATAGTAGCATTGATCAATCAAATGGGCTGTTAGGCTGTTCTTGAATTTATTATAGCTAGAGATTTTCTTGATGGAATCAGGTAGACTAAAATATATGTATAATTTTGTTTTGTTTCTGCATACATTTATTCGTGTGTTTGATCGAGCCTCAAACTGGCGCTGAAAACAATCGTCTAAATCGTTATAATGAATCAAATCACTGAGTCATCCGATGCTCTAGAGAGTTACCCCTAGAATCGTAATCATTAGTGTGACAGACGATACAACATCAATGTATACAGATTGACAACATTGCCGAAATCAGCTGATCAGGTGGTTGTAGATTAGTCAGAATGCCGACCATTCCCTCTAGTTGTCTCTTTTGGTCCCCTGCCCTGACAGTCGTGCGGCAGTTTACAGTGCGTGAAGGTCAGCAGTTTTTACGTTAGGAATTTTTTAATTTGCGTCGTAGTCTGGGAGACCAATGATTACGATTGGTGTTCGTGCCGTTTTTTCAATAGTAGTCTGTGAGATGAATCATTATGATTTGTGTTTGTGCTTTTTTCTGTAATCTATAAGAATGTTGTAAAATTAATGAAGACTTAAAATATGCCTCCACACTAAATATTATTAATTTTGCTTTACATTTTATAGAAGAAACATTGCAACTAAGTTTAAAATGTATTTTTTTGCTAATTTTTGAACTTAGTAGTCTCCCAGACGAATGATTACTATTAGGCTTAAGTGTCATTAGAAATATGTGCGGAAAATCAATGATTTTTCCACGCTTTAAAACTTCTGCAAACATATTTTTTCAATGGAATTGAATTTCAAGGCCTGTATAGTAATCCTACACTAATTTACTTTACAATGACTTGGAGACGAAACATCTCTTAATAAAAATCCATTTCTCATGACTTTTTAAAAATTACATCGCAAAATAAAAAATATACCTTGTAGCATTTTAGGGAAAAATGTGTAAAATTATTGTTAAGTAAATTAAGACCTAAAATATGGTTTCACACAAAAGTATAACAAATTTGCTTTACTTCCTTATAAGAAGCATAGAGGTTTTAATTTAAAATGTATTTTTACAAATTTTTAAACTTGAGAAATCTCACAGACGAAAGATTATGATTCATAGGCACAAAAATATATGATTTTGATTCTAGGGAGTCACGAAAACTATCGCGTTTCTACCACTTCGTTGGTACCTGCTTCTCCCAAAAGGCCAATGTTAACTTTCAAATTCGATACAGCCTCAACCACTCAACTAAAATCGTTAATTTTTAGCTCATTTGAAAGAAAAAAAACATATAATGATTTCAGTGACCAGAATAATTTTGATATCACATTTAGAATAATTAATAAAAAATTCTGAAAATCTATTTTTTCGCGATTTTTTTAAGAACTAAACAAAAAACTATTTAAAAATTCTGCTCACTGGAATCGCTAGATAATTTTTTGTTCTTTCAAAAATGAGCTATAAATCAACGATTTCTGTTGAGCGGTTGACGCTGTAACGAATTTGAAGGTTAACATTGGTCTTACGGGAGAAACAGGTGGTAGTTGCGCGGGACTGGAGCCCCCTCGCAATTGCATTGTGGTTGCAGAACGGTGATGTTTACCCCGTACCTAAAAATTATCTTTCTTTTTTCACCACTTATTTCTTATTTGCGGTATTCTAAACGTCCACTAAGCAATTAAAATTATTATTGCAATTGAGGCGGTAGCTGGAATAAGGGCCTATGGGCTCATAGGCCCTTTTCTCCATGTTCTGGAATCTCCATGTTCTCAAGTGTATCCCTGCCAAATTTCATTGAGTTATCTTGTTTGGTTGTGTTGGTATTCATGTTTGAAGCAGCTGATGTCATGGGCCCTTCTTCCATAGAACAAGTGTTGAAAGCTTTTTCATTAACTTTTTCTCATTTGTTTATAACTTTTTTATAGTGTTGAAAAGTTATTTTTACATGTCTAGGCCTAAATATGTAATAAATAAATGCTTATTAATTAATAAAGAAAGTTTTAAAAGCATATCTGTGATGTTTAATTCTATGGGCCCTTCTTCGATAGAACAGTAATTTTATAAGCCCTTCTTCGATAGAACAGTAAAACCCGTGCATAAAAAACGTTCTCTGTAAAAAGGGCCTATGACATAGCTCTCATTATTCTAATTTTAATAATAAACCAATGGATTCTGACCAAATACACTTAAAAATTTTGGTTAGTAAAGAAATGATGGAATGAAAATTAAACATATCTGTCTCTTGTGTACTCCTATAAGAATTGCACATATGTGAAAACTTCAAAGCTCATTATCTCAAAACAAGGTTTTGGAGCATGGGCCCTTATTCCAGCTACCGCCTCAATTTAGATTTCAATCATTATAATATATTTCTACTCGTTATCTCCGCAAACAAACATGCAGGAAAGCAGAAAATGCAGCACGCGCAGATGCCAGACATAGACTAGACGCTAACACGGCAAGTTGATCGTAGCAGATAACGTTGCGCCTCAAACTATTTCCGCTGTGAATTCGCCATATGCACAGATAATACAGATCTGTACGTTATCTGTGGCCATGTGCACACTATTCGCGATAATGCACTCTGCACCCTCTGGTGCTGTAGTTCCGCGTCTCGCCGTAGTAAACAATGGAGCGCTAGTGTCGCGCCCAGCCGGTGTTTTGACTGCGTTTCAGTTCGCGCGTTCCGCTCTCGCTCCCGCGCATTATCGGTTCATTCCGCGTCAGTCCGTCACGTGGTTAACGTCGTGCGTACTTCGGCTCCAGTTGTTGTGTTCGCGAACGTATTTTCGTGTGCAATTTGTAGTGATCATCGGCAGTGAGTGTTTTGTGTGGTTGAGGTTTGTCTTAATTATTGAGAAATCTGTTAGGGCCTATATCAATTCTATCCACTTTTATGGGAAAGGTTATAAAAAATGGTAGCTGGCGTAAATGATAACAAAATTGAATAAATACATGCCTATTCGTAAATTCATTAAAACACAATTAGGCTACCATGAGCAAAATTTAGTTAGGTTTTTTAACTTATAAGTTCCGTGAATTATTGTGAAGAAAGAATATTATATATTGAATGTAAGCTGGTATAAAACGTAATGTTTACGGCGTAAAATGTCTTCCTGTTATTGTATGGAGTATGGTTGACTAGCAGTCTTGTAAAATTAGGCTTGACGTGATCAAACTATCAAACTCATGTTTTTCCCAACGATCACATAATTATATTACGATTATTGGTTGTTCCTCGTGTTGATTAAATACAGTAGCAGAACATCTACACTTAATTTAGGCGTTTGTTTAGTTTTTCATTGTTGTTGAGTTTTGTTATTATTCTCTCAAAGTCCGAAAGCATACGAGCTTTCTGCATTCAGCTTCTATTTCCTTTTTGTGTTGGATCAGGTTCAGATGATCATAGTCGAGATTGTCGATAGAAAGGATTTTAGGACGAATATGTAACACTTAAGTACCAGACGCCGGATATATAGGGGCATGTCCTGTTGTTTACTCAGGAAAGAGGTCATTGACCAGGTAAAATAATGAATAAGTCTTCGTAAATAGTATATTACGCAACTAGTGCGGGAAGTAGGTGTTTACGTGCGAGCATGATAGTTCACGCGCGACGCTTGGGGAGTGCGGGAATTTCATGCGAGCAACGTAAACACCTTCCCGGATGAGTTGCGTACGATAGTTTTCGCGACACTACCAGCAACAAATATACATGGTAAGTAAAAAAAACAACACTTCTATGAAAGTAAAAGATATAGGACGTGTAGAGTCAAAATACGAACAAAACTATATTTTGCTATCATTGGTTTTTTGTTCGGATTGTATCTGTGCGGGGGAGATAACAAAAAGCGTTATCTCTCAGGTTATCTCTGCTGTTCAGCGACCGAGTAAGCCTTTCTAGGAATACGTCTTATCGTCACACAAACGGCAACAATTGAATAAATAATACTGCTCTTTATTTACTTATCACTATTTATTAACTGTACGTAGTCTCAACCTGGGAAACCAATTTAGTTACAATTGAGATATGGTCGTCATAGTTAAAATGTGTATGTTGTGTTTATGTATAATAATCTATGTAAATTGTGTGATATACTTTTTTCTTGAGTTGGCAACATTGAGCGTTTACCGCACTCTTGCGGTAAATGCTCAATGCAAGCTCTTTACCGCACTCCAGCTGATTTGTTACCTCACTACAGCTGATATTTGCCGTACTCTTTTGTAAACGGCGACTTCCCACACTGAAACGGAAGCGGAAATCGGCTACTTACTAGTGTAGTGTTGCGAAAAAGTATAATTTCATGAGCCATTAGATGAAATGTCGTTATCAGTATATAAAATAGTTTTTTTTTAACTAAGTCATCACCGCCATATGACAAAACCAGTAATTTTACGGTTAAAACATTCGTTCTTAAGGTTTTAATCTTAGACATTTGTTGCAAAGAATTGTTAAAAAATGCTCGTTCAATTAATTTAACCATTGCACTGCTTTGTTATCTAAAAGAACACAGTTTTAAATTTTTAATTAACAATGCTAAGTAATATCATTTATTTGACAAATGGAAATTCGCTGAGTACGCAGGTCTGCTGCGACGGTTGTATTATTACATGGCAGTGGGTTACCTCACAACAACATCTAAAATAATAATATTAAATTTATAAGCAGACCACTCTAAAATTGTAGCCTAGTTGCATTAGTCTTTTGTTAATTTGATCAAAGGTGAGTTGTATTGCGAATTCAGAAAGAATATACACGTGTAACGTGTTTTATTGGTACCTACTACCAACATAATAAAATTGTAATGGTTCTTTTCAACAGTTATTGAGCCGGTTTCGTTGTAATTGCGTCTTATAAAACTAAAGAGAGATTTCATTTCCTGATCCTAGTTACTTGATTTACTGGAGTTGTTATTTTACAGCTCTCAGGCCGACTGCATTATCGATGCGGTTTCATTGCGGAAATGAAGGTCATTGACCTAATAATAAAAGCAATATATAAACTGTTGCTAATCCAAGCTATTTACAGATGCTAGGCTATTTAGCTTTCTTGTTTAACTTTTTCGAGTTTTCTTTTAGTGAATTTTAGATATTTTTAGACCAGTATCATTTCCGGAGTCAGAGAAAAACTTCCCGCGTTTTGAAAACAAAATTCTTAAATCCTGGAGATGCTGCTCGATATTTGAATTTATTGCCTGAGAAAGTTAATTCAAACTACAGCGACAGCCAAAGGAAATATTTTCAGTTTAATTGTGGGGTTACTTCGTCCAATGGCTTGGACTTAAAATTCCGGCGACCCAGTAAGTGGCCTGGGGTCGCCGGAATTGTACCCCCCCGGATTTGTACCCCCCAGAAAAAACGCTACGTCATTTTGACGTCACAGGACGGGGGGTACGATTCCGGCTGCGAACTTTTAGGACGGATAAATTATTATGTATTTTAATCAACTGACATTTCACGGTTGGCTGAACAGCTGCATACTTGATATAAAGCCAATTAAACTTCTTAAGTCCGACCCCGGAATTGTACCCCCTAGGGGTGTGCGAGTACTCGAGAATCGAGCTTTTTTCGAGCCGAGTATACACTACTCGACTCGACTCGACTTATTTCAAAATACTCGAAAGTTCGAGTCGAGTAGTTACTCCCGCCGTTTACCCAAAATCGGTACGTGCGAAAGAATATTACGGCCATTTTTCACAATGTCAATCCATCTTTAACGAATGTAACTGAAACCTCGTTTGTTACACTTGAAGTAACAAGTTATTTTTAGTTTTTAAAGACACGTAAATTTGTATATCACTCTATATTTTCTATAGTTTGAGGGTTGAGGTTATTTATTATTTCAGCTCTTAAAAAAATTACTTTTGTTATATTTTAGTAACCATTCCAAATAAATAAAAACTTGTTTTTTTGATAGTTATATGAATAAACATGTACCTGTGTGAATAACTGAAAGGAAATATTTTAATCATGAATTGAGTCAGGTATTGAGTCAGGTAATTGGTCATGGCTTATAGTCAGTGTTTTAATTTCATTTCAAAACCCAGGTAAGCCTTAAACACAAGTTAGGCTTGAAAAATATATCAAATCAAGAATAATTGTGAGTTAAAGTAAAAGGGGTTTTTTGTATCATTTATTTGTATATCTGCTCTTAGTTCAGTAACTCTTAAGTTTAATTACCTCATAATTGCAATTTGTATTTGAGTAATGATAATAATTTTTTATCATCATGTAGAAACATGATAACCATTATATTAAACTTTAAAAAAAACCTCGACTCGAAAAAAGCTCGAAACTCGCGGGTATTTTTCAAAACCCGACTCGACGCGACTCGACTTCTAAAATCACTACTCGCACACCCCTAGTACCCCCCGGATTTGTACCCCCCGTGGTCAAATTCTTAAGTTCTACCCCGGATTTGTACCCCCTGTCGCCAAATCTTCAAGTCCTACCCCGGATTTGTACACCCCGGATTTATACCCCTAGTGCTCAAATCCAGTTTGACCGACCATGAAAATATACCGGGTCAATATTCGTTGTTGTTGTTGACTTTTTTAATTAGTTCTCGTAAATCAACGGCTGTTCGTTAAATTACTGCCTAATATTATTCCACGAATATTTATTATTATTATAATATTGTGTAGTCTTATTCATCATTAAGTAGGCTAGAAAATCTGTAAATAATACGTGATGAAAGTATTGGATAAAATATTGTTTTGAATATCTAAATTCGTATAAAAATTGTTAGTTTGATTATATATTATGTTTCACGTTTATGGTCTCGTATTCCGTTAATTGGACTGTTTGCCATGAAACTTGGTATAAATATGTAAAATTTCACTGTGGAGGTTTTTAAGTCATTCATTTCGTCCTAACTCAATCGGGGGTACAAATCCGGGATAGTACTTGAAGATTTAGCGACGGGGGGGTCCAAATCCGGGTGGTACAAATCCGGGGTCAGACTTAAGGGAAATAATTTAATTGCAAACCATTTAGGTGTTGATGATTTAATGTTGGGGGGTACATTTCCAGTCGCGGGCTGTTTCTCGAGCGATTTAGGTCCTGCCTCCTGTGACGTCAAAATGACGTAGCGTTTTTTGTGGGGGGTACAAATCCGCTAACCCATCTTACTGCATTCGTAACTCATCAATCATTGTTTTCATTCAAACAAGTTTGCGACGCGGGCGACGCACAAGGTGAACTAGGGGTAGTTTTAGTTGTCATGTATCCTTCATCGTACAGAGGTAATTTCCTTGTCAATGGTTCCTCAGAGGGTTGAATTGATCAGGTTCAGATTATCATAGACAAGAGTGTCGGTAAGAAGGATTTAGCCTATTTAACACTAACATTAATGCAGTAGTACTACTTCTAAAAGATACCAGACGCCGCGCCGGATGCATGTCCTGTTGTTTACTCAGGAAAGAGGTCATTGACCAGGCAAAATTATAAACGTCTCCGTAAAAAAATCTACTTTCATGAGCCATTAAAGCATCTGTCATTAAAGATGAGTCTTTATTTAAAATAGTCATTGTAACTAAGGCATCACAACATCAGTAATTTTTAGGGATTTAATCTGTCAGTAGATTTTGTTGCAAAAAACTGTTTTTTAAATATGCTCTTTTTTAACGAATGTAATGGTACGATGCTTTATTATTAAAAAAACGGAATTTTATGTTTTACACTGTATACTTCTGCTCATTAATTCAATTAATTACTTTGGAAACTATGACTTAAAATGGTTAGTGTAGGCCTATATGCTGTTTCAAAACGGAAAATTAAAAAAGTGTTTATAGTTTTTTTACGATGAACGTAAAAACATTTGACTTATCATAACATCAGTTGAAGGCTGATTAAATTGATAAGCAGGCCACTTTAAATCCGTATTTGCATAAGTCCTTTAGTCCTTTATTATTTTACTGAAAGGTGAGTTACCGTTGTGAAAGAAGAAGGAAGAAGTGTTTTATAGCTCCATAAAAAATTGACGGTCCTTTATACATTAAGCCGGTTTCGTTGAAATCGCGACTCATAAAAACCTCCGAGATATTTCATTTCATGGCCCTAGGTTTATTTATTTTCTTGAGTCGTTATTTTTACATCTCTCAGACCAATAATTGAATTACCGTATTAGGTTTCATTGTGGAAAGTAATGTCATTGACCTCATAATAATAGCATTATATATAAATTGTTACTAATCCCAGCTACTTACAGGTGCTATTTACCTTTCTTGTTCAGCTTTTTCGAGTTTTCTTTTTTGGATTTTCTTTTTTTAGATGATACTACCGGTACTATTATCATTACTACCGGAGTCAGAGCTAACCTGCTTTTTGTAACATCATTCGTAAATCCTGGAGTTGATGCTCGATAGTTGAATAATTTATTGTTTGAGGAAGTTAATTCAAACTGCAGCCAAAGGAAATATTTTAGTATTGGCCTAATTGTGAGGTTACAACGTTCAATGGCTCACTGGCCAGTAATCTTATTGCATTCGTAACTATTGTATTCACTAATTGTCTTTATTCAACAAGTTTGCGACGCCCAAGGTGTAGTAGGGGGCTGAGAAGGGCTAGTTTTTAGTTGTAATGTATAGTTCATTGTACAGAGGCAGTTTTCATGTCAGTGATCCCTCTTAACTAACGTCACATGATGTGGGGCATGATTTCATCGTCATGTTTCTAGACCCGAGTTTTGACATCGGTGCCCCAATTACAATTGTGGTGTCTCTGACCCTTGTTGTACTTCATGTTGTGCCATTCTATCACCAACTCAATCGTCAACACCCAAGCTGTTGAGTCGACCTCATTTTCGTCAGGCAGCTGTTTTTGAGCGACAAAAAACTCCTCGGCCCCCTCTCCCCCCCCCCCCCCCCCCCCGACTTCCAGGCAGCAGGTGATAAATATTTCCTTCTGTTTAAAACCGGCCTTTGATGTAATTTATAAACACAGTCGTGTTGACCCTGCGTTGACCCTTGCTTATCTTCTGAGCTCATCGCTTCTCATTCTGAAAACAAGTTTTGGTAGTTTCCGGTTTGGCGAGTTGTCTTTCCGGCGCTTATCTGTACAATTCTGCGACGCACCGGTAGCCGACACTGCTCCAATGTCTGACAACGCTGACAGTCTTTATTTATTTGCCTTATATAATACGGTTCCCTTTAATGTTTTACGAAAGATTAAATTTTTTACGTTTATTCTTAGTATTTTATGCTCATATTAAAGAAATGGTGGTTGTTTGAAGTCGCCACTATTTGATCGTTTTTCGGAATTCTCCTTATTAGAATAATTAAGTATTAGGTACTATAACAGGCAAGATGTCGATTAAAGAATTTTGCATATTCAGAAACGCGAGAATAGTATTTGGAATGTATGCTTCGCGTAGGGCTTATTTAAAAACAAAAAGGGCTTTATTTTCTGAAAACCTCACTTTCCCAGCGATGTGGACGCCATTAGCTAGTTTAACGCACCGGTGCCTCGGTGCCTGACAGTTGAAGATATCACGTGTTTTTAATAACCTATAGGGATTTAACATTTTATTAATTGCATGCGATTCTATATTTAGTTTGATTTATTCAAAACACATTGGTAAAATAGGTTTATTTTCTCCTTATGCCTATTTTACGCTGATAATTTTTTTATTTATGCATGTATAGGCTAACTAGAGTTAAAGCTGTAGATTCTAGAGCTGTGCTACTTTTTTAAAGTTCGATCCTACGAGGCTTTGTCTAGTTACATTTATGGCAGCTCATAAACAATCAATACTTGCGGCGAATTGCCACTAAGAATTTACTCTGATCCTGCGTTACCGAATGTGAAAATGAAATGGAGCGAAGGTAAATTAATAATTAACTACCGCGTGTTCAACTCTTTCAAATAAAATTTAAAAAATGTAGAGTGAGCTCATCTTACCTTAGGCAATCCTTTATTAAAAGAAAACCGGCGTCCGATTGAAAATTTATGAAAATTTAAACTTTTTACTAAGGGTGTATGACCTTTAAGTTTTCAATAAGAGAGAAAGGAATCCTTGATAAACGAAGGTGGTATATTATATAACGTCCGTGACACATACACGACCTGTCGGCTTGTACTGTCAACAATAATTGGACGGACTGAAACTTGAAGCGTGTCCTACACAGGGGTAAGATAGTTACGGTAAAGGGCAACGGGACCTGCGAGTGAAACGTGATTTGTTGTACGAAACAGCGCGAGCTAATCTGAATAAAAATAGCAGTAAATTATTTGTGGGCATTCTTGAGGAAAATGTGTCGTCAAAACTATATAATCACCGGCAAGTATGCACCCGTTAGAGACGTTTTTGCAGCGGGCAAAATAGTATAATTTTCTCGTCGTTAGTAATTTAGAGCTCCAGTTCTCAGTTTTTTACCGCAACTACCGATGTGGCATGGCAGCGGACTGCCAGTTTAGGCGCCGACGGCCAATTTTAAATTCGCTGGCTGTAATTCCGAATGTTTTTTTTTACAAAAACAAAACGGAGCCCTAATGAGAGACTAGCAGTTGCCCGTGGCTTCGCTCACGGTAGATAGCTTGAAACAGCTGATCTTGCCTCTGATCTTAGAACTGTCAAATTAGTACCCACAGCAGTTTACATTTCTGTGTTTGAATGTTTACCTCCTTATAAAATATAAAAATTGAAACTCAGGACGTTCACGAGGCGTAGACCGAGGGGATTTTAAGGAGGTGAATAGGCCTATGTGTTTCCCAGGTTCAAGATCTACCTCTGTGGGAAATTTCAACCCAGTCGGTTCAGTATCTTCTTTATAAATAGATTGTAACATGGCGCAATCACGTACAGCCATAATTTTATAATGTTATTAGATATCATATTAGAAGTATCGTACCAGAAGTGTAAGGCCTGATTTCACCAACCTTTAAACCACCGTTAAGGCTCGGTTAGTTTAATTTTATCAGCTGTTTAATACTATTTTCCTATCTTTAACGAACGGTTTATTAAACGACCCTCAACCCTTAACTGATGTTTGATGAAATCAGGCCTAAGTAGTTTTGGAAGTTCTGGTTAAAATTCGGCAAGAATTAGTTCACTTAGTCAGTGGTTTGGCCCTAGAGCGAGTCTGCTGGAATAGCTCTAGTTTTTTTTTACAGGTCTATTCTGCAATGTTTTTGGCCTAGTATTAAAAAAATCAATAGCCTATTGAACTGTTAACTTAAAATTCACGTTTTGGTTTTCGTGCAATTCTAATAGACGATCAGTGCTAGTACTAACTTGAACACATCCCTCACTTGTCTTTACTTCTATTCTAGGGAAGAAAAAAACAATATATTTATGTTCTACCACAGAGAAAAGAATGGATATATCCGTTGATGTTCTAGGCCCTACCACATTATATACGCCACCTTCGTTTATCAAGGATATCCATTCCTTTCTCTCTTATTGAAGACTTAAAGGTCATACACCTTAAAACGGATATATCCGTTACTTTCTCTGTTGTTATACGTAGGGTACCGTTATCATTACCAAGTCCAAACACGATGTTATAGCTATCAGGTCTAGTATGAATGCAGATTTAAAGCGCCGGTTGATGTGTACAAGCGCGAATAAACCAGTTTATAATCGGTGTAAGCTAGAACATCGCTGAACCTTGCTTATCGAACACGGGCAGGGTTCATTCAAATTAGCATATTGTTGTAAACCTGTCCAACCAGAATACAACCTTGTTTTGTTTTGTATCACTTGAGTGATGATCCCGCAATATTGACAGACTGGTGGTTTAATCAATTTCATCTCAAGGTCAGAAACTAAGGGGAGTATATGAGTTTATAAAAAAAAATCATCCACTTTTATCGGATGTTTACTGTGGAAACACAAAGCGAAGACCGCGTTCCCACGCAATGCCGCTGCATAGAACGCGCCGAATTACATGGCCCAATCCGCTTTTAAGACGGTGACACACTATTACACAAGACATCACACCGCGTAGGGAGGAGGTCGAAGGGAGCAAGCCTGATAATGTCAGGCATTGTTGCCAGACGTATCATAATTATTTGTACGATCATTTTGAGTGTGGTATGATCCAAATTTACTCCAGTACGATAGTTTTAGACTATGATGTTTTTAACCTTGTATTATACTTTATTATCATTTTTTCAGAGGATAATCTATAATATTTTAGTGTGAAAATGTTTTTCTACAGTATTACAGGGTTTACTTGCATGGTTTTTACATTTATTTGGTCAAATTATGCCAAATTTACAAATATTAAATGGAAGAGTACGATAATTTGAGTAAATTCATGATAATTTCCCTGGTATGGTACACTGGTGTCAGGGGACCGCGCATTACACGAGGCTTCACACAAGACATCACACCGGGCATCGTCGCGAGCGCTCTGGAGGCGGTTTTTGCCGAAAGATCAAAGAAATGTCTGGTGCGGCGTCTTGTATGTTGTGTGATAGTGTGTCATGGTCTATTTCGCCCCGAACGTTGTTCCTTACGCCGGCGCCGTCGCGAGCACCGCCCCGCGCGCGATGATTTAGTATTGTAATAAGCTTAATTAATTAAATTAACAATCAATGTTCGTGTAATATCGAGCGTTTATTCTATGCGGTTGTGTGGTGTAATTTTTGGATTGGTTCGGTTAAAGTTAAAAGTTTATATTACGAGTTTTGAGTACTTAAAAATCGATATAAATGTAAGTTAATCAATCATTTTACAAATGTAACACATTTATCTCTCAGCTTGTTTTAGTTTTTATCAACCTTTCCCCGCTCGATATGTTTACCGTCGCGATTTACCGGCGCGAGAAACTCCTCCGCGGGGTTTTCAATGAAAACTGTGTGATTCCAGATTAGCGGGAATATACATCAATTTCTACTATACATTGCCAAAATGTTTTTTCTTTAACTTGTAAAAATCATTAACTCAATAACTACTGGCAAGCAACGGACCAACGGACCAATCACCATACACATTCTCTTTCTCACTCGCTCTTGTTCTGTTATATCTCTTTCAACTCTCTTTTACCGCGCTCGATAAAATTTATGTGATACATTAGATACGATGTCTGGATCGGGGAAATGTGTGGAGTAAACCTTTGTTGCTATTTCATGTCCCTGCGCAATGTGATGTCTTGTGTGATGGAAAAATCTGATAGTGTATCGCCGCGTCTAATGTTAATTTTAGCATTGGCTTTACAGGCGGCTGGGACCACGTGATTTGACTCGGACTCTACTACTTCTCTGGTCTAAACCGTCGATTAAACGCAAGTGTATCTAATTACAGCACCTGCCTAATTATTATTTGAAATTCGGTGCACTCGACTGAGCAGCAGCGTATCGCACGTTTAGTCTACTCAGTGACAATTTCAAAATCAACTAAATTTCCATAGAGCACTAATATTTTTTTAATTTGATAAAATTTACTTAATAGAAGATAGTAATCGTTAACGTATCATGATCACGAGCTTACTATACTTCATAAACTACAATTTAAAGAAATATTTGAATATTTTAATTGCAATCAAAAGGTACCAAATAGGTTGACCTTAAACAACAGAAAAAATCTGCGTCACAGAGCGAAATAACATTGTAAAGATAGGGCTGAAGTACGCTTGCAGACGTTTCGTATCTGGACGACAAAAGCTTTATTTTTTAAGATTCAATAAAAATGAGAGTGGGTTCACGTTCTTTAGAATATTTTATAGAGCTCTACATTTTTAATTTTTCTATAAAGCGCTTCGGTCGTTAGTTATGAGACTTAAAAAACTACCTTTTTTTGAAAGATTTACGCAATTCCTGTAAATAAACGGGGATAAAATCAAAAATTCTAAAAATTTAGCGCTCTACAAAAATATGTCCTTATTAAAATGACACCATAATATTGGAAATCATATGAAAATCCAGCGATCAATGACTAAGATACAAAATCCTGTTTTAGCGCTCGTAATTTGAGGTAGACCGCCCCCTTAACAAAGAAGTACCAGAACATTCAGCGGTATTCAAATAAAAGCAAAGTACAAACTATCGTGGTTTATCAATTATTGGCGCAAACTACTCGTCAGAGTTCAATAGTTTATCGTTTATAATGTACTCGAATTCTACGCTGATGGCGTGCATCACTATTCGTCCAGCTGCCAAAGTCCTCGCTGAACCGCGTCATAAGTTGAATGAGTGCGTGACATTTAATTTATAGCCTATCAGTTCGTGCCTAAGGATCAATGGGTGGTCCGCCCACGCAAGTGTTTCCGTTTCCGACACAGCAGTTAAATCCAACATTATTATTTATTATTACATCATATTTTTTTCTTGTTTTTGTGTGAAGGCCTAATTGTTTCATTCAAACTGCTAAGACCATCTCTTCCTTTTGGATCATGAATGGACGCGTTTTCAAAAAGTCTGCGCTGAATGTTCTACGATAAAAACAGGAGTCATGAAATCATTCGGCGTTTGACTTCATTCAGTGAGAGCGTAAAGTACAACTGATGCCAAATCTTAAGGCCCACGCCGGCGCCGTCCATAAGCCCAATGCTAAAATTAACATTAGTCCTCCGGACTGACTGGGCCTCAAGATTTAGCAACAGTTATAAAGCCCCACCTCCTGCACCAGTTGTAATGCTGGCAGGCTGTGTCACATGAGTACCTTTTGATATTGCTACACAACTCTAAAGAGCTTAAGTATAAACTGGAGCTGGAACTGGATGTCTGTTAACAAAGCCGATTATGGATATCTTTGTTTGCAGGGAACTTAAAATGCACATTAGCTTTACAAAAAGTACATAAAAAATACAATATGCAAAAAATAAAAAATAAAATATGCAATGATCATTACGTTAGACACACACTGAATAAATGAGACATAATATTGAAAAACCATCCCCGCAGAGCCAATTATCACAGCACTTCTATTTATTACTTTCATTCAATTTTAAATTAACTATGAAAGTTTTTAAAAAATTAATAAGTGTTTATAATTTAATAACTTTCATAGTTCATGTCAAAATTAGGTTTATCCCATAGGCTAGTATCACACGGGGCGGTTTTTCCCGCAGCTGTTAAGCGATTTTTGCCGCTCATGAAGCATAATCACATGATTTAGGCCTAAATGCACACGCCGCGGGCGAAAACCGCTCAACATTAGCTGGAAAAACCGCCCCGTGTGACATTACCCTTAATCAAAGTAATCGCATAAATTGCCTGTACAATAGGCACACCTAGAAAAATATTTGCTGCGTTAAGTTGATGCAAATCAGCCTCACCACGCTTGTTTTCGCCCAGCATCAAAGACAAAAACTAAAAAAATTCTTCATGCATTTCACTGTCTTATCATTTCAAGAATTAATTAATTGTCGGTGCTTCGAGTGTTAGACTATCCAGTGTCATGCCGCATAACAAAAATACAGGGTGTTTTTTTTTTACGCAACCCATTTTTAAGATTGAATAATTGCACATATGAATGTGTAATGAGGATTGTTTTATTGATCTTTACATTTTATACAATCTATTTTTTAAGTTTGACCACATTTAAGTTATATTACGTGCTCAAACAGTCCGTCATTGGCATTTGTATAAAGTTATGCTCTCTCCATCAAATTCCCGAACATGTGTTGCAAGGTACCTCTTTGAATTTCTTGCATTAAATTTATTATGTTTGTTTTGAGTTTCTGAATATATTGTGAATTGTTTTCGTAGAATAATACTACTTAACATGTCTGTGGCAAATTTTATTCAGATCGGACCATTTTACGCGAGTTATCGTGCTTAAAGACACACACATTAAAAACCCAACACTTGATTTTATCGGTGAAGGATTATTTCCCCCCAATATCCCTGAGTTGACGCCACTATATTTTTATTTTCTTTGGGAATACATATAAAGTAAGGCCTGAAAGTACAAGTCACAGCATATTCAGTACCCCAAAACAAACAAAACAAATGTAATACGAAGAGGTACCTAGCAACACGTGTCCGGGAATATGATAGAGAGAGCATAACTTCATACAAATGCCACTGGCGGATTTTTTGAGCCCATAAGGTGAACTAAATGTGATCAAATTTAAATAATAGAGTGTATAAAACGTAAAGAACCATAAAACAATACTTATTTCATATTTATATGTGAATTATTCAATCTTAAAAATGGGTTGCGTTTTAAAAAAAAACACCCTGTTTATTTGAACTCGGCGAGTGTGAGACCATCGATATAAATACCCGTAGTATCTATCGATACCGTAGTATATACCGATGTTTGAGACCAACACGGGGTTGAGTGGTATAAACAATGAGATCGCGATGAGGTCAACTCTGATGTAAGTTCGGTCACACCATCGAGTACTGCGTGTTATTGATGTTATCTTTCGATAGCTCTTATCTCTCGAGTACTGGTGCTCCAGTTTTAGAAAACATCCGCATTTTTTATTAGCTTGATCAGATCGTTCTTCTTCCTCTTCTCTGTTAAGCTTTTAATCCATGTTTGTCAAATCGAATTAATCAGTACTCAGAATCCATGCACTGTTTTCTATACCTGTCTAAAGTGTATCAGCGTTCTATTTAAGGTGTTTGAGTTTATTTATCTTTTCTATGGATTTTTTAGACCCCCGAGGAATGAAAAAGTTAGTCAAGTTTCCTTGAAATACCCGTAGAGAAAGGTAAAAACAGTCTCATTTGGCTCAGATGGTCAATTGATCACTTATCAATTTGAACCAAAATCTGTCTACTCTTTTAGTTTGTTTAATCTTGTTTTTGAGTAGGTTTTTAAATTCGCTAAAGCTATTAAAGTCCGAGACAAACGACATGGTTCAGTGCTCATAAGACTAGTGACATTAGTATAATCCACACGAGTGGTTAATTTTAGTACTGAGCTTATGGACCTATGGACGGCCTGGGCGTCCCTTTATTGGGCTGTATTCCTTTGGCTCCACGGTTGAGGGGCTTTTTCGAGACATCTATTTTGCTCAACAGGTCAGCAAGAATATTCCAGAACCGCTCGAAACATCCCTTTTAATCCACGAGAGAGGGGCCTGCGCTTCTTCTCCCCCAAATTATCTCTTTCTCTATACTGTCATTTAAACGTAATATACGACTTTACCTTTTTTGCCCAAACGAAAATATTGATTGGTGAAAGAATCTGAAACTAGCCTAACCTTAACAAACCAAAACCATTGACTTTACATCTCTTAGGTTAGGTTAGGTTTGCCAAAACTAACCTAACCTAACCGAACCTAACCTAAGTGTAGTTTATCATTCCCTGAAAAATCAATAATTTTGTTTAAAAAACGAAAGTAAAGCTGTTTATTGCGTTTAAATGGCAATATTCAGTAACAACTTGGAGGTTTGCGGGAGAGAATTTTGGGGGACAGGAAGCGCCAGGCCCCTCTCTCGTGGACCAGGAGGGATGTTTCGGGCGTTTCTGAAATCTACCTGCTGACCCGTGGAGCAAAAGAGATGCTTCGGAAATGCCCCTTAACCGTTGAGCTAAAAGGACACACGCGTTATTTACTCGGACAACAATTCAGCCCAGTCTCATTTATTTCCCTATCGATAGTCCGACTATCGATAGTTTTCTATATTTAAAAAAAGTATCGATACTATCGATAGTACTATCGATAGTTTTTGTGACTATTAATTTGCTTTTTTTTAGTTTAAGGTGATTAAAAACTGAAATCTCAAATCTGAATTATGCCAAATATATTTTAATAATATAAAAATATAATAATTGCTAGATTAAAATAAAAACCAAAATGTATAAAACAATTAATACAAATATTAATGTGTAAATACTAAGGCATGGTTAAATTAAAACACTTAAACGTACCTCAACGTTAAAATAATAAGAAATAATCGAATAATAAAAAGAAAGAATGAATAATAATAAGAAAAAATGAAGTCATTAAGTGTTAAATAAATGTTAGCTATAAATATAAAACCATATTTAACTACCGATATAATTATTTAAAATTCAGCAGCATTCCAACGTGACCAGTAAAATCTATGGTAGGTTAAGATAGTGTATTCAAACTGAGATAATAAATAAATTATCACTTCAAAGAAATGTTATAATCATCATAAAGTTGTATTCTGGACATATTCTTTACAATTCATGTCATTGTTATGTATAAAATTGTATTATTTTGAACAATAATTCAGCTCGCTAAACTATCGATAGTTTAATACCGATAGTCTCGCAATCGATAGTATTACCACTAATCTCTATTCCCCAGACGCGACCTCACGACATAACTCCACCATGCTCGTCCTCCTCGCCCTCCTCTGGAGCTCCGCCGGCACCTCCGGTCGGATCTGCCCCAGCATCGACCTCCGGAACAACCTCGTCTCCCTGGACCTCCTGCGGGGCTGCCGGGTGGTCGAGGGCTACGTCCGCATCGTCCTGATGGAGCGGGCCGTGGAAGCCGACCTGGAGAACCTCACACTCCCGGAGCTCCGGGAGATCACCGAGTACCTCATGTTCTACCGGGTCAGCGGCCTCAGGTTAGGGTTACCAGACGTCCTGGTCCCGGACAGTCCGGGGTGTGAAGCTGTTGTCCGGTGTCCGGTCCGGTGCTGCTACTTGTCCGGGGGCTTCATGATTTTTGCAGGAATATTAAGTTTTCCTCAAAAGATACGTTGAATCATTCATCATTTGCTCAAATTTGCTTGAAGTTTGCAAAATTGCAATAACTCCGTTAATTGTTGATCGATCTTAATAATCTCTAAAAAGTTTTGTAGGAAATAAAATTGCGCAACTTTTTTGTCTCTTTTAAATGTTTGTAAAATTTACCGTTTTTAAGATATTAAGTTTTAAAATATAAAATTGGCTACCATTTTGAAATAGTATAAAGTAGAAACTTGATACGCCGAAACAAAATAGGTCCTAAGTTTGAAGTTGATATCTTTAGTAGTTCCAAAGATATGCATAATCATGCTAAAAACACACACAGACCGACAGACGGATAACCGAGCATTTTAGGACCCATGTTTATAGGAACCTTTTTCTTAGTTTTGATATAAGTCACCATTTTCCAAAGTCCTGAAAGGTTTTTTATTAACACCCTGTATACAGTAACCCTACCTCAGGTCCGTCGGGAGGGTGTTCCCCAACCTGGAAGTGATCCGGGGCCACCGGCTGTTCGAGGACTACGCCCTCGTGGTGTACGAGATGTTCAATCTGCGGGAGCTGGGGCTGCGCTCGCTCGCCGAGGTCACCCGCGGGGCGGTCCGCATCGAGAAGAACCCGTGTAAGTAGCTGGTCGATGGTGCATCGATAGTCGATGTCGTGGATCGATAGTCGATGTCGTGGATCGACAGTCGATGTCGTGGATCGATAGTCGATGTCGTGGATCGATAGTCGATGTCGTGGATCGACAGTCGATGTCGTGGATCGATAGTCGATGTCGTGGATCGATAGTCGATGTCGTGGATCGACAGTCGATGTCGTGGATCGACAGTCGATGTCGTGGATCGACAGTCGATGTCGTGGATCGACAGTCGATGCCGTGGATCGACAGTCGATGCCGTGGATCGACAGTCGATGTCGTGGATCGACAGTCGATGTCGTGGATCGACAGTCGATGTCGTGGATCGACAGTCGATGTCGTGGATCGACAGTCGATGTCGTGGATCGACAGTCGATGTGGTGGATCGATAGTCGATGTCGTGGATCGATAGTCGATGTCGTGATCGATAGTCGATGTGGTGGATCGATAGTCGATGTCGTGATCGATAGTCGATGTAGTGGATCGATAGTCGATGTCGTGGATCGATAGTCGATGTCGTGGATCGATAGTCGATGTCGTGGATCGATAGTCGATGTCGTGGATCGATAGTCGATGTCGTGGATCGATAGTCGATGTCGTGGATCGATAGTCGATGTGGTGGATCGAAAGTCGATATCGTGATCGATAGTCGATGTGGTGGATCGATAGTCGATGTCGTGATCGATAGTCGATGTCGTGGATCGATAGTCGATGTCGTGGATCGATAGTCGATGTCGTGGATCGATAGTCGATGCCGTGCATCGATAGTCGATGTCGTGCATCGATAGTCGATGTCGTGGATCGATAGTCGATGTCGTGGATCGATAGTCGATGTCGTGGATCGATAGTCGATGTCGTGGATCGATAGTCGATGTCGTGGATCGATAGTCGATGTCGTGGATCGATAGTCGATGTCGTGGATCGATAGTCGATGTCGTGGATCGATAGTCGATGTCGTGGATCGATAGTCGATGTCGTGGATCGATGGTCGATGTCGTGGATCGATGGTCGATGTCGTTGATCGATAGTCGATGTCGTGGATCGATAGTCGATGTCGTGGATCGATGGTCGATGTCGTGAATCGATAGTCGATGTCGTGGATCGATAGTCGATGTCGTGGATCGATAGTCGATGTCATGGATCGATAGTCGATGTCGTGGATCGATAGTGTATGTCGTGGATCGATAGTCGATGTGGTGGATAGATGGTGCATCGCTGTCGTACGTCAACTCTCTTACTCTCTTTGTGTTTGATGTTCATTCAGAAAAACCCTTGTAAGCCGGTGGTACCAGGGCGAATCGGTTGTTGATGTTATAGATCGATATTTGATGTCGTGGGTCGATTGTGGATAGATTGTTGTAGTCGATGTGGTGGATCGATGGTTCATCGCTCTAGTGAGTAAACTCTCTTTGTGTTCGGTGTTGATTCAGGGTTTTCGGTCAATTAAAAAAGAATTTCTAGGAAAAGAAGACAGATTGCAATATGAAAAGGCTCCCGTTAGGTGTGTCGAATCAATTTTCTTTTGTATGCCTGATCTAATTGCAAACTCTATCTCCTTGTATGGTAGGCCTGTTAGAGTTTCCAGCTTTGAGAGGAAACCTTACAATACTCTTTTGTTGAAAATCCGAGAGAATTTAAATAGATTTCTGAGAGTACCGTACAGGAAGGATGGACATCCTAAAGGTATTTTGGATTGTTGGAGGACACCTAAGGTGGGGGATCGTGCGTTCTCTCCTTTGATGTTTGGTGTTGAATCTTCAGGCTTGATGTGTTGATGGTTGTTGTATTATTTTGAGAAAATTCTACTGGAACAGTTTGGAAATATTGTAGGCTGAACAATCGTCTAGGATGTCATTTAGGAGTATCGGATTAAAGTTGGTGGTGTGCATTGGTGTCGTGATCGTCTCAATGTCATTGATTGGTTGGTTTAGTGAAATAATTAATTATATCGGGCTAGGTTGTTATTGAACAATTTGGGTCAATTTATGTTCTATCTCGAGTGAGTATTGAAAGAGAAGATATTACGTATCCATAATCAGGTATATAAATGATATATAAATCGAATGGTATATATAAGAAATGGTATATATAAGGAATGGTAAATAAATAATAAATAATAAATAAATAAAATAATAAATATTAAACAAATAATGATTAATAAATGGTATGTATAAGAAATGTATCGTTGTAAATGTGAACTTTACATAGATTTTTTGTGCTGGTTTGTTTAATCCTGTGACAAGGTTTGACAGAAAAGAGCTCTAAACTTTTCCATTAAATAAATATGATCTTTCCAGGAAGTTGTTCATTTGATGCTGGGTACAAAGCACTTCAAATATTTGCACTGCACAAACTTTACGGCGTAACATTTTCCAAGTATCGACACTGTAAATATGTCATCGGGATTATAAAATCTGACTTTTTGTAAAATCGTTGAAACTCTGTAACCGTTAACTGTGTTGATTTGTGATGTGTTACTTCTTTCATCGAACCGGCATGTGTGAAGTTTCTGTAAAACTTTTCTAATTAAAAGTTGCTTCGCTGCATATTATTGTAGTCGTTCGTTCTTTACAGAAAATCGAATTATCAGTTTGATAATCTCATTTTGTAACTCAACCCAAGGCAAGAAACGTGATTGATGAACAAACTTACTACATTAGCGCAAGTTTGTTATTAGTTTTGAATTTTGACTCCTGCTTAGTATAGGATCCAAGTCCCACCGAAACCTTCGTAAATTATTATTATAAATTTGCACTGAACGTGGCTGAACTTAAAACATTTAAACATTCCGTCCACATGAATTAAGCTAATTTATGAATTCTGACAGTCTACCTCACGAAAATATCTTCAATAGCACTGAACCGTCGAAGTAGCCCATCGATGTATAAAACAAACATCGATGAAGTCACAGACAAGAATCTTCTAATGTTGCGCTCAGCTGGTGTCGAGCACTGGTGTCGAGGACTTCAAAAAATAGTTCATCATCAACGCTGCGAGAGAGCAGCACCGTCGCTGTCCTCTCCTAATTTAACTTAACTTTAGCTAGTAACCGGATGAAACTAGTAACTAGTAACTTAACTGTAGCTGGATTTAACTGTTAACTAGCAAGCATTTGGGCGCAACAGAAGACACATTTAAAAGCGACCTCTGTTAGATTCTTCTCTGTGATGAAGTAGCCTGGAACAGCTTTTAGTTAGGAATAACGTGATAAGCTTAATTGTCAACTGTTACAGTAAAAATACAAGATTTTTGCTGATTTTCACGTATTTAGTTTGGAAATTAAATGTCTCAGCACAGCCCTGCGGAAAACAACCAATCAGATGCAAGGCGATCAGTGGAGGATACAAAATTCTTGCCACCGCCGAAAATCCGAGACGAGCTTCGACGATCGTATTGGTTGTTTTCTTTCTTCTTTCCTATAGGGATTTGCTGCGACTGGTTCATTTCCAATTCAAAACAGCATACTTTTGAGTCGCGGGTTGTCAAAAATCTACAACCGTCTGATAAATTATGCTAACTTGTCTTCGCTTGAAAATGGGTTTGGTCCCTCGCGCAAGGCCAATAGGTGGATTTGTTGTTTGAAATTTTAAATACTTCGTGTGAATTCCTTGATAGTGATTGACCGTCAGGAAAAGAGTTGATAATGTCACTGGGCGGAAACTGTCACTGCTTATGGGAAGTGTAGTCTAGGCTGTAGTGGGAAGGGTAAAACTATGTGAATTCTCACGCGTACAATGAATTATTATGTGCTCACTTTTGAAAACTCAAACAGTCTATATAATACGCTGTAGGGTAGTTTGAATAAGGGCAATTCCAAAAGCGAATTAGTTCCAAGGTAATTTTCAACGTAAAACAGTCGCAAACTAACATTTGCAATGCAGATTATTCAATTAATTCGTAGGCTACTCAAAATTTTAGAAAAATTAATTCCTCCTTAACTTTAAAGGAAGAAAAATAAAGGTGGTAATTGTACCTTTAGGAAAACAAATAATAACATCGATTGCTACTTCTAAATTCTAAGAATATTCTAATGGAAATCGGTATTGTTAGGTTCCTTCTTGTGATTACTAAACTGCAAAGTGTACGTGAATTGTAAAGAAATTAAAGTTTATCACTTTAACAATTTACGCCCAACTAAATACTTAAAGAAATTCATATAAGCCTCAAACCACTTCATACATCTTTACAAATCTTTTTGAAAATTCCAGTGCTCATAAGACTCTAATCACTCTCGAAAACCATCAGAAGCTCTGTGAAAACCCACCCACTACCTTCCGGGCACCCTCTGCCATGTCTTCAGAACTCTTCCGCGAGGACTTTCGAGGTTGGATCCCAAAATAACTCGCAATGTGGATCTTCCTTCTTCTCCTGACCGCCAGCACCAGCGCCAAGATCTGCCCCAGCATCAACCTGCGGAACAACGTGTCCAACCTGGTGCAACTCGCCAACTGCACCGTGGTGGAGGGCTACGTGCAGATCGTCCTCATGGAGAAAGCCACCGAGAAAGACTTCGCGCCCTGGAGTTTCCCCCAACTCCGGGAGGTGACCCAGTATCTTCTCTTCTACCGGGTCAAGGGCCTCCGGAGTCTCGGGAAGTTGTTCCCCAACCTGGTGAGGATCGGGGGCTCCAGCCTCTTCATCGACTACGGTCTTGTGGTCCACGAGATGTTCAGCCTCCAGGAGATCGGGCTGAGGAGTCTGCGGGAGATCAGCAGGGGCAGCATCATCCTCACCAAGAACCCGAGTGAGTAGAGTTAATGTAATGCGAGTCAAGTGACTTGGCTTAGTTCGTCCTGAAGACTTTAAGTATTGGCTTACGGACGGCCTGGGCCACTTCAGTTGACTCGAACTATAACTAGGTCCAGTAGGCAACTGTAGTAGGTCATATCAGTAGGTTTCTTCTCGGTAGGAGAAGAAGGATCTTAGGTTTAATAACAAAATCTTTCAATTAATTTTCTTTTTATAACCGTAGAAGCCCTCAAGAAAGAAATCCGGTTGTGCACCGACCTAAATGATTCTTTTTTTTGTTCTTTCTTTTAATGGTTTGTGCTGCAATTATTTTGTTAGGTGAATTCGGGACACTTCTTTTCAAGGAGTTTAAACCCCCAATTAGCAGACTTACTCCTCTATCCAAAATTCACGAAAAGCGCAATTTTTTAAACCAACTTTGCCAAAACAAATTTCTTAACATTTGTTAGACATTTTAATACCATGAAAATCTATTAAAATATTTTTAACATATCGGCTAGATCTATCTTAGAGAAGTTACAAAACAATATATTATCTCAACTCGGTTTTAAAAGAAAAAAGTATTTCGAATGATTAGGCAAAAGGCCTGCATCATAAACATTGTTTTTATATTCGAAACAATTTTATCAGTAGGCTAAAAAGAATTCTGGGCAATTGCGCGTTCCAAGAGCTTTTTAGGGACAACCTGAAATTTACATTAGGCGAAAGCTGGTGACAGTGCCGAAAAATTCGGGACGTATGGCAACCCTACTTCATGCGGACAAACGTTTGAGAAAGCTGTCTAAAACCCCTATAGTTGTCGTGGTACTTCTATCCACGGCCCTTTGGTTGAACTGTAATCCAAGACCAAGATGCTAACCTCTAGGCTAGCAAGACATCCATTAATATTTCTATCCTACCGTATAAATTACCTGACACTGATCCGTAAATTACCTTAATTCAATAATGAAACCAGTTTCCATTTTTCTTTGTCAACAGTAGTTATCATTAATCTAGGATATTCTTTGCTTCATTAGCTTCACCTAATGTTAGGGTATTAGCCGTAGCCGGTTTCCTTATGGACAAATTATAATTAATCGGCACATAACTTGTCTGAGGTGTTCATGGGAGGTATATATAGTTCGCGACAAATCGCGCGGCCCATAAGTCCGCCCATAGACTAATTCTCTTGCATTGAGCCACTTCTTTCCTGTGATAGAGCTCAAGGGAGACTGGGCATGGACCATGTCTTTGATTCGGACCACAATCTGTTGGTTTGGCGCCACGGGTGGACCGACGGACACCAAGACCAGCCTATTATAGTCCTGTTCAAATAACTTGTCCTAAGCTCTCCATGAGACCAAAACTAAATTACCACTTTAGTCTAATGGACGGGCAGGGCCATGTTATTTGACTCGGAATTACATCTCTTTTCCTAGAAAATAATTTGCAAATTTTTCAGACGTTGATGCGTGTCTAAGACACAAATGATCAAACTTTCTCACTAAAAATATAAACTTTAATTATTTTCCATGAAAATGTCCGAAAGAAATATCAATCATTGAAGTCTGCTGGTCCAAACGATGGACAGTAGTGGACCGTATACCAGTGGAATCAATTAATTAAGTAATTAATTAAACAAACTCAGTTTTTAACACCTCTCAAACTTTTTCAGTGTTGTTTACTTTTACAAAGCCTATAAACAAAGTATATGCAACTTTAAAAATTAAGAAATTCTATGTCAGGGTACTTTTCTGGTGTAACACATAAATATCGTAGTTCCGTTACAGTATGCTTGTTAGTTGTGATGTGTTATGCATCAGAGTTTAGTTAGGCCTGGCCAAATATAGCAATGCCCAAATCCGACCGATGGATCACGTACCTTGGTTGTTTGATGCGCGGCGAGCTGGAATACGAATGAGCCATCCTTTCATCCGACCACCTTGCCAAAGAGGGAATGTGTCCCAAAGCGGGAAGCTAGATCTGCTTAAAGAAGCTTGTAATTGTGAAAGTAATTGAAAACCAATGAATATAAAAAACTTCACTGAGTATGTACAGAAACTACAGCTTTTTCTATGCTCCAATTCAACTCTACTGCAGCTTTTTCACCGTTCTATGTACAGAAACTGCAGTTTCGGTAGTCTACATCTATGAAGTACCTGTCTTATTAAAGTGATTAAGTGATCTACAGTTTCTGTTCATTGTTAAAACATTGATGGTTTCTACAGTTTCTACTAATATGTCATAATAAGGGCGTTTATAAGTGTATATTTATAAAGTAAGACATATCAAGTTTCTAAGCTTGAAATGCCCATTTTTTGTAAGGCAAGGCATGAGCCCTGTACTCAATTATACAGGGCGTTTTTTTAACGCAACCCATTTTTATGATTGGATAATGCACATATAAATATGAAATCATCATCGTCATATATTTAATTTCGTAAGGCGATTCTTTGCGTCAAAATTGTGGGCGCCTGGCAAGTCGTAGAAAGATGGGAGAGGGTTCAAATTAAAGGTCTCTATTCCGTGATGGCGGGAAAAATAATGAAATTGCTTGAAATTCACCAGAAAACAAGAAATAATGTAAAATATCTGCCATTTAAAAGGCGTTGGGATCTAGAAACGTCTGCTTTGTTTACATAAAATATGTGATGCTGATTCTTGATTGAAAACCATGTGGTAGGCTAGATATCAATATAAGGTAGATTGAGTTTGCTATGAAGGTATTTTGTACTATAATAAATATGAATTGTTTGAATTTTCCTCATTAGGGGCTTTTAGCCCCTTCAAGCCACTAGTGAGTATTGTTTTGATAATCTTTACATTTTATACAACCTATTATTTGAGCTTATTATGTGCTCAAACAATCCGCCATTGACATTAATACAAAGTTGTGCTCTCTCCATTAAATTCCTGAACACGTTTTGCAAAGTATCTCTTTGAGTTTCTTGTATCAAATTTTTTATGTTTGTTTGTGGTGCTGAATATCCTGTAAATTGTTTTACTATGCCTTACTTTTTATGTATCCTCAAAGAAAATGATATACTGGGGTGAAATCCGGGGATCTTTGGGGAATAATACTTTAGCGATAAAATAAAGTTTTGGGGTGCGTTTAGGGTGACCAGATTGTTTCCAAATAAAAACGGGACACTTATACAAAACTCACTCCCCCCCCAATCCCCAATACAAAACACCACACATCAAGGTGTTTAATCATGGGGGTGTCTGTAATTTACAAGTTTTGTAAACAAAGAAATGAAGTATCAAATTTTTTTTGAAGTTTTACACTATGAATTTTATTTTCCATTAATGAACTTATTGCAGCGAACTATTGTTACAGTTTTTCTTCAAGGATACAATAAATGACATGCAACCATGAAACATAATTTTTTGAATCGCCACAAATTGAGGATTAAAAATAATCAAGTCACATTTTTCAGATTTTAACATGTTATTATAATATAAAAGGAAACAAGATTTTCTAACAAATTGTTTAGGTGGTAATATATATATATATATATATATAATTGTATATATATATACAATATATATATATATATATATATATATATAATTGTAGGATCAAAAAAGCGCAGCAGTACAACCAACCGATTACAGTAGTCTAGGTTACTAAACTAGGTACTAAAATGCTGAACTAAAATCTTGTTTAGCATTTGGTAAAAGTTCGTAATATTCTTTTTTCCGTTAGTAATGACAGATGCCTCTAAATTTTAAGAAAACGTTAGGTATGTTTTTATATATAGCCAACTTTTTAAAAAACGGGACATTTTGGCGTCCCGACAAAGTTTTTCGGGGCAACGAAACGCAACGTGAAAAAACGGGACTTTTCCGTTTTTACGGGACGTCTGGTCACCCTAGGTGCGTTTAAAAAACTCCTGTGCTTCAATTTGCTAGCTATGTTATATTATATAATGTGTTTAATAAATATGACGGTATTTTCCATGAGAACAAACTTTAATTTAAAAATGTTTACAACAAAACACCAAACAAACTTTTGGCTCTGGAATTTTGACGTCGATGGCAAAAAACATTAACTATAGAATTTTAAACCATCGACGACTGATGCCGAACGCCACAATAGCATGTTTGTCCCATTTTGGCACCGTGCCGAGCCGGGTGGGCCCTAAACTAAACACTCACAAGCATACCGCATCGCTGAGGTCATGTCCTGAGTCCTGGCCATCAGCGTTTCCTGTCCCCTCACCTTGCGGTCCCCGGACAGTGCGCAGCGCACGGCAGATAAAAAGAAACAAAGCTACTCTTGTTGGTGGAGCACGTGGAGCACCTGCCTTCGCGATAACTAAAGTGGACGCAGGTTTTTTGCAGTCATAACGTTTTGTGGCAGGTGCAAGGTGCGTTTGCACGACTTCCGTTTCCCGTAAGTCAGTTTCCGTTTCCGTTGGCAACGCGACAACACGAGAGCAATATTGGCGAGGGTGCAGAATTGTGATTGCGGAGACTAGCGCAGTCTGTTTGCTGCCTTTACTGGCCTTTTGGTCACTATGTGTTCTCATTGTTATCCAGAGATCTCATAGTACAAATAGACGGAGCATGCCTACCTTACTGACATTACAGTAAATGAAGTGGAGACCGCCATCTTGTTTAGGATAGAAACATAAAACGGCGTTTAGAACCGCGTGATTTATCAATGCTCATGTTTCAAATAACTCGTTGTTTATACCATTTTTATCGAGAGAAAAGATTGAAGTTTTGCATTTGCATGTGAGGAGTCTTGTAGTTGCTAACGGTAATAATATCATTTATATTTCAAATATATTTTTTTCTATTTTAGAAAATGAAAAAAAGTCAAATGGATTTATTAAACTTTAAAATTTGACATGAAAAAGTGGCCAGCTGCTACTTTTTTGGTCAGGTAAAAATGGTAAAATACAACATGGTGGAAATTGTTGCTAAAGAGTTAAATTTTTATTCATATTCTTTGAAAAATTAGCTGTTGTAGTTTGGTTGATGACTTGGGTTATGTGTTTGTGAGAGAGTTAATCCGTGCGTCGCGGCGCCTGCAAAAAAACAAAGTAAATTATAAACTGCTCTTTAAAAAATTTAGTCCACTAAAAATAATAATGTTGTATCAAATTAAAGATCTGAATCTCACAATTACTACGGTACCCACTATAAATGGTTGGCAGTTTACACATCGTAGGAAAGGAACGACACAGGTGCATTCATAAGCATTCTGTGATGGCAGCCTCTCTCAAAAAATGTCAGGACAAGGTTCTTAAGGTTATCAGTCTTTACGACGTGTAGATTGCCTGTAAACCATTTATATTTGGCACCATAGTAATTCTGAGGATCAGACCTTTAATTTGACCTATATTTGTAATTTCTTACGTAGTTATTTCATGCCAAGCAATGGAAGCAAATTCTTGGCTTCACGTCGTGCCTCGTGTGCTCCGTCTATTTGTACTATGTGGTCGCTGGAGTCGCCACTGCGTGCTCGGACGACAGGGTAAGACGCAGGGCCGGTGACAGGGGGGGGCAAATTCACAGGGGCCCGAGCTCGTAGGGGGGCCCGTAAACAGAAAAAGGGCCTGCTACGAGTGAAAACGGGCCCATAACACACGGAACAAGTAAACAAACAAAAAGTCGTCAGGTCTGAGGGTCCAGGATTAAGAGGGTTCCCTACCTACCCCAAAACATGCCTAAAACACGCTCCGCGCGGTATCATTTAGCTCCTACAGTTTTCAAAATAAAATTTAATTTAACATAGCATTTCAAAGATAAAGAGTTGTAGAATGTTAATTGCTTATCCAAAATCGCTCATGTTGACGTATTCTGAAGATACATCCCGTTGAAGTTGGCCAACTTTAACGCCATGTATCTTTTTAATGAGTGAGCATATACGATTTTGGAGAAGCAATAAACACTCTGCAACTCGTTACCTTTACAATGTTATATCCGGATATCTTTTATTTTAAGAATTGGAGACGCTAAATGACACCACGTTTACCCGTGCACCGGCTTGCGCGGCGAAAAGTGCACAAATTTAACATGGGCTCTTATGGAGCCGCAGTTCCAAAAGTCACCGCTAGTGTCGCAGAAAAACGAAAACTGCCGTTGGTAGGGAACCCTCTTAAGGATTGCGTTGGGGCCAGAAAATCCTGTCGCCGGGCCTGGAGCTATTTTAAAATAATAATTGTTTATAGTTTTTTACGAAACGTTATTTACGCTCACAAATAAACATTTCACAAGGTACAAACTGTCCCTTCTTTTATTTTCTAGAAAATAATTGTAATTTGTTCAAGGTCATATAAATAATTTTTATGGTGCGTATCCAATATAACATTTCCTAACCATTCAGTTGTAAGTTTTGCTGAAAATCCCATGATGTAGATCACCATCACCAAATTCATCACCAACATATAGAACCATTCATGATTCAAACAATAATAATATCAAAAAGAAGCGGAGTGGGGGCCGGATCGTACCGTCGGCTTTTGACCATGTATATCTATGCTTTTGACGTTCTGACCGCCGCCGCCGGCGCGGCGCGGCGCCTTGAAAGCGAAGACAGCGATGGAGCCAGGGCCTGGGGCCATAAAAGACCAAAGAGACATAGCTAAGGTGACCAGATTTTGGAGCAGCCAAAACGGAACGCCAACCTCCGGGGGGGGGGGGTACCCCCCACAAATAGAAGGGGTCCGGGGGCCCTCCCCCGCAATTTTTTAAAAATGGTGCGTTTTTAGGCTCTTTCAGATTGAAAATATGTTCTAGACTCTAGTTCATCGTTACCATTAATTTTAAGTTAGGAAACTACAAATGAACCGACAAAATGTATTTAAGAGGTTTTTACTTTAAAACGTATTTCCAGACCCCCCACTAAGAGAGGGGGGTCTGGGGGTTCTCCCCCGGAAACTTTTTAAAAATTAGGGGTATTTTAGTGGATTTTTAGACATTTCCAGATTATCTGATAGACGATAGTTCATCTTAACCATTAATTTTTAGTTCCTAAGAATCTATAAAAGAACAAAAAAATATTGAAGAGTTGTTTCACATTAAAACGTATTTTGTTAAGTATTTTTCTTACCGATAACGCCAAAAATGGGCATCCCGAGAGAGTTCGTCGGGACAACGGTACACGTTCAAAACGGGACGTCTGGTCACCTTTGATTTCAATTTTGGCATAGATGAACATTCATCACTGAGGAGGTCTTCAAGCGAGGTGTTCGTTTGCTTGAAAACCTCTCCTTAGCAAACAATATATAAGAAGACTATTTTAAGTTTTATTAGGTCCGGTTAGCCGGTTAGACTAGGTCAAGTTAGGATGGGTTGGGTAACATTTCATGAAAAAGTAAAGTGAAGTGTGCACTGATAGCGTTGTGTTCGATTTTGAATAAAACTGTACAATTTTTATTGATTGCGGTCATGGGTCTGGCTAGTAAGTATCTGCCGTCAAAGTCCTGCGAATATCCTAATTGCCTTAGGGGTGTCGAGCGTATTTCAATCCCGTTGTCTCCCAGTCGATAACCTCAGACCTCAGACCTCAGCTAACTCCGGGAAAGGTAAGATTAGTGTTTCATTTGGACGTTTTCATACCATTAAATCTTCCCAATAAGTCAGTTGACTCCCCCGCACACTACTGGACCTGGAGAACACCCACAGTCTATTGTGGGATCAATCTCCCAACCTCCTTTATGTTGCGGCACGGAGAAAAGAATGCTCTGTGGTTGCCAGCACAGAAAAATGTGCTTACGGCTACCGTATCGCCGTCACACTCTCGCGATATAAATCAGGGGGCTATTGTTGATGCACTTACAGCCGTTATTGCCTGCACATTGCTCTTTTTAAGAGCACTAAACGTTAACGTTCCACCTACGCCTTCCAATTCCAATTCACCTTAATTTATTGCAAACTATACAAACAAATAAAAACCGCAGTCTATTTTAGTTATCCATCGATATAGATTGTTTGGCTTGTCACACATAATTAACTAAGATTAAATTTAATTTTATAACATGCAAAAGAAAAGGAGGGTGTCCTCGTCTTCGATCTAAACCATGGAGAAAGTACTAGGTGTTTTTTTACGCAACCCAAAATTTTATTTTACAGTGTTAGTAAAGGATTATTCCCCCTAAGATCCCCAGATTTGGCCCCACTAAATAATTTTCTTTGGGGAAATATAAAAAGTAAGGCCTAGGAAAACCATTAATAGGATATTCAGCACCTCAAAACAAACATAAAAAATTTAATGCAAGAAATTCAAAGACGTACCTTTCAACACGTGTTCAGGAATTTGATGGAGAGAGCACAACTTGGTACAAATTCCAATCGCGGATTGTTTGAACTCATAATGTAAACTAAATGTGATCGAACTTAAGTAATAGGTTTTATAAAATGTTAAGGGGAGTCTCTACTAAAAATCCCAAAATCATTATTAAAGGTAATTTTAAGTATATAACCATGTATTATACTTCAGATGGACCTAAAACCACTATTCCCAATGTCATTTATTAAAAAAAAGTTTTATAGGGCCTAAAACTCGATTTTATCGATTTTTTCAAGTTTTTTTTTTAAATCGTTATTCCAAGAAAAGTATTGGTCCTACACAATGTTCAAATGTATAATTTTGTTCAGCATTAACTTTAGTTAAAAATCACGTATTTTTAGTTGTGTAAGCAAAAAATGTATATTTTTAATTTTCTTTCAAACTTTGTACTTTTTTCATAAAAAGAAAATTTTAGATTTTTTCAATTTTTTATCCACTGATCCAAACTTACTCAAAATACGTGATTATTTAGATAATATATCTTAGATAACCCAAAAAAATTTAAAGACTGTAGCTTAAGTAGTTTTTTTTGGAATATCAAAAGTTATATACTAGATACAGTCAAAATGCTACTTTCGGTTTTCCAAAGAAGTGTTTATTTAATGGAAATATGCCAAAATAAAGCAAAAAATTATATTTATTGATACATTTACAATTTATATAATTGTAACATAATAAATATGACACAGTAACACGGTCATATTTTTTGACGGTGCAGTGAATACGAAAACCGCGAATTTTGTTTTTCTGAATAGCAACGTATAATATGAATTTTATACCATGATAAAATTGATAAAAACTATAAAATGTGGTTTTTCTGTATTCGGGAATAAACAAGTAAAAATTAGGTGTAAAAATTTTTTTTTTAATTTTCAAGATTTTGGCCATTTTTAGTAGAGACTCCCCTTAAGATTTACAAAACAATACTCATTTCAAATATATATGTGCATTATTCAATCTAAAAAACGAATATTGTTAAAAAAAACACCCTGTATATCGGATATTCTTCCACCATGATTTAAACTCACTCGCCACTCGCCCTTTTGATATAGAAATACAACGGAAACTGTAACGAGTCACGTTTGTTTTCCCCACAGAGGAAGTAATAGATATCAATAACCATCCATTTCCATTTCTTTCTCTCTGCTATCACTAAACATCACGGTGAAATGGGTGTTCTGGGAACTAATCTGCGTTTTGACCTCGTTATCTTCCGATAGCAGAAATATTTGCGGAATTCAAATGGCAGATTAGATAACAGTCGATGTCGACCTTGACATGAGATGTACAGGTCGAATCAAATAACGCGGCGCTTCCCGCCCTTAATAATACTGATATTAATTTTAACATTGAATTTTCGCACGGCCCGGCAAGGGTAGATGTAGGTAAAGTTCTTTGGGATGTCAGCTCACCTAATTTCTGAGGTACTGCTTGCTCCAATTCTAAATTTAAACTTCTGTTTGAACGGTAAAAGTTTCTGTTTCAAGAATCAATTTATGTTATTTAGCAACAACCCCTTTATATTTTATATTGTAGCTCATTCGATTCATGAAAAGTTACCAATCGATTTTTAACTATGAAAAATGCAAGAATAATATTTCTGGATTCAAATAAAAAGTGTCTTACAACGCTGTTTAAGTGTTCAAGTTTATATAGGCTACGTATTGTATCATGCTTATAAAGAAGTTATTTGATGATACTACTGAACATCGCCAGCGAAATATTTTAAGACCTTGGGTACCTATCCAATGAATTTTGCTTTTCCAAAGCAATCTGTTTGGAAGCCTATTTTAACTTAAACGCCGTTTTGATTTTTGTTGGTTACGAAAGAACTAAGGAATTTGAAATGGAGATGACAAATTTTAGCTTCATGTATTTAATAGAAAATTTAACAAGTAGGTAGACCTAAACAAGTTGAAACAGAAGACTGGAATAAAAACCAATTCCTATATACCAAAAATCCAAATTAAATTGAACCTTAATTCTTTTTAAATAGTTAAAAATAAAACAAAATGTTAGACACTTTACAAACAATTTCTTCTTTCCCTGCAAAGAAACACACTTTACATCACCAAAATCAAAAGGCATCCCCAGAAATCCGCTTTGGGCCTGGACCGCATTATCTGATGCGACATAATATATCTAAATGATTCAGTGGCCTTGAGATGGCTATGGCGATATCGTCCATGATTCAGAATGGCTATTAGCTGTGATAGCGTGGCCTTAGGCCTTATCACAGTAGTCATCGTAGAGATCGGCCGATATGCTGGGAGTGCGAGTTGATAAGATCCACAATCTGTGTGACCTCTCGCTACATTTTTTATTCTTTTTACTCTAGTAACTGCAATGATTACGTTTCATCGTATTTAAGTATTGTGGTCATGATAAAAGAAAATCTAATGTAGCTTTATAAATAATTCAGAATTTGGTAGGCCTAATATGAAGTGAGTAAAACTTTAATGTTGGTTCTTTAGTTGTAATTAATAAAGGTTAAATTAAGTTTAATGACAATTATTAAACCTAATTATTGAATAATGCTAAATATTAATAATAAATAATATTATTAGTATTATTGAAAAATTCTTGTTTTCATTAATAGTAATTTTAAGAAGATTGATTTCAACATGTAATTTAATCTAATGATAATTCTTAAAGTAATTGGGGCAAAAAATTTGAAATTAACATTAAGCCTTTCCGATTACCCTTGGATTAAATTGTGATTTGCTTGTGATATTACATGTTCTAAAAGCAAAATTACCGATTAATTTAAGAAAAAAGGTTTACATGGGAAGTAATAAATTTAGTAGTGATAATGTTTTTATTGCTTTAGAATTTTTAACCTTTTTACATCGAATTATGATGTTAGGAGAATTCAGCAGAGCGTGTTGGAGCGTGTTGGTGTGTTGGATATTTTGAGAAAACGAAGAGAAAAGGACTGAAAATAAAATTCGGAAAATGAACGTGCGAATACCCCACGCGCCGAGGCGAGGGTGGGAGTCGAGTGCGTGGGAAGGTGGGAAACGTCGCGACGACGGAGGGATATAAATAAAACCGGCGCGACATGCTATTAAAGGCTATTTAACACTGAACATGGTTAAATACCTAGCGCACGTTTACAAGTGTATACTCACTCAACTGTTCCGTATATAGCACGTGGGGAGGGCAGGAAATGTATTGACCAATGAAATGTCTTTCTTTTACATCTACGAAGAAATATTATGGGTTTAGAAATTATTGACAAGCTGAAATTTTTGATAGTTAGTTGTATTTTACATTAATTAACATTAAAACTCAGTGAGTGGTAAAATATTGTTATTATTTAAGTTTTTATGCTCGACTATAATTTGTATTTATTGGTTGATATAGAAGTGAATTTAAGAAAAATGCCCCTTTAAACTACACGATCCATAGAAGAACCTTGTCATCAAATATTTCCCTCTCAAAATGAAATTTTTCGATGGTGTTAGGGAACCTGTCGTGAACCTGTATTAGTTTTTAACACAAATAACGGAGAAAATTCAGTTTCTGTATTTATTGGATTCAAATTTACTTCTCTTTACTGAACGTTAAAATTTCCACCAACTTGCTGGATTTACTTTTGGTTGAACTTTTTTGTACTGTATTTGAGTTTATGACCCTTTCTAGAACTATTCGTTTTTGTTAAGAATTAAATCAATAATTGTCAATTAAATCAATAATTATTCGTTTTTGTTGAGAATTAAATCAATAATTGTCAATTAAATCAACAATTATGCGTTTTTGTTAAGAATTAAATCAATAATTGTCAATTAAATCAATAATTATTCGTTTTTGTTGAGAATTAAATCAATAATTGTCAATTAAATCAACAATTATGCGTTTTTGTCAAGAATTAAATCAATAGTTGATTTAATTCTTAAAGAATAGTTCTAGAAAGGGTTATAAACAAAAATACAGTACAAAAAAGTTAACCAAAAGTAAATCCAGCAAGTCTGTGGAAATTTTAACGTCCAGTAAAATGAAGTAAATTTGAATCCAATAAATACGGAAACTGAATTTTCTCCGTTATTTGTGCTTAAAACTAATAATTAATAGGTTCATGATAGCTTCACAACTAATTAATTAATTAATTAAATCTTGTGCCTTTTTTGTGAATTGGTGATTTTTTATTTATTTTATGGTCTTTTTAACTTGACTGTAAAGATTTTTAAATTTATAACGACCGCCCTTAAAATGTCTTAAAGTTAGCAAAAGCACCATAATCAATAATTACTCAATAAATACTCAATACTAAATAAAATATGCATTATTAGTCACCACTTTATGCTCCGAATCGGATGAAAATTGTTTAAAAGTCATGGATTAATAAATGGGAACGTGAATTCAGAGACGGATAAACATAAAGACGGATTAAAAACTAGATACTAGATACCTGGGATGCATGGTTATACTGTAAAATATATTTTGCCTTTTTGGTAAAGGACACATCCACCAAAGGTCTCCAGAGAGAGAGGAACATCCGGTCTATTTTAAGGACAGCTTAAATAAGCATCAACGCCGTCCTCAGTATGTGAACATAGCGCTTAATGAACTAAATGTTTCATTCATTTTACCATAAATGTATAAATACCCCCGTTGCAGCAGACCTGTACACTCAGCGAATTTCAAATGCAAAACAACATATTTCAATCCAAAATAGCGAGATTTTACACGTTTTTGAAAGCTCCATAAGAATAACATGGGAAATGAGTATGCAGGTTTGCTGCTACGGGTATATTGAACTGGGTGGTTTTAATTCAATATTTAGTAGATCTGAACAAGAAGAAGCCATTTACCAAGTTTTATCAAGATATGTTGAGAAATAAGCGAGATATAGAATTTTTCTTATTCCCCATAAGGTTAACATTGGGACAACGTACTGTGTTTACCACTTTCAATATCTCGGTAACAAATGGACATAGAGCAGTGATTCAAAATTCTAAATTGTTTATTTTTTTGAGCTGAATTCAATGGTGCCAACAAAAATTCGATTATTTTTATTTTTCTATGTAAAAAACTCAAAAAACCCATTTTTGGGAGGGTTTACCCCCCTTTACCCCCCCTTCCGGTAGTCTGATCGGGCTGGTTTTCGAACTCGTCCGAATAATTACTACTTTACACGTCTGTGCCAAATTTCATTCAGATTGGACCATTTTTACGGCCGCTATCGTGCTTAAAGACACACACACACAAGTAGATATAAAATACCATTTTCAGCCCAAGTCACTTAAATCCCACTTGAAAATTAAATTAGAGAAAAAGATCAGGAAATTGAACTTAGAGGAAAAGATCAGAAACAAAAAAATAATTCAAATGAAAAATATTTTATTAAAATTTGCATTTCGATTTGAATTTTAATAAAGAAAGAAATATCAGAAAATAAAAATTATTTCATATGCAAAATTTGCATTTGAAATTTGCGTTTGAATTTCACCTTTTCCAATTTTATTTTCGTGTAAATCTAGTTTTAAAGTGAAAATTATCAGTGATTTAGTTTTAAGTGAAAAATATCAGAGCTAAAAATTGGAGTTTCGGTAATGGAATAAAGATCAGAAAATATAATCTCACAGTACATAGACTATAACAGTCAATGCCTGTTATAAAACTTCTGTGTAATATTACTTAATATTTTATACTATAATGTCCCCAGGGCAATGTACTTATGTTATCCTCTAGTATGTATCTCTTATCATCTTTAGGTGATAGCGCTTTCTTGTTCATCTCTATACTATAAATATTGTGCTTGTAACTTCTGATCATGTTCATGTGCTTCATGATCTCTTTATTTTCTAGTAAACAGTATTTGTAGTCACTAAATTTTATGTCATTTTCAACAACATTTTTCTTCACACCTTTTGACTTCTTCACTCCTACCTTCTTTTCACGTTCATCATCACCCTCCACGCTTGTTGCATACATCTTCGACCTTAACCCAACCATCTCTCTCATAATGAGGCCGTTAAGTTCATCTTTCATTTTACCTAAGACTTTCTTGTTCACTCTGGGTAGTTTATATGCATTATCTTCAGCATAATCTGAAGTATCGAAATGATCAAGCATTCCTGCGATATCCTTGTACCAATCTTCAGTATATATTATGTAAATTAGTGAGTCAGTGTCTGTGTAGAGCAATCTTATCTTATCACCATATTTTGCCTTCATTATGTTATAGTGAAAATCATACATAAGAGTTTTTGACAGATCAAGAATGCTCATTCCTACGTAAATTGGCTTGTTGAACACCAGCTTAGTCTTAGCCATGTGAACTGCTGATAAATTCTCTGTGAAAATTGATCGTGACTTGAAGTTGGGCTTAGCGACTAACTTATCAATCTGTTTTTCTTGGGTACAAAGTCTGATGTCCACACGATTGCGGATGTTCTCCATTGTCTTACCAAATACGCTGTTGTTCATTAGCTTGTACAGATCTTTCTCAAAGTCATTTTTGGCTTTAGTCCTGAGCTCTGTGTTTAGATCAATATATTTTTTCAACCAATTAGACTGACTGAAGCTAACAACACGGTGAATCTTTTTTAATCGTAATCCAAGTGACAAGTATAACTTCAGATTTCTGTAGTGTAACACATATTTTTCTTTGTCAAATAATGTAGTCACAAGCTTAGTCTCCTTAGACCCTGGTGGAACTTTGTGTTCGGGTGCCAGAGGAAGATCTCTGTGGTGGTCATGCAACTCCTTTGGATATTCAAGATCTACCTCTAATATGTAGCCAGTTTTTGAGTCATCAGGTATTGTAGTGACATCTATGTTTGAGTTACACCACTTGAAATTACCGTATGGCATGTATTGACTCATGGCCCAGCCATAAAGATTATTGGCATCGAGATAAGTCAAATAACTAGTGTCCTTTTTGCTGTCGTAATCCTTCATATACTTGTTGTTTGCCTTAGCGTATCGGTGACAACACTGAGATACTCCACCTCTAATTCCTTTCTCAATCATCATGATCATGTCATAGTCAGTCAAAAGCTCGAGTTTTACTCTAGTCATTTTCAACATGGCACTCCATGACATACCAGGAAGTGTGTAATACCAGGCAGGATCAAGACCATAAGTCCTCAGGCATTCATCTCTGAAATTTTCCATAACATCAGCTAAAATTAAGACATCGCTTTTGTTGTATAGTTGTGTGTAGTCCTGTAAAGTTTCACACTGAAATGTGTTCCACACTTTCCATGCATGTTTATAGTCTTTACTGTCTATAGCTGTCTTATTTAATCTGTTGTAAAAATAACGTTTTCCTGGTAAAGTTGTGTCATTCATTTTCTCTATGGAATCCATGTAGTCATAAGGATAAACACCTTTGCGAGTTAACAAGTCAACCTGTTCACTTGAAAAATACTTTGAGGTTTCTCTGAACATGTCCTTAGGTGTTATCTTGGCTAATCCTTCTACACTCTTGCTTAAGAACTTGAATGAGTCCAAAAATCTCAGTGTCATACAACCTGGTAGACTGACTGAGAATGAGATGTATCTTTCCTCGTTGTTTGGTATCACTGTTACTTGCTCTTGTAAATATCCAAATTCTTTGATAAATAAATGTGTGTCATAGCCAGCTAAATTATGTATGAACACAGGTAGGAAGGGAGGATTCTTGTAGTTTAAATTGCAGTTAGAATGTGCGGCTCCTCTGTATTTTCCAGTTAAGTGGTTGTGATCTCTTACCCGGTTATTGCCCAACTTATAGCCACAAATATGACAGTGAGTTGCTGTGACATAAGCTTCCTGTTCCTCCTCTGTTAGTGGTTCCATTGGCACAACTTTATCATAGATTTTCTTGATCATTAATGATTCAATCTCCATTCTCGCAGCGAATATGGTAGCTGCATCCAATCCTACGTAATCAAACAACTGGTTGTAGTGTCCGTCTGGTCCTTTCACATAATAACAGAAACTAACTGGAGTGTGCTTCTGATATTTTATGGTATAAGGTTTACTTTCATCCATCTCGTAAGATACACCAGATATGTCTAGGATCTCTTTGACTAATATTTCTCTTTCTTTACCGATTGGATCAATACCAAGTCCCTCTGCAATTCTGTGAATGTCCTCTTCTTTTTTCTCCAACAAACATTCAAAATCTGCATATATTACAAAGGGCACCCGTAGTGAATTGTTAAAGTCCTTAAATTTCACGTAATCTCTTCCTTTTTCAGGGAGTGTTATGTTAACAGCAGCATATTTTTTGCAGTCTTCTTCGTGGATGAATAACTTTTCTTTACTGCTAAATTTCCCGAGACATCGATCGCAAATGTATATTGTATGTCCGTCTTTAGTCATTTGTTTCTGAACTAATGCTGACATATTCTTAATCCAGCAGTAATGGGAGTTAGATTCATTTTGCATGTAAAAAAGGTTTACATGTTTTTCTGATTTATTTTTTGTGATTAAAAGTGGATACACACAGCGTTTTTCATCATCATATCCAAAGACATTAACTGATACTCCTGATCGAATTTCAAACTTGGGGATATCGTGTAGTTTGAAGGGGAACTCAAAGCCATCTAGAGCATAGTCAAATTCATGTTCATGATTCTTGTACATATTTACCCTATCTGAATGTTTAGGTACAGGATGAAGAGCAGACAGAATTGACCAAAGAAAACACTTATCATCGTAATTTTTCACATTAATTATAGCACGCTTCTTTTTGATGAATTCTGGCAAATCCATGTAAGAAGATCCCCTAAGTGGCACATATTTATTCACGTTCAACTGTAAACTCTTGATCCTTTTTAGAGCCCAATTTGAACCTCTAGCATAAAACTCTTCCATTTCCCTTAAGATTTTCCCAGAAGCCTCTTTGTAAAAGTTCTGTAAATCTGTAGTTTTTAGAATTACGCTGTTTTCGGTCTTAAAATTTTTCTCCATATATTCTGCAGTTTTGCCAAGTCCTCGTTTGTAATCAGCCAGCAACACAAGATTGACTTTGAGATTCATTAGCTCAAGTTGCTCTGTTACTTTCTGGATAACATTATTTTCAGTATCCACTAGAAATTGAGATGGATCGAGTATACCGGTAGAGTTGGTTATTTTGAACGTCTTCAATCTTCCCTTGAACGCTGTTTCGATCTCTATAATTTTGTTGCTGCGTTTTCTCTCTTTGATCGGCTCAAATAAATCATCACTGAAGCTTAAGTCCTGCGCAACACTCTGTTTGAACTCTAGATTTTGTGGCTTCAACAGAACCTCAACAATTTCCCTCTTTCGAAATTTTCTCGGAGCTTTTAGTCCATTTTCCTTGGCTAATTTCCTGAGTTCATTCACTTTCAATCCTCTCAGAAATTCCTCATCAAATCGTCTGTATTTAGTCCTGTTAATTTGTTCTATAAGTTCACCTTTTTTCATGTATGATATTCCTCTGATGTTCAAGTCCTTTGCGATTTCCCGAAGATCCTTTACCTTTACCTGTTTAATCTCTGGTGATTTTGCCAAATGTTTCTTGGTCTTAGTGTGATGTGACCAGTTTTTGTAACTGATATTTACATCACAATATTCGCAATGTTTAGTAGCTACTCCAAGGCTACGGTTTAGGGAGTTGTTAATTCTTTGATTCATCATGCTTGTATTTTATTATACAGATAAAAAATTTTATTCAATTTTATATTTGAATCTCAATCCTTTAACACTTCCCGTAGTTTATATGAGAACTTGATTCCTTTAACACTACTGGAGTTTCCCATAAGCCTCACGTATTTTAACAGATATCACCTGTTAAAATTAATCAAGAGAATACAACACAGATTTAAGATGACTTAAATTTCCCTGTGCAATATGGTTAAAGGCTAGTTTTCGTATTTCACATTCACTTGACTTTTTAGGTATTTTAACCTTATTTTCCCTTAAAATTTCTTTTACTTCTCTTAGACTCTGGTTTGGGCTTTGACCTCCTAGTCCTAAAATATTTGATGCAAGTTTAATCATACTATTTTCAAAGTGTTGAAATTCTTCACAAATTTTACTCAAAACTTCCCAATTTTCGAAGGCAAATTGAAATTCAGGTTTTTGAATGAGAGATTGAATCCCACCATGCTCTTCACAAAACTGTTTGATGCTCATTTTATATTACAATCCAGTTTCTTTAACACATGGGTTCAATTTTCAAGAACCGAGATTCTTGAAAATAGCATGTGAGAATTTACTTAATCAGATTTCTGGTAATATCGTAAGAGAATTTCGTCAGTGATACAACCACAACATATGCGACTGTATTTGTTCCTGTAATAGCCGTGGAAAAATCGAGGTCAATTTGTATGTCGTTCTTTGATCTGTCGTTTGATATTGGGTGAAGCGAAGTATCAATCACAATCAGTGGGTACAACCTGATGAACTGATCTAACGATAAATGTACATCATCATCACCAAACTTGGATCTCCTAAAGTTCTGATACATGTCGTACAGAATCATATGCTTGTTATTTGTGATATCTAAGTTCTGTGACTCGTGAGGATATCTTTCCTGATTAATTTTCACTACTGCATTTTTAACCTTACAATGATCAAATCCACACGGATTTTTCTTCTGATTGTTTGAACGATCGGTTTGAAGTCCGATGATGATAAACTGAGGATTGGTAACATTTCTGTATAAGTTTGTGATATCGAAAGAGAACGTGGATCCAGTCACTCCTTTATGTTCTATACATTGCCACTGAAAATATTTGTACACAAGTTTATCGCTATCACTCAGAGTTTTAAGTGAATCCAGCAATTGAATTTTACTTGTTGGTGCGTATTCGATTATTGGGACTCTCAAAGTGAAACTTTCAAGTACAATTTTTCCATCAACAGGTTCAGTATCACCAACTTCTGTTCCTTTCCAGTGATATATCGCATCGTTATCTTCTGCACGGATAAACGAAATCTCAAAACCACCTTTAAACATTGGATAACGTAGACTGTCGAAAAATCCGAGTCCAAGATGTCCTAATGACCCATACGCTTCAAATTTACCTCCACCAGTGAAATTGGAGACAAAACCACTTGAGTATAAAGTGTGTCTTTGACTTTGAGAATATGAAACCAACCCTTTGATTGTACTAGTGATTCCGGGATGTTCTACACTATCAATGAGATAGTTGTGTTTTCTCACTTCAACTCTGGAGAATAGAAATGCCGCAAAATTATCCACTAGTTTTATTGTTGATCCATCTGCATAATCAGCTCCATCAGCTTTTTTCACAAGTTTTCCTGTGATGTGATACATAATCCTACCATCGTAAAATGAGTCTCCATGATCTACCTTAAACACAGTGTAGTTATTGGGTGTGTTAAAATTCAGTTCACTAACAGGCATGACTGTTCTAAAGTCACTCCTGATAATATCGCTTGAATATTCGTTATATACTTTGTTCATCTTTCTTTATTATACAGATGAAAATTTTTAATCAAAATCCGGATACACATTACCACTGGTAGGTAATCCTAATCCCAATTTACGTTTAGCCCACATAGCTCCTGTTGTTACTAAAGCAGGCAATCTCTCTTGTATTAAGTCAGCATCATCAGAAATTACACGTTGCCACGCTTTCTTCTGCAAATCTTTATCAGCTATCCAACGATCCTCTGCATTCCTATGATCTCTGTACCAAATATCATGTTCTTTTGCGGCTGCATCCAGTTTATTTACACCTTGATCTCCTCGCTTCAATCTCTCTGCTAGTTTAGTTCCTGGTCCTAGGAATTGCATACCAGGCCAATGTAGTTCAAAGGGTAAATTGTTGATGATATCGTTTAACACACCTTTCCCCTCGATCATACTTTCCGGTAACACAGAGAGGCAACGCACTAAATATTTTATTCCCTTTGGAGTTTCTATGAGTTCTTCCAGTCGATCACCAAGGAATTTCGCTAAAGCTAGTTTTTCGTTATGGAAATTGTTGTTTCCTGCTGTTTCCTGTGCTTGAATATAAGTTAAGCGTTTGACAAGTTCACTCAAATTGCTGACATATTTATATTCGATTGGATTTTCTGTGTACGTTGCGAGACCAGAACCAGATATATCATCTTTTCTAGTGAGTTCTTCCCAAATTTGCTTAATCATCCCTTTGTACTTTCGCCCACCACTGGATTTAGGTTTGTTTGTGTTGGGATCGTTTCTTTGGTAAAGTGAATTTGTACTGAGTAAAATCTCCTTGTATGCTTCCCAATCCTCGTCAGTATACATGCCTTCTTTCTCAAAGAAATCGTTTTTTGTCAACAATCGCCATAATCCCTCTGTTCCTTTGTACTTCTTTTTCAGGTTTATCAGTATGATATCATCATTATCAAATGTTACCGGTTCTGACCCAATTTTCACCTTCTCTTCATTTTCATCATAATAAATTCCGAACTGTTTATCGTTAGCTCTTGGGAAGTATCTAGCTGCGATTAAGCCCAGCCTCACCATTTTCGTGTCCAACAGCTGTTTTAGAGACTTATTTTGTCTGAACGATTCGCGTTCTGGAGTAGAAGGAAGACCTAAGGGAGAATCGGACATGTCCTCACTTTCACTGAATTCCTCATCTTCAAACCTGATTGCTCTGTTTGGTTTAGGTGTACTTGTGGCAAATCCTATCGGAACTATATCTTTTGTAGTCATCTGTTCATTCTTCTCTTTAATTGCTTTCGTTATAGGTTCATACTTCTTTTCTCTTTGTTTAATCTCGGCGATATCTCGCTGATACTGAGATTCGAATTCTGACCTAAGTTTCTGATCTAGTTTGGCCAGTTTTCGAGCTTTAGCTGGAGTTAACCTATCTGGTTGAATGTGCTTAGATTTCGCAGTTTTTTCTTCGTCACATTCACTTTCTTCCCTTACTAATTCTCTTTCAATGTTACCTAATCGTTTCACCTCTTCTTTTTCAGCCATTCTGAATTTTTTTAGTAAGTCTTTTTCGATGTTACTCAGTCGTTTAGCTTCTTTAGCATTCATCTTTATTATATGGAGAAAAAAATTAAACGTTGAACGTAAATTTACGTTACATTTTCACGTTTGACGTTATGTTTTCACGTTTGACGTCACGTTTTCACGTTTGGTGTTACATTTTCACGTTGATTTCACGTTTTAACATACACATGTATTTACCACGTTTCTTTGTCATGTTTACCGTTAAAAATCCGTAAGGAATATTCCAACATTCCATACAAATGTTTTCGAATTGTTCTAGTGTCATGTCTGATCCTACAAAATCCTGGTAAATACGTTTAGTGTAATGTTTGTTTTGACTGAAAATACAGAGGAAATTTATGTTATTTCTGATGACCTGCATATCGACTTTACCATAACTTTGACTCAGATAAACGCAAGATATTTTCTTGTGACGACCTCTGATAAAATAATCCTTGATTTTTGACTGTTCTTCCATTAGACAATCATCAAACACTACTAGAGAATTCTCTTGACATTCATCAAGAGGGATGAGATCTTCACAATGTGCGAAAAAATGTGCGATCTTCTTTCCACTTTTATTCTCTATTTTCTCATAGTGCTTGCGAAGTTCCGAATAAGCTTTCTGCTCAATTGACTTGCTAAACACATACAGATGTTTGAACTTGATGCCTTTTTCTTGACATATAAGATTGAGTAATAAGTTAGTTTTACCACAACCGGAACTACCAACAATCAGCGCTCGAATAGGTCTTGGTAAAAGTTCAGAATTTTTTTCTTCCCTATAATAAACAGTGATATCCATTTATTATACAATGAAAAATTTCAAGCTTGTTGGACAAACATCTGTACTCACTCTTCACCTTGCACAACCGATGCATTTAGAAGATGGAGATTATAAGATAGCCTTAACGGGATTTTATTCAGACAATAACATCGCAAATTTAAAGGAAAAAGGTAACATTTACTTTTGTGTAGAACGCTTGGAAGAAGGGCAGATATCAAACAACATCAGCAGTTTTACTCTCGATCCTGGTTTCTGGACTCTAGAAAAAATTCAGAGTAAATGCAGAGAATACATTTCTTCACTGTCTGCTGGCGTCGATGCTCAAAAATTCATGTTAGCTAAATATAACGATAGAGTTGCAATATATTCTCCAGTAAAATTTTATCTTGATCCTGTTATTTGTAACCTCATTGGATTTGAGAGAAAACCAAGCAGTAGTGACATCAACAACTACTATAACGTGAACGAAACCATTATAGGCCAAAATACACCAAAACTTAGGGCAGTAGATGTGATAGAGATTCACTGCAATCTAGTTGAACACAGTTTTGTCAACCATGACACACATTGGCACAAACATGATGAAACTGAAATTTTGTATCATTTCTTCCCAAATGTTCCTCATGGTTACAAGATATCAGAGGTTCCCCAGGAAAAGCTTTATATTCCACTGAAAACTAGTGCAAAAACTATCAGAGAAATCAAGGTAGTTATCAAAGATCAAGACAACCAGTTACTGCAAAATGATGGTGTGAAAAATATTGTGTATCTAAGTTTAGTTAAAGTTTAAGTGATTTTAATGGATAATATCCATTAAAATTTTAAAGTGATGTCTTCTGCAATTCTTGCTCATAAAATGATCCCTCTATATCTTCACCTGATAAGTCTTTAATTTTGTAAGTCACTGGAGCTGTGTTTTGAATTTCGCATATCTCAAAAATTTCTGTTGACCAATTTCTTCTATATTTATTGCTAAAAATATTTTTCTTCACTGTTATTCTAACTCTATCTCCAATTTTCAACTTAGGTTTTGTGGGCTTTTGTGTTTTAAAACTTTTCAGTAAATCATGTTCATTATCCTTTGTTACCTCTTTTGGTTTCATGCCGATAGTTCTGTGCTCACTGTTGTTGTAGTTTCTCAGGATGTTCTGCAAAATATCAACCCATCTGAAACTTTTACGTGCTTCGAACTGAATTTTCATCCGACCGTTCAGAGTTCTGTTAAAACGCTCTATGATTGCACTTTTCTCTTCGTTTTCAGTGTGGTACATTTTTATGTTGTGTTCCTCTAGTAGTTTCTTGAATTCTCGGTTCTCGAATTCTAAACCTTTATCTGTATGCAGTAGGTTTGGTGGCTTATGCCCAACAGCAAGTGCTCTCTTAAGAATGACTGAAAATGCTTTTGTCACATCACTTCCACTTTTTCTCGTCAGTGGTTCTGCCCAAGCGTATTTAGAGAATGTGTCAATGACATTCAGCATGTACTTGTACCCATCATTTTCTGATGCGTATTTATCCATTATTACTAAGTCAGCAGCCCAGAGATCATCAACCCCCAGTGTGACTATCTTTCTCTTGGGAAATTTCTTTATGACAGGTTTATGTAGTTCTTGGGCTTCTTTTAACGCTTGTTTTCCTGTTAAAGGTTTGACTTCCTTGATTACTTGTGATGCTTCTGGAGCTTTAGTAAATGTGCTCTTTTCGTGGTTACATATTTTGCATACAGATTTTAAGCGCCATTTATTGTTGGTAGTTTTCACTTGTTCAACATTTAAGGATGGTGTCTTCTTGCGACATTTCGAACAGTATAATTCCATTGTTTATTTATTACGAAAATTTAGTTGGAGCAGATGTGCACAAACAAAAATCCTCATGGATCATGTAGAAAAAGCCGCTCCTCAGATCTGCGGGGCGGCTTTATACGAAATAACTGGAGACAACAAAGATAGTTTGACACAACAGATTACAGGTACTTATGTACACAAAAAATTAATACTGGCAATTGCATGTTGGATTTCACCAGATTTTATAAGGTCACCGGAGATAATCAAGTCAATTTGACTGAGTAATGTGATAATTTAGTTGGCCGGAATTCCAGCCGACTAAAATCTATACACTAGTAGCACTGAGATTTAAGTAAAATAAATTCACACTACAATTTGCACCGAGATTCCAGTTTAATTTTAGTCTGCTGAAATTCCAGCTGATATTTCAGTCACACTGCAATTGTCACCGAGATTTTTCATCGGCCGGAATTCCGACCGTTGAGAAAAATCCGTAGTTCTAAGAGATTAGCCGAGGTTGGAATCCCAACTGTGGCTTTTTGGTGGTAAACAGTTTAGAGATTTGATTCGACTAGATGTAAATAAACCATCAATGTTAAAAAAATATTCTATATATAAATGGATGACTTAATTACAATGATCGAACAAAATTTATTGAGGTTCAATGAAACACAAATCACTGTGCTTTTAGACATTTTTGGTGATCCATGGTGGAAAGCCAAAGACGTAGCTGAAGCCATTGGTTACATGAACACAGATGATGCAATAAGAAGGCATGTTGATGAAGAAGATAAAACATTTTACCAAGACTTGAACAACCCCCGGGCTGCACGGGGGTTGCATCCAAACACAATTTTTATCAATGAATCAGGTTTATATTCACTAATCTTTGGATCAGAACTTCCAGCAGCAAAATCATTTAAACACTGGGTGACCTCTGAGGTACTTCCTTCAATCCGCAAATACGGGGAGTACAAACTGAAACTTGAACATCAAAATGAATTACTGATAAAAGAAACCTTACTTGAAATTAAGGAAAAAATCATCACGGATCTTAATCGAGAGATAGAGGGTTTAAAGGTAGATAGAACAGAACCTACTAATGACGATAGAAAACACCATCAACTTGTTTTAATCAAGAAAAACAACAAGGATAATTTTCCATATTATGTTTTGAGAATCCAGAAATGCAACAGGGAAAGTAGAATAGAGGAACTTAAGGTAGATTTCCCAGATTTAGAAGTTATTCTGTCAATCACAGTACCTAACAGCATCACCCTTTACAACAGGATGAAAGAACAACTACAGATTGAATGGGTCGGAAATCACTTTTTCTCTTATTTGAGTGAAGATGAACTGAAACAAAAAATACTGAAATTGCACATGAATTGTTGAATATAAAATGGTTTAATTTTATGGGCACTGCTCATAAAATTTTTATCTGTATAATAAAGAATGGAGAGTTTTGAAGCTTTAATTTGGAGAGAGCACCGTGAGCCTAACGGAGTTCTCACAGATAAATTCGTCATGCGATTCGATCGCTATGTCAACTGGCCACTTTTATCACAACATTACGGTGTTGATGCACCACTCGATATGTTTCGAATCTACCAACACAGGTTTGTCTGGAAAATATTACTGCAATACAGATTATTTACTGAGAGTTTCCTTGAAGAAATGTCTCCTAATTTTGATAGCGAATGTTGGGAGGTTTTGAGTAAATGCCAAAAACTATCAGAAAACTTTATTCGTAATCACTCCTCAAAAGTTTGCTGGGATTTGATAGAAAAATATCAGGATGTCAGTGGGGAATTCTTAGTTGAGTTCAACATACATCCACCTGCGACAAGTGGGGCGAGAAGGAGTAGCGCTTAAAGAACAGTTAATTTTAATAGCGATTCGCTGTTAAAATTTTTATCCATATAATAAATGGTAACACTACATAAACATAAATTTGATCTGTCAGAAAGGCAGAAGAACAAGCTTAGAATTGCGTTCAAAAAGCAAACGAGTGCAGTTATAGGGCTTTCAAACGATCAGCTACAAGGTAACGACTTCATGTTACTTACGGATGAACAACATAAGGCTGTCCTTAAGGCACAGAAAAATAACAAAGGTTTGCGGCTTACAATCACTTACGAACAATTACAGAAGAGCAAAGATGGGGGATTTCTCAAGGAGATTTTAAATTTTGTAGAGGATAAATTGCCATTCGGTTTAGGTAAAAATGTTGTTACTCCACTGGTTAGGAAGAAAGTAGCACCTTTACTGAAAAATAAATTTATACCGTGGCTAAAAGAGCTTATCGATGGGGAATTAGACGAAGTTATCGAGGGAAGTGGGTTAAGAAGGCAAATTAATAGGAAATTAGACGAGATTTTAGCAGAAGCAACACAAAAAAAGTCCAACCATTAACCTTAGGTGATGTTGAAAATTACGCTAAACAATTAAACATTAAAAATTTTCGTGGGGTTTTTATGCGAGATACATTACCTTCAAAACCACATAAAGTAGAATGTGGTGTGATTAATCTGGATAGTATTTTTTCACATGGATCTCACTGGACATGCTATTACAAGGATGGCAGTAACGTCATTTACTTTGACTCGTTTGGAGATGCGAAACCACCGATTGAATTAGTTGACTATTTAAATGCAAAAAACATTCAGTATAATACAGATTCAGTTCAACAGTATGATGATCCTCCAATTTGTGGTCATTTGTGCTTAGAAGTTCTATGTAGGCTGTCAAGAGGTGAAAACTGGAAAGAAATTTCTCATATAATAAAGAGAAATAAATATGTTTTTAAACAGTGGTTTTAAATTCAACAGGTTTGGAGAGGAACTTGATTCCACAAGTTCTTCTGGTGTTTCAGAATTACGATTGGAGGAAAAACTCAGTGAATTACGGGTAAGTAATACTTCAGAAATTCATGAGAAAATAAAAGAGTTGCAAGATGAGTTTAAGAACGTAGCTCACTCAAAGTTTGAGGAGGTGAAAAAGGAACTTATAGAAAGAGCAAATAAACAAGTAGCATTTGAGAAGCATTATATAAGTGTTAAAAAGAAGAGGATTGTTAATGCGAAAAAAGCAATAGATAAAACTGACGTAGTGATAAAAGAGCAATTGGATGAAGTAAATACCAAGATTGATGGAGTTCTCAAGGGTCTGGAAGTAACAAACGATTGTATAAAAATAAAAAATGGGCGAAAAATATGTGGTATTAGCAGAAGTAACAGTGCGTATGACGCAATTAATGGAGTTGAGTTGGTTGAAGTATATAATAGGATACACGCAATAGAGACTAAGTTAGGTTTGGTTAAGCCAACCCTTCATTTGTAACCACCATGTTAAAGAAATTTACTCTGTATAATAAATGGAAGACCTACAAAATATTTTAAATAATCTGAATGGATATAGGAAGATCCCTGATATTGAGAAAAACAAGAAATTCGAGGTACTTGACCTGGAAATTATCAAAACATCTTTCGGAAACCGAGTATGCATTACCACTAAAGATTTCCAGTTCTTACTACCAGAAAGTTGGACTTCTAAGATTACCGCAGAATGCATCGAGGCTATGAAAAAAACTAAGGTTTATGTAGAATATAAGGGAACTATAAACTTGCCTAAAGGTTTTAAAAAACATAACATAATTTTCTCACTGTAATTTCACTAGCTGACATGAAATTTTAATAGCTTTTAAGTTATTAAAATGTTAAGGGAAAACAAAGTACAAATAAATGTTTTGTCCATTATGTGAGAAAAATACTAAAACTGTTAAGTATGAAGAGGAGTTGTTGTGTGCTGAGTGCAGTGCTGTGATTGTTCAGTACGTTTTGCCCTTTCAAAGTCAAACGATGGTTGATACATTTAGGAAATATTTCAATCAGAAATTACCAGGAGAGTTTCATTCTTTATCTTCTCAAATATATGCAGATTTTGTGGCATTTAAACATAAATTTGATGAGATAAATATAGGACATGATTCCAGAAAGTACTTCATATGCTTTAAGCTAGTGTTGTGTTTTATTCTGAGAAAATTTGGTTATAACAGTAAATTAGAAGACTTAAAACAACTATCGCGAATGTGTTTATTCATCAACAAAAGCAACAGATCACAACTGAAAACTGTAGCATTTTGCTGGCAAGTGATGAACCGTTTGGGATGGGACAAATATTTTTATCTCTGTAATAAAGAAACAATGGATCAAGTACAAAACTCTGTCATTCAATTTGCTGAAAGTCTTCAGTCGCTTAAAGAGAGTTTGCCTAAAGACGAACTGATACATGTGTTGGAGAGAGCTCTGATGCCTTACTTCATGGATTGTCCGCAAGATACATGTGATCCGCAGGAGAGTACGTGCATTTACGTTGTAAAGAAAGGAATTTCAAAGGGAAAAGTTTGTGGAAAACATTGCAAAAGTAATTACTGTTCAAAACACAGTAAGCGTATGTTTAAGAATGAAACAGAAAATTATCAGAGCTAAAATATTAAGTAATATTACACAAAAGTTTTATAACAGGCATTGACTGTTATAGTCTATGTAGTGTGAGATTATATTTTCTGATATATTTCTGTTAACAAAACTCCAATTTTTAGCTCTGATATTTTTCACTAAAAATTAAATCACTGATAATTTTCACTTTAAAACTAGATTTACACGAAAATAAAATTGGAAAAGGTGAAATTCAAACGCAAATTTCAAATGCAAATTTTGCATATGAAATAATTTTTATTTTCTGATATTTCTCTCTTTATTAAAATTCAAATCGAAATGCAAATTTTAATCAAATATTTTGCATTAGAATTATTTTTTTGTTTCTGATCTTTTCCTCTAAGTTCAATTTTCTGATCTTTTTCTCTAATTTAATTTTCAAGTGGGATTTAAGTGACTTGGGCTGAAAATGGTATTTTATATCTACTCACACACACACACATATATATATATATGAAAATGAACGAATAGTGTTTTTTGCTTCTAGGGGCCCCAAAACGAAAAGTTATCATGGTCTCGGGCTTAGATCTTACCATGAGTACTACGGCAACAGCTTCTTCCCTATAGGGGAAATTCGCTAAAAAAATAGAATATCTCTTATTTGTTTTGAGGGTTACCAAATTGGGGTATTTATTTAACGGCGAAACTTTAGAATCCGTTAATATCGATGATTAAAATCTATGTTTTTCGATATTTACAATCACGATTGCGTTGATCATGAAAACGTTTCGATATCGAATTCGAAACACCAGTACTATACTTAATATGGTGAAACTCAACAGTCACACGATGTGAATAATACTTATTGAGTTATATTCTAACCTAACGTTATCAACATACCTTAACCCATGCAACTATACTTTTAACCAGCGTGACGTACTTAAAACTAATTATAGTTCTGGACAGCCTTATACTGGGGGGTGAGTGAGTGCGCTGTATTCGGAATTGGCGTGAAACATCTGTGTTGTGTTGGAAATCAATCATATGATCACATGTTTAAGTAAAGACGCACTTACAGTATGAAAGTTTATGCTGCAAGCTCATATGCAATAAATATTAAATCTAAACAAGGTCTCGTTGAAATCTATTTCGAACTTTCACGTAAAATGACGGTAACAGTTCTCGCAGAGCTTGCCGCTAGTCTATGAAGAGGTTTTATTCTCATTAGAAGTGGTAATACTTGAATACTTGGTAATACTTGATATTAGTTTCGTATTGCGCAAGACAACTTTCGGTAAGGTATTGCAAGACAAATTTCGTAATGTTGATGTGCCTTAAAAACATAAACAGTGTTTTGACAGATCGACACAATCATGAGTTTTAGCAGATGATTTGTAGAGTTTCCACATTTTGCCACCCGCCAGTAAGGCTGTCCAGAACTATAATTTCACATCGTTCGCCACCTTGAATTTGTTCTGTTGTCAGCGTCGTGCATTACTAAAAATATTCGTGCTACCTGCAATTGCGAATGTAATTATGGCTCCACATTTAATAAGTATACATAATTTTACTCAATGACATTTTGGAATCGTCGAACCATGTACATTTTCTCAGTTGGTTACACAACTAAATATAATATTATATCCATCACTACTGTCACTTTCCACTCCTACAGTCATCGCAATGTCTCATATGAAACGTATTCAGCAAGCAAATCAAATTGTACCAATCCTTGAATATACTGTATGGTTGTCAGTTTCTCTAATTTGAATAGGATTGTAAAAATCACTGGAATCGACGTTTCAAAAATAATGTCCTAAATTTTTTATTTACAATATATTCAATGATAACAAGAATAAAACATTTTGTTATTTTATTGAAGAATTTGATTAATTATATCAAATCGAAAAACATCGATTTTAATCATTGATTTTAACGGTGGAGACGGATTCTAAACTTTAGTCTATTTAACATACTCATTCACCCTTAATCTGCTCCGCCTAAATTCCCCCCCCCCCCCCCACCCGTTTTTCTTCCCAAATCTTAAGAGGTAAATTATACTTGGGAATCCTTTGCTGTGTGGTTTATCAAGTGGTTTAATTAGCAGTCAGGAAAGTTGCCTCGTGCACAAGTTTAGTCAACTTGGGAACTGGCAGGCAACCCTCCCGACTCTCCCAAAGGCACTGTATCGATGCTGATGCTGATATCTGGTTTCGGCGAAGGACTTGGTTCGAATTTTCTTTGGCCATTAAATTTATGGAACTTACCTTGAAAATATAAGAGAAGAAGGTTTTAAGTTTTGATCCTCAAAACCTAATTGTAGCAAAGATCAGCTGCCCCGGTTCTGTTTCACTCCCACTATTCAGCAATTGAAATTATTTTTACAAAGGGTTTACTTTACTCCCGCAGGGTGATTAAGCAAACACTTGCCTCCCTGCTCGGGATTAAAGTAAAATTTTACCCCCTCGTTATATAAAGAGTAAAACGCGACAAATAAAATTATAGTAGGTTCACGTAGTTTCTTTTTCATGCATGACAATGTGTTATTTATCGGTATTTTATAGACAAGACCGTCATACACAGACGACATTTATCGCTTTTGTCGGGGGTTGCTAAAGTAATCAACTTGCATGCGGTGTTATTTGTCGCCTACCAGCATAGCAAAGAGGAAATATATTTTCTCTTGACTTTAAGTTTTTTTATTAAAATGTATGGTTTGAAATATTTTGTTTTTAATGTATTTTAATTTAATTTACTACTGTAAATATATTTAATGTTTTAATGTTATATCAATCGTAATTTGTTCAATGGATGAAATTTTTAAATTTAGAATTTATGTTTCCAAAGAATAAATGAGTGGATCGTGCTGTAACTGTGTAATTCCTTTATACATAAATTCTAAACTAAGCAATGTCGGTAACTACCCAATTTATTTTATTGGCTCCTCCTTAACATAAAGCAAACATGTTAGAATATGTTTAAGAAATGCAAATAATTCCGTGCTGATTGAAGAAGTTACGAGTTAAATAAAGCAAACGTACGTTAGAATATGTTTAATAAATGCAAATGATTCTGTCTTCGAATTTAATTTGATACAAGATACATTAGATACATTAGATGCATTAGTTGAAATGGCGACCTACCCAGATAGGTATTTTAAACCAAGTATGAATGACAGATGAGTGAAGGATGATTTCACTTATCTTAAAATTTAAAACTGTCTTAAAACTTCACTTGACTATACTTTTTAGTAACGTTTATCTAATATAACTAAAGAACTATCAGATTTAACAAACTCAGAAGAAATAAATAAAACAGCCAAAACTGTGAGAGAAAGTGTTAAAATATTGCCAAGAGACTAATCCCGCTAGAAGGGCGACAACCCATAACACTTTTACAAGTGCAACAAAGTGTTAAATCGAGACCAAAAAAAGGAAGCGGTAATCAAGTTCGTGCGTTTTAAGAGCGATTAATATTCATGAGACGTTCCGATACGCGGGGCTTGTTTATGTCCGACAAGCTTTGTTCTGTCATGTTTGGTATAATTGTGTGTTTAAATCAATGGGATTCACATTAGCGTTTCGATAATTGTAGACTCCCTGTCATAAAGTAGTAATGCGTTGGGATCGATTCTTTTAGATGTTTCAGATGAATTTCCACTGTGAAACCTACCAAACCTAACGATTGTGAAAAATAACCCACACAAACCAACCTGTGACTATGTTTTTAACCTAACGTAACAGACTCGGGACAATGTCGCAAGATTAATTATCCCAAAAGTAGACAAATAGTGTGGCTGCATTGGTTAGAATCCACGGTTTTTAAAAAAGCAATCCAGATAAAACAAAGACACAATAATTAATTTTGAAAATATATTAAACAGTCGCTTGAATCAATCGATTTTTCACCAAACCAATAATGAAAACTCCATAGTGATGGTTGCTTCTCAGATAATACTTCTAATGTGTCTGTTTGACCTCAGTAAACCTTTAACACGACTTCTTGTTCGATTTAATCGTCAATAAATTTCTATTAGAACCCTTAATGGCGGTTGTCTCCCAGTTCTACTGACAATATTGCCACTAGTCGACTAGTCTCCAATCTACTGTGACCTTCATATGTCCAAAGTCCCATTGACTGCGACGATTTAGAAAGTATAATTTTTAGGGGCAGCCACGGTCAACCGAAGGCTTTAGCATAGCTTTTCTGTTATCTTCACCCTTTGGAAGTAAAGATTGTGAAAGTTTACTCACTCTGAGAACATAAATGAGAGTGTCGTGGAGTGTCTCGCTGAATGAAATTTTAAATTACTTGAACATTTTAGATAATCTTGAACAATTTAGATAAATTTCATGCATCTTTGAGGGTTTGAAACATACTTTCCAATAAGATAACGTCACTTGATAAATTAAAAAAACAGGCGTTGTTGGTTATTTCAGGTGCTATACATATACTTATAGGCCATATTTTTTAAGTCATACTACACCGAAACATCTTTTTTCTGTGCCTGGAAAGTTACTCTTTGCCGACAACTGCACGGTAAATTTAACGTGCTCTAGAAAACGGAAATATGGAGTTAAACAATCAGCTAATTGCAGTAAACCGTTAAATGCATGTTGATTGGTTACTTCAGAGGAAAACCGTTAAATGCATGTTGATTGGTTACTTAAGAGGAATGGAGTGGCAGCACTGATAGCAGTAGCAAGTGTTTGTTTACCCTAGGTTAGGTTTGTAGAATTGAAAAACGTATCGGTTTATGCAAGGGATACGTTAAAAAAGTTGTTTTTATGAGTTGCATGATGTAAAGCATCATACGCCTCGCGTCCGCTATGTTTACAGTACTTACCGGTCTTGTAACGTAATATACTATTCCAAGATTTACTGTCCTTTTTTAACGTCGAGGAAATCATATGATAATCAGTCCTCCTTGATAAAAAATACAATACCTTAATTTGCAATTTATAAATGTTTGTGTTAAATCTTGATTTTATTGTTCTAAAACAGTGTTTACAAACAACAGGACAACAGCAGTCAGCCACAACGACTAAAGTTTAAGCCATGACGATCATTTGTACCCATTGACCTACTATTTATGTAGACCCAAACCACTTACCATTTTCAACATGTACATCTGTTTACTTTGGGCAGGGCTATATGTAAATACCAGGACTATGTTTAAATAGGTACATTTTATGGTTCCGCTTTATTTACATCCAACGACACAGTTGTGTGTGATTTATTTACAACATTTTGAAAGTAAATTATATTTATTTAGCTGTATCTACTTTAGTTAAGTTGACTTTTACGACCTAGTTTAAATAAGGACCAGATAATATCTCAACTATTGTACTATAATTGCATCAGAATCAAACCGACATTGTGTTGGAACTGATACTCAAGGCGATAATCTGCAGTTAGATCCATAAAAATTCAAAGATTTATTATTTTTTAGGCTAGTAGTACATCCATCTCTAATTGAGATGGGTGTGTAACCAGTCGAATTTCAGCATGAGAGGATTTCTAGGGGTGCCTGGCAGCTCCTAATATTTTGTGGATTTATTGGCAGTGACTGGGGAAAATGTTTTCAACATAAGTTTGATTGAGGTATTTCATAAATTACAAATGGTTGTTGTTAAATAAAATAGGTATAACTAATTGTAATAAGCTTTAAAACAAACAATTTAAATAGCAGTTTTATGTTTGAATTTGAGAATTCAGTACTTCAAACGATAGGTGAGCTGACACCCCCAAATACTATAACCTAAGCCCGCCCATAAATACCAGTAAATGTATTTTCAATTTTTGTTTTGGTAGCCAGTAGGAGCCAGTACAGTAAATTATGGAGTTACTGCAACTGCTTGATTTAGACACATCAAACTCATCATGCATGAAAATGAAACGACGCAAACGTGTCATTAGGATTGGTCGCATTTCACTCATTGTAATGAGGCAGTAAATTTATTTTGTGTTAAACACCATAGCTGCACAAGGTTAAGTGTACAAAGTAAATAAGGTAATTGGAGGATAAGTTGATCAAGTTTAAGAAAAAAAGAATATATTTATTATTTCAAAACTTTACATGCCATAACATAGACAAATAGGTACAAAAACAAAGCCATGAAAAAAGATTTCATGACAACTCATGAAACTTAAATACTAACATTATTCAAAGTAAAATCTAACTAGCCTATTTTTTAACTTATGAAATAAATAAAAGGATTCTCTTTTAAAGGAGGCAATCTTATTCTTATAAGACGCCTTGTTGGCAAACTATATACCACTATATACAGCATTGTTGTTCAATATACCCTTATTTTCATTATTATTCTTATAAGGCAGACATTATACTAAAGTTAAATAAACATATCAATGTTTTGACAAAATTTTGGGCCTCTGAGGCAAAGCCTGTTCAGAGGTTCCGTTCACGCTCTTCAGAGAAGTTATCAGCTCTCTGGACAGCTAGGCTACTTACATCTGATAATATTCCCTTACATTTCTGCGGAGTGGTCAAAAGACTTTTATTCTTCCGGTGTACTTTTGCACTTTTAGGACATTTAAAGTGCTAATAAAAAATATTTAAGGCACTATTAAAATATTTCAGGAACTAAACTTTTTTAAAGATATTAAGCTTCAATTTTAAGAAAGAAAAATATTTTCAAAACTTATCATCCAGGTCCGTAGTTTTCAATTGAAAATTAGAGAACTGCGTGAATTTTTTACTTCTAAAGGTAATTTATTGTATATTCTCGGAGCTAAAAATTGAAAGTTCACTGTAAAAAGTATTATTAGCATTAATATTAGCACTATTTTTACCATAATCCGTCGCTTTAAAATAGATGAGATTACCCCAACCATTGACTGCGACGTCGGCGTCGGTTTGTTGACCTGGCCCGAGGCGGTTCATTTTCATGCATGACTGGTTGATGCGTTATGGGTCTTGTTACACGGACAAGACCGCCTGATTGCAGGCTGATCAACTGCAACTTGCAACTTGCATGCGGTGTTATTTGTCGTCTATGGCCTGATTGGCCTGATTCCCCGATTCATCGTGATGACAAATAAACTGTTCTTACACGTGTTATTTGTTTCTGCTTCTCCGAATCTGATCGGTTGTATATCTTGTTATCTGTTATCTAGGGGTGTGTGAGCACTCGAGTATGGAATTTTTGCGACTCGGAGTTTTTAAATATACTCGAGGTCGAGCCAAATAGCTACTCCCGCCGTTTACCTGAAATCGGCACGCGCGATTGGGTTTTGTGATAGTTTTCACACCCATCTTTGACTGGTATAGGTAAAGACTCGTTTATTTGAATTTAATTAAAGAGTGTTTTTTAAAGTTACTGTCATCGAGAAATTCATACTACTTTATTCATTTCTAGAATTTGAAGTTATATCTTGCCCCTTCTCTTTTTCAGTGTCAGAAAACAAGTAAGCATGTTAGGTGATATTTTAAGCAGTAATTGAGTTAAAGGCTTTATGAAGGCATATATTTAAGCAGTTGAACTGAGTTTTAGTTATTTGATTCGAAAACACTGGCAAGTCAAATCAAGTTCAAGCGATTTTAAGTAAAAATATGTCCTAATTTAGTTGATATCGTTTGAAATATTTGCTCTTAGATCACGAATACCTCTAAGTTCAATAGCATTACAGTTTTTACATGATGATTATTATATTGTACAAATATGAAAACTACTACCTTGTTACTAAAAACAACTCGACGCGACTAGACTTAAAAGTTATTACTCGCACACCCCTACTGTTCCCTCAGTATTGAGGATTGTTTCTAGCCAGCACCTTTAGCAGAAACATTAGTAATATAATACAATTTTTCATGTCAGGAAGAGAAACGTAAAACGTCTTTTACGATGCACGTAGTTTGACGTCGTTTTGGATGCACTGTAAGTGACGATAACTAAAGTTGAAGTAACATTTTGGAGATTACTGTTTATCCAGCCGCTGCGGCCCTCTTGTGTACACGACACTTGAGATCGTGCGGTGTGTGGCCCGTAAACCCCAACTGCTTGAAATTCCATTATCGAAATGTTGCTATCGGCATGTAAACATGTAAACATCTCTTGTATTGTGGGCCTGTGAACAACCAAACAGTATTTTATACCTCTCCAATACAAGCTTTCATCACTTTATTAGTCTTAATACAGAGATCAACAAACGCATGTTGTCTTAAAAAATCTGCTAACTAAAATAAGTCGGTATTTAAGTTATCGACCATTCTGATTGTGGTAGCAAATGTTTGCTTTTTTGTGCCTATTTCTCCAATTCACTCTGTAGGCCTACTGTACTTTAAGATTTTTATATACTGTAAATAAAAAATTCTGTTTTGGTTATTTATCTACAATTGTAACAAGCTCATTGATTCTTGATCATCCCAAATTAGAGATATTGGATGAAAACTTGTTGGATGGAGTAGACGGTTTAGGATACAGTAGACTCCCTCTTATCCGGATCCCACGGGACCGAGCCTCTCCGGATAATGGGGTTTCCGTTTAAACCAACTTTCACCAAAATTAATTATTAAATTCAAAAATTAGATATATTTGCGATATTTTGTCCATTTTATATTTCCCGTGGGAATCGTCGATAGATTGTTCCTCAATCCCTAAAAAAACTCATTCTACTTAAATTTAAGCGCATAGTGTTTAGTCCCAACTGGTCCCAAAAATTTTCCCCAAAAAATCGTCGATACAGTACCGCACATTTCCTGCCGATTGAGTCCGATTAAACCGATGTTTGATTAAAATTGTCCGATTAAAAATATGTCACTTCCGCCGAGATTAGTCCAGATAAACCGATGTCCGGATAAAAGGTGTCCGGATAAGAGGTAGTCTACTGTAGATTCTTTCCCTCAAGAGCGATTTTCCTAGATCGGCTGCTTTCCCGATTCTATTAACTCCCGATACTTTAGCGATTATTAAGAATCGCTTGATTATTTTTTCCATATTAAATTAGTGTTTTATAACATTTTAAAAATATTTCAATGGTTAATTAACCTTTAGGTGATGTTATCCATCAAAAGAAGGCATTTTTTAACGAGTTTCAGCCTGCCAAATACGGGAAAGTGATGAACAATCGATGAATTCAAGCGACTATTTAATCTATTCGTAAAATAATTAATTGATTCCTTTTTTCAAACTCGACGAACGCATTACTACTTTATGACAGGGAGTCTACAATTATCGAAACGCTAATGTGAATCCCATTGATTTAAACACACAATTATACCAAACATGACAGAACAAAGCTTGTCGGACATAAACAAGCCCCGCGTATCGGGACGTCTCATGAATATTAATAGCTCTTAAAATGCACAAACTTGATTACCGCTTCCTCTTTTTTGGCCTCGATTTAACACTTTGTTGCACTTGTAAAAGTGTTATGTGTTGTCGCCCTTCTAACGGGATACTCTGTTGGCAATATTTTAACACTTTCTCTCACAGTTTTGGATGTTTTATTTATTTCTTGTGAGTTTGATAAATATGATAGTTCTTCCGTTAAATAAACATTGCTTAAGTGTATAGTCTAGTGAAGTTTTAGGATAGTTTTGCTCGTATCAAATTAAATTCGAAGGTAGAATTATTGCATTTTTTTCAACATATTCTAACAGGTTTGCTTTATTTAACTTGTAAATTCTTCAATGAGCACACATACTAATAAATCAAATAACTGACCATAAAATATGGATTTGAGGAGTCCTGGCTTGGTATGTGTTAGCTTTAATAATCACTTTTATTAGGCTTTTGATGGACTTCAGTTGAAAAGTTTTTTCCTACAATAAACCTCTTGATGAATATACACAAACATTTAAACCATCGTCAGGATTAGTTTACGTAGAAAACTGTATAGGCTGTAATGTATTTAAACTGTAATAAAGGTTACCATAACGGGACATAAAATTCTGATACTCATGTTTAAGCATCAATTAGGCGCATAATTTGAAAAACAATTACTTCCCTTTTCTAGCGTTACGTTTTACAGTAAAAAAATATAAATATGATTTTTTTATTTTGGAATGAATGCGCCTGCGCTAAAAATTTACAATAATACATCTAATAATTAAATATAAAGTTGAGGCTTGAAAATTTTAATGACACAAAATGTAAATATGATAGGTACGGTAATAAACCTTCACTTAGAAGTTTTTGTGACACGTCCGAGAACTGCTAATGTAAGATGGTCGCTGAAGCGTAACTGATAATGTTATTGAACAAAACTCCCATTATCCATGGTCAATGCCCGCATTATTGCATGGTAATAGTTATTTGAAAGTGTTTCTTCTATCAGAACAATGGCAACGTATCAGTGAACACAAATTCCAAGTTAAACTGTATTGTTGGGCGAGTTAAAGGCAGAATGGATATTTTTAAAGGCAAAGCGTTAGCGTTAAACAAATTGAAAGGGAATTTCAATTTGTCGGAGACGTTTGTCAGTATTGATGTCAAAGGACCTCTGAACTTTTACATTGAAGCTTCGTTCTACTTCAAAATACTTGTTTTAAAAATACGAATGCCAATTTCCAAAAGTATTTTTTTAGTATAATATTTATGAGGTATGTCAATATTGTTTTAAGCAGTTGGAAGAAGCTAAATAAAAGGAGGCTTACTCTACAAGTTGCTCTTTCATTTTTTTAACAGTGCAATATGTTTGAGAAATGTTTATGTATACATATTTCGATATTCTTTTATGAAATTTTCCCTAAATATCGTAACCAAAACGGAAGAAACAAATTTTTTAAATTTAAAATGTGTTACCTGATTATTTTATTTATATTTAAAACTTTTGCTAAAGGATAGTTGCAATACTGTATGGCCGAAGCCACTGGTTACCATTAATTTGTCAAAATAAGCTCCTTATCATTTGCGATGGAGACTCACACTTTGCTTTTAAAAAGTTAATAATGTAGTTAGATGAATTTAGCCGTGATGCAGCGCACTGTCCCAAGTTCAAAGCACCTCTCAACGGGACTTCTGGAATTTGCCTCAAAGTACCCGAACTTTACTCAAAAGCTTTGCAGGAGAAGTTTAAGTGTCTACGAGTATTTTGCAAAGCCCCCAATCGACCTTAAGAGTATTTCCATTCATTCTTTAGACACGTGTTTTCCTTGGGGGAAACGTTTTCCAGTTATATTAGTCTCCCACTTTAAGTTACAATTTAATTTAACGTTTTTATTATTCATTCTGCTTTGTATTTCTAATAATGGAGTAGATTATTAATTTTTTATCTGCCCTCGTAAAATAACTTATTCACATAAAAATTACTGTATAGTTAGTTGCAAACAAACGCTTTAAATAAAAAATAAATGAAGTGAAATTAAGAAATAATATTGAAAACAACTAAATGCATACCGTAATAAATTATTGAACTTCTTTCATTAAACTCTCAATTCCTAAAACTCAGATGATTTGAGTAAGATAAGTCCAATAGTGAAGTTATTGAAGTGTAATGGATTTTCCAATCGAAAGAAGCTAGAAAAAGGTGAAGGAATTACGTCATTTATATTTAGTGTTCTAAGCACTAACTGATTGCAAATTAGTTGGTTCTTCGAAAAGATTACTATAGAGTTTTCAATGTCAGTTATTGAAATAAAGTTTTATTTATTGAAAAATTTCTTCAACTTTTACAGTCTATTGAAAAAAACTATTACAATAGAGAAATGACTGAGTTCACACCTGACCTCAGTAGCAGTTGACGCTGCAAAAATTTGTACGGTATGTCCCTATCTTGTAAGTTATTGCTCAATTGCTTACTGGGGAAACCCACCAAGTATGCGTCAGTATGAGAATGAAAGGGGGTGAGAATGAAAGGGGGTCTTTCATGTATGTAATGTAATGTACTCGAAGATCACCCGTTCAAATTTTACCAGGGTTGAAATTTTCCTCACAAGTTAAAAAGACCCATCAGGGTTAAACCTTTTCCTAGCTAGCGAAGCTACCGGTCAGTACCGTTGATAAGAAACCACTTCAGCGCTAAAAACAGGTTTTTCTGCAGGTCTGTGTTACGTTAACACCATCAACTGGGAGACGATCGCCAAATGGGACCCGGTCAAGAACTACGTGGCCAAGAACAAGGACCCCAGGGACTGTCCGGGCTGCCACGCCGAGTGTCCGCAGGCTCTGTGCTGGAGCAGCACCGACTGCCAGGTGAGGAGGTGATAATCGTTTCTCGACTAGATTTTTATTCTTTGTATCCTCTAATTAATATTACATGTTTTGATTGTTCATAGTAACTCTGTAGACTGTTTTATGAATTTTTGACCCGAGAGAGCCTTCAATAAAGTTGTATTTTGTACTCATCCTAATGAACGTCTTATTTGACTTCTTTGTATGATTTGCTGAATTTTTGTGATGTAATTTTTCGTTCTTCCTATTTGAAATAGTTTTGGGTCGTAACAGCTAATATCTTGTTTTTATCAGTCTCCATCACATCTGTCAGAACACCAGTTCAGTTTATATACTATATTTTTCCAGTACACATTTTCAGTATTATTGGTTGATCTATTTTTTTTTTGTAAGATAAAGCTTAAGGGATAAGTTGAATTAACTTTATTACATTCAGTCGACATTAGTGCTTCGTATCATCCTTTCGTTTATAGTTCCGTAATTCTTCTGTTGTCGATAACATACTAGTGTTGGGGGTGTGTTCTGGCTCACAGAATTACTTACTCCCGGTCACGTGACGTCAAGAGGGACTTCATGGGTGACCGGAAGTAAGTTTTCAAGAAAGCCAAATCATAACTTCCAATAGCACTATTAAAAAGTCTTTGAACCGTTGTAAATCAAGACTAAAGCAACATTGTGCTTGAATCATGGTATATGACCCCTTGACCGTTGTTGTTTGACCTTGACCGACCTTGACCGTTGCTGTTTGACCTCGACCGTTGTTTGACCTCGACCGTTGTTGTTTGAGCTTGACCTTGACCTTTGTTTGCAGGTGCAGCGCGAGCCGACGCACTGCCACCCTCTGTGTGTGGGGGGTTGCGCCTTCCCCGGGCCCCGTGGGTGTTACTCCTGCCACGGCGTCCTCACCCCCACCGGCGTGTGTGTCGACAAGTGTCCAAACGGGACGTAAGTTCGGTCCAAGATTTAGTAGTTATTTGACTGATTTTCTGTGGAATTATCAGGATGACATTTCTTCCTTCAAGCTAAGAACCAGTAGTAGTCAATTCGTCAATTCAAACTTTGGTTTTCATTGTTGAAATCAATTTCAGTTCAAGTTGTAAATATCACACCAAATCAAATTTAAGCTATATGTTTTAAAGAGTTGTTATTTTTAATTACTCGGGGGTAAAAAATTTAAATAGTAATGGCAAAAGTGTCCCATCGAGATCTTATTGATAAAACAATTGTCAAGGGAATGATCTCTTTGGTTTGAAAATCTGAAGCACATAAAGGTAACATATACAATTCCTCAATATGTTTACGATCCTAATATTGGCACGTAATTTTGTTCAGGTATCAGTACCTGAATCGCAGATGCATTAGTGGGGAGGAATGCACGTCCATCGACTTGCCCAAAGGCCCGCAGGGACTGGAGCCCTTGAAGACATCGTCTACCGATGAGGGAGATCTACATCATCTTCCGAAGTGGGAGAAGTACATCATCTTCAACGGCACCTGCACAGACAGCTGTCCTCCCGGCTACGAGTATGACGGCACGACGTGTGTGCCATGCAAGGGCGGCAAGTGCCAGAAGTGGTGCCACGGGCTGTCCATAGAGAACATCGGAGACGCCGAGTTGCTCAGAGGCTGCACCCATATTCAGGGGTCACTGGAGATCAGCATCAAAACTGGCAAGCCGAAAAGGGTTTTCGAAGAGCTAGAGGACAATCTCGGGTCCATCGAAGAAATAGAGAACTATCTGAAAGTAGTGCGGTCTTTTCCGATCGTGAACTTGAAGTTTTTGAAGAATCTAACAGTGATTCACGGCAAGTACAGTGACGCCGGGTTCGGTGATAACTACTCTCTTTTGGTGCTGGAGAATCAGAATCTACAAGAACTCTGGGATTGGGAGAATAAACCTAGTTTTAACATTTTGAAGGGGAAAGTGTTTTTCCATTACAACCCCAAACTTTGTCTGCAACATATATATAAGTTGCTCTCTGTTATCCATCACGACAAGAATGTCACTAATCTGGAGGTCGGCAAGGAATCTAACGGGGACAAATTTCCGTGTAACGCTACTGACATCCACTTGAAGGTTCTTAAAAAGTCGTCTAACATGATACAAATCGGTATACCTTATTTACAAATATTTTACGACACTAATATTCTGCGATATGTTGTCTACTACTCCAAAGCACCGTTTAAAAATATGACTATGTTCGATGACTTAGACCAGTGTTCAGATAACGGGTGGAGAACCAAAGACATAGCTGTTAACCCGTATGACAGTCATTTTGAAAAACATGGATTTGAAGTAATGCTGACTGATCTTGAACCCTACACCCAGTATGCATTTTATGTTACAACCTACACAATAGATCGTTTTGGTGCAAAGAGTTCAATCTGTTATGAAACTACTCTTCCGTCGAAACCATCGGAACTTACTCAACTTGTCGCTTTCTCAAACAAGAGTTCAGAGATTGTTTTGCAGTGGGAACCTCCAAAATATATTAATGGGGAGCTAGAAAAGTATGTGGTGACTTGGTCTCCCATGCAACATGACGAGATCCCGGTTAGATTACGTAATTACTGCGAACATCCATTAGACTACAATAGCGAGTTGGAAACATACAAACCGTTTTTGCCTGAAGTTGAAAAACAAGATAGCTGCTGTACCTCAACAACAAAGAAACAAACTCATACTCCAAAGGACGGTTTTGAAAGACTGTGTTCGAACCATGATCATTGCATATTGCCAATACGAAGTACCGAAAAAGATTTGTCTGTATCCAAAGAATTCTGTGAATCTTGTTTCTACTCTTACATTTATGAAGAACCTTTTGGACATCTCCATCATGAGAAATCTAACATGGAACCTCTCAATAAAACCTTATTAGGAATGCAGGCTGGTAACACATTCTCTTCGAATCATGGCATCTTAAAGACCTATAAAGCTGAAGTTAATGCAAAATCTTCAAACTTCACAGTTCAAAATCTTGTCCACTTTCAAGACTATTTAATCACAGTAAAAGCTTGCAGATTTGCACAGCCTAACAAATCAGATGATGTATCAGAAGATATCCGGTGCAGCAGGACAGACTTAGTAACTGTTAGAACTAAAAAGGATGATGAAGCAGATAGAATCACAAAGCGATTGGATTACGAAGTTCTAAATGGCACTGTAGTAATATCATGGGTTATGCCTACCAATCCGAATGGGCTAGTTGTAGCATATGAAATTGAACACAGACAAATATTACTTGATACAGCCAATCCAATCATAACTTGCATCACCCAATCAGAATATGAGAGTAATGGACGAAAATTTTCTATTATAGGTTTAGCCGAAGGTGTCTATCAAGTTAGGGTTCGTGCAATTTCATTGGCTGGGAAGGGTCCATTCACAAACTACATTCGTTTTGAGATTTCAAACAAACTCTTTTCAGTATTCAAAGTAGTTTTTTGGTTCAGCGTCGTATGTATCATTATAGTTTTGGTGTCTATCGGTTCGACGTCATATATGAAGAACGAACGGGGAATCGATGATATTCTAATAACAACTGTCAATCCTCAATATCACTACATTCAAGATGAGTGGGAAATAGCCAGAGAGGATGTTCAAATCGAAAATGAACTAGGTGTTGGAGCATTTGGAAAGGTTTACAAAGGAATTTTGAAACCCAGTAACTTACCGTGTGCAGTGAAGACCGTGAGCGAAAACGCTACATCTCAGGAAACGTGCTTATTTTTGAGCGAAGCAGCTGTGATGAAATCAGTATCAAACGCATATCACATTGTCCGTTTATTGGGAGTGGTATCGGTAGGACGCCCACCACTAGTGGTGATGGAATTGATGAGTTTGGGCGATTTGAAAACTTACCTCAGATCGACAAGAGATACCACACCTCCTTCCAACGCTGTTATGATAAACATGGCGCTACAGATTGCAGACGGCATGTCCTATATGGAAGCTAAAAAGTACGTACACCGAGATCTAGCGGCCAGAAACTGTATGGTAACTCAAGATTGCGTCGTCAAAATCGGGGACTTCGGAATGACACGAGACATCTATGAAACCGATTACTACAGAAAGAACAACATGGGGCTGCTTCCAATTCGGTGGATGGCTCCGGAAAGTTTACAAGACGGAGTATTCACCAGCCAATCGGACGTGTGGAGCTACGGGGTGGTCCTGTGGGAGATTGTTACTCTAGCGGAGCAGCCATACCAAGGCTCCAGTAACGACCAGGTTCTTCAGGAGGTGATCGCCGGGCGCAAGCTGGACCCTCCGAGAAAATGCCCAATGACTTTAGAAAACATAATGGTGTCTTGCTGGAAAAGAAAACCGTCACAGCGAATGACCTTCATGCAAATCGTCACCTCTCTAGAATACTACCATGACGAAGAATTCATACGAGTCTCGTACTATCACACAAAAGAAGCTCAAGATCTGAGGAAAACTTCATCCGATTATATTGAAATGCAATCTGTAGAAGATCCTTTGCTGGGAAGACCGAGTGAAAATGAAGAGCAAATGTCGGCCGATCTTTTTAACATCAAGAGGAAACAAGATATCGCAATGCTACTTACCAAAGTCAAGTCTTTCAATCAAAGATGTTTAAACAGGATTGACGAAGCCGGCCCATCGAGCGAGTGCTAGAGTGGACAGTGTTCAAAATTTTATGTTCCTATCGATCACAGTAACCTTCCCCCATGAAATTTTAAGACTGATGTTTTACTGTTTTTTACAGTAGAAATGTAGTTCTTTATAGCCTAGTTTTACAACTCAGAAAAGTTCACTAATTGTTGTACTAAGTGAGAAAATTGTATTTATTTTACAAGTAGATAAGTCTTATGTAGATTGTAAACCAAATTAGTTTTGGTCTGAGCAAAATGCTGAAATATCTTTTGAATATTGAAATATTTGGGGCCATTTTTTCAGTGTTTTATTGAAACTATATCTGTGATCATAATCTCTAAAGCGAAGTCATTGCAGATAAAATAAATATACTTCTCATAGTTTTCCTTCTATTGCAAGGTCATGTAAGTCTCATTGATAGCCTCACTAATCAAAGATTAAACTCATCATAACAAAGTTAGATTAAAATTGAACCGTTCATTACGAAGTAAGTTGAGTGTATTTGTCACACGCTGTTTCGTGTTGTGTGCCTTAAATGTATTGTACTCTATCAATGTGCTTTGAACACTTTGTTTTTAAGTGTGATGTAGTAACCATGTTCAGTATTTCAGAGAAACTATTTTGCGGCTGCAACTTCTCTTGTTATAAAGAAAGAAAAAAGTTTGTAAAATTTATTTGTTTCTATAGGATTTTGAAATATTTAACAATTTTTAAGAATTTTAAGATATATTTTGTCGTCTTATAAGATGATAATTTTATTGAAATAATATAGATTTTAGATCTTTAATCATTTTTGTGAAGTGATAAAAACCATTATAAATAAGGAAATTGTGTGCCATTTAAGTACATTATCTGCAGCGACATGGTTAACTAAATTGAAATTTATCAGTATTACTTTTCCATTAAAACACATTCAATATATTAGTTAAACATCACCAGGAGTAAACATTACATATTTTTTGGATAAATTCATTAACTTAGAATCATGTTTGAAGCAATTTAATATTTACAGTATTCTTTTTTATCACATCGTACACCATAAATACATTTAATGTTTGAATATGTATGTGATTGCCATAGTTTGAATTGAATCCTCTTGCATCTTTTTGTTTTGATATCTTACATGGTTTTACGATTAATATTATGCTATTTACAAAATTAGGAGATGTTCCTACCTAAAATATTTACAAATTAAGCAACAAGAACATTCAAGAATAGTCTTCTGCTCAATACATTACATTAAAAAGCTATTAGAATATCTTTTGTACGGAACCTTACTGCTTAACTCCATCCAATAAATTACACAATAAAATGTTTCAGTTTTTTTTAATATGTCCTTAGTAAATATGCTTGTAGGCATATGAAAAAGAGTATAATTAGTTCAAACAACTAATAGTTTTGTAAGTTATTTAGCTAAGATGTTTTTATTCTGTATAATCAATTGCTCAGTATTTGAAAAGTTAGGAAAAATAACAAGTAAGGAATAGTGCAACTAGTTTAATAGTTTTGAGAAGATTTTCATAAGTAAGTGCTAAATAATCATGACTGTGGTGTGAAATGTTTGTCTTCATATGTGTTCTGAAGGGAACAAATATGTTGATAGATTTCATCACAAGTTGGATTATTTAAAGGTTTTTAAGTTCACTCTAAAATTACTTTTTGTACAGAAAATGTTGTATGTACTTGTTCCTTTGATTTACATTTTGTAGTTTCTATAAATTAATGTGATAAAAAGTAAGGTGCTGGAAGAATTGCCTTTTTTAAGAAGGTCTACTGTGTATTGTTTTTCATTTCCACTTATGATTTTTTATCTCTTAGGTTAAGTGTTAGTTTAAAATTAACATTTGTGTTCCTTAGATCTTATGTTTTTAGTTTACAATACAACCTGACTTTGTAGCTCAACCCTTGAAGTTCAGGGGATGAGTTATTCTATAAAATTATAGTTTTTTGTTAGCCAAAAGTTTACTTTTGACAGTTATCGATTTTTTTTCTACAGACTTTACTTTGCATAACGAGTTACCAAGGGATTTAGGTTATTTTAGATGAATGTAATTGAAAAACCAAAAGCAAAGACCCAAGGTAACATAGGTCTTGCTTTTATTTTGAAGTATTTTCTAAGAGGAGTGACATTGATGTTCACTGTCTGTTACCGACATTTTATAGTCATACATTCCTGTTAAGGTGTTATTTGTGCCAAAGGCATTTATAAGTGTTTTTTATATGTGTTGTATTTTTATACATGTTTTTATTAATAAAATTTCACAATGTGTGTTGGTGTGATATCATTGAAATGACCTAATCTCTTTATTGTATAAACCAAAGGTGTTGAAAATTCAAATTGAAGAAAAAACCAATTTCACAGTTGTAACATAAAAAATTATTAAATTGATTTAGAATTTATTGGGACGGATTTTCAACTGGAACAAGCACAAGATGAATTAAATAATTTTCTGTGGAACAAATACATCTTTTCAATTGTTTACAAAAATATTTCCTTGCAATTTTAAATACATTTTAGACATAAAGTGATTATTTAAATACTGTATATCAAGATGATCACAATTAATTTATCATCAAATCAAGTATTGTTCTTCAATTTATTATTGTACCAAAGACTGCTTTTTCGAAGGCAAAATTAATTTTACACCGGCTTAATTGTAGATTGAAATAATAATTCGATTTTCAAGAAGGATTTTGCAGTTGCCAATTTCAGGCTGTGAAGGATTATACCTGTGCATCTACCTTGACTCAACCTTCACATAATACTCTCATACAATTAGCAGGAATGTAAGAATATAATGGGCTCAAAAAGGGATCGTGTAAGAATAAGCTTGCATCCATATGGTTTGAATTTATAAGAGGTTAATGTATAGGATGTGCAGTTGACCCAAACCAGGGTCGTAAATTTTACCTTGATCAAGATGTACCATAATCGCAGGCACCAAATAGGGCGGGTGAGTGAGTGCACTGCTGGCGATATTATTGTTTATTACTTGTCCGTAGTTAATCAACTTAGCGGCTCTCCATAAATTACGTAACGCCCCCAGGGAGGAGAGGAGGTGTTCGGCAGCATTATGCACTGTTACAAGGGGGGGGGGGGGTTCAACGCAATGTTATGCACCTATTAAATCTTAATAACCTTAAATTCTTTAAAAAATGTTCAATTATCTTTTAAGTACAATTTTTTGACTTTGGGGGGGGGTGATAGCACAGCGTTACGTAATTTTTTAGGGGGGTGGGGTGAGTGCCAGCGTTACAAGTCCGTTACGAGGGGGTGAGAGGGGGTTTGAAAAGGCCGAATTTAGCGTTACGTAATTTATGGATGGCCCCTTGCATTACCATATGCTATAGTCAGTTAACACAAATTTACACCCAAAAGGGCCTGAAATCGTATACAAAGTTTTACAAGTCAACAAAACCATTCAATTTAGCCATTTCAGCTGAGGTTCAGCAGACAATTTGACGAGTTAGCAGTTTTTGCCGCCCTCCCTATTTCGTGCACTGAACTCTAATGGGCGACAAAGTTTAGTACCAGAAAACCAGCCAGTTTAGCCTTAATAAGCCATGTCAGCCTTGTGTTTCAATTGAATTCTTTATAGAACTCTATTTTAAATTCAAGCCAACTAATGTTGTTGGTGAACTTGATAAATTTAAAAGGGAAATAGAACTAGCCTACCGCGAAAAGATTCCCGTAAAACTGTTTTCGGCCATCAGATCACTGCCTCAGTTTTGATCTGAGGTGACGAATTCAATTAAGTCGTGACTAGCACAATACCTTGGATTACGATTACACAAAAAAGCTGTTACGCCACAGAGAGCAACATTAGTTTTTTTAGTTACAACTGTAGTCTACTGAAGTGAGTCTGTTTTTTGGCGCAACCAACTGACGAATTGTTTTCGGTTCGTATTATACACGGACACTACACTTTGCGTCCAAGCGGCTGAGACACCGACATCCCTCTTTCGTGCCGTAACTCCCGGAAGTGAAGTTCAAATGTTGAACAATAGGGAATATATGAGATTTTACATTAATAAGAGCATTAAAATTACAGGTTGTGCATATATATCTCTTTAATGTATTAATTAAATACCATACACCTACACCCTAGCACAGCTAATTTATTAACTTTTATTCTAATATATACTACTCTAATACAGGCTGTTTTTTAACGCAACCCAAAACTTTATATTATCAGTGAAGGATTATACCCCCCCCCCCCCCCCCCCCCCGAGATTACCTGATTTGACCCCACTATATAATTTCCTTTGGGGAGACATAAAAAGTTAAGGCCTACCAAAACAATTCACAGGATATTCAGCACCAAAGACAAATTTAATGGAAGAAATTCAAAGACGTACCTTGCAACACGTGTTCAGGAATTTGATAGAGAGAGCACAACTTAGTAAAATGCCAATAGCGGATTGTTTGAACACATAATGTAAACTAAATGTGATCAAACTGAAATAATAGGTTGTATAAAATATAAATATTAACAAAACAATTATAATTTCATATTTATATGTGCATTATTCAATCTTAAAAATGGGTTGCGTAAAAAACACCCTGTATAATATGATTCTCCGACACCCAAGAAGTCCCCAAAGTGTCGAACTTATCAAGAGTTTACTGTATAGTTGCAAAGACATAAATAACGGACGTAAACAAATCGCGCGTTTAAGCGATTAAACTAAGGAAGTAGCTTTACGAAGATTAATTATCAACTCATTTTGTTGTGAAAGTGGAACTTTACCAAAATTCACCTATAGGTCTAAGCTGAATTTCACTGAATTCGAAAAATATGGACGATTTGCCTCTCAATTTCGACTGTCCTCTTTATGCCATAGAAAAACTGAAAATGTAAGATCAGTTACATTTTTAAAAACAATCTCTGGGGGAGGGGCCCCGAACCTCCCTTCCATTGGGGGGCACGACTCTCCCCTCACTCCATAGGCCCCCGATCTTATTGCCCACATTTCTTTATTGCTTCATGGCCCACGATGTCTGTAGAGTCGGGGCCCGGCTTGACTCAGCGGCCGTGTCGGCAATACAGCAGGGACGTAGCCAAGGGGGGGGTCCGTGGGGTCCGGGCCCCCCCCCCCCTTCACGCTAATTATTTTAATAATTATGATATTGATTTGATTCAGTTACGAATTACACTTTCTCTTTTTATCAGTGCATGGTGCAAAAATAATATAAGCAATATTAAGGCAAAAGATTACAAAGTACAAACAAAATTTAACCTTCCGATTTTCATGCCAAAAATACAAACTCCTCGATTCCTACAAACATGGTCTTATCGCAGTTGAAGCTGACGAGACGCCTGCTATCTTTCCAGCTGCGTTCCCAGGCCAGTTCTGTGAAGCAGACGATTAAAACAATTCTTATCTTATTTTCGTATTTTTATTTCTTGCCTACCTTTTTACAAGATTATTTACAACCACTGAATGTAGTCCACGTTGGTAGTTCGGAGAGTCAGTTACAATCGATTCTTCACCAGAGTAACAACGTGCGTTTTACTGTGTGGCATCTAACGATAATGTCTAGAAAGAATAATGGACGCTTATGTGATAAGGAAGAAAATAAGTATATCCAGTAATGTTAAAGAGGTAAGAAGTAAAAAATAAAATTTACAAATAGTTTTAATAATTATTATTACAAGATTACTACATTCTTGTAAAGAAGAACATCGACTAACCGGCGGATCAACGAAGGCCTTAAACCTTAAATGACTATTAATGGCTTAATATACTTTAGGAGAAATATAAACTTTAAAATTGCAGTAAAACGAATGATTAGTGTTAAATGAAATTTACTCGCATTAAAATAACGATTTAAAAATAAATTTAAATCTGCGTTTTTAAAGCAGGAAAGAGTTTTTAATCAAGAGTTAATGAAGGCAAAATAAATAATATTGATCGAGAGCTCGACGAGATACGCGAGAGCCAATCCAATCTCTATTCACATGTCCCTGGCTGCCTCTTCGCGTACTCAAAACTTGTACCCTACTGGTCTGGTATCGTAACGTAACACACTGACAATTCTCATGATTAGGGTTCAGTCACAATGGCAAACTAGCCTAACCCACTGTGCGATCTAGACATAACAAGTTTTGAGTGAAAGGGAAGAATCAGAATGATGATAACCCTAATAAAACTTAAACCTATTATTGGTGACAGTTTTTAAGTCTCCGAACCTGATTACTGTATATGAGGCATTTCATTTACACAACTTTTAAATTTACCTCTACCAAAAATAAAAATTCCAATTACAGATCATTGCCCGCCTGTGATTGACTCAACTCTCCCTGACCCGAACTTACTCTTTACTTCGTAAAATATATTTTTTGAAATACAATGTAATCAGTACTTTTTAAGTTTTACAAAAAGTTCAAACACAAACAAAAATAAATAATTTCAGATTTTTTACGTAAACATTTTAAATTATTAATAAATATAAAAATAAAATGGCACATTTTTAGAAATGAATTTATTATATTTAAAGTGCTAAAGTAACTAATTGTGGTATTTCATAACTACGATACTCTCAGCGCTGTTACGCGGGTCAAATTTCACTATTATTTTGTCCACTACTTAAGTTGTAATATTATCCTGCTATTTACTGATAAATTCTTTTGTATTTTAATATCAGAGTCTAATATTTATTTGTTTATTGTTAAATGGTATGGGTTTAAGTGTAAAGTTAAGATAATGATGCCTCATAGTCTACCAAGCAGTATCAACTACCTGCTACGCATTATCTCGTGTCCTTAAACTCACGACCCTCTCACAAAAACATGGGGGGGTTACATCGTCTGGACCCCCCCCTTCCCGAAATCCTGGCTACGTCCCTGAATACAGCCTTAGCGTTGCCAATTCCTACGTTTCGTCGCGGTTTCTGTTTTCTGCTGTGGCCTCTCTGTTCTCTTTCACAGTAATTTTGTTTAACAATACCGTATTGAATGAGCCACCTGCCACGAAATTAGTAATTAGACTACATTAGGGCTGCGCCGGCCCCAGCTCAGCAACTAGAGAGGCTGATTTTTATTTTGGTTTGGCTTGGGCCCATTTTGCCCTTTTTTCTGACCCTAAGAGTCCTCCCTACCCAGCCAAAACTTTTCAAGAAAACTTTTGCAAAAAATAAAAAAGCAATTCCAGTAGTTTAGAGTAATATTTATTTAAATAATATCGCATAGTATGGATATGTTAAAAAATATGGTCGCTAAATGGGTCCGCGCGAAACCTTACATTGCAAATTGTGCACTGATTTAGCTACTTAGAACTTCGGCTCTTATGGAGCCGAAGTTCTAAAAGTCGCATTTAATGTCGCAGAAAAACTAAAACTGCCGTGGGTAGGGTGGACTCTGAAGGGGCCGGCCCTTCTAGCATTTTCCCGCATATCCAGTAAGCCTCTGAACGGCTGAAATGGTCTTACAAATTTAAACGTAATTAGACATGGGATTTTATGCTTTAACATTAACTTTAACTTTAGCCTACTGTAGGATACATTGGATGCTTAGTATTCGAATCATTAGTGAAAAACTAAAAAGAAAACGCAAAATAACCTGTTACTTGTGGGTTTGTCTCCCAAAATCGAAGAGCAACTCAGAGCTCCGTTACAGACTAATTTCCAGCTTTTTATTGAACTTTTGGCATGGGCGGATTTAGGTTGTGATCTTTGGGGGTGCCACCTCATATGAGCATAGGGGGCATGAGTTGTTTATGCTAATATTCTATATCAAAAATTTTAAGGTTTATTTTAAGAACCTATTTCTTTTATTTAACAACAATCCCCTTCCATTTTTTGTTACAGGTCATTTGAATCATGAAATTTGCAATTTCATTGTCGATCATTTGCAATTCGTACTATGAAAACTGCTAGAATAATATTACTGATCATCACAAGAAAACATTTCGAGACTCTAAAAAATCCATATCTGTTTTCAAAGCAGGTTGTTTGGAAGCCAATTTGAGCTTTAAAGCAGTTCTGATGTTTGTCGGAAAAAATTATGGAGTTTAAAATGAACATGGCTAACTTAAACAAGTGACATATTTTGAAACAAACTATAACAATTAAAATTTTATAACAAAGGATTGGATGAAAATAAATGAATCAATCAAAACCAAAAACCAAGTAAAATAGGATCGAAATCAAATTAATTGTATTAAATTATGAAAATTTATGCTGGAAAGCTTTTTTCCATGCAAAAAGGTCACAAAAATCAGGGGGTGCCCGGGCACCCCCTGGCACACCCAGAAATCCGCCCATGACTGACTTTTAGGAGGTGTATAGGCTACTGAGGTGTAAAAGTATATTTTTCCTGGGAATTCTTGAAATTCCTCGGAGATTCCCCTTACAAGAGTTAAAATATATAATTGCAAGAAATAGTAGTAGAGAAAAGATCGCCATCTCATCTGTCTACCGATGTCAGCTGAGAGGACAATGAGGTATAGATCGCTTCGAATAACGTGGCCCGGGCCGTCCGTAAGGCCAATGCTAAAATTAACCTTGGTCCTGCGGGCAAACTAACCACGTCATGTGACTCGACTGATAGGGCCGTATTTACCTAAGTGAGGTGAATCACCACAAAATGTAGGCCTACCAAAAAATGTGACCACTTTTGCCGAGGGCGTAGGGGCCTCATTGTGGATTCCGCTCAGGGCCTCCGGGGCCCTAAATGCGGCCCTGACGTTAAGAGGGTTCCCTACATCGAAGTAAATAAACAAGTAAATGGTTCCCTACCAACACCAGTTTTCGTTTTTCTGCGACACTAGCGGCGACTTTTGGAACTGCGGCTCCATAAGAGCCCATGTTAAATTTGTGCACTTTTCGCCGCGCAAGCCGGTGCAGGGGTAAACGCGGTGTCATTTAGCGTCTCCAATTCTTAAAATAAAAGTTATTCGGATATATCATTTTAAAGGTGACGAGTTTCAGAGTGTTTATTGCTTCTCCAAAATCGTATATGCTCATCACTCATTAAAAAGATACATGGTGTTAAAGTTGGCCAACTTCAACGGAACGTATCTTCAGAATACGTTAAAATGATCGATTTTGGGTTAGCAATTAACATTCTATAACTATTTATCTTTGAAATGCTATTTTAAATAAAACTTTATTTTGAAAACTGTAGGCGCTAAATGACACCGCGCGGAGCGTATTTTAGGCATGTTTTGGCGTAGGTAGGGAACCCTTCTTAAAGGCCAATGATCAGTCGTGCTAGCCGTTTCATCTTACCTAAACAGAGGCGTTTTGGAGCGATCAAATGAAATATTTTCCCGGAAAACATAATCTAGGTCAAAATGGCGGAGACGCTGGGACAAACGGGTCTATTTAAAAACGGAAAACGGGATCTTTATCTCGGCCATTCGGTTTCCTGAACTCTCGCAGTTTATGGATATGAGGCTACCACGGCTGTAACCTGCTATCTTATTTACTGCATTATACGTCAGTCCCTAACCAATTATCGGTATCTTTCTTGGAATCCCACGACGAGTTACAAGGCAACCGCTGATATGGTGGGGCAATTTCTACAAATCTTGGCAAGATTTTGTTGACGGCCGGTGGTGTGAATCATCGTCGTCCTCGTCCAGATATCGACAACTTCCTATCTCGGTTGGTGCGTTTAATCTAAGTTTTAAAGTGGTAAGCGAAATATTCAGGCTTTTACCATTTACTAAAATTAAAAAGTTATGCGAATGCGTCAATGTGGATTTTGATGTAGTTTTTTTTATAACAAAAGTTATCCACTTACCATGTATTATGTATTATGGTTTGCCAACAAAAAAAAGTGTAATAAATATAATGGTACAATTTTGAGAAGATAATTTTTTTAATAAATTTTAGTTATTAAATGAATTTATTTGTTCTAAATTTTAATACGTTATATTTTTTTAAGGAGATAACTTTTTAAAGTTTATTTATATTTTATAAATTACATTGAATTTTTGTTCTACAAATGGTTACGTAGAATTGAACTACGTTTTTAAGAATTGATGTCATTAGCACTTGGTCAATCGACTTTTGAATTTTGAACTTTTTCTAAAAGATATATAGTCTTTATTTAGAGTCCCTCTGGAACCAAGCAGAAGCCCAATCACAGACAAATTTTCTATATTATATTTGTTTAAAAAAATGGTATGGTCGGTTCATAAATATGAATTATTTAGTTTATAGGTTAATAGACTATGAATTAAATCTTCATAGACTAGATTTACTCTTTTTTTGGTTTAGGGAAACTTTTATTAGTTTAAGGAAAAATTACACGAGCTGAAAATTCTCGTGACACAAACGTGAAGAAGTTCTTAATCCTACAATCTAAATGACCATTTTGCTAATGTATGTAATAATGTGTTGACACCTGCTGTAAGTAATGGATTTTACACAAAATTTCTAGTTTTTAACCAAAGATATTTTCTTTTACTTGATTTTGGAATTAATGTTACCCTACGGCTACGAACTGAAGTACGGGAGTCGAGTGAAAATGTTTTGAGTCAAAAGAAAACGTTAAATAAAAATACTTTCTAGCTAAATGTATTTTCTAGTAAGATATTTTGAAATATTTCTTTGTTACGTGTCATTAATTCAAAATAGTCTCAGAGGAGGGCTAACATATAATACTGATAACACAAATTATCTAAACTAGACTATTAAATCTTCTAAATTAGCCAATGTCAAGATTGTCTACATTGTTATGCTAAAATACGATCACTTTAGTCCTACGTAATGTTTTGTTTCAATTAAATTATGTAATTTAAATAACCTGCTTAATACTGTTTTCGTTAAACTGCTTCAAAAACAGATGTTTTAATGCATGTTTTTCTGGACCTAAATACCGTACACTCTTTTTATTCCTAGGAATTAAAAGCTGATGTACTCGATACCAGCTGACTCTTTATAGTCCTAGGACTATAAAAGTCAAAAAGTGCCGAGTACGTCGTAATAATTGAACAATATTCATTCGATTACAAATAATCGAAACATTCATCGTTATTAAAGAAACATTCATTGTTGTCAGTTTAATCAATTTGTGAAACACGCTCATTTCACTAATCGGTTATTACATGCGTTCGATACGTCGATAGTTGTTCATTGTTGTCAGTCTACGCTAACACAAATGAAACAGACAATCAGCTGATTGCTTCAAATAGCAAGAACAAGACGGTGGCATCTTTTGAAGGCATCTTTAAAGGTAAACAAGCTTTAACATTTTGGTTTTCTTAAGTAGTTTTCGTATTGTATTGAGCAATATAACGAAAAATATAGTTCACCACACGGACCTAAACTGCTTTTCGTCACTCGGTCATTTTGACCTTGTGCGAAAAGCGTCACTAGATTTAGGTAAACCATAATCTTTTCACTCTTTTTTTAATCAAAGAAGCCAGGAATATCAAAATTGATAAAACCCGCTGTTAAATTTAAATGCAGTACACCACCTACTTCACTAATACCTAAAGTAATAGCCTGTACTTTGTTTTATATAACTTTTGTCAATGACTAGCCTCATAAACAAAAATACTTCAAATTTAATTAAACACTTAAAATGACTTAATATAGAGAAACTCAAATTTTAAAAGAACTTTTTCGGATTTTTTGTTAATCTTTGAAACTATTAGGAAATTACAATATGAAGAAAATAATAAAGTAGATGAATATTTTCTGCAAACACAAATATTGTAATTGCATTAATGAGCTTTTAAGTTATTTTTTTATCCAAATCGTTTATAAATTACAACGATAAAATATTAAAATAAATAACAACCAATGTTCATTTTTAACTTTTGATAACACTTTCACAATGTTGTGGCATCTTCTAAGCCAACGAAAAACTGTAAAAATGTATATGTTTTAAGAACATAGCACGGCCACGGGTCAGGTGGTTGCAGTGAATAGTTTTTTAGCTGATGTTCGATATATTTAGTGAAAAAAAACATTTCAGCAAAAGATGCGGAGAAAGCTTTCTCTGAGTGGCAAGCCAGAGCCCAAGCCTCTCAGTGCCGAAGCCACATTTAATTTCCTGCTTCGCTGGCCTTTAGGCCTACCTACGTTAACTTTTTACTTTATCCTTTACATTTAATTGTTTTGTTTCATATTGGACATTCACAGATGGTTTTGGCCTGTCATAGGAATTTTTTAATGTAGTTTTTTGTGCAACTGCTATTTGTTTAACTTTCACTGCAGATCCTTTATTAAAATGAGTAGGCAATACGCACCACGACAGGTGTGATATCATCTTGTTAATGCTTTGAAATCGACAATACACGACTGAAAATACCCACTTTGGTAGGTCGCGATTTTATAAAAGTATTATTATTATCAACATATTTAAGGATGAACCCATGAACCCATTATGTTAGGTCCCTCTCTTATCTAATCTTGGATCTCAATTTATATTAAGTGAAATTAATTCAAATTTTAACTACGCAGTCAAACGTAACAATCACAATCATTATTTTCAATCCACTGAGGAGCGCCAAGAACCCGAGTGTAGCGATACCGTCAAGTAGTGAGGAAAGCTCAATTGTGATAATTATAGATAAATAATTTAAAATCCACTTGAAAAATCAAGGAGGACAGAGTAACCAATCACAATAAAACATTTTTAAATAGTATTTTATTGAATTAAATTTAATTAATTACATTTATTTTTGTACAGTAAGTTCGAACGAACAACTTACCACTTACCATTGGGTATATAAGTTACCAATAGAAAGACCCAACACATATTTCTTCGAAAACGAAGTAAAATACACATAAAAAATTGTACAATAAATTATCAATGCATGTCTTATCAACCTATTAAATCCTGAAAAAATCGAAATAAATTCTAAAATTCTATAAAAATAAAAGACTTTACTAGAATTTAAATACTATTAATGTTTCAGAATACATCAAGGGAACAAAATTTTTGTGACTGATTGCACAACTGATTGCACAACGGACTCCTGAACAACAATCTTAAAAGTAATTCAACCAGAAAAGCAAGTCACAGTAAGGCAAAGAAAGGTAAAGTAAGTCACCCAGCAATTAGTCACGTGTATACTTCATCCTGTGGTCATGCCGACCACTAACTTTGATTTACGTTTAGCGCCTGAAAACCTGGCAAGGTAAAATCCTCACATGCATGCTTCACAAATGGTATCGGCCGGGCAGGGGCGCGCTTACCTCCCCAGAAATTCCGTTAAGGTGATTAGCCTTAACTCTGCTGATCAGTAATTTGGAAAATGGACATTGCACACACTCCCCTACCAGAATAAAATTGTCTCAGTTTTCTCTTCGCTTAGTGGTGCTCAGAGATACCACTCAGGCGTTAACCAATTCAGGTCTCGGAAGGATTAAGTGTTGTGAATTTTGTAATCCTGTCATAGTAATGCATAAAAGTTAGGAAGTTTTTACTGACAGGATCCATCTTCACTAAGTTGTTGGATACAGGTGCATGTGTCGACCTTTAAAACACACTGCTTCTGTTGTAGGAAAAGAGTAATGCTTTTATGGGCTGACATGTTGGCATATTGTCGTTTACTCAAGAAAACAAGTAAACTGGATACCTGACTAGATTAATGGATACCTTACTATAGTTAAATAGTCTCGAATGGTCGTAGATACAAAAAAATAAGGTAGAGGCAATTTTTTAAAATTATATAATAATAATAATAATAATAATCTTTATTTTCTCAAAACATATATACATTAATATATAAATACAATGTTGTGTATTACATATATTCACATTCATTACAAAATTAACAATATGTATACCCAGGCTGTCCTTTTTTAAATTAAATTAAATTATAGGATTTAGTTTGTTTTGAGAAAATTCCTCCAAGGCTACGCCTGTTTGGAGGTGATCACTTGCTAATATTTTATAAATTGCAGTTAGACAATTTCAAATATCTCTAAACAAATATTAAGTCGCAAACTCCTAAGCTTTATAAAAAGTACATAACATATTGATAAATATACATACATTATAAAATACACACATGTTATAAGCAAGAACCTTAACAATCACACCAACTACCCTAATTACATACATAAAAGTACCTAACTACATAAAAACTAGTAATGAAACCTATATTTATTAATTCTTTCTAACTTTAATTCTAACAGACAATATCAACATATTTTCATAATAAAACGAACAATGCTAAAATTAAAACAGAAATTATCACACTGTATCACCAGCTTAATATTTGTTAAAATCTCTTATATTTTATAATAAAAAGGACAAATTGATGAATTATTTTGATTTTAAATAATAAATTGCCTAATTTACATCAACAATGTATCGATAATTGACAAAAATCTTAAATGTACCTTAAATGTAATCTTAAGTTAATTTAATGATACCTACTTAAAATTAATGTAAACTTAATTTAATGACGATTTCTCGTTTCTTAACCAGTTCATACTATAAATTAAGGTAGCATTTAAAAGTCTTCTCAAATTGATTTGCTCATACAATATCCTGTAATAAGGCTTCAATACACATCATTTGAGCAGTCAGTATTTATTCAATGTCGTGGGTTGATTTTCAATTAATTTCTTTAAGAGATTTGTCTCAATTTTATTTACATTGCTAAAAGTATTGAAGACATTACAATATTTGTTTTTCAGGAGGTGGATCTTTTGAGTTTTGATGCCATTTTCCTGAATAGTAACCTTCTCGTGATTCGTTCTTTAAATACCTTTCTAGTGATCTTAGCTAAAAGTATTGAAGAAATTACAATATTGTTGTTTTTCAGGAGGTGGATCTTTTGAGTTTTGATGCCATTTTCCTGAATAGTAACCTTTTCGTGATTCGTTCTTTAAATATCTTTCTAGTGATCTTAATCATAAAATAATCACACTAATACAGTATACATTTCCATTACAGTTAATGCATAAAACCTACAAATTCAACACAAGCAGGTTTTTTTCTGTGCAAATATTCCAGTTCTCATTATTTACAGGGAAATCTGTTTTACGAGAAAATCTGTAACAAGGAAACAACACTAATCCTTGAAATATGTACGGAAGTTAAACTCCCAAAATTTGTTACGGTAGTAAAGGTTATCATAGTGTGTAGCCAATGATGAGATAAAAATAAAATTTGTTAGAAACATAAACTTCCCCCTCTAGTCTTCCACCCTCCCCCCTCTCACTGTAACCACGATCACCTGCTAATAGGTGTTTCTTGTTGCCACCATCCGGAAGTGGAGTGGCGTGAAGCGGAAGTAAGCACTTGTTTCCTCTCTTGTTATCACTAACAAGAAGGGAGAAGTCTTAATTGTTGTTCTTAGAAATTCTAAGGGTATTGCCTTCATGTAGTATGTGCCTTGCCAATTGAAAGCGCACATTAAAGTATGCTGAAAAATAAGATTATCAATTACACTTTTAGGGAATTTCCCCCTATAGGGAAGTAGCTAATACTGTAGGCGGTAAGACTTAAGCACGGGACCACCATAACTTCTCATTTCGATGCCCCTAGACCCCAAAAACACCGTTCGTTCTGATACATACTAGCAAATATCAAAATATCTTTAACATTACACTTTAAATGTTTAATTCCGTCAAACTGTTACCGAGTTGTGAGTTTGAATGAAACAATAAATTTCCAGAATTTGTATTTTATTTTTAGGGGCTTTTGCCCCTACAAGCCACTAGTATGTATCAGAATTTCAAGAAAGGGCGTTACTTCAGTATAGTAAAGGGCTGAATATTTTGGAACGGTGGCGCTATCCGTCGTTCTCAAAACAAACTCAGTTTACTTGTTTACAATTAAACATATGTACATGGTTTGAGGAAATTCTTAAGGTTAACAACAGACTGTAGCACTTAATTTATTCCCCAAATAAAGTCGTGACATGACACCCAAATGTCGTGTGTAGCCTCCACCTGGTTCAAAAGAACGTATTGGATAGTTAAAGGGTACTTATTATGGAAATCTCCGATTGAGGCTACATTTTACTCAATCAGAAAATAAATAAGGATGAAATCAGAAAATGGTCCCCCGCGTTGACGACTCCACGCTCCAATGTGCGGAGTCGTGTGGACGGCTCCACTTCATAAGCAAGTTAGGTTTAGAGACCACGAGCCTGGTAAATAGTTAATATTGAGGATTTTACCCTAAGTTCAACAATTTTTTATGGTTTCCCGTGAGTAAATACTACTTTGTCTTAGTAGGTTCAATATTAAATATTTTTTTGATTGGCCAAATTTAAAGGTGAACCGTTTTGGTTGGATCAAATTTAAAGCTGATGTTGCACTCAATAGCTGTTAGTGCAGCACATTCTGTTGTTCCTCGGTCAAAACTATGACCATTTCTGACCGTACATAAAACTGGTAGAGCTGGGCCTTAAAAATGATGAATGAAGTCTTCTCTGTAACTATAGCCTGTGCTTATTCGGTTGTATTTTGTGTCTTTCTACGCCAGTGGCATTTTTTAACGTTTTGATCGGGAACGGTCCAAACCCGGGTCTTGTTACTATCTAACGGCGACCTTTTGTTAGATAGCATCATTAATTCATAGCCCAATGACAAATGGCAACTGGACCCAGTTTCGATCCTGTCAGGAATCGAACCGGCGACCCTCAGGTTATGAGGTGAGCGCTTTATCCTATCGGCTATCCAGTCAATTATGTTGTGTAAATAAATGTTACAAATCCAAAACAACATCAGCTACATAGCTTTGAATCAGCATCAGCTGCTACTACATGATACAACGTAAAATTAATAGTCGTATTTAATTCCTCTAGTTTTAGCGAATTTCCCCTACATGGAAGAAGCTATTTTAAAGTTAAGGTCCCTAAATTATGAAAACGGAAAATTTAAAAGTAAAAACCCGTCATGTGTTATAGTACGTTCAACCTATTTTGCTGGATTTTAAATGAACCATATATCAACATGCATCTAGTATGTGGTTTTACATAAAGTTTAAGCAACACATGTTTTAATGTAAACTATGCAGGCGTTTTTAGATTACAATGATTTTTAAATGGCAGATATTTAACGCTATATCTTATTTTCTGATAAACTTTTAGAAATTTAAGTATTTTCCCGAGACCCTGACATTAAGACCTCCTATTTGAGCCCTCTCCCATTATCCTGCGACTTGCCAAACGCTCAAAATTTAGGCGCAGAAATTTCGCCTACATATATATTCCTATCAATCATTTGGCATTAAATCGGCATCGTTATAACGTAAACTAAACAAACGCACTTAAACTCTTTATAATTTTAAATTTTAAATATATACTCAAACCCGCAATTCTCTGAAAATCTTAAAGTTAAAATATTTATTGTTTATAGTACATTGAACATAGTAAGCTGCCTTAAAAAAACACGCCAACATCTAGCATATGGCTTTAAATCAAGCATCAGCACCACATGTTTTCCTGCAAACAAAGCAGACGTTTTTAGATTCTAATGCTTTTTAAATGGCAGATATTTTACGCTATTTCTCGTTTTCCGGTGAATTTCCAGCAATTTCAGTATTTTTCCCGCCATCACGGAATATAGACCTTTAATTTGAGCCCTCTCCCATCTTTCTACGATTTGTCAGACGCCCACAATTTTGATGCAAAGAATCGCCTTACGAAATTAAATATATGATGATTGGGTCTCAAAATATGAGTACTTTTAATTTATTTGTTTTCAACCAATTTAAACATTACAAATTGATAAAATGGGCCCATAACCACAAAATATTGATAGATAGTGACAAATAACCACCATTGGTAATTGTGGGGTTATTTCTACTTAACTTTCACTAGTGTAAATTGTTTGGCCGCCATCTTGGATCCGCCATTTTGAAATGAGGTAAGTTATATCAAATACGAAGATGGTATTGTGACACATCATTTCAAACTAGTTTTTTTACGCCGAATTCAATGTCGCAACCCGTTTTTAATTATTTTGTTTAGTTTTCAAGATATTGACAAATTTCCAATAAAAATCCAAAAAATTATGAATTTTTGGAAAACCAAGTTTTATACCTACAAAATGATATATAAGGTTATCTATATCATAAACTGTCGTAAAATTGTCAAGATTTATTTGAGTTTTTTATTTTTTTAAGATTTCATTAAAATATATCACCAAATGATAATTTATTAGGATTCGCAACGGCGGATGGTAATTTAATAATTGAATAGCTGCGAGCTAAAGTTAGCATGTATAAACGGTAGGTGGAAAGCTGTCACTAAGTTTAATTTATTAGGTCTATCCTGTACGCAATTTAAATCAACTGACATTGGCATTTAAGTCAACGATTATAAATCAACCTATATTAGGATTTTTTCCATTTAATACATTTATTAACAATGTATTAAAAAAAGTCGGGTCTCAATTGTTATGGAAAGTATAAATACTCCCGTTGCAGCAGACCTGCACACCCAGCGAATTTAAATTGCAAAACAACGTATTTTAATCCAACATAGTGAGATTTGACATGTATTTGTAAGCTCCAGAAGATTAACATGGGGAATGAGTATGAAGGTTTGCTGTTGCGGGTATATTAAAACTGGGTGGTTTTAATTCAATATTTAGTAGATCTGAACTAGAAGCCATTTACTAAGTTTTTTCAAGATATGTTGAGAAATAAGCGAGATATAGAATTTTAATTATTTCCCATAAGGTTAACATTGGGACAGCGTACTGTGTTTAACACCACCGAATCTCGGTAACCAGTGGACATAGAGCAACAATTCAAATTACTAAACTATTTGTTTTTTTTTTTAGCTGAATTCAATGGTGACTACTCATAACTACTCGACTCAGAAGATTTGAAAAATACTCGGAAGTTCGAGTCGAGTGGCTACTCCCACGGTTAGCTCGGCATTGGTATGGAATATCGCATTTTACGGCCGTTTTACAGCCACCATAATACTGTTATTTTATTTTATTTTTTATTTTTTTAATTTTTTTTCCTAATCCTAGGATTTACTGCCTTAGCAATCCTATCGGATTGCTAAGGCAGTAAGTACAACATTTTAACTGTTATTTTACTTGAATTGAAATATGTGAATACTAATTTTATTAGCGAATTTCCCCTATAGAGAAGATGCTGTTACAGTAATACTCATGGCAAGACCTAAGCCCGAGACCATGATAACTATTCTTTTTTTGGGGCTCCCAGAAGCAAAAAACACTATTCGTTCTTTTTTCATATATATCTATGTGTACTTAAGCACGATAACTCGCGTAAAAATGGTCCGATCTTAATGAAATTTGGCATGGATGAGTTAACTAGTAATTATTCGGACGAGTTCGTAAACCAGCCCGATCGGAATCCCAAAAGGGGGGAAAGGGGGGTAAACCCCCAAAAACTGGGTTTTTGAGTTTTTTATATAGAAAAATAAAAATAAACCAATTGTCGTTACCACTATTGAATTCAGCTAAAAAAAACAATTAGGGTAAGTCCGGGAGAGATGGCCCCCCTTTTTTTGGAGACAAATAATTTTGTTGTTTTTGAGTCAATCAATTTCGTTGTTTGCTTAAGATTTACCTCATGAACTAATTTAATAGTATATGACATAACTAAAGTCATATTTCATGAAATACTGGCTGAAATTAGTTGACTCAATTATTTCCAACTGGCCCATCTCACCCTCATACTCTGGGTTAGATGGACCAGTCATATAGGGAGAGAAGGACCAACATAAAAAAGGTAGATAAAAATGATTATGTAGGTTTTACAGCAACAAATTACATTTTAATGAGTATTTTGATTGACAAAAAATAGACCAAATGTTGTGAAAGTTAAAAATACAGTAAATTATAGTATTAAAAAAAAAATTGATGGTGTATATTGGCCAAAATACTAGCTGTGTCTAGGCAGTAAAAATTTAAAAAAATAAAAATATTAGGCTAAGTAAGAGTAAACTAATTTCATTTTCTCATAGATATGGTTATTCGCACATAACTGTGCATTTCCTAAAATATTATAAAATATTAAACCACATTTATGTATATTTAATAAAAACCACTATGGTCCATCTATCCCGACTCGACCTGGACCATCTCTCCCAACTGGATGGGAGGATGGTCCAGGCCGCCATGATGTCTGTGAGAATGGCAGAGCCGCCAAAGTGCTTTGCAATGAATTGCAACACTATCAACTTTCGTTAAAACGACCAGGAACAAAATTGTACGAACACTTCATGGACTTAGATCACAAAAAGTGAAATCTGTCAAAAGTATTCACTTACCAGAATTATATTTTCTTTAATAACTTGTAAACACGAACATCTGTTGCTCTGGAAATGTGAAGGGAATCACATACCATCCGACATGACACAAGCACACTACTAGTGACGGTCTCTATCGGCTAGTTTTGAAGTTACACAACTGGTCCATCTCACCCAGTGGTCCATCTCTCCCTGACTTACCCTAGTATCTTGAATCACTACTCTATGTCCGTTGGTTTCCGAGATATTGAAAATGGTAAACACAGTACGTGTTTTACTTATGGGAAATAAGTAAAATTCTATATCTTGGTTATTTGTCTTCATATCTTGATAAAACTTGGAAAACGCCTTCTTCTAGATCAGATCTACCAAATATTGCATTCTCTTTTTTATGAAATTTGGCATGTAGGTAATTTGGCGATATCTCAGGTGTTTTAGCGAATTTCCTTAAAGGAATAAGCTATTACGGTAGTACTCATGGTAAGAACTAAGTCTGAGACCATGTTAACTTTTCATTTTGGGGTCCCCAGAAGCAAAAAAACACCATTCGTTCGAATTTTTATACATATATCTATCTATATATATGTCTGTTAACACGATAGCGGCCGTAAATATGGTCCGATCCTAATGACAATTGGTACAGACGTGTAAAGTGGTAATTACTCGGACGAGTTCGTGAACCAGCCCAATCGGACCACCGTAAGGGGGGGGGGGTAAAGGGGGATAAACCCCCCAAAAATGGGGTTTTTGAGTTTTTCACATAGAAAAATAAAATTTATCAAATTTTTGTTGGAACCATTGAATTCAGCTAAAAAAAACAAACAATTTAGCATTTTGAAGTACTGCTCTATGTACATTGGTTACCGAGATATTGAAAGTGGTAAACACAGTAGGCCTACGTTGTCTCAATGTTAACCTTATGGGAAATGAGTAAAATTCTATATTTCGCTTATTTCTCAACATATCGTGATAAAACTTGGTAAATGGCTTCTTATAGTTCAGATCTACTAAATATTGAATTAAAACCAACCAGTTTAAACATACCTGTAGCAGCAAACCTGCATACTCATTCCCCATGTTATTCTTATGGAGCTTACAAAAACATGTCAAATCTCGCTATGTTGGATTAATAGTATATTTCGCAACAAGGGCCGAAAATGAGGTTTTACAGGCTCGAGATCGTGTTTCAAATTCGAGACGAAGTCGAGAATTTGAAACGATCGAGAGCTGCAAAACCCTTTCGGCCGAGGTGCGAACGCTATTTTTCACCACACTACACAATGAAATATACCCTAAATAAAAATAACTGATTATTATTTGACTCACTTGAAACCAAAACACAGCTATGGCAATCATATCATCGCATCTATCCTGTCTTGAATGCCGTATAATTTTGTGATGTTCTGACGTTGTTTCAAACAAATAAACTATCAGCTGACTTTCGGCCCTAGGGCCCCCAACGTTTTCGGTCCTGTGGCGGCAAACGGTGTGTTTGGTCCGCGTTTGACGTTTGTAAAACAGGTGATTTCGTAGTAGTGTGGTGAAAAATATGTTGTTTTGCATTTGAAAATCGCTGAGTATGCAGGTCTGCTGCAACGGGGGTATTTTCATTTTTTTTAATTTTGATTTTTAAGGGTATTTAACCCATAAAAACCCATAAAAAAACTACTAAAATCCAAATTTCTCAAAAACGGCACTAACAATTTTATTAAAGATTTCATAGTTTTTAGTCCTTGAGATGACAAACAAAATGAAACCACCCGCATGTCTGTAAAAATTCAGGTTCAGAAGTTATGGGAGTTTAAGTATTAAAAAATTCCTATTTTTAAAACTTCACTAAATCTGAAACATCGGAAGAAAATATACTTATAACCATTAAATTTGGCTTGAAAAATTGAATAATCCTGTAATTTTGAATTATTAGGCTACGTCAACTAGTTGCGGAGATAATTGATATTTTCGTTTCGCGGTATACGCAGTACGTTGTCCAATGTTATTCTTATGGCAAATATTCACAAACCAATATCTCCATTAATTGCTAACCGATTTGATAAAATTTGGCATGCGTGTTTGGGATAGTTAATTAATTGTTTATTTGTTTTATTTTATTATCTAAGTTTTTAAGTTTTAAATTACTTTAAGGGAGAAAGTATCAGTTTCCTGATACAGTTTAAGCTATAACTAGATAACACGTAGCTCGAAATCGAGCAAATACCATATAGTAAAAGAATGAAGAATAATCAGCCTACTTAAGTATATACTTTTGAAGTTTTCATTAACAAAATTATAGCTTAGCTACTGAAACTTTCAGAGTTAATTTTATCTACCGCAAGAGTTTCCGGTATAAACATTAACGATTGGGAACACCTTCATTTCCCCATATCCTCTTTTTTCTTAAATGTACATTTCAACATCGGCAAAAGATTGAACTCTTATCTTATCTGCTTACAGCTCATGTAGCTGACCGAGAGCAAACACTGGCACGTAATGACTTCCTTTGTTTAGTGATTGCCGCTGCACCTTATTGATAATTACCGCCAAAACAGAGACTGCAGGGAACGGCTATCTTTATATGCATAACCTTGTAAATGACGCACTATCTCTACCGGTCTTTTCATTCTTCAAATGCAACCCACCGCAATGAAAACATTTTTAGTTCATTGGTCTGAGGTTGGAAGGAGCATCAAATGGTATATCGGGAGGGTGATGCCAGCGGTTGCGATCGGGTTCGTTCCGACTCCTCCGACCGGTCAACGTTCGTCTTCTTCTAATCGGTGGCATTATAAATGCAACAAATCCAAAAATAGATTTGCTCAGATTAATGTAACTTCAAAAAACACTATGAGCTATCGTAAACTACATTGTGAAACTGATAACTGAAATTTTTAAGAGCTTTAAAAACTTCATAACATAACCTAAATTACATAATCAATCTTTAAGAAAAGAAAACTGTTGAAAACAAAGCCAAACCGGCCAAAGCCAAACCGGCTGAAAAAATAAGTTTACCTGCAGAAATATTTCAGAGCTTGGCCATATGTTCAGTTTGTAAACAAAACTGAGCTTGCTCAAATGTCGATGAATAGCGCCACTGTTCCGAAACTTCAGCCCTTTACTGTACTTTAGTGACGCCCTTTTTTAAAATTCTGAGACTTGTTGACAAATCTACAAAAAAGTCCCTTTAATTTGACACCTCAAACGTTAAAATCAGCCCAGCCGTTACTGCGGTTGGACTGTGAAAAGAAAACCGCTTGCGTATTAATTTATAGATATAAGCTAACATTAAACACCTTTCAACCCACTCGTCGTGGATCGCAATTAACTGCACATAGTAACTCGGTTATAAAAATCCCAATCTGTTGTTACTGTTCGTAATATATCATCATTTGCTGTCATTTTTTCATTAAACTTGTTAAAAAAAAACACTAGTAAATCTTGAGTCAATAAGAGTCACTAGTAAATCAAGAGTCAGTAGTAAACCTTGAAACTTTGTGACAGTTTAAAAGATAACATTAATTGATTTAGATAGAAAATTAGTAATAAAATTATATTATCTTTTAGAAAACCATAAATAGTTCTACAGCAGAAGCAAATGCACTCTAGTGTGGCCTTGGCAGAAGCCGAAGACTAACAGCCATCTTCGCCAGAAACCGCTTGGCCAACCTTCGCAAGGTATTAAGGCTAATTCAGCCATATACGCCAGAAACCGCTTGGCCAACCTTCGCAAGGTATTAAGGCTAACTCAGCCATCTACGCCAGAAACCGCTTGGCCAACCTTCGCAAGGTATTAAGGCTAATTCAGCCATCTACGCCAGAAACCGCTTGGCCAACCTTCGCAAGGTATTAAGGCTAATTCAGCCATTTACGCCAGAAACCGCTTGGCCAACCTTCGCAAGGTATTGAGGCTAATTCAGCCATCTACGCCAGGAACTGCTTGGTCAACCTTCGCAAGGTAATTTTCTTATTGTATTTTGGATATTACCTCTCACAAACTTTGTATTTTTTTATGTTTAGCTCAAAAAGTTTTTACAGCAGATTTCTTATATACATCCTTTGTACACTCCTTTGCATCTCACTGTACACAGATAATAGGTCCAACAATCATGAGTAAGTGAAATACAGGGTGTTTTTTTAACGCAACCCATTTTTAAGATTGAATAATGTACATATAAAGATGAAATGAGTATTGTTTTGTCCATTTTTATACAGGGTTAGGCAAAAGTGTGGATACCCCCACCTAACTTTTTAATGCGTCATAGTAGGAAAACCAAACTCAGCATACCTTCACAGAATTAAATACCCCCGTTGCAGCAGACCTGCATACTCAGCGAATTTCAAATGCAAAACAACATATTTCAATCCAACGTAGCGAAATTTGACATGTTTTTGTAAGCTCCATAAGAATAACATGGGGAATGAGTATGCAGGTGTGCTGCTACAGGTATATTAAAACTGGGTGGTTTTAATTCAATATTTAGTAGATCTGAACTAGAAGAAGCTATTTACCAAGTTTTATTGAGATATGTTGAGAAATAAGCGAGATATAGAATTTTACTTATTTCCCATAAGGTTAACATTGGGACAACGTACTGTGTTTACCACTTTCAATATCTCCGTAACCAATGGACATAGAGCAGTGTTTCAAAATACTAAATTGTTTGTTTTTTCGAGCTGAATTCAATGGAGCCCACAAAAATTCGATAAATTTTATTTTTCTATGTAAAAAACTCAAAAAACCCATTTTTGGGGGGTTTATCCCCCTTTACCCCCCCTTCCGGTGGTCCGATCGGGCTGGTTCACGAACTTGTCCAATTGATTACCACTTTACATGTCCGTACCAAATTTCATAAAGATCGGACCATTTTTGCGGCCGCTATCGTGCTAACAGACACATATATATATATATATATATATATATATATATATATATAAAAATTCGAACGAATAGTGTTTTTTGCTTCTGGGGGCCCCAAAACGAAAAGTTATAGTGGTCCCGAGCTTAGGTATTACCATGAGACCTACGGTAATAGCTTCTTCCCTATAGGGGAAATTCGCTAAAACAGCGCTTTCTAACGAGAGTCCCATTTTCGCCCCCCACCCCCAAAATGGGGCACTTTGGGGGCAGCCCCAAATTTTTAAATGCAAACCCCTATCGAGTGACCCCTCATTTTAAAGGGTTTGTCAAAAGAAATACAATGGCGCAAACTGGAGGTCGATATCACCCCCCAACCAAAATGGCGGTCATTTCAAAATTTGGGATGGGTAAACAAAGTAAAGTATGGATAACCCCCCCCCCCAATTAAGTATTAAATGGGATACAGTAGGTAAACTAAACTCAGCTCACCACTTTATACGGCATAAAACCAAATTTTTTTGTGGCGAAAACAACTTTGCCTCGGCCCCCAAAATGGGGCCCCTTTGGGGGTAGCCCCAAATTTTTAAAAGTAGACCCCTATCAAGTGACCCCTCATTTTGAAGGGTTTGTCAATATAAATAAAATTGTGCAAACCGGGGGTCAATATCACAGCATCTAACCAGAATGGCATGCATTTTAAAATTTCAAAATTTACAAGAGAAGCACTATTATCAGGCCTTCTCCTCCCTTCCAAATTTGGAAATTGCAAATTTGGGATTCAAAAATTCAAATTCAAATTCAAATTCATTTATTTTTTTACAATAATCAATTACATAAAAAGTACAATGTTGAGGAGTGAAAAAAAGGTCCCTGCGAAGCAATGCTTGAGAGCAGGGACCGAGTCGCTATTCTATAGGCACAGTCTTTGAGAATGTCCATCGCAAAGTTCCATTTAACGCCAAAGCACAACACTATTACAAAATTAAACAACAGATAATAAATAAACCTCTAAATATGTACCAGATGTGAAAAAAATGTATAAAAGAAAAAAAACGTGCTTCCAACGTGCTAGCAAAACATGCAGCATGTACAGAACTAAACCAACCATAGGAAAATATTCATTACAAAATTACAAAAATACAAAATTAAAAAAATAGAGCTCCTAGCAGGCAAAACGCACCATTCATACCGTCACAAATTTTTCTGTATTTAGGGGTGTGATATTGACCCCCGGTTTGCACCATTTTATTTATATTGACAAACCCTTTAAAATGAGGGGTCACTTGATAGGGGTCTACTTTTAAAAATTTAGGGCTGCCCCCAAAGGGCCCTATTCTGGGGGATGAGGAAAATTTGTTTTTGTCACAAAAAAGTTCGGTTTTATGTCTTATAAAGTGGTAAGCTGAGTTTAGCTTACCTTCTGTATCCCATTTAATACTTGGGGGGGGGGGGGTATCAATACTTTACCTTGTTTACCCATCCCAAATTTTGAAATGACCGCCATTTTGGTTAGGGGGGTGATATCGACCTCCAGTTTGCGCCATTCTATTTCTTTTGACAAACCCTTTAAAATGAGGGGTCACTCGATAGGAGTTTGCATTTAAAAATTTGGGGCTGTCCCCAAAGTGCCCCTTTTTGGGGGCCGAGACAGAGTTGTTTTTGCAACAAAAAATTACAGTTTTATGTCGCATAAAGTTGAGCTGAGTTTAGTTTACCTAATGTAACCCGTTGAATAGTTAAGGTGGGTTATCCAAACTTTAGCTTGTTGCCCATCTCAAATTTAGAAATGGCCGCTATTTTGATTAGGGGAGTGATATCGATCTCCGGTTTGCCCCATTGTATTTATTTTGACAAACCCTTTAAAATGAGGGGTCACTCGATAGGGGTTTGCATTTAAAAATTTGGGGCTGCCCCCAAAGTGCCCCATTTTGGGGATGGGGCGAAAATGGGACTCTCGTTAGAAAGTGCAGTTTTTAATTCTGTGAAAGTATGCTGAGTTTGGTTTTCCTACTATGACGCATTAAAAAGTTAGGTGGGGGTATCCACACTTTTGCCTAACCCTGTATAAAAATGGACAAAACAATACTCATTTCATCTTTATATGTACATTATTCAATCTTAAAAATGGGTTGCGTTAAAAAAAAACACCCTGTATTTCACTTACTTATGATTGTTGGATCTATTATCTGTGTACAGTGAGACGCAAAGGAGTGTACAAAGGATGTATATAAGAAATTTAGGTATCCATAGTTAATCTCGTGTGTTCACCTCAAAATTTAAAATGGCTGCTATTTGGGTTAGGGTTGAGGTATCGACCTTAAGTTTGCGCCATTTTATTTATTTTGACAAACCCTTTAAAATGAGGGGCCACTCAATAGGGGTTGCTATTTAAAAAAATTAAGTTATCTCTTACCCCCCACCCTGTGAGCGGGATGAAAAAAAAATTTCGATGTCAAAAAATCCGGAACCTAGATTAACAGCCAATGCCACAATCAAGATATCTCTATCTCCTTCGATTGAAAAAATACAGATTTGTTTCCGTACTTAATTTACACACTGTATATTATGCCAATTTCAGCAGATGAGCTGCAGACTAATCAACTAGGATCAATACTGATGAACTGAACATTAAAAAAAATATCAGCTTTCTTAAACACAACTTTTTTACAGATGGCGCGTCACGGCGTGTCTTTACAGATGGTAGCTTTTATATTTCCTACGGTCGTCGCAATCACATTGACCGGCGTAAGTATTAATAAGTATTTAAAGTATTACCGAATAATTTGGAGATTCCTGAAAATCTTTTCATTGACATAATTTAATTACAAAAACATAATGTTGTTTACAAAATTGTATCGTTTCTACGAGCACAAGCGCTTTGCTTCCACGCAGCTTCTCTCGGCCGGGAGCCGTCGGAGGTCAGAGTCGGGCCCGAGTTAGCTGCAGCTTCCGAGGGGTGCGGTGGACTAAATCTTCTTTGAAGCCCTGCGAGAGGTAGCACACTTATATTGGCGAAACTTTATAATCTGTCTCCAGCACCGTTAAAATCGAAGATGAAAATTGATATTTTTTATATTTACAATCGGGATTATATTTTTATAATAAAATATAAGATTACCTTAAATATTCACACATTTCAAAAACTACAATTTTACTTTTTCATATATACTTTAATTGTACTGTTATAAGATGAAATTGTCTTTCACTTCAACTGAATAGTGCAATTTACAACGAAATTTATAATGATTTTCACGACCGTACCCCCGTACAATCGATAAGGCTATCGTGGTCGTGACAAAAATGGATTTGGTCGTGACAAATACAGTCTTGACATCACAATTATTTGTCCCTGTTCTGGTGGTAGCCATGCACCTCGTGTTTGAGAAGACAACGTGGACTTCTAGGTTAGCGTAGCAATTAAAATATCATATCAACAAAAATAACACCATGTCTACTGTAACAAACGACTAGTATGGTCTTGGACACATCAAAATTACCAAAAACATAAACTTACCTTTATCAATCTTGATAAGTTTGAAAAGAAAGAAAAATCACTGGAGCAATGACAAACACGCCCGTTCACATCTGTCTTTTCAAACCAACTGACTCTATCGTCACCAGGCTCGCCATTGTCGTGTTCCAAAGTTCCAAAATTGCCGTTACGGTCGGGACTTAAAATCGAGGGACAGACTTATTTTGTCGTAATACTCAGTTCGCTATAGATAAAAAAAATATTAAATACTCTTTTTTTTGTAAGTTAAATAATTAGTGATGATATTTAAAAATAGCATTATTTATTTTATCGTGCATATTTTTTTCTAAAAATAGCATGTAAGTTGAAGAATGGACCCTAGGGACAAGTTACGGTCGTGAGATTTGTGACTTTGAAAATACGGAAAAAATGCCTGGAACCCATTAACAACCAAATAAATATTTGCAAAATGTTTCCCCCGTCCCAAAAAATATTAAAACACATAATATGACTATAGAAACAGTATCTACGAAATAAGAGGCCAGGGACATTAAAGGGCACATAAAAAGTTTTCACTCATTAACCAAAACAACATTTAGATATTATCATCGAAAAGATAATTTAAAGCATAAGATATTTATCTGCATGATAGTGTAGTAAATAAACAATAATTCCATTCCAATAGGTTTAATCAAAATAAAACATTAAAAATCACAAGAATATGGTTACAATTACTGTGTAAGAACATAAACTTTAGCTGCACATTTTTCACGTTAACATTTTTCAAGGCGAACATTTTCCACGTTGACCAATTTCAAAAGGGCCTCAAGCGCCGGCAAACGCTTCCAAAACTCATGTACTGCTTGTAAAATGTGTAAGGATTCACCTAAGTTGGCCAAAACAAAAGTAAACAAATTATTAGCTTTTTACGAATTTAAGCATAAAATCCAGCTGTGCTGAAAACATTGTCAATGAACATCTGTTTTATTGTAGCACTTGTAGCAAAGGAAAAGTTTTGGTGCAATATTGCAACTGGAAGTTCACTTGCGCAGCTTAAAATATTACTCAGGGGCTTTTCCAAATTAATTATCTATTAACAGAGAGAGGATGTGTCATGGATGCGGCCTGGTAAACAGACTTAGATTTTCTTATAAAATAATATTTACAGAGAAAAATTGGTGATTTTTTGAATAGCCAGTACAACTTGCTGAAAGTCAGCAGCTGAAAAGAGAGATTGTTTCATATTGTGGTCAAAACTTATAAAAGGTGTTTCCTTATTGGCCCAGGAAAAAATGAACAAGCAGTTAAACAAACTAAAAAACATGTAAATCAAGGAATAAAATCAAATTAAACTGTGACAGCTATGTAGAAAGGTTGAATGAAAGTAAAAAATTATAAAAATAGGCGATATTGTAAACATTGTATAACCTATAACAACATAGTAAACAAACGCAACGTGGCGATTTGACAGTTCTGAGAAAATGTAAACAGACACCATGTGTAACCAACAATGTTTTCAATGTGACTTGTATACAAATTTTTGATGAGATGATTAGTACATGCTTTGGCCAACTTAGGTGAATCCTACTCTATAATTGTAAAATTTTTTCCGGGCGCCAAAAAAGTCACCAAATTGAACTATTTTAAAGGGTTACTCGGACTCGGGCGTCGCTGCGAACTCAACATCGCGCCGGCTTCGGCGGCGCCCTCTCCCTTTTGGCGCCCCATGCGGCCGCATGTTTCACACGGCCCTTGTCGCGGCCCTGAATTCCGATAGGTTTAATCAAAATAAAACATTAAAAATCACAAGAATATGGTTACAATTACTGTGTAAGTACATAAACTTTAGCTGCACCTTCTAAAAATTGTGAAAATACCCTTTGAAACGACTCTTCGGTACCATGCTTCGGTACTACCGAAAATTGCCTTGGTACGAGTCGAACATATCCTTCCTTCTATTATATCACAGAAAAAATTAAAAACTGAAAGTTATCTTCAATGAGACTCTACGACATATTGGGATTTTCGAACCATTTACCTTACATTCACGTTTGGTTACACTGCCAAATATTTCCATCCCTTCTACCACGTTTCAATCCTAGAATCATCGTAATACACCACAAGAAACTGACTTAGCTAACAAAGCAAATTTTTTGCGATCCGTGACTGACTGCCTGACTCTAGGTTTTCATTTTTTCTTTTGTAATAGGATATTGAAGGATATAACTGAAAACCACATTATAACAAACGGTTTAAACAATAACCTAAATTGTTTATTTCAAATAAGTTTCGCATTAATAACAATGAAACATCTGTTTGTTTCAAAGGAAATCAATTATTTATATCCAATAGAATAAATTAAATATTGATTTTTAACTTCGAATTTAATGGTGAGACGGATTCTAACACGTTTAGCCCTTATGTTGATTAGGGTTCAAATAGTTGATTTATTACCTTATAAGAAGCCGATTAAAGTAATTTACGGTGTAAATTTATGATAAACGATTTTAATACATTACAATCTTAAAACACTTTGGGAGGAAGGGGGGCTCAGGTTGTTTTAATGTAATGCATTAGTGTAGAGTGCACGAAATACGGCGGGCGGCAAAAACTGTTAACTTATAAAATTTCCCGCTAAATCTCAGCTGAAATGATCGAATGAAATGTTTTTGTTGAACTGCCAAAACTTTGTTTATGTTTCTCAGGGTCTTTTAACCTATAAATTTGTGTTTAATTTACCATATAATGATGTATTTATTTAACTACCCAAACAAAGTAATAAACAATAATTTCGCTAACAGCGCACTCACTCACCCGCCGTATTTGCTGCTCGCGATAGTAAAAGCGTTTATCATAAATTTACACCATGTTTCCAATATCTAACAAAGACATAATGCGGATAGAATACAAGAGAATTTAAATACGTTTTTACATTACTCAAATGCCGTAACCTGCACATGGGTAGGTCCATAATATTTGGGGGTGCCAGCTTACTTAACGTTTGAAGTATGCTTGAATTCAAACAACAAACTCCTATTTTAATGGTCCGTTTTAAGACCTATTCCAAATATGTAATTACTTTATTTAACAACGACCATTTGTAATTTATGCAAATGCCTTAATCTAAGTTAAAAGTTAATCAAAGTCTTGTATGTTGAAGACATTTTCCCTTTCACTGCCAACAAATCCACCAAATATGAGGGGATGGCGGGCACCCGCTGGCACCCTGCAAAACTATTACAGAAGTTAATATCTGCTGTATTTAATTAGAGAGCAGTCAAATCCATTTTAAAACCGAATAAATCTTATCTACGTTTGATGACCATACAGTAATTTTTAAAACTAACATTTTAATTTTCCAGTAAAAAAATCTCTAAAAATTGTTTTAACTCATTTACACGTTATAGTCATTTAGAAATCAAGGACTTAAGCAAAAAACATTACACCACAGTTGGTAAATAAATGTTTTTCTTGCTTAAATAAAAAACTGTTTTAGTCAGAATAGTAATATCGTTATAAACGAACTAGAATAGATAACTTATAATTTCATAAATTTAAACAATGTTATCTACAATTTAGTTTGTCCACGCCGAAGGGAAACCGAACAGTACCGCCGTAGCAGAGTCTATAGTAAATGGTGCAGCCGTCGAGGGAAACACCGATGTAAAATCGGACACATCCGAAGACAACACTGATCTCGAGCCGCGACATGGACCACACAGCTTCGTAAAAAAGAGCCGCCGTCGTAGACATAGGACGTTTTCATCGAGTTCTACGAGCAGCTCATCACATCACAGCTCGGGGACCTGGAGCGGGTTGACATTTCCGGTGAATCAACTGAGCTCGTCAGGCTCGAGCGGGTCGTCATTTGGAAATCAACTGAGCTCGTCAGGCTTAAGCGGGTCGTCATTTGGGGTGACTCAACTGAGCTCGTCGGGCTCGAGCGGGTCGGTGTCTGGGAATCAACTGAGCTCGTCGGGCTCGAGCGGGTCGTCATTTGGGGTGACTCAACTGAGCTCGTCAGGCTCGAGCGGGTCGGTGTCTGGGAATCAACTGAGCTCGTCGGGCTCGAGCGGGTCGTCATTTGGGGTGACTCAACTGAGCTCGTCAGGCTCGAGCGGGTCGGTGTCTGGGAATCAACTGAGCTCGTCGGGCTCGAGCGGGTCGTCATTTGGGGTGACTCAACTGAGCTCGTCGGGCTCGAGGGGGTCGTCATTTGGGGTGACTCAACTAAGCTCGTCGGGCTCAAGCGGGTCGTCATTTGGGGTGACTCAACTGAGCTCGTCGGGCTCGAGCGGGTCGGTGTCTGGGAATCAACTTAGCTCGTCGGGCTCGAGGGGGTCGTCATTTGGGGTGACTCAACTGAGCTCGTCGGGCTCGAGGGGGTCGGTGTCTGGGAATCAACTGAGCTCGTCGGGCTCGAGGGGGTCGTCATTTGGGGTGACTCAACTGAGCTCGTCGGGCTCGAGGGGGTCGTCATTTGGGGTGACTCAACTGAGCTCGTCGGGCTCGAGGGGGTCGGTGTCTGGGAATCAACTTAGCTCGTCGGGCTCGAGGGGGTCGTCATTTGGGGTGACTCAACTGAGCTCGTCGGGCTCGAGCGGGTCGGTGTCTGGGAATCAACTGAGCTCGTCGGGCTCGAGCGGGTCGGTGTCTGGGAATCAACTGAGCTCGTCGGGCTCGAGGGGGTCGTCATTTGGGGTGACTCAACTGAGCTCGTCGGGCTCGAGGGGGTCGGTGTCTGGGAATCAACTGAGCTCGTCGGGCTCGAGGGGGTCGTCATTTGGGGTGACTCAACTGAGCTCGTCGGGCTCGAGCGGGTCGGTGTCTGGGAATCAAATTAGCTCGTCGGGCTCGAGGGGGTCGGCATTTGGGGTGACTCAACTGAGCTCGTCGGGCTCGAGGGGGTCGTCATTTGGGGTGACTCAACTGAGCTCGTCGGGCTCGAGCGGGTCGGTGTCTGGGAATCAACTGAGCTCGTCGGGCTCGAGGGGGTCGTCATTTGGGGTGACTCAACTGAGCTCGTCGGGCTCGAGCGGGTCGGTGTCTGGGAATCAACTGAGCTCGTCGGGCTCGAGGGGGTCGGCATTTGGGGTGACTCAACTGTGCTCGTCGGGCTCGAGCGGATCGTCATTTGGGGTGACTCAACTGAGCTCGTCGGGCTCGAGCGGGTCGGCATTTGGGGTGACTCAACTTAGCTCGTCGGGCTCGAGGGGGTCGGTGTCTGGGAATCAACTGAGCTCGTCGGGCTCGAGGGGGTCGTCATTTGGGGTGACTCAACTTAGCTCGTCGGGCTCGAGGGGGTCGGTGTCTGGGAATCAACTTAGCTCGTCGGGCTCGAGCGGGTCAGCATTTGGTGTGAATCAACTGAGCTCGTCGGGCTCGAGCGGATCGGCATTTGGTGTGCATCAACTGAGCTCGTCGGGCTCGAGCGGGTCGGCATTTGGTGTAAATCAACTGAGCTCGTCGGGCTCGAGCGGGTCGGCATTTGGTGTGAATCAACTTAGCTCGTCGGGCTTGAGGGGGTCGTCATTTGGGGTGACTCAACTGAGCTCGCCGGGCTCGAGCGGATCGACGTTAGGGGCGAATCAACTGAGCTCGCCGGGCTCGAGCGGATCGACGTTAGGGGCGAATCAACTGAGCTCGTCGGGCTCGAGCGGGTCGGCATTTCGTGTGAATCAACTGAGCTCGTCGGGTTCGAGCGGATCGACGTTTGGGGGCAATCAACTGAGCTCGTCGGGCTCGAGCGGGTTAACATGCCCGGTGAATCAACTGAGCTCGTCGGGCTCGAGCGGATCGGCATTTAGGGTGAATCAACTGAGCTCGCCGGGTTCGAGCGGGTCGGCATTTGGGGTGAATCAACTGAGCTCGTCGGGCTCAAGCGGATCAACATTTGGGGCGAATCAACTGAGCTCGTCGGGCTCGAGCGGATCAACATTTGGAGCGAATCAACTGAGCTCGTCGGGCTCGTGCGGATCGACGTTTGGGGGGAATCAACTGAGCTCGTCGGGCTCGAGCGGGTCGTCATTTGGGGTGAATCAACTGAGCTCACCGGGTTCGATCGGGTCGGCATTTGGGGTGAATCAACTGAGTTCGTCGGGCTCAAGCGGATCAACATTTGGGGCGAATCAACTGAGCTCGTCGGGCTCGAGCGGATCAACATTTGGGGTGAATCAACTGAGCTCACCGGGTTCGAGCGGATCGGCATTTGGGGTGAATCAACTGAGCTCGCCGGGTTCGAGAGGGTCGGCATTTGGGGTGAATAAACTGAGCTCGTCGGGCTCGAGCGGATCTACATTTGGGGTGAATCAACTGAGCTCGCCGGGTTCGAGCAGGTCGGCATTTGGGGTGAATCATCTGAGCTCGTCGGGCTCGAGCGGATCGGCATTTAGGGTGAATCAACTGAGCTCGCCGGGTTCGAGCGGGTCGGCATTTGGGGTGAATCAACTGAGCTCGTCGGGCTCAAGTGGATCAACATTTGGGGCGAATCAACTGAGCTCGTCGGGCTCGAGCGGATCAACATTTGGGGTGAATCAACTGAGCTCACCGGGTTCGAGCGGATCGGCATTTGGGGTGAATCAACTGAGCTCGCCGGGTTCGAGCGGGTCGGCATTTGGGGTGAATCAACTGAGCTCATCGGGCTCGAGCGGATCGGCATTTAGGGTGGATCAACTGAGCTCGCCGGGTTCGAGCGGGTCGGCATTTGGAGTGAATCAACTAAGCTCGCCGGGTTCGAGCGGGTCGGCATTTGGGGTGAATCAACTGAGCTCGCCGGGTTCGAGCAGGTCGGCATTTGGGGTGAATCAACTGAGCTCGTCGGGCTCAAGCGGATCAACATTTGAGGCGAATCAACTGAGCTCGTCGGGCTCGAGCGGGTCGGCATTTGGGAAGACTCAACTGAGCTCGTCGGGCTCGAGCGGGTTGACATTTCCGGTGAATCAACTGAGCTCGCCGGGTTCGAGCGGGTCGGCATTTAGGGTGAATCAACTGAGCTCGCCGGGTTCGAGTGGGTCGGCATTTGGGGTGAATCAACTGAGTTCGTCGGGCTCGAGCGGGTCGTCATTTGGGGTGAATCAACTGAGCTCGTCGGGCTCGAGCGGACCGGCATTTGGGGTGAATCAACTGCGCTCGTCGGGCTCGAGCGGATCGGAATTTGGAGTGAATCAACTGAGCTCGTCGGGCTCGAGCGGGTCGGCATTTGGGGTGAATCAATTGAGCTCGTCGGGCTCGAGCGGGACGGCATTTGGAGTGACTCAAATGAGCTCGTCGGGCTCGAGCGGGTTGACATTTCCGGTTAATCAACTGAGCTCGTCGGGCTCGAGCGGGTCGGTATTTCGGGCCAATCATCTGAGCTGGGGGAGTTCGGGCGGGTCGGCATTTGGGGCAAATCGTCTGAGCTCGGGGAGCTCGAGCGGATCGTCATTTGTGGCAAATCATATGAGCTCGGGGAGCTCGAGCGGGTCGTCATTTGGGGCAAACCGTCTGAGCTCGGGGAGCTCGAGCGGATCGTCATTTGGGGCAAATCATATGAGCTCGGGGAGCTCGAGCGGGTCGTCATTTGGGGCAAATCGTCTGAGCTCGGGGAGCTCGAGCGGGTCGTCATTTGGGGCAAGTCATCTGAGCTCGGGGAGCTCGAGTGGATTGTCATTTGTGGCAAATCATATGAGCACGGGGAGCTCGAGCGGATCGTCATTTGGGACAAATCATCTGAGCTCGGGGAGCTCGAGCGCGTCGTCATTTGGGGCAAATCATCTGAGCTCGGGGAGCTCGAGCGGATCGTCATTTGGGGAAAATCACCTGAGCTCGGGGAGCTCGAGCGGATCGTCATTTGGGGCAAGTCATCTGAGCTCGGGGAGCTCGAGCGGGTCGTCATTTGGGGCAAATCATCTGAGCTCGGGGAGCTCGAGCGGGTCGTCATTTGGGGCAAATCATCTGAGCTCAGGGAGCTCGAGCGGGTCGTCATTTGGGGCAAATCATCTGAGTTCGGGGAGCTCGAGTGGGCTGGCATTTTTGGAGTGAATCATGAGAGCTCGTGGAGTTTGACCTGTATTGAAAATTGGAAGGCTAATAACTATATAAAATACGAAAAATGTATACCAATAAAAACCAGTGTGATCAGACCGTATTATTTTATCATACTGTAAATTACGGAAACATTAAATTTTAATTTTAATGAATTTCATTAGTTGTTTAGCCAAATATTGTATTGTATGGAGCTATTATTGTAGGTAATAAAATTATTTTTATTATTTTTTATTAAGTTACTTTATACAGTATTTTTATTTTGCTATTGATTCCCAGAAACTTGATGTTGGTGACCTTGTACCTAATTTTGTATTATTAATGTAATTTGACGCTATTCTTCTATATCTGTACAAATATGAATAGCGTGAATTTGAATTTAAATTTGAATTTTGAATCTCCTTGTAAATTTTCCTCATGACCAAAGCTCATGAATGATTAAATATATTATTTACTAAACATATTCAAAAACTACTTTCCTGTTGAATGCTCACAAATATAAAAAACTAGCAGAACCCGTGGCTTCGCTCATGATAAAAATTATCGTCTAACCTTGATATGAAGAATTTAGAGGACTGAATAGAAAATATTTATATCAAGGAATATGTCATGTAGAGATATGTTTGTTTTATAGCGGAATGTAGGATAAAAAATATATATCACAAAGATAGTGAAGATTTTTTTCACCGTTATAACCCGAAAACGGCCAGACCGATTTTATCATCAAATGAGTCGATTTTAAGGTACTTCTTTGTAGATTTACCATTACGTCCCTGGATTGCCTAGTAGGGCATCATTTAAGTACAGTAAAGGGCTGAATGTTCGAAGCAGTTATGGTGCTATCCGAGGGCTGTATTTCAAACTCGATTCACTTAGTTTTTAACTTAAAATATGGGCGGGTAGTAATAGTTTAAGATCAACCACTGATTGCAGCATTTATTTTTCCGTGAAAAGCCGGGACACCGTCGAATTAGATGAAAAAGGAATTTGCAAAATGATTGTAACTGTCATGATCGTAATTAAAAACATAAAGGCCGCCCTAAGGAAATAACTATAGCTCCCACTGCCTATAAAGATGGTATCACATAATGAGCTTATGACTGAACGTATAAGGTACGAAACTAAACAAAATGTAACTTTTATATCGTACGAATGACCTAACAAAACCATAAAACCATGATAAAAGGCATAAATTATAAATCAGCTGTAACAACGTATCCGTTTGTGAAGCTAATATGCTTGACTGAATAAAATTTGAAATTTAAACAAAATATCATCCTTTACACGAGGCATTTCAAAGATTCGGCTACACCAAAAACCTCTAAAAACCTCGAATAAAAAAAAAAAATCTGTTCTTGGTGAATGCCAACACTTTAAGGAACGTCCAGCAAATTTTCAAGGTTCTAGGTTTAGTAGTTTTGGATGTACAATGATAGATCAGTGGTATTTGACAAAAATATAGTAGAAAAGATAGCATAATTACAACATACAATCAGGGATTCGTATAATTTATAAATTTTTACATAAATAGATCAAAGAATCATTTCATTTCAGCACATTCTGTTTGTGACTGAAAAACCACTGTACTTTTCTCTTTCCATCTTACCGGGATTTAGTCTCAAGACTCAGCCACAAAAGGCAGTATGCTCTTCACGTTTAAAACTGCGTACGTCGAATTACGAAACACCAAATCATCGGACAGGCATAGATGTAATAAAACAATTATTAGGAACGCCTCCAGGAAAAACGATAACTCCCGCTACCGAAATATAGATGGTGCCACTTAACTAATTAATGGTGGATTTGATCTAAACTAAACGTAACTTTTATATAGTACATAATTATGTCCTTGAAACAAATCAACAAAAATCAATGAAACCATGATCAAAGAAATCAATTTATTATCATCAGTGTCAACGTATACATTTCCGAAGCTAACTACCAGCTGATTGTTTTATGAACATTAAAAATGTTAACAAAAATCGTCCAACACAGTTTTATATGGGAAAATTTGAAAACTTCGGCCTCGCCAAAAACCCCTTTATATTACGAATTTTGTAATATCCGTTCTTAGCGGATGCTTATGCCCTAAGAGGAACATCCAAGCAAAGTTTCAAGGTTCTAGGTCAAGTAGTTTGGGCTGTGCGATGATTATACGTGAGTGGTATTTGACAAATATATAGTAGATAAATTTTATGGAAATTCACTGAGTACGCAGGTCTGCTGCGACGGGGGTATTATATTTATTCGTTTTAATTACATAGATTACATAGATCTTATAAGTCCCTTGTGATAACATTTAAATAATTTAATTTAATAAGACTAAATAAATATGTAAAAGGTTTGAACTATGTTGAGAAACATTTAAATGACCTCAATAATTAAGGGTAATTTAACTTACATATTTTGTTTTTATTTTACTAAAGACTATAAATAATAATTAATTAACATAAAACCCTGTCATTTTTGCCATAACTATACAGGTTTATTTCATCGGAATTAGGAACTCGTTTTCTTAATAAGAAAATAAATCAAATCTTATGAGCTGCTTTTGGTGGTTTTGCAAAAATAATTCATATATTAACATCAGAATGAATTAAACACTCACCATTCTATTCAATTAGTTGTCAAAGAGTAATCGTAACAACCAAATTAGGGGGGGGGGGGTTTCACTTAATTTTTGTGCTTTTCACCTGTATAAGTTTACAGGTAGGGGTTTCAAAAATTCTTCTTTCAAATTCCATGATCCATTATAGAAATAATTCCGAAAAATCATCATAGGTATCTCCTGTTATCCACAAGGCTCCCCTAACAAAATTCTCTTAAATCCCCCCCCCCCCTTATTCCTTAAATCTAAATAAATTAATGAATAAAACAATTCTTGGTTGGTTAGAATCACAGAATACAATAGAACTTTAAACAAAGATGGAATGACATTGGTAGTGGATGTACAGAGACTAAGTGAGTGGTGAGTAGCAGTGCACGTCATGTCCAATCTGTGATCCCGTATCACCTGAATAGAGCAACTTCAGTCGTCATGGCAACCTGACGCCTCGGACTACCAATGATTCTAAGTAGCAAAAGTGTGTTAGGATTTCTGCTTAGTTTACAGTTGTGTTTAATCTGATGTGTTGGTTTTTTCTTTATAGAGTATTATTGTTTTTCTCATGATTCAGTCTTATTTTCTTATATCATCCCATTTTTAACACCTTTGACGATGTTTTACTACTTCACATTTAAATTTGATAAAAAATCTCAAAATGACAAAATTCACAGAAAAAGCATTTTCAAAGATAATACCCCCGTTGCAGCAGTCCTGTATACTCAGTGAATTTCAAATGCGAAACAACATATTGCAATCCAACATAGCAAGATTTGACATGTTTTGGTAAGCTCCATAAGAATAATATGAGGAATGAATATGCAGGTTTGCTGCTACAGGTATATAAAAACTGGGTGGTTTTATTTAATTCAATATTTAGTAGATATGAACTAGAATAAGCTATTTACCAAGTTTTATCAAGATAAGTTGGGAAATAACCGAGATATAGAATTTTACTTATTTCCCATAAGGTTAACATTGGGACAACGTACTGTGTTTACCACTTTCAATATCTCGGTAACCAATGGACATAAAGCAGTGATTGAAAATAGTAAATTTTTTTTTTGAGCTGAATTCATTAGTGCCAACAAAAATTTGGTAAATTTTATTTTTTATATAAAAACTCAAAAAAAACCATTTTTGGGGGGGTTTTATCCCCCTTTACCCCCTTCTAGTGGTCCGATCGGGCTGGTTCACGAACTCGTCTGAGTGATTACCACTTTACACGACTGTACCAATTTTCATTAAGTTTGGACTATTTTTAAGGCCGCTATCGTGCTAACAGACAAATATATATATATAAAATTCAAACAAATGGTATTTTTTGCTTCTGGTGGCCCCATCACAAAAAGTTATCATGGTCTCGGGCTTAGGTCTTACCATGAGACCTATAGTAATAGCCTCTTCGCTATAGGGGAAATTCGCTAATAGGAAGGGTATTGAAAATTTTTTATTGAAAAAAATTTGGGAAAAAATTGGGAAATGAAAAAAAAACTCATACGACTCAAATTGTCAGGATTAGAAAAGTGAGTACAATAAGATTTTAGTGGCTGGTTTTCTCCCTTGATGGAATTACCATTGAGAAAGCTTTGAAAATATTTGGTTCCTGTGTTTTTGTTGATATATGTTTACTTACTTACATAACTATTTCAAGGAACTGAATTAGTTAAATTAGGTATATTATACTGTGTTAATATGAGAAATGTGTGATTATCATATATTTAATTCCGTAAGGCGATTCTTTGCGTCAAAACTGTGGGCGTCTGGCAAGTCGTAGAAAGATGGGAGAGGGCTTAAATTAAAGGTCTCTATTCCGTGATGACGGGAAAAATAATGAAATTGTTTGAAATTTACAAGAAAACGAGAAGTGACGTAAAATATCTGCCACTTAAAAAGCATTGGGATCTTAAATGTCTGCTTTGTTTACATGAAACATGTGATGCTGATACTTGATTGAAAACCGTGTGGTAAGCTAGATATCAATATAAGGTAGATTTAGTTTGCTATCAAGGTATTTTGTACTGTAATAAATAAGGATTGTTTGAATTTTCCCTCATTAGGAGCTTTTAGCCCCTTCAAGCCTTCAATTAGGTCTATATTACTAATTCTGTAAGCGATTTTTTTAAATCAAAAATTTGAGAGTTTGACAGTTCGCAGGATGATGGGAGAGGGCTCAAATTAAAGGTGTTGGTCCCAGGGGGTCGGGAAAAATATCAGATTATGTCCAATCTACCAGAAATTGAGAAATAACGAAAAATATCTTCCATTTAAATTGCATTGGGATTGTAAAACGTCTGCTTTGTTTATATTAAACATGTGGTGCTAATGCTTGATTCAAAGCCATAAGGTATATGTTGACATGTGGGATTTATCTCAAAATGCAGCTAACTATGCACGTTCAATGTAGTACAAAAAATATTTTAAATTTAAGATTTTCTGATTTTATAATAATTAAGGGTTTGAGTTTTTTTCAAAATTACAAAAAATTAAGTACGTTTGTTTAGTTTATGTTATAATGATGCAGATTTAATACCAAATGATCTATATATAATGACGTAAGGGAAATTTTTGCGCCGAAATTGTGGGCGTTTGGAAGGTCGCAGGATGATGGGAGGGGGCTGAAATCGAAGGTCTCCTTCACAAGGACTCGCGGGGAAAATACTGAAATTGATTTAAGTTTACTATAAAATGAGAAATAACGTAAAATCGCTGTAATTTAAAAACCATTGTGATGTAAAAAGGTCTGCTTTGTTTACTTAAAACCAATTCTAGATATATTCATAATTTTGTGGATCCAAAAGCCTATAAACTAAGAAGGTATTTTGTACTAATAGTAAAGGATTATGCTTAGGGGCTATTAGCCCCTTCAAGCCTCTAGTATTTATGTATATGTTTATGTACAAGTAAAGAATTTATTATTATTAAATCTGAATTAATTTTGATTTGTTTCACATAACTGTTAATTACAAGGCAATGATAAAATAAATACAGATATTAAACTAACTTAAAATTTCCTAACATCCGTTAAAAGACACTGACACGTATCTGCTAACATTATTAAACTTGGCGTTTTTTAGCCCCTTAAGCGCGGAGTAATTTGCCCCCTGCGTGATCTGTAGCACGCAGTTTAATTACACGATCAACGCCAAATCGTGGGGTTTTCGTCTCAACTCGACGAGTGTGATACTGCAGAACTCGTGGCGTGGTCGTAGTCCAGAAAAACCACTAGAGTGCAGCAACAAACGATCTGCCACTCGTCAGGGTCAACTGTACAGTCGTAGAATGAACAAAACCTAGCAGAACAGTTGTACCAACAAAATAACAAATAGATGGATAGGCAGCTAGCTTACCTTTGAAAGAGTTCAGGCAGGCCATATGTCACATGAAGAAAACACAATAAATCACAATATTTCGTCCCAATTAGGGACTTCATCAGGAACAAAAGAAGGAAAGAAAGTTTTATAATGGCAGCATTGTCAACTGTCAAAGGTTGAAAAAAAAAACTAAACTAAAAAAGGTAAGCTAAAAAAAAAGCCTAAACTCTTTCAAAGGTAAGCTAACTGCCTATCCATCTATTCCTAAAATTGAAATCCTGGCCTAGAGCCTTTCCTAAAAAAAAATAACAAAATAATCAGCTGAGAACGTCAAATCTGAGTAAACTCGGGCGTGGCGGTTAAGTAGATATCTCGTGCGTGGCGTTAGCGCGTACAGAATACTACCACGAGTTAACTTGTGCGCGGCAGTTAAGGAGTTGATTAATAAAGAATGAAAAAATATTATATATAGAGAAATGTGGGGCAAAGGTGAAAGAGCTGAAGCCAAAATAATTATTTCGAGCACGATCATAATTTATTGTTGAAATTTACACAGCTCAAGCATCCTAGTTCAGTTCTATGTATAATTTACATAAATAATACAAATTTACAAATATAGTTTTTAAAAGTTCAAAAAGGTTGGAGTTTGATAAATTAAAATCAATAGAAGTAATAAATTAAAAAACAATAATTCCATATTGATCTATATCATCTATAACATCTTGATGATCAAATGGACAACTGAGAAAAATAAATAAATAACTAAAAAAGAATGCACAAGACTTTTTGACGCTGAAATATTATTCCTCACATAATTTTAAATCTACAATACATTCACTTTGTTCATGAAATATTTCACTCAGATGAAAACAATTGATTCTTTTGGGTAATTAATGTTTTCCTTTTATGTTTCCTAAAAGCTTTGAAAAAATGTTCCTACTTTTTTGTAAGATAACTGAGAGGTGTCTTTTTAAGTTATTGATCACACCGTTAGACATTTTACTTCAATAAATTTTAAAGTATTTTTTCATAAGTCACTTGGTTCCCACTATCTTTGTACTGTGTTTTCCTCACTGTAATCACACTAAGACAAACAGTACTTAAAGGTTGCACGATTAACAGCTGAGCTAAAGTTGGGGTCTGAACTTTGGGTCTGACAACTCGGGGTCTGAACTTTGGGTCCGACAACTCGGGGTCTGAACTTTGGATCTGACAACTCGGGGTCTGAACTCTACCCACTACTGGCGTCTCGGAATGCCCCGCCGGAATGCTGCATGTTCCACATTCGGCTGTAGAGTGAGCCACTGTCTGCCAGCAGCTGTTGGTGCGTCCCCCGCTCGAGCACTCGCCCTTCGAACAAAATTAATCATTTTTAATATTCGGTCAGACAAAGTTGTAGCTAAGTGGCATTTTCTTTTTCTAATACTGAACTTGTACATTTATGGTAACAAATATACAGAGTACATAAATCTGCTGTAAACTAAAAACAAAAACAAAAAATTCAGTAAGTCTAACTTTGATTTGTTAGCGACCATGACAAAGATAACCATAGAAAACACCAGGCAAGGACATCTCCTTGAAATTTAAATGTTCGAGCGACATAAGAAATTAGTGACTTTATAGCCTAAGAGTTTCTTGGATTTGGGACCAAGGGGTTTGAGGTCCGATTCCTTGCAAACTTCAAAATATTTTAGGTCACAGTTCCCCTAGCAGGTCCCTGGCAAACTCCAAAATTTTATAGAGGTGTGGACCAATTTCTCTTAAAAGCGTTCATGTTCAGGTCAAAAATTTCATAAGACACAACACTACAAATAAAATAAATAAATAAATAAAATAAATAAATAAATAAATTCTTTATTATAGGAAAATACAAGTGAAAACATTGAAGGAAATATACTGCAAAAAATAAACTTAACATACTCAATATACTCCTTAGTATATAATTAATACAAAGTAAATAATTCTCCTACAAAAGCCGCCCCAACAGGCACTAAACCCAATTACTGGGGAAGCCAGCCAAAAATTATTTTTCGCCATTATTAGAATAAAATCAAACAATTATATCAAACATGAAAACTGAACTGAACAATATTTGACAATTTAAATTTAAAAATACTAAAGAGATTACAAAGGAAAAAATATATTATAGAGAGAGAAAATCAACTAAATTGAAATTTAAATTTATTTTACTTGGATGTTCACTGAATTATAAGTAAAGTTAAAACCTCTACAAAATTAAGTTTATGAAACAGGATGAAGAAACGTATTCATTATGGATATTTATGTTTAATTGAGAACTTTTAATAATTCAAAGCATGTTTTCTTAAACACGTTCCGGCTCATAGTAACATCTAGCTCATCTCCCAAACTATTAAAAAGAGATACGGTGGAAACAAGGAAGGAATTAGCATGAAAACAAGTTCGAGCAAAGAGCGGGTAGAACGGTCGGCTCGCCCGCCCTCCTCTCGCCGGCACATGCCACGCGACACTGGCCAAGGTCAAGGGGTCGTCAACGACACCAGATAAGACGTCCCTTAGATAACACAGTCTAGCTACCTTCCTTCTGTTCCCTAATGACTCGAAATCAAACAATTCCAACATTTCATTATATCTCACAAGCCAAATAGGAAACTGAAGTGGGCCAAACGATTTGTAATATAGCGAACGCAGAAAGCGTTTTTGGACCTTCTCAATAATACTTATATGAATGAAAGTGTACGGTGACCAAATTATGCTAGCAAATTCTAACTTAGAACGAACCAACGATTTATACAACAGTTTTACGGTGAAAGGGTCATTGAAAAACTTGGATAACCTCAAAATAAAACCCAATACTCCATAGGCTTTTTTCGCTGTAGATAAAATGTGCATTTTGAAGGAGAGATCGCATTCCATCACGACGCCAAGATCCTTATACGAACTTGTTCTACACAACATCATTTATACTGTAATCAAACATTATGGGGTTCAATTTCCTAGTATATGACATGACTACACACTTCTCTACATTCAAATGAAGCATATTTTCCTCACACCATCTACACAAGGAGTTCAAATCGCTCTGTAACAATACACAGTCATCAATAGAAGTAATACAACTAAATAGTTTCATATCGTCTGCGTACATTAAAACATGACATTTGAGGACATTTACTACGTCATTAATGAAGATATTGAAGAGCAAAGGACCAAGATTACTTCCTTGGGGAACACCGGACCCAGAAGAGAAAATAAAGGACTTATACGCCTCAAAAGATACATATAATTGACGATTTTGTAAGTATGAAGAAAATAATCGAATTAAATTGTTGGAAAATCCGTAAAAGTTCAACTTTGACAACAACACAGAATGGCTAACTTTGTCAAAAGCTTTCGAAAAATCAGTATACACTGTATCAACTTGACCTTTGCAGTCTAATATTTTAGATGTGAAATTCGTAAAATTGACAAGGTTTGTTACTATAGATCGAGACGGATAAAACCCGTGTTGCTTGCTAGTGATGAAGGGCTTAATATGAGGGAAAATGTTACCATATAAAATTAACTCAAACACCTTTGCTGGCGTGGAAATTATAGAGACTGGTCTGAAGTTTGAAATCTCAAATCTGTTGCCTTTTTTACGCAACGGAATAATCCTTGACGTCTTCCAAACTGAAGGAAAAGTGTTACAACGTAAACATAAATTAAAAATTAAAAGCGATGACTTTCATTTTACTTTAGGGAGGCAAGTCAATAGCTTAAAACATTGCAATTCCTCTGCTACCGTCAATGAATTCTTTTTCTTTTAGTTTTGTTAAAGAACAGAAACAAATACGATTTCCCAAGTTCCTTTTATACTTGAATAATCACCACAGGAGGGCCATATAATAGCCCTCCCAACTTGTCTGCGCATTAACAGTGGTCGGATTACGCATTGGTAGATGGTGGATTCAAATGACGTGGTCCGGTCTGTCCATAACACAAATATAAATAAACAATAACTTCATTCACCATTGTTACAATTTTACATTTGAATTATAATCAACAATGAATATTTATATATATATTTTTTTCTTAGATTAAAACAGAAATTTAATAAAACTGTGGTGAATAATTAAGTTCCCCTAGGTAAATGCCTATAAGGGGTCAATTTAATAAAAAAAAAACTAAATTAGTAAAAAATGTATTTAAAATCAGTGTTGCTCATAATTATTTGATTTGCAATTTCCTCTTTTAAGCAATGTTTAGTTTGATAGTATATATTTTTATACTTATATTGCTACTAATTTGGTAAGTGGTTTATAAATCTATTATAAATTTCTATAGGAAAAAATGTTAATAGCATCGGGCCGACGGACGGCCGGTTCCACGTCGGTCGACAGGGACTATACCTTGCTGCAGGACCAGGATCTCGTGGCGTCCATGACGGAGAAGGGGAATCGTTTTGGTAAATTTTCTTTTTTATAGAGAAATTTTTAAATCGTTCCCCACCCAATACCCCGGAACCCCACCTGGTCCCCTAGATAGTCAAGGTCTTGATGTGTAAATTGGGAAATTTTCCCACAGTGGGAAATTTTCTTACAATGTAAGATTTCCCATTTTGGGAAACTTTACTTTTTTATAGGGACGTTTTTAAATAGTTCCCCACCCAATACCTTGGAATCCCACTTGGTCCCGTCGTTGTGGTGAAATAACTTGCACAATCAAAACCTATCTAGTCAAGGTTTTGATTGTGCAAGTTATTTCACTATTTATTATTTTAAGTTTTTTAAGGGTATGTCACTTGAAAATGGTTCAATCTCGAAACAAACTTCATATTCTTGTTCAGGACGAAACTCCGCACAGTTTTCAGTACCCACAATGTAATATTTGAAGAAAAAAATGTTCTCCCATTTTCTCAGTTATTCCTGATTTTCCCACTTTTCCCGGCGTTTCTGCGGCAAAATTCTTGTTGATTCTGTTATAAAATAGTGAAAGGAACATATTAAGACACTTTTCATCAAAATCCATGAGGTTACCGTGTACGGAACATTTACCTAAATCTCTCATTTACCTTGTTACCTAAAGCAATGTTACCTTGCTGCAGGACCAGTATCTCGTCGGCGTCCATGACGGTGGAAAGACGGTGCGCGATGCAGATGGACGTCCGGCCTTCCGTCGCGCGCTGCAGCGCCCCCAGGATGTTCTGCAAAACAGAATAGCTTTTAGCATTGATTATCCTCTTAATAGATGCAAAACCTAATGGCGATTCCTGTGAGCAAAGACTTGGCGAGAGCTGTTAGGAAACAGAGGTCGGTAAACAGTAATGTGCAGCTGGTCGCCAGTGAGCGATGGTTGAATCAGACAGAATAATTATACCGTTATCGCAAAAAATAATGTGCTCGACTCATACCAATTATTTCTACTTATAAACAGAAGATGGATATGCGGTTTATTTTCCAAAACCGCGGTAGAAACTTAGGTATATATCTAAGAGATACCCACTAATCTCACGATGGGGCTCTTTGTTTGTTATGGGGGTAATAATCTGTCACCATCTTTTGTATTTTTTTATTTTTTTTTATTTTGTGTCTTACTACGCCAGTGGCATTTTTTAATGTTTTGATTGGGAACGGTCCAAACCCGGGTCTTGTTACTATCTAACGGCGACCTTTTGTTAGAAAGCATCATTAATTCATAGCCCAACGACAAATGGCAACTAGACCAGTGTTTCATGATAAGGCTGACTGTGTCGTCAATTTTTTTACGCTCCAAATTTTTATATATAAAAACACGATAACAACTCAAAACTAAACGGAAAACTGCTTTCTATATCACATTATATTATGATACCATGTACATGCGAATCAATACTAAATATTTATTTTTATATTGGTAAATACTATGTTGTGTCATTCCGGGACCCCAGGATTAAAGTTTTCAATCCCAAAATCCCGGGATTGAAAATATCATCCGAGATTGGATTCCCTAGATACGGGCGACAAGCGACAACGTTCGGTTTTCAGGCAGAATTTATTTGTCAGCTGATGATTTTTAAGGGAGTGGCTACAATTGTCCCGAGCAGTGAGTGGCATTTAGTGGTGTCGATTTTGTCGCCGGTCAGGTTCGAAAAGGTTTTTCATGTCGCTTGTCGCTCACCATCTGCATTGTTGCATTGATGTAACATATGAGGTAAGAATATATACTTATATGAGGTAAGAACCTATACTGGAGATACCGTGACAATGCTCTTGTTGATGAAAAGGCGGATTTTGACAGGTTGGAAATATGAGGGGGATTAATTAGTAATTTAGTGATAAAATACAGTTTTTTAACAACAATTTAATATAATTCGAATTTTGACCAGAGGTGAGTCATCGCCCATCGCTTGTCGCTTGCCCGCTCGTCGCTCGTATCGCACCCAAGGCCTTAGTTGTATGTTCAACAGTACATATTTGTATAGTGGTAAAGAATCCATTGCATTGGCGGATATCCGGGGATACCAGGGGGTGTTCTGCACTCCCTGAATCCTGTGTATTTTTGGCAAGGAAGGAAAAAGCGTTTTCTGAGCTAATGATTTACAGGGTGTTTGAAATATAAGTACACAATTTAAAAATTGCATCCGTGCGCGATGCAGATGGACGTCCGGCCCCCCGTCGCGCGCTGCAGCGCTCCCAGGATGTTCTGGACAGCGGGATCGGTTTTAGTTGAACGCTCAACAGTACAATTTTGTAAAGTGATAAGGAATCCATTGGAAACTTATGAAGGAATTAGGTATAACTTCTTAATAAATTTATTTTGTTTTGTTAGTTAAGTTATGAACTGAATGGCAAAGAAATAGGAATGAAAGTTCATTGAAGGTTACACAAAAAGATTTAACCTCTTAAAGACCAAGTAATTTGCTACCCCTGTAAGCTCCCAGGTTGGGTTATTGCGCAATTTTTAAAAAAACGGGCCAGCTGTGACAACAAAGCAACTAATAAAGCTAAGACGCAAAACAAAATATCCCAGAGACAGCTTGACGATTTCCGAACATAACCGAAGTAAAACGAAGCATTCCTTACATCTTCTCCCGTGATGGAAAGAGCGGCAAGTTTAAATCACGACCATGACCTCGTGTATACGCGACCGTGGCCTGATGGAGGGGCTTGGACAACATCACGTACACGCGACTGTGGACTTTAAGAAGTTGATAAAAAATCAGCGATGACAGTTTAGTTTTAGTTACGACAGTGCAGATTTAAGTACTCCTTCAAATGTCAGTTAATTTTCTAGATCCCAAAAAATAAAAATTAAAACAATTATGAGGGACAGTAAAAATTCACAATAACTACCAATATAACCCACTAAAACTAAAGGCAAACTATGAAACTATGAATGTGACAATGCTTAATATTATAAATAAACTTCTCATTTCTAGCATACCTGCAATATATATGAAACTATTAGGCCCAATATGAATTGAGAAGGAAATTATTTAATTAATTTGAAAATATTTCAAAAAGGCTATTTAAATCGCTCAACTATACAAAGGAAAATGATTCTAATTTTTGTTTAAACCTAGGTTGGTATTTGTGTCAAATGGAAATGCTTTTTAGTTGATAACTCTTGAAATTGCTTCATTTAAAATTTTTTCACACCGAATTGCTGATTGATAATATTAGTTATGACTAAACTTTTAAATCCTTCTTATCATGAAGTCTGTCACTCACATGTTCAGTGATGGAGTCTAGGGACGACGTGGCTTCGTCGAACACAAGGATGGGGGATCCCTTGAGGATGGCTCGGGCTATGGCGACCCTCTGCTTCTCTCCGCCGGACAGCTTCAAGCCCCTCTCTCCCACCTGCGTGAGAGTGTTCGTTATTTAATTCATAATGACTTTTTCAGTTTATTATTGGGAAAACAATAATCTGTCACTATTTTTGTCCTAAAGTTTAACTATAACGGTGATTGTTCCACAAAAAAGGTGATGTAACAAAGATAAAACCCAAGTTTAAAATTCCAACTGATTTAAAATTCAAAGAAAAAGAAATTGAGTTAAAAATCAACTTTAGGTTAAATTGAATCCCAATGTCTTACGTTGAATTTTCTCTTGGATATTATCTGATGCAAATTCCTCACAAGAAGGAAGGAAGTGAAGTGCCTGATGTGGAAGATTCGTCCCTTCAATCTTTAGGTTTAGGTTGGAGATGAATCTTCCACCTCTTTTCACATCTTGCGGTATACCACTGTGCCCTCTGACATTGTCTTTTAAAGCTCAACTTAAAAATTTGAATGCTGAAGTATTTTGCACTAATATTGCCTCTGATGACTTTTGCTTTGATGTTTTTTAAGAATTACAAAAGCAAATCACAAGTACAAGCTGTTTTTTGGGAGGCCCAACCAAAAATGAGAAGCAAACACACTTCAGAAAACTTGCTTTAACAGAGAACCTGACCAAAGTGTCATGGCTAAATTGGCTGAGGACATGACAGACCTGGTTGTTAAAGCCCTACGGCCAAACAGATCATGACTGACCTGGGTATCGTAGCCTTGAGGCCACTGGGAGACAGAGTCGTGGAGGTCGGCCATCTTGGAAGCCTCGATCACCTGCTCCTGGCTCTTGCTGAGGTCTCCGTAGTGGAGGTTGTACATGATCGTCTCGTGGAACAACACGGAATCCTGGGAGACACCACTTAAACCTTACTATTAACGTTATATAAAGTAGCGTCTCTCTTATCCAGACCCCTCGGGACCGAGGCCTGTCGGGATAACGCATTTTCTGGTTAAACCGATGTTTCCCAAAATTTATTATTAAATCAAAACATTAAAATATTTTACGATCGTTTGTCTACTACATATTTCCCGTAGGAATCGTCAATATCTTTCCTTAATCACTCATAAACTAACTCATTCCACTCAAGAGATTGTAATATTCAGACATGTCATTTCTGGTCTCAAATATTTTCCCAACAGAATCGTCGATACAGTACCGTCCATTTCTGCCGATCACGTCCAGTTGACCCGATGTTTTGATAAAAATTCTCCGGTTTAAAAGATGTGACATCCGCCGAGAGTAGTCCAGTTAAACAGATGTCTGGTTAAAAGGTGTCCGGGTAAGAGGGAGTATTTTTTTTTTTTTTTTAAAGAGGGTGGCGGCCTCTTTTTACCTTGCATTTGCCCCCCCACATGGGCCTCAGGCCTGTGCGTGGAAGTTATCAAGCAAACCCAAGGAGTGAGCCGGTACAGTACAAGGATGAACAGTACTGTTAAAAGTATGCGGCATCATCGGGACTCGATCCTGCGACGCTGCCGCCACAGAACCGGGGCCGAGTGCGCTACCAACTGCGCCACCGACTCACCAAGTCTAATGTATGTTGCATGTTAATGGTCAACTGCTTCTTACTAAGGGAACTGAACAAGGTTCATCAAACTTAAAGAACCCTCTTGATCGCAAATGTAAAATTTGTTACAATTTTCCCAGGTGAAACCGGCATTATCAGATCAATGTCATAAAAATAAAAAAATAAAAATTTCGATCAAGCAGAAAATTTATTCAATACTTGACTCAAGAGGGATCTTTACAACAAAAAACAAGATAAAAAATTTAATTTAAAAAATGTACTACACAGAAGATTCTGCAATTATTAAATTACCAAAAATAAAATGGAAACATTAGCTGATTACCTGAGGTACGATTGCAATAGATTTCCGCAAGCAGTTTATGTCCAAATCTTTGATATTGACTCCTCCGATCAGGATATCTCCAGAAGTAGGCTCAAAGAATCGATACAGCAGACGGATCATCGAAGACTTCCTATCAAATTTAATATTACATAGTGGAAACATTGTAAAATTTGTAATGTAATTTAATACATATACATTTCTGAATTTTTGGTTGAAAATATAAATGGTTTTCTTTTAAATATTTGTGAAAGTGGCAGATAAGAGTGAAGGCCATGAAGAGTCCGTAAATGAAACTGGCATTTAAAAATCCTGATTCATCCTCACTGAACATGAGTTCAGTCAGACCAGAATCAGTTGGTCTCGAGCTTCACTGTAATCAGGAAGTCAAGGTTCATCTGTTATCATGTATATATTTGTAATCGCTGACTCTTCTTTTAATTATCTTCCGAAAGCAAAATCGCTCATACACAGATCAGCAGATCACACTTTATTATTTGATAGATAATCTCAAAATTAATAAGTATTTAAATAATCTAATTAAATAACTGAGGAATACACACCCAGAACCGGAGCCCCCGACGATTGCTATCTTCTTCCCAGCCGGGATCGTGAGAGACAGGTTGTCGAAGATGGGTTTGCCAGGGACATAGCCGAAATTCACATTGCGGAACTCGATTGTTGAGTTGTCTTTTGTGATTTTCATACTAATTGCATCTGCCTTGTTCTGTGAAAAAATTTAATTTACTCACATTAAGTTTATAATTTATTATGAAAATTAATGAAAAATCGCTGAGCATTTTAATTCCTTCCAAGTCTGTAAATTTATTTTTTAAAGTCAATTTTAGACTGTTAATAGTAAAAAATAATGGTACAGTTACATAAAATACCACAACTACACTACACCACCACAGAAAATACCACAACCGCAGACCACAGAAAATACCACAACCACCACACACCACCACAGGAAATACCACAACACCAGAAAACCACTACCACCACAACCACCCACAGAAAACCACACCACTACCACTTTACAGAAAATACCACAACTATTTTTTGCATGTAATTATTCACTTTTGACATCATAGTGATGAGTGGATGTCGAATAAGTTATATTTGACTTATAAAATATTCCATGAATTTTCCATCTTTTTGGAAATTTCTTGCCAAAAAACCTCTAATGATTAGTAATACTTTAATAATCCAAGCTTTAATTCAATTATCTACTACTTTTTAGCTTTGACAACATATAAAATGCTGAGAACTGGAGGAAATATTAAAATTAAAAAAGATTTTGAATTGCCGAAGTTGGCATTAACCAGGTTTTACTGTACCAGCAAAAAAGGCCATCCAGAAAAAGCTTAGCTGGACCTATCCAATCTCCTTTTTATCCAGATTCCTTTCACCTCCAGAAAAAACATTTGATACAAGAACATCCTTTACCAACCTTGATCTTAGGCTCCTGAGTCATCAGAGTAAACATGGTCTGCATGTCTATAAGCGCCTGCCGCACCTCCCGGTACACCGACCCCAGGAACCCCAGCGGCACCGACAGTTGGAACAAGAGACCGTTCACCATCACCAGGTCTCCCACTGTCATGTTACCTGCCGTCAACACAGTGTGAGATAATCAATCCTTGACGTTTCTTAAATTGGGAGGGTAACTTTTTTTTCGTATTTTAATTACACATAAGAAAAGTGAATTTACTGAATCAAAGTTTCTTAGTTGGCTGAAAGGTTATGAAATGCTTTTCTCTGGGTACGACCAAGTAAAACAACAATCATGTCTTGCAAACAATTCATTAGTTATAAATATCCGATATTGATTGAATAATATGAAATTAGTGAGGTTTCATAAGGAGCCTGTTCTCATGTAGTTCTAGGATCTGTCCTAGGACCTCTCCTAATTTTGGTTTATATCAATGACATTACAGACTCTATTCCCGAGAGAAGTCTGTATCTCTTTGCGGATGACACCACGTTATTCACAAGGGTATCTCTGACTGTACAGAGCTGGAAATAGAGTCAAATGAAAAAGCAAATGAGCTGTCTCTCTTTTTTTCATCAAACAAACTCAAACTCAAACTCAAACTCAAACTTTTTATTCGTCACAAATAGAGTTACAAATTGAGCATAGCTCATTTAACAGGTGACAAGTCATTGTATAGTTTACTAAAATACTTTTACAACTATTTACATAAATCTTATGCATTAAAATTCCAATTATACAAAGCAAAAATAGATATGCTAACCATACATTGTTATTGATTATTTATTCATAAAAATAAAATCATTAACTGAATAAGGAGCTGTTTGGACAAGATAATTTTTGAGATCCCTCAAAAATAAGCCTTTTTTGGCCTCCCTTCTTAATTTCACAGGACATTTGTTGAATAGTTTTATAGCCATGTAATACGGCCCTTTTTCAAATGATGTTAATTTGTGTTTTGGGTACCGCAGGGTATCTATATTCCTTGTTCCCTGCATGCCCAGATTGCTACCAACAAAATATTTGGGGTATTTTTTAAAGAAATTTAATATTTCATAAATATATAAAGCTGGGACGGTTAAAAGATTGTGAGTTTTGAAAATTGGTTTGCAAGATGCTCTGTATTTCAATTTGAAGATTGCACGAATGGCTTGTTTTTGTAATTTAAAGACTTTATCAATCTCAGATGTTGCTCCCCAAAGAATTATACTGTACCTAACTATTGATAGAAAATAACCATGATAAACCTGAAGACCTGTATTTATATCTGTAATATTTGCTATTGTTCTTAGGGCAAAAAGAGATTTACTAAGTTTACATTGCATCATTGAGATTTGTTCCTGCCATTTTAAATTGTCTTGTAGGGTAAAACCCAAAAAATTTACACTATGAGAGCTGAAACAAATTTCATTATCTGGCATAAGAAATTCTTCAGATGGTTCTGTCCTGTTTTTAGTGGCAAATGATAATATTTTAGTCTTGGAGCAATTTAGATTAAGACCATTTTGAGTAAGCCAATCAGAAATTTCACGGAGAATATTTATAACCTGAATTTTAGCTACACTTTTGGTATCATCCTTAATTAACGCTGTTGTGTCATCTGCAAATTGATAAAGAGGTGTGTTTATATTAATGGGTAAATCATTAATGTAGAGTAAAAATAAAATCGGCCCCAAAATAGAACCCTGCGGCACTCCACAGATAACCTCCTTCCATTCCGAATAAGTTGTACCATTTTCACTAACTAATTTGGTTCGTTGAAATCTTTTGGACAAGTAAGAATTTAATAGAGAAAGTGATTTGCCTTTAAAGCCATAATAATGCAACTTAGCTATCAGCGGTTCGTGGTTAACACAATCAAAAGCCTTGGACAGGTCACAGAAAATTCCAAGAACTGACTGAGACCCGTCCAAGGCTTCCAAAAGGTCGCTTACCAATTCAAACACTGCCATCTGAGTGGATCTGCCCTGTCGAAATCCAAACTGCTTCTCATTAAGAAGGTTGTTGTCTTCCAAATACTTGACTATTTGGATACACATAATTTTTTCCATAATTTTAGAAAAGGACGGAAGTAAAGCCACTGGTCGGTAATTGTCTAAAAGTGTTGAATCTCCTTTTTTCAACACTGGGGAAATATTTGAAAATTTCATTTTTTCTGGAAAAACTCCAGTACATAAAATGGTATTTGCAATGTGTGTTATGGGATATAAAATATGATTTACGGATTCTCTAATTATTGAAAATGGAATTTCATCCCACCCAGCTGAATGCTTGGTTGGGAAGCCAGTTATTACATTAAAAACATCTATATAGGTTACAGCTTGAAATCTAAACTGTACATCTTCCAATTCATAACATTTCACATTGTTTATTGCATCTTGCATTATACATTTGGAAGATGCATTCTGTCCTATCCTGCTGAAGTGATCATTAAAAGTTTTCGCTATTGTTTTTTTATCTCTAATAGTGACATTATTGTTTGTTATCAATTCATTACAGTGACAATGGTCTGATACAAATCCAACTTCTTTTTTCACCACTTGCCAAGAGGTTTTGGCGATGTTTTTTGATTTTTTTATTTTTGAAGAAACCTCAAGTTTTTTAGCTGCAATAACCACTTTTTTGTAAATAGCTTTGTACTTTTTAAAATAAGAATGGAAATTTGAATCTGAAGTTAGTTTTGATTTTTTGTAAAGTTCTCTTTTGTTTCTGCATGATACTCTTAGTCCAGTTGTCATCCAGTGGTTTTTAACTTTATTTTTCGAAGTAAATGTTTTAATAGGAAAACATTCTGAAAACAGGCAATGAAAGACTGAGAGAAAACTATTATAAGCCACATTACTATCATTACTAGATAAACATAAAGACCAGTCCTCCCTGCTTAGCAAATCCAAGAATCGATCAATTCTACCTTTTGAATTAATTAGCCTAGTTGATATGATTGTCTTTTTTGTATTTACATTATTACTAATATACAGTAATTGAGCTGTATGATCAGATAAGCCTAACTCTAACACATCTCCTCTTAAACAGTTAGTCCCAACGTTTGTTATAATATTATCGATACATGTCTTGGATCGTTTTGTAACTCTTGTTGGTTTTTTTATTATTACTTCAAAGTTAAAAGACTTAAGGACAGCACAGAAAGTGTGTTTTTCATTAGAATCTTTTAATATGTTAGTGTTAAAATCCCCACATAAAAATATGTCTTTGTTTTTTGCTGAAGTCACCAAAAAATTCAGAAGATTTTTAAGTTTGTCAATAAACTGCTTAAAACTACTACTGGGTGTTCTATAAATTGCAATTACTAAACAGTTTTCTTTGTTAAATCTCAGGGACTGATCCAGAACTATCCCTGTACATTCAAAAACAGACTCAAGAGAAAATTTTTCAATACTACAATAGGGAATTGCCTTAATATCTTTTCTAATCAGTATACATACTCCACCCCTTTGCTTTTTATCTCTTACATCAATAGAAATAAGTCTATAATTACTTATTGTATTTGCTATATAATAATTGGAGTCGTTTAACCAGTGCTCACAGAGAGTTATTACTGCTGGATTGAATTTATTAATCTCCAATGATAATTCCAAATCTAGCTTTGATCTCTCTAGACCCTGAATATTAATATTGAAAATCAGTAAAGTTTTATCTATAAATTCATCCTGATTATCTTTATTTGAATACTTTAACTCTCTGTGGGCTCTGCCAGACTCATTTCTAAAAAATTACATTCTTTGGCCTCTTTCACATAATTAGCTTTATAAGAAGTGGAGAGGTTACTACTAGATACCTTTACCATCTCTGAAAATGAGAGGGGGCCGGGAGTAATGATGGGTGGGGCATTCACTATTTCACCAGGGCTCACACACTGCTCAGACACCTCACTGGACACAGATACACTGCAGCACTGATGTTTGGACTGCTGTACTACAGGTTGGACGTGGTCGGCATTCCACTGCTTGGGGATGCTGTCATCATTGCTGGTAGCATGAAGGCATGAGCCGGAGTCTGCTGGTTTTGTGGAAGTCATCTGAGTGGTGTCTTGTAGCTTTAATAAGTCATGCAGTGTTGTTGCCAGGGAAGAATTGCTTCTTGTGGTTGGTGTGCGATTCTCCATTACAGCTATAATAACTTTTGCACCAGTAGCCTCTTGGAACCCTCTCAAGTTAGTCAAGAAGCAGTCAGGGGAGACTTTATCCAATACACAGCCAAGAGGTGAGCAAATTAGTTGCGTTAGGTTGTTTTTCCTGAAGTCCTCTGTTAATGCCTGAAACGCCCTTTCGTAATCCAACTTGGAAGGCTTCTTGAAGTAATTGGACTTAGTCACAAGGCTATATACGGTAGATCTGTCTCTTATTATTTGACGTGCAAGATGTTGATTTATGAAGTCAGCTGGTGTTGGTTTTCCAAAATATTTCTTAAAGACCACAGCTACCCCTTTAGACATGTTTTTGTTGTCCTCGATATCTGCAGAAATACAGTGTGCGAAAGCTGTGTTTGGATGGGTGGAGAATTTATTTATCATATCTGTCATGTTGGCTTTGATAATTTGAATCTTACTTTTTACAAAGGGTGTCAACTCAGGTGTTAGGGGGTATGTTTCATTGGATGATGACGCTGCTTTGGCTCTCAGCTCAGGCCCACCCGCACTCTTTGTATTTGAAAGCCAGTTTGCAATACACTTAGCCACTACTGATTTTCCGGCTTGATTTAAATGGAGTCCATTCCTGGTGTAGTGGCTTTTGTAGTGTAGCAAATGATTGAATATTAAGTACTTTGCATTAATTTCCATTGACAGTGATAGTAACCAAGAATTACACTGCTCTATCTCAAAAAACTTTTCTCCGTTTTCCGGCTGTTGATAAAGGTAGGGCAGTTCAGTTAGTATAATTTTGGCTTTAGAAGTCTTAATAAGTGTTTCAATCTTAGATAGAGTAGCCTTAAAGTGGGCTGGGTCTGTTCTATTTGTTCCCCCAATAAATATAATACAGTCATTTTTGGTAAATCTGTTGATACATTTTCTCAACTCCTCCACAGCGAACAAAAGTGAGGCACCTGGATAAAAGGAGGATGAGACGTCATATTGAGGCATAAGGGGGGCCAGGATATTAGACAACTCCCTTGCATGACTATCCCCAGTTATAAATAGACAAGGCTTCCTCGAGGACTTTGTAACGGTTTTTGCCCCAGTTTTTACAATCCCAGCCAGTTCATTTGAATTATTAGAGTTTGGGACCTCTAGCAGAATTGGGGGCTCGGTTTCATTTGCCAGAGAACTAGCACCTGTAGTATCAGTTATCGTAAACTTATTTTTCCTTGATTTAAGTTTAGGCTGTGTTTTACGTTTTGTTCTTCTTCTGCAGGTTTCACAGTTTGAGGAAGTACTAAGCTGGATAGTTACACCAGTATCGTTGTTATTTGACGCCAATCCATCAGACTCCTGGAGTGCTGCTAGAATGCCAAATTTATTGCTGGTTTCAGTGCTATTAAATAACAAAGCTTCATTCTTGGTTTTTATTTTATTTTTTCCTCTCACAGTATTCCAACTAAATGTATCACATCCTTTAATATTTGTGTGATTCTTGGTAGTAATCACAATTGGCTCAACCGAGGGTTCAGTGCTTGTAAAATGTGTAACTTCACTGGAGTTTTTGTGAGTATTAGAAGTCAGAATGCCACCTTTTTTGTTAAAAACAATGTTGTACCAATCGTGGAGTTGCATCTCCATGTTCAGTGGGTTTTTACAAAAACATTCAGCCACCAGCTTAGTGTTTACCAAGACGTTTATTCCACATTCAAAGCTATTCTTCTGCTGGGAACAGGGAATACTAAGAAGACTACTGCTATTGAACTTAAGTTTAGCCATGAGACTTAGGGCACTGGGCTTATTATAGTCTGAGTTGGAGTCAAGGTGATATACTAAGTTTCTCATATTGTCAAACACTAAAAGGCTCCAATGAGAACCAGAGTCTTCTTTGGCAGGGTTTAGGCTGTCATTTAAACAGCATAACACATACTTGAACTTGGTAAACCTCAAATTATCCATTTCTAACTGTACATTTTCCTGACTGGAATGCCTGAGTATCTGGGTTGTGAGTGGGCCAAGAAAAAGGACAGATGATTCATCAAAAGTAAGATCCCTACTAAATGAGTGAAAATAGGATTGGAGAATTGTATCGTCAACCCAACGAGCTTTGGACCATGCTGCATCATCAGATCTCAATAGCTTAGAGACTTTTTCAGCATACTCATTGTCATTGTCTCCTATTTTACTCTCTAATTCTTCAAGTTTTTTCTCTACTCTAGACTTTTGGTTTATTAACTCGGCTAACTTTTCTTTTAAGCTTTCGTTTTCCTTTACAATCAAGTCAACTGTTGTATTTTCTTTATTTTGTTTGTCTTCCTCTGTTTTTAGTAGTGACTTTAGTTTCTCTACTTGTTGAGTATAATCCTTAAGTCTGGTTATACATGCTATCTTGTCTTCTTCCAGCTGAGAGATTACATTATCCCTGTATTCAATTTCCAATTGGGTTTTATTTAATGAGGTTTGTATTATCCGGGAGCATTCATTTTCTGATGTAATTTTTTCTTCAGATAAAACCCTTATTTTGTCTTCCAGTTCTTTAATTTTATCTTCAGCTATCAGTTCAAGGTCAGTTTTATAATTTTTCAAGTCATAAATTTGTTGCTTTAATTTATCATTTTCAATCAACAACCGCGCACCAGCCTCCGCAGCTATTGAAAGTGATGTGTTTGGGTCAGGCTCAGTGTCATTGTTTATGTTTTGAATTTTTTCTGTAAGGCTAGCCAGAGAATCAATATGATCTGATGTTAAACATTCCTTACATTTCCAGTCATTTGTTTTTTCCTTGGCAATTTTTATTAGCTCAGCATCTGCCATATTTATACATTTTGTGTGGAACCACAATTTGCAGGCTCCATTGCATAGGACTGCACTTGACTTAACACCTTTCCTGCATGCACCACAGGGGAATTTAGGCATGCTTTACAAAATGAAACTCAAAACATTAAAAGTAGAAAAAGAATTAAAATATATACAGTAATAATCCAATTGGCTTATTTTATTTTGTCAATAAATATTGTTATTATTTAATGTATATTGGTGATATATTAGGAGAAAATAAATAAAGAAAACCTTTATTTATTGAAAGGTTATAAATTCCTGACAATCCAGTTATTTGGCTATTGCATGACTGAGTTATATTGAAGAAGGTGAGTGGGTTGTCAACAACTGTCCAAGGGTCAGCTCTGATAGACTCTAATGTTTTCCTCTGTCCCTCCACTGGACCGGTTCTCAGTGCAGAGGCACAACTGCAGACTCCTGTTCAGTAGCTTAGCAAAGGAAACAGCTGATCTTGTTCCTGTTGCTTCATTCCACTTGGCGTATGAATTTATACTCTCTTCTGTAGTGTGTAGTAATTGGTGAAAATTATAGATCTATAATTTATTTGATGAAAAGTGGTATACTTTTAATTTTTTGTCACTACAAAATACTAATCACTTTAACATTTTAACTTAATTTTAATTTTATGGCAATTTTGCCTCAAAGCAAACACTTAATTTTAAACTTGAAACATATTCACTGAGGAACCAGAAAGTAAGTGTATTATTAATTAATGATCGCAGTATAATTTTATTATAAAAATTTAATTTTGAGAGTTTATTTTCAAGAATATTAGTTTATCTTCACTAATCACTTACTTGATGCAACTATTAAGACCTGTATAATAATATTTTAGTGAGTTATATGGAGCACAGAAACACTGACTTTTTCATGTAATCACTAGCAGACGCTCTATATCAAATTGAAACTAAACCCACAAAAAACTAAATTTCTTTGCATTCAAACAGGACAAAAACAAAATTCAAAAACAAATTGGACTCCGAACCTATTTATAGGAGAGAACAAAATTGAAAAATAAAAAATAGCTGATTTCTTGGGGGTTAGATTGGATGATAGGCTAGGATGGGATGATCAAATTCAAAAATTAGAGGGATCACTGGCTAAAGGGCTCTTTATCCTACGTAGGATAAGAACCTACGCCAGTCTTCCTCTATCAAAATTAGTTTATTTTGGCCTTTTTGAACAACATATTTCCTTTTCAATCATTCTCTGGGGTGCTGTTAAAGGGAATCTTGAAAACATTTTCAAAATTCTAAAAAGGGCTGTTGGGATAATGTTAGGCATGCAACCTCGATTTAGCTGCAGAGAATCATTCAAACAGCTTGGCCTTTTGACAGTTCCTTCTCTCTTTGTTTTTGAATCCGTCTGCTACATTAAGCGACAGAAAATGAAACCAGTTTTTTCAGATCACAATTACAACACAAGGAACAAGGGTACACACGCTGAAAAACACAGGCTAACTTTGTTTGAACAAAATCCATCTTACAGTGGAATGAAATTGTTTCAAGCATTGCCAAAGAAATTACAATTAATCCAACAATTTTCAAAATTTAAAAGAGATGTCAAATTATATCTGGTGGAGTTAGGCTTATACAATATAGAGGACTATCTGTCCAAAAGGTAACACTATTCGTTGCTGATAGCCTAACCCCAAACTACCTTGCTTTCCTTGAGAAACAAGTTGACCTGTCCAATTCCTTTGCCTTAAAGGACACGGACGGAATAGACAAGTAACAAGTAAGTAAGTACTACACAACATAATACTCACAATCTACAAAAGTTACATTTTCCGAGTTAGAAATTTTATGCCGATAATAAATAACGACTTTTTCTAATTCTACATCTAATTTCCTATCTGCTTTCATCACAATTATTTTTCCCTTTTAAAAAACTTCAACTGCCTGTCACCATGGCTTAATAGGCGGGTAAAGCGCTCTAAAGACAGCGAGATACCGTAGTGGCAATCGTCAAATATGCAGGCCAGAGGTGACCAACTGCTCATGATGGAATCAGCTTTATTGAGCCAGTACCTCAGAGGTGAAGAACTGGCCCCGTTTGAAAAACGTTGATTGTTTGGTCCCAGCAGCAGGTGTCTTATATTCCATCATGAGTAGGTTTCCTCTGGCTGGCCTTTGTGACTATTGCCGTTACGTTACCTTGCTGTCTTTAAATTGCCACACAGGCTTATTGGACTATGGCATCATCAACAGTCAAAATCTAAAAAAAAAAAAAAAAAAAAAAAAAAAAAAAAAAACACCCAAGGCTGGGATCAAACCAGCGATGTTTGACTTTCTGAGCCAGCGCTTGGCCTCTAAACTGCTGTAGTGGATGAATTTTAAAACTTGGACATACCCTTATACTGTACGTAAGGTACCTGGACTGTTTTAAAGCCCGTGTAAACCTTTTTATGCTTATTGGTGTTTAGCACAGTCCGTCCACAATTATGATTTACACTTGCTTGATGGTTAAAAAGTAAAACAACCATAATTTATTTGTTTTCCAAGAATCACAAAGAGTAAACAGCCCTTACATAAATTTTAAAACCGTTTCGGTCGACTCGGTTTACCTTGCGCGATCTGGTGGGCGGCCATCACCATGGCCATACCGATGGCGCCGCTGAAGATCGCGTTCTGGCCAAAGTTGAGTAGAGCCAGACTCGTGCTCGTTTTCAGGCTGGCGTCCTCGTATTTCTTCAGCGCTCGGTCGTACCTTTCCGCCTCGTACTTCTCATTGTTGAAATACTGTCAAACAGTTTTTTTTTTTAAGTTTTCATCGTTGAAACATTAGACAATGATATTAGAAATATTAAGGCACTTGTGGAATCAAGGGCTTTAAAATCTCTTAAATGGATATAGGAAGTCTGCCTCAGTGAATTTAAGGTAAAGAACTAGTAGGGAAGGAAAGGATAAACAGAAGGATCAATAGCAGCATTGTTATTGAATATAAAATTTATAGTGTGATAATGATCAAACAAACTTATAGTGAGTCAGTGGCATAGTTGGTAGCGCACTCGATCACTAGTTTCCTTACAAACCTATTGTTTTTGCTTAGTCCTTATTCCTGTAATAAATTATGAGTTTGATGATAAACTATTTTACTTGAACTGCGTTCAACTGTTTTGCTTTAAATTAATTCTCCAATGTTAAACTTTATGGAGAAGTACCAGACTTTAAGACTTATAGAGCTTTTTTCTTAATTTGAACTTCACGAATGTTGTTTTTAGTTGTGTAACTTTCACGGGCCAAAGATACATTATCAAATTGGGTTTCCAGATAAAGCCATGTCAATATCAAAATTGTTTGCCGTTGTTTCGGATATATTGCAATATCCATCATCAGGGCAACGAGCGTCTTAGTTAACAGACTGACCAATGAGTCAGTCTCGGAAACATCGGAAAACAAATACTGCAGGGTGGAAGGAAGTTAGTGTTAAAAAATTTTACGTGATAAACTACATGGTATTTCTGACAAAATGGCACAAATGTAAGTTTCCATAACCTTGCAATAAATAAATGATGGATAAAATAAGATTTTTTCAAAATTGTTGTCCTTACTCAGATTAAATGGCTATAACTGCATCAAACATTGTGTTTTTATGGATTTTATTCCAATATTTAGAATCCTCATAAAATTTTCAATAAGAATAATACATAAATATTCAGTTTCAATACCCTTACAAACTCTTGTTTTATAATTGAAGTCTAGATTTGTGTTTTTTGAGAAAATGTGAATTAAGTTTGAAGCGGTTTTTCTATGTCATTCTGGACTGGAGAATGTGTCAAATATCATAGAAAACTTGCGCTTTTAATAAGCTTTAAAATGATGTATAAAAACCTACTATTGCTCTTATTCATTATTCATAGATTTATTTAACAGTATGTAGAGAAAAACAGGGTAAGGCTGAAGTTTCTTTTCTGAAAAAAACCCATATGTCCCTTGATAAAATAGCTATAACTGCCCTAAAAACCATGTTACTGTGGATTTTAATACCATTTTCAGAATCCTCGTAAAATTATTAAGAAGAATATTACAGTATAGTGAGGACGAGTCATCATTTTGAACTTCAGTTTTATGGTTTAAGTTTGAAATTTTGTTTTTTACGAACACAAATTGAAGCTTATGACAGTAGTTTTACGTCATATTTGACTTAAGAGTGTGTTGAATATTATCAAAAGATTCTCCTTTTAATAAGCTTTCAAATGATATACTACACTTAAGATATTATCCGGGTATTTACAATGTATTACTAATAAATTGTGATGAGGCAAAATCATGGCAGAGTTTCTCTTTCATTAGCATGTGTTTTAGCCCTACAATAAACTTACCTACTTTTTAAAATGACATAATATTTCAGTTTCATTGTCAATAAAACCTGAAGTGTAGTATGTCATTTGAAAGCTTATTAAATGAAGAATCTTTTGATAATTTTTAACACATTCTTAAGTCAAATAAGACATAAAACTAATGTCGTAAACTTCAGTTCGTGTTCGTAAAAAACAAAATTTCAAACTTAAACCATAAAACAGAAGTTCAAAATTATGACTCGTCCTTGTTATACTTTAATATTCTTCTTAATAATTTTACGAGGATTCTGAAAATGGTAATAAAATCCACAATAACATGGTTTTTAGTGCAGTTATAGCCATTTTATCAAGGGACATAGGGGATTTTTTCAGAAAAGAAACTTCAGCCTTACCTTGTTTTTCTCCACATACTGTTAAATCTATGAATAATGAATAAGAGCAATAGTAGGTTTTTATACATCATTTTAAAGCTTATTAAAAGTGCAAGTTTTCTATGATATTTGACACATTCTCCAGTCCAGTATAACATAGAAAAACCGCTTCAAACTTAATTTACATTTTCTCAAAAAACACAAATCTAGACTTTAATTATAAAACAAGAGTTTGTAAGGGTATTGAAACTGAATATTTATGTATTATTCTTATTGAAAATGTTATGAGGATTCTAAATATTGGAATAAAATCCATAAAAACACAATGTTTGATGCAATTATAGCCATTTAATCTGAGTAAGGGCAACAATTTTGAAAAAATCTTATTTTATCCATCATTCACTTACTGGAAGGTTATGGAAACTTATATTTGTGCCATTTTGTCAGAAATACCATGTAGTTTATCACATACGATTTTTTAACACTAACTTCCTTCCACCCTGTATATCTACACGGCTTTACCCAGAAACTCACTTTGAGAAACTTTGTTTCTTATGAAATTCGATACCAGCTGCTAAGTGCTAAATGCTCAGCAATAACATTGGAAGAGCCGAGAACTCTTTCCAATGACACTAAAATTATTAAAACTCATTTTGAAATGTAGGAAGAGTCTCAATCACATAAAAAAATAATAAAAGCTGATACATTAAATAAATAAAGTATATTAATACATTTTTAAGAATGGTTCAAGTATTTTTTTTTTTAGTTTAGCATCTACCAATGCCCCATGTAAAAACTATATTTATTTATTTTTATTTATTCATTATTTGTTACATCATTTACATTTCACATGCATAGCATACGTAAATATATAACACGTCAATCACCTAAAATCGATGAAAATACAATAATCTTAAAAGCTAAACAAAAATTTTAGAATAAAACTAAAGATATTGTTAAGAGTAAAAATTGCAGTTCCTGAAACCAACAAAAACGACCCGATGACACCAGTATTTAGACCAATAAAAAACCTAATTAAAACTTTGAATAAATTCCTCTATGTTATAGGGACAAATTTGAAGTAAGATATTTTTAAGTTTGGTTCTAAATCCTTTGACGCTGTTTATGCAAGTTATTTCATTTGGCAAAATGTTAAAAATCTTTATACCACTGTAAAAAGGTCCTCGCTCAAGCATTGTGAGGTGGTGACAAGGAAATTGAAATTTATTTTTATGACGTGTGTTATGATTATGTTTGAAATTTTGATCCAGAAAAGCATGTTCATTCTTTTTTATGAAAACTAGTAGTTCTAGAATATAAAGGGCTGGAAAAGTCAATAATCCTAAACGTTTAAATAGAGGTTTACATGAATGTCTACTATCAACATCTGCTAAAATCCTTATGGCTCGTTTCTGTAGAACAAAAATTTTTTGACTGTGAGCAGAGTTCCCCCAAAAAATAATACCATAGAGAAGAATAGATTGAAAATACCCATGATAAACTATAATTGATGTATTTAAGTCTGAACTTCTTTTTATTACTGATAAAGCAAACAGAACTTTACTGAGTTTATTATGCAGAAATGAAATATGGTTTGTCCATTTAAGATCGTCCTGAATATATAGTCCAAGAAACTTTACATCAGAAACCGTCTCAATTACTTCCCCATTACTCAAGGTTACCTGCGAGATGTCATTTTTGAAATGAGAATTGGTTTTGAAACTAATAAAATTGGTTTTGGAAACATTAAGGCTTAGGCCGTTACAGCTAAACCAATCTGTAAGATTTGAAATGGTGGACATAATCTTATTGGACAAATCTACTGTGTTGTTTGATTGTATTAGTGCCGAGGTATCATCTGCAAATAGTGTAAAATTACCATCTAAACTAAATGGAAGATCGTTTATATATAGCAGAAATAAAAAAGGACCTAATTTTGAACCCTGAGGAACCCCTCTTTCAACCTTAAGCCAGTCTGAAAAACAATTTAATCCATTAGGCAAAGAAATTTTGACTATAAGTTGTTTATAGTTAGCTTGCTCTCAGAGGACCTACTAAATCCATGTACGCCAAGTCCAGATATCAACATAAAAGAAAATACTTTTTCCCCCAGCCTCTCCAAAACTAACACTTACTTTGACAGTCTCGAAGTTGATGAGTGAGTCGATGGCTTTGTTGCCGGCTTCGTTCTCCGCTCGGTTCATGAAGATGCGGAACTTGGTCCTCCACTGGGTGACGGCCAGAGTGAACGCCGTGTAGAGACCCACGCAGCCGACTGACAGCATGGCGAACCCACTGCCGCACTTCACGCCCTGCGACCAACAAAAACATGGTTTATAAAAAATTGTTTACGTTGTTCTTTTTTTTGTAATTGAAACAACAATGCATGCGCAGGAGCAAAATATCAGGACTAGACCTTCGCTGACTCTCTTCGAGAAGCACATACATACATTGGAGCCAGATTCTTCAATATCCTGCCTAAAGATATAAAGAACATCAACGGCTTTGAAAACATGCTGAAAAGACTTCATGCCTGGCTTCCTGAGTGTCCCTTCTACTAAAATGAAGTATACTTACACTGGAGAGAATGCACAAGACCTGAGTAGAAGACCTGAAAACCAATTGAAGATAATCCTCTCCAAGAAAAAGAACTTTATATTATTGCATATTATCAGCACTGTAATAAATACATAATTACTCTTCATCATTTGGAATCAGTAATGGCAAATGTCCACAAAAAAAATAGTGTGATAATGATCAAATAAATAACTACACGGTAAAAGTTTATATATGGTCTTCTACCTTTACAGGTTATATTTACCGGTTATGTTTACTGTTTACAGGAGTTGAGGTTTAGTATAACTTAACTTTTTAATATAGTTTGACAAGGGCAAAGCTCATTTCTACATTTGTTTCAGTAATCCGATACTGATATCAACCTATTAAACCTATCGTGTTTGGTCGACTCATCTGCTATACTATTCTGACAACCATCAGTGATAAAGAATAATATAATATAAAACTAACATTATATACCTTAGCAATAACTAAATCAAAACGATACTAACATAAAATAGCTAAACAATTTATCTTACTTTCCATAATCCACTTTCTTAAACTAAAGAAGTTGTCTACAGTTACTTCGGGTTTCTTTGGTTAGTACTTTGTATAGTCAATAACCAAATAATTTCATTAAGTAACAAAACAATCCATAAACATGATGTACTCGTATAAAGCAACAGGTTCTTACAAACAAACTATATATTTAAGTTTGACTATCAGTAGATCATTCTATATTGTTTTCTTAGAGCTTAGATGTTGAAATACAATTCAATCCTCTGCTATAGGAACGAATGGCTGAAGATTAGATACGGAACTAGTAGCCAACTATACATAAATTACATGCATAAATTACATAAAAATTACAACTTATCATTTTCATCTTCATTGGATTAACCCGGCAAATGCTTACGAAGACAAATGTTGTCCCACAAAGTAGATAAAGATTGATTAGAAAAAGGTTTATTTTTCAAACCTTTTAACATGCTGTATATAGCTTCTATTTTAAACTTACTCAGTGAGATTTAGAGTTATGAATTTAAGGAGTGAAGCACAAGGCTTGGATATTATTTGAGAGGAGAAGATAGGAAGTACAGCTAACTCACCTTGCAAATAAGCTGCAGAGACACACATAGATATTACACATTATATTAGTAATATTTCGGCTGTGAAAACTTTGTCAAACAAAAGAGAACTCCTTTGACAAATATTGACTTTATCTCAAAATTTAAAAATATGAATGTAACTTGTTTTCGAAAACTGTTCTTCATTTATTTTACAACGGGCCACAAAAGGTAGTTTGTGTTAACTAACAAAGGTCACCGTTAGGTAATATGAATTCTCATGTTACGACCCTTCTCAAACCAAACATGAAAAACTGTCTCTGGTGCTGATACACACAGGATGAATAAAAATTAAATCAACTTACCAGAATTGTACTGACTAGAGTTAACTCGAAAATTGTCGGAACAATATTGAACACCATGGCTGACAGGACGAAGTTTATCCCTCTGCTTCCTCGATCTATGGTCTGGAAATGAGCTCGGATTAGATTAACTGTTGGAGATTATAAGAAATAAGAAGAAGTTTATTTTCCCATTTTTTACAATACATGGTTTACATAATATACGTTTAGGAAATAAAGAAAATTGATTTACCAAGGCATGACCTTCTTATCCATTATATATTACAGTTATTTATAACATTTAACATCAATATAAAATTAAAAACATTCTTGATAAGAAACTTCAACATTACAAATAAAAAAAATCTATATTTATTAAATAGCTAAGGGCTTTCATACCTTGAAACTTAATCAAATAATAAAATTAATTTTTTTGGGAAAATTTAGGACCTCCAAGGCCTAGCCTGATTGGAGGCTCCATTGTACGTGAACTAATTTACAACTAAAACAGGTCTTAGACAATAACTACAATTAAAATAAATAAATAAAAATTTCTATTCCTGCTCTTTGGAAAGAAATAGACACAAGAATAAAACAATAAATGAATAATTTTTGCTCTGACCAATAACACATAGGTCTAAATTGTGGAAAATCCCTTTGTGATATGACTAAGAGTCTTCTCAAGAACCGGAATAATTTAAAACGGCAAAACAAGGAAGTGAACATCTGTAAATAATGCGGCTCATGGAGCAGAAGCAAAAACACCCGTTTGATTTATTTCAGAAGTTCAAAATGCCATTGACCACAGGCGTCTTCCCAATATGAAGAATAGTACAACTGGTCTTTACCTCATTCAGCGAGAGTGTAAAGTAAATGTCACACATTACACTATTTTAATTATGTTCTTAGAAAATCTATTAGGAGTAATTAGTAAAAAAAACTTGAAAATGTAATAAAAAAATGACCATTAATCCAAATTCATCAGGATCCAAAAAATAATTTCACTTTGAATTCTCCATGTATAAAGTCTTTAAACTGACTTGCCATCATAAAAGGCTTTTGATCATATCTGTGAACCGATCTTGTTTGTATGTATTACTAATTTATTCTTTAACTGTGGCATCACCTGGGCTCTCTATCCCCCCTCCCTTACATATATCCACCACAAGGCCACACTACACTACAGGCCGGAGTCTCCCCCCCTCCTCTCTGATACCACGTCACAACACCAGCCGAACTAGCGCTGTGTTGGAAATAACAACTAAAATCACATGAAAATCGTAAACATTTACCAAAAAATGATGACATTAGAACATCAAAATGAAAACAATTAGAAAAAAAACTGTCAAATTTCCGATAAATCATCTGATGAAAAGTAAACAAATTACTTGTCTGTAATGTTTACCGGTTTTGAAGTTTATGAAGTAAAGTCTTGTTTTCTTTAAAATTATTTTCGACCGCATTTGGTTATTCAATGATAATGCAGATTCGAAAAAATAATGGTTTCTAAACAAACCTGGCAGAGTCAGGTGGTTGCAAGGCGCGGGGGGGAGAGGGGGTACTTTTCCGAAAACATTGTTCTACAGTCCCGCTGTTTGTCAAACGCTGTGTTTACCAAAGTCATATGTTTAAAATATCATATGATACGGTTAATAGCATAGTGGCCAAAGCCAGAGATATAAGTGCAAACTGTACATACAGGTTATATGAATTCTTTTGCAAAAACAAATTTTTTCGAAAAGTTTCTGATTTAAAAAATTCTGTTTTTTATTGACGAATCCAGTTTTAACATTTAATACACCTAAATAATTTGTATCAAACACTGATTTTTATTAAAATTTGTCATAGAGTTTTTAATTATTTCTGCGCAAAAATTCTGTCTATATCTACTTTTAATTTAAATGTAGGTACTCTTCATTGAAAATGTCATCTATTTTTTCCATCTAGGTATTCTCGGTTGACAATGCCATCTGTTATTTCCAGCTGTGCAAGAGTCAAACATTTACAACTTCACATATAGCACATGGTCCTCTACATAAAACACGCTGGTTCGATCCCAGCGGTGGACGACTCCTGTTCCATCATGAGCAGTCACCTCTGGCCAACGTGACAGTTGCTGCTACGGTACCTCGCTGTTTTTCGATCGTCGCACATGGTTATTAACCCATGGCAACAAGCAGTTTTTTTTTTAAAAAAAAAAGGGAAAAATAATTTTTATTTGATTCACGACTGACCTTGGAGAGCGCGCCGGTCTGGCGGCTCAGGTGGAAGCTGAGGTCGAGGTTGTGGAGGTGGAGGAAGACATTGCGCGCGATGCGGCGTATCGAGTGTTGTGCGACCCGCGCGAACACCGCATTCCGTAGCTCGTTGAACCCTGCCGCGCCCGCTCTTGCCACTCCGTCTGCCGATCACGATTAGTGGTAAAAAATCCTATTCTCTTATATGAGCAATGTTATCTTGCGTGCTTGCTTGGTTGGTTGGTTGTTTGTTTGCACAATTATCTCAAAAAGAAAGGCTACGAGGATTTCCTTCAAAGTCTGGAAATAAGTAATTTATGATTCAAAAACATCTTTTATGCAGATTACTTGGCCATAGAAAATCTAATAACGTAGTAAAATGAATTTTAAATCTGTAAAATTTTAACATTGGCCTTATGAGGTGCCATGATAGCAACGAAAATAAACAAGGAAAGTGTAAACAAATGAAGTAATCATAATTCAAATTCAAAATGATTTATTCCAAACAAATTACAGCGAATTTGCATAGTAATACAATCAATGGAATTATTTCCCCGAAAAGACTATGGATCCGTGTTCGGAGAAAGAGTCCATATCAGCAGTCTTTGTTACAATATCGCTGTCCAAAGTTCACCACTGTCACAAAAAAAAAAACATCAAAATAACTTAAAACTAACCTTACCTGCAAAATCTACAAAGTTTGAATTAATTAACATGAAACTAAGCGAACATTAGAACTTACAGCTCGCTACAAGTAATAGCTGTTTGCAATCCACAGCCATCAAGGAAAAATACAGTGAGTGGGATGAAAAGTTCATGGAGCAATAAAAAAGGTTTCTATTTATCACTGTTATGACATTGAAATATTTTATTGTAACTGGATTAACTGGTAAACATGAAATAACATCGAGCAAGGCTCGGTCCACTAGGTACTAGAATATTACGTTACTAGGCCGGAGAGTACTATATTAACAGACAAGCATGATAGCTCCCGAGCAAACCGAAGGGGAGTGTGGGATTTTCTTGCGGGCACGGTAAAACTTGCCGGCCGCGTAACAAAAAAATACTCTTCATCATACTACTAAAAATATTTTTTAGTCATAACACATTCCTTGCACAAACACTACGTTTCTAAATTCTTCAAACCTAACCTATAATAAACAAACAAACATTTGCTACTGCTGCCAGTGCTGCCACTATATTCCTCTAAAAATTAACCCATAAACACGCATTAAACATCGGTTTGCTGCCAATCAGCTGATTGTTTATTTCCATTTCCATTTTTTATTCAGGATTGATATTAACAATGGGTAACTTTCGAGCCAACAAAAAAGACCACAAACAGACGTTTCTGTGTCAGTACGATGAAAGGTTTTTAATAATTTTTTTCTCTAGAGAAAATTTTTGACTGTCACAGTAGGTTTTAGACGCGTAGGATGAAAAGTTCATTTGTTTTCTATAGGTCTGTATTCCACTATTATATATGTCTTTAAAGACATTCGCTGCTGGTTGCTGGATACCGTGATTGTACCAGGAGCTGAAATAGTATGCACGCTGTTACACACTGCACGTAAAATCACTACTGTTACACTGGATCACCTTAACAACGATTGTTATAACTTATTTTGAATGTCCGCAGCAGCGGATGTGAACTTTCACTCAAAAATTGGGTTTCAATCTATAAATAAAGCCAAAATTAAAATTAAATCAAGGTTAAATAATTCATTTTATTGATAATGAATGAAGGAATTTGTTTTTTTATTTATTTGTACGGACAAACACCAAGTTACAAAAATAATGTATTATGTACACTCTGTTCCGTGATCACCTTTCAGTATGGAATTGCAATAAACCATATATTTTAAATGGCAATTAAAATTAATTGTGCTGGCCAAATTATGTAATAACCAGCTGATGATTTTATAATCACATGCTACAGTCCTTTTAAGCAAGGACTCTGATCACATGCTATAGTCCTTAAGTAAGAACTGTAGTGAAGATGAACGTGGAAACAAGTAATGTAGCTTTTAGATGGATTTTTTTTAACAAACTCTAAATACAATGATTGCAAAAAACATATGCAATATGAGTAATAATGTTATATCATGAAAAACTCACTAAAAATTATGGTAATGCTATGGTTAGCCGTACTGGCAGGTGGCAAAAAGTGCAAACTCTTCCAAATTGTCTAAGCATTTTAATCTGTGCTTGACTATTCTTTGTTTTTGGAAAAACTAATCATATGATTAAATAAACTATTATGCAGGGGCCAAAATTCAGTTTTATTTACCATCTGCTTTGCATAAACATTTTAGAAACTTGTTTACTTTTACTGTCAAATGCACTTAAATTACCAAAATTATAGTGAACCACTAAAACCTCTAAAAGAAAAATTTAAAATTGAGTGAAAATATATATATATGGTTTTTAAAATGTGATTTAAAAAATTTGTGTTGCATTTGTTTATTTTGTGAATTAAGACTTGAAGGTCTTATAAAACTTCTTATACTTGAAGGTTAGGTCACAAAACTCTAACCAACAAAGAGCACTAAAATCTTGTGCTCCAAAAATGTTGAAAACACTAATAGAGAAGCTGGGAGAAATTGAGTGCAAGTTAGTGAAATTAAAGAATGAGGGCTCAACGGCAGGATGTATTTTATTTCATGAACGCCGCAGAAGTTTAACTAACATGGTCAATATTCTGGGTTCCTTGGTGAATAAAACAACTCATAATAAGAACAGTGACCATGACATTGCTTTGTGTCATGAGGAAAATGATAAAGTTGAGAGTGAACCGGTGCTACCCAACCTCAGCAGCACGGATGAATTTCTAAGTGAGGTTAAACATTTACTCAAGTCCAAACCAGAGACTGACAGTGAATTTTACGTTTATTTATCAAACTTTCAGGAGCTATTGGGAGATTTAGTGTTTTCAATTTGTGAAATCAACACCTGCAAGACAACAATTGCGTCAGGAATAACAGTAAGAGATTTAATGACGATAAACAAGTTTCATTCAACTTTATGGGAGTTCCTGTCTACAAAAAAATCAAACTTTTCAACACAGAATACTGCTACAAATCAAGAAAGAATACAGAGTAAACAACAAACGCCCAGCGTAAACTCAATCGTTTCAGATCTTGCGGTCGCTATGGAATCTTGTCTCAAAGAAATGTCTAAAGTCAAACTGGAAATTGAGCATTATTTCAAGTTTAACCTGATAGAAATGCAGTTTACCAAATCGGACGAGGCTGAACCGAAAATTGGTGTAAGTATTTATTTGGTCTAAAATTGTTTGTAGTAAAGATTTATGTGCTTATGAAAAAAATCAGCAAGCGGTTAAGACTGGGACGGTGGCACGTCCTGTAATCCAGCTACTTGGAGGTCACGAATTGTGGATAGTTATGAGCGATGGCTTGTGGGCGCAGTGTTCCCTAGTGGGGATTAATGTCCGCACTAATGAATACTACGTTCATAGGACCGTCCTCGTAACTAGACCAGTTCGTAACATGTAAACCAGGCAAAATTGTGGTTTGGATCCCACATTAAAATGTAGGTCCCGTGGTTGCCATTGGCTGTTGGGCTATTAATTAACAGTCCTGTCTAAGGAACATGTCGGCCATAGTCAGAAACAAGACTACAAGATCGCGCCACAATCATCCTTCACTCATCTGTCATTCATACTTGGCTTAAAATACCTACCTGAGTAGGTCGCCATTTCAAAGTAATGTATCTTATGTTCTTTGACTTAATTTATAGATAGGTCAGGGAAAATTGGTCAAAATATGGTAGATTAAAATGCATAATTATTATTTAAGTCACATATGTGTAATATATGGCTGGCCAGTCACCATATACTCAGATATACGGTATAACCATCACAATTGGGACCAAGAGTGTGGCGTTTTAGAAAATAGACTGATAATATTAATTTCAATATAAACCTGTGCAGTAAGTGTAGATTCAAAAAATTTTGGAAGAAATTATACCTTGTATAAGTGGATAATAAATATTTGTTATTAAATTTCAATCACACAAACGTAAAACAGAACTGCTATACTGTAAGTTGTGCACTGGATATTATTATCTTTCATTAACTGCTACCGAATAATAAATCAAAGTTTTTTATAATTGTTTGTTGAACTAATTTTTAAATTTTTAGTCTGAGTTGGAAAAGTGAGGTTTGAAAATATAATTGTTCCGTTTGTGTTATTCATTGGTATTTAATTTATGTTGCATAGTACAGTTCTCAAGACTATTTTAATAATCCACACAAATTCACTTAAATAAACCTTGAAATGGACTTTCAAAATTAAAAAGGTAGGGAAGATCGTCACATAAACTAAATCATTAGCGATTAAACATGAACAAAAACTACAATCAGAAATATCTGTTGAAATCCATCCAAACAAAGATTTTTTATCACAAGGGAAAAGTCAGTCAAACAAAGACTCGGATGACACTGCATATCAAACGGACATGAACTTTGTTTAAAGAACTTTAGCGGACGTACATGAGACAGCCGTACCAACGAGAACATTATCAGAGGGCCTAACAAGCGCGACCACATCTGCAACACAAAATCTGACGATGTATCTTGAAATCAAAGAAAAAAAGGTAATTGTAGTATTGAGCAGTGGAGAGCATTTACATTGTGAATGTTAGAAAAGTTAAATTTATTTGCATAATCTAAGGATTGATTTAACTTTGGTCAGTGATTTCAATCAAAACTATGTGATCTATGAACACATTTTTTATTTTGAAGTGAAAACATCACGGGAATTTTTACTAGGGTACCACAAATACTTTAAAGGAAAGCATTCTAAAAGTGTTTTACAAACTGGGTGTCCGAAAAAGAACTCCCTAATTTTGAACAACTCTAATTTGTAATTTGTAAATCATATCGACTCAAATTACTTATTAAATGATAGGAAAACTCACAAAGTTTTTGATACAAGTCACAAATTTTTGGTGGATTTCACTTTTGGCTCATGAAAACAAAAACAAAAAATCACATTTTCCCTGTGCACCAGTAGTGATTAAAAATCATGTTGTAATGAGTTTTTTTACAAGATTTAACAGTTATCTTGAAAACTAAGCATCCTACAGAAACCTCTCAGTTTATGTTTAAAACCTCTTACTTTTACCAAAACTTGGTTATTTCTCTTTAATTTGGTAAAAATAAAAATTTTGGGGTTTTCCAACTTTAGTAGTATGGCACATGAAACACAAAAAACCAATTTGTTCGTTTCCAAAACTCATTTCTCAGGACCCAAAAAAGCTACAAACCTGCAAAAACACCCAAAATGTAGGGAAAAATTCATTTTCTTTAATGTTATAACCTGAGAGGTTTCTATAGGATTCATAGTTTTCAAGATAACAGTTAAATCTAAAAAAAACTTAAAACGTGATTTTTATTCACTACTGGTACACAGGGAAAATTTGATTTTTTGTTGTACAGTTACACCACAATTAAAATAAAAGTGATAGTTTTATGAGCTTATGCATATATTCCTTTGGTTGCTTATGTTGTTTTTTGTATTATTTGTATTGGTAGTAATAATGTAGTATTAGTAGTAGTAGTAGTAGTAGTAGTAGTAGCAGTAGTGGTGGTGGTGGTAGTAGAATTAATTGTAATACATTGTAATTTGAGCCTTTATTGTTTTCTTGTATGAACCTATGGTGTAGGGAGTGTAGGATTAAAACTTATAGAAGGATTATGTGTTTATTTATTTTATTTAAAGCATGTCCGTTTCTTTTGCTCTGGACTCTGGTTTAACTCTAGTAAACTTCATTCTGTGGTGGAACCCCTAAACGGACATTACGTCCTAGGGGCCCTATTTTTTCTGCAAAAATCTAGTAGTAGTATGGTCAGCCTGGTTTCTTTATTGTTTGAAAATAATATTATTTTGTTGTTTTTTATAATATGAAATATGTAATGTGCAGAAAAATAAAGATTTATTTATTTATTATTTATTTATTTGTTTGCCATGAGCCCAAAGTGAAATACACCAAACATTTGTGACTTTTAACAAAAACTTGGTGAGTTTACCTATCATTCAATATATAATTTGAGTCAATATGATTTATAAATAGAAAATTAGAGGTCATCAAAATTAGGGAGTCCTTTTTCGGACACCCGGTACTGACTTTAAACTCTCTGTATGTAAAGCAAATATGAGGACTTGCTTTTCCAGCAAAAAAATTAATCCATAAATATAATCTGATGATTATTAAAATCTAAAAGAAAATGATTAAAAATATCAAAGATGCAATTTAACAAGATTGGTGATTAAAATTCGAAATTAAATTAATGTTAGTGTTGTTTTTATTAAATTACTTAATAAAAAACTTTATTGACTGGGAAATTAACTGGGAATTATGTATTCCATCTAATTTTTCATCCGGTTCAAAGAAGTGGTATTTATTAGCAAACTGGTTTGCTTGGTATTTATTATAAGATTTTCTCGATTCGCTTTTTATAAATAAATATAGTGGGTTTGGATTACCATAAATTTCTGCTGTTGAAGTTGAATAATTTATTCTAAAACAATGGGTCATGGGGAACAAATAGTGAGTATCAATCCAAAGTGACACTGTGTTAGAAAACTAGTAAACAAACACCAATTTTTGTTTTACAATGGTATCAACTCAACCCACTTAGCTCTGATTTCGCATTCTGTTTTCTACAAACAACCAGTACTATACTAAGGGTTTTTAGGGTATATAAAGCCATTTCATTTAGTGACACCAGTCTAAGAGCAAATCAAAATAATGATTTCATAAATATATTTTTATTTACAGTACCTAGCAAAATATACAATCTTTAACATTTTTTTTATTTTTCCTAAGGCAGAAGACAATGTCAAGAAAAGCAAAAATACACAATATATGAAGTCTGAAGGTTGTGACATGGACAACGAAAATTACAGACAAGGTTTTTGCCAAGATTATTTTCCAAACGGAGGTGAGCAACCATTTCCCCAGTCCACCGTTCCCCCACCACAATTTGGGACTTCAGAAAGCCTTTTCAATTCATGTTTATTTGGGATGGGATCAGCTCAAAACATGGGATGGGAAAGCTGTCACAATTATGAGTTCTTTCCAGATCCTTATGGGAATTTTTTTAATGGACCAATGATGTACCCACCGGATGTTTTATATTTTGAACCTCAAACCATGGTTTTTAAGTCACCAGTGGAGCCCACAGTAAAAAAATCACTACCGAGAATTTATAGTGTGGATTCAATAAACAATGATGACTGTACAAAACCAAATGGTGGACTAGAGGAGCCAACAACAAAAAAATCCCTACCGAGAATTTATAGTGTAGAGTCAATAAACGATGATGACCATACAAAAACAAAAAGTGGAAATATCGATGATCAAAGTAATAAAGAACAAACTAAAATCATCCCTCCAAAGGGTTGCAATGATAAGAAAGAAAGTGTCTTAAAAGACCTATTGTTGGAAAATATAGATGAAGATTTATTCAGTGAAAATCCAAACAGTAAAAGTAACAATGAAGAATACATCAACCTGAAGGAAAAGATATCTTCTTTGTTCACCCTGTTGAAAACAAACAAAATAAATGACACTGATGATATATTTGATACAGATACCTCGAAGATTAAAGAACAGGATCCATTCGGTTTAAAGAAACAAAAAGAAAATAAGATGGAAACAAAAACGAAGAAAAGAAAAAATTTAAAAATTAGGAACGAATCAAACCAGGTGCAAAATGAAAGTGGAGAAAAACAAAGAGAGGCTAAAAGAAATAAAAGCAAAAAAATGTGTCCTCAAAAGCAACAGAAAAAAGAAACATGTAAAGGATTGTTAAAGCAAGAAAAACTTCATATGGAGTACCCAATGGAATTTTGGGCGCAGAATGAGGATAAGGCAGTTTATGACAATCAAACTGTCATTGAACTGTTCAAGTCGAACACAAAAGAATGCTTAAATACAGGATCAGTTCCGACACAAGACAGTAATTTTTGTTTATGGCCAGTTGCAGCTGAATATAAATACGTATCGAGAGATGTCGGATCAGAGACCTACGAGTCCGATCAGAGTGAAAACTCGGTCTTACTCAATAAGAATTTTAAGAAGAGTTTTTACACTCTTCAATTAAATAAAAGGTATGAAAAAAACCAACTGTACGAAGAGGATATGATTGTTCTTAGCCGAGAAGAAACAGATTTATTTCAAAATATGAGAAATTCTACTTGTTCACTATCGAACCAATCATCTACCCACTATGATGGTCATGAAAGAAATGAAAACAAGGATATGAAACACTTAAATCCCGAAATCAATAACGACTGGAAGTTTTCTTTCGACAAACTATTAGTATCAAAAGACCAAGGAGGCTTCAAACCTCAACACAGAACGTACGAAGTTCACTACGCAGACTGTGCTGATTCATTCGCGGCTGGAAATAAGTTAAAAAAAGAAAAGATGAACTTTTTCAACTTTAACAGTTACGGCGAATCTCATAATTGGGATTCATTCATATCGATAATGACATCAAAGGTCGGGCCGAATACACAAATTAACGAGCAAAGAATGTTTCGAAAGGTAGTGACGAATTTGGGACCGGAGTCGTCCCGATACAACAATCTGTTTGGGAATGAGCACACTCTTACAAGCAGCGGAGGTCCGTTCAGGTTGTTCGATATAAACGGTTATCCGCTGACAGACAGTGAGGGGAACGTGCTGAAAGATCCCTACGGAAAATGTCTGGTCGATTTGGATTCCACGGGATTGCCGAAACACGATGTGAAAGTGTTCGATGCGGCTGGAAATTCGCCCAAGGACGTCAAATTCGATCCGACACAGAAACCGCAGACGAACTGCATCGTCGTAAAGTTGACCGATAACTTCAAGAGGCCGCTGCATCTCTTCGACAAGTATGGCCGACCGCTGACAGACTCCGGCGGGAAACTTCTGGTGAACATTCACGGCCGGCCACTGCTGCGGTTCGACAACTTCGGCCGCCCGCACACTGACTACCGCGGCGGACCTCTCTACACCGACAACGGCTTCCGCTGGAGCTTCAAGACACAGTCGCTCTCGCAAGAACACATCAGCGATGAGACTTTGACATCGAAAGGGAACGGCGAATCTTCAGGGGATATGTCGATTCGCACTGAAACGACGGATGAAAAGCCACAATTTTGTGGAGAAGCTTCCGAGCCGAATCGGACAAAAGTGGATAAATTTACGAGTGTAAATACGAGGAACTCTGACATTTGGCTTCATGTGGAGAGTATATTGCTGCAACATTCGAAGAAGAATAAAGTTGAAGCGAGACCTTCGCAGTCTAAAGTTTTGGTTAGTAATTTCACGTTGAATTCATTCCCAGATAATAATAAATTACCGGAACCAATAATATACCATGATAATGGAGCAAGAGAAAGTGCATTTCAATCTGGTAGAGATAACCAACAGCAAGGAGAAAGTAACAATAATCAAGGTAAAGACAGTAAAGAACAAGGTGGGTGTAACATATATACAAATAAATATATTTCAGATACAAATCATACCGGAAATGCTGCCTTACCGTTTTATCAAAACAATCAAGGGAACATTACAACTACAAAAAATGAAGCCAATACAACAATACAAAAATTGAACCCCAACATACAAAGTATTTTTCATGAACATAATGTTTGTAATAAAGAACAAGGTGGGTATAGCATTTTTTTAGAAGGCAAAGTCAACTGTGATACAAAAAAAGATATTTTAAATACAATTATAACTGCAAATGATCCTTTGCCACTTTATCAACACAATCAAAGAAAAAATACAACTTCAACAAATGAAGCCAATACAAAAATACAAGAACTGAACCCCTACATGCAAAGTATTTTTGTTGAAAAGAACCGTGTTTGTAAAGACCCACAAATTTTGGTTCAAGGTAATGTGTTAAGAAACAATAGACTTTTGGACATTTCGACATGCCAACCAAATGATATCACCAATATTTTCAACCTTAACAACCAAGAGTACTTAAATAATCTGTGCAATAATATTTTAAGGAACAAAATTGAATCAAGAATTGTTCTGAAGCAAAAAATTCCAACCATACCTGAATTACACCATGTAAGTTTAATAGGTGGGAAAAAAGACAATTTGACAAATACAATAGTTTCCGAATTCACTAGTTCATCTGCCAGTAAGTACACAAATGATATGATATTGTACACGGATTCTCCTGCACATTCAGTAGGATCTTACAACAATGATCCCCAAATAAAAAAAATTTTGGAGGATATTGATTCCAAGTTTAAGAAACATAATAAACCAAGAAATGTTTACAATCAAACGGACGATTTACGGAATCAATCAGATCTTGAAGTTACAGTAGGAGAAAAAAACAATCAATCTGTACCTCAAAGGACAATAAAAATTAAGAATCAAAGCGGTGAAGGGAATTCAAAAGAAATTTTTAAATCATCAGGATCCGAAACAAACACTTATATTGACATTGTCAACAACGGACCAAACCGGTATCAAATAAATGTTAGAGAGAGAATGAGAACAGGTTATCAGGCTCGGGCAGATAACTTTGTCGACACCGACAGCAACATCTTGGGTGACGCGTACGACACCCAATACCCTGAGAGAGAGAACAGCATAATCAAACACGAAACGAGCGTTTCAGAAACTCAGCCGACCCCTCAACCGATAAACCATACGCCTGAAGTGTACCATGGAGAATTTTGTCGTCATTTCAAAAATGAAAAGTATAAAACTAAAGATTCATTATTCCGTTTTCCTTCAAAGGATAAAGTGGGGACCACAATTGCACTGAACAAAGATGATGCGTTAGCAATCGGCCACCACCATCATCATGCGCATTATCATCCGAAGCTGGTGAAAAAACACCCGCGAGACTGTAATTTAGTTTCCTTCCTCGGTACCCCAGTTAAATACGTATTGAATAAACTTGACACTAAACTATCTTTAAGGCAAGAAGGTAAGGAAAGAAAACATCAACATATGAAAACAATACATGAGCAAAAAGAAAAAGAGAAAAAAATTAAAACACTTTATTCTAAAAGGGATGGAAAATATGTAACTTCTAATGAAACCTATAGTGAAATCAAGAATAGCCAAAGACACGGTCACAAGAAAGACAAATTAATGGCATTCAAGTCTAAAAGCTTTTCTGAAATAGAATTTAGTAAAACAGGGCATATGAGTTATTCGGGATCTCAAGACACCACAGGCAAATATTCACCGGGGAGTAGTTCACATTACAACAAGTGTTCGAGCGATACTGTCATAGCATCCAGGCACAAACACAACCACTCAGAGCGAAAGAGCCGGAGGCACGATGTGAAAAGACCCAGAAAAGAACAATACTCCTTTGAAACACACTACGTCCACACGAGCAACACGGCGAATCACTATCGCAGAAAAGAAAAAAGCCCAAAAGCCTATGACAAGCGCTCCTCAAAATCACCAAAGAATAAAACAAAGACTAGCAAACTGTTTAAGAAATCTAGGCACTCAAGTAAACAGAAAAGGTATAGATAGGAAAACACCATCTAAGATGTTATGCTCAAAATTTTGTTTGTTATTTCAATAAATCGTGTCTACTGAACTAATTGTTAAATATTTTATTGCTACTTCTAAAATTATATACAATGAAATCTTATAAAATTTAAATTTACTTGAATATGTCTATTAAGGGTAAAACTAATTTGTAATGTTCTTAACTTTGGATAGGTTATTATTATAGAGTTTTACAATTATGGCATTTCTGTATTAGACCAGCAAACTTGTCCAAAAAAAAGAGCCATAGCATCAAAAAATAAGAAACAACCCCGAAAATTGTTCCAAACTGCTTAGGGCATCCTAAAAAAGTATATAAAAAGACTGGTTCCATTCCTTCTGAGACCGTAACTTCCATACCTTCTGAGAGACCTAAAATTATGAAAATTGACCCGAAACTATGCATTCTACAGGAACATTACTCATTGCTTTTTTAAGAGCATGACACTCTGCTTTTACAGGAAACAGAAGTTGGCTAGCAGTATTGGTTATCTGTAATCACTTTGACAGGATGTGAATGAGTGACGGTTCAATCAGACAAAAATAATTTTACAATAATCCCTAAAAATAATGTGTTTGATATTATCCAATTATTTCTACTTTTAAATACACGCATACATCATTTATACTTTTAAATAATTTATGCATGCGTTTATTTTTTGAAAATTCTAGTAAGAGACCTTGATATGGTCAAGCTAAATTTTATGTTCGCAATACAGTAGAACTTCGATAACAAGACATTCAATAACACAAATACCTTGATAACAAGTGTACTTTTTAGATCCCCTTGAAATGGCCAATACACTTAGTGTGTTAATAACACAAGCCTCGATTGATAACACAACTGTTTTCTGAATCCCCTTGAAAGTCGTCCAATCAAGGTTCTACTAGAATTACATAATGTACTATTTTAACCACACCCTATCTGAACATATGTGTTTACTATGCTACCTATCGAGGACAGCTGGAAATATATAAAGCTTTTGCCTCTGCTTTTGGCCGTTGAGCTAGCAGTCTACTGAATGTGTAATGTCAATACATAAACTTACCACTGTTTCCACTGGGATTCATATTTTTCACTTACCATGAGTAAAAAAACAAATAAAAAATGGTAAACTCAAAAGAAAAAATTACATTAGGCCTATTCCAGTATTTACTTACATCCGATCAGCAGAGCTACAGCCGTGCTCAGAACAGCGTCAGGTGCCGAGGAAAAACCGAGAACCGCGTCTCCCGAGGAGGCCAGCTTGGTGTTCAAGTCGTCTACGGCGAACTTCAACAAGAACGGAACAGTGACGTTGAGGAGTTTCGCACTGATAAGCAGCCCCACCGCTAGCTTTACCCTGTTTCTGATCGCTGGATCATCCTGTAAAATAATTTTGAATTTTTATTGATTTATTGTTACGGTACGTTATTTATATATTAGTACCTCTTAACCCCTGACATTGAAATTCCAGTTTTTATGTAAATTCTTAATGCAAAAGAAAGTGTACTGAAATCTGTTAGGTCTCCTATGTAAGCTTTTGTTTTATACTTCATTCTTCAGGACCAAAAAAAAAACAAAAACAAAAACCTATGACTCTGTTGGTGATTGAATATTTTTAACCAGCACAAGTACTAAATGTCTCATGTGTTGTGTTGCAATGTTTACGCCTCCAACGAGAACATTTAGATTTCTTCCCCGACTAATTGCCAATTAGATCATTGAAAACATCTTAACCAAATTTAAAGGAGACCGGTTGAGTGTATAAGCAGGGCCGTTTTCAGGGCCCCGAAGGCCCTAGGCAGAGTTAAAAAATGAGGCCCCTACAGCCTCGGCAAAAGAAGTGGTCCCTTTTATTAAGGGAATCGGCTCCAAAAAATAGTCGTCCTGGGGTCCCCTTTTACGCCTGACGCCCCCAACGCCCACTATGTATGCCATTAGGGAAATGCGCCCCTCTGTATAGCTGATACTCATAAATTATTTGACATTTCAAGAAGACAGTAATATATGATGGAACTCAGTGTTTTGACATGTAAGAAAAATCCACAAAAATAGAATTCTTAAGTGAAGGTGAGTAAATCATGTTTTGATTTCAATTAACAATTATTTTTGAGGCAACCATCAAAGGAGTAATCAAACTTGTAGGCAGAGCTCGTTCATTTCAGTGTGTAAATTGCCTATTTAAGACCCTAAAACCACTACTTTTGCCTTTACGCCTCCAACGAGAACATTTAGATTTCTTCCCCGACTAATTGCCAATTAGATCATTGAAAACATCTTAACCAAATTTAAAGGAGATCGGTTGATAATCGTGGCCATGAGCGGAAAACCTTTTTGACAAAGTTCTGCATTAAGTAAATTCACATTTTTGTTGATAAATCAGTTAATTTTTGTACTATAATTTTGGTAATGGGTTAAAATGTTTGAATTTTGATTCCCTTTCAAAAAAATATATTAAATTACATTAATTACATTTCCAGTTATCTTAAGGTTTAAAAATTAAATGTTTAGGATGCAACAACCCAAAAGTTGGGGACATTTATCCCAAAAGTAGGGTTACTGTTACTTTTTCAGCCAGTGAATTTGTCCAACATATTATATTAAGAAATGTCCCTCCCAAATTTGAAGAAAATGGGACAAAACCTGTAAACGCTTGAGTGCCAGAACATATATATATTTTTTTGCATCTGGGGGCCCCAAAATAAAAAGTTACCATACACAGGTCATGCAAACACCTCCACAATTCTGGACTCGAGAGTCACAAGTAAACTGTCTTAAAGAAATTTGCTGATTAAAAGGCACCTTCCAAGGTCAGTTTTACTTTACAGTATTTCTCGGTATTGACAGTGAACTGATGAAAACTGTGGGTATTGACATACTGATGGAAAATTCTGATGATTACTATCAAATGGGATTGATGCAAAGTTTGTGGATTGATGATCCAGTATTGTCAGAAAATACCGCTAAAGACAGAACCGCCCTCACCTTAGGCCATATATAGGACAGCATGCCCTGCAGCATCTGCTGACTCCTGACCGAACCTGTCCCACACTCAAAAATTTTGTTTCGTACGTGTATGTGTTTGTATTGGTGAATTTAAGTATTTTAAACTTAATTTAAATATATGAAGACTTCAGCAAGAGTGAATACGTTCTTTGTACCTGCCTGAAGATGGCGCCATGAGCACCAAAACCACACGATAGCCTTGATTATTGTCAATCTTAAGACAGAATCTAATAATAATTTAACCTTTCTTATATATTTCAATGTGATCTGAGCCAAAAAAAAAACAAAAACAAAAATGTCGCTAATCAAGACGGAGCCGCTCTCACCTTGGGCCATATGTAAGACAACATGCCCTGCAGCATCTGCTGACTGGTAACTGGGTCCTGCCCCAGACTCACGTGCTCCCGGGACAACCCGGAGATGCCCGGGTGGAAGCACCCGCGGGTCTGCGGCTGCAGCTGGGGCGACCAGCGACGCCGTCGTGCCTCTATCCCGGAAGAACTCTGCGGAACACGCAAACTGTGGAGTTTTTTTCCTGGTAGAGGGGATTTGGTAGTGGTAGATTTAGGTAGAGTAAAGGTAGGATTTTCCCACCCCACAGGAGAATCCTGTGAGGACACTTAAGCCATTATTTTGTCTTTTTGTACAGCTACCAGGAGGGAAAGTAAGCTTCCCTTCGATTATCACTTAGGCTCACATCCTTTAGGAGATTAATACAAGGAAGCAAAAGGAAAAAGGAATAGGCAGATGGAATAGGTTTGGCCAACGCTTAGACTGGGTGGGTAAAGGTATACCTTTATCCAATGGATGCTGGAACAAGACCTAAAGGGATCAGGTGGCCCTCATCTTGGTTGCCAGTACACCCCCGCACACCCTGCCGTCAAGCCCAGCCTCCCCCGGTGGGGAACTGAAGTTGTTCACTGAAAGGCAGCTCAACACTGCCTCCAATCGTCTTGACAACTTCCGTTACTGTACCCAGTATCGATACCTATTCTAGCAAAAGCCAGTTAGGATCCCAGTGGGGGAACTGTGGAGTTGAACAAATATTATTGGGCAGCTACCCACCTCCAGGCTAAGCCATTTGTCTAACAGCGATGAATTCCTGGTAGAATCCTCTTGTCACACATGAACACATACACAAAAACAATATTGTGAAAAATTGAAAAAAGTAAATTCTTTTAAAATTTGGTTGTGACGTTTGACAATAAAATGACCTGGGAAAAACATACTCACCAACTAAATATAAAAATTAAGTGTTCAACTAGAAAATTTGGTTTTTAAAGAAATATTTGTGAAGATTCCTTGTTAAAAACGCTGTATTAGGATCTCATACACTCATGACTACAATATGGTTTAAAATGCTGGGGCGAGACTTTTAAGACATTAATAAACAGATTAAGAATGACTCAGAATCAATATTTACGAATAATTCTAAGAAAACAAATAAGAAACAGTTCATTTCCTCTATAGCCTCAAATAAAAATTTCACATATTTAGAATATTTTTGTATTTAAAGTTTTACAATTATTTTTCATTTAATGTGGGAATAACGTAAATGAGAACAATTTTTATAGCACAAGAAGTGTAGATAAAATATTGTTCAGAACACCTAATGTTAATAATGAGGTCTTTAAACAATCTTCTATTTTTTTGGGTCCATTTATTTTCCACAAAATACCTCTGAATTAAAAAAATGTAGTTCTTTGAATGTTTTCTGCAAAGGAATTAAAAATTGGTTATTTGAGATTAACAATACCTCAATTCTTAGGAATATATTGAGTTAATCAAAGCCATAATAAAAAGAAGCAGTTATGTTTTTTAGTTTATAAGAAGTGTAGATTTTATTTTAACGATATTGTAAATTTTAGTTTAGGTCATTATCTGTACACTTACAACCAATAATCGCCACAGGGAGCAGTGAACAACAGTGATTGATAAGATGGACTCGACCATAATATTTATTAGAGATAAGTGATGTGCTCATTGGCCATATGAACTGGTTATCGTGGCCAGTTAATTTCCAAGATATTACTATGTTTCTTGTAAATTGTCTTATACAGAAGGAAATATGCTCATTATTTCAGGATAAAAACACTAAAAACACATTAAAACGCCACTATATTCATTGCTGTTAGATCAAACGCTATAGCCTGAAGGTGAAACACCATAGCCTTGGAGGTGGGTAGCTGCCCAATAATATTTTTTCAATCATAATACCCCACCAAAACATGTCTTTTAAAGAAAGAAAGCAAACTGTGATCCTTGCATTGCCTCGTACTTCACAGGAGTGGATGTGTGTTGGTAAAGTGGTGCTTTAATATATTTTCCTTCATTCCGTATATCTAAAGTAAGATTTTCCATGACAGCTGATCAACTAAAATGATCGTTTCCCAAGCATGAGTCAAACGAGCGTCCGTCCGACTGTGTGTACGTGGCCGTGGGGTCTGAGGCGTTGACTGACGAGTTAAAGTCGCAGACCTTCGGAGCGTCGCGGGTTCGAATCCCGCTCATGCGCAATCCCTATTAGGCTTGCAAATGTGTGGTGTAGTTGGTGGGAGGGCCCACCTAAAATAAACGGTGACCGGCTTGGGTGGAAGTTGACGGCATTTGTACGTTTAATAGGGATTGCAGTGAACACCAGTTTTGCTTCTTTTTACCCTTGTATATAGAGGAGGAGGACACGTTTTTTTATTTTTTATTATTTAATTCAGCTTATGGTCAATAAATATGGACAATCAGAAAGGTCATAATCCAAAAATTAGAGCAAATACAGACAAAATAAAAACATTTCAATTAAAACTTGAGAAATAAAAAAAACTTCGGAGTCAATGGGTTAAACATAAAATATCAGGCATACTTTCAACCAATATTTGGATGTCAACTACCGACTAATCTGTTAACTACTGACTCTAGGGATAACTTAGTGGCCTTTAAACTGGTAATCTTGCTTTTGAAGGTTTTTTTTTGCATAGTAAAAACGCTTAGAGAGCCAGCTGATTTCAAGCAAACAAAAGGTAGTGCCATAAGAGTGACTGGATATAGAAATCCACTACCCATGCCAGTGATGTTGTCATTTACTGCCGCGGCCTTGTTATTAGATATGGCTATCCTCAAAGCAGTTAGTGCCACATCTACATTGTCAATATAGACATTGAATATGGACCTAGGATGTGTAAAATCAATGATATAGATGTCTGTTGTATAAGAAAAACAGAGCAAACCCATTTAATTTTTATATTTTAATTGGCATCCTGTAGTTTAATGTGGCAATTTAAAATGGACTTAGGAGGTTGAATTGAAAAACACAAAAAAATTAACACAATAAAACGTTAACTACTCAACTATTTGTGAACCCAGAGGTTGTCAAGTTATCCAGAACATTAGAATTTGTAATGGGTTTTAATATATATACACATAACAGATTTGAGTTTCACATGTAAATACTTAGCGGATTGTTACGTATTGAGTAAACGATCTTTAAAGAAATAATAAATACTCTCCAATTAAAACTAAATGTTCTGAAAAAATACTTGATTTAAGACTCTCTATCAGCTGTTTGAGTATTGAAGTACACAGACAGTCCAGTTATTGAGGGTCGAGTAGGTGAGGTTTTACTGTACTAAGAGAAAGAGACATACAAATGATGGACTAATAACATTTTTAAGGTGGCTTTTGATTTTCTAATCTACTTTATATGTTTTAAAGGTTCCATACTCAGTTACTGACATGTTTGTGAACCTTTTCCCATGGTATCCTTAAAACTGGCCTTAACCAATTTTGACACCATTACTGGGTGTAGCAACTTAAGTTGCCATTACTGGAGGTGGTGTTGTAGCGGACTTTCATAAAACATTTCCCTACTAAAGAAGGGTAGCAGTGTGGGCAGGGATGTATGTGCCAAGCAGTCTTCCCTACAGGGAGTCCCTAGCTGTGTGTGTCCTACTGGGGAAGGTACATTTTCTGCCCATCCAGACTAAAAATTGCCTCCTCCATCTTTCACTTGACAACAGTTCATTTAAAAAAAACAAGCCTATACTTTGAACAAATAAAGATTTTTTTAATTTCATTTACCTACGTTATCCGTTTTTACTGTTGCTTTCCTGCTTTTTTGTCAAGGGCCACTAGCACCCTGGGAATTATATGGGCGAAAGTAGTGCACAAAGCTTACCTTTACTTTGTGATAAACTGTGACAAAAAATGCTTAATATTGCCCTCACTGGACTTTAACCATTAACACATTCGCTGCTGCGGACGTTCCGGAACGTCACCGGGAACATGGCGCCAGGAGCTAGGAACGTTCTGGAACGGCACCGTTCTTTGTTGTTTAACGTTGTCATGGATTCGCCAGCTCCTGATGAGCGTTCTATATTTCCTTGCAGCTCTTGAGGACATACTTTTCCCTCAATAAAAAACATTATTTCCAAAAAATTACCCCAGGGTCATTTAGATAAGGGCTTGTCTCACCTCTTTCCCGCTAAATAGCAATACTACTTTACCGACTGCAACCTGGTTAATTCTGCTATCCATCAGAATCACCAAGTACTATGTCCAAAACCGGTTGATAGTGAACATTGCTATCGGGCATAACTATCATTGTTTTCACCATAGTTCACTGTAACATAGTCAATGTTATGTAGCAACACACACACTAGTTCAGCTCCTGGCGCAGTCGCGCCATTTAGCGGCCAGCAGCGAACATGTTAAGTGGCAAAGTTTTACATTGATCTCTGTTCAAAAGAACTCGTCTGTTTCCGGAAGTTGACCGGGGTTTGGTATATTTAATTTACCCACTCAGCAGATAACTCACTGGTGAATGAATAATCATATTTAAATAGATGTCAATATGATCCACTGTAGTGAACTCACAAGTGTGGGACTGACGTTTAAAGGCGCTAGCCAGCAGCCCACGCTACAGTTACGGGGGTGCTATGCGGGTTGCATCGTCTCAGTCCCACACTCGTGACCTCAGTACAGTATCCTAAAAGGAAAAAATAAATAGTACACCAAAGTAGCCCTTTGATTGGAAACTTATTAGAAAATCATAAAAGCAAAGATGGAATTTTGTGGGAACTTTTTTTTTAATTTGATGTATAGTATTATGTTTTAACACTTTTAACAAACATTAAAATGAGCTTTCATTCAAAAAGGTTTCAACATGATTTTTCAGGGTATAACATCGTGCGGTAACAGATCCTGGCATTATTTTCAATGTAGAACTAGAGAGCAGAAGTAAAAGGAAAATAGAGTATTTCAAAGATTTTTAAGACCACACAGGATAAAAGACTGTAACAATACTTTCTGTGGACATCAGCGTGAATTAACGTCATATTTTTCTGCTTGGCCACTAGGGTAACGAGTTGCTTTTAACATTGACTTTACATCTCTTCAGATGTAAGAGATGTAAAGTCAAGTCTACTCTTAAAATTGATTTTATAGATGTTTCCATTTCGCTAAAAACCTCAACTTGTGGGGAACAAACACCAGGAAAATAAATCACAGTGGTATCAGATACACATATATTTACCATTTTATTAGATGTAACTTAATTTCAGAATATAAAGAGATATATAAACAAAATCTCCATATTGCAATCCATTGTAACAATTAAAATATTTTGGCAGTCTTTAAAGAGATTTAGGTCTACCTACATGATCGAATACCTAAAAATTATTATATATTTAATCCCAACAAAATCAGTTATCTAGCAGAGATAAAGAACTATACAAATTGGCAACGCAATTTCAATGCACAATTTTTCCGGGCACTGTTAAAGATGCCAGATTGTTTTGATGCTAATTATTCACTGATAATGAATTAAATCTTGTCTACATCAAATCTGTATCTCCAAAAACACAAGATTAAAATTGCTGATATTTATATCATAAAAATTTAATCAGAATGGGAAAAGCGTTACGCTGCCAAAGTTGTTCTTCTTCTACGGCTAAAGGTAAAGACTTACCAGGGTTTAATTTAAAGGTTTAATTTTTTTTATTAAATAAAACTAGTAAAAACATTAGTACTCTTTCACATAGGCTATAGAACAGTGACCACAGAATAGAAAAATATGGGTACGGTAGTGTGTCACTAGTGAGCATCTGAATAGCATTGCAGCCAATGACGTGAAAGTTAAATTAAATTCAAACTAGATTACTCAGTTGCAGATTCGCTTGCAAACACTGCAAGCTGTGGTTTACCAGTAGAACTAATTCAAAGCATGACCATATATGTTCAGTTGTAAACATAGTGAACTTGCAAAATTCGATGGACAGTGCCACTGTTCCGAAACTTTAGCCCTCTACTGCACTTAAGTGATAGGCTACCCTTTTTTTAATCTGAGACATTTGGCAAAAACATATCAAAATACCTTTAAATTGAACCCAAAAAATTAAAATTGGTTCAGCTTTTATTGTGAAAAGAAAACTCTTTGTGTATTAATAATAGCTATAGATTATACATTAAAAAGTTAACAGTTAATAACAAAAAACACTGAGTTATAAAGTATTTATTGAAGATAACATTACTCGGGCAAAAAAATACAAAGTTATATGTGGCAAAAAATAGCCAGGAGTAGCTAAAGATTTATTTCCTCACACAATGAATTGTAATCATTCAGATTATTTTCTTGATAAATCATGCATGCAACAAATCCCTATAAAACTACAACATTAAAATCTGGGTATACATTTTGAGGCCTTAGCACAAAGACACTAACCCTTATCTTGAGACACATTCACTGGAGTTGACATTTTTACAAACATCAATTTTTCATAATCCTACAATATGATGACTCATAACACGCTAACAGCACAAATATGTTCATTTGATTCCCAATCATTATGATAAAGTATGACAGAAATGAGTGTACATTATAGATTTACAGCACTAGTAACATTGGTGTTCCACAAGGAGTAATATAAAAATAGTCTCATTATAAAAATAAAATTACATGTTGGTAAATAGAGGAAGACACAGTCTAGGAAATGGAAAGAGCCAAGGGTAAATGTAAATACACTTATGTAAGATATTTCTAAAATTAAAACACACATTCAAGTGTCGTCGCCTATGTAGATTGTCAAACAATAATATTTCTTTACACATATCTAAACACTAAGACGAATATTTTAGTCTGTTTTACTTTTTAATCCTTCTTTTTAAAGTGACGACTAAACTAGATGTTTTTCAGAACTATCAAGCACACTCAGGTACTCATTGTACAAATCAATGGCCATTAAGAAACTTCCCGAGACTTTGAAACAGAGCTTGTAATCTTTTGCATTTTCCATTTCTTGAAGTCGAGTTTGTATTTGAAGGCGCTTTTTTTCAAGTACTAGCTTGCCAATTTTCCAGATATCACTCAGCTCACTGTCGGTAAAACTGTTGGAATACACTTTGAGTTGGATAGTTTTTGGCTCGACCTTGTTGGAAGACAACAACACATAAATGAGAGCTCTTAGGCTCCATGAGAGCCCGTCAGCACTGAAGTACATGTTGTTCAACAGATCGTGGGATTTCAGGAAACAGTAGGTTTTCTTAGAGGTTTGTTTTTCTTCGTGTTCACAAACTATGGTGGAGTACACCTCATCGAATGAGACGGGTATCGTGTCGTGAATGTTACTGGGCATGATAAAACCGTACTCCAAGAAAAGCTTCATGTTCGAATGATCACCATAGTGAATGAAAACTTGAGTGTGTTTCTTGAAAGGTTTAAGTGTTTGTATCCTGTAAAACCCATCTACTTCACTGACAAAAGCCTGAACTTTAGCTTCGTTAGAATGATTGAACATATCTAAATACGGTGCCAGAGCGAGACAGTTAGAGTCTGATAACTTTAAATCGTGATCACTATTGCGTTCGGGACAAATATACACGGCTCGGGAGTTTATGATGAACCAAGCCCAAAGAAAACATTCCAAAGTAAATATTTGTGACACTGAACTGTAGCAATGAGGGCATTTATCGATCGGTGAAAAAGATTCCACCAGCTCTTGAAACAGTTGTTCGATGTTACTTTTGAAACTGTTTACTTTACTCGACACCTCATCTGGGAGTGCATCTATTTCAGCACTCGATGTAAAAACCGGAGTCGCTATTCTGTCGGGAAGAGCGTTTATGTATTTCACCCAAAAAGACTCATTTCCCAAATGTTTTTCTAGCACAAGGTGAGCCGCAAGAATTTGTTGTGATAGGAAAACTCTTCTTTCAAACAATCGACCGAACACTGATTTAGAGGCAGTTTCGACAGTCATTAAACATTTACCAGGAATACTGACGATGACATCCCCACAGGCGATGCTCTGACGTGTCTTGAGTCCTCGGCCGGTGGCGGGGAAGTCAGCCGGCTCCAGTCTCACCGTTTCACACCACCCGTTCTTTTTCATCCACTGTACTAACTGTTGCAAATCTGTTTCTTGTCCCAATGAAGTTGCTCTTCTAGTAGTCCCATTTTTTCTTTTTCGTTTTCTTTGTGTTCTTCCCATTACGTTGTATTACAGTCTTCAAGAATCTGAAATGTCCAACTTAAGCTCACATTTTTACACACATTAACTTGTATATCAATTAACAATACACTTTACACTGAATGCTAATATTTGCAAAAACAGCACAGATTTGAACACTCACACCACACATAGGTATATAAAACCAACTATTTTTCTGATTCGAGAACTCAAGTTTAAGTAACTTATATTCAAAATTGAAATTTTTCTAAAGCTTAAGGAATTATTTATTTTGTGAATCTTCATATGCTAAAAACAAGCTCAGCTTAAAGGCGGGTTGACACGGTAAAATTAATCTTGAACCGATTGAACTCGGAAGATCACTCAGACCGTGCAACAATACATCCGAATAACTTTTTTGCAAACAACTCGGTCGAGTTAGTCCGATGGAGATATTTTCTCCATATCGGATACGAGTTTTGATTTGAAATGAATTTAACATTAGATATAAATTTAATAATTCAATCCGAGTGCTGTAGCTAGCTCACAATCCTCCAATTATTCCTCGAGTCAAGTACACTCGGACCGAGCGAGCTCTAAATCGGACAGAGCAAAAATCAAGCCCGGTCCGAGATTAATCGGACTGTGTCAACCCGCCTTTAGCTTTATAATGGATGAAACATATTTATCAATAGTTTGACATTAATTTAGCCTATAAAGGCTCCTCAGAACTATAGGGAATAAGTTATATAAATAGGCCTAGCCTCTTCCTGTTATGGTTATATTTTTGTTCACTCTATCTGGGGGATAAGGTGGGACACCGCGGTAATAAGTGGGGAAATTTAACATAATTAAAAGTATTTTGATGCAGTAATTAGTTTACACAAAGTGGAATATGTGAAAAGAAGTTTGATGATGCAATTGAATCGATTGTCGCCAATCAAAATTAAAAGGATAACAGTTGTTCTACTTGAGAAAATAATGTTAATTCAATGTATTAATAGTGCAGTAGAGTACACATCATCCGGATCGACCTACCTATCCGTGAAATTAGAATAAAATCACGATTAAAAACGTGATTTAGCAAGTTTTACATGCACATTTAGATGCAACTGTAATATCACTGACACATTTATTCCAGCATTTTCTAGGACGAGTGCTTTAGTTTGCTGCTATGAGCTCTAGCAGTTTATCAACGGTTAGTTTGTTAAACTGTCCCTTGTGTTTATAGTTGAGAAAGCTTTGTGTGAACTTACATTAAGTTTAAAAATGATAGGATATAAAAGTTAACATGTTGTACAGTCTTAGTAGCATTGATACAGCAGAGGCGAGGTTCACGATTGCTATTTAGGCAATGGCATCTGCTCGGATTATCCAGATTTTTTACTATCCAGAACAGTGTTTTGCCACATTAATCCGGATAATCCAAGGTGTATTGAAATGCATTCATTTACAATGAAAATATTGCACTGAACTACACTAGATAAATTAACATTAGATAAATTTAATAATTCAATCCGAGTGCTCTAGCTCACAATCCTTATATTCAAAATTGTGAGCCGTGTATATTTGTCCCGAACGCAATAGTGATCATGATTTAAAGTTAGCTGACTCTAACTGTCTCGCTCTGGCACCGTATTTAGATATGTTCAATCATTCTAATGAAGCTAAAGTTCAGGCTTTTGTTGTTTAACGTGAATCTTATTGTTACCACTGATAATTAAGTTAGGTGTAGTTTAAATGCACAAATAGGTTTGATATTTACAGGAGTACCAAAACCACTGAAGACAAAATTTTAGCAGACTCATAAGTTATGTGAGTAGGCGCCTCTCAGCACGGCGTTTCAGCATCGGCTGTGCTCTGACGAAAAGGAAAATTGCTGTCTGGCCAAAATTCAATGTGGCAATCATAAGTCTGGCCAGGTTGTTCAAAAACTAATTATGTGTGTAGTCTGGCGACGATGATCAAATGTGTTGTACTATATTAACTGATGAATCACACTGATATAATGCAATCAAATAGGCTAGGTAGTAAAAGGTTTTCCCCGCCCGAGAAACCTCAATTCGCTAAGTCCCCAAGCTTGTAGAAGATGGGAAAGGAAAAAGTAGCCTGACTAGGAATAAAAACTGAAAAAAGTCACTAAACAAGGTGACCTAATTTAAAAAATTAGTTAGGAAGCCTAAGTTCCTTTGACAGCTCTTGGTGAGCTAACCAGAATTTGTTTAGAAACTTACCTCAAGAACAGTCCTGTTTATTGGAAAGTATAGTGAACTTTTATATCCATTTTGTATCTTCCAAAGACATATAGGACGTCTAAAGGTGTTCCACAGCTCCAATTTAAACACGGAATTATTACAAAAAACAGGGAACTCACGACCTACGTGTTTGCATAGGATCATTTTCTTTAAAAATATTAACTTAGACATGATCAACTAACTGGCTTTCAAGTATGTATGTATTGCTAAAGAAATGTCCTAAAGAACATATTTCATTAAAAATAGTAAAAAATACTGTAATTTGTTGACATTTGATCTCCTAATGTTTAACCTAAACCCAAACGAAAAAGAACTAAATGACGTCAGTGACGTATTAGCGACAGACGACAAACAACGGTCATTTTCAGGTTGACACACTCACAGAAAGAAAAACTTAACTAATGAAAAATACTATACAGGGCGTCATACTATTGCGAACTTCGAAACACAGAAACACTTCTTCTGTCGTCCAGACGTATGTGGTCATCATCGTATTCCTATTTTCAGTTTTTTGTGAGTTTCTCTATTAGAAAAGCTGTTAGGCCGGGGACACAAACGGCGTTTTTTAACGCGCGGCAAAAATGCCGCTCGCCCATAAGTGCATTGATTTAAATGGACGCGTACACACAGGGCGGAAGAGATACCGCGCGATAATTGCCGCTGGCGGTAGTTTTGACGCCGCTCGAAAGCGGTTTTTTCCGCTTTGTCATCACAGTGGCGTATGCAATTAAATGGGAGCGTACACATTTGGCGGATTTTTTATCGCCGCCGTGGTCAGACGGCAAGACACTCTGAACATTTTACCGTGTTGATGACGTCAGGAGTTCTGTGATCATCATATGGTAAAATGCATTTGGTAAACTCCCCACCGTCGTCTCTCAAAATTAAAATGGTACCGTGATTGGCGATATTTTTTCCGTGGCGTTTTTTTCACCACCACGTGTGTACGAACGTCATTTCGTCGGCGGCGGCGGAAAAAGTATCGCGCGATAAAAAAAACCCCGTGTGTGTCTCGGGCCTTACCTCAGATCTTATGGTAAATGAAAGCCTGAGACCATGATACCTTTTATGTTGAGGCCTCCAGTAGCCAAAAACACCGTTCGTTGATTTTATATATTATATTTTTCACTATCTTATTAACAACTTATGGCCGCTAAAAATATTTGTAATGATAATAAAATCCAACCTGAGCCCCTTTTATCATTATTTTTATTGATAGAACACTTCCTTTTAGTAAAATAATTATATACTTTGACACTAAAAATAGTAAAATAATGATACTATTTGAAAAAAAGTGGTGTCGACTATTAACAAATTAAATAAAGAGCTGATTGGTAAAAACAAAGATATTGATGTGCTGAATGAGGATTTTGAAGATCATGAGGTTGAGAAAGTTAGTCAGTTAGAAGAAATCAATAAAAAAAATGAACTTATTGACTAATACTTAAAAATGCTTGAAGGAAAGGTCTCAAAGCTCGAAAATAGATTAACAATTTCTGAAGATAATAGAGAGCAACAGGACAATCACGATGATTGTACCTTAAGGGACACCGATTTGAGTAGTGCACCAACTATTTCTCGCCTCCCTCCGATGCACGCTAGGGTCAGAGATCATAGCGAAACGGTAGAAGAGTTTTTCACAAATATATTGATCTGAGGAGTATATAAAATGCGTGAGTTAAATGATATCACAACAGTGGTTGTTTCAAGTAAAGCTTTGATGTCTTCAGCCATGCGCCATGCCGCGTCGCGTGTACTAGTTCACCGGGTACATGCGATCATTATTTATCGTCCGTCCATTAGTGTTATGTTTTTTTGCGTTAGTTAAATGTACTGTGTGTGTGTTTTTAATCCTCCAACGATCTCAAAGAATGAAACATGTTCTTTGGAAGCCTGCATGATGATGAGGTTTATAATGTAGCCTCGAAACCGATAGCGCAAAGTAGTTACTTCATAGGATCATTGACAGAATTAAGGTAACTTTAAACCATTATAAGAATTCAATAATTGATCCTGGGCCAATAATAGCAATATGAAAATAAAAGTGAGGCAATTTGGGACACCATAAACAGTGAAAGGCCTCAAAAGAAATCTCCTGAAATAGACATTAAGTGCCTAAACGTGTCTAGATCAGTCATTGACGATTTCACATTGATTGCTGGCTACTTTAACACGTATTTTACAGGTATTGCAGACAAAACTCTCGAACTTGAGCATACTATTCTTGAAATGTTTGACCTGATGTTGTTCTTTGATGTTGTTTGGACATTTGTTATACATTTTTAAACAGAAATATGAAGGGGATTTCTCGAGGAATGTTGTTCTGTGGATGGGGTATTGCAGAGTTTTTGAATTGCGGGTGCATGTTGTATTGATGACTATGATTGTTATCAAAAAAACTTTGAGGATTGGACTTGACAAATAAGAGGCACTGTAGTATAAACATAGAAGGCAAAGGAAGAATGTGTAGTTGTCTGAAGAGTTGTTTGCACGAGTCTCTGGGTCATGCACCCGATAGCAATCAAACCACTCTCCTCTGCATTTTGAAAATTCTGACTGCTTCAGACGAGTTTCCCCAAAAATTCAACCCATATGAAATCAAAGGAGTGGAAACAAGCAAAGTAAACCTGTCTTCTGACGCTCAGGTCAACTGAATGCGACAAAGAGAGTATTGCATAATATGCTGAAGCAAGCATAGGAATTAAATTGTTGATGTGTTGTTGCCAGGATAAAGTTGAATCAATATCCAATCCCAGGAATTTCGTAGAGGTAACTGAATTGAAATGTGAAGGTAAACATGATGAATCTGAATGGGGGGGATTTGCTGTAGTTGGTGTGGAAAATTACAAACTGAGTTTTTGTTGGGTTTAATTTGAGCCCATTTGCAATGCACCATGAATCTATTCTGCCAAGCATTTCAACCAGGGTTTCAGAGAGGCGAACTTTGTTTTGGTTTGAAGCAAAGAGAGAAGTGTCATCGGCATACATCAGTACCTGACCTTTTGAAGTTATGGAAATAAGGTCATTGCAATACACAAGAAAGAGTAGAGGCCCCAGAATAGAACCCTGGGGAACCTCAGATACAACCCTGCGATAGCCGCTCTGAGCACCTTCATGCACCACCACCTTATGCATTCTTCCCTCCAGAAAGGATTGCAACCACTTGAGTGAAGTGCCTGTCACACCATAGTAGCTTAGCTTTGCAATGAGAATGTCAATGTTAACAGAGTCGAATGCCTTGGACAGGTCACAAAAAGCACCAACGGTGAACTGTGACCCATCCACGGCACTCGCAACTCGATCCACTAGCTCATAGATTGCATGGACTGTACTTTTGCCCCTGCGAAAGCCAAATTGAAAACTGGAAAGCAAGTTATTTTCCTCAAAAAAGTCATAGATCCTATTAAATACAATTCTTTCAAAAACCTTTGAAAATACCGACAACAGAGAGATAGGTCTCAAGTTGTCAAGGGTATGAACATTAACCTTCTTTGGGATAGCTTTGACAACTGCGAACTTTAAAAGGTCAGGGAAAATACCTTGCTGAAATGAACTGTTAATAAGTAAGGTCAATGGTTTTATCAGCAAATGAGAACATTTTTTTAATAAAAAGGGTGAGATTTCATCCCAACCAGCAGATTTTTTTGGCTCTAGAGACTTCACTATCCTTGAGACCTCCCTCTCTGTTGCTGGTTGAAAAAACTTAAGAGAGCACTTTTGCTGTACATTGTTTGAATTGCTATTGAGTATTTATTTCGCGGCTGCTTCTACAGCCTCTCTGGGTACCTGAACCACAATACCCAGGTCCTGTAAAAAAGTAAGTCAAAAGATATTCTGAGGATTTTCCAAATGGTAGTTATTTTACTTTATTTTATTTTGTATGTTCTTTCATTGTTTTGTTTGTGTATGACAAGTCTACTGCCCACGCATATACTGCAATGTAAGGGCGTCATTAGATGATGTGAATAAATAAATAAATAAATAAATAAATAAATAAACTAGACCTCAAAACAGTTTTGTCAAGGTCACAAGATCACCCGTTCTCGTCCAGAGACCTATGTCTTCTTTCTCTCCTGCTGAAACACTCAATATTAAATATGTTTAAAAAGTATTTTCGACTCAGTTTCAACCAATGAAAGATTATTGTTGATTAACATTCCAAGGCTGGTTTTACGCTTATATTTAATTAGCTAGCCTAAAGAACATGCTTAAGAAAAACGCTCATTCACTTGGTGGTGGTCATTCACTTGTGCACCCACTCTATAGTTATTCTACTTTAGCATTAGGCATTTGAGGTGGAATTGGTGAAATACATTTTTGGTTATTTTTTCAATCTTTGGATTATCCTAGTTCAAAATATGAATTAGTTTAAGCAATTTCCTTTTATCTTCTCGGGATGAAAACATAAGTTTTTTATTTGGTTGATAGTTTGATGATGTTTTTCTCTATTGTGATTGTGATGCATAGTTTTTTGTTGTAGGCTTATTGCTATTTTTTGTTTAAAAATATAAAAACATGTTTATCTAAAGAAATTGGAATATATAAGGCAGTTTACCAACCTCACATCCTGAGTATATTGTCTTGCTCTCAGAGGTATGTTATCTTTTTCATCAATGGAAACAAAACTAACACTAGTTAGTTTTATAGAGGGAAATAAAAATTAAATAGTTATGAACAAATTTTATTATTAATAAACTAATATTATTAAAAAAATCATATACTGACAAAAACATTTAAAAGCTTTTAACACACAATAAATCAGTAACAAATCAGAACTGTAACATAAATCTAAAAACTAATTTGGTATTAACATTACAGCAAGTTTGTAAACTTAACTAGAAATATAAAATGCATCAATCAAATAAAATAAAATGCAAACAATTAACATATAGAAGCTAAATTCAAGAAATAATAATGATTTATTCACAGGCACAGTTTCTTATATAAAAATAGTTATTTTGTTAACGTCATGCCAATGCTCTATTAGAACAACTAGCTGTTGATAAAACATGGAAGACATAAAAATACTTGAATTATGTAGTTGCTATATAATAGACAGTAGTGGTTGATATTTCCTGATCTAGATCGGTTAACAAAGAACTGTTAATTAATCTGATAAAACTAAATTTCAAATATTGATTTTCTTAGGAGTAAATTTACATTTTGAAAACCTTATAACAAATATTACAAGCTTCCGTTTACTGTTTGTCTCATAATCTGTTTAGTAAAGGCATGTTTTATTCTAAAGCTCAAAAGTAGTTTTTAAAATGAAATATATAAAAATTAGTAACATTTAGCACATTCCCTTTGAGTATTTAAATTCATATTGATTTCTGACAATGTCAATTTCAGCTTATGTGAAGGAAGCATATTATGTAATAAAATGGAGGTGAACAACTCAACAACTAACACAGTTCTCAGTGAAGACAAGTGTTGTATTCCAATTTGAAATTTCAATTAAAGTTCTACCAAATTTAAATTCTAATCTTCCAGATTCATTTACAAAATGTAACATAACACAGGTAATGAAAATTTTTTATCTGATTCCTCTATAATCCTCATTTACAAACCTTCTTCACATACAAATTGGGGCGGGCAAAATTAGATGGAGCACAATAAAGATTTGTAAATGTCTTCGTAAAAAAAAAACTTTGGCTTTTCAAAAATTAATGATATTTTGCCTGCAAAAACACTTGATCATAAAATACAGTACCGGTAGCTTAAATTGCCATAAATTCTGAATCTAAGTGTGAGTAAAACAAAACATCCAAAAATTATTACTAAAAAACCCCAATATTACTTATAATAGTATTGCTAAACTTTCTCACAATTATTTTCTTTATTTAATTTCCTGGTTATAATATTAAAATGTTACGCAGTTCAGGCAGGCGAACTTAAAATATGAAAGACAATGTGAATCGAGATCAATTATAAACATGTAACCAAAACTTTGTACTAATCACTTTGTAATTGACCACCCAGTTCCTAAAACAAAAACGAGGAAAGCAAACTTCAAAAAAGTATAATATTTAGGCACATCGAGGCCATATGTACAGTGATAAATAACTGATTAAAACAACTTTACACATCAATTCTTTCTCTTTTGAGGTACAGCAGATAATCTTGGCATAAAAGTCTACTAAAAATGAAAAGCTTTCCAGACAGGAAAATTTTACGAATCGCATACAAAAGATGTTAATTGTCTTAAATTTTTACTGTGTGGGAACCGTGGGATTGCAAAGGAGAATCGTATGTGTTTACCAACAGGCAAAAGGCGATTTTGGGAATCCACAACTACGGATTGCAGGTAACGGTAGAAATAACCTAGCAAAAGAAGCAAAAAGCTATGAAATTCATCTGTGTGTATTCATCATGCAATCAAAGATCCAACATGAACGATGTAATGAGTAGTTGGTTGCATGTACAGTATTTATAAATTTAATTCAAAACAATATTTTGTTTTTTTATAATTCCAATCCAAAATATTTGCTATTACAAAATGAATCACTTCACAATTATTTCAGATCACCATGACTCCACTGTATGTATTAAAAGTTCTACTAATTAATAAAAAATAAACAAAAATATGCTCTTTATTAAAAAAAATATATCATCACAAACCTCAAAAAATTATTATACATTACCAGTTTACCTTTATAAATAAGAATTTCATTCCATGCAACACTATAATTATTGTTAACATAGTTGTAAAATTTAAATCGACCCCTATGATAAAAGTTACATAAGGGAAATATTAGGTAATTAATTGGAAAAATATTTTGGTACAATAATAACAGTTTTTCTTTAAAAATATTAATTTTTCTAAAGGTATGTACATACTTGATCTTGGAATTAAAGGCGCCAACACACAAGGTATCATCAAAGTTTAATACCTCTGTTTATTTTTTGTGATTTCTGCCTTCGTAAGAATATCCACTGCTTAAATGTTTTACTGACCAATTATTAGTTTATGTTATGACCATGGATTATGAAAAATGCTAAATTATTATGATTTGTATTTTTTTACATTAAACAGATCTCTAAATATTTTGATTAGGATTTTTGCGGACATTTGCCATCACTGATTAGTAAAAAACAAGTTTCACGACGTTTCGGGATCTGGAATCTGATCCCGTCTTCACGACAACTGTTATTCTTTTCAGGTTATTGTTTTCGTGACTGCTTTTACAGTTCTCTGTTTTAGCTGTGTTTTTTGTCCAGGTTTTCCTGGATATGTGTTACTAATCTTGTTATGTTCTAGGTTTTCTTCCACCTGAAGACAGGATCAGATTCCAGATCCCGAAACGTCGTGAAACTTGTTTTTTACTAATCAGTGATGGCAAATGTCCGCAAAAATCCTAATCAAAATATAAAATCCGATCAATGAATTTCCAACAATGACCAACAATGAATTTCAAACAAAGATCTCTAAACATCATACTCGTTTCTTTGATTAAATGAGTTTTCAATACATGACTCTGAGTTTTATTAAAATGTCACAACTGTATTGAATTGCACCAAAAAAACACTGAATACAAAGAGAATTTTCTTAACAAAACATACACAAGCCTATGTTCACTAAAAACTAGTTCAATTTTAAGCTATAATGCTACTGACTACTTAACATGAAAAACTGAAAGTATAAAATATATAAATTCTTTACAATAATATCAATAACAAAATATTTATATACATTGTCAGCTATTTTATACTACCAGGAATGTTGGCAATTCAGAATAATATTTTCTTTTTCATGAATATGGAGTTTCTGTATTAGGGTAACATTTTATTATATTGTTTTAACTCCTAAGACACATCAAAACTCACCGAAAGGAAAAAACTAAACCACAATATATTAAAGAGTTTTCAGACCCTCTAAAAGTTCTTGGATATTTGATTATTGTTAAATAGATCATTATGAAAGCTCACGAAATGAAGCAGAATCACTTTGATTTCATCACCTAAATACGCAAATAAAGCATCGCACGACCAATTTTCAAATGAAAATACAAATTTGCAGGAAAGTTTATTGAAATGTGAAATTATAGTTCTGGACAGCCTTACTGGCGGGTGGCGAAAATTGTAATCTCCAAAAATGTTTGCTAAATAAACACATGTTTTGGTAGAGCTGTAAAAACTTTTTCACCTCGTTTACACTACAAAAGAATGCCCTGTAATGTTTCACCGAGAGATTTCTTACGCAATTAAAATTTCTGGAAATATTTGCGCAATGCAACAGCTGGTCTTTTTGTTTTGGCAACCTTTCATCTTAAATGATTTGTTCACATTTAAGAATGTGTTTCCACACTTCTGTCGTCGTACTTCATGAATTGTGTTGAGCTTGCAAGCATTTAACATTAGTTGCACTTGCGGTTGCAGCAAAATATTTTCTTGTGTAAAGTACCTTTACATAAACAAATGACCATGTGATTTATGACCAAAACATTGCAGATATTAAACACTAATTACGACAACAGCGCACTCACTCACCCGCCAGTAAGACTGTCCAGAGCTATAGTAATTTTAGTTAGTAGTTAAAATATTTTTCAGAAATAAATTCATTTTTCTTTCGGTGAATGATTAATGTAACAGCACTTTATTACAAGAAAAAACATATAAAACAAAAGTAAAAAAAAACTTTGTCAATAAGTAGAGGAATTTACATTTTTATGAGGACTTTATGATACTGTACTTGACTATCATATAAAACTTATAAAAGTGTGTTATTAAAAGTTATATTTAAAAAACTGGCAGTTATCATAATTAAAACAATATTTTCAGTCATTTATTCATGAGAACATCAGTATTCCTTCTTGAGATCACTTAGAAAATTTTCAAAACCCGCCTTGAAAAAACACAGTTGCTGACTGCAGAAAATTGGCCATTGAAAAATCCAAGTAAATGCTTATAGAAAATCATGAGTTTCTTCTTTGAGAGGGAAATGTCAATTATTCACATCAAAAACACAGACCCACACTAGTTTGCAAATTAAAAGAAAATATTACTGTAACACACTTTATTTGACCTTGGATTTTAAGAGAAAAAATTTACTTAATCATGGCCTTATGAGCAAACCTAATACTTAATAATAAGTAGGCTGAAATAGGTTGTGAGTAAACAAGATTGCTGTTACACGGACTATTAGAAACAAGTAATATATCACAAGCTTAAACCAACTATTATTACAAAATCTATGAATAAAGTTTATCAATAGCTTGAAAACAGTTAATGCAATACTTCTCATTCTTGCTAAGAATATCATTTGGCCGCAAGATTCAAGTTTGCTAATTAAGAGGCTTAAATGGATGATGTTTATCCCTATTCCCTGTTCTTAGATGAAAACTATGGCCAGAAAAAGTCACATTGCAATAATTATCATCTATATTTGTTCGTATAATGGACCAAGAGAAAATACAGGTCCACTTAGAGCATTTAGATATTTGATGTTTCAAAAACTAAAAACAATAAAACAATGATTTTAACTGTACTAAATTTCGAATTTGTAATGATTGTTCCTTTAACCATTTAAATTGATATGTACGAGAACAACAATTTTTTCCAACAGCAATCAGGCTGATGGATATACAAATATTAAATGAGTGGTTAAAGCTTTTGAAATAAAAAAATTAAGGTTTGGGTTGAAACAAACACTGATGATAAAATATTACCAATTTTGTTAATCTTGGAGGATAAAATATTACCAATTTTGTTAATCTTAGAGGATAAAATATTACCAATTTTGTTAATCTTGGAGGGGAACTAAGATTGCATCAGAGCAATATTTGTATACAAAACTATTGTTCATCTACACTTTAAAAACTCATTACGCATACAATTTGTCATTTATTATTTTAATTCTTTCAACTTTTTGGTAAAAAAAAACAGAATCAAAAGGATGAGTTAAAACAACTCAGATAATGACAAACATTCTAACTGCTGACATGCCTCGGATGAAATCCTATAAAGAAAACATGTGAATGATGATAATTACATAGAAAGAAATTAAATTATCACCCTACATTGTAATTTTTTGTTACCATGCGAAAAGCTGTAAAAATAAATTCACTGCAAGATAAAGCACACAACGTCGGCCGGTCATGCTAGATAGACTAACGGATTAGCTAGTGGAATGTGAGCGTTTTCTCTTCCAACAGTCCGGATACAACAGTTTCTGCTCCTCGGAGAGGTCTCGCGCGCCCTGTATGTACTTGTCTCTCTCCTCCTGGGGCAGCATGCGCCACGCCTCGCCCAGGATCACGCTGATAGCTCTGTCGACAAAACAACTTCTTACTGACAGCTCTGTCGATAAAACAACTTCCTAATGATAGCTCAGACGACATAACAACTTCCTATTGATAGTTCTGTCGACTAAACAACTTTTTACTTATAGCTCTGTCGACAAAACAACTTCTTCCTGATAGCTCTGTCGGTAAAACAACTTCTTACTGAAAGCTCTGTCTACAAAAGAACATCCCAATGAGAGCTTTGTCGAAAAAACAATTTATTACTGGTAGCTCTTATGACTGTCGACAAAACAACTTTCTATTGATAGCTTTGTCAACATAACAACTTCCAATTGTTAGCTCTGTCGGCAAAACAACTTCTTACTGACAGCTCTGTTGGCAAAACAATTTCTTATTGATAGCTCTTATGTACCAGTTCATAAAAGTACACCTTTCATAAGAAACGGATCTGAGACGTCAGACAAGATTTCGAGCTATAAAGTTCAATATCCCAAGGAACATTTAAGGCAGGGTATGTCCTTCCCAGGAACATTTGAAACAGGAGGTTAAAGCTAGAGCTATTAAGTTTTAATTAAGCTTATAAAGCTTATTTTCAGCTGTTGCTCGGAAGCATAACAACATAACGACACGGTCAAAACAAAGAAATCAGTAACCAAATGAATATAATCTATAATTAACTTAGCTATTGTATTATCCAATTGCATAAGCTAGTACCTGTTGTCCTTGCCCGGGTTGGTCTGTATGAGCTCGAGCCGGTAGCGTTTGGCGAACAGCATGAAAGCGTTCATCGGCCGCTTGGGTTTGTCCGTCTGCTCCTGGGTTTTGCGGGTCGGAGTCGTCGGCGGGGAGAGGAGGAACGCGGGCGACTGCGGCTGCGACTCGTCCATCGTCGGGAAGCTGAATCTGAGAACATGAAATATTTTTAATCTTATAACTATCGTATCTTACAAAATTATATCTTTAATTGAAAACATTATAGAACCCTTAATAAAAAAAAACAAACCATGTCATTCAGAAAGAAAAGAAAAAAGAAAGAAAGTTAGTAGAACAAAGCGCTTACTCGAGGAATGTTGTAAATAACTGTAACATGGAAGATTTCTAATAAATTCAAATGATTAGATGTAAATTTGATTCTGTAGGTCTTGTTGACAAAGAAACCAAGTTGGAAATTTTCCTTCCATACAGACTTGGTCGACTATATCATTATTTATTAATGTGCCCTTGTACTTAGCCTTAGTAGTTAGACCTAATTGAAATAAAAATTTAAAAAACTAAACAAAAACACAATTTTTAAGACACTTTCTGAGTTTAAATTTATGTTTCTAGCTCCTATTTATAGTTTTTTAATTAACAATAGCTTATATCTTGCAATAGTTTTTTGCATTATATCTTGAGCTATGGGAAAAATTCACACTTGAAGCAGATGGAGTGGAGTAAAAGTAGCATATGTTAACATTTTCTAACACTTGCATCTTCATTGTAATTTGTAAACATAGATAGTTGAAATTTATTTTTGCACTGTTTACACTACCAGATCATTGAGAGTAAACAATGTCTGACAGCTCTTGCTATTGAGTAGGCCATAGCTCAAGATACATCACACTTATTTGTGTTTATTATTTACCCTAACAGGCAGACCCTAGAATTAGAGTACTTATTTAGTGCTCTTAAATGGAAAGTATTCCTCCCTGGAGAAATATTTTGGGGCTTGCTATAACAAGTATCCCCATCTTAGCTTATCCATAATTTAAATATTTGTGTTGTATCGCCATTTGAGATTTTTTTCATGAGTTTTATGTACAACACGTAGAAACAGGTGGTAGCATTTTGAATTCAATTCAACAGACGCTCACCGCTTGATTCGCTCGCAGAGGTCTGGCGACGGCAGGGGCAGCGGCAGGGACGGGTTGAGCGGGTGCACGATGATGTCGCCGGGCTGCAGCGGCAGGCACTTGATCCCGTAGCGCTTGAGGAAGCTCTCGGGGCACACGGCGACCCAGCCGCGGTCCTTCACCAGCAGCGGGTGGCACGGCGTCACCTCCGCCACTATCTCCCCGCAGCTGGACAGAGCGCAGCACACCACCTGCCAGCCACACCGACAATAATGTACATACTTCTCAACTTCTGGCAGACAAGTTATATGAAACAATATCAGCTGTAATTGCGATCACCTGTTGTCACATATTTACTTAGGTTTGTTTGGATTGTAACTGTCCATCTTGAACACAATATGACCATGAGGAAGACCTCTCATTTGCATCTTTATGACATAACCTATTAAGATAAAGCGGCTAAACTTATATTCTATTCCCGTTGTAAATGTTAAGGTTTTTTTTGGTTGATAAAACCCAGTGATATTTTGTATAGGTTTATATAATTCTTTTTGTAGAAAATGACGATGGTTAATCTATAAACTCAATCAAAACAACATTAAAATCAATATTAAACTCATTTCAATAACCAAATATCATTAAAAGTAAGAAAAAGATAAACTAATCAGGCAAGATAGATTTGAATGTCTAAGATTGTATGACAAGGTGAAGTTGAAACTGCTCATAAATTACATTAGTTACAATGTGTATGGATTTATATCTGGAAAAAAAGATAAATGAAGAAGCTTTAAAAGTGTTACTTTCTATGTAAAACATCAAAAATGAAGTTTATTCCGAACATATGTGTGTTTAAGAAAACTCATATCTAGAACAACCTGCAGGGTGATTCTCTCCACAAACCATGTACATAACAGTACGTTCTAACAACATTTTAATTCTTTATCACCTGCAGAGACAAGGCTCTCTAAACATACCATGTATAAATTATTTTCAAAGTTAAATCACCTGCGGGGGCGAAACACTCTACACAAACCTTGTATATAATATTATTTTTAATGTTAAATCACCTGCGGGGGCGAAACACTCTACACAAACCTTGTATATAATATTATTTTTAATGTTAAATCACCTGCGGGGGCGAAACACTCTACACAGACCTTGTATATAATATTATTTTTAATGTTAAATCACCTGCGGGGGCGAAACACTCTACACAAACCTTGTATATAATATTATTTTTAATGTTAAATCACCTGCGGGGGCGAGACTCTACATGAACCATGTATACATCATTTTGAATATTAACAGGGCTTGTAGCAGTTCTTGAGGTTGAAAAAAATAAAAAAATAATTTTAAAACATAGCCAAAAAAATAACTTTTAGTAAACAAAAAATGTTGCTAAAAATTAGAAAACCAGCGTTATATTGGGGATAATACATTCTTAACCTTGGTAAAAAAGAAAATCTCGACAGACTAATCACAAATCTGCCTAGATTTGACAGCGAGACTTGGTTTTCACGCAACGAGACTTGGTTTTCACGCAATGTAGGATGACGAGATTCGTCTGCCGCGATGCTGCTACGAGATCATCTGACAGACGAATAGTGTGAACAGGGCTTGTAGCAGTTCTTGAGGATGAAAAAAATAAAAATAACAAAAATTCCAAAAACAATAACAAATTTACCAAATTAAAAAAAAATAACCAAGAGCAAAAAAATAACAAAAAAATAAAAAATAACCCGTTACAAGCCCTGTATTAAATCACCTGCGGGGGCGAGACTATACAAACCATGTATATAATATTATTTTTAATGTTAAATCACCTGCGGAGGCGAGACTCTCTCCACTAGAAGGTCGCCGGGCCAGTCGCCGGGGTAGGAGGTCATCTGCTCCACCGGCCGCCAACAGCCGCCCACCTTCACACGAGCACCTGGACAGACAACCCCTAGACTGCCTCTATGTTAGGGTAAAAAAGAATATAAAATATGCCGACAACAAATCTGAAGAGACAATAAAAATATTAGTTTAATCAAGGATGTCGACTGAATTGAGGGTAGGGAGGCTAAAATGTTTATAAGTAAAGGTTCACAAAAATACCTCGTAAACACAAAAAAATACTACATAACACATTACATAGTGAATTATTTTTCCCTGAAGACATTCTTGGGTACAAACCCTAGAACTTAAATAAATAGGTTATTGTTACCTTACGTCTTCAATCCAATAATCCTGTTTAGGATGACTAGTTTCGGGGCTGATGTCCCATTTTCAAATCCTCTCGTCAAACATAATTATTTACACTTATCTTCGTCAATTTATAATAAATAATCTTCACACATTTACACATACAGACACAAAACACGTAAACATTTAATTATTAACCTCGCGTGACCGGCCAAGGACAATTCCAGACACCGGCCGGCCACGCGAGGTTAATAATTAAATGTTTACGTGTTTTGTGTCCGTATGTGTAAATGTGTGAAGATTATTTATTACAAATTGACGAAGATAAGTGTAAATAATTATGTTTGACAAAAGGATTTGAAAATGGGACATCAGCCCCGAAACTAGTCATCCTAAACAGGATTATTGGATTGAAGACGTAAGGTAACAATAACCTATTTATTTAAGTCAATTATCAATCCAGGAGACAAATCATGAATAAACCCTAGAACTCCTGTCCCGCAGAGACAGTTTGTACTGTAGTATGCCAAGGTTGCGCTCACCAATCTTCAGCAACACAGTGACATTGATGTTTTTTTTCTGTGGTTGCCATTGTAAATCGTCATGACAATAAAGTTTTATCTTTCACAAAGAATTTACAAAAATTTACAAAATTCACAAAAAGTATCCTTTACCTTGTGTTTTTACACCTGTGGATTTGACCTTATGATCACGATAGGTCAGAATCTGTCATGTTACTTGCTAGCAGCAATATATTTTTTGAATAAAATCATTAATTCATAGTCGAATAACAAATATCAAATAGACCTAATTTCAATTCTGTTTGGGATTCAAATCAGGGATTCTCATGCAACATCATACCATTAGTATCACCATGAGAGGCGTAATAGGCCTTTTGTCTCCTTTCAATCAGCATTTAAGTTAGTAAATATGATTTCTGACAATAATTTTGGCATTTCTATGGTCTTCTATGCTGTAGGAACAACATATTAAAAAGACTGTTAAATTACACTCTGATAGTAAACAGTAACCCCTCTGAGGTAGAGTTAGTGGCTGGATTTTGAAAGTAGTTGGATCTAATTGATTCTGCTAATCAACTAGCAAAATACACACAAATATTCCCCACCATTTCTCAGTTTCCCTGATTATTCTACCAAACAAAAGCAGTATATTCCCTAAATATTCCTTTCTTACAAAATATACAACATAGTCACAACGTAAGAATAATGCTTAAACTGAAATGTGACGACTCGACCAAAGAACATTTCAAAGAGCTCAAGATTGGAACTGTTTATTATGGTCAGTACATATAAGACACAGTTCTTATTGCAAAGAAAATGAGGCTCATTGTACTTTAAAAGAACAGGTTAACAATGATAATACGAGAAAGAACAATTTGTTTGAGAACAAAAACATTAACCAATTAAAGTTATATGAGAAAAAACCATCTCACGCTGGGGAAAAGTTTCTTGAAAAAATTCCAGATAAAATAAAAAAATTAAATAAATCCCACTAAATTTAAAAAAACAGATTAAGGAGTATTTAGTTGATTCAGCCATCTATTCCCTGGAGAAATTTTTCCACCTCACTCCACAGAAATCTGATTAGGAAAAACTGTATTAAGTTTACCTTAGGCTTCTGATGTATTAGTTTAAGCTTCTTGACACTATTCAAATGTTGTACTTTGCACTCCTTGATGAATAAAGATGATTGCATGTTCAATGCCACACCTCTATCTTATCAGGCAAAAATCTGTGCAAGACTTTACAAAGACCTTGTACCTTGAAGTAATCTTGAAGACCCCTCTTCTGGGGCATAAGATCCGTCAACTTAGGCTATGTTTATGCAGCAGGAAGCATTGTCAAGGTCTCGAAATGAGATTCTCGACCATGAGAATGTGGCTGATGTCTCACCCATTTTACAGTGTCAGCAAATTTTGGGATGCTGATCTAAAAAATATTCACTCAGCCTGATCTGTGGACTAATTTGAGGTATTCGTGTGGCTGTACTTTTATTTATATATTTTATTATTTGATTTTTTCTGTGCATGGTTTGTTCTGTGGACTGCTTGTGCATGGTTTGCTCCGCCGTTCTCTGGTGCTTGTCTGACATTTTAAACTTTTTTTATCCTTCGTGAGTCAAGAGAACTTTTGATTTTTAGATTAGCTAGTTTTAGTGACTTGGCCTATTGATAAAAAACTTAAAAACTTAATGGCTTAGTAAAATTATGAATTAAGATTGACTAATGACTACTAATCCAACGTTACCCGACTGGAAGCAGTGCCAAACGGGGCTGGGCCAAGGGCACCTCCAGGAGCCGAACTTGTTCATCCTCGTGTCCGTGAGCTCCTCGCGACTGCTGCCCAGCGAGGAGGGAGCGGGACTCAGCAGCGCCGAGCCGCTATTGGTCGACAGATCCAGCACGAAGCTGTCGCGGTTGAGATCAGTGTGTGAGATCACTTCTGTATGAGATCGCAGACCCGGCAACGGTTGGAGGACGGTGGTTCTCTTCGGCTCCGCCGCGTGTTTAACACTGTTCGGTCCGTTCGGTCCGGGGGAGGACGGGATACTCCGCTCCGATGGGACGGGTGAGGCGGGATTCTCCTCTGCTATCGGAGGTATTGCCACTTCGTTGTCCGCCTTCGCCAGGTTCACTGGTATGCTGTGTGCTCTGTGGGAACAAAATGCAGATATTTTTAAATCTACCATTAACTCGAAATACGGAAGGAGATCTCCCATCCTAATCGCTCAACTGAACCAATTTATGTGCTGGCCAGAATTTGAAGCAGAAGTAGTCTGACCATGTCACTGAAAGATAGTGGTGCTCCAAACTGTTTATTTTAGCTATTACTTTAAATAAATTATCCTCAACTTAATAAAACAACTGTTCCTTAGCTTATGTTTGCTTTCTGGATTTCAATTTGCCTAAATGACTCCCATTGAAAGCACAATTACTAGTTTACAGTTACTGCAAAGTTAGTTTACAATTACTGGGACAGCAGTATAACCTGTTAGAGAATACTTGAAACATGTCCCCTTTCAAATCCTGAGAGCCACAAAAGATGATGAACTTCTTAAAATGGCAATGAAAAGTTCCCTTGTGTTTTAACAGTCGATGATTCCACTGAGGAAATAGGAATGAGATAAGGCTAAAAACTCTAAGAATTATGTACCATCCAGTTATCATTATCTTTATATCCAGTTTACATCTACTTAAAACAACGAAGACAACACACCAGGCTCACGGGTATGCTGTCTGCTCTATGACGGAAAATTCAATCTTTAATATTCTACTTTGGAACTTTAAATGAGCTGTGGTTAATACAAATAAGACAACATACTATGTGGCTGGGCACTGTGGAAGAAATTTATACAAATTTGAAAGCATGTTATTTTATAGGAATGGGCACATTTTATCAGAGAAGCACAGTTCAGATCTAGGATCAATTTGGATTACACTAATACTATAAAATACCCCCGTTGCAGCAGACCTGCATACTCAGCGAATTTCAAATGCAAAACAATATATTTTAATCTAACATAGCGAGATTTGACATGTTTTTGTAAGCCCCATAAGATTAACATGGGGAATGAGTATGCAGGTTTGCTGCTACGGGTATGTTTAAACTGGTTGGTTTCAATTCAATATTTAATAGATCTGAACTAGAAGAAGCCATTTAACAAGTTTTATCAAGATATGTTGAGAAATGAACGATATATAGAATTTTACTTATTTCCCATAAGGTTAACATTGGGACAACGTACTGTGTTTACCACTTTCAATATCTCGGTAACCAATGGACATGAAGCAGTGGATCAAAATACTAAATTGTTTGGTTTTTTTTAGCTGAATTCAAGAGTTCCAACAAAAATTTGATAAATTTTATTTTTCTACGTAAAAAGCTGAAAAAAACCCATTTGGGTCAATCCATTTAAAATCACCCAGGCTGTGTTGCTGAAAAATTTTTATTTGCCTAATTTTTTTATTATGAGTTCCCTATGGTAAGACAATCACAAAACGCTGAAAAAATTTTACAAGCCATGGTTTTTTTCTGGCAGCCATTTTTTAAATGGCGGCTAAGTAGATTTAAGTGAAAAACAAGGTTTGCGGAAAGTTTAATTGCCAAGCTATTTTTAAAGATATCAGAATAATTTAAAAACCAGTGTGTTCAGCATAAAATGAACTTTAAGAAAACATTATATTAATGTTTCTTTTGTGCAAGAAAGTCAGTCAAACTAATACCGCAAAAACTCAGATGAAAATCATCAATCGTTACTTTTTAAGACCTTAAAGATTTATGAAAGAAATGAGACTCACAACTAATACTTTTTTTCTCTGTTGAATACTTATATAACTACCTGCTGAAGAAGTATCAGCCCTGAGAATGCTCTCCTTCTTTTTCTAGAGCTTTCCAAAAATGGCCAAAAGCCTTTTATTGTCAATTTTCAGGGGTTAATAACTAAAAAGGGACTGAATGAAAACAAGTGAACATTTTACAGAATGTTCTTCATACAAATAGTAATATCTCATAAAAAAATTATGACTGAGACTCAACTACATTTTGAGTTATACCAAATTGAATTTCAGTTAAAAGGCTACCCTTTTTTACAGTTGTGAGGTGCCAAGTTAGCAAATAATGGCTTGTAAAATCCTTACCTGTGTTAACTATCAACTTATATTTAATATTTAAAACATCCTATTCATTACCTAGGCCTAAACAACTTTTTGAATTTACAATAAAAATAAATCTAACCAGAAAAAACGGTACGTCTCCAAATAAACAAAACTCATAACTTAACCATAAAATTGCATAAGTTAAAACGCTTATGTTAAGAATATGTGTTTATTAGGCCTATATACGTTAACTGTAAAACATATGCATTTAGATTTAAAATTATATTTATATGTAATAGATAAATTTTATAAAATACATAGGCTAATGTAAAAAATATAAGAGGAATATGTTAGTAACTCAATAATCTTTCATAATTGACATATCAGTTATCATGTTGCAAAAGTCAATGAGAGTATTGCAGGATTTGCAGGATAGACAACTGCAACTGTCTGTACAGCCTGCCTGTTCTTACATGTGTCTGCAAGTGCACAGGCTGGACAAAGAGCTTGTCCAGGAATAAGATTGATATCCACATTTTTACACTTGGAAAGGTGTTCCATAAGTATTCAATCCAAACCATTTTTAACTGGTTTTTTGTGGCAACCAAATGGGTTACAACATTTTTTCCTAAAAATGTGGGTGTATTTGCCTAAATATTTATCTTTATGGTAATGGCAAATATTAGTAATTTCTTTTGAAATTCTTAATTTTAGCAAACATTGTTCTTCAGCTGGCAAGTCACTCCCCTAATCAATTCTTAAGGCGCTTCTTTCTTGTAATGTTGTTTATGGGAGTGTTCACTTATTAGTTCACCCACAAAACAACTCATATTTAATTTTTAATTGTAAGGTCGTTCAATACGGAGCAATGGCAATACTAATTTAAAACTACACTGACAGGACATGATCACTAGTCAAAGAACTAGCACCAACTGAGCTTCACCTATGACTCCGCAATAAATGTGAGGGGGAGGGAGTAAATGTCACCACTTGCAGACGCATCTAAGAACAGGCAGGCCGTACGGGGCTGTAGGATGCTGCCGTTGTCTATACCTGCAAATCCTACAAAACTCTCATTGACTTGTTGCAACATGATAACTGATATGTCAATTATGAAAGATTATTGAGTTACTAACATGTTCGTCATATATTTTTACACTATGTATTTTATAAAATTTATTTACTTAATATAAATTTTAAACCAAATCTTACTCTTTACATAAGCGTTTTAACTTAATGCAATTTAATGGTTAAGTTATGAGTTTTGTTTATTCGGAGATGCACCGTTATTTTTTCTGGTTTGAATGAATATTTTTTGTAAATACAAAAACTTTTTAGGCCTAAATAATGAATAGTATGTTTAAAATGTTAAGTATAAGTTAATTGTTAACATAGATTAGGATTTTACAACCCCTTATTTGCTAACTTGGCACCTCACGACTGTAAAAAAGGGTAGCGTTTTAACTGAAATTCAATTTGGTATAACTCAAAATGTAGTTGAGTCTCAGTCATAATTTCTTTGTGAGATATTACTATTTATATGAAGAACATTCTTTAAAATTTTCGCTTGTTTTCATTCAGTCTCTTTTTAGCCCCCTGAAAATTGACAATAAAAGGCTTTCGGCCATTTTTGGAAAGCTCTAGAAAAAGAAGGAGAGCATTCTCAGGGCTGATACTTCTTCAGCAGGTAGTTATATAAGTATTCAACAGAGAAAAAAAGTATTAGTTGTGAGTCTCATTTCTTTCATAAATCTTTAAGGTCTTAAAAAGTAACGATTGATGATTTCCATCCGAGTTTTTGCAGTATTAGTTTGACTGACTTTCTTGCACAAAAGAAACATTAATTTAATGTTTTCTTAAAGTTCATTTCATGCTGAACACACTGGTTTTTAAATTATTCTGATATCTTTAAAAATAGCTTGGCAATTAAACTTTCCGCAAACCTTGTTTTTCACTAAAATCTACCTGAACGCCATTTAAAAAATGGCCGCCAGAAAAAAACTATGGCTTGTAAAAATTTTTCAAACAGCGTTTTGTGATTGTCTTACCATAGGGAACTCATATTAAAAAAATTAGGCAAATAAAAAATGTTGAGCAACAAATTTTATTTTTATTGGGTGATTTGAAATGGATTGACCCATTTTTGAGGGGGTTTAAACCCCTTAACCCCCTCTTCTGGTGGTCCGATTGGGCTGGTTCACGAACTCGTCCAATCGATTACCACTTTACATGTCTGTACCAAATTTCATCAAGATCGGACCATTTTTACGGCCACTATCGTGCTAACAGACACATATATATATATAGATATATATATATATATATATATATATATATATATATATATATAACTAAACATTCTAACGAATGGTGTTTTTTGCTTCTGGGGGTTGCAAAACGAAAAGTTATCATGGTCTGGGGGCTTAGGTCTTACCATGAGACCTATGGTAATAGCTTCTTCCCTATAGAGGAACATTTGCTAAAATCTTAATTTTTCCGCCATTCCACAATGCACTTCTCCTATCTGCTTCAACATTTTATTTAAATACAAAGTTAGAAAATTGAGTATTCACTCTATTTTTTCTTTTGATTTTTTAGCCAGTAATTTGTTTACACTATTTACATTTGTTAAATAATTGTCTCGTACCAAATCTACACCACCAGCCTTGACTGAGTTAATAATTTACTTCTTATAAATCACTTATTTAACAGGCCTAGCGAGATAACAAAATCCACCGTAGTTAGAGCCACTTCTTTTCCTTTTCGGCTCGGATGCATTTCAACATTCACACGACGATATTGACCTGCTTACAAAACATAAAATGATTACCTTTTTCTAAAAGGAAGATGTTTCTGCATGAGCGGGCTCTTTGGACTTGTAGCGATTATAGCGAACTCTTTGAGCATCGACAACGGCATCCTCTCCCGCTCCTCGGCCGTGAGGTTTAGCGGCGGAGGAATCGGTTTCATTTTTTTGACAGTCTTGAGGGTGAGATCTCTGGGCTGGTCTTCTGAAGAGCTGAGGTAACTTTCTTCCATTTTTTTTTGAAACTAACAAAAACGACCTGAAAAAGATTTTAAATATCAAAACAAGAGATACTCTGAATCAAGCTGGTACCTTCCATTGTTGTTCAGTTGTCCAATTTATACCGTTACGTAGTCTTCAGCACATTTGATGATGTCTGATTTAACCTACCTTACATTATTAAACTAACTTTTAATCTGGACTTAAATAAATCCCTAGAAAAATACAGTGATAGGGTTCCTAAGTGATTGAAGATGAGGATTCCATGAATTCAAAATTTGAGAAATGCATAAATCACTAACTCCATAAGGCTCCTTGTTTAAAGAGGATTTCCAAAATTATTTGATGTGAAACTTTGCATTTTGTCTTAGGTTTAGGCCTACCATGTTAGGTTTTAGACATTACCACTTAAACTAGAATCTAAAAAAAACTAAGCATAAGGAAATAAAAAAAAACACAGTAAGGACAATCACAAAGTTTATTTTAAATAAGATCTTGAGACAATTAACAGTTTTATAAAGGCCTATGTTAAGTTATAATGAATTTTTTTATGCAAGTTTAAATAATAAATAATAAACACATTTTAACCAGTCTGGCCTTTTCTGGGTATTACTGTTCCTGCTTTACGACAACCTTGTCCTTTTTGGTGAAATGCCTGAATGACTCGCTGATTGCAAACAAGACCGTCTGGATTCATTTGACCTGGCTCGTGAACGAGTCATATACCTTCTATCATCCACCTCGCTTCTGCAAATGTCTTGTTTTGTCTTTTTCCCTCGTTTTGAATAAGACATCTGAGTACTCGAGGATGCTGCTACATCGCTTTTTCTAGCAGCTCTGAGGTAGGGTTCATCTTCACAGCGAGACTTGTCATTTAAGTCCACAATCTCACGAGATGTGCTTTGCTGAATATTTCCCCCGGTTAACCTCTTCATCACATTGGTCATAGCTTTATCCAAGGGTTGAACAAAACACCCGCTGTCTTCTGGATCTTTCCTTGATTCCGATAATGTAATACTATCAGACTTTTCATAGGTTTCAAACTTTTTCATGATTTTAGTCATAACGTTGCTCATGTCATTGTGAGGCCGGTTTTCATTTTCATTTGTATGTTTCAGTTGTGAAATCTGTTTCATTACTTCATTCATGGTGTTCCTTATTGTCAACCTTTCAGACGTATTTTCATGTCCATTCTTATTTACACGTGTGTCATTTGATAACCCTCTTGTTTTGTTATCTTTAATTTTTTCTTTTCGACTTTGCCCTACATTGTCAGATTTAGAAGAAAGCTCACCAAAACTCCAAGTTTTTCCACTGAACGCATCATCAACACTGACTTCATTAGAGCTTTCTTCTCTCCTCAGGTATTCCTCAACTTGTTCTTGGTATTGATCGACGCTCAAGTCACTTCCCTTCGAGTCTGAAACTTCAGGTAGGTCAGCCACCGAACTTAAACATCTTGCTACATCGGACAACGAGTTTCTTGTCGAGACATTCTTCCCGTCACTTATCTTGTATCGACGGTTATGACATTCCAGTAAACCGAAGGAAACAGCAGTGCTAAGACTGTCCTGGATGAATTCCTGGCTCACTGCACCATGAAGACTTACAAACACGTCCACAATCTCTGTCAACGTTGAGCCGCGTCCGTCATCGAGCATCCCGATGACTCCCACGAGTTCGTTCATTATGTCTCCGGTGAAGTTCATTTTGTAGATTCTAAGGTTTACAACAAATTTTGGGGACAGGAATTTTCTTTAGATTTTAAACCTAAGATTTGGTTTCTATGACAACATATTTGGAATACCTACTAGAAAACACCAAGAAAATCCTATAGAAGGCGAAAGGGCATTTTAAACTTTAAATTAAGAAAAAAGCATAAAAAATCAAAAGAGTTATTGGATGAAGTTAAAAAGAAAGTTTTGAGGAAGTAAAATGACTGATAAAGTAGACAATAAAAACCTTGACAAGCCATAAAATATCCCCTAGGAGATTTTTCTTGTCTTGTCAAAGTTAAAACAATGTTTAATCTAGAAAAAATTCCGTTAATTTTTAGACTTTGCAAACTTATTTAGAAGAATCTATGGATGAATATAACAAAAGTCTCTGTATATATGAGGTAAGCTTTAGTGGCAATTAGAGTAATCAGGGCACTTATTTTGGTTTTTACAAACAATCTCGAGAACTTTTGGTCGCATGTAGTGTAAAAAATAAAGCTTATCAAACCCGATATTTTTGTGTTCAGGGCGATACAAGGAATCGATCCAAGGTAAAAAATATTTTTCTAAAATTAGGGGGGCCAAAACCCCCCCTTTAGGTAAAAAAGGGGGGGTCGTAGGGGAACGGGGATGGTTCCATTGAATTTCTCGCCCCGAAAATAGGGAACATACTGAGTTTCAGCCTCACAGCTCAACTGAAACATACTGACTCCCAAGACCCCTATACGGTGGGTCCAAGGGTTTTTTTGCCCCCTAGTTCGATAACAGGGGCAGGTAGATGGTACAAACCCGATATTTTTGTGTTCAGGGCGATACAAGGAATCGATCCAAGGTAAAAAATATTTTTCTAAAATTAGGGGGGCCACAACCCCCCCTATAGGTAAAAAAGGGGGGGTCGTAGGGGGACGGGGATGGTTCCATTGAATTTCTCGCCCCGAAAATAGGGTACATTCTGAGTTTCAGCCTCACAGCTCAACTGGAACATACTGACTCCCAAGACCCCTATACTGGGGGTCCAAGGGGGTTTTTGCCCCCTAGTTCGATAAGGGGAGCTGATAGATGTTACAAACCCGATATTTTTGTGTTCAGGGCGATACAAGGAATCGATCTAAGGTAAAAAATATTTTTCTAAAATTAGAGGGGCCAAAACCCCCCCTTTAGGTAAAAAAGGGGGGGTCGTAGGGGGGCGGCGATGGTTCCATTGAATTTCTCGCCCCAAAAATAGGGAATATTGAAAACAGGGAAAAATTCCCTCAGGGAGGGAAAAAATCCCTCCGGGAGGGGAAATTTCCCTCCGAAAATTTCCCACTCCCAAGAGACATAAGCCTACCACGTTCAATATATCGGTTGTTGAATCAAAAGATAGTCCCCCGCCCAAAAACACCCGATTCCCGCCGATCCCCCAAGCTAGTAGACGTGGTACACCGCAAAGGAAACTGCAGCCCAAATAACCTCTTAACATTTAAGCCTTTGAGAAGTCCATCCCTAAGCTTTACAGTAATTAATTAGCCTAGCCAAGCATACAGTAATTAATCTTGTTTGTGACCTCAATTTTGTTTGAGCTCAAGTTACTCCTAAAATAACTTAGTTACATGAAATTTTTAGATATAACAACCAAATCTTAAAGGCTGTAAACAAAACAATGGTAATTGGAGAACCAGAAACAAAGGCATCAACATTAGGTTGTTCAAATAATATTAATCGAAAACAATCACCTGAAAAACTTCCTGAAGAAGATATTAGAAAATAAAACTTTACTAGACCTGGACTTAGAACTTGGAGTAAATTTTATGCGTTCACATTTTAATGGCAACAATCAACAAGTAGCAGAGGATACACCATCTTCCCACTTTCCCACCATCGTCCACGGTCCACCTAAATCAGATAGTATTATTGTTCTCCATCCACCCAACGACCTTTAAAATATCCACCTTCACCCAACCAACCAAGGACCTTTGAATAAAAGTGTATTGATATTCTCTAAGGTTCGAAGATACTGTACAGAGTGTTTTTTATTAAACGTAACCCATTTTTAAGATTGATTATTACAAATATAAAGATGAAATGAGTATTGTTTTGTTAATCTTTACATTTTATACGACCTATTATTTAAGATTAAACAAATTTAGCTTAGATTATGAGTCCAAACAATCCGCTATTTATTCAAAGCCGCGCTCTCTCGATCAAATTCCTGAACACATTTTGCCAAGTACATTTTTGAATTTCACGTATTAAAGTTTTTATGCTTGTTTTGAGGTACTGAATATCCTTTGCATTGTTTTCGTAAGCCTTATTTTTATGTATCCCCAAATGATATGGTAGGGTCAAATCCGGGGAGCTCGAGGGGAATAATCCTTCACTGATAAAATAAAGTTTTGGGTTATGTAAAAAAATACCATGTACTTCAACCACTCAGTTTGGAGCAAACGCACATTATAGTGTCTCAATCATATGTTACAACTTTCAAAGATATTAATGTTTTGAAAAGATCAGATGGTAAATATTATGTTCCTAGTGGTCTCGAATTATGTAGTAATAACGATGGTTAACTTACTTATTTCTCTATCAATTTGTTTTATGCATGTATTTGTTTTTTGCATACCAGTGTCAAAATGTATCAACTGTATTGTTTATCAATCACCTCCGCGTGCATCACACACGGTCACGACACACATCATCCTGCAGCCATCTTCAATTTTTACCCCCCTCTATTTTCAGATGATAAGTTATAGATAGCCACTATTTTGATTAATACAATAGTATTTCGAGTTTTTTAGAATGTTATTAAAAAAGACAAACGAAGGCAAAGCCAACCACAGTAAATCCCACGAAAAAAAATCGAAGTGTGAATTCGGCTTCATGGTGATATTATTAAGCTCACCAGTACATGATGGCATTGGTAATTAAGAAAAAATAAATGTCAGAAGGAATTGAAATTAGAGTTTGGAGGTTAGGTAGATTATAAACTGATTGTTTATTTAGTATTTGTACTGTTCATATTTTCATAAAAGTTACAAGTTAATAGCAGAAACTGTTTTCATTGCTATCTGCACCATCATAACGTCGTGAAATTACTAGTGATACTCAACTTAGGTCTATGTGATGGTGTGAGGAGATAAGTACGTGGTCTGTGGGTTTACCAATCATTTGCAGATTTGTAGTGCCTTAAGTTGCACAAATATAGCATTCCCTTGTTTTGAGTGCGTAAATAAATTATTAGAGTGTGTAAAAACAGTGCAAGAAAAATGTCTTTCCCAAGACCCTAACTGTCTGTTAACATAGCCTACAGAAATTTTAATTGGACTAAAACAGTCTTTGCGTAAGCATGGAAGTGGTTCCTACATTGTCTAGTCAAATTACTGGTAAAGCCCATGACTCAACCAAGTCAGAACGTATGCAACCCAGTCCAGGACAGGATGAAAATTACATAAAACCACATCAGAGACCTTCATCGAGTAGGTTACCTCAAAACTGTCCAAAGAAAGATTTCAAGCCTTCAATTCTCAGTAGAAAGGAGGCCTTACCGGTACCGGTTTTACTTGTCAAGAATCAAGCTTCATTAAATCCTACAGAAATTGATGGGACTTTAAGTACCACTTCCAAACTGGAATTCTCAAAGAAAATAGCCTTACAGAACAGTGAATCTTATCCTGTAGGATCAGCAGTGCAACCAAAGAAACTGTGCATTGCAAGACAAACTATCAAACTCCCTAAAGATATCGGATTATCAAATTGCACTCTAAAGACCATAATACAAAATAGTAAAGCACAGACTGAAGCAAATAATTGTATTGCCACCAAGGGCACAAAATATCAGACTAATAATGCTTGCATTCCAGAAAACAAAGGTAAATTTTCTGAAGCACATTTGCAAAATGAAAACCAAACATCATTAAACATCTCTGAAAACACTTCAAATCCCACTGATAAAGTGAATGTACATGTCAATCAATGCTCAACTAGCCACTGTGAAACTAAGACAATGACTAATCCCATGGATAAAATGAAACCGACTACAGATCCACTCTCAGTAAGCTACAATGAAACCGAAGGAATCAGTGCAAGAAACGGAAATAAGGCCAATACCATTAACAGTGCAGCCCCAGATGATGCAAAAACCACAAACCAAGTCCAAAATAGGCTTAACAGATTTTTTGACTTTACTAATAATGGAAAAACTAAACTAAGCCCTCTAGAAAGAAATGATTCCTCGAATTTACATGACTTCTCACAGTACAAAATGAGAGTACTGGAATTTCAAAAAAAATTGAGCTCACCAACCTTTAAACCCATAAGTAAGAATGAAAAACTTGAACTCCTTAAGGGAAATCAATGTGATCCTTCAAGAAACCTGAAACAAAATGAAACTCCACATATTGGCATTATGGAATCCAAGAAAGAGGATTCACAAAGTAAATTGGACTCAGAGAAGTTAGCTTTAAATAGGATCGTAAAGAACAAAGACATTAGGCCTATACATAACATACCAATTAGGCCAGCAGGTCTGCTTCAAAACAGTTCCTTTAAACCCATAAGTAAGAATGAACAACTTGAAAAAGGAAATCAGTGTGATCCTTCAAGAAACCTGAAACAGAATGAAACTCCACATATTGGCATTATGGAATCCAAGAAAGAGGATTCACAAAATAAATTGGACTCAGAGAAGTTAGCTTTAAATAGGCTCGTAAAGAAAGACATTATACATAACATACCAATAAGGCCAGCAGGTTTGCTTCGAAACAGTTCTGCTCTTAAAAAATTAGAAGTAACAAAACCCTATGAAATAAAAATAGAGGGCTATGTACAAACTATAAAAATGTTAAAAACTGCACATAAAGCTAGAGTAAAAAACTTGAAAAAAGAGATTCAAGAGTTAAAAAGGAAGATTCGTAGGAAAGACAATGTTATAAAAAAGTTGAAAAGCCAAAGGAAAGAGCTGATGAATGAATCTTATCTCCCAAAGCCAAATGGTAAAACTAACTTTCAAAAGGACAAACATATATTTGAACAGATATTGCAGAGATATGTGAACAGAGATACCGGTACTTTTGATATTATAATGAGCCAAATACGGAAACCAGATGATATTTCTGGAAAGGGAAATAGATGGGTCGATGAAGTGAAAAGGTTTGCATTTAGGATACTTAAGGCTAGTCCCCAAACTTATAAGATTTTATCCTCATATTTACATTTGCCTTCAGAAAGAACCTTGTTCAGGGAATTTGCTCAGGGAAAGGATTTGAAAGCTCTAAGTGATTCAAATGATAAGATGGAGTCGATTGTTGATAGGGATGATGAAGTTGGTGTTGATGACTCAAAAAATAGTCACGACTCAGCCAATCCTGAAATAATGTCATCAGTATTTGAGATGGATCATTCTTACGCGACCAACCCTGAAATAACCCCTTCAGTGGAGGAGGTAGAGAATGAAGATTTATTAGTTGAACCCAATCTTCAGTTCTGTTTATTTTCTCAAGACACTGAAAAAGAAAGCGAAGAAGACATAATAAATTTCTTAGCCTCTGGATCTGATGATGACTGTGAACTCATGACCTAAGGTAAAAACCAATGCATGCAATACCTATTAGAAGCATATTGTTTTAAAAACACTTGTAATGAGTAATCATTATAAGTTAAAACAGTGCTTGATTTGCGGGGGAACGCGGCGGAACGGCGTTCCGGGACCTCTTTCTGCCGCAAGAGTCGATCGTATGCAATCGGCGGGAGAATTTTTTTCCAGGGACGATCGCGTGTAATCGGACGGATAATTTGCCGCAAAAATACAATCGCGTACAATCGGCCGGAGAATTTTCCACATGGGATGATCGAGTGTAACCGGCCGTACACTGCCGCACAAGATAATCGCGTGTAATCGGTCGGAGAATTTGCCGCAAAAGACGATCGCTCATGACCAGCCGGAGAATTTGCCGCACAAGACAATCGCGTGTAATCGGACGGATAATTTGCCGCAAAAATACAATCGCGTACAATCGGCCGGAGAATTTTCCACATGGGACGATCGAGTGTAACCGGCCGGACACTGCCGCACAAGACAATCGCGTGTAATCGGTCGGAGAATTTGCCACTAAAGACGATTGCGTATGTTCGGCCGGAGAAATCGCTATTAGAGAGGATCATGTGTAACCGGCCGGAGTTTTTGTCGGGAGAGACGATCGCGTGTACTCGAACGGATTAATCTTACCGAAAATAACGATTGCTTAGAATGTACGGAAATTACGCACGGAGTTTTGGCCAATAATTAAAGCTCTTTCATCTCATCTTGAGCTAAGCTAAATGTTGAAAATGTTAAAAAGGCCTGAATACTCGCACAAGGTGTCATAAACAATCTAGAATTTCTTTAGTAAATTTATTTTTTTAGTAAAATAATTTGCTTTGTTAGTTTTTAATTTACTTATTAAAAATTTAAGTTGGATAAAATGTGACTTTTTAAATCGACCTAATTATTCAAATAGACAAATAATAGGCTACTTTGTTGAGGGGAAGAATGATGAAGAGAGGGGGGTTGTACAAATTGACTAATTATAGTTCCGGTACCTACCTCCATTTTTACAAATCAAACACTGAGTTAAAATATTAAATTCAAAGATTTTACATCATAATTGAAAAAACACAGAAACATCTGTTTTCTGTGCCTTACTCTTGGCTGGAAAGTTAGGGGCCTACTCTTTGCCGATTATTTACCATGCAGTGAACAGTAAATTTACTGTGCACTAGGAAACAGAAATGGTAGTTAACAATCAAAACAATCAGCTGATTGCAGAAAAACCGACATTTAATGCATTTTTATTTGATCCTTCAGAGGAATTTAATGGTAGCACTGGCAGCAGTACCAAATTTTTTTCACTATAGGCCTACGCTAGGTTTGAGGAATGGAGAAACTCAGTAGTTTATGCAAGGATTATGTTATGATTCAAAAATATGTTTTTTCTGAGTATTATGGTGTAATTGTATGTGACATGCCCGGTAACTTTTACTGAACTCACATAAAAATCCCGCACTTGCCTCTGGCTCGCTCGGGAACTATCTATCAATGGTCATCCGGTAAAGCAGTACTTACCGGTCTAGTAATGAAATATAACATTACTGGATTGAAATTGCTAACAACAAAGTAAACAATAGGTCTATTAGTAATTAACATACCATAAGCCATGTTAACTGACTTGAGACCCCCCCCCCCCCCCCCCCCGAGGCCCTGAACTCATAGATGGCCAAAAGGCACATCTATGAGTGAGGGCTTTCAAACAATATATAAAACATCAAGATGCCCCTATAGTTAAACAATTATCTTCTTCACAAAAATCACACCTCATTCTTTAAATATTGATAATAAATGTTATTTTGTGATCTGATAGATACTTTTTCATCCCAGAAAAGAAAATTTTTAGGATGGATGGGTATCCACTTAGAGCCAAGAACAGAAATTTAAAAAGTAGGCCACTCGTACTCATTTATATGAATGACATATGTGTTTTGCTCCACAGGTTTTATCCCGGCTGAAGAGTTCTATCAGTGTCATATTTCAACAAAAGAATCACATTATGGACCAACAAAGTAACCAAGTCGATGTAAATATATTTTATATTGAATTAATGCTTGGACAAATGTATACTATACAGGTTCTTCTAAAGTTTAAAAGGTAAAAGAACGTATGAAAATAACTCCTTGTTGTATAGGTATTCTCAGAGATAAAATGTAGATTTATTTGTTGCCTAGTTTAGTATTTAGGCCTAGTTACATTGTCACCATCTTTTAATTCATTTTGTGTTATTTCAACGACGAAGCCTGAAGAACTCAATGTATTATTTTCTTCTTGTAAATAAAATATTTTTAATGCTATCAATTTCATTCAGTGTTACTTACCAACTTATCCAAATTCAATTATAAAATACCGTAATTTCTTTTCTTTTGACTATTAACATTACAATGACTGATTTTTGTGCAATGGTAAGAGGATTAAGTGATCTAGAGTTACTAAACTGATCGCAAGCAGTTCTGATCCTGTATCAGAACTGATTTTACTAATCAGTGCTGGCAAATGTCCCCAAAGATCAAAATCAAAACATGATAAGCCTAGAGGATGTTCACAAGGGTATGATACGGACTTTAGGTGGCAGGGCTGCCCAATGGCGGTGCAACTTTGGCGGTTGCCCCAGGCACCAACGAGGGGAGCACTGTGTGATAAAAAATATTATAAATATCAAGTCTTCACACAAACTGGTTTGCCAAGTTTAAAAATAAAACAGGTTTTTTCACAGGTTTAAAAAAATTTATTTTTGGGTAATTTTTTTAAATCAGGTTTTTTGGGAAGAAATTTGGTTATTTTTAAAATTTTGCTGTCAGATTTAGATTTTTAATACTGATCCAAGTAATTTTTTTTTATAATGATGCTCATTATGAAAATGAGAAAGGCCGATTATAAACTAAAACAGTTCTTGATTAATATACAGTACACCTCGGATTATCCGGACCCCACATTATCCGGATCCCGGATTATCCGGACCGGTCCATCCGAGAAATTAAAAAATTAAAATTACGGCAAGAACATGACTTTAGCGAGTTTACGGGTAAAATGCACATTCTAAAAGTAAAATGCAAATGCAATACAGTACTGTACGCATTTGGAATTACAATAATTGAAGGAACCGCATTGCCTAAACCGTACATTACAGCATTTTTGTGAACGTAGTTTTCTGGATTGCTACTTGGGGCGCTAGCAGTAATCAACAAAGGCGTAGCCTAAGGCAATTTTGCGAGTTTGTTTATTGCTGTTATTTATTTGATATATATTATGTTATTTCTTAGGGAAGAGTTATTGTAATAAATTTTGAGTTACTTGAAGTTTCATCATGATTATTTCAAGTTTGGGTTATTTTGAGTCATGATTTTTTAATCTCAATAAATTAAATATTTTAATCTGGCCTTTATTCCAAACCTAAACCGTAAGTACGGTGAAAGTTAACATTTTATTCGTATGATTAGATCTTAAATTTGTTTCAAAATAAAACCCTCGTAAAATTTGAAAGATTAACATGTTGTACAGGCTCGATACGCAGTTTGCAGCATCAATTTAGCAGGGGCTAAGGTATGCGATCGCTATTTAGGCGATATTGTAATGACTCCGGATTATCCGGATTTTTTGTTATCCGGATTGGTGTTCCGCCACATTAATCCGGATAATCCGAGGTGTACCGTAACTGTTTATTTAATCAGATTTGAATTATAGCTTCTTTTTTTCCACTAATGTTGTCATTATTTAATGCATTGTTCTTTTTTTAATGTTGCACATTGTGATTTACTGATAATGTTAACACACTGTTGGTTCATGTTTATTTTTGGTTTATTTTTTTATTAATGGGTCCAATTTGGGAAAGTGGAAAAACCCACACTTTTTGGTTCCTTAGTTTACAGTTATTGGTCGAGGTTATTTTTTTTACACACTGTGGTTTTTATTTTTATTCTTCCAACCCCAAAAAAGCTTACAAGCTGATCATCATTGCCTGTTATGGCATTGACTTGTTTATCTCTGCAACAGAGTTCGTCGCTTCTTTGAGCTCCATTAATCACCTGTTGGATTTTCTCCTTCACACTCATCTTTTTTTGAAACATTACTACTTTTAAAATTTAACGTTTCAAACAAATTGCTGTCATACATTCTTTGCGTTATTATGAGAAATGTTATATTAAATTGTATTCAGTTGACTGTGTTAAAAATCCTAAAAATCATAACATTTTGATTTGATGGTGACTAAGAACTGCTATCTGATTATCTTTTTCAAAATAAGGTGTAGTATTGATACATTGTTAAAATATAAGAATAAAATAAAAACTTATACAATAAAAAGGGTAAGCCTGACTGGGAAGGTTCACGAGTTTGACAATGGAGCAGAAGGTAAGAGATATCTTAATCACATCGGGATCAAGTTCGGGAGTGTGAGTGTGTTTTAGTAGACTCTAGCTGGCCTTCACCCACAGGCAAATACAATGATTCATAAGATGAAGTATTTGTGTTTTTTATGAGGTGTTCATATGGATTTTAGTGGTCAGAAGTAGACAGATTATCATGCTTGTTTAAGCCTTCAACTTGGTTAGTTAACTTAAGCCAATTAACTTTAGTTAAGGTGTCTTTGTAGGTATAAAAAAAATGTAATACGTAAAAAATGTATAAAAACTTTTATTTGATAAAAAGTAAAAAATATTAATGTTTTTATACAAACAAAACATATATTTTTACATCACATAAAAATTAATTAGGCTATGAGAATATTTAACTTCATTAAACTTTGATCGGTAAATTTTACTCAAATGGACATGAAGAATGATTTGCCAAAAAAATTATTCTTTTCAAAGGTGTAAAATGATTATAAAGGGATTCTCTTCTCAGTTCATCTCTTTTCAATATAAAAATAGCTTCAACCTAACACCAATGCTTAATAATCATTTTGTGAAGTCAAGTCTTTAGAAAGGAAATATGTAACAGTCTTTCCTATTTTTTAACTTTTAATATAAAATATTTTTCTATAAAACAGTGACAAATAAAAGTGTTACAAAAACAAAGTAAAAACCTAAAATATTAAAGGAATCCATCAAATTACTTCTGTGATCTTTTTTAACTCTACTAAAAATAAAAACATAAGTACCCTGTGCTCCTAACTTATGAGTATCATTTATTTATGAATGAGTAAAAAGAAACAACGAATACACTAACAGCAATATTATGCATTAAGGAAAAATTACAAAAATTTTAATGTATTCGCAATTGAACTGAAAATCGATATATGAGTTTCAAAAGCAAGACAATCCATTTAAGGTTAAGTTGTCAATAAAAATTTTGTTAAAGCACTAACTACAATCATTGTTAAATACCAAACAAATTGGTTAAACAGCCGAAAAATAATGGAATGTGTAATATTTTATGAAATTCATACGTAATATCCTAGTCTGAGAAACGCTCAATAATATGATTTAGCTTATTTGGTTAGCCTTGCTTCATAATATACATTTACTCAGCTTGCTGCAAGGATCTGATGCAAAATCATGTGGTATTTATTCGTTATTGTACGAAATACCACTTATGACCAATAGTGAAGATCGATAAAGGAGTTAGCTTACAAACAAATTGTCTGATTTAATTCATATTTAAATGGCCCGTCATAAAAAGGGAACATTTAAAAAAATACGAATATTACTTTATGTCATTTTTCTAAACGAAATATATGGACGCATCTATTGCTGCAAAAAGGAAACATCTAGCACTAATAGTATAGGCGTAAAACCACGTAGAAGTTGGCGCTAACTGCAGAAAAGGAACATATCCAGGACTTGTTCCTTTTCTGCAGTTAGCAGTATCTTCAGCGTGGTTTTATGCCTAATGTTAATTGTTTGTTGTTACTGAAAATATTGTTTCTTTTTTGTATGATTAGAATAAGATTGACTGACGAAAGTTATTTTGAAAAGCAGTTGTTACTGAAAATCGCTGGATAAATAAAGACATTTTTTACTTATTCATTTACTGTTAATGCTAGGTGTTTCCTTTTTGCAAAGAATAACATGGGGAATGAGTCTGTGGGTTTGCTACAATAGGTATGTTAAAACTAGATGGTTTTAATTCAATATTTAGTAGATCTGAACTATGAAAAACCATAGGCCTATACCAATTTTTTTATCAAGATATTTTAGGGAAAAAAGGAGGATAGAGATTTTTTTTATTTCCCATAAGGATAACAAGGGGAATGAGTTTGCAGGTTTGAAGCCACAAAAAAGGAAATATCTGGGGGTTTAAACTATTATACATTAGATCTCATCTCATCTAAATGAACCCACAAACCAAGTTTTATTAAGATATTATGTTGAGAAATAAGCAAGATGTAGAATTTTACCGCACATTTTCTGCAAAAAGGTAACAAATGCTTTAATTTAAAAAAATTTAAAATGTAAAAAATGTTTAAGGGTTTGATGCATTACTTAATCGAATACATTTTGTAATTTTTTGAAAAAATTTTACAGCAAAGTGAAAAACAGTTTTTTGTTTCTCCTGAAAAGTTTAGTTTTTGGAGATGTTCTCTTTCTGCGGTGAGCCGTTCATTTATTGTCTTTCTAGTGTCTAATTGAACAAAAGGGTTAGTTAAGTATACATCATAAACTAATCAATTAAAATAAATAGCCCTGATTTTCTATTAAATATTATCACTAACGTAAACCATGGTGAATAATCCACCACTGCACATTGCATATTGCTTACAGCTTTTATATAAATCACATTTTTAATTCATTAATTTTGCTTGGTAAAACACTGAATTCATGGAAACAAAACTTTTTACACATAAAAAATATAGGGTTTCATTAATTTCACGAACTAAACTTTTTAAATCTTGTTATTTTAATGTGTTTTCAAACGATGTTATTGACCGCTAGATATCATGACTGCGCCAGGAGCTGTGCAGGATACCATGCACGCTGCTAAGCAAAATGGCGGCTGCATTGAATTACAATACAAGCAACGGTAGTTATGTTGGTTAGCAATATTCTGCAATCAACCTGGTTATGGATATATAAACCTAATAGGGAGTAAAATTACCTAGGCTGCAGTCGCCAAAGAAGTAGTGTCACTATCTAGCAGGAAAGAGATTGGACATAAGCCCTCATCTTAACAATTTCTAGTGGTGATTTTAGGAATCTATTTTTTTATTCTCATGACGAGTTGACTTATCCATGACAACGTTAAAAAATAATGAAGAATGATGTTCCGGGACGTTCCTTGCTGCTGGCGCTATGTTCCCGCTAATGTTCCAGAATGTCCGCAGCACTGAATGTGTTGAGTTACTGTGCGTATTCCGCATTTATGGCTCGGCCGATAACCAGTCTCCGCACTTCTGTTGTTCCTGCTCCGATCTCGTAAAGTTTGGCGTCTCTCAGAAAACGTCCAGTTGGGTAGTCATTGATGTACCCGTTGCCTCCTACGAATACAAGTATCGGTTAGTTTCAATTGAAGTTTAATTGAGACTTATGTAGCTAGTGGTTCAATTGAATTGGTTTTGATCATAGCAGGCTAGAAATAGTAAGAAAGTGGTTTTTAGTGGATTTCACCTTGGGAATAGTTTTAATTGATTGGTAACCTTGAGGTGACTCTTAGCCAAATCACTAAAATTGGAATAATGGGATTAGGTTGAGTTTTTTCCTCTCTTCAAGATGAAATTGATGTAATAGCTTCAGTTTGAGCAGACTTGAACACAATAACCAATTTTCCTCTTTTTCAATACTCATTAAAATGATATGGTGTCTTAGACATCTAGTCAAGCAGCTAAAACAATCAATTTCAATACAAATTAACCTTGAAAATTTTCTCTTTCTTGAAATAAATAAATACTCTTTATCTTTTTATCTTTGTTTTATATTTAAAATGGTTGGCTGGCTCTTTTTATCTCGCATTTACATCGCCAACATAGACTGTTGATCTGAGAGTGTACGTTATCAAGCAAAGCAAGGAGTGAGCCGGTACAGGTCAAGAAGAAAAATACTGTTAAAAGTATGCAACTATCTTGAGACTCGAACCTGCGACTCTGCCGCCACAGTTCCGAGGCCGAGGTTGCGTGTCCTACCAACTGCGCCGCAGACTCACTAGTCATGAAAAACTAGTGACTTTGTTTTTTGCGAACAACATTTTTTTCAAGGTCACAGATTCATCACCATCACTGTCACAATCCAGGCTAATGTAATCGTGAATTTTCAACACTGATAAAAATATTTGTTCTCGACAATTTTTGTAAGTTTCTTTTTAAGAATGGTACTGATGAAGCTGTGAGCTTCCAAACAATCTTGTCCACAAAAAATAATTGAAATTGGACTGCTTTCATAACAAAATTTAATTATTTCAATATTATAGCAATTCCTAGTAGTAGGTCTGTTTCAGTTGCTCTTTCTGTTGGTGCGATCATTGTAGCAACCACCAACCAATATGATTGATGCAATTAGAAAATGTAGTTTGCTCTTTATAGGATTGCGTAGAAACAAGCCTGCAATTGCTGCAAGAACACTCTTAAAATTAATTAACAATAATTCAAAACAAGTTTTCGTAACCTATTTTTAAGTGAAATGCACTGTACAAACCCAAACACTGAATGGCGTCGAGAGCCATGCGAGTTGCGGACTCAGCACAGAACATGAGGACCCCGGCACAGTCCTTCCGGTTGACTCGTCCCGCGTCACAAGCTCGGGCCACGCTGCGAAACCAGTTAAATCCAGTTACAGTCCAATTCATGTGACATGGCCCGGTTAGTCCATAAGAATAATGTTAATTTTAGCACTGGGCTTACAGTCTAGGCCAAGTCAATTGACTCAGTCTATAATTGTCTTGATAGCGACAACTTCTAATGGAACAGAAACTCGCCGAAATTATGGATAAACTAGTTTATTTTATAATTTACTAGGTTTTTTTAACAAAAAGTTTTATGTTTGTACAGTTTGCGCATTATATCACCGGCTACGGCTATTGCACTACTAACCATATCATATGATATTTTAAACATATGATGTTGGTAAACACAACGTTTGGCGAATAACGGGACTGCAGAACAATGTTTTCAGCAAAGTACCCCCCTCCCCCCCCTGCGCCTTGCAACCAGCTGACTCTGCCAAAGCCGAAGGTATAATGCGCGAACTGTATGTACATTTTTTCCTTAGCAAACCTTTTATGGCATGGATCATAAAAAAAATCATCCCATACAAGGATTTCTTAGGTAATATTGTGCTTTTGGTCAGTATGCGGAGCTCGAGAAAAAATAATAAGAATTTTTTTACTTAGGGAGCTTTGTGAAGACAAAAATTAAAGAACAAACCTGTATAAATAACTGCGACATGCACTCAGATGGGTATACATATCCGCAAGTTTACTCTGTAAAAAAATGTATTTAGAGAATGTTGAGCAATAAGTAAATGAACAGTTAAATGTTACAACTTAAATCATAATAAAATTAGGAATCGGCTATTATTTTACACAATCTTGCAAAACAATTCAGGTAAACTTTTTCAGTTACAAAGATATAAGCCTCATAGTTTACATTTTTGTGATGTGGTAAGTGAAAATGGACGTCATTTTGGAATATTTTGGTTTTGAGATTTTGGCATTATGAAATTCAGCAATGATTTCGGATTTTTTTATCTACATTACATATAAGTTACTGAATTGATGATTCAAAAATATTTATCGGATTCTTATTTTTTATTGAATAAATAAACCAGCACAGGAAAGACTCAATAATTGTACTCAATGGAAAGTATTTTTTGACCTGCCTCAACTTAATTTTCTATACCAAGAATTTTACTTTGCTGACAAGAGATCCCTTTCATTTTCTCCATCACATTTAATTCATTCAAATTTCATTTAAAACAGACAGTAGAACTTAGTCAGACAAATAAGCAGACCACTAATTATTTTCACAATATTATAGATAATATAGCTATACCTAAAGCAAACAACTTTTTAAATTACTTATTTTTCATTTACCTGGATCAGTTGAAAATGGCCTACTGGTTGCTGAAATTGTTTTCTTATGTGAACATACTCAAAAGTCGTGTCCACACAAGCTTGCATGATGCTGCAAAAACAACATCAATAAGCATTCCAAATACAGAAGAAAGATTCTTCGTGCACAACCGAAATGGTACTGACCAAGATTAAAAAGATGTCTGGCTAACTTTTTATGTAAAGGGTTAATGTAAATCAAAAGTAAAAAGATATTCCACAAAGATGCCACACACATCTTTGCAAAATTACATTGAGAGACAAGTTTGCATGAAGAACTATATGTACCAAAAAGTTACTTAATAAATACGTTTTTATTAAGTTCTCGAACATGGCTTAGTAGAAATTGTTTAAAATTAAAATTACCCAATGTACAAGACAAAGGTGTTTCAATAATGTGGTATTTTTACAGTACTGGTAAATATTTTTTGTCTACAATTTCCTAAGCGTAAGTCATAAAGGGATGAAATTTTGTAAATATGAAGTAAAGGTTGGAAAATAATTTTCTCTATGTAATTTGGTAAACTAAGAGCAACTTTACCCGACAGGTCCGCCTGCCAGCACCAGCCTCTCCAGGTCAAGTCCACTCATGAGCACGTAAACACCTTTGTTTTCCTCTCCCAGCAAATTACTAGCTGAAAAAAATTGATTAAGGCGAATGCATGTACTGAAATGGTGTAGTAGTAAACTAAATTTTGAAAAATCCACTGCTTAGTGAAAAGATATTGAAGATATCAGAAGCTTTGATGGCTAAAATTAAAATATGTTTATATGGAAAATCAATATTTGTCTTAACGACTATTGTTTTACAAACCCTGTTTTATCGATTGTTGGTCTCTCGTCTCTCTAATCCTCTACTTTTAGTTGACTAACAGTAATTGTTAACCTCTTATAAATCATTGGAATATCAACCAGTCCGACATGCTCTAAAGAAATTTTACTCGTACACAATTTTTTTCATGTTTATTTGTCATGTGTGAATAAAAATTCTTTCAAGATGCTTTTACATGCAATTAATTTTCAAGTGTCAAGTAAATAAGGCAGTTGACATGTAGAAGAACTTGCTTCGGCTGGGCCGAGTCAGCTCAGATTTTCATTTAGCCCTACGTCAAAACTGCTCCCAAGTAGCTCCAAGGAACTCGTTCCAAGTTGACTTTGTTACTTTACTACTTTCCCAGATACAAAATGTGATTTTGTACTGTAATGATGGATGACTGTAAATAATTTTCTGCGAGGAAGACATAAAAATAAGACACAAAAGATTACTTGTGAAATCCCAATAGATGAGAAAAAGTCAAAATGATCTGGCATTTCAACACAATTCTGAGCAAACTGTACCCAAATAAAATTTGGCTGGGGATAGCTCAGTCTGAGCCTATACTTACACTGTGTCAAGCCGCTTTTAGCAATACAAACTGAAACTTTGTATAGGCATATAAAATAACCAAATACAACGATGAAGGAACCTTAATAATTGTTGATAGTATAATAATCGTTATTGACTACATTGTTTATTAATATTTTTAATCAAATTCATGAATGTACAGTCACTGATTTTGGGAATAATCTTACTTTAAAATCTTACCAGGTATTTTTGCATTTTCAAACACAAGTTCACAAGTGTTGGAACCTCGCATTCCCAGTTTGTCCAACTTTTGGGCTGTAGAAAACCCCTCCGTTCCCTTCTCCACAATGAATGCAGAGATTCCGTGTTGCGGTTTGGACGTGTTCATATCTGTTTTAGCATAAACCTGAAAGTCATACAATTACTACTCCATACATAAACTTCAAAACTGTTATCGGGTAAGATATTTTATAGTTTACAACTTTATTTTTTTATCAATAAGCTTTTTTTATGACACAAGTAATCAATTTTTTATTTGTACCATGTTTTCAGCTAATTTGAGTTTTTTAATGACACAAGCAATCAATTTTTTATAGTTGTACTATGTTTTAAGCCAATTTGATTCAAAGATATTAGGGTTTCTTATGGAAGATTTAGCACTTTTCGTTAAATAACTTCTTGATGAACATGATACATGTTCAGGGCCGTAATTACCACTGGGGCAGTACCCCGGGGGCCCCCAATCTAGCTGTAAACCTGTATGTATGTGCGCGAAACAGGTAGCAATAATAATGTGGTTATTTTAATGTCAACATGTTTAAAAAGTAATAAGTTAATATGTATTTTTATGCATGTTGATTCCTGTATCTTCAATTTAAATTTAAATAAATGTCTATCAATTGTAAATTTTTTTTAATATGTGGTTTTGTTGAAAGTATAAACACAATGTTAACCTTAGAATCATGATGTCTTAAATTTAATATTTTAAGTGGGGACCCAATGGAATTAATTTCTTACTCTATGAAACTCGTATTTTAATTTATGAGGGCCACTCTCTCAATGCGTGCAGTAATTAGAAGCTATCATTGTATTACTAATTCTATTGACTGTCCAGAATGGCCAGTGTCCTGTTCACCTTGGTTCTTCCTTGTTTCTCTGAGAACTTTGATTTCCTGCCTAGTTTGGATACCCTGTCAGACCCAAACCCTATAGGTAGTGGTGGAACCTCACCTCCATAAGCTCACTAAGGTCATCCTGGCTTATCCATATGAGAGGGTATGAGAGACCCTCATCTGATAAACTCTTGATAAAAGATCCTTCCCTGACAAACTTCTAAGTAATATGGTAACTAACATGTAGTAAATAATATGTTAAACATCATCTCGTAACCAGACAACTCAAAAGTTCTATAGTCTGCCTATGTGGAGAGCAAACCGATCTGGATGAGATTCTTTACAAGGAGTTGCCGAGTGACAGTCATTGACTGGAAGATCTTGGGATGACTATCCCAGAACAAACCCGGAGGATGGGTTGAAATGTTTTTCTCTTGCATCAGGGACTTAGCTGATTGAGCATGTCATACCTTTCCCGTCCTGCAAACCCCCACCTTCCATAAGCTGCACAATATCCCTAAAGAGTCGTGCCTAGCCAGCAGTGCTGAGGCTTTCATTCCTCCAAAGTCTAACAATCTACCCTCAACTACAACTCTTAACAAATCTAAAAACTAAGTCTTTCAGCAAAAAATTACAACTCACAACGAGGACGTCAGCATCGGGTCCGTTGGTGATCCAGAACTTGTTTCCGTTCAGGATGTAGTAGTCGCCTTTCTTGTCTGCTCGTAGCTTCATGGATACAACGTCAGAGCCTGCCCCGGGCTCTGACATAGCTAATGCGCCGATGTGCTCCCCACTGCATAACTGTAGACAGACACAAATTCATCAATGGGTCGAGAAAACATTAGTAACTCTTTTATTTCCAATTTTGTTGTGAAACAATAAATATCTTTAATTTGTAAAAAGTAATCACATGATCCACAAAATCGTTTTAAGAACAAAACATGAAATTTGTAACGGTGTTAAAGACATTGTTGTAAAGGCCAATAAATTTTGAGGAAAGCGTACTTTCAATTGCAGAGTGTAAACCAGGGAACAAAAAGGGGTTCCTTTTGCCAGCCATGTCCCTACTCTTAGTGGGAGAGATCTTCAAAATTTATATAAAATTGGAAATAGTTTGACGATGGGAAGGTGTTATTTCATGTTTTATTCAACAAAGCAAGGTTTTAATTGAAGTTTTCGCATGTCTCGGTGATTTGTAATCCAAAAAACTCTATTAATTTATAATTAGGGAGTAAAAATTAAAATTGCCCAAGTTTCTATTCAAATTAACTGTTATTTTTTAGCAATGAAAAAGTGAAATTCTAAGGACCTGAGGAAAAAATACTAATTTAGATGATTTCAAACGACAGTCGACCGTAGTTGAGTTTTCAGTTGTTAACTCAAAAAGCCATGGGACTATGATTTTTTTGGAATTATTTATATAATTCGACTTGGGCATGTTTCCAGTTACTAGGTAATTCTTACATAGTTTTGTCTTGCGTAGGTAATTTTAGCTTAATTCGAGAAACAGACCAATTTATTACGAGGTAAACCAAATTAAATTAGGAGTTTCAGTGGTAAAAAAAGTGATGCTGGACCAGATATGACTAATTGACATATTGAAACCTGTACGCTGGGGTTTTGACTTACAGAGGTCTCATAATTAGACTTATAGAGGTAAAGTGAAAATTTAATTTGACTTATCTACTAAACTTGAGTTACAGAGGTAAATTTTACGTTGCTTCGATTAAAAGAGGTACTGTACCAGGTACAGTGTACCTTAAAGTATAACCAGCTTATTTTCAGTTATGCCTGGTTCTTATTTGAACTTGGACAGCTTTTCTAGGGATACAAGATAATTATATTTATCAAAGGTTTTGATTTTTGAGGTTCAAGTTATCGAGAGTCGAGAGTACAAAAGTTTGAATTAACCATGTCCCACTATATTCAAGGACACAAAACATTTTTTTCACTGCTTCAATTATACAGACCTTCGGTAGATACTTGAGTTTCTGCTCCTCGGAGCTGTTGCGGTGTATCTGGTTGATGCAGAGGTTGGAGTGGGCTCCGTAGCTGAGGCCGATAGCGGCGCAAGCGCGCGACAACTCCTCCAGGATCACGATGTGGTCGAGGTACGAGCCGTCCGAGCCTCCGTACTGACTGCCGACCGTGATACCCAGCGTCCCCAGCGACCCCAGCTTGGCCCAGAACGACTGATAACATGACAAGAATAAGTCTAGAACAACTGATAACATGACGAGAATAAGTCCAAAATGACTGATAACATGAACAGACTGGTAACAGAATTCATCATTCTCAATGAAGCGCAACGAACATGAGCAGAAATTGAACGTTCTCGTTCGTTGCAACGAACGCTAATACAGTCCGAACAAGAAGTAGTAGCTCAGACCACCCGTGTCTTTGGAATTTGTAAAAAATGTAAAAAAAGGATACGGACTGTACTAGCATTGGCGGCGCTGCGCGGCGGCAGAGTCACTTTTGGCGCCGGTGATACCTGGGACATTTGAAGCGATGCATTTTTATTAAAAATAAGACACTTGGGACATTTGAAACCTGGAACAAATTATGTAAATCATATTTATTATTTAATTGAACAAACCTGGGACATTTGACACCTGGGATATTTTATTTTTATTAATTTATGTAATATTTTTAAAACATGGGACATTTGAAACCTGGGACATTTGAAACCTGGGACAATTGATTTGACAAACTTTTAATAATTATTCAAACCAGCCTGGAACATTTGACACCTGCAACGTTTGATTTACTTAATATTTTTAATTTTTTAACAACCTGGGTCATTTGAAACCTGGGACAAATGATGTGCTCCCTTATAAAGCTAACACGTCACTTTGCTTAAAGATAGGTCTTCCTTGACCACACCTAACAAAATCCATTTTAGTGTGATTACGTAGCAATGCTCGAGTCTTAACATGAAGCAAGTGTAGCATTAACAAATTTAATCAGTTAAATTTAAAATTGAACACAATCAACATATTAGACTTTTTCATTGTTTCATAAATTTAAGAAGACCTCTACAAAAATAGTGAGCTTTCAATCAAAATCTAACTTACCCTAAGATCAGAGAAGCCATTTGTCTTGTCAATCTCAGCAGCTTTAGGGGCCAGTTCCTTCTGAGCAAAATTAAATATGGTTTCTCTAAGCTGTAAAAAGGCATTTGTTAATATATTTTGCGCCAAAAATTTCATCAAACCAACTAACACAAACTCATTGTTGTATTATGATTGTTTTATCGTTGTAAAGAAAAAGTCAAGTGCTAGTAAAAATTTGCTCTTAATGTAATTAAAATTAACTGTTATTATTAACAGGAAGGAATATGCCAACCTTAGTCAGTAACAAGGCTACAAGATCGCGCCACTGTCATCACGATCATCACACTCATCCTTCACTCATATTCAGGGTAACGTCCTCAATGAGGTACCTGTCTCATTAAAGTGATTAGGTGATTAAGGAATCTTGATGTTGATTTAGCCTACAGATACTAAGAAAGTAGACTGAAGATTCTCCCATGATAAATTTGCCCAAATGTTTCTTAGAAGAGGGATTCAAAGTAAAAATGATTAAAATTTCTTTAATTAATATAAAAACATTTTAATTTTTGATTTTGAAAATACAAGCCAAGCAAATAAAATTTCAAACTGTTGCTAAACACATGAATCAGTGATTACAATATAAAAGTATACTGCTAATTATATAGTATTTCTTTAGTTTGTATCGTTAAGAATTAGAATGTTTTTATGAAAATCAGTTGCCGAGTTGTCAAGAAGAGTATAGCCATAATTTCAGCTGCTTCTTTTGAGCCATTTTAATACAATTTAAGTTTGTAAGCTACAATTTGTAATATATTTTCATGAGGATTCTTTTTCTCTTCAAGACATTGCATAGGCAATCTGTTTTACGATTACACTTTGTCTATCATTATCTTGCAATCTTGCAAGTTCTTGCATCCATTTACATTTTCACATTGTTACATTGTTGCTAATCTGTGCATTGTTTCCGTCTCAGGCAATTCTTGTGCTCCACGTGGCATTTACATTTACATGTCATAATGAATACAACATGGGGGTCTTCTAATTAGATCAACTGGTTTGTTGCTTGCTTGCTGCGAAACCATCCTAAGCAGTTGTCTTGTAATAGGTTCTGTCTGTTCCAGAATAATTTATCTCTGGATCTTTAATTTGTTCTCAGCTTCTTTAATGGTTCTATCCCATTAAAATTTCAATATCGATTAATACCTATTACCCAAAACCCTTTTTCATCCTTCCGAAGGCTGAAAAGTAGCTGTCAATGGAGGAAAATCTCTCTAAAAGTATTTGGAGCAGCTGGTTCTGAGATCAGGTACAGTCAACTCTCGCTAATTCGAAACTCCATGGGACTGTGATTTTTCTTCGTGTTACGTATAGTTCGTTGTAGGCATAGTTCGAAATGTAGAGGTAAACCAAATGAAAATTCGTGATATAGAAGTAAAGAAAAATGTAGTTTATTCCCTACATCTAGGCTTTTAACTTATTTAAATATTATATATCAATGAAAAATACAGTACAGTATTCATAATAACCTGTAAAACACAAAAACAGATAAGATCATATTAATTCTGACTAAAAAGTCTGTAATCTTCCTGTGCTTAAACATGTAAAAACAATTATTACAGTATCGATCATAATTTTTATTAAACCAATAATATAAAGAAACTTTACTGTATCCCCTACTGCTACAAAAATAAACTTATAACTTTGAATATTACTGTATTACTTCGATACGTTATACAAAATAAAAAACGTGTGAAATAAAATAACAGTTTAGAACGCTGGGATTTTGTATTACAGAGGTCCATTCTTAAAACTTCGTGGTATGGAGGTAAACTTCAAGTTATGGAGGTAAATTGCGAATCGAATTCGTCTTATCTACTGAACTTGGTGTTATATAGGTAATCTTTGTGTCCCTTCGAGTTATAGAGGTAAAATATACCTGAAAAATTAGTTTGTGTTATGTTTAGTAATTTCTTCGTGTTAGACAGGTTTTTCCAAGGGGATTAAAAATTTCGTGATATCGAGTATTTCGTGATATCAAGGTTCGTGTTAGCGAGAGTCGACTGTATTCTGGTGCAGAGAGAACTCAATATGAAATTGTTTTAAGTACTTTGTTTCACTATGTTACTAGTGAAATAAAATTCATGAAAATATCCTTTAGGATTTTGACTTTGTCCTTTAATACAAACAAAAAACAACGAAGATAGTGAAATCAAAAAAGCTACACTTGGAGAGAGTAGAAAACACTTGTGTTATATAATTGTATTATATAATTAGTTTTGGTGTTATAACAATTAATTGAACTATCATAATAAATGCAATAATAAAAGCCAATTACAGTATATATAAACTATCATAAAAATAATAATGTAATTGTATTAATTAGGAAAGCTCGTTAATTATACTGTGCTTACACTGTATGTGGTACATTAAACTCAGGAAATATTCCTCAAAACTTTGTAATTACGGTTATATAAATGTTTTAACAATTACAGTCAGGCAGCTATATTCAGGATGATGAATATGAAAGGTACAGAACTGCTTGTTACTGGGATTTAATTTTCTAAAATTACAGATCAAAGTAAATATGGTAACATAAATTGTTAGGAACTAAAATTAAAGATGGCTCATTCGCTCATTTAAAAAGTGAAAAATAAGATTGATTGAAATTTTTAGTGATTACAGTTATAGAGCAGTGTTAACTATATGGTATTGTTAATATTAATAATTATTATTTATATTGATGATTTATTTATTTCTTATTATTTTTGGTGGGTCGACGCTCAACAAAATTTAAAAAAAAACCTTAAATACTTTTAAGGGAAATTATTCTAAACCCCTCAAATTTTTTTGGACATTGCAGAATTGTATATTATGTAAACTTACATTCAAGCCAGTCAGAGTTTTGGATTTTTATTTTAAGTGCTTAAAAGTGCCTACAGCAACAAGGTTCACAAACAGCAAACAGGTTCACATGTCTGAAATCCATAACAGGTGGATGACAAAAAATTTGTACATAACATGAGAATAAATACACTAAATCATGAAAATGTTCCTTTGCATTTTTTCGAGCAAAATTTCTTATGACAAAAAACATGAGCTTAAATTAAAATGCCATTCTTAATAAAAAATTGAACTAACTCTTTTACTTTTCCTAAAAATTTTACTTAACATTAATTTGTTTTATTCAATTCTGATATTTTTTCAAGCTAGACTTACTTGAATTTGTTCTGGAGTTAAGCCAAAAATACTTTCATCTATAGGATAGTGTTTGTAAGAAGAAACATTTCTTACATTATTCAAGAATAATACATGATTATTTTTAACAATAAATCTTACTCCTCGCGTAAACAATTCATTCACTTTAAAAGAAACTGACATTTTATATTAAATAACTTAAGAGTTATTCTAAGAAAAGTTGATTTTGTGGACGACCAAATCGATAACCCTCACAAACAACACCATCATACAGACTGATAAGATAAAGCTAACCCGATTTTTAAAGGTTTGATAGATAAAAACTTATTTGAAAGTAACAGTGTCACCAATCTGCAGTGCAAAATATCCCAAAAAATCTCTAATCATCTTTTATTTAGTCAAAAAGAATCCCATCCAACCAACTCTATTTGGTTGTTTTTTTATCTCACCAATTAAGAAAATTTAAAATCTATTGAGATTTGTCTTTTGAAATGAAGTCTAGAGGGCAGCAGAGAGACTTCATTCATTAATAAAGAGGTCTATCATTAATTAATTTTTCGCTAGAGATTACTTTAGCCTACATATGTTTTAGTTAAATAGACAAATAAACAATAATATTAAAATCACTGATTAATCATCAAGGTAAATGACACTAATCCATAACCAGTGAAGACTGGTTATGTTGATTTTTCTCGTTTTCAATAGTTTTTTATTGTTACTGCCATCTTGAATATGTATTACTGTTACTCAGTCATGTATTGTAAAATGGTGTAATCCATATGTCAAATAAATAAATAAAGACACCTTTGCAGCTTGCTTGGGGACTCCCCAATATGGAAATCAGAGATTTTTGTGACGATTATATCTATGAAACGAATATGTTGAAGTCCGTGCGTCAATGACACATAACCGACCGCATATCATCAACGTCATGAAGATAATAATATTATCATATCATAAAAAAGGTTCTAGTAAAAATAGTAATAAATTAATTGGCTGAAAGTTTAGGGGAGCTAGAGATGGTATACGGTGGTTTGTTATGATGACTTATTTATCGTCTATAGTGGAGCTTGATGATGGTAATCCTTAGGTCCTTAAAACAGTGAAACCTAAATCACTTTTGGTCTCGTTCTTATAGCGTAGAAAATAGTGCAATCAAATTAAATATGTAGTATGGCTGCATGTCAGCATTCCTAGCCAGCTTGTGATAATTCCAGGTGAAAGAAAATTCCACTTTCCAGCGTTCCTGTCAGCTGGTTTTCGTTTTTGTTGTCTTAATGTCATAATAAGTTAGTAGTTGTTGTTGTCGATGTGGGAGATAGAAATAATAGAAAATAAATATCAGTCTCAGTTAAAAGTAAATAAAGCAGGCAAGAATTAGGAAATAATTTGATGGCACATAAAAAGAAAATAAGGTCGAGAGAAAGAGAACGATTATTCGTAAAGCAATCGACTGGCATTTAAAGGAGGCAGCAAGCCTATTTATATATTTCCACGTGAAACGAAATGAAATGCCTACTTGCCCTCATAACCATAACCATACATTATTAGGTCTGGCAGCAAATTACTAGTCACCATTTTATTCCAACTATTTCAGGTTAGTTCGTCATATAAAAATTACCATTTATGCATTGGACTTGGAAGGCTCAGTTACGCTGTTCTCACTTAGCCTTTTATTGGTATTCTTTTATGAACTTGATGAGACTAGTCTCCATTTTGTTAAAAATATTTGTTTCATATTGTATTTCATATTTGCATTTAGTAAAATTAGTTATGTAAGAGTTAATGTTTCCTAACTTAGTAATAATAGTAAAGAAATCTTACAGCATAATTTGTTCAGACTAATTCTTGCAAGGTTCTTCTTGAGTTAGGGTCTTGCCAGTTATTTATTTATTGCTTTAGCCCCCCCCCTCATTTGTAGATTATTGACACTAAGAGGTATTAGAACTCTTGCTTGGAAAGGCAAGCCTATCTTTTAACAGATTCACTGCTGCCAGTTCCTGTGTTAGTTGCCTCGGCCCTGTAACGCTGAATCACGTAACGCTGAAGTACGTCCATTGATTTGAAAAGGACAGCAATTTTCTGCAAGGGAACTGCTATAGTTTTGAATACTGGATGAACCCAGGGTGTGGTAGTAGGGCATCCAGCATTGCAGTCAGTGTAGTGTCTTAAGGGGAAAATGTGGAAGGAGGAGGAAGCCCTGACTAAAAGAACTCTGATGGCAGTTTTAAGAAACTAATTGAACACATACAAAAAGAGCTTGTATATACTTACAGCTATGGCAGTTTCACTAGCTATATTGAAATACTGGCAACATCTGAGCTGGAAACGCTAGCTACTTTTTTAAATATGAAAAGATAGGGAGATTTTGACTCAAATGTGCAGCATAGGTTTCATTATCAGTTGCAAAAACTTAGATAATTTACTAACTCTGGTGTGGTACCGTTGCTGAAGTTCTGCTCGTTATTTTTACTGACCCAGTATGCCATCATGCAGTTGTACACTTGATTGAAAGATTTACCCATTCTTATTTCTTTTTAGGGCTAAAAAAATATTTAGAATCCTTGAGCACAAAGGTGATCCCAATTCTTGACCAGTGTAGTAATACTTGATACAATGACTGACTTGGCAATGAATAAACGGCGGACTACAACGGGGACGACAGTCAGCACCCTGAACACATCCGGTGGGACTAGCACTGCCTCCGTCTCTGGTAAATATTGCATATTTTACAATTTGTGTTTTAATTTCAACAAGTTGACTTGAATTTGTTTTGCTTAACCTCTTAAAGTCCAAGTAATTTGGGATCCCTTTAAACCCCCAGTCCGGGTTATTTTTGAAGAATTACCTTGCAGTATTTACAAACTACACTCAACTCACAATTTCCCCGAAATATTTCATTGTCACCTCCAGTATCTGTGTTGTCCAGTAAATCACTTAGGCCACTCAGAGTAGGCCTACTCGCTAGTTTCACGGTCTCTCAAATGTTTTCAATCCGCCATTGTGCAGTGTTCACAAACACGGGCCAGCTGTCAACAAAACAACTTGTAGAATTTCAGTAATGCAGATAGCTAATACGCAAAAAATATCCCAGTGACAGCCTGACTATTCCCGAACTTAACCGAAGTAAAACGAAGCATTCCGACTTCTCCCGTGGCGGGAAGAGCGCCAAGTTTGAATCAAGGCCACAATCCCGCGTAAACGTGGGCGTGGACCAGCGGCGGGGTTTGGGTATCCCGCGTATATGCGGGCGTGGACTTCAAGGGGTTAATTTAGTTACTAATATTTTAACACTATTAAACTAATCAACTACTTTTTCGTTGATTAGATCCCTACTCATCACTTGTGGAAAACTTGATGTAAAATAAGTGCATCACTAGTAAAAGAGAGGAGTAGGTTGGCAGTGCTGTCAAGAAGCGGTGAAGCTTTTTCGTAGTGGTGCATAAATGTTCTTACTTGAGCCAACTTATGGAAACTGCACAACCGCTGTGATTTGTAAGTCCCTTGCAGTGGACTTGTGGCCCGCACAAACTATGAAGCTTCTCACAGTTGTAATAATAAGGATTCACAATCCGAATACATCGATTCTCGGTACCTCGGTACCAGTCGATTCGGTATTTCTTCCTGTTAAGTATGTTATGTATTCGACTTAGGTACAATTTAAATTGTAGGGGTAATTTGAGCTAAATTTGAGATTTAGAGTTTCAAGATTCAAGATATTCAAGATATTCAAGAGGTAGGCCTAAACCAAATGAAGATTCGAGTTACAGAGGCAAAGAGTAGGCTAGTAGCCTAATGTTGAACCGGATATGATTTGTTAACACGTTATTACTTGTACGCTGGGGTTTCGATTTACAGAGCTTACATTGAGTAAACTTGGTATTGAGCTCCTAAGTGATATTGGGGTAAACTCTTAATGATAAAGGTAAAGGCCAAGTTTGAGTTATCCAATGAACTTGGAGTTATAGAGGTAACTTTCGCGTTGCTTCGATTTACAGATGTAAAGTATCACTGTAAAATTATTTCGAGTTACGCATGGTTTCTATTTCGACTTAGGCAGGTTTTCCTAGGGGAATTGAAAGTAATTCGAGTTATCTAATCGAGGATTTCGAGTTTTTTAGGTTCGGGTTATTGGGAGTTGACTATAAATTTACTCTTTAGATTTATTTAGATCTTACCCAGAAACCACCTGCGGCTGTCACAGTATGAGTCTTAAAAAACCCGAGAAAATGATTTTTTTCACAAATATAGCGTTAAGTTTTAGTTACAAAATTGAATATAGTCTGAGTCAAAATACTTTGCCAATCCGTCTCTAAGCCAATGTAGAAATTAACGTTAGTCTTATGGACCGGCTGGGCCAACTTATTTATCTCCGACTAGACTTTACAGTACCACTAACCCAATCTTAATCATGGTTCTGCAGTTCCAGTGTCCGCCGATCTCGCCTCGCTGTTCGAGTGTCCGGTCTGCTTCGACTATGTGCTGCCGCCCATACTGCAGTGTCAGAGCGGCCATCTTGTGTGCCAGAGTTGCCGCCCCAAGCTCACGTGCTGTCCCACCTGTCGCGGCCCTCTCGGCAACATTCGGAACTTGGCGATGGAGAAGGTAAGCTATGTGGTTTAGGTTCCCTGCTACTGTTGAGTGATCCTAGATTTGGTACGGTATTTCACTACCACTGGCTTCTCATTGACCATTTGTAGGTCCATTATCAAGTGTAAAAACATCAAATGCTCATCTTCAAATGGGAGAAGGTAAGATAAAAAATGTTTTGACTAGTTGGTGGATTGGTTTTTGTTAAAGATCGCTGGAGGTTGGTAACAAGAATATTTTCTTTAGGTAGCCTACTTTTAAAAACTTGTAACCTTCAATTCATTTTGTTGATTTTAAAACATGATACAGGCTACAAAACTGGAAGCAATCTCAATTTTACAATAGTTTTGACTGAAATAAAATAGTGAAAAAACTTAACCTAATTACTTAACCAAAATTGAAACTAGTTAACACTATACAGGGTGTCCAACTTAACTATGCCACCATTGCTATCTCAGAAACTATTGGATTTAGAGAAAACTTTAAACGGGGGACTTCACCTACTTTTTTAAGACATTGAAAAATAAGAATTCCATTTTCTTCTAAATGGCCGCCATTTTCCAATATGGCGGACAACATTGATTTTTCTTATGGAACACCCTGTATTTTATGGCGTATTTGGATTCTACGCTTAATTTTAAGAACTTTTTATCCTTTGACATTTTTTCCTAAACTTAATGGTTAAGGAGATATAAGCAGTTAAAGTTTGATTTTTCCTCATAAGAAATGCATTGCGTTATTGTTGGTACTCGGTATATCAATTACGGTTGGGTTAATTAGAACATACCAGAGAACAAAAGTGCTTTAAAATGTGATTTTAGTTTAGATTCAATCATATAAGTAGTTTTTAGTCGAGATTCACTCATGGTAATGAATAATTTTGAATATTTTTATACTCCATAAGGATTGCATGGGATGGCACAGTTAAAATGGACACAATGCATTTCAAATGGGGAAACATCAAACTTTAACTGCTTATATCTCCTTAACCATTGGGTTTAGGAAAAAATGTCAGAAAGTAAAAAGTTCTTAAAATTACGCGTAGAATCCAAATACACCATAAAATACAGGGTGTTCCATAAGAAAAATTTAAGTTGTGCGCCATATTGGAAAATGGCGGCCATTTAGGAGAAAATGGAATTCATATTTTTAAATATCTTAAAAAAGTAGGTGAAGTCCCCCATTTCAAGTTTTCTCTAGATCTAATATTTTCCGAGATAGCAATGGTGGCACAGTTAAGTTGGACACCCTGTATAGGATACATTTTGATTTTTTGCATTAAATTATTACTCAATTATAATTTTTGACTATGGACCTTAAACTTGCAAACACTGTAAACGGCATTAGGTAAGAAAAATATTTTAATTTTATTTTGAAAGGTGTTTAATTTTTTTCTCATTGTATGAGATGGTAAGTTGTTCAGATATTTAGCTCTTGATTCAGATGGTGAATTTTGAAAAATATTTAACCTATGTTGCTTGAAGTTATGATTAAATTGAGTATTATAAATATGTATGTCTCTTACTGTTTTAATTTTCATTTAGAATGTGCGAAAATTGGAGTTTTTAAATGTAAATCGAATGGAGAGTCAATAAATTGGTCATTTTGAAGATGTCTCTACAATATTCTAACTTAGATCTTATTATAATTTGGGCCTAAAACGAATTCGTTAAGTCATGACATCTCGCCTAAGCTGGTCTGTTAGTAGTAGTTTGTGTTCTGGCCAAAAACTAATGCATTGCATGCAGGTTTAAAAGCTTGTGTGTGCATTAATATTTTAAAAACAATTTTTCATATCAAGACAACCTAAAGTTGAGCTATTGCATTTTTTTACTAACCTGAAGATGGAGATTTGATCCCAGAAACTTCTTGATAGCTGAGGGTGATACTATTTGAATAGCTTAATGGGTTCCTTCAACCTCAAATTTGTAATTCTGAGCCGTAACTAGAAAAAAAAATCAACTTGGGATACCTTATAACTACTACTGTTTTCCGGATTAAACAAAAAATTGTATATAGGGTGTCTATTAAAAGAACTCCGGGGTTTTGAGGCAGAATATTTTAATGAAGTAAAAAGCTTATAAAATTGTTCAATACACGATTGGAAAGGCTGCATTTTCAAGTTTTTTAGCAATTTAATTAAGTTCAATATGAGCCCCATTAGTGGCACGGCACACGTTATAACGACGTTCCACCTCTTCCCATGTTCTAGCCAGCATGTTTGGGGGGACGGTTGCTACAGAATTTATTATTCGTTGCCTGAGATGGTCAACATCACAAATTTTCTTAAGTTTCTTTGTACGTTATCAACAGATTTAGTTTCTATTTAGTTTTCTGAGCCTTTTTGCTGCGGTGTCGCCACATCACAGCAATCGAGACGGCACTGACAGCCACGTTACGTTGTTTAACCCGTTTAGTGCCAGGGTCTCGTAGCGAGACGCGCATACTATCTACCGCTAGTGCCGGGATCTCTTAGCGAGATCCTGTCTCTAACTGCATAGAATGCCAGGATCTCGTAGCGAGACGTTTTCATTTTTATTCATATAAAATATATTTTTCGTTTTTACTTGCTGGAATTTGTGCCAAATGCCTTTCTATAATCAAATCTTTCATTTCATGTGACTTTTCTCCTGAACTGTCTTTATGGTTAGCCGAAATGACATACTGAAATCAAACAGCTGTTGGCAGACAAATAACCATGCATTTCGTATGGCGGTGATGCAACTTCGTTTGTGTAATTTTTAGGCTATGTTTTTGTTTTACCTATAGGGTTATAATTGAAATATAGTTTGTATTTTGTTACTGTGGATCTTTTTAACACATTCGATGCGGTGGGTCCACCGGTGGACCCCGCGGGCCGCACCCAAGGAGCTGGGGGTCCACCCGTGGGGGAGCGCGCAATCCTTTGTTTGCCGGGCCAGCGTGGCCCAGCCACTCGTAGAAGCAGATCGATACGCTACCGCATTGTTGTTCGAGCCTGTGTGAATCGTGCAGTGTCGTTCGTTCGCGTTTTGGCGGGTGCGGTGGGGTCCACCCGTGGACCCTAAGTTTATAACTTTGTTTCAGTGTTTATATTCTATATATTGTGTTTTTTGTGTATATTTTAGTTTTCTTTTGATTTTTGTTTTCGCCGACATTTTTGACTTTTGACAATTTTTGACATCGTACCGCGCCGAAATCACATTGTACAATGTGATTTCGGCGCTTAGTGCTGGGGGTCCACCGGTGACTGATGACTCTCCAAAACCAATGTTAAAAGAGTCTTGAATATGGATTATGACAATTATTCCTAACTTTATAATATAAAATGCTAAGCTTTTATGGAATAAAAAATTTTAATCATAGGTTAGCGCTGTACATAAAATTTTAGCAGCGAATGTGTTAAATGTTAAACGATGTTTCTAGTGTAAATATGGAATACAAATACTGTTTTAAGTAGGTTGCTTAGTGACGTTGTTCAACTCTGCATTATTGCAAGGTTATCGTTATATTTTGTTAATTCATAACCTATTACAGTAAATTGATTTTTTATACATGGTTTCTACTTGTTTTTTCCGTAGTTTCACATAAAACTAATAAAAATTGAGTCAGAGTAAAACCTCAATATGTTTTTTTAGTGTAAACATAAAACATTAGTATGATGAAACATTTTTTCATCATACTAAACTAGAAACTTGAAATTTGTCTTTCTTCTTGTCATTTATAAAAAATAATAGAAGTATTTAGAAACAAACAAAAAAAGATTTGTTAAAAAATGTTAATAAATAAATTTTTAGTGATTTTTTTTCTCAAACCCTTACATTTTTGCTTAAAAAGACCTGGCACATCTTGCAGGTAACAATGAAAAAATGTACGGCACTTCCTGCACCTACATTTTTTCCGGCACTAAAAGGGTTAAAGGTCAACGCTCCGCAGCGCTGATGAAAACATTACTAATTTTAATGAGTAAAACTTGATAAGCTACTAGTTTCAGGGAAATAAACTACATTTTGCTATCTTCTACAGTTATTAAGATATGAAATTTTGAAATCACAGAGTTCTTTTATAGACACCCTGTATTAACCCGTAGCTTTTGTCCCCTCGTGCAGGTGGCCAGCACAGTTTTCTTCCCCTGTAAATACTCCACGTCAGGCTGCACTGTGTCGTTGCTGCACCCTCAGAAGGCCGAACACGAAGAGTTGTGCGAACATCGGCCGTATTCCTGCCCCTGTCCGGGCGCCAGCTGCAAGTGGCAAGGTGCCTTGGAACAGGTACGATTTGTTTCATTTTTGAAGTTTTTTAATAGTGTTTAGACCAACGGCTGTTTTATATAGATGAGACACAAATGCTTTTTAGGAAAAAGAGTCCAAATCTCCGAGATTTTTTATGAACACTGCGACAGAAACTCGTGATCTCTTGAACTTAAGTTCAAATCAGTAACAGTTAGCCTAAGATTTTTAAGGTTTGTTAAGGATATAGAGTAGTATAGCTTTCACACTGCTCAGCTGATTCTGTAGTGAGTCTTTAGAAGCACTGTGAAATAAAACTTTTTTTTACTTTAGCAAGTAACCGTCTAAAAAATAAACATAGAAATTTTTAGGTCTCTGGGGCGTTCCACAATGAAATTTCTCATCTGAAATCTATTCTTCCCATACTTTCTTTATTCTTTGAGCCTAAAATGAAAGACAAGGTATATTGAACATTCGTCCAAAAAACTTTTGTTCAGAAGAGAAAATGTTTTACCTATTGTGTTTTGCCTGTGCTTTTAGGTTTCTTTTAGTAGGCCTAAATTTTTGCGAGGATGTTTGCCTGCGAACGTTCAATAAGTATAGTCGCCGATGAGTAAATTTCCCAGTCTAGATGGGTCTAGTACTCATCTATTCATGAAAGAAATTCTGTCTAAAATTTAAAGCTTCTAGATGCTTCTGAATGAACTATGATTGATTCGACCATTGATTCAGCTATAATTGTTCCGCTGTTGATGTGGCCGTACTGTTCCGCTGTACAGGTGATGCCTCACCTGATGATGGCGCACAAGTCCATCACGACGCTGCAGGGGGAGGACATCGTGTTCCTCGCAACTGACATCAATCTGCCCGGAGCCGTGGACTGGGTTATGATGCAGGTACAGTGAGAGTCAGTCGATGTGGCCCTGGCCATTCTTAAGAATATTGTTTATTATAGCATCAGGCTTACAGGCGGCCTGGGCCAAGTCATTTGAATCAAACTATAAAACATAACGACCTGCCTAAGGTGCATAATTGATAAATACCATAATTTGTGATGAATATTTTGATCGAGTTGAAAATAAAGTGTCTTCTGGATTTAAATCCTTTTGCATTTAAGACCGGATGCAGGACTGGCTGTGAACTATTTGCAATGAGGCAAATGTTTAACATTTGAAATATGCAGCTTGAAATCATTGGTTACATGTTATTTTCAGTCTGGCGCCCATTTAGCTTATGGTATCAGTTTGTTTGGAACAGCAACAAAAAATATTATAAGGGATATTACTGCATCAAACAAAGGTAAATTAGGGTAATATTTGTTAAGAAAAAGATTCTGTCAAACTTTTTTTACTATTAATGGTTTAAAATGCAAAAAAATTCAACTTTCCGGACAATTTCTTTATTGTGTACGGACAATAATCTTAGATTTAAATCTTTATGCCCAACAGGCATGAAAAACCTTAAAGGCTTTTAATTAAGTCATAAATATATTACTTGCTTTCAAACCGTATTGAATCTCGTATTCTGGAATTCAATTCCATTGTAAATAACTTTCTTACTAAAACAGATTTTGCTCAAAATAAAATCAAACGATTAAGTTGAAGATTAGACTAGAAGAATGATTTTGTAATCTCCATGATTTTCGATTTTGATTTGCGCAGAGCTGCTTCGGGCACCACTTCATGCTTGTGCTGGAGAAGCAGGAGAAGTACGACGGACATCAGCAGTTCTTTGCCATCGTGCAGCTCATCGGCTCACGCAAACAGGCCGAGCACTTCGCCTACAGGTATTTTTTATTTTTGTTTAATCATTTTGTGTGTTAAGATGCCAGTGGCATTTTTCTACAACAGAGAACAGACGAAACCCAGTTCTTTGTACTACCTGATGTATAGGGAGAGGCCTGGTGTAGTGGTTAGAACTTCGGGGTTCAGTCTCGGGAGCCCTGGTTAAAACCCCGCCAATCACCAATGGCTTTTTCACTGTGTGATAATGCTGTGACCTACTAGTCCTATCCTGAAGTAATGTGCATAACAGTTCCGGATTAGGTTTAGTGTCATAGGATGTGAAGGTGGGACAGTATATTTAAAAAATAAATTAAAAAGTTTCTTAACACATAGTCCACGGTTAATCATAACTGGATAAAGTCCAATTAAGAAATTAGCATGTTGCCGTTCCCAGCCAGAGATATTGTATCGGTTTCAAGTTAACATAAGTGAATTTAATATCAGTAGTAATATCAGATTGCTTTCTTCGCATAACTGATGAATCGTCCATCAATTTTCTAGACATATCATTGACTTTAAGATAAGAGAAGTAGTCTTTCCATTAATCTATTAAAAGGTCTCAAAAAAAGGTCCTAAAAATTTGGACCTTTCAATCTACCAAAAGGTCCAAATTAGGTCTCAGGTTCATTTTGGAAAGCTCTAGGCTGTAAAGATCAATAAAAAGGGAGGGGATAGACAGCTAGCTTACCTGGTAAAGATGGAAGCAGGTGAAGCACAGAACACTAAATATCAAGAATCTATATGTGTTCTTTCAGTGTTCTGTGCCTCACCTGCTTTCATCTTTACCTGGTAAGCTAGCTGTCTATCCCCTTCCTTTTTACCTGATCAAATTAGTTCTCAGTAAGAAATGACATTGAAATGACCGCACACATCAAGTGTTCTATAACAATAGTCACTCTGATGTGGCAGTTTTGAAGAGCGGTGTACCCCAGGGATCGGTCCTTGGCCCATTCCTATTCTTAGTGAGCATAAATGACTTGCCCTATAGTATATCCGGCTCAAGCAGATGTGTAATTTTTGCAGATGATTCAACATTTTTCACTAGTAATTGTAATTTTAATTGTCTTTTAGTTCAAATGTCAAATTGCCTTTCTGAATGTTCCTCATGGTATCAAAGCAACGGTTTTCTACTTAACAATAGCAAGACTCAGTCAATTTTGTTTACTCTGAGCAATAATGTACCTAGCCTACCTGACATAAATAATTCTGTTAAACTGTTGGGTATACACTTGGATTCCAAACTGAATTGGAGCGTTCATATCCAAAATGTCTGTTGTAGGCTTTCTAGAGTCATTTATTTACTTCGAAGTTTGAAAAAATGTATCCCTGGGACCTACTTGAGAATGGCCTACTTTGCTTTTTTTAACAGTATATTAAGTTATGGCATTCTATTATGGGGTAGTGGTGCTGATATAGATAAGGTACTTTTGCTGCAAAAAAAAGCCATTAGAATAATTATGTTCTCTGGCTACAGGACTCACTGCAAACCTTTATTTAGAAGAGAAAAAATTCTCACTGTCATAAATTTGTTTATTTATGCTTGTTTAGTAAATGTAAAATCCAATCTCGACTCAGTCTCTTTGAGAGGTGACACTCACTCTCATTTTACTAGGTCAAGGAATAAGATTGATTTACCTCATGTCAGGCTAACTAAAACCCAAAAATCACACTCTTATGTTGGTCTTAGAATGTTCAATAAGCTACCTCATGAAGCACACCTAGTCACTCTTAAGTCTTTAAAATCTCAACTTTTAAACTGGTTGTTGGATAACCCTTGTTATAATTTAGATGAATTTTTTAACCACACTGATTTTAATTTAAGTTTTAATGTGTAGCCTAAGTGTTTTAATCGTTAGTTGTTCTAAGGTTTTGTAATATGGTCATAGGCCGAGCCTGAGTCTTAATGTAGGTCATTATGTCAGTTTTACCCGTGTATTGTAATTGTAATTGTAATGAATATGTCATAGTGTCAGATTATTTTACTTATCGTTATTTTAACTCATGTTCTCAAGTTCAACTTGTTAATTAATAAGTTACATTAGCCTAATCAGCATTTCATAATCAGCCTATGCAAGCTGTTTGACCCACACAAACTTTTTATTATAGCCTACTATTGATCACTAGGCAAAAACTGACTTCAACTATACAGACTGTACAATTTGTAATTTGTTGCAATAAATTCTCTATTCTTGATTGTGTGTTTGTGTTTTGTGTGTCTACGTGTGTTTTGACTGCACTGAACGAGATTCCTGGGATAAAAATTGGTGAGAGAAACCCAACAACAAAATTAAATCAACAGAGTTTAGTTGTATAATCCAGGAGGGAAATAGGGTTCAAAGATGAGTTCACCATCTTTCTTTCTTGGGATTAAATGGTTTGAAAAAAAAATCATATAACCACAATATTTCAGAGTCAATCAACGCCTACCGAAAATTCTGTCTAAGACAAGTGCGGTAAAACCATAGTATACTATAGGGCTCGATGTCTTAAATATAAGTCAATGCCCATTTGGTTGCAGACTGGAGTTGAATGGGCATCGCCGACGGCTGACATGGGAAGCGATGCCTCGAAGTATCCACGAAGGCGTTACCTCCTCCATTCTCAACTCGGACTGCTTGGTGTTTGACACGAGCATAGCGCAGTTGTTCGCTGATACAGGGAACCTCGGAATCAACGTCACAATATCTATGGTGTAGCCAGTGTCTGAACAGTATTATTTGCAATATTTGTATGTAAGTTTTAATTTGTCTGTGTTTGATCGGATGAAGTTTTATGAGAATTTCTCCTGTAATACTTTTTGTTTAGTGTTTTTTTTGTTTTTTAGTTTATACGCCTTTTTATAACAGGGTGCTATAATGTAATAAGGAATGCTGGTCTTTTAAATCTTTTGTATTTTTATATGGGAACTTATTTTTTATAAGTAATGATAAGATATGACACAAACATTAGACAAAGACTGCAATGTGTATAAAAAATGGATATGGTATTTTTAGTGTGTGTGGAAATAGCACTCTGGCACTCTTAAAAGCGAATCAAAAGGCTGTTTAAAATTAAATAATAGCTGTGCCATGTTACTGTTACCTCGATTTCAGATGTAATTTATAAGTAGTAGGTATAAATTTTAGGTTATTTATCATGAAAGACATTGTACATAGTTTGTGAGGAATGTAGTCAATAAATTTTTATAGTGTAAACTCAAGTTTTTATTCACCTGAAACTACTTAGCTTGGAAGTTTCAAACAAACTTACGCATGTGTTATGAAAATAAAACATGTCGACCGTCATTTTTTTGTGGATGATTCTTCATTACAAAAAAAAATTAGTTCAAGATTCTTTAGTTGTCAGCGGCGAACGACAGATATAGTCAACCAGGCTCTCAGCCCAAGGAGTATTGGACGGGAATAAAATTTGGTTTGTTTAGGCTGATCAATTTTGTCTACAGTTCTTGAATACTTATCTTTCGAGAAGCACACATTTTTCTTTTGTACTTGTGAACGAGAGATATTTTGATTTTGTCTAGTAAAATTCAAAAAGTGAGTAAAACATCTCAATGAATATGTTAAAATGGCTTAAAATGTTTTAATAAAACATTTCCTGGATTATATCATCTGTCCAGTCGGATTTGATTGCTTTTAATTTTACTAAAACAAGAAGGCTACATAGAAGGGATAGGGAGAGGTTAATTAAAAATTACCAAATGAGATATTATAAAAAGGTATAATTACAAGTTTAACATACATATTTTTTACAATAAAGGGTCACTGGACCACCAATGCTTTAATACGTGAACACAAGTGTTCGCTGGTAGGATTTCTGTAATACGTGAAAGCAATGGAATTGTCAATGCGGAAACATATCAAGCACTATAAAATAGAAGGAAACATATTTAAATCACATAATAATTCTTTCAGTAACTAAACATAAGTTTTTAATACATATCACGATTAAGGTCCTACATATTTATAGATTGTGTGGTCAAAATATACCATCAAATTCATTAATTGCGTAGTTAAATAAATATTTCCTTTTGAATTCCTCACATGTACTAAAACTTGGCGCATCGACACTTGGTACAAGGCAGTATCTTTAGCCATTCATTGTAATCTAAAAGAAATATTATACAATTTTTCGACATTTAAAATCAATATTTTAAAGGAAAACAACTTGTTGATTTATAGTAACATCATTGAGATCTAAAAAAAGGTTATTTTAAAGAACATTTTAGTTCAGCTGTGTTTTATCATAACTGAATTTAATGATTTAACTAAAAGAATAATTCCCTCTGGTAAAGCCCTGAACAGTATTTAGCATGTAAGTAACAACAAGGTTTGACCTCTCGACTTTTGATTATTCCGCCTGGCGCAGTCTGGCCAAGCGCTGCGTGAGTTCGTCCTGCTCTTGGGACACTTGCGTCGACGTTCCGACACTCCCCGCCTGAGGCAGCTCCAGGTTCAAATCCAGTCTGAAACGGAAACATTTCATTTTAGAGTACTGGGCTGATGTTACAATGTTTCAGGCATATATAGGTGTGAGAAGTTTTCCATACATTCCACTTATGATTGAAAAGACTTACCTCAAAATGTTTTGGTTGGAGAAAAAATGCTATTTTTTTGTTTTCCCATTCATTTGATTCAACCAATCAGGTTAAATTAATAGATACAAGAAATTTGATACAATTTAAGTGCTGCTACACAGAATCTCAGAACTAATGAAATTATTAAAAACAAAAGTGTTCTAAGAATCCAGTGGAAGAACAAGTGTTCTAAGATTACCTTTGTAACTATACTAAGCCACCTCTAATTACCTCTAATTATTACTAAGCCAGAAGTGGCAACATAAAAGTTTAACTAAGGCCAAAAACAAGCAAGCAGATTGGTGCTTGATTTCTAGAAAGTGAAGTGCATGAACTGCAACCTGCCAGGAGGTAGCCAATGGCCCCTCCACCCCTCCCCCTCAAAAACACTGAAAGACCTTGAGTTTTAGTTAAAAGTTGCATTCTTTGAACTTGGAACTTTTTAGCAAAAAAAGAAACAAAAAGCAATAAATATTTAAAATGAACTAGCCCTGCCCTAGTATCATAAGTGACTTTGAGCTTTTAAAAATTCCACTTAGGTTAATACTAAATAAAAAGTTCAACGTTTGAGCCGAAACTTCGCTCACTCATTGTCGTATCTCCCATTGATTATGTGTGATCATCTTAAGCGGCAAAAAACTGACGATTAAAAGCAAATCTTTTGCAACATAGTTGCTTCCTTTATTTACGCACTGTTGTCTTACACAACAAAGTTGTGACTGCCCATAAATTCATACAGAGTGATGTTTAGTTTAAAAGCTAAAAAACTTAAGAAGGAGACTCAACAACGTCCTCCCTCAAATCAAGCACTCGTCCTGAGTAAAAAAAATCATCCCAGACTTTAAAACAAATATATTACACTCCCGATTATCCAAGCCCCGGTTATCCGAGACTCTGGATTATCAGAGGCTGTTCTAAGCTCAAGAATATATTATTTTTACGTTTGGCCGAAAAATAATACTAACGTAATTGTCATTGGTTTTTGGTAAAATAAATATATATTATCTGTAATTTGTTAGTTTATTTGTTTATTCAAGTTGATAATTTAAATAAACATTCGAAGTAGGGCGGCCTATTATTTTATGATATGAATACTACCAATAACCTAAATTTGTGTTTTGAATGAAAATCATTAGTAGAGGAACTGACCGAGTCGTCTTCTGCTGGATGCACGGAGGGAGTTCACTACCGTCGAACAATGGTGAGTTTGACTTGCCCAAATATTGGGCGAACTATTTGCCGTATGAGGTCTTACGAGAATGACAAGAAACGAGTAGTGTACATCATACCAGTTCAATCACCAAATTTGTATTGGTTCAGATTCACCCTCTGATACTAAGCTTTCCAGTAGTGAACTACCCCATAAAAAAACGTCCGTACAAATACAGACATTAATATGACGAATGACAATTTTCCTTTCTGACAAAGTTTATTTTGTTTCTCATTGTTGTTTTTAAATATTGTTACTGTATTCAAATAATCTTTTAACTAGAAATTCTGCTTCCCGCCCTAGATACTCTAAAACAAGTATTTTACCAGCAATTAACTTCCTATTGTGGTCTTGTTACTCTCAAACCCATAAATATAAGCAGCCTCCGTATTATCCGAGATTCTCGGTATGCGAGGCAGCCTCGGTCCTGACAACCTCAGATAATCGGGAGTGTACTGTACAAACTATTGTGAGTACAAAACTCTCGGCCACATACCCAGCCTCGTCGGCCACCTCCTGCATGAGCGAGTCCACGTCGTTCTGAGGCACGGAGGTGGTCACCGTCTGACTCATGGTGTTCTCCATGTACGAGCTCTGCACGTCCAGGTCCTCAAACTGGTTCTCGAACTTGTCCATCAACCCCGAGATCTTCTCCAGGTTCATCGACTTCATGGCGGCGTCCATCGCCTTCACCACTCCCGCCATCGACTGTGTCACCTGCAATGTTCTGTGAGTAAGTTTGAGGCCTATAATAATCGATAGTACATTGATAATTGATTAATGAGTCGATGGCGCAGTTGGTAGCGCACTCGGCCTCGGAACTGTGCCCTTGAAGCACCACAGGTTCGAGCCTCGAGCTCGTCCTACTTTTATCAGTACAGTAGAGTCCCGCAAACAGTTTTAGTTTTTCTTTAAGTTTTTTTTGCAACTAATATAGTTTTTTATATTTTTTACTATGCAGTAAATAAATGATTCCTTATAGAAATAACAGAAACTATTCTTATTTTTTCTATTTTTACTCATTTCCTGAAAACTCGGAATTTTCACAAACCCGGACACCGTTCGGTCCACATTAGTCCGGGTTTGTGGGACCTACTGTACTGTAATGTTGTACTGTACTGGCTCACTCCTTGCCTTTGCTTGATAACGTCCACGCACAGATTAATAGTCTATGTGGACAGGGCCAAAACAAAATCTCTTTTTTTGTTTTGTTCTTTTTTGCTTTTGAAAAAAAGCAAAAAAGAATAAAACAAAAAAGAGATTTGTGACTAGTTTGTTTTGTTTTTTCAGTAATAAAAGTACAAGGGCTATCTGGAAAGTAGCCACCATTTGGCTGATTTGGTGGAAATAACTAGAAGACTGAGGAATTGACGTCACTGTTGCCAAAGTTTGAAGGAAGAGTGGTTGTTCAATTGGAACCAGATCCGGACTTTGAAACTATTCACGTTTGATTCCAAACCCGCTACAACAGATTCTAGTGAAACATATTTACACCTCATGGTCACCAATTGCTCACTATACATTTGCAGATCTATTACTGGAAAACAGAACTCCGAAATAATGATAAACCATAAAGCATATAGTGTGCTAGGAGAAAAATTATGAACACTCTGGACATCAAATAGGCCCTAATGGTTATATTTTGGATTCCTTAATAGTGACAACAAGACTGTTAATTCATCAAATGTTAATTGAACATTATTACATTATTGAATCTACTGAATTTGAAGCAGTCCTTTTACAAATGCTAGAGATGGTATCGCGTAGATTTATACAAGGACATTTCAAGACTTATCACGCCAGAAACATTAGGTAACAGCAGTTAGCTTAAATATTTTATTCGGAAGAAAATCCCGACAATCACTGCTTACCTTTCTTGTGGTGAGCGCAGTCTGCACTCTGCTAGCCACCGCATCCACTCTCGCACTCATCCGCAGATAGTTCACCGACTGGTTCTTCTGTCTGATGGCATTTTCAGCGTGAATTCGAGCGACCTCCATGTTGCCCTTCTGTATCGCTTTCTTTGTCTTGGCCCTCTCGGCTTTCTCTTCTTTTTCACATCTCTTCGAATTGCGCTCAAGCTCTTTGGCCGCAAACTTGAGATTAAATAGGTGATCTGTTTCCTTGTTAAGGATTTTTATACATCTCATAAACAAAAGCCCCGAGAAAGGCTTTTTTAATAATGAAGAAAAATAATTGTGAGGAAAACCAATTTCACAAGTTTAATAAGTTAACGCAACAAGACTTTAGAGTGATAAACTTCATAGACATAAACTTGTTGAGGCCAAATAATCGAATAGGCCCTAACATAAAAAAATGTAGAGCCTAAAATCGAGGTTTTTACTTCAGGGATGGTTCTGGTAGTAGGTACCGGGCGAGTTCTTGCAGCAAGTGAAATAAAAACTTGTTAATCAGTTCTAGGCCTATAACAATGAATTACAAATTTTTTTAAGCCTCTAAATTATTTCATATTTTCTAAAACCATTTTTAAGGAACCACTGTAAAAATATAACGTTTTCAAACAAGCCTACGTATTGGTCCAAGGATACACTTCAATTTTATACTGAGTTTTGTACTGAACTCATTGTTTTGAGATTAGATACATTACTTTGAAATGGCGACCTACCCAGGTAGGTGTTTTAAGCCAAGTATGAATGACAGATGAGTGAATGATAATTGTGGCGCGATCTTGTAGTCTTGTTACTGACTAAGGCCGACATGTTCCGTAAGACAAGACTGTTAATTAATAGCCCAACAGCCAGTGGCAACTATGGGACCTACATTATAACGTGGGATCCGAACCACAATTTTGCCTGGTCTAGGCCTACATGTTACAAACTGGTCTAATTATGAGGACGGTCCTATGAACAGTATTCAATAGTGCGGACGTTAAGTTAATCCCCACTAGGAAACACCGCGTCCACAAGCCATTGCTCATAACTAGGCCTATCCACAAAATTCATGACCTCCAAGTAGCTGAATTACGGGACGCGCCACTGTCCCAGTCAAATTAAACAGATTCTGAACAACTGTTTAACTTAAATGCCAAAAAAACTAGAACAAATTTAATACTTTATACTAACCCAGTCTGCCTAGCAGACTTTGTGGAATTTAAGGGTAACCGGATGCACATGTTCTTGTTTGGGTATTATGGTGGAGAGATATAGCCTATAGACCTTTCCAGATATCAGCTGTTTTCTGAAACCATGCCTGTGATGAAGGCTGAGTTCTTTTTGAAAGGAATCTTGCCGGATTTCATTTAGAATCTCGGTCAAATTACATGGCCATGGGTTAAAACAGAGAAGTTCAAGGTTTTCCTCACCCAAAACAGTGGTTCCCACTCCCTTGTTTTGGATAGGCCTAGCAAGCTGATCCAGCAAAGTACTTTGATGTTTGATGTGTCTAATCGACTAGGTAGTAAAACTATACCAGGAGCTAACCTAGTGAAACTGTTTGCCTAATCACCAATGATGGGGAAATATTCTTGGGTATTTTATAAGGAGAATGAACACTGAAATCATAATTTAACTAACCTCAACTTTAAATAAACAGCCCAGTAATTAAACCCAGGGTGGAAAGTCTAGGCCTATTTAAAAGACAGGTTTATAATCAGGAAAATAATGGACAAAAATAATCAGACCTCAGGCATTCATATAAAATGATAGAACCAATTTTAAAACTAACTTTTTAAAAGGATACTTTCCATGGCTGCTGACATCTTGAAGATTTATAAAAAATCCTTAATAATAACTTTTTATAACCACAGTAACTAACTGTTAGCACGAAATTTGAGTTAATCAATATTAAAGCTTTAATTTCAAGTGATCTATGATATCTTACAAACGAATTTTAGTAAACAGCAATCAAATAACAAGTTTGACAATGACAAGTTGAGATGACTGATGCTGATGACTCATTTCACTCTGATTTCTGCCTTCTGCGTTCCACCAAATCCAACGTTCCTTTGACAAAAGACACCTGACTTTTTGGTACAGACCAAAGCAAAAATTCAGCGATGGCCAAAATCGCTCACTGAAAATTATTTATAAAAAAGTATTCACAAAAACAAGTTTGATTGTTAATTTTGTATTTTAGCGTGGTTTATCTTGATCTGATAAAGTAAATTTTGTGCATTTACTTTGCGCGATGAATTAGTGGTTATTTTAAAAAAAATTATTGCAACTCGACTGTCGACCAAGTAATGTCGACGTCTGTAGTCTGTCTGTAGATTCGTGTTCTTGATTCGTGATCGTGATTACGTGATTGTTTGGGAAAATTTACGCGTTTGTGGTGCGGCGTGTCAAAGGTACCAAATCAGGTGGGATTTTGTGCACTTGATGCTTCATTCTGCATTATTCATAACGATTTTAACTTAATTTAACAAAATCAAGAAACCGTATATACCTTGATAGGTAAGGTTTAGCATAGTTGGCCCTCTAATTTAATTCATGAGGCACTAGCTTTACTTAACCTAAGTTTCAAGGGTGTATTAAAAAAATATAGGTTAGGCCTAGGCCTAAATTCCGATTTGCAATCTCAAGAAATATTTTTAAAGTAAAGAAACACTTTTCACTAGATTTAAATATATAGAGTAATCTTCAACAAGAAATGTAGGCCTGTAGATTAGACGCTGTTTACATTTTACAATCTGCTCTTAAGCCCTGTTTTCACGAAGCCAACCAGATAGACAATCGCCATGAGACAGTCAAGTTGCAAGAAATTATTGGCATCGTGTGAACACTTCTGTGCCAATCGGTGTGCCAACAGACGTGTCGGTTGGACTAGAACTGCATTGTCCCTGAAAGTAGACTGAGGCAAATAAGCCTGCGCCAGCGACCTCTTCCCGCGCCGATTGGTATCGTGTGAACGGTGCCAGGCAAATAGGCCTGTTTAAGCCAGTCCGTCAAAACCAGTTGAATTGTTTGTGCGGTAAATACGTTATTTGCGGAGCTGTCAAATTTTTAATTTTAGTTTTTACTACAGTAATATTATTTTAAAATATATTTTTATTAATTTTTTTATTAATATTAAATGCATCCATTAATAGTCATAAAAAAGAAATTGAGTTAGGATAGTTTGCATTTATTTATGCTTACAACGCTAAATTAGAAATAAAATGTAACAAATTATTAATTTTTTGGATTTAGGGTAATTTAAGAAGTTTTAGGATTATTTAGGGTAATTATCTTAAGAATTTAGTGTAATATTGCTTGGTCATGGTGGATACGCTGGTACCAATAGAAAACAGCGTGTGAACGGTGCGTTGTTCTATTGGACTGGCAAGGCAACTTGCTCAAGACAGCTGCTCCGGCAAATTGCCTCGTCAACAAGCATCGTGAAAACGGGCCTTTATGGTGTAGTAACGGCAGCATAACGGGCAAGGGGGTGTGTTGTATCAAATGGAGCAGTACGTACAGCAGAACCTCGATTAACCGTCACTCTCTGTTATCCGTCACTGCCAACGGGCTTGCAATACGTTGTAAATTGACGTCGCGCAAAGCATGGAAGAAAATATAAGCGCCATTGTGATCAAAAACGCGACTGTCCGCGGCTAATGACCTTGATTTTCCGCCGATAATCACCACTCCCACGCAAGGAGTGTTATGGGGGTGAGCGAGTTATTTATTACTCATTGGCATGTTGATTTTTTTGATTATACAACACGCCTCGTAGTTCAGCGTTATCACTAGTGTTTGATGTTACACAGTGTGTATCTGCTGGAGTAGGCCTACAGTAACTATTGATTGTTAACGATGGCTAAAAAACAAAAATGAGTCATACTAGTGCTTGACCAGTAGATCGAAATCATTAAACGTTTGAGGAAGGGCGAAACAGCTACAAGTATCGCGCTGTTGTATGGTGTTGGCGGACTCATTTAAAAGATGACGGGCTTTCTTCTAATTTGAGGTTATGTAATTCACCTACGAACACTGAATGAGCACAGTATACAGTTTAGAAGGTCTGTAATTACTATTAAATGTAATTTAAATATAAATATGTATTATCTATTTATACAGGGTTTAATTTCTTCCAAAATATTTTAAATTTACGTATTGAACAGGTTTATAGCTAAATTTCTGTTATCCGTCTATTCTCTTAACTGTCACACTCCTGGTCCCAAGAGTGACGGTTAATCGAAGTTCTACTGTACATGATGAATGTGCTCTTGCAGCGGATTCTAGACAGTGTTTGTGTACTACTGGTAGATTTCTGTGACCGTAGATGAATCGACCAAGCTGTGGTGAAAAAAAACATCAGGTTTAGTGTACCTAATTTATCAAACTTGTTTGTCCCACTAAACTGCCTGTGAACAAGGTTGACTCTTTCAACCTTTGCTGCTGCTGCCACAACTGCTGTGTCAACAGATACCTACTTTTTGGTAGGTATCTGAAAATCTACCTATATTTAGCTATCTACCTATATAGATAGCTATCTACCTATCTACCTATACCTATCTACCTATATAATCTCTACCTATATTGGTAGAGCCTGAAAATCTAGTGCTAGACCCTATGTAGGAAAAAGTCCTGAACCTTATAGTTTTGTAGAAGTTATGCATAAATTTGTTTTCATATTCTTGGTAAAGGGGAGGTTCTAACCCCTGACTATGGGTAAAAGCTTTAATTTGACCTTTTCGTGCTTATTTTTAACTTGGTTTGTTTCCAGTCTTATCAGCATACCATGATGAAACATCAAGACAACAATAAACAGGCTATCGGTGGAGTGACAATTAAAACAGAACCAGGAATAAAAACGGAACCAGGCACATCTTCCAATTCAATACAAAGACTGCCTTCCCTGCGACCACCTAGAGACCTGTCTCTCTCGGCCTACAGCCAGAAGATACCGAACTTGAACCAGGCTAAAAATAAAAAGGTTTACGTACCAAATCTTAATGTGCAACGTAACAAGCCAACAGAGTAAGTTTTTTTGTTGAAACATTTTTAGAGTATTTCATAAGACTTGATTGTTTTCTTAGTCTGAGTTACAGTTAGGTCTACAAGAATATTTACAAAAGGTTTTATATATCTGTCCGATGAAAATACTGGTTCTTTATCTATAGGCCTAATCTTGAAGAAAAAAGTTGGTTAGTAATATCCTAATTTTTTATTTTTAACAAAATGAAAGATAAATTTGTGAAAATTAATTCATTAAGCTTAGGTATTTACTGTTTATAAACTATCCAAATCATAATACATTTTGAAAATGTTACTGTTATAGGACCGTTAATGTAAAAAAGGAACAAATCAAGCCTAACGTGTCATCGGCAACCGAGAGAAGTAGAGGCAGAGGGAAAAGAGCACTGATTCAGGTAACTTATTAATAGCCGATCGATGCTGATGTAAAGAAATTATCCCTCTTTCAATCTTAGTTCAATTATTGTAATAACGGTTATTGCAGTAAATTAGTTCTGTTGTTCAAACTTAAATATAAATAGTATTCCTCCCAATTGACTTTGTTTTTTTTCTTCTTTTTAGTGTTATAAAGAGGGTTTTTCTTTATAAGTGGTGCCGTATTATGTATTGTGTATTACGTGTTGTGTTTTTTGTATATGTCTCATTTTTATGCTGCAACAATTTGTACTGATTAGTTATACAGTATGTAAAAAAAGTCTGTACCCCCCTTCCTTAATTATTTTGTTTGTTAAGACAAACAATTAACCTTTGGGGAATGAAACTACCTAAACCCAAATTATTTTTTGATGTTACCAAAAATTTTGAGTGTCCCCCAAAAATGGGGGATTTTGGGGGCAACTCAAAATTTTCAAATGCAATCCCCTTTTGAGTGACCCCTTATTTTAAAGAGCTTTCAAAAAGTAGATGAATGGTGAAAATTGGAGGTCTCTATCGTGTTTCTATCCAAATTGACAGCTTGTCAATGTTTTGAATACAACACATCCTTGAAACCTGGCGACAGGACATTTGGAGTTTTAATTCACCTTTGATGACGTAAAAATGAAACGAGCCTGGGAAAAATGTTGTTAAATGAAAAAATTAGTCTCTTTTGGTAATATTTAAAATTTTGAGTGCCCCCCAAAAATGGGGGATTTCGAGGGCAACTCAAAATTTTCAAATGCAAACCCCTTTCGAGTGACCCCTCATTTTAAAGAGCTTTTAAAAAATAGGCGATTGGTGGAGGTTGGAGGTCGCTAACGTGTTTCTATCAAAATTGGCAGCTTTTCAAAGTTTTGAATACCACTCCTAGAAACTTTGACAAGCTACCAATTTTGATAGAAACACGTTAGCGACCTCAAACCTCCACCAATCGCCTATTTTTTTAAAGCTCTTTAAAATGAGGGGTCACTCGAAAGGGGTTTGCATTTGAAAATTTTGAGTTGCCCCCAAAATCCCCCATTTTTGGGGGACACTCAAAATTTTAAATATCACCAAAAGAGACTAGTTTTTCATTTCACAACGTTTTTCCCAGGCTCGATTCATTTTTACATCACCAACGGAGAATTAAAACTCCAAATGTCCTAGACGCCAGGTTTCAAGGATGTGTTGTATTAAAAACTTTGACAAGCTGTCAATTTAGATAGAAACACGATAGAGACCTCCAATTTTCACCATTCATCTACTTTTTGAAAGGTCTTTAAAATGAGGGGTCACTCAAAAGGGGTTTGCATTTGAAAATTTTGAGTTGCCCCCAAAATCCCCCATTTTTGGGGGACACTCAAAATTTTTGGTAACGTCAAAAAATAATTTGGGTTGAGTTAGTATAATTCCCCAAAGGTTAATTGTTTGTCTTAACAAATAAAAAAATTAAGGAGGGGGGGACGGACTTTTTTTACACACTGTATATGCTGCAATGTAATTGGATGTTATCTGTTTTGTAGCATTTCAAATAAATAAATAAATGTCTTTTAGTGACACTTGTTTTAATTTTGCTATAAGGTAACTAGATTTAATTATAATCTTGCATCAAGCCTTAATCCTGATCATTAACTAAAATGTTAAAAACCAAGCTCACGTTTATTGAGCTTCAGTGAGAGAAAAAAGTCAACCAAATTGAAAGCTCACTCTGTTATGCCATAGCACCATACCCAAAGCAGCATAAATGCTATTTTGATGACTAATGAAATAATCTTGAACACATAACAAAAATAAAATTCATTTTCAAATTTTAGTTCTTAATTATTTATTATGTGGAATGTGAAAAAATTCATTTACTCCACAGTATCACCTTTTTTATAAGTATATGTGATTTTAACTCGTCAATCTCCTCTGTTTCAGCTGAACCAGGGAGTGTTTGCGGAGGGGGTGGGGCCGGGGGCCAAGCGGGGCGGGGGGAGAGGCCGAGTGGGGGGCGGGGGCGACACCGCCGACAACAGCGTCCTCCGGAGACCCACCCTCAAACTGAAGGTGCGAAAATATTTCATGTGTATTGCAAAAAATATTTCGTAAGATGTGTTGGACAGGTGGAGTCAAATTTAAAGTCCGTCCGTCCATATCTTATGTTATCTAATTTTAGCATTAGGCTTAGAGACGGCAAGGGCCATGTCGTTTCACTAGATTCTTAAGCAATAATCATGTGGTACAATTAATCAACTCAAGTGGTATCCTAGCTGAGCAGAAAAAACACACGTAATTGTGTGCCATAGTCAGCAAATTTCCAAAGCTGAGCTAGGAAAAACACATAATTGTGTCCGATAGTCAGATGCAGCAGCAAATTTCCAAAGCTGAGTTAGGGAACTGCTGAGGGGAAACTCAATTTGCCAAAGGTTTTAGGCGAAAAAGAGTTACAGTGCCACAAAAGTTTTCTGTTTTATAAATGTTTTTAATGGTTCATATTTTGAATGGTGTGAGTTTTTTATTTGTTTATTATCATGTAACCCACATCAATAAATTTACCGTTGAAAATTTTTTTTTCCAATATTTTTTTGTCCTCTGAAGAATGTTTTTAATTGCATTTTGTTACAAATTTAACAACGCAACGTCCCTTTTGGATTTTAATATATGTAAATTAACGTTGATTAAGTAATAAATTAATGTTTTCATGTACAATATTTATTTTTAGGGCAATTTTCAGCTTTAAGTTGAGATTGAGCTCTCTAAAAAAAACTGAAAATCACAAATAAAGTCTATATACTTTGGCTTTCAACAATATAAACAAATTTGTATACATCACAAAGTGTGAAACAATCAATTAAAAACTTTTATCGATTTTAATCATTTACGTTAAATAATTTTTTGAACTTTATTAAACTAGACAAAAGTGATTGTATTTTTGGTTTACAGGAAAATCTGAAGGTTGACAAAAAAGAAGAAGAAGATACAATGAAACAGTTGCTTAAAGATGACTTCATCGATGACCCCACTCTTGAACCAGACTTTGACAACTGTCCAATCACCCTGCCTCTGCTCAACTGTAAGGCATTTTTGGTCTGAAAGATAGTAAATAAAACCTCGAACATTTTAACATTTTTTTTTTTTCTGGTAGGAGGTGGAATGCGTTTACGCACACTGAGGGGCTCGTTGTCCCCTCAGTAGTGTCGGACTCCCAAGAGCTCGATGTCCCGTGAACTACCGACTAAACCACCTCCCTCGGCACCGAGGACACTAGCCTGGAACTGTTTCACACATTACTTCGGGCTAGGCCTTTGATATTACGCCGCTAGGGCAACCTCCGTGGGGAAATGCTGAGGATTAAGGCCGATCGAGGTCGACCTTTTTCGCCCGAAGAATGGCCTGGACGTAGTGCTGGACACAGTTCCAGTTGCCCTCTCCCTGGAGCAGAGCTCCGACGATGTTGTTTGGGCTGACGATCACGCCGATCTCAGATGAAAGTGAGGCTCGGCGGACGTGCCAACGGTCGCACTGAAAGAAGGTGTGCTCGGACGTATCTGGGTTGCCGGGGCAATACAGACAGTCCGGGCTGGCGACTTTGCCCATCCGGTGCAGATAGGCTCGGAAGTACCCGTGTCCAGAAAGAAACTGGGTCACGTAGTAATCGACCTCGCTGTGCTGCCGCTCCACCCATGGTCGGACGGAAGGTATGAGCTGGAAGGTCCAACGTCCCCTCGGCTCGGCTTCCCAGTCGCGCTGCCAGGAGTCGAAGCTGCGATCACGCTCTTCCCTGGCAGCTGTTTCCCGGCCCACTTCAGGCCTCCTCCAGTAAATCGCCTGCCTCTCCCTCGCGAGGAAGAGGACGGGGATGACTCCGGCGATCACCATCACAGCAGGCTCGGAGACTGTGCGGTAGGCCGAAGCGACCCGCAGAGCTCCTCGACGCTGGACTCGGGCAAGCCGGTCTCGGAAGACTCGCTTCTCGAGTGCGTGAGCCCATACCTCCGCCCCGTACAGCAAGACTGACTGGACGGCAGTCATGAGGAGACGGCGCTTGCAGGAACGAGGACCGCCGACATTGGGCATAAGCCTACCAAGGGCAGCGACACCCTTAGCGGCTTTGTCGGCGGCGCGCTGGATCTGCTCGCTGAAAGATAGTCTGCTGTCGACCATGACTCCCAGGTACTTTGCAGCAGGCTTAGTCTCGAGTGTGACGTCACCTATCTGCACCGGGAACACGGTGTTTATCCTCTTTTTGGTGAGGACGACGATCTCCGTCTTACTGGTAGCCAGGGACAAGCCGTGATCTCGCATCCACCCGTTGACCTTGGCCATTACAACGCTGAGCCTCAGTTTTGCCTGCTCGACGTTCCTCGCAGCGATCAAGGCAGCGACGTCGTCAGCATAGCCAACGAGGCGGGTCTCATCGGGCATGTCTAGCCTCAGCAAGCTGTCGTAGGACACGTTCCAGAGATCTGGTCCAAGAATGGACCCCTGCGCAGCCCCGGAAGTGATGGGAATGCGCCGCTGACCTTCGGTCGTGTCGTACAACAGAATGCGGTCTGACAAATACGCTTCTATCATACGCAGGAGGTAGGAGGGAACTTGGAACGTATGCTCAAGCGCCCACAGCATATCGCTCCACCTGGCGGAGTTAAAAGCGTTCTTCACGTCGAGCGTGACGAGAAGGACCACGCGGCGCGACCAGTGGTTGTGGTCCTCCGCCCTCCGCACTGCCTCAACTACCTCCTGAATAGCGTCGATGGTAGAGCGACCGGATCTGAAGCCGTACTGCTGCGGGGACAAGTCCCCCGCAGAGACGATGGCCTCGGTCAGCCTGACGCGCAGGAGCTTCTCAAGCACTTTCCCGGCCGTGTCGAGCATACACAGGGGTCGGAAAGAAGAAGGGGTCCCCAGTGTGCTCTTTGCCTTCGGGATAAGAACAAGGAGGGCAACCTTCCACGAAGAAAAGAAAACGCCTTCCGCCAGACACGCGTTGAACATATCGAGCAGAAGCCTTGGATTCACCTCCGCAGCGAGCTTGAGCACCTCCGCCGGAATGCCATCGGGACCGGGCGCTCTTCTGGGTCGTAGGGATCGGACGGCGGCGGTGAGTTCCTCTTCCCGGAAAACTGGGAAGGCGCCTACCTCTCCGAATTCCCTGACTGGCCGAACTGGGTGGCTGGGAAACAGTGTATCGACGACGGCGGCCATGGCTTGTGGTTCCATGACCGCAGGTGGTGAGCGAGCCCCTAGTTTCTGGGTTACAAGTTTGTAGCCCATCCCCCAGGGGTCGTTGTCGATATCCTGACACAGCTGCTTCCAGCACCTGACTTTACTCCGGTTGATGGCACCGCGGAGCTCTCGGCGGGCCGCTCTGTGCTCAGCCGATCTGGCATTTGCATCAGGGCGGTTCCTGGCTCGCTGCGCAGCTCGTCGGAGACCAAGGCATCTCCTCCGGAGTTCCGCGAACATTTTAACATTTAGTATGTGGCAAAATATAGAATTATATGTTTGACTAATCATTTTACACATACGGCATTGAATCAGTTGTACCTTCTGATTGTTTTCAAACATGATATCACTACTTTTTAAGTTGAAAGAACTATTTTTTTTAATTTAAGGAGTTATTTACACCAGAACAATGAATTTATAATTTTAATTAGCCTATGTTCTTTTTTTGTTCAAGAGTTCTGGTAATCCAATGTCTTGATTTCAAAAGCTAGCAAACAGCAAATTTTTATTTATTGCACCAGTAAACAGTCTTAAATTCTTAAGTGTTAAATTTAATTCTTAAAAAATAAATTTCTATACAATTGTGTATAAAAAGTTTTGGAAAAGATGATGACTTTTGCGTACTAAACACACCAGTCCCAAGTAAGTCAACTGTCGTCAAGTTCAATCAAGCATCTAAAGTGGATAAATGGGGGAGTAGTTTAAATGTAATTACTCATTATGTTAAATATGACAATTATTTTACAGTAATAATTTTGCTTAGTCCTCACTCCTTAAGGCCCCCCTTAAATTCGTAGGTCCCATTCATTTTGGACTGTTGGAACTCCACTGTATTTGATATTTTGGAAGTGCTTTACAGCTATGATGTTTCATCAGTTGTTCTATATCCTTAGTCAATGTTTGATTCTGAATTTTTTCAGGCTCAGAAGAGCCGGGCCTGAAGAAGAAATCTGACATGAAACCGATTGAAAAAAAAGAAAATCTCTCCATAAACGATGTGTTCTGTGACGTTGCGAAACCCGACCCTGGTTTTATCTTCCTTCAGGTAGGTGGCAAAGCACTTTTAAAAGTTTATAAAAATAGGAGTTGATTGTAACCAAAGCCATCTCTTATAAAAAGGCCATGACGCCAGTAAATGGCAGTAACGCACCTAAGGGTTCAGCTGATTTGTTAATTCACACTCTGATGGCATTATCTTATGTTTACTTGAAATCAGCTGGCTTTGTAAGGGTTTTCACCCTGCAATAAACCCCTGCAAAGCAGCGTTGCCAGTTTGAAGACCACGGCCTTATTATTACAGACGGCCATGTTGTAACTCAGAAACCGTGAATAAATCTTACAAGATAGTGAATTTTCCACAGCATATATTTTTGAAAAATATACTAACCGAAGTAATTGTTACGTTTCAGTTACCCAACACTATGCCAGGCCTTAACTCAGAGACTCAAGTTGATGGACCGAAACCGAACGCTCAAGCCTCAACCACGGCTCAGGCGGATCAACCTGCAGAAACCAAGGTAGCTCAAGAGTTTATTGTCCAAGTCGAATGACACGGCAAAAGCAATCAATTAAAATTCTCTATTTACAATTTCGTAAAGAAATGCAATGACCTTACATCACATTTTTATCTAAATTCGCCTAAAAGACATTGTGAATTTCAGCCTCAGGCTTTCATACAGCCTGGGCCATTGTATTAGACTCAAACTGTATTTAAATTTTCTGGTTCAAATATAATATGAAATAGTTCAATATAGACTATTGAAATAAGATCATATGGATGCCTGCTTCCTGGCCCTACTGTCTGCCATATGTTTTCTATCATTTCAATTAGGGTATCAAAAATAGCAGTTTGAGCAGTACTCTGTTGATAAGCCATATTGATGGTTTACTCTCTCTCCGTCTACAAGCACTTTGAGTCATTTTGTATAACTATCATTTAAAATGAAATTGTTCCATTTTAATTTGTAACTATAAAAAATTTTAGAAATGGAATCAAAGAGCCAAAAATGCAGGTGCTCTGAAGCCAGTACTATTTTATACAATAATCTTTTGTAGTTATTTCTCCCAATCACCCAGCAGTATACAGATTGTTTTACCATCCGTCAGTTTATTAGCAGCACTTGTTGGCTTTCTGGGTCAATGTTCCACTTTAGCCCGTTGTTTAGCCAAGGATGTTGAATGTTCTTGATTAAAATGTTTATTAACTGTTCTAAAAGCATTGTCTTACTAAGCAATGTGTTTGTTTGATAGCCTGAAAACAATCGGTGTTTGCTGGCATCGCTGCCTGGTGGTCAGATCGGGAAGTTGCAGATTCTCAAATCCGGCCGAGCCAGACTGGTTTTTGGGGAAACAAAAATGTGGCTAGAAATGGGTACACAGGTGGCTTTTAAACAGGTATTGATTATTTTCTTAGCATCTTTCTTTCCAATACATTTTCTCTTAAGTCCAATATTACATTATGTAATAATTTTATGTTTAATCTTTTTAATTTTTTGGTTTTAAAATACCTAAATAAATAATCACGTTTATATAGCAATTTGAGTTAACCATTTCATCTCCAAGCTTTCAATTGCTAAATGTTAAAAGTTCCTAAGATTTTCCTCATTGAAAATGGCTGAACAGGTATCAAGATGTAGGGAATGTTCTATGCTAAGGCCTACATCCTACTGTCTAAAGCCCTGATTTACACTAAAAACCAGTTCAGTGGACAGTAAGGTCTTGAAACAGAATAGATTTAAGATTTTTTCTCCTAGTGTTCTACTGTCTGATCATCGCAGAAACCAGGTTAAAGGTACATTATTTCCCCTTAAAAGTCCCTAAAGGGACTCCTCAGTGTATGGAGCGAGCCCTCATAATGCAAAAATGAGCTAAAACTAGAGATGAAAGGTGGTAATTAACATTACCTGTTGCAAGCTGTGATAGCTTAGTGCAGATGATACTATACTCCTCTAGTAGTTGAGGCTCTCAGTCAAATTCTTATTTTGTACCTATTATTTTTAAGCATTGGAAATAAGTTTTAATGCCATATTTTTTTAGATTTTTCAATAGATAGTGTACTGTGAGGTTAGGTTATGTTGGGCTGATTTCTCCTCTTTCAGATAGCTTTACTGATTGACTAGAGGAAGGCTGAAGCGCCTTCCCAATAGCCAGTTTACCCTGCAGGCTATTAGTATTACCTCCACTAATGAGAGTAAAACCTCTTCTTAAACTTGTGGCAAGCTCTGCGATCATATTTCGTACATAGATTCGTTACACTTGTTTAGATATCATTTATTGCATATGAGCTTGCAGCATAAACTTTCATATTCTAAATGCTTCCTTACCTAAACATGTTTTTATTTGATGGATTGTCTATACAACACAGGTGTTAAACAAGTTCTGATACAGTGGTCTGAATTATTCACCTGCCAATAAGGCCGACCAGAACATAAGTTTACACACCTTTACCACCTTGACTGCGTCATAAGTAACTGGTTACTTGTGCCGGCCATTGTTTAGAGTGCGGCAGCTGAAATCGATGATCATTCCCTGGATGTGTTTTGCGTATCTCGGTTATTTGTAATGCGATCACTATAAATTTTATATCTCCGAATTTTTCATTTTCCAGAGATTACAATATTGTTATTAACTCTACACCAGTAACTACACTGTTGTTATTTATGTATCATTAAATTAAGTTTTTTTTATATAGATATTATTTCATAAAATGAAATATACACTTTTTTATACTTTTTTTCACATAAATAATATGTTATTAGCATTCCTTTTTTCAAGGAATTATGATACTACTACTACTACTGAATTTGTCAATTTTTATAACCTGAAGAATCAAATACGGTTTCATGTTTTCTTCGTTGGATGATGTCAGAAACGAATCCTGAGCTACAGAATAATAAACAAGGTCGTCTTAGTTTCTGTGATGGTAACTAGAGTGCTCTTGCTTCCCTCTCAATTGATATATTGTGCAGGAAATATTGGATTTGCCACAAGTAACCGATTACTCGTAATGCACACAGGTTATAACTAGGCGCGAAGAACCCGTTACTCGTGACGCACCGGAATAAACATCACGGTTCAATTCTGCCACAGTGAAGGTGTTGAAACTTGAAAGGTTGATCGTTGTTCCGCAGGAGGTGGTATCGGCCCAGTTGGACAAAGAGACGCACACGGGTCACATGATCAGCCTTGGACCACTGAACGTGCGGATGGTGGCCACGCCGGACTGGGAGGGGATGATGAGCAAGTGCAGCGTCACCGGCGCGACGACAACGGACAAGACGTAGCCGAGTTGTCAACCGGCTGCGATCAACTGGCTGTGATCAACCGGCTGCGATCAACTGGCTGAGATCAACCGGTGGTGGTCAACTGGCTGAGATCAACCGGTGGTGGTCAACTGGCTGAGACCAACCGGCTGCGATCAACTGGCTGAGATCAACTGGCTGAGATCAACCGGCGGAGGTGAACTGGCTGAGATCAACTGGCTGAGATCAACCGGTGGTGGTGAACTGGCTGTGATCAGCCAGCTCTGATTAACCGGCTGGGATCAATGAGGGTTCGTTTGGGGCCAGAAACTTTTTGAAATCACCCAGTCGGTAGTTGACGAATTTGAGTTTCAGAGGTGAAACTGGCATTTAATTTCCAAAGTAGATTACAGAACTGGTACTGGAATGTATGATACATTTTCTTTTGAATGTTCTGAAAAAGGCAAGTCAATCGAGTTTTAGTTAGGAAGTTTTTTTTTCTTGAAAAAGATAAGTGTTGGGTATGGTTTGAAAGTTCAGATTCTAATAACAATGTGCATACATAACTTTTTTAATTGTGGAGGTGAGCCAATCACTCTGACCTCCGCTCAAATTTTGGAACTGTCTGCCTCCAAAAACTAAGATTAGCTTCCCCAAAGTACTACCAGCTTTATGAACTTTATTCTAAATTCTTAATTCTTAAATTCTTAACATTAATCTCCTCCTAATTGCTCCTACTTGTTATGACATGACTATTGCTGCAAACTGTGCCGTTATTAATTAATGGACTGATAAATTAATTGGTAATATTGATTAGATGAAAAGCAAAGGTTTCCCCTCCCCTAATTTCCCCCCAAATTAACTAACTACTAAAACATGGTATTATGGTACATTACAAAGACTGGAACCACCATCATGGTCACTAACCTTGCAGTCCCAAGTCCTGCCCACGACAGAGCTGTCGTCTTATCTCCGGCAGGCTACCGCAGTGTACACACAAGCTGCTTGACTCTAGGCTCGTGACAACAGACCTCTGGCCTACCATGTTGGTTCTCTGGTCCTATTGTCACTGAGGATATGGGGATTAGCCCCACATAATGTGGCACGCAACTGGTTCTCTGTAAGGAGTGGTTCTGTGCTTTTTTCATGGCACTGATAACAATTGCTTGTTAATTTACAAATGAGCTCAAAATTTATACATTTTAATGGAATGTTTTATGACCATTGGTGGATTTAAGCCATAATTTTTGGGGTGACAACCCATTTAACGTATACTCCTATAGCTCATTCGAATGATGTGAAGTACCAATCCATTTGTAATCATTTAAAACAGTTAAGCCTACTATTATTGATAATCACTAAAAAACATTTTGTGAGTCCAGGTCATTTTTTATTTAAAAATAAGATTGTTTAGAAGTCTATTTGAACTTAATAACTTCTTGATTAGCATTTGTACTTGTTTGTTTCTTGTTTAGATTTGTTGTTAAGAAAAGAACTAAAGAATTGTTAACGGACATGAAACATTTGTCATGATTTTAATACAAACTTTAACTACTGAAAAAGTTGATTCAAAATACTGGGATGAATATCAAACAAACCAAACCAAAAACCAAATAAAATTGGTTCTTAATTTAAAATAAGTTATGCCAGAAAACATTTTTTGCTTTAAAAACTTACCAAAAATTTGGAAATGTTATGTGCCCCAGTAATCTGCCTATGCTTATGAAGGCATATTATAAGGAGAGTATTAGTGCCTCCACCGAGGTTTGAAACCGGGACTAGTATAAAGAATTAAAGTAATTGTTCACTAGTATGCTAGTCCCCTGTATCCATTGTACAGGTGGTATACCGGTTTTGGAAATGGTCCAATTTTATACAGTGTTTACAATGTGTATATTTTAAGTTGTGTTTGTCTTTTTATATATTTGTGATCAGTGTTTATCCTTGGTTTGTAAAACCTTCAAGACTGAAATATCAAGAAGATTAATATATGTAGATAAAATTAATGTTTGATTACAAAAAAAATTAATCTTAATAAAACTTTAAAAAATATTGAGTTTTTTTACCTACCACTCTTAAGTCTAAATAGCTCAGAACAGATGAGGATTTGGAACAATGAGGATGAACTGGCAATTTTTCTGTTGATTAAGTAATGCCTATCCAATATAATATTTTTTCTCAAAGTGATGACTAAAAATACAACCATTATGTTAAATAAATTATAATATGTTTATTTGTACGATACTTATTTTCTTGATTGGCAACTTTTTGAAGACAAACAAGAAATGTTTACTGACTGGAGCAGTTAAAAATTTGCTTTTGATAAGTTAAGAAAATTAAGTTTTACATATTTTAGTATAGACAAGTCAATAGTCAAACTACCTTATTCATCAAAATTGTACAATCAAAGTACATGAATGGTGTCATCTTTGTTGCGTACATACTAAACAAAATTAAAACCAAAACATTGCGTATGAGTAATTTTAACACGTTAACTGCCACGCCGTCCCGATTGGGTCGGCATAGGTAGGTTGGGCGGAGTAGTGCAGCGCTTGACCAAATCGCCGATGGATGTCTCTGGTAGGCACCTAGCGGAACACTGGGGAACTATAGTTCTGGACAGCCTTACTGGCGGGTGGCAAAATGTGGAAACTCTACAAATCATCTGCTAAAACTCATGATTATGTCAATCTGTCTAAATACTGTTTCTGTTTTTAAGGCACATCAACACTACGAAATTTGTCTTGCAATACTTTACCGAAAGTTGTCTTGCGCAATACGAAACGTGATATTAAGAATTGCCTCTACTAATGACAATGTAAAACCTCTTCTTAGACTTGTGGCAAGCTCTCCGAGAACTTTTACCGTCATTTTACGTGTAAGTTTGATATAGATTTCATCGAGACCTTTTTTAGATTTAATATTTATTGCATATGAGCTTGCAGCATAAACTTTTATATTGTAAGTGCGTCTTTACTTTAACATGTGATCATATGTTTGATTGCCAACACAATACAGATGCTTCATGTAATTCTGAATACAGTGCACTCACTCACCCGCCAGTAAGGCTGTCCAGAACTATAATATGACGTAATACATCCCAAGCCTCCTAGATAGCGTTGCGGCAGTTTTCTAAGCCTACTGGCATTTGCGTCAATTTTGCCGACCCCATCGGGTCGGCATCGTTTCCTAGCAGCATTTCCCATGATTAAAAATTATGTAATATCGATGAATACACCAAATATATCATTGTTCTTGAGTTGATCGTATCTGTTGTGTGCCCAAAAATCGTTTACAAAGCAACTTACTTTGTAAACATTGTTTTTTAGTTTCTAATTTTGCTGTGTCGGCCCGATGGGGTCGGCACGTCAAAATATCATCGATGTTGGAAGATTAAAGTAATTTATAGTCAAAACAAATAATTGAATTCAAATGTTGTGATGACAGCTGATGGTGTATGTTTTTGTTTACTTGTTTTGATGTTAAAGATAGTTTTTATATAAAGAGTCTTTTAATTTCATGTAGAATAAAAAGGTTTAATTTAATCGTTTGAGTATTAATCGTTTTAAGTATCAATCAGTAAATTCAATAAACAGAAATATTAAAATGAAAACAACACTTTTTTATAGTTTTACCAAGTTGTTTTCAGATAATGGCGACCGTGACAGGACTTTACCTAATTTTCTTAGATAGGAATTGAACTGATTGAAACTGAAATAAGATGGAAATAACTAAACGAAAGAAATGTAGAGCGGCAATTCGAAGAATATTCACAAAAACAAAGAATGAAATTGAAGGTTTATTGAAAGATAAAGGAACTATTGATTGGATAAAGATAAAAGCATTATTAAAAGTATTGGATTCTCACAACACATCACTACTGAAGGAAGACACGGCAATATACAATGGCTTGTTAGAGGATGATGACACACCTGAAAACGAGATCGATGAAGAAATGGAAAGTCAAAGGGAATATCAAATCACCTACCAAATGATCAAGGAAGAAGTCGAACAAATACAAATGGATCAGGAACAGGATGTAGAACGAGCGTCTGTCGTAAGTTTGCGCACACATGGGACAGAGCAGGTAGGCCCGAATTGTTCATATAAACTTCCATTGATTAAATTTAAAGAGTTTGGTGGTGATTTGAAAGATTGGTTACCATTTTGGTCCCAATTTTCCAAAATAGACGGGGATTGCTCAATTAATCCTAATGACAAATTTCAATATCTTCTCATGGCTACAACACCTAATTCAGTCGCAAGGGACGTGGTTGAAAGCTATCCAGCCACAGGTGAATTGTATCCGGAAGCAATTAATGCTTTGAAATCTCGTTTTGGTAGAGATGACCTACTTACAGAATATTACATTAGGGAAATGTTGAAAATTATAATTACTAATGCAACAACCTCAAAGAAAGTTTCTGTATCCGAGTTATATGACAAACTACAATGTCATCTAAGAAACTTAGAAAGTTTAGGTGTGTCTTCCGACACTTGCGCACCCATTTTATTACCATTAGTTTCATCTTGTTTACCGGAAGACGTTTTAAAACTTTGGGAAAGGACAAGTTCAAAATTTTCTAGTAGCCTCTCCATTGGACAAAGCAAAACTTCCAAAGACCTTCTTGAAAACTTACTAGTGTTTTTGAAAGGGGAAATTGAGGGAGAACAAAAAGTTAAGTTAGCTCTTACGGGGTTTGGTCTCTCATCTCAAAAGTACAAAGATAGAGAGAGGTCCCAAAAGATTTCAGATAACCCCATAAATAAGTCTGAAGTATCTACAGCTGTAGATTTAAGTAGAACTACTACAGTTCAAATCAGAAAACCGGTAAACTGTATATTTTGTTCCTTACCACACAAAGCTCAAGACTGTATTAAAGCTCAGTCAATGTCCTTAGAAGAAAGAAGATCTGTAGTCAATAGTAAGAGAGCTTGTTTTTGTTGTTTAAAGTTAGGTCATGTAGCTAGTAAATGTAAGAACAGACCTAGGTGTATTTTGTGTAAGAAATCTCACTTTGTGATTATGTGCAATTCATCCCTTCCTGATGAAAGTAATAAAAGTAGCTCCAGTGGTAATCCAAGCCAGGATCAGGTAAAAGGGAATCAATCTCTAGCTAATTTTAACTCTTGTAATATTCTATTACAAACTTTGAGGGTCAATGTGCGAGGACCTAAGGGTGTTCTTACAGCAAGAGCTTTGATTGATACGGGTTCCCAACGGTCCTATATATTATCCAAAACAGCGTCTATGGTAGGATATGAGCCCACAAGTCAAGAAACCGTGCAACATTCTCTGTTTGGTGGGAGTTTTTCTGATGTAATTTGTCACAATATTTATAAAATATATGTTGAAACTTTAAATGAAGATTATAGTTGTAATTTTGATGCATTGGACCAATGTAAGATCTGTGGGAACGTTTCATCTATTCCAAGGGGCGTTTGGTTAGATGAACTTGCTGCTCAAGGTATTGAACTTAGTGATCTGGACACTTGTGGACCTATTGAGATTTTAATAGGGGCTGATATTGCAGGTAAACTTTTGACAGGTGAACACAAACTACTAAATTGTGGGTTGGTTTCCGTACGAACAAAGTTAGGTTGGACCTTAATGGGTAAGATACCGGAGGAAAAACATAGAAGAACAAATTTGGCTACTTTAGTGACGACTATGTTTACAACAGAAGCTAAGATAAGTGACTTGTGGAATTTAGATTCATTAGGGATACGGGATCCGAAAGAAATGTGTTCAAAACACGATTTAGAAGTTGAGTGTCAAAAACATTTTTTAGAGACTGTAAAGGTAACAAATGAAGGACGATATGAAGTTTGCCTTCCATGGATTGACAGTCATCCTCCACTTCCAGATAACTATGAAATAGCAAGTAAAAGACTAACTTCAACATTGAAGAAATTGAAGGCTGAAGGGCTGTACGACACGTACCACTCTGTATTTGATAGTTGGTTGGAAGAAAACATAATAGAAGAAGTACCCATTTCAGAAATGGATAAACCTGCTCACTACCTACCTCATCGACACGTTGTAAAACCTGAAAGCACAACTCCTGTTCGACCAGTTTTCGACGCAAGTGCTCATGAGTATAAAAGTCCCTCACTTAATCAATGTCTAGTGAAAGGCCCAAATCTAATTGAGAAAATTCCTTCAGTACTGGCTCGTTTTCGACTGAAAGAAGTGGGCGTCATAGGAGATATACGAAAAGCATTCTTACAAATCAGCTTGAATGAACGTGATAGAGATTTTTTGAGGTTTTTATGGACAAACAAGAATGACGAGTTAAAAATTTATAGACACTGCCGAGTAGTTTTTGGTCTATGTTCGAGTCCATTTTTGTTAGAAGCTTCAATAAAGCTACACCTGGAAGAAACTTTAACTCGATGTAAGTTAGGTGAACTAAATTGGTCAACAGAATTCCTTGAAATTCTTGCTTCTAGCTTTTACGTTGACAACTGTGTTTGTAGCTTAGAAAGTCAAGAACAAGCACAACAGTTTATAAAAGTCGCTACGGAAGTCATGAATGAAAGGAAGTTTGAACTTCGAGGATGGGAAACGACATCTGATTGCTTAACCTCCCCCTCAAAATCTAATGTACTTGGTTTGGTGTGGGATAGGAACTCAGATACATTGGAAGTAAACTTATCTGGTTTAAAGGAAATCGATATGAATAAAGTAACTAAACGTGTTATACTTAGTGTAGCACACCGTATTTTTTACCCCATTGGATTTACTTGCTGTGTGACTTTGTTACCCAAATTGTTACTCCAACACACTTGGGAGAAGGGAGTAGGTTGGGATGAGGAAGTTGATGAAAAGACCAAGAAAGAGTTCTTAAAGTGGTTGAGAGACATTCCCTACTTATCTCAAATTAAAATACCAAGATGGCTTCCTGGTACAAACTCGATGGAAAATTGGTCTCTTCATATTTTTTCTGATGCTAGTAAAACTTCTTATGGAGCCGTTATTTTCCTAAGGGTTCAATTTGAAGGATACATTCGTGTTGAATTAGTCGCAGCTAAGTCTAGAGTAACTCCAGCTAATAAATCATCGAAAGTAATGACCATACCGAGACTCGAATTATTGGCCGCTTCCATATCTGCTCGGTTATTCACAACGGTTGTTAACGATTTTGGGTTATCTAGTGTTAACACTTATTTTTGGACTGATTCAACAACAGTTTTAGCGTGGATTAAAAGAAATGATTCTTGGAATGTATTTGTTAACAATAGAGTAACGGAAATCAAAAAGTTAACGTCGGGAAATGAATGGAGGTACATTCCAGGAAACATGAACCCTGCAGATCTTCCCTCTCGTGGTTGTTCTGCTCTGCAACTACTTGAATCTCGTTGGTGGGAGGGTCCCTGTTGGTTAAGACAACCTCCACAAGAATGGCCGAAATTGGATGCTCCTTATAATGAAGAAGACATTAACAGCGAAAGGAAAAGAACAGTTGTCTCAGTGTTATCCAGTGAATCACAAAATGGATGGTTTCATAGTGGATGTTCATCGTACAAAAAGACAGTGAGAGTGATAGGATGGATCTATCGATTTGTAAATAATATTTTAACAAAAAGTAAAAGTAATAAATGTGATCTAACTTGTGAAGAGTTTTCATTTGCGGAGGATAAACTGTTATCTCTTGTACAAAGTGAATCATTTTCCGGAGTCTGTGATTCTAAACTTAGTAGTTTAATGCCTTTTGAGGACAAAAAGGGCTTAATAAGAGTGAAGACAAAAGTATCTCATAGAGATGATACTAATGACTTTTGTTATCCTATTGTGCTTCCATGTTCAACCAACACCATTGTTTTTAGGTTAATAATGGACATTCACAAGGACAACTGTCATGTAGGTAGTCAGATGATAATGACTATTTTAAGACAACGGTTTTGGATCCTTGGAGGAAGAAAATCGATAAAAAATGTCCTAAAGTCTTGTATAATATGTAAAAGACACTCATCTAAAAAAGTTGAGTCCACTCCAACTCCATTACCTCTAGATCGGGTAAGAAATGCAAAGGTTTTTGAAGTAACAGGTGTTGATCTTGCTGGTCCTATATATTTGAAGAGAGTAAATGGAACATGTAAAGCGTGGATATGTTTATTCACTTGTGGTGTATACCGAGCTGTGCACTTAGAGTTGCTCTCATCGTTAACCACGGATTGTTTTCTCATGGGACTGAGAAGATTCATAAGTCGACGAGGACGACCTAGTGTAATTTACAGTTATCACGGAACAAACTTTACTGGATCAGATAATGCTTTGAAAAATCTAAATTGGACTTTAATTGAACAATATAGTTCTGTTAGGAAGATTCAATGGAAATATTCACCACCCACTGGTCCATGGTGGGGAGGCTGGTGGGAAAGGTTAATTGGAATACTGAAGAAGTTGCTACGCAGAGTGTTAGGAAGATCATCGGTGAATGAAGAGGAAATGCGAACTATTCTTTGTGATTGTGAAGCTGTCATCAACTCAAGACCTTTGACATATGTGTCTGATGATCCAAAAGACTTGACTCCTCTAACTCCAAGCTTATTTTTGCAAGATGTTGAAGAAGTTGGGATACCAGATTTTGATCTTGTCGAAGCTGCTGATCTTAACCAACGATTGAACTACCGCCAAAACTTGAAGAAAAATCTCATGCAAAGATTTCGTTCTGAATACCTTGGCCAGTTACAACTTCATGCTAATCAACACAAGCCCTATGAGCTGACTATTGGAGAAGTGGTATTAGTTGGGAGTGATGGGTTAAAGAGATTAAATTGGCCTTTGGCACGTATAGAGGAACTAATCAAAGGAAAAGATGGGAATGTGCGACTAGTTAGGCTAAAAACACAAAAGGGTGAAATAATAAGACCTGTTCAACGAATATTTCCTCTAGAAATAAAGTGTAGTGTCACAGAAGACAAAAACATCCAAGAATGTCTACGACAATCAACTAAGCAAGTTTCTGGACAGACATCTGATAGAACAGAGACAATTGAAGATTCAAAACCTCCATCTTAAAGAGTCGAGTCCTAGAATAAAATATTCAAGAAGTGGAAGGGCGATACGTACTCCTCTCAAGTTCGAATCACAAATGTAATACATTATATGTGAATGAAGTTCATTTATATTTTTGTTTGGTGGGAGGATGTTGGAAGATTAAAGTAATTTATAGTCGAAACAAATAATTGAATTCAAATGTTGTGATGACAGCTGATGGTGTATGTTTTTGTTTACTTGTTTTGATGTTAAAGATAGTTTTTATTTAAAGAGTCTTTTAATTTCATGTAGAATAAAAAGGTTTAATTTAATCGTTTGAGTATTAATCGTTTTAAGTATCAATCAGTAAATTCAATAAACAGAAATATTAAAATGAAAACAACACAACTATCGAATATTCCTTATAAAAATTTAATGCCGACCTGATCGGTCACCATTTTTTTCATTTACTTTTATTTATTATGTTAAAAGTCATCATAACTAACCTCAAAAAGTACAAAAAACATCATATAACTAGAATTTCAACAAAAAAATGTGTGTGGCACTACGGTAATCAGCACAAAAATATGTGTGGCAGCTAACATGTTAAATGAAAAAATATATTTTCAAAATAAATTCCATTTAATGAACATTTGTCATTTTTGTAAAAAATCACTCAAAGAATAGTACGGATTCTTTATCAACAATTCTTTAAACCTGAACTTAAATTTTGTAATGTTTTTTTCATTTTTTAAACATTTTGGCAAAGAGTTAAAACATTTAGCCCCTTTAAACGTAGTTTTTTTCTTAAAATATTATAAATTATGTTTAGCCAATATAATGTCATTTCTGAATCTAGTGTCATACTCATGACTGTGGCCCAACAGCATCTCATGGGACATGTTCTCCTTTATGAAAATGACACAGTCATAAATATATGAACTAAAAACAGTTAAAATTTCTAATTCGCAAAATTGATCTTTTATATGTTCATTAAAATTTTAATTTAGCATTACCCTGATATTTCTTTTTTTTAAGTTTTAATATTCTTTCTCAATTTTTGTGTGAGGTGGCTCCATACACACATATGTTATATGATATTTGAGACTGAATTAAGCCAAAATAAACTGTTTTTAAGGTAGCCAAATCAGATAATGTAGATAACCTCCTAAGCACAAAAATTCCTGAACTAACTTTACTTACAACTTTGTTGTAATATAGTAAGCAGAATGTCGAGCAATTTTTAAGGGTATGAATTATGATATGATGGCGCCCATTTCCTTTCCTAAGCATTTTCTCTAAATCAGCAAATTTGATTCCCTGGGCAAATTATGTCGGTGACATAAAAAGGAAATTTGTCCTCGGAAAAATTAGTGTTTCAGTACGTAAGCTTGAGGAACTTAAAAATTGTAATGTTATAAAAAAATACTATATATGGGTAGTATAAATAGCATGAAAAAGCCAGACAACCTAAAATATATATTATAAATATATCAGTGTTATTGTTTCGTTTGATCATTAATTGACCAAAAATCCCTAGTTAACAACGAAGACTTTAACAAAAAAAGCTGTCTATTATGAGAAGTTACATTACCAAAAGATATTTATCCCACAAAATATAAAAAATATCTCATCACATCATATTACATAATTTTTATCTTAATTATCTGATAATGTATCACCCTTCACTTTTATCTGTGAATGGTTAGCTTAGCAGAGACAACATTTTCTCTCGTGTAAAACAAAATGGCGTATTCAGCGCCTCCTCAGTATTACGATAGCGGGATGCCCGGACCCGGATACTATCCGAGGTCTGATTACCGAGAACCAGTAAATTACCAACAACCGGTAAATTACCCACAACCGGTACATTACCAACCACCGGCAAGTTACAGAAATCGTGATCACTATGTTGAAAACTACAAAGGTGGTCCAATCTACTCAGAACCTCCAAACAGCGAAGATGGATTTCACAGAGCTGATTATGAAGGGGTCGAAAACTATAGGGTGGCTCAAAATGACACAGGAGATGATCCTAACGAGCAAGCGGCCAGGCATGAAAGATATCTGAAGAGAAAGCGAGACAGATATTTAAACACAAAGCAGAGCTTTGAGGATTGGGACTTTGACAGAAATTGTAAGTGTTTTCTTATATAAGATGAAAAGCGTTTACTTCGTGGTTTTGGTTTTGTTATATTTTCTATAGGTGTTTTTATTCTTGAACTATTTTTTTCTGGGGCTAATTAACTATGTAAATTATTTGTTCAATACGCTCATCACTGTTGGAACTTAATAATCCTCAAGTAATTTTCTCTTTTCATAGGTAATGTATAAAATGGTTTCAATGATTTATTGATCTTTGTCTATTTGTGGATTACACAACTAATCCAAGATAAAAGAAATGTAAAGTTTTTCTCAGAAATAGAATGTATATTATACAAAAGGCAGTGTTCCCCATAGGCGTCGTGTGAACCAAACTTTTGGGGGGGCACAACTGACCGGGGGGCCTGGGGGGTATTTGAATACCCCCCAGATCAGCAGGGGGTCCGGGGGTTTCTCCCCCAGAAAAATTTGGTTCTTGCGTACTCAAAAGTGGGGTTTTCAGCCTTAAAATCTGCGAAATATACAGCACTAAAAAGCTTAGGTTTTTTCGATTTTCAAAGTAAATTCTCAGGAAAAGTTCCACTTCATATTACTTAAATTTTTAACACGTGATTGTTGAAGAATTTTTACCTAAAAACCATTGCAGTTATTGTTTTCTATGTTAAGAAAATAGGCGGTCGAAAAATAACCCTTATTCACAATTCCCCTACTTTCCTGGCCGTTTCATTGCCGTTAATGTCATTCTCGTCGCAGTCTCGTCTGCAGCTTGCAGGTTAAATGCCACTGGAATGTCAGAATGACAGGTACTGTACTAGGCGGATAGCGCACAGAGTGACCAACCTTCGCCCAGTCAAAGAACAGACCTACTCAATGAATGTATATCTTTTCATCCAACCTCTTTGTTTAGCCAAATAATTAAACTTATATCAATTGAATGTAATAACGATTAAATATAAAAATACAAGGGAATTAGAACAATTAATATAGTAAAACTAAACATCCAACTTAAAAACAACTAACTGGTTTAAATTACTTATGAGTGAGCAGTGCTTGATTTGTAAAAATTGAGGTACCGGAACTGTAATTTGCCAGTTTGTACATAACCCCCCCCCCCCTTATAATTCTTCCGCTCGATAAAGTATTATTTGTCTATGTGAATAATTAGGTTGACTTAAAAAGTCAAATTTATCTAACTCAAATTTTTGATAAGTAAATTAAAAACTAACAAAGTATTATTTTACTAAAAAATAAATTCTCTAAAGAGATTCTAGATTTTTTTATGATGCTTTGTGCGAATATTCATGTGTTTTTAGCATTTTCAACATTCGGCTTAACTCAAGACTAGACAAAAGAGCGCTAATTTCAGGCTGAAACTCCGCGCATAATTTCCGTACATTTTAAGCTATTGTTATATGTTCGGTAAGATTAATCCGGCCGAGTACAGGCTATCGTCTCTTCCGACAAAGTATATAATACTCCGCCCGGTTACACATGATCCTCTCTTATGGTGAATCCTCCGGCCGATCATACGCGATCGTCTCTAGCGGCAAATTCTCCGGCCGATTACACGCGATTCTCTTGTGCGGCAAATTCTCCCACCGATCACACGCGATCGACTCTTATGACAAATACTCTGGCCGATTACACACGATCCTCTCTTGTGGAAAATTCTCCAGCCGATCGTACACGATTGTATTTAGCGGCAAATTATCCGTCCGATTACAAGCGATCATCTCTTGCAAAACATACTCCGGCCGATTACACACGATCGACTCTTGCGCAGAAAGAGGTCCCGGAACGCCGTTCCGCCGCAAATCAAGCACTGTGAGTGAGTATAGAAAAGACTGTAGAGAACAGCTGACAATAATTTTTATTTGGATTTTTAATGTTGTTTGGCGGCTACAAAAATAAACTTTTTACGTTGGGGGGGCACGTGCCCCCCCCCCCCCCCCCCCGGCGCGACGCCTATGGTGTTCCCCAGGGATCAATCCTGGGTCCTCTATTGTGTTTTTGTTTATTAATAACAAAAGCAATTACCTCAAAATAATCTTCGTTTTTATGCTGATGACTCAAACCTTATCTCTGGTCTCTGGTACAGTCCAAGAAGTTGAGGTTTTGAGTTTTGTTGAGCTTGAAAACCACGCTTTCCAAGGTTTCTTCGAGTAATTAAAGCTTAATTCTCATTTATTTCATGGTTCAGCTTTTATGGTTCAACCATAAAAGTAAATTTGGATGACATACTAAAACTGTAGAAAAAGGCAATTAGAATAGTAATGAAAATGGGACATAACAAAATGGCTAAAGACAAATTCAAAGAATTGAGGTTTTTAACAGTTTTGTGGACAATATATTTGATACTTCAATCATTACATTATTTAGAAGACTCTGAATGTGAAAGATAAATTCATTACTCCTACACAACATAGAAAAATAAAAATTTTATGGAAAAAATGTCCTTATATTAGAACTAAAACTTTTGAAGCATTTACCAATCAACACCAAAAATTAAGAAAACAATACTATAATTTAATTAAAAAGTATCTAGTAAAAAAGCGATTTATTCCCTTGAAGAGTTCTTTTCCACCACCCACAGTAAGTTATGATTCATGCTTTTTGTCTTTCTTTATAAGTTTTATTTAGTGTTTATGGAGATTTAATTTGATGTAAAATTAGTGCTTATGAATACAGATGTATTTGATTTGATTTGATATAGTCAAATTAGCCTATAATTTCAAAATATTAACAGTATTAGAGCTGTTGAAATGTCAAAGATCTTTGAAACATCGCTCGTCCTTTATGTAATGTTCTAAATTATTTATTCAAGCTCTATTAACTCATAATTTAGAAACTGTTTTCAAACTAAATTTATTCTCATTGCATATTTTGAAATGTAAAATTGCCCCCACTTAGTTCTAGTATTGACTCATTACTTTTTCAAAATGAATTGGTAACTACGGTCAATAATTTTGGATTCTGAAGCTTATTTTTCTAGCTTAAAAGTTACAAAATCAACTTGTGCTTGGTTGTTTTTTGTACTTAATTTGAATTTGAGAGGCTTACTTACACAGGTCTCAGTTCAATCTGTAGAGGTTGACTTCAAATTTAAGAGAAAGCATCAAATTACACAAAAAAATCCAATTCTAGAGGCTTGAGCAGACAAATATTAATTTTCAGCGGTTACGCTATGCATTAACACTGTTTTGAATCATCGGTGTATTAATTTTTAGAATATTAAGGGCCGGTTTCGGAGCTCGGGGTTATCTTTATCCTCAGACTAAATACCAGTTTGAACCGGTTTTTATCCTCGAACTGTAGAAATCGGGTTTCGGAGCTCAAGGATAATTAACTCCAAGAATATTTTTAACCCGAGAGTTAATTCGGGAGGCATAACCCGAACACAGCAAGAGCCGAATTCAATCGAGAAGAGAAGACAGAACAAGTAAAATGCGTCTGCACACGGTACCCACCACTACCCAAATACGAAAATTCTCCAAAATACCTCGGTAACTCCTTGCATAAGTCCAAAGATGAAATTATCCCCAGATTGAGATAACCCGAGAGTTAAGAAACTTATCCCCGAGCTCCGAAATCCGATTTTTCATGCTAAGATTATCTTAGTCCACGGGTTAACTAACTCCAGGATTAAGATATCCCCGAACTCCGAAACCGGCCCTAAAGGTTTTTTAATGGCAGCAGACAAAATATAATTTTTAAAGAGGGTTATACATTTTGGTATCTTGCACCTGGACTGGTGTGACTTATAAAGTGGTTTTAATTTTCCTGGTCCGTCTCCAGTCCAATGTTTGTCGATAAAGGCCAAGGCCAAGGGACCATAGGTCACCTAGACATCACTTCCGTCGTAGCCACTGTCCAGGCGCCGGTAACGCGAATGCGAGTACTTTGATAATATCCGACTCTTGCCCATTGACTGTCCGGTTTACCTTTTATATCTGGTTTGTTGTGTGTAATATGTGTGAGTTTTTGTAAGTGTTTTAAATTGACCACGCCATTGTGACTGCATATTGTGTTCTCTTCATGTTTGACTCGATGACTTCACGTGAGCACGGCCCAACATAGTGCCGAAACCCGGCCGTGAGTTATCGACAAACATTGGAAAGGAGACGAAGTTAAATTAAATCCTCTTTAAAGAGGTTTACAAATCATCGAGGTAGAAATTCGTGAAGTTCCTCTGTACTATTTTTGAAGTAGGGAGGAAGTTCACCATCATGCCGCGAAGCTGGTGGCGAGCGCTCCCACCGAACCACTCGGCGCCGCTACAACACCCTGTGGACATCGTGCTGCTGACGTACAGCCACGGCCGAACCTGCCAGAACACCTACCACTGCAGCTGGGAGACCAAGCGGATCCAGAACACCCATCTGGCCAACGGCGCTGTCGACATCGTCTTCAAGTAGGTCCATTGTTGTACTGAAGTACACGACGAATCAAATGACGTGGTTCAGTCCACCAATAAGACTAATAATAACTCAAACATTAGGCTTACGGCCTGGGCCACGACATAAGACTTGACCTGTACAGTTGATTCTCGATAATCCGACACTTACAGGACCACGAGCAGTGTCATTTTATCAAAAATGTCGGATTGCCGAAAAAGCGAAAATAATTCATAACGTAACCTTTAAGTTGAGAAAGGTCAACTTAGGATGTTCACGATCGAAGGGATCAAACAATCGACTAATTTATAGGCATTATAAAAAAGAAATATTTTAAGTGGTGCAGTCAATAATTTTCATGGAACTTTTTTATATTTTTATGTTAATAAGATGGCGAGGGATTCAATATAAATTTTTGGATGAAAACTTTACGAGCTACAAATGAAAGAGGCCAAAATTCCTATTTTTCTTGCATTACTCCATGGGGCCACAGTAACCTGCAGAGCCTATGTTTGGGGATTACATTTGATTACTGAATGTCTTAAACCTAAGATCACAAAAATTAAAAAATAAATAAATTTTTGTTGGAACATTTTTTCCCTCTGTACTATAAGTGTCAAAGCTTCATAAATTAAGTAATTTTGAAAACCAGGAAATACTAGACATTATCCCAAAAAATTAAATTTTAACCTTAATGAATAAAAAATTTAATATAATTTACATAAATAACTCAAGTTCAGTTGATGTAAAGTAGAGCTGAATAACATAGACTAAGTATACGTAAACACTAAATTAATGAGGTCTACCTGAATTACACAAGTTTAAACCAGTAGTCTATGGTTGTCATTTGTTTTTCTTTCAGTCTGTTCATGGCCTTTTGCTTGAAGCCGACATTGCGGGTTTTGGAATTGCGCAAACACTGTTGCCAGGCAGGGTGCGAGAGTGTACACCGTGCTGTCGACTTTCACTCACACTCCCATTTGCCCAGGGGAAAGTCTACTTGCATAGGACTCGTCTACTCGCTACTGAACTGAATTAAATAAAGACCGGGAAACTGTGATCGGAAAGACTCAAAACCCAAAAGTGTCAGGGCCGGGCACATATACAAATCATAATTAAGTACTGTACAGATGTTGTCAGCTGCAAATAACTCATTTAGCGCTGCATCGGATTACCGAATTTGTCGGACTGTCAAGTCTTGGATTATCGAGGGTAAACTATTTTCCCACTACAGAAGAGTCTCTCTTATCTGGTCACCTCGGAACTGAGATCCGGCAGAAAACTTTTGAGTTGATTTAGCCAATGAGCCTGAAGTTTGTTTTTATTTAAATTTTTTTATTTTCTGTATATACCAACACTGGTTATTAAAGATAAGTAAAAATAGAAGGACTCATACAGTTTATCAATGATTTGTCTATGATATTTCCTTAGGAAATCGTTGATATTGACCGAATCCTGATGACCTCAGCCGGTGAAACCGACACATTGATCAAATAAGCCGGTTGAAAGGTAGCCAATTAAGTGAAAGGTACTAGGTACAAGGTACTAGGTGAAGGGGCTTAACATTAGCTGTAGTAATGTAACAAGCATCCATCATGAACATAGTTTTCAACTGAACAGAAGTTAGACAAACTGAACATTGATTTTTACCCATGGTATGGTTAAGACAGATTCTGACAACGTAATTCTGTCAATAAAACCCCTTTGGGCCGACTAGGAAGGCTTTTCTGAGAAGTTCTCCAGACCATCCAATATCTGATCCATCCAAATTCAGTACAAGATGGAGACCACTGTCCTTACAACTTTCTCTCAACTTTTGAGAGAAGTAGAACCTCGATCAACCACCACTCTCTGTTATCCGGAACCGCTACTGTGCTTTTAATGTGATGTAATAGACGCTGTAAAATCATTTAACAAGTACAACAGATAGTAAAGCAGTTCTGTTTTACTCTTGTATCTATGTAATTTAATAAGAAATATCTATTGTTCACTTATACAGGGTATATAATTTCTTCCACAACCTTTTAAATCTACATTTACTGTACAGGTTTATAATGGAATTTCTGATATCCGCTTATTCTCTTAACAACTATCTCACTCTTGGTCACAAGGGTGACGGTTAACTGAGGTTCCACTTTAGAGTCTAACCTAGAAGTCTTTAAATTTCCTCCCAACAATACTCATAATTTTTTCTAATATTTCTTAATTTTCTAATATTTTTTTAGCATGTAGTATGCTTTTTGATAGAAGAATGTATCAAAGTCTTATTTGAATTTCTTTTCCCAGTTTCGTGATCGGAGGCAACGGCCAGGTGTTTGAGGGTCGCGGATGGAACGCGTCGCCTCGCCTCAACCACCGACTGCAGCGGTTCGCCTGCAGGTCTCTTCACATCGGCTTTCTCGGTAACCTGAGATGTGAGTCTTGTTCCTCAGCAATAATTACCATCTGTACATATGTTTATTTTTTATTCTTAGCTATTTTTATGGTTAACCCTCGAGCAGTGCATGTGGAGTATTCCTCCGCACATGTTTTTTTTTATTAAAATAAACAGGCCTAATGGTTGTCGGCAGTCGTGACCGGCTCCTTATCTCACACGCCTCATTCTAGGAATTCCCTAAAGCTCCCCACAACCCCTTGGTACCTTGTTATTTACAATTCAGTGATACCATGTCAGTTTGCAGAGTGCCCTCTCCCGTAACTCAGTCAGTGATACCTATTGTATACTAAAAAATTACTTATTATGTTCAATTGAACTATTACACCTATCAAATTGAACAGTTGATTGTATTAACAATGAAATGTAATTCCTAATGAAGTTTGTCAACATTTAAATACAATACTTCGTTAATAAACAAGTAAAATGGGTTAAATTTGTGCGATTTAGTGTTGCGGGGTAAAAGTCCGCATGCGCCCACTGCCACTGCAGGCACCGGTGAAGTGCCTGCTCGAGGGTTATTAAATACCTCTATCTGCCCTCAACTGTACAACTTTTTCCCATTGGCTGTATACATGTTACATCCCTAACTTAATGTTTTTGGTTACTGGATGATTTGTCAAGTTTATCGGAATCATTTCTAGGTGTTCCGATCAGTACAGATGTTGATCGGTATTGTTGTCACTGTTATCTTATCTATGTTCTTATCAAACATGCAGGAAATTTATTTATTTATTACTTCAATAAACACATGCATTACAAAAAACATATGCATTATAATAACTGCATACAAATTAAAAATACAAAAGATAGTTACAGGATAATCCTAAAACAGCTATCATGACAAAAATATATATACTAATAATAAATACAAATATCAAGGAAATTATTGGACAAAATTTATAAATAAATCAACAGTGGCAGTCATGTCAATTAATTAAAAAAAGAATGATATGACGCATCGCCGCGCTAGTTGTGGATTGGGGGGGGGACGTAGGTCGATTTATTCAATAAAATACACTACTGTACAGTTTGTGCATTATATCTTGTAGTAAAACTAAAAATGCAATAATAACACCTAGAAACAGGTTTTATTAAACATAAAAAACCACTATGACTTGTTATAGTTTGAAAGTAAATCCCAGCATATTTGTATACAAACAAACCCAGATGATTACAGTTAAATAATAATTTACAAGTGTAAAACATTTCAGTAATCAAGGAAAAGACTTTAGAGTAAAATTCATGACATTCTTCCCCCCTTCATTTGAAAGAAACATAGTCCTTCAGATATCCTGGCCGACGACGTATATGACGGGGCCGATCTTGAATCTGTCGTGAAAATTCTGAGGAGGTATCGTTTATATCCCCAGAACGTGATTCTTCGGTTCCACCTAAATTCTCTTCATTCATTGTAGATTCGTTTTTGGTTAAACTGTAGTCCTCAGAACCATGGTGAACTTCAGGGCTGATTTCAACTTCCTTGTTAATTTCACCTTGATGTTCTGGAAGTGTATCATTCAAGTGGTCTGCTTCGTCTTCTCCATAAGAGGCTAGATGTCTTAGAGAAACCGATGATTCCCTCCCATCAATCAGACGGATTCTAGCATACTGAGGTCCAGCATCTATCAGATCTACGACCTCCACAGCAGGAGAGAACTTGCTGTCACGATTAAACTTCTTCAGAAGTACAGGCCCTGGCGAAGAAAGCCATACAGGTAATGAATGTCCATAGAAAGACTTCCTCAAGTGGTTGAACATTCTTTCGTGTGGTGTTGTATTTGTTGCAGTGCAAAGTAGACTGCGAATAGCGTGAAGAGCCTCATCTAACACATCTTCCCAATGACTAATGTGTAAGCCACGGGTTTTCAGTGCAAGAGTCACTGTTTTCCATATTATCCCGTTGTATCTCTCGACCTGTCCATTTCCCTTTGGGTTATAGGGCGTTGTACAACTAGAAGCGATTCCACATGAGTTGAGATATTCCTTTATGTCTCGAGAGAGGAATGATGTGCCTCTATCAGAATGGATGTATGAAGGCATTCCAAACAGATGGAAAAGTTTTTGCAGGTTTTTGATTACTGTCGATGAGGTCATATCTGCACAAGGAAATGCAAAAGGAAACCGGGAAAATTCATCCACAACAGTCAGAATATACTTGTTTCTTCCAGCAGAAGGTAAGGGCCCCTTGAAATCAATGTTTAATCGTTCAAATGGAGTTGTTGCCTTAATCAAATGCCCCTGATACTTGCAAAATCTTGGTTTCAACTCAGCACAAACCGAACAGGACGCGGTCATTTTTTTGATTTCGTCTAGCGAGAAAGGTAAATTTTTTGTTCTTACCCAGTGGTAAAGCCTCATGACTCCTGGGTGACAAAGCGATTCATGGATGTCCTTTAAACTGAGATGTCCAGTGACAGAAGAAACACGAGAAAGAGTGTCAGCTGTGGAGTTCTCTGTTCCAGGTCTGTAAGCTATATCATATTTAAAACACGATAGTTCCATGCGCCATCTTTGGATTTTTTCATTCTTTATTTTACCTGAAGCCTTATTGTCAAACATGTACGATACAGACTTTTGGTCAGTGATCAGAGTAAATGGCCTTCCAATAGATAATGTCTCCAATGCTTCAGTGACTCGACTATGGCCTGTGCTTCCTTTTCCACTATTGGATGTTTACGTTCAGTTGGTGTCAGACTTTTAGAAAAAAAAGCAACAGGTCTTCCTCCTTGAGAGAGAGTAGCGCTAAGCGCGTGGTCCGAAGCGTCTGTCTCTACGGTAAATTGTTGATCATCTTCAATCGGTGACTTGACTGCTAGAGATATGTCAGACTTCAGGTTTCGAAAGGCTTCAATAGATTTTGAATTAAGTGGTAATTTCTGATTATTACTGAATGTTTGAATCTTCTCAGAAAACTTTGGTATTAAGTTAGCATAATGAGCAAACATTCCCATAGCTCTGCGAAGAGCTGCAATGTCTTTCGGTACTGGAAGGTCCATCAGTGGTCTAAGTCGTTCTGGATCCGGTTTGATGCATCGATGAGAGATTTGATAGCCAAGTAACTTTATGGTAGTTTGCTTGAACTTACTTTTATTCATATTGATCGTCAGGTTGTACCTTTTAGCTACAGCTAAGAAGGCCTCTAGATTCCGGTCGTGTTCCTCTTCTGTATCTCCCCCTACTGTTATGTCATCTAAGTATGCTTTAGTTTTACGTAACTTTTCTCGTTCTATGATCCCATTTATAACCCTTTGAAAGGCAGGGACTCCGTTCGTCACTCCAAACGGGATTCGTCGAAAATGAAATAGACGTCCATCAGCTTCAAACGCAGTGTATAGTTTCTCTTCCTCAACGATTGGTATCTGATGGTACGCTGAACTCAAATCAATAGTGCTGTAAAACTTGTACCTGGCAACTTCATTGACAATTTCTTCTATTTTTGGTAAAGGATAGGCGTCTAACTCTGTAAATCGATTAATAGTCTGTGAATAATCTATGACTAGCCTTTTCTTTCTAGACTCACCCTTGACAACAAGAACCTGCGCCCGCCACGGTGATTGACTCTCCTCAATAATTCCTTCTTTTAACATTCGATCCACTTCAGATTTGATGAATTCGTTGTCCTCTGGAGAGAAATGCCTTGACTTAATTGCTATAGGCCTACAGTCTGAAGTAAGGTTCGAGAACAAATTTACTGGCGGTATGCTTACCTCTGTTAAGCTACAAATCTTCAGTGGGTCATTATCTCCTCCAAAAGACATCTCAAGACTTGAATGGTTCCTTAAGATGTCATGACCTATTATGACATCTGCACATAAGTTGTTCATAACATACAGTTTTGTATCTTCATACACATGGTTAAGTAATTCTAGTTTTACGTTACAAACCTCTTTTATTTCGGAACTAAGAGATGTAGATGCCATTGATACATTTAATCTCCCAGGTCGACTTCGTAGTTTGTGTGTCTGTACAAACTGTTTACTTACAAAACTCTCTGAGCTCCCCGTGTCGATCAGGGCGTCCGCTGAATGTGAATTTATTTTAATTGATAGTGTAGCCTTAGACAAGACAGGTGGAGACGATGCACAAATGCTAGAAACATTACTGTTGGGTGAAGCACAGATACTAGCAACATTACCATTTTGTGAATTATGAATACTTGCAGACTTACCCTTCGAAGATATATTTTCTATACTTTTCCTTTTTGACTTGCAAACACGATCGAAATGACCAACTTTATCACAGTTGTAGCATTTAGAATTTTTAGCAGGACAGAATTCGCGTTTGTGTCTATTTCCTCCACAAAAATAACACTTCAAATTGACAGCAGATAAATGTGAGTTATTGTCCGTAGATTCCTCAGAAAGTTTTGTTTGTATATTATGGTCAGATGCATGTCCAGTTTCATAAATAAGTTTTGAATGTTGTCTAGTAGTAGCATTGAGTGAACTTTTCAAATATGAATCCGCTTGAATCTGAGCCAGTTCAAGACTTCTGGCCTGATCGAAAGCTTCTTGAAGTGTGAGAGTTGACCTTTCCAACAATCTTTGACGTATATAACTTGATCTTAAGCCAGTAATAAAAGCATCTCTTACATATTCGTCACGATTTTGTTCTGCATTCACTGATTTAAAGTTACAATCTTTGCTAAAAATCTTCAATGCTTGGAAAAACTCATCTAATGTCTCTTCTGCTCCCTGCAATCGAGTTGCAAGTCGATGACGTGCGTAAATCTCATTCTTTGGTTTTACAAAAACAGTAGTCAAAGTTTCAATGGCTTCTTTGAATGTAGTGCACTCAGATATGTAGCTATAAACATTTGGACTAATAAAATTTACCAATAAACTGAGTTTCTTTTCGTCATTCGGAGAGTTTTCCAATGAAGCAAGTAAATTCATAAATGTTCGATACCAATGCGTCCACTCAGCCTGGCCTGTGGTTGTGTTTGGATCAGCATCAAATCTGTTTGGCTTAAGAAGACTATCCATTTCTGTGGTTCTAGATATCTATGTTTAATAAATTGTAGTAAAACTAAAAATGCAATAATAACACCTAGAAACAGGTTTTATTAAACATAAAAAACCACTATGACATGTTATAGTTTGAAAGTAAATCCCAGCATATTTGTATACAAACAAACCCAGATGATTACAGTTAAATAATAATTTACAAGTGTAAAACATTTCAGTAAACAAGGAAAAGACTTTAGAGTAAAATTCATGACATATCTCCAGCTATGGCTACCACGCTACTATATTATATGATATTTATAACATATGTTATTGGTAAAACACAACATTTTATAGACAGCAAGTCTGTAGAGCAATATTTTAGAAAAGTACCTCCTCTCCCCCATGCCTTGCAACCAGCTAACCCTGTCATAGCCAGAAATATAATGTGCGAACCCTTGGTAGCGGCGAAACAAGATAAGGTAAGGGCTCATGATACAGCTCATCAAGATGACATCTGGGTATGACAACAAACCGTACTTCAATTATTTGTCTTCTACATCTTTAATTTTTTAAACATGTCCAATTTAATTTTTCTATCTTTAATTTTTCTAAACATGTCCAATTTATTTTTATATTACTCTAAATTGGAAATATACAGTTGTGGGAAGATAACGGGTTTTGATCATTATTCATCGTCATCATTAGTGTTTGTAATATTTTTTTTCAATGCTTAGGATTGATCAAAACCCAGGATTTTTTCGTGTTGTTCTTTATTGTTTTCTAACTGTGATAGAAGAAGAAAACATTTGGTGTGAGAGGAAATAAATATTTTTTTACATGGACATGTTTCTGCTAAGTAGACATTTTCCTGTTAAGTCAATCACTAAGTCAACTCGGTTCTGATTTTCCAATTATAGGATCCACTGCAGAAAAATTATAGTATCATTGTCTATTCATACAAATTAGCCTCTTATAATTAATTTAAAATTCCATTTTCACTGAAATTTATTTCCCCCTCAAAAAGAAGTAGGAATAATTTTTTCTCATCATTTATGTTATGCTGTATCTTAGTGAACTGGATAAATTTTTTTTTATCCGTACATCAGCCATGATAATAAGACATTTAGCACTGAGTTAAAATGGCTGAATCATGTGTTTTGAATAAGTTAAAACCTGTCTCAAATCATTTTATTGTGAACCGAACCATTATCCTTCATTTCAATTGTGTACTAACAATTTTAAAAGCTTAAATATTGTTACTGTAACAGATTATAATTGATATTTCAGCTGTGATGCCGTCGGACACAATGCTGGATGCTGCCCGCGAACTCATCGAATTTGGTGTAATGAAAGGGTTTATCGCTCCAAAGTTTCTGGAATATTCAACGAAATTATGTAAGTATCGTTCTTAAAAATTCAGTATCCTTCCATATCATTGCAGATTATTGCTGCTTGACTAGAACAAGATAAGATGTTAAGAATCTTTCTTCATTGTAATCTACTATACAGGGTGTCCCGAAATTATGGTAAAATATTTTAGTATATGATAGTACAGGTAAAAATAAGAAAAAAAGTTCATATAAACATAGGTCCAAAAGTGCTTCGTTTTCCGTCTGTGTGTCTGTTTGTGATTTTTACATATTTAATCATCTCTCATGAACCTCTTAACGTATAAACTTCAAACTTGGTACATGGATGGCCACTATTAAGACCTATTTTTGTATCTAGTATCAAATTTCTACTTTGTACTATTTCAAAATGGCGACTGTTTTTTGTTTTTAAAGCTAAATATCTTAAAAACCGTAAATTTTAGAAAAATTATATAAGAGGCAAAAAAGTTGTGAAATTTAATCCAATTAACGCTTATATTAAGATTATGATGATCGGATTACTAATAACGGAGAAATTTTAATTTTTCCAAATAAAAACATGGAAATTTCTGACAGTTTGTTCTAAAGGATCATGTTTTTATTCAGAAAAGTTAATATTTCCCCGTTATTAGTAGTCCGATCATCGTAATCTTAATATCAGCGTTAATTGGATTAAATTTCACAACTTTTTTGTGTCTTGTATAATTTTTCTAAAATATACGGTTTTTAAGATATTTAGCTTTGAAAACAAAAAACAGTCGCCATTTTGAAATGGTACAAAGTAGAAATTTGATACTACATACAAAAATAGGTCTTAATAGTGGTCATTCATGTACCAAGTTTGAAGTTTATACGTTAAGAGGTTCATGAGATATGATTAAATATGTAAAAATCACAAACAGACACACAGACGGAAAACGAAGCACTTTTGGACCTATGTTTATATGAACTTTTTTCCTTATTTTTACCTGTACTATCATATACTAAAATATTTACCATAATTTCGGGACACCCTGTATATTTGTCAAATACCACTCACCCATCATCGCACATCCCAAACTACTCGACCTAGAACCTTGATACTCTGCATGATTGTTCCTCTCAGGGCAAAGGCACCCACTAAGAACGGATTTTTAAAAATTCCCTCAGGGCTACGCCCTATGATACATCAAAGTTTCAATGTTAAAGTATAAGGAAGCTCATGTAGTTGTTATGCAACCTTAACATTAAATCATGAATCCAAGGAGGTTTTTTTCTGTTTTTCCACGGGTAAAACTGTGTTGACTAGCTGATAAAAATCTTTGATAAAACCTTTTTTTATTCAGTCCCTTCAGATTCGACATGTCAAGGTTGGACTATACTTTTTATCGTGAGGGAAGCCACGGGTAACTGTTAGTGAATTAATATGTTGTAATATGTTTTTGGGATTTGTTTGTAGATCTTTATGGAACTTTTGTAAATTTACTAAATATGATTGTGTGCTTCAGGGGTACCCCCTCACGTTTCATCAGACTCTGAAGTTCTCAAAGCACTGGGACAGTATTGAGAAGAAGAACTGCTAATACTTATCTTCAAGCCAGGAGTTATTAAGCTACGTTTAAATACTTTACAGATCTGATGTCTTTGGAAGAATAAAAAAAATCATTAAAAACTATCTTCAGTTTGTATAAAAGAAATTCATTTCAATAATTATTTTGAGATTGTACGGTTATTTAAATTGTGACCTGATTTCTATTCAGGAATAAATATTTTTAGAGCAACTTATAGTGGATTATGTTGTATTATTAATGAGCTAGGATGTGCGAGTAGTGGTTTTCTAAGTCAAGTTGAGTTTTGTAAAACTAAATTTTTTTGTGATGGTAGTTTCTTTTAGCATTATAAGGTAATGGGTTTTTTACTTCTTCTTCATAATCATCATGTCAAAAATAACAATAATTGAAGGGGTCCCCCGTAAAACGTTCTAAGAGACAAATCCTAGTTTCGAGTAATCAAGCGTTGAAAGTTGAATTCTAAAATTTACAGGTTTTTCAAGGTTTGAACTTATAATCATGTATAATTTATTAATACCCAATTCATAACATCATCATATCATCATAATATAGTCTTACATTAAATTTTAAGCATTTTAAAACATTTCACGTGTTTCTTTGGGGGTTATAACTTTCTAAATAAGTGACCCTTGAAATATTCTCTGACGGACTGCTCTTCTGCTTTGGAAGAAAACATCAGGGAGTGTAGGAATACCAACATAAACAAAAATAAAACTAAATATAAAACAATTTTATTGATATAAAAGTACAAAAACATAATGTTGTTACATAACGTGATACGCTATTTTGCTATAAGTCATCCAAAACGTTATTATTCTCATTCTTTTGGGGGCAATTTTCCAGGCCTTGGCTTCATACTTTTTGAAATAATAGATAATCCAGCTTTTCTATACTCATTCTTGGTCTTATCCTTCCACTTTCCAATATTCCCATCATTTATTTTTATTTACACGATTTGGGTCGCTGGGCGACAACGCAACGACCGGCAGGGAATCCATTTTTTGGTGAAACTTTATGCCCCAGAAAGTCTGTGCTGTCCCGCGAAGCACGCAACATTTTACACCTTCAATTATTGAAGTTAAACGAAAAATATTTATGTTTTTCTACTTACTAGTGTTCCTGGGATTCCTGACTGAGGCAAGTGCAACTATATCACGAAATTTTAAATATTTTTTACTTGAAATCACTAGTTTCACATTATATATATCTTTTTTGGCTTAAATCTGTCTCTTTTAGGCTCATCTCTCGTTTTTTAAATAAAATTACTAAAACTCAGGCCATCTTAAGTTAATGGCTTACTGGTTTATACCTCTTTTAATGTTTGGATATGATTAAGTTTAAAACCCAGTAACTCAAACAAAATCAAAATGTCATCCTTCTAATACTATAATCCTACCAAGGTCCGCCAGAGCTGGATATTTAACGTTTGGGTGCCCTAATATATTTTGCGCCTTAGGTTTTGAGGGTTGCAGTCTGAAAATCCCTCCTAATTAAAGAATAAGGGTCTATGTCACTTGTCAGGAAAACAAATGGGTACACACATTTTTTTTATGATTCTAAAAGGCTCCTGGGTGTCGACTCTGAAATCCTGAAAAGAGCTTTCTTTTCACTTTCCACACTTCTTTCACAAATGTACAAGTTGGAGAGTATACCTTGATTACAATCGGTATGAGCCTTTAAAAACGATATTACTTCAATTTGACAATGACAAAAAAAGTAAAAACACTTTATTACTTACACTTTATTTTAAAACTTAAAGTTAAAACTTAATAGCACAATTTATAAATATATAAAAATGTCAGTAAAAAAATAAAATTAAACATAAAATCACAGTTAGTTGATGAGTGCAGTGTAATGTAGTGTAGTGAAAATGTCATGTTTATAATGGCGATAATTTGAATAATCAATTTTAATCAATATATTAAAACAAGAAAATCCCTTAACTATAGTTAATATAATAATAATACGTATTATTAATTAGTATCTATTTTCATTCAAAACTAACTTTACGCCTCTTTTTTTTTGTGAAAATTTTTATACCTATGAAAATATAATATTCCACTGTTCCTATAATAGTCTGTGGTCATCTCCCCCTATAAGAATAGTGCATCCCATCTTGTAGTGTCAATATATTTTTATTGTAACGAGTTTAATTCAAAATGTTTTCTCAAATACCCCTCAAACGGTTCAATATCTCAAACTGCACCATAATCCTTTCTCAAGCAGTTCTTGTAATACAGTAGACGCCCTCTAGTTCGGCTTCGGTTGGATCGGCCGCCGGATGGTCCGGCCTGTCCTAGGAGGGGTCCTGGGATATCCGTCATATCCCATGCCCGCACCGTGGGGGAAGACCTTCGTTAGGATTTATCCTGAATGTTTGGTTTCCGGCCGTAGAAGTACACTATTTATTTCAGTTTAGTTTACGGGCAAGCTTTTAATTGATGGACACACTTGACCTCAACTAACAAACTATGTTCTTATCCTTTAAATCAATGAATCAAAGGGCTGTACAGTAAGATTTGATCTAGGATTTAGTGTGTGCGTTTTTTTGCTGTTTAGAATTAGGACTTTTCTCGGGAGTGAACGTTGCGAGTAATTGTAAGTTGTACGTGTACGAATTTATTTTGAGAAAAATGTTTTCTGGAGAAAAACGTAAACACACGTTTGTGATAATGGAACAAAAACTTGGTAAAATGTTTTACATAACGAAAGAAAATAACAGATTTCTTTTAATTTTATAGGTTATGATTCAAGTAATACATGTAGATGAATTTGATCAAATAAATTTCTAATGTTTTTTTACAGTACGTAATGAGTGACACAATAATGACAGTTCAACATAGAGACATAAAAATATTTTCTTTGGCAATTAAACACTGTAAACATGTTTAAATAACAAGTTTTGTTGATTTTTAAGCATATGGGTAATGAATTTAATAGGGTTATTTTACATTTCGTTAGGACATCCGGATAGTCCGGCCATTTTGTAGTCCGGCCGGTGGTCCGGTCCCGAGGTGGCCGAACTAGAGGGCGTCTACTGTATTGTGCTTTAGAAATGAGAAATAATCATATGTCCTTATTTACAAAATGAAGTTTAAACTAATATTCTTTAGCTATCAGTCCCCTTCCTGCCGGTTTTATATCAAAAGACAAATGCTTGCGATTGATTAGTTTCTTTTTCACTCCGTAACAAACGAGGTCTTCTCGAGCTTTGTACATTTCGTCACTCGGTGCGTAATCTGAAAAAGGAATTCATTGTAAAATATTATGTAATAAGATTAATGCTTTTTAAAAGTCCCATACAAATTGTGAACAGAGTTATGTTAAGAACGATTAACCTAATCCTTCGTAGAATCTAAACAAATGTTAGTTATTATTTTAAAGATATTTAGTTATTGTTTTAATCTGTTACGAAAATATATTAGTTATTGTTTTTTTCTTTGAGTAAATCCTATACTCTTATACGAGCAGTGTTATATTGTATGCTTGTATGCTTTCTTGCTTGCTTGCACAACGATCTCAAAAACGGCTCCGGGGATTTTCTTCAAAGTCTAGAAATAAGTAATTTATGACTCAAAAACATCTTTTATGCAGATTACTTGGCCGGAGAAAATCTATTAACGTAATAAATCAAATTTAAAAGTTGTAAAATTTTAACATTGGCCTTATGGGTTGCCGTGATGGCAACGAAAATAAACAAGGAAAGTGTAAACAGATGAAGTAATCATAACAGCTGTTTGGAATCTACAGCCATCTAGGGAAAATAAACAAGTGGGATGAAGAGTCCATGGAGCAATAAAAAAGGTTTCTATTCATCAATTTTATGCCATTGAGATACTTTATAGTAACTGGATGAACTGGTAAACATGAAATAACACCGAGCAAGGCTCGGTCCTCCAGGTACTATCCTTTGTGCAACCACAAACAGGCAGTAACACACATCAGTAGATCTCAAAACATCCTGGCGAGCAGTCATAACCATGTTTTTGTGTGTATACAAATTATGTTTTACAATCAGAATCAGAATAGAATACCTTTATTCAATAAATGTACACTCAGATACAATGAGTAGTGTCAACAAATCTATGAAGAATGATAAAATTACAAAATAATACATGGGGTCTTATTTTATGCTAAGTAGATTACAGTTCATGTTTGAGTACTCATTCATATATAACTCATTGATTTTAATATCTTTATAGTAACTATTGCCCACTATTGTTCCTAATATTAAAAAAATCATCTATTGAGTAAAATGCTGCATTGACTAAGTACTTTTTAATAAGTGAAGTGAAGTTTTAAGAATACGAACTTACGCTTTAAAACTTCACCATTGTGCTGACAAATCGGGGGTGATATAGACCTAAGTAAATGAACATTATTATTTTTTGCTACATATTATGTTTCTGTTAAAAGATCATGCTGATTAAAGTTGTATATTTCAAACCAAATTATTAAAGTTTATTTGGATGAGTGTGGCATATAGCCCCTCTCTTAAAGCTGCCACTGGAAGGTGCCCTCGTTGAATCAAATGATTTGAAACCTGCTTTAGAAAATACCAGGCGCCACTGGCTGCAACTGCGATTTTTGTGCGTAGCATGTTTTTTCTACATTTTTTTGGAAGGGTGGGATATAAAATTTGAAAAATTACCTCTGAAAAAGCCGATGAAACCGATATAAATGCTCTCTTTGTTGTACATCTTGTACTTTGGAGGCAGCCCGGGGCGACTGTACCACCCGCGCCCTTCGTAGATCGACCCGTCCCATCCGATGAGGAAACTAAACAAATATTTGGGTTTTTCAAGGTTATGTACATGAAAAATTTGTAAGGTTTACCAGATAAGTAGTGATATGCTCTAGGATTTAGGGTGTAAATTTATACTAATTTATTTTAATACAGGATTTATGTTAAACCTTAAATAAGCAATTTGTACACTTACAATGTTATTTGCTATATTCTTATATTTAAAATTCTTAAGACCTACTGAAAGCAGCTTGTTTTTTATATTTTGAAAATGAAAAATTGATCTCATTATATAATAATACTGCATGACATAACACTCATCCACATTATATAATACTACATAGTGTAATATCTGATGTTATCTGATATTATGCTCATTTTTAGAGAATGATTTTGATTGTGAAAATATTTAATTTATTATTCTAAAACATACTATCAAATAATTAGTAAGAAAAAGCCCCTCTGAACCACAAAAAATTAATGCTAGTGGAAACAATGAGGAATACTCACTTGTACCGTATATCCGGACACTTCCCTTGTGTGGCGTGTCGCTCCAAATACTAGACAAAATAATTATTAGCCTTATTGTCAGAAAAATTCTGAAAAATAGTGGTGTTAGCTACAAGAGGTATATCCTTATGTGACAGTTGAAGGCAACTTTTAACAAAATTTAATTAGAAGTCTCTTTTGTGAATTAAAAAATGATGATCAATATCACCTCTACAGAAAAAGCTATTATTTTAAGTCTTCTGGCCAAACAAGTTCAACAATGTTCTGTTAGTGTATCTGGTGAGAATTTCAAATCATCAATAATTAAGTCTAAGAATAAATAAATACACGACAGTCTTTACCATGATAAAATAGTAGTTTTCATTACTAGTCTCAAACGTGACCTATTGTGGGGCGAGATTGCATTTACGCGTGAGGCGCAGCCGAGTATGGAAAAAGCTATCAAGCCCCGCAATAGCACTTTTGAGACGAGTAACGAACATTATTTTTTATTACGATATAACGCTGAGTTTCCATGCTTATGTCAAGGTACAGTAATGCAACAGCTGATCGGTCTGCACTGCAAAATCCCATAACGGTTATTTTCCGTCCACCACATACGCACAGAAAATTAACGATATGTAATTTTGCCATGCAGCAGCGGGAATAACCTATTGTCTTAGCTCATTTTACATTTAGAAAGTGTACTCTCATGTGTAGAGTAATGAAAACAATTTTTTATCAATTTGAATGTTTTGAACGTTTTTGCGTAACTCTTTTGGTTAGTTTGTTTACAAATGGATTTAAAAATCTTTTACCTATGCAAGAGAGTTAAAGAATCAAATGAGCTTGATAGCTTTTATCAAAAACAATGTATCTAAATAAGGAATTACAATATTGCAGTAATTATAGTTTCAAGAATGCATTCATTAAGGACACAACTAATATCTAGAATTTAGATGCATCAGCTTTGATAATCTGCAGTAGGAATTGGATAATTCATTAGTATTTTTTGTATTACCTATACTGTTCATAACTATGCAAAATTAATTCTAATAAAGTTCAATTTATTATTTTTTCACCTCTTTTGATCGATTATTTCAGTTTATATAGATCAGCTGATCAATTTTGCTCCAAAATCTCTTCAAAATCATGTTTTCCCCTTATTTTGTTATCCCCACAACCTATTTCCCTCTACCAAAATTAAAATAGGAAGGGGTGAGGCTCCTTCACTCATCTGTCATTCATACTTGGCTTAAAATACCTATCTGGGTAGGTCGCCATTTCAAGAAAAGTATAAAGTAAATAAGCTTTCCCCTGCAATATACGCAACAGTAAACATTGCCAACAAACTGGATGCTCAGGGAGTACTCGGCTTTTTTTTATTTTATTTTTTTTTGGGGGGGGGATCAGGGAGTCTAGGTTTCCCCACCCCACAGAAAAATCCTGTGAGGGTACTTCAGCCATTGTTTCATCTTTTTGTACGTCTACCAGAAAGGAGAGGAAGCTTCCCTTCGATCATTCATTAATCTCACAGCCTTTAGGAGATTAATAAAAGGGAAGTAAAAGGAAAAAGGAATAGGTAGAAGGAATAGGTTCGGCCAAGCTTAGGCCCGCATTACACTATCAAATATTTTATAAAAGATTTATTTGACCAATCAAAATTCAAACCAGCTGATTTTCAAAACAAAAACAAATCAATGTATTTTGATTGGTCAAATACATAAAAGATCTTTTATAAAATATTTGATAGTATAATGCGGGCCTTAGACTGGGTGGGCAAAGGTGTACTTTTGTCCAATGGATGCTGGAACAGGACCTCGAGGGATCAGATGGCCCTCATATTGGCCCTCATCTTGGTCACCAGTAAACCCCGTCCACCCTACCATCAATCCCAGCCTCCCCTGGTGGGGAACTGAAGTTGTTCACTGAAAGACAGCTACAACACTACCTCCAATTGTGACAACTTCCGTTACTGTACCCAGTATTGGTACCTAAACTAGCATAAGCCAGTTCGGATCCCACTGGGGGTATACTTCAGCTTACCTGAAGCTCCTCGAGGCAGGTCTTGTCGTCGTAGCAGGTGTTCGAGTAGGTGAAGGATGTGAAGACGGAAGTTACCGGGAGGTGGACCTTCCACGACCAGCGAGGCTGCTTGGCGCCCCACCACTCCCGCGGGTGGATCACCAAGGTAAATTTCATACCTGCGGAATGACAATACAGTAGACTCCCTCTTATTTGGACACCTCGGGACCGAGACGCTTCTGGATAACGGTTTTTCTGGTTAAACCAACGTTCGCTAAACAGGAACGCCCTAAGGGCGGGGCGACCGCGGCTAGGGGGGCACCCGGGGCCGTTTAAGAGTAAAATAAAAAATATTAAAAATATTGCCGATGTGTTTAGTTACAGGGTGCAAAAATATTACAGGGTGCAAATAGTTACGGGAAATAATCATAACATGTCGTTCTGTGGCTTAGTTTCTATTCATAAATTATAAATAAAACTCCATTAAAGTCGTAGATGATTACCTATATTGACTTATTCATGGTGTAAATCTACAAATCATGATATTACAGTATTGAGTTTTACTAACTGAGTTGTCTGACGCCCCCTCGCTATGTATTGGATTTTTTAAATACAGGATCCATTTAGTCAGTGCTTTTGGCGTAGAGATTGTGATGAGTGAATGTCAACCTGAATCGTAATACCAAGCCCCTGATCAAAATGAACTTCACAATTAAACCTTTAGGATAAATTCATTAACAACAACTAAAGTTAACACTATAAAAATATTGGTGATTGCCATTTTTTTAAATATTAGTGTCAATATTAATAATGTACCAGCATCTTTTTTAAACGGGGGCCAGGACCTAATTTCAGAAAGATGTTGGTAAATTAATATATATTTTTTTCTTTTTTTAATAAAAAAGAGGGTGGCGGCCTCTTTTTCACCTTGCCTTTGCCCCGCCCACATAGACTATTGATCTGTGCGTGGACGCTATCAAGCATAGACAAGGAGTGAGCCGGTACAGTACAAGGGTGAACAGTACTGCTAAAAGTATGCGACAAGCCCGGGTCTCGAACCTGCGACGCTTTGAGGCCACAGTTTCGAAGCCGAGTGCGCTACCAACTGCGCCACTGACTCACTCAAATTAGTAAATTGACCGATATTGACTTCGTAATTAGTAAATTTGGCAATCACAAATATTTTCCATACGGTTACTTAACACCCTTTGTTAGTCATTTTTACTAGTGGTTGGTAACTAGTACTTGTGAAACCTGTTTTGAAATAAGGCCCAGATGATTTTTTTATGGATGGATCTGCCTGACGAATAAATTGAGAGTAAGCGTGACTTCTCAATAAAACCTTATTGCTAATAACAGTACTGTATTTGTTTCAAATTGATTCCATACAAAAATTTATCCTATATAAAAATATGGAATAAATTTTAGTATGGAATCAATTTGAAAAAAATACAGTACTGTCCGTTATTAGCAATAAGGTTTTGTTTAAGCTATAATACAACAGAATTTATATTTTAACCCTAGAAAGGTATCGTACGTAATTTTGACGTGTGCGGAAGTGTTTTTTTGTCCGATTTTGCAATCAAATGACCTTGAGCCCTGTACTGTCAGCAGTGCTTTTCCCGCTACAGGTTTGATTTAATATGACCGTATTAAATAATCTCATAAGCTCTTCTTAATGTATTTCCAAATTTAATTGAAAAAATACGTCAAATTTACGTACGATACCTACAACAGCAAAATGTGCTTTTTAATGGACTCTTATGGAGCTTATTCCCTAAAATTAAAATGGAGCTAAAGACATAATGTAAATTTATTATATAGTAAATAATATTATCAATGTTTTCTCGTATTTGGGTGCCTTCTTTAAAAAAAATATTTCATCAAACATATTTTAATTTTTAACCACAGAGTAAAATTTACATATCGATACCTTTAGTGTATTTTTGAATAACGATACCTTTCTAGGGTTAAAGCAAAATCAATACAAACTATTAGCTATGAAAATTAACTATCCATTTGCCTGATTCGTTGCTGCTGACGAAATGTATAAAAATCTAAAATAATTGCGTGAGCTTTAACCCTAATGTGTTATTTAATTTTTTATAAATATAGTCTTTAGGCCAATTTGTTTTATCGAGGGGGTCGCACGTTAAAATTTCGCCTCGGGCACCTACTGGCCTTGGGGCGGCCCTGTCGCTAAAACACGTTAAAATATAACTCTAATGCTTACTGTATCAGCCAATACTCTGGTTTAGACTAGTGTTTACTGGTCTGCAATCTCCCCCATGAGAATCATGGATACAGTATGGTTCACTTCCTGCCCATCATATCCGCTTAAACCGATGTGTTGATAAAAATCGTCTGGTTAAAAAGATATAATTTCCCTGGAGTGTAGTCCGGTTAACACCGATGTCCGTTAAAAGGTGTCCTGGTAAGTGGGAGTCTACAGTAATATGTTCAGTTTTAAACAAAGTGAGTTGAGTTTGGTCTGGTGTCAACCGATAGCGTCACTGCTCCAAAATTTCAGTCCTTTACTGTGCTCAAATGAAGCCCTCTCTTAAAATTCTGAGATGTATCGACAAATCTAGATAATAGTAATTAGTTAATTTTATTTTGACACCTGAAACTTTCAAATCCGTTCAGCTGTTATCGAGTTGTGAAAGAACCACTAGTGCACTAGTAGTTTTTCAGTTAAATTGATTGCTTTATGAATCAATAACTCTTGGTAAGTAGTTTAAACTTAAATTTAATTCTTAACTTCAACAAGCAATACCTGTTCGGGTTTTCATTTTCCAGTAGTTAAAAAGAAACTTTTAATGTTAGTATTTATTTGCAGTATGGGTTTTAGGATGAGTAAAATTGGACATGACATTGTTGAGTAGCTTGTTGTTTTAAGCTCAACAATTTATTCCAGGGCTTCAGAATGCCATTATATTTATAACATTTATTAATAAGAGTGAAGAATAAACATGTACAGAATTAATAATGTTATTAAATAGTCATAAGTTTATCTGAAAGAAATAGATAACTAATAACTATCCCAGTCGGTAATAACTATTTGAAAATTTATCAGTTTGTACATAAAAAATTGATATAGTATAATTAGATTTGATTTTTTTAAATTTATGATTATGTTTATTTATTTATTTAATTAATTATATGTATGTGATCTATATAATATGTGTGAAGTTTTATAATTTGAGACAAAAGTTAGTTATGTTTCTCATATCAATATACCAAAGGACTGTAATTTATACAAAGTTGTATATCAAATGCATTTAATCAATCTTAGTACTTCTTTAAAATAAAAATATTTAATTATTAAAAATAAAATGTTAATTTATTTAGAAATGGGATATCCAAATTGTTTATTTGGGGAGTAATCGTTACCCAACAAGACATTCTTACTTATTCATATTGTTAATTTCCTGAATTGTAAAAAAAATTTAATCAAAAATATTTTGTCTGCTTGTTGAAATTTTTGACATCCACATATATTTCAACTTGGCTGATCTGTTGTATGAATGAATCGTCTGTCAGGTCACGCTTTACAACAGGTGACCCGTGCCAACACCAGCTGGCATGAGACATGACTGTTGAAGAGTTGCTTATCTCTCACTTCTGCTTCATGTCACCACCCTCGCTCTCCCAGAGCTAAAAAAACTAACCCAATTCCTACTCTTAAACCGAACATGAAGAACTAAGTGAAGTGAAAAAATAAATAAGTAAACTTACACGGAAGTACACTACAGGAAGTTTTAACAAAGTTGTTGAAGCAGAGTAATACTGATAAAATAATCCATAATATGAGCAGAACCTATCCATCATAATGTTATCAGACATTGTTATCCATTTTAATACAATGTTATAAATTTTAATACAAACCTACAATGTTGCTGTAACATTGTAACAGTGTGAGGTGTACCTCACATTGATGATTTAAAATTATCATAAGAAAACTTGGAGACTTGATTTTATTATGGACTTTACCCACTGGAAGTGATAATGTATAATACTATATCCTATACCGGTACTCTTAAAAGACCAATGTCTATAATGTGAATGTAAGCAAAGTTCGGTCCACCAGGTACTCACAGATGATACAAGCAGCGATATACTCAATGTTTTATTTTTATTTTATGGTAGAGAAAGGGGAAGAGGAAAAGATAAACCTCTAAATTTAAATTCAAGCTCAAAACTGTTAGATTAGTTTTGAGAAAAATAAACGATTTATTTTTAAAGAGCAATTTAAATTATTTTTAAATAATGAATTTATAAGTAAATAATGCCTATCTAGTATTGCAACAAATTTTGTCTACAGTCTGGCGGTCATTCAATCAAAACTAATGGTGAGAGCATCATTTCAGTTATTAATATTAAAATTTTGACTCTGCTTCTTTTTAACATGTTATCAAATGTTCTGTCATACAAATTATTTTCTGAGCTTAACTTTTATCCCTTCTTATTCCTCATTTTTGCACAGTAACCATAAAAGATAGTATAAACTATTTTGTTATTCAATTTCAGAGATTTGATTGATCCAATAAAAATTGAAGGTTTTATTGTTATTTGAGGTCGTTGAACTCCCCCTCCCCCCTCCCACCCCTACCGCCAGGCAACGTGGGACCTGGGCATGTGTTGTGGGTGGATAGGGGTGATTTATTATGTTTGCAGGAGTGGGAAATAAGCAAGGGGGAAGGGCTCAGCACTTCAAATCAGCTGTAAAAATATCCCGCAGGTACAAAAACCCTACTTCAACCCTTTACCTACTTAGACAATTATCCCCCACTTTCTTGCTGGTTTACTAAAGTTTTTATAACTTTATTTGGCTGTTAAAGCAAATTTTGATGACTATAAAGTTTATTGCATAAAATATAATATTTTCTTATCATTTTCTGTTTTAACTGAATTACCTAAAAACATTTTTAACCATTTAAATAACAATTAATTAAGGTATTGAGTGAATTTATTAAAAACAAAATGAAACCATATTCTGCCATTATTACACTACTAGCAATAATGCTAATAAAAATGTTGCCAGATTACAATCCTGAAAAATATCACTTAGTTTTTGATGTTATCAGTGTTTGAGAACTAGTCAATTATGAATTAAAACATTCTAAATTAACATATCCTCTATTTCACAATAATTAGCGGTCAGTATTGTTTATTGAAAAAAAATCACTTGTTAACATACTTTACTATGCTGGCCCACTGTGATAATATTGTCCAGAAATTTTTAATCACAAATAAGTGATCATTGAGTATAAAAAAAACTTAAACAACTTTCTTTAACCAAAATTTATTTTAAATAGTTTAAATAGGAAAGTAAGCAAGCAGGTATGTTACATATCACATTCATTTTAGCGAATTTCCCCTATAGGGAAGAAGCTATTACCGTAGGTCTCATGGTAAGACCTAAGCCCCAGACCATGATAACTTTTCTTTTTAAGGCCCCCAGAAGCAAAAAACACCATTCGTTCGAAATTTTATATATATATATATATCTATATATATATATATATGTGTCTGTGAGCACGATAGCGGCCGTAAAAATGGTCCGATCTTAATGAAATTTGGTACAGACATGTAAAGTGGTAATCCCTCGGACGAGTTCGTAAACCAGCCCGATTGGACTACCGGAAGGGGGAGTAAAGGGGGATAAACCTCCCCAAAAATGGGTATTTTGAGTTTTTTACATAGAAAAATAAAATCTACCGAATTTTTGTTGGCACCATTGAATTCAGCTCAAAAAAACAAACAATTTAGTATTTTGAATCACTGCTCTATGTCCATTGGTTACCGAGATATTGAAAGTGGTAAACACAGTACGTTGTCACAATGTTAACCTTATGGGAAATAAGTAAAATTCTATATCTCGGTTATTTCTCAACATATGTAGATAAAACTTGGTAAATAGCTTCTTCTAGTTCAGATCTACTAAATAATAAATTGAAACCACCCAGTTTTAATATACCTGTAGCAGCAAACCTGCATACTCATTCCCTATGTTATTCTTATGGAGCTCACAAAAACATGTCAAATCTCGCTATGTTGGATTGAAATATGTTGATTTGGATTTGAAATTCGCTGAGTTTGCAGGTCTGCTGCAACGGGGGTATTATTGAGTTTTTCATGGTAAGGTGGTGTTTAAAGTGCAGTGCATTTACAGTTTCCCTTAAAAATCCCTTCTTATCCCACGCACTTGGAAAAATCCCTTATTTTTGGATGAACTGATCAACCAGTGATGACTTGTGACTAGATCCTGCAAGTCCTGTACTCACGACATTCCACCGACGTATACAGTCCTCCTTACCAGATATGGCTGTATTTATTTATTTTCAACGGCAAGTGCGATTTAAAAATAATAAGTTCCAAACACCTTTATCAAACAGCCTTGAATGTGAAGATAAATTTGGCTTACAGTTTTGCCGCCCAACTTGTAGTTTTAATATTGCATTAATTCATTCTCATGATTTAATAAATGTTTTCTGTGCCATTTTATTGAAATTTTTTAATTTTTCTGTCATTTACTTTAAACCAAGGAAAATCCCTTGTGCTCCTGTCGCCCCACCCTATGGCCAGCACTGCTTTTGTGTATATTTACTATTTACTATCCTGAATGTAAAAAAGTTTGAGCGAGAATATGCTTTAAATTTAAGTGATGTAGGTCATGTTATCATTTACTTCCAGTAAATATAAATAATTTCTTGATTAGCATGATACGTGTTGTATTAACTGGATGGAAATAAAAAACGTCTTACAACACTTAAAAAGATATTTACACTTATACTGTATTTACATACAAGATGGTAAAATATACAAAAATGATGGAAATTGGCGATCAATTTCGATTGGTCACACCAACTATCATCAACCAACATCAACCTCTGGTTGACTAATATGAGTCTCTCATTGGGCCTGATGATGGTTGGTGTGACCAACCGAAATCGATCGCCAATTTCCACCATTTTTGTATATTTACCATCTTGTATATAAATACAGTATAAGTTTAACTATATATTTTTAAGTGTTGTAAGACAGTTTTTATTTACGTCCAGTAAATATTACGTCCAGTAAATACAACTCAAACACATATCATGCTAATCAAGAAGATATTGATTGAATTTATTTAAAAAAAACTAGACCGTATTCAGTCAGTATTACACTGGCAATAATGCTAACAAAATTTGCCAGATCACAATCCTGAAAAAATATCACTTAGTTTTTGTTTTGAGTACTAATCAAATTTGTGTTTTTGTTATTTTTTATTTTAAGGTTATTTGAAACAGAACCCTAATAATTACATTACATAAAAGTATATTAAGTATCTAATATAAATTAATGGGAAACCTTATGAATATGTCAACCTTTAGTAATAAAGAGCTTGAGAATTTTTTTTCTTTATATCTGATCGTGATGTATAATTTATACAATAAAAAAACTTAAAATCGGTCATTTTAAGCTCTTAGTGACTAGGTATAATTTTTATAGTTGACAGTAGGAATACTTTAATTTGTAATTGAATAATATAAATTTAAGTTAATGTAAATTGAATAATATGAATAAATAAGCCTAAATTGAATTGGAATCCCCTTGCAATACGGGCCGTAATATCCTTCTCATTTCAAATTCGGTGGCGGGAGAGGACTGAATTCGTTTATTTCCGCCAAACTTCGCGTCTATTTGGCTCTCGTGATTGAGACGCACGTCAACGAATTGACCAGGTTTGCAATGTTTGCATCGTCTGCCTTCTGTCATTTTGTCAGTTTCTGGCAATTGTTGAAGGATGTTGCAGAGGTTGAAAGTTGGTGAACATTTTAGTAAAAAGCGGTGCTATAAACAAATTGTGTTTCTTTAGATCAATTATATATTTTTAGTAACAAATTTTTAGCTTAATTATGAGTGTTATAACTTTAAATGATAGAATTCACAGAAGAAGTGGCCATGTCGCTGTACCATACAAAAACTGTATGCTCGTTTGGGGTGGATATATGGTGAGATAATAAGTTATAAGCCTTGGTTTGAAAGTTCTCTCTTGTTATTGAATTGCAAATTAACTAACATAACCTGTTTATGAGGCCAAATAACGAGTTTGTTGCCCAAGTGAATATTAATTGTATTTAGGCCTACTTGGCCTAATTTATTTGTTTATTTTTTTTTAGCCCATGTTGACATTAAAAACATTGTTATTCCTGTAAGAACACAATGGGCGTTCACTGCTGAGTAGTCTACCTACTGAAAAAGTGAACAGTATAGTAGGCCTTGTGGTGGATTTACCACCTTGTTGATGCATTGTTGTGAATCTCAACCAAAAAGTTTTTATGGTGGGTTCGGTTACTGTGACCGGACATTGTTGGTTGTCAAGATGTGGTGGATTTGCCTTTACAGATTAATGGTAATCCGACTGACCGGTGAGTGCGGCTGAATATGCCCATTGTATTGCTCACATGATTGGTCTCTTCAAAAATTTAAGAAAGGTCTGGTTTTTGGTATTTTTTAAAGCCTAATCTCATTGTTGAATTGCAAGTTAAGAATGGCATGGCCTATTTAAGGCAAATATTATCATGACATTGGTGGAACAAAGAATATACCATCCGAATAAGCTCTAAATATTTATGTATTTATTGATAAATCAAGTAAGTTAATCAAGTAAGTTAACTTAGATTAATTGAGATGTTGAATGGATATGACAATCGACAATTGATACTCATCCGTCTGTCAATCCCAGTTTTCATCGAGGCCCTGTAAGTACCGTATCAGATGTCAACCTCTGTGCGAAAGTTGTACATAACTAAGGATGTTATGCCAATATTTTTATTTGGCTTTAGTCTTTGCCTGTTGTAGTTCAAATTAATTCCCTAGTCTAACTAACTTAGCTAGCTAAATAAAGTAAGAATTGAAATGTAGTCCATAGTTACTAATTTTCATTCACCTTTTAGGAACAAATGCTTGATGCGGATGTAGAAATTGCCTACAGTACATATCACCCAACTGATGAAATATGGGTTTACAACTGCCTCACAGAAGTTTGGTAAGCTAATTACCTTCTGTTCCCAAAATTTATCAACTGCCTTAAGTCATCTAGATCTGCTATTCAAGTTGGTGCTAAGTAAAATTATTTTGATAAAATTGGAGCTTGTTTTTTGTGCTTCTCAACATTAAAATTCAAAGCATTTAAAGCCATGAGAAGTTTATTCTAAAGTATTGATTTAATCTTGAAGTAAATCCTTGATTTAATTTAATTTTTAAATACCGTAGTCATTTGATTTTTGCTATGGTTAACTTGTAACTGGGATAATGAATTGATTAATTAAGTTAAAACAAGGGATGGATCCTAAAAAGCTACATTTCCAAGCAGATAATTTGAATCGTTTAGTTCAAAACACGTTAAACGCCAACAATGTAGTTTTGAGAAAATTAAAGAAAACGTAGCAACTGTAAATTTATTTCAATGTTTTAAACAATTTTTTTGGTGAAAGTAGCCATTAAATGAATGTCTGTGGTGGTGACATAAATACTTTTACATTATCCATATTATTTATATTAAAAAATTTGAAAATTTTTTACATGACTGGTTTTTGCACTAAACCAAAATTAGTCACCTATATGTAGGCAGTAGGTATATCAATAAATTAAAGGTTTTATGAAATAAAACAAAAATTCTGGCTAAAACAAGTAGTTATTTATTATAAGAACAGTACACAGTATTATAAAAACATTGATAATGACTGAAAAACAGTGATAAGGACTGAAAACAATGATTAAGCAATCAGTCAGTATTATTATGAATGATGATTCATCAAAAATGAAAATTCTGGATAAAAAGGGGTTACTTATTACAATAACATTGTCAGTATTGTAAAAACAATGATAAGGACTGAAAAACATTGATGAAGCAATCAGTCAATACGAATGATGATTAATCCTCATCATCAATGGGCTCGTTTTATTCTTCTCTATCAGTTGTCAGACACAAATAACAGCTGGAGAAAATAATCAAAAGTTGTAAACATCCACCATTGCTGCCAATCTTCATGAGAGCAAAAAAAATCTCTACTATTTAGTGCAAAACCACGCTAAGTCCCTGAACGTGACCTGTTTTTGCTCTAAACACAGATTTCAACCTGGATTTTAGTAGTCTTCTGAGTGCGGAACATGACAGGTTAATGCACAGAACGATTCCTCTACCTTTCTAGAACAATAATATGGTCTTAACTCAATTTCGCCAAATTTGGCGTTTAACGTGTTTTTGAACTAAACGATTCACTTGTTCTTTAGGATTAATGAAATACCGTCAAATTGGGCTGGCTACTTTAAACATGGGGGCTCCTTTGAACAAAAACTGGAAAATGTTTTCTGCAAATATTTTGAGTATTTAAAATTGGGTTTTTAATAAAATTAACATATTAAATTATTGTTCAGAATGTGTATTTTCAAAAAAACATAGTTATTGGGTTGCAAAAAAATTATTTAGCACTTTAGAAAACTAAAAAATAATAATCAAAATTTTGTTGTTTTTTATTCTCAAAATTGTGTCTATAGATCCAAGGGTATGACTCTAATTTGCTAAAAAATCAATTACAGCTAAAGCTACATCAATGGCCTACTTAAATACAAATTTCATAAAATTTATTTCATTTCGCCTCTATATTTTCTTTTTATTTTTTTTAAATTGCACGTAATTTTTTTCCGGAAAATGGGGTTACTTCGAACAGCTAATTTTAGTGACCTGAGAAGGAGGATTGTGATATCATTGACTCAAATGACATTATGAAGGTCCTACCAGAACCTGCAATCAATAACAGAGGTATTATTAGGTTTGGTGGCCTCTTTTTTGATGGACTAAACCTGAAATTTAACATACAAACAATAATAGTACATTTTTAAGCTTAAAGAAAAAAATTTTGTTTGTTTAAAAAATTTGAATTTTTGTCTGAGTAAATAGTAATTTATGAAATGAAATGCAATGAAAATCCTTTATTTAAACAAGCAAAGTTTGGGCCAAATGGCCCTTTCTTACACTTAACATTCATGAAATAAATATATACAAGATAACAATAGAAGGATGAGCTATTGAATAACTTGAACTATTTACATAAAAAATATAACTAAAAAATAAACTTATCTGATATTTACAGAAAATATATACAAAATCGGTGAAAATAAAAAAATAAAAAAAATATTTTTCCCAATCACACTCTCAATCACACATGCATCAGCAATCGCGCAAACACGGAAACCCTAAGACGCGCCAGCCGAGACCATCTGCTCAAGATAAAGTGCTTTCAGTGCCGCCACAAACTGGGAACGCTTATCAAGGGATCTGATCTCCAAAGGTAGGTTAAGGTCAGGCGGTAACAACAAAACCCCTGTCATAAGTTGTGGTCACATGACGAGGTATACACAAAGTGATTGAGGAAGAACAAGAAATACGAAAGCTATCTTGAGACACAAATTTAAAATCGGTTTTAAAATATTTCGGAAAATTATTTTTCAAAATTGAGAAAAGCAATGAAAGAATTTCAATATCTCTTTGATCGTGCAATTTCAATATGTATGCCTCAGTGTAGCATAGCGTTATGCGCTCATCGCGTCTCAGACCATATACATATCTCAGGCAATAATTCTGAGATCGCTGGAGCATACCTGCCTGAGCAACAGGCATGTCACTGATTACAGAGTTGCAGTAAGTAAGGGTAGTACTAATGATTTAATCAAGTGTAGTTTAGTATGTTGTGGTAAAAAGTTCTGTAGTTTTTTGAGTGAATGTATAGAGGCAAAAACTTTTTGACGTATGTCAGTAACTGCATCGTCCCAAGAAAGTGTGGAGTTAAATGTTACTCCAAGATTCTTTACTTTGTCATAGTACGGAAGAGCATTGCCATCAACTGTAATAGGATTGATGAAGTCAAAGTCAATGGAGTTTTGAAGTCTAGAATGGCACATTACAATTGGTTTAGTCTTTTCGTGATTTAGTCTCAGTCCATGGTTTTCAGTCCAAGTAATTATTTTATTTACATCTTCATTTATCTTTTCATCGTCGTTTACGTTATTTGCAGTAAAATTGCAATATATATGCAAATTGTTAGCGTACATGTGGTATTTGCATTGAATAGAGTTGTGTGTATGTCATTGACGTATAGTACAAATAGCAGACGTCCAAGGAATGATCCCTGAGGCACACCGCAAGTAACAGTCTCCCAGTCTGATCTTGTATCTCCAACCTCGGCACATTGCCGCCGATCTGACAGATAAGATCTCAGCCATTTAAGAACATTTTAAGAAAATACTATGGCCCTTAATTTCTGCACTAATAAATCATGGTTGACACAGTCAAATGCTTTAGAAAAATCAAATAAAGTTAGAATGGTTCCCTGTCGTCGTTCCATAGAAAGTCGAATGTCTTCAGTCACTCGAAGGAGTGCTGTTTCCATACTGTGTCCTGTTCTAAAACCAGATTGATAGTCAGATAAAATGTTATTATCTGTGATGAATTCAGTGATTTGACAGTGAACGATTCTTTCCAGCCTTTAGATAGAGCGGGCAAAATGTTTATCGGCCTAAAATCACGACAGGTTGTTGTTGGGAGGGGGGAGCGATAAGCGAGTCGGCGCGGCAGACACTGTGCGTTTGTGGACTCGCTATCCTGGGTCCATGGGTCGCGGCGTCAGGACAAGCGCGCCCCAGGCCACCGCACAAGCTGCGACCGCTGATACATACATACACACACATACGCACATACATTATAACAAGTACAAGAACAATTTTAAACCAAAACATGTAACAAGTTTGCGATGAGGCTCCGCGAACATTAGATTACTACGATGACAACAATGATGATTATGTTAATATTAAAATAATTCACAAAAATTAAAATTAAAGAAACATTTCAATTCTAGGCATTGATGCGAATTAAAATTTGGCACTGGTAGAAAGATGAAAAAAATTGTACTTCATACACATTTGTGCTATTGTAATAATGTCGGCTGCAATAAAGATATCATTTATTTAAGCATAAATCGTTTTAATTGAAATAAATAAATAACAAAAATCATAATAAAATTAAACGCACAATTTAAGGGAACAGTAAAGCAATAAACAATTTTTTACTGTCAAAATAGAAAATCAACAGCAATTTAAAATTTAAGCATTACCAAATAAAAACATAAGATAAATTAAAATAAATTTATAACAGGAAGTTGGAAATAAAAATTGAAAGTAAGTAATTGAATTATTAAATTATTAAATGAATTATTAAATTAACAAATGAATTATTAAATTATTGAATTATTAAAGAAGTAATAACATTTAAAAATTTAAACTGAATTAACAGCTACGTTAACTAAAAATAAACCTTATCTGGCACTTGAAGTGCTCTGGGCTTCGGCCTCCAGATCAACCAGTCGCGTCGCCATCCCCTTCTTCCTGTGTTGGTCGACCCACAGCACCCTGCCGTCCTGGGTCCAGATGTTCTTTATTCCAAACCGTGTCACCGCCCGTCTGTAGAGCTCCTGGCGCACCTGGATCAGGTCCTCCCTGATGATCATCCCAGTCCCTCTGAGCCGCTTCTTCGCCTCAAAGACGGTCCGTCGAGCCCTGTAGGTGGTAAACCGGACGATGTTAGGCCGGGATCTCTCCTTGCCGTTAGTTCCCGGCTCCTGCGGCCTGCCGACTCTGTGGGAGCGGCAACCGGCAGCTCGACACCGAGCTTCTTCCGGCATAACTGGGTGACGACTTCGTCAGTGTTTTCAGCGGCTGTCTCCTTCACACCAAAGATTCGGATGTTGTCTCTCCGCTGGTATTGTTCCATTTAGTGTTTTTCCTTAATAAAAAATATGTAGAACATTGGAAAAAGTGTATTTTTTATAGTGTATACATAGTATAGAAACCTTCGTTTCAAAATAGGGTACGTACTTAAAAACAATTTTTTATTGCTACTAATTAATTTAAATAACTAAAATTAAATTATATTTAAATTTTCATTGAAACCCCCTCTTTTCAACAGTGTATCGAATAATCCCCTGCAATTAATGGTTTGCATTCAACAATGGTTTTATTTTTTGTTCAAAGTAACCCTATTTATGGTCCCATGGTTTTAAAAATCTAAAAATAGGCCTACTTATCTTTGTTAAGAAAATATTTACTATGATACGTTTTTTCTGTGTCAAAGTAGCCCCAATTGACGGTAAGGTTAATATGATTTGTTTGCACAGTTCTTGTAATTTCTATCAATTACATCGTAAACTATCATTGTTGAATTTCAGGTGTCGAGTTCTCACATCAGGCGATATCCCCCCCAAAGTCTCAGGCTGTTGTGCCCTATTACACAATGATGATCTCTACACTTTTGGAGGTACTTTAACTCTTCTCTTTTATTTTTTGTTTTTTATGTTAGGTTAGGTGTGCCACTGTGGGAATAAACAGGTATATCTCTCAAGCAGTACCGGTAGCCTATAAATTCGATAGATTTTTTGTCGACTTTCTATACCTTCTAAACCTATTTATCAACCTTAGACTACAAACAGTAATAAACCTGTACATTTTTGATTTGGTCTCTTTTGCACTTAAAAACATTCAGTCATTGAATCTAAACAGTGATTTCCACCAATACAATACAAGAAACAAAAATAAAATAGCTATAGAACATTGCAGATTGACTAAAACTGTTAACAGCCACATCATCATATCTAAAAAAGTCTACAATAAATTAATTAATTTAATAAATAAATATCCATCAAATATTTTTCTCAAAAACTTTTATAATTGGCTTTTGAAAAATCCTTTTTACGCTCTCTCAAAGTTTTTTGACCTTAAAGACATCAGTTTTTAGATTCTGATCCCACTGAATAATTTTAGCAGGCTCTCCCCAGACTTAGGTTAATATTTATAAGTACCTTAATTAAGGTAGACCCTAATAATTAAGAACAATGTATTTCTGACATGTCTTTCTTGACTGTAATATGACTTTGTCAATGCATTTTTTGTAAAACGGCAAATAAATCATTATTATTATTATTATCATTATTTCATAACCTTCTAATATTTTGTAAAAAAATTATGTCTAAAAAATTATATATGATTCTGTTTTAATGCAAATAAATGTATCTGGCCACTTAAACAAGTATCAGCTTTAAAATGTACATAGGTAAATAGGTATTGTAATATAATACCTAGGATAAAATATTCAATGTCTGTGAATAAAGACATATTCTTATAAACAAAGTATTGTCATGTAAAAAGATTGTCAAGATCAAATTTTTAATGGCAAGGTGATTATTCTTGATCACTTTTAACCTACACAAGAAACCTAAAAGAATTTGGCACATTGACATTAAATTTAATACTATTCAGGACTATTATTTACAATAACTTACATTGAATATTAGCACCATTTGGATGGAAATCATGTCAAAAAAATATGGGTTTCAAATCTTAAAAAACGTTTACAATTCAGCTAAGCTATGGTTTTCGTGCAATTTCACAGCAAGACTTATTTTTTCATACCCCATTAAGAATCAAACCAAATCAAATAATAAAAGGAACCCAGCTTTTAACTGATAGTCTATGGCACTTTGCTAGTGATGATCCATTGTTTAAGAAACTTTAATATTCACCTAATAACTAATAAAAAGAACACAAATTTGCTTTGGCCCTAAGCCAATTCCTGGACTTAAGCCAAGTCAATGGGAAACTTCGCAATCATTATTGTGTTGTTGACCACAAGCTACATTTACCAGCACTCTATTTTTAAGTTAGTGCTTTTTAGATTACATTATGTTTTGTTAAAAAGCAAAAGAAAGTAAGGGAATAATAATTACCAGAGGCTTGTAGCAGTAATTGCTGCTTTTTAATTATTCTAACTTAAAAACAGATCATTAAAATCAATAAACAAATCTGCGGTGATAAGTTAACATCAGTTAATTTTTCTGTAGCATAGAGCAACTTAACAGCCCCTTTCTATCATGCGCTAAAGTGTTAGAAAGTCTTTAGTCTTATACTATTTTTACTTGTCATTATGATACCTAATGGAAACTTTCTACATTAATTTTGTTTTGTTTATAAGTTAAAATTTTCAACCAATGCCCTTTCATACTGGCAAATATTGACTTTTTAACTGACTAGAAACTAACTGAAACAGAAGATCTTAAATATTTACCAAATTTTTAAGGGTGAAGGATGATAAACTACTAGGTTATATTTCTTCTCAGATTTTCACATAGTTGAAACAGAAACAACCAGAACAACAGAAACATAAACACTTGTGCGACATTAACTTGTTTGTATGATCACAATTTTGATTTTATTTTACTTTTTACTTCAAGTATGGTATATAAAAGATACTTCAAAAGTTTGTGTAAGTGATAGATTTAACATGTCAATTTATAAGTTTTTGTACATTTACAACTTTTTTCTCTCCAAAACTATTATTTGCTATTGGTTTTGTATCTCTCTCATAGGCTGGTATTCCAAAATAAATCTTAGTTAATTTGAATTTAGGAGAGTTTAAACTTTTAGGGGATAAAGACCTACTTCTTTATCAAAACATAAACACTTGTGCGACATTAACTTGCTTGTATGATCACAATAACAAGTGTTGTTTTGTTAAAGTCTGTAAAGTTTGATGGGAGTTTGTACCATTTTGCTATCTTGTGAGTGTTAGAGTTATCTTATTTATATAGCATGCAATAGTGGCACTAATAGATGGTGCAATAGTTTATAGTACTAGTGGTAGTAAACTAGGAAATGCTTACCACACAAAAACCTAAAATTCTTCCTGAATGTTCGAGTTTAAAAAAATTATTTTTAGACTACTGGGTACTTTCAGTTTGAAATATGTCCAAATGAAAACTATAAAATATAGTTTTACATACCTTCAGTCTCCAGTCTTATTAATATAGATTTCCTGCATATGTTTCGGAATTTGTAGGCTAGTTCCATCATAGGGGAATTATCACAAAATTGTCTTTATAGTTACTTGCTTGTCAAATAGTTGCTTCATAGTTGCTTGAAAAAAAATTAAAAAAAATATAAAAATATAAAATTTAAAATAAAATATATGAAAACCTTTTTATACCTTTTCATAACCTTTTCTACTGCTTTTAACCTCTAAAAAACCATCAGGGTATAAAATTGTAATATCTTAAAAGTAAATTAAGGTTATAACAAAAATTCACAGGATATGGATAGTCTTTTAATGACCTTTTATGTTGGTTACTTCACCCTCATCTTGTCAAACCTAATTCCAGGGCTGTAACAATATCCTTGGGGGCCCGGGAATAAACTGGCAACAGGGGCCCTTAAATTGAAGTAAGAATTTTATGAAATTTTAAGTAATATGTCAGTGGAAAGCTCTTGGCTAGGATTAGTTTGTTTTGAAAGAAAGGATACACAGCTAACTCATCTGAAGATCTGGTGTGAAGTAGAAAAGAAGACAAAACATATAATATTTCATCACTATTAGGAACTTCCTCAGATGAGGTGGAGAGAGAAAAAGGACTCTTTTTCAATGTACAATGGATGCCTTTATACAGAATTACAGTTCTGCAAAAATTTGGACGTTGTTCTGAACCAGTTTGATGGCAGCACATTCAGCTTCATAGTCGTATACAATGGATTATAAATTTTCATTCCCAGTTTGTTTCATAAATTTTAACTAAAATTAGGCTCATTAAATTTTCTTTTGTTGAATAAATTAGCCAGAATACTTGGAATGTATTCTTTAAAATTGTTTGAAACAGTAAATAAATTATTTTTACAAAAAAATAATGTTTTCATAATTTTTCCAAATTTTTTTGCCAAAACAAAACATTTTTTTACTTCAGCATGGGTTCGGAATAGGTGTATTTTCGGAATAGCGGGACTACTATTATCATATTATTGCCTTTTTGGAAACTTTTGCATGTGTTTACACCTTCGATTAGGGCCCCTCTTTTTTTACCCCTTTGGTCATTACAGCCCTGCCTAATTTTATGTCTATTGACCGTCAGACACAGGGTTTAAGCTGCGGTCGCATTTGTCGCAAAATGCGACATGCTCCACGAAAATGCGACAATATTCGGACAGGCTGTCGCCTTTTTGCTACAAATTAAAGAGTGGAAATTATTTAACTCTATTGCAGAAAATAAAGTTAACCAATACAAATCTCAATAAAAGTCCATTTACTTCCACAAACTACTTTGTATGACTTTAAAATAAAATAAGACTTAATTATAGAATGTAGTCGTCAATGTAACCCTCGATCAGATGCCGCGTCATTAAGATCCACAGTCAAAAAGAAGACTATAAATAAACACAGAGAACGTGTAGACGTTCTATACGTTCTCTGTGCTAAACAGCAGTTGGGGCGCACTCTGTAGTGGCTGAGTCGCCGAGTCTAGCCGAGCGGTGGCGAATGCAAGAATGTGGGGGGCTACTTCGCCACCGCTTGGAATGATATGGAGTCGAATAATCAATATAGTCATTCGACAATTTCAGTTTCAAGTCATGAATACCCTATTTAAGGGGCAAGAAACGGTACCGTGGATTATGCTAGGATTTTTAAACAAACTGCCATGTAAAAGCGGGGATTTTCGAAACTCACGGTGGGTAAAATCTCATGGCCAGTCTGGCAATACTGGCGAAAACAGACGTCTCGAAAACGGTGATGCGAAATATAGTTAGAGGTTATGTTGTTCAATTAAGTTGTTTTGGTTTGATGACATGTGCTATAACTTAATGACATGCGATAAAAATGCTAAAAGGAAAATAATTTTGCTACAAGTCTCAAAGAGCTTGTAGCTTTTTGCTCAAACAATTTTTTTCCCAGCTTAAACCCTGGTCAGACACCCGAACATTGATAAGTAAGTAGAGGTATTCCTTTAGGAAAATCACATCTTTCCCTTGGATTATATTTCTTAGAAGAAGAAAATTAATGACTATGATGGTTAGCTTGGACAGTAAAGGGGATGCCTGGGGGTGGGCTTGATTGGGGAACGATAGACTGCTTTACAAGTTTCTCAGGGATGTCTTCAATCACCATAACTTACAGAGCCTTATGCCTGTTGGTCCCTTGTCTAAACTTCCTAAACCCAAGTCCTAGAGACCTAAAATTCAATATACATGCCCTTCTCTGGTCTTGGACGTTCAATGAAAATTGTTTTCACAGAACTCCCTGACAAGTATTTTAGTGTAGAACTTGGCTTGAAAGGCGCTATTCTTAGTTGTGGACAGCTGAGAAAAAAGCTTTCCATGCTGGGTTGCTTCTTGGAATTCCCTGATCCCTGTGAGAGATTAGGAAAAACCGTTCCTAATGAGCATCTACGACCAAACAGAGATTTTCAAAAATCAGGACTTACAGTGTTCTAGATAAGACCTAAAGACCGAATGACAGAAATTTCTTTATAGTTATCTGTAGGTTGCTCGGATCCCATCATGCTTTTTCATCCTCTCTTTTCCTTCCGATAGTAGCTCTGCCGCAGTCACAAAATGCACGGAACATTCAACGACGATGTTTGTCAACAGGCTACCAGCACAAATCAGAGACGGGGACGACCAACCACCTGTACCGACTGAACCTCAAGACGATGGTGTGGACCCGTCTCGTCCCGCGGGGAGACTGGCCCGTCTGCTGCGACAAGATGGCAGGCTGGGTCTACCAGGACAAGTGAGTCCGTGGAAACTTTCGTTCTGGTTCAATAAGCTCAGCCACGGATAGGCTCATCCTTGCAACCCCTGTAAAAATTTTTTCTTCAAGATTAATGTTCTTTGCGTTGCAATTCATTGTGTTGAAAGTAAAAAATAAAATAATACAAAATTTAAATAGAGAAAAAAACAGACATTTTAACCGAAGCAAAAGTAGATATAACGGTCATCTGGCCCAGAAGACCACAATTTTTTTATTTTTTTATTTTTAACCCGGTGAATTTCAACTTAAAGAACAGTGACAAATACGCAGAGTTTATGACTAATCCACAAAGAGTAACAGTAATGAAATGATATTGAATTTTTCTTGAGTTTCAATTTTTAACAAAAGGAAGTTGTCTGCAATTGAGTCCAAACTGTAATAAATGACAATCTCTCTCTAGGAATTTCTTCTAAATGTTCTGTATCCCATCTTGTATAACGTGCATAAGATTTCTTTGTGGTAAGCATAAAGCAAATATAAAAAAATTAAATGTTGTTAAAGCCATTACGTTACTGTATCGTATCAGAATTTCCCTGCATTTAAGAATTAACTAAGTGAAGTAGTGGTGTGATCTGATTTAAGAGAATATTTCAAGTGTATCACTTGAGATACAGTGGTGTTATCCTGGCTTTAAAGTACTTTGAACTTTTTATTCTATTACAGACTGCTGCGATTTTATCGATTACAGACAGGAAAAGTCCAAAAAATTAAATAATTATTACAGACTTTTACATTTTGATTCATAGGATGCAATGAAACTAGAGAAGATAGAAATTTGGTGTGTCATTTAAACAGTTTGATGGTTATTCTTATAATGAAGTACATTTGTATATAAAAAACTTGTTGTGGCAAAGCCAGCAAATGATTCGATTCATTCATTTTTAATTTAAATTATAAATTATTTATAAATTTTGATTTTCTGTCCTTATAAATCATTTCATCCACCTAACATAAGATTTAATTGATAAACGATACTACCGTGTTTCCAGATTATACTTCTTCGGAGGGTTTGGCCCAGTGGCGAGGTGCCGATGTGAGTTCCAGATCGTACTGGAGCCCACGTCGGAACTGTCTCCCTGGCCTACAGGGTGGAACAACCAGCTGGCTGTGTACAACATACAGACGTAAGCGGCTCAATAACAATAATATTATATGTTACTACAATATATGTGTGTTTCTTGGAGTTTATTCAATTCCCCAAAGCAGAACAATGAGCGACGCTGCGACATTGTCGCGGACACGAAACACCGAGAAACGCGGGCCTGCAGACACATTTACGAGCTTGAAATTATTTTTTTTTAATACCTCGATAAAAATACTTTGTCCGCGGACAAAATTTACCGGTTAAACGAAAAAAAAGATCGCAAAGTAAAAGAAAAGCGGGCGCGAGTGAACACGCTACTACACACATCACGTCGAAGAGGAGAGAACCGCGCTGCTCGACAGCCGGATGCCGTCTGCCGCTCCGCTCGGTATCTGTCTGCAGGCCACACCCTCCTACCGCTCTCCCATTGGCCCGGCGCAGTCACCTGACAGACAGCAACCACCCTCCCTCCACCTTACAAGTGCGCGCGGATGACTGAGCTATGAAGACGCACTGTACCGTATCTGGCGATAGTGTTGCGAAATAGAAAAACGCCATTACGTTGTTGATTTCGGAAGAGAAAAGGCATTCCAGCCCTATTGTGTTAACTCTGTGGTGCGTGGGTGCGTGACCTTTGTTACTGTAAAATGTATAACTAATGTTGGCATTATTTGAGTAATGGGTTTTGCGAATGAGTGAAATATACAATGTATTCTCGGCCTTCTCGTGAGCGTGTTATCTGCTCTGTTTGTTTCGAGCAAATTGTTCATAAAAATTTAAAAACTCATTTTCTGAGACATCATCCTGGTGACTCTGTAAAATTTACAAGTGCCTCCAGTAAGAATATATCAAATTTTTTTCATGGATCTACCGAGAAAAAAATTAAACTTAGCGAAGATGAACCGACGTCTACTAACAGTCCAAGCACTTCTAGTAAGCCTACCTCAAAAAGCGATGAAAGACAGATTGTTAACCTTCATCCAGATTAATGGGCCTCCTGCTGGCTACCAAGGCAATAGGAAGTTTTTGAAACTTGCCTTGTGTAATAGATATGGCACAAGATACTATGAACATTTTAAGCCAGCTTCAAGAAGCAAACTTCTATCAAAATCAGTAAGCTCCAAGGTTGTTAAAAGAATACAAGAAGATATTGGAAAAGCACTGCCATGTTTCAAGAACTAACAAAACCAGACTATGTGCTATGTAATATAAATAATGTAAATATAGATTATTTCTGTTTGGTGTGTTTATATAAAGAAACTATAGTACATTTAAAGTTTTACTTCTGAAGACCTTGTTAACACTTGTTAAGGTATGTGTATATATATACGTATTTAAAAAAAGTAAATTTAAATAACCTGATTATGCCTACCCCTTAATAGTTTTTTAGTTTTTTGTTTTAAAAGTAGGCTATACAAATTATTGAAATTTACTTATTTTATTTAACTATATTACTAGTAGCCCTAAAGAGTGAATATATATATTTATATATATATATAACCATATATATATATATATATATATATATATACCGGTATATAAGTAATTATTTAGCTTTTTAGTTTTAGCGCTTGCGGACACATTTTGAGGTTTTCACAGGCCGTTGCAGACACGTAGGAACCATTCTGCTTTGGGGATTCAATTTAATTCCCTTATTAAGGTTACCATCACAACCACAAAAACTCCCCTGTAGTTTAACATTGAATCTTTGGAGCGCCACAGGGCGCAACCCTAAGGGAATTTTGTAAAACCGTTTCTTAGTATGCATCTAGGACCCAAGGGGAGCACATTTCTTGCCAAATATCAGCTCTGTCGGTCTTATGGTTTTAGAGATTTGCTGTCCGTTAGAAAACCCCTTTTCCTTTTATGTTTAGTATAGATTAAATCAGTTTAGGTTGATGGAAAAAGTTTACCTACCTTGAGTAGTAGTAATACCTAGTAGTTCATGTAATTGTAAAATATTATTTACTGTTATTGTATAAAGATTCAAGAACTGTCATTTACTGTTATTGTATTCAAGAAGAGTCATAGATAAATTAGGCTAGGAAAGTAGATTGGTTTGTCATTAGTTGTAAGTTATATATGAATTATGTTAAAAGCTATTCTTACCTCGCATCTATTGGCCGTTAAGTGTACTGCTGCAAGTTTATTGTAGTGGAAGAATGTTGACCATTCCAACAGCGTACATATTTTTAATTTTCTAATATTCTGCCTGCTGACATCACGTCCTCTTTCCAACTTCTCAATTTTTCACTAGAAATGATTGGATGTAACTTTGAAAGAGGAATTGTATCACACACCAATTTATAGTATAGTACAATATAAATTAGGGGTGTGCGAGTATTCGACCGGTCGAGCTTTTTGGTCGAGCTTTTCAGTATTCGGCTCGGCTCGACTTTTTTCAAAAAAGCTCGACATTCGAGCCGAGCTTGATGAGAGAGTTCTTATCGAGAAGATAATTATTGCGGTCTATTTTTGGACACCGTAAACCCGAAGAGCATTTCTCTCCCAAGAAAAACACAAACAAAAAATATTCCTTAGTGATAAGGAAAGGACATTGACAGGTAAAAAGAAATATTATCTCCATTCAGACGGAAATCGGAGCTATATTTAGTTGACCTTGGAGAACCCAAAATACAGCAATAAAGTCTATTGTTTTATCACGGCTTATCTCTTTAACGGTCAAGTTTCATTCTGGTTGCATTTGATTTATAAAAATAAGACAAAAAATATGAGCCGTCATTTTAGTTGTATGCCAAGTAGTTTGTATTTTTGCGTGTTTAGTAAGGATTCCTTATCTCCTAATTAACTCACGCACGCTCGCTCACTGTCTGTCAGACAATGACAAAAAAACCGGGTCAGAGGGGCTTGGAGTAAACAAACCTCCACCCCTCCCCCTCCCTGGCCACTGATAAGGAGAGTGAGTGAGATAGCTGTTTCTTTCTTTCCCTTTATTCCATCCTAATTTCTTATCTTTCTTCTTTCTAATTTTTTTAAACCGTACATAATTTTCTTAACAAAAGCTTATAAATGCAATTAATTTTAGGATGACAATAAATTATTTTTGTTATTAAATATTATTTCATTCATATTCTGAAATAATAAGTTTAACCATCAATGTTTATTATGCCACAATTGGGACTGCTATTTGTAATGTCTTTACTTTGTGAACATTAAGAAAATCAATCTTGTTTTTGACTAAGTGTAAATATGTTATTTTTTTAAGATATAACCATTTAAAACCTTTCCATTCAACACTTGAAATTAATTTTGTAGTACCTATATGTAACTAGAATGATTATTTAAGTTTAACTATTTATTTTAAAGGGAAAGTACTGTGGAATTGGGAAGTCAAATTAAAAATGTAGAGTAAAATTTTTTATTTTTCTACATAAATTATTTTTTGAGCCAGTTTGATTAATTTTATGTAATATAATACAAAAGATTGATGAACCTATCAGATCATTAACTTGTTTTTGAGATAAGCTTTCTAGTTTTGAGCTGGCATTCACTTAAGGTATGCAAACATTAGTCTATTGTATCTTTTAAAATTAAAATCAAGCTTCATAATTTGGTGGCTGTTAAAAAGCTCGGCTCGAAAAAGCTCGAGCTCGAAAACTTTTGAAAAAGCTCGGCTCGGCTCGGCTCGAGTTCAAAAATCACTATTCGCACACCCCTAATATAAATGTATCAATTTAATGAATAAAGATTGTTTGCCTTTGTTGCGTAGAGACAGCTGGGAGTGGCCGAGATGTAGAGGCTCCGTCCCGGCCCCCCGCGCCGCCCACGCCGCCGCCATATCAAAAAACAAGGTACGCAACTGCTTTGGTATTCCCGTCAAACGTGTCCATCTTAGGTTAAGCTTTTGTTTTGGCTACTCAGCCATTCCAGAACAGATTAGCCTCATATCAGGGAGACTGAAATCCAATTTTCCTGTTTATTTTAGTTAAAACTACTTCAAAAATAGTAATCCTTTTTCAGTCCGAGGGAAAAACTGGTTTCACTTTTAATGATTTTTCAACCCTCCAACTGAAATCTGATCATTAAATATTCATTTGTGTTAGTTTTCGTTGATGTGTCCCTAGTTTATATACCTAAATTGAGTTACTTTTAAGAATAAAAATGTTTTACGTAATGTGAGCATATTGTATAAACTGAAATAAAAAATACTCACAGATGTTCTTAATTTGGGATGTATTAATGAAATAATGATACATATATGTTATAAAAATTGCTTTATTTGAATCCTCCAATATAACAGGTCCCGTACAGAACCTTTACAAGTCCCATACAGAACCTGAAAACTTCATATTCTGAGTTATTCTTGACTGCTGGATGATCTCTGGTAATATCTAAATAAACAATCATACACTTTTTCAGGTTTATGTTTTCGGCGGCCGTCTTAGACTGATTAGGAATAATGAGCTTCATTGTCTGGACCTGGACACCATGACTTGGAGTGGGAAGTAAGTAAATCAAATCAGAGAGACGTTTATTTCACGTTTAAAAACAAATTCAATAGCTTTAATCAAGCTAACATATCTTCCCAAAGTCTTAGTTGTCTTGCCAAACAAAAATCCTCGTTCATTGTCAGTGGTGGATCCAGCTTGAGAGTTGGGGGGAGGCTTCAGTGGTGAAACACCCCCCCCTGATCCTACCCAAGGGCCCACAAAGAAGGGGATGTTTTATTTGGTGACGTTAATCTACAATTTACTGAATTAAAATAGAGTTTGAAGTAATATGAAGTAACAGAAGTGGTGTGGAAAAAAATAGCATAGGCTGCATACAACACGAAACTAAACACTGTAAGCAAACAGTTTAAAACAACGTTTGTGTCGAACTGCAGGGCTGCTAGGGGGGGATATTTCCAACTCTGACCATTTACTAACTCAATTAATTAAAATACAGGATAAAAATTATTTTCCATCTGCAAGTACTGCTTAGAGCCTCCAAATTTATCTGAGGAGCATGTCAATATGTTAAGTGAACTATATTAAGAATTTGATTCCCTGGTGTTTGCTGTAAAAAAAATAACATAATAATTAATTTAAAAATTGATTTCATACATTTTGATTGACTGCTCTCTAAATCTAAATAATTTTAAGATGAGTAAGAAATAGTGTCGTTAAATTTTGAAATATAATGCTGGTGCAGAATATAAAAAATAAATCTAAATAAATTTGTCCTTCTTTATTTTTTTACCCTTCTCAGACTGACTCCTTTAACTATAAAAACCAAAGAAAAAAATAGGTAGAGATCAAAAAAGATTGCTGTCTTTTTTGTGTTTTTTTGTACTTATTTATTTGTTTACAGTTTATATATATATATATTCTGTATTTTAGCATAAAATCATTTTTTGTTTCAAATTACCCTTTACAAACATTGGCGGATATATCCGCCTATCGTCCGTAGTGCAAAAAAGGTTAGCGTATGCATCCGCAGGCCGTCTTCATCACACTGATATGATTTACAGTTATTATTAAAAACAATCTAAAAGTATGAGGAAATAAATTGTTTGAGGGCGTGTTTTATATAAGTAATTTGAAAATGTGAAGATTATAATGCATTGACCAGGCTGGCCAACCGACTAAACACAAATTTCTTTTCCATCAAGTAAATAGTACCTATGAGTTATAAGTAACTAGTAATGTTTCCATAGTTATTGTTCATAAAAAGTGATAATAATGCCCAAAATTGGATTATAATCAGGCATTATAATCCAAGGAAGGGTAATATCCTCAAGTTCAGTAATCGTTGACGTCCGCAGTTTGACTGATGCGTCCAAGAGCGAGTGCGGGGTGCCGGAGGGTCGCACTTGGCACACTCTCACCTTCATCTCGGACGACCGAGCCGTGCTGTACGGGGGCCTCAGTCAGTACAACGCGGTTCTCAGTGAGTACGACTGATTGTTGACTGTAAGAAATCAGGGTAGGATAGAGGAATCAGCAGGCTGACATGATGGTTAAAACTGCTGAAAAGCATACAAAAAAGCATAAAACACAAAAACAAAATGAATTTTCGGTACTTTGGTCGGTACTTGGGTATTATACGAAGGCCATTATTTATTGAGAGATTTTTTTTCTGGATACCAAAAATAACCATATAATTGGAAAGAACATACTTTAATTGACTTACTGTCCAATTTTGACATAATTATGATGATCGGTCTTTATATTCTGCCTCTCAGAAGACATAGACCGGGAGCTGGGAGGTCAAAAATTACGTCATAAGGTGCACATGTAAAAGCTGTGCCATTTTGAAGGGGCATCCTGCGGGGTTTCAAAAATGGGTTTGTGAGCCCTCAATCTGGGGGCTTTCTCCAAGGTGGACAAACTTGAATGTGACTTTTTTTAATTCTCCATAAGAATAACATGGGGATTAAGTTTACGGGTTTGTTGCAACAGGTATGTACAAATCGGGTGGTTTTAAGTCAATATCCAATAAACCTTGACTAGAAGAAGCCTTATGCCAAGTTTTATAATTATATGTTGAAAAACAAGCATGATATAGACTTTTATTTTCTCCCCATAAGAATAACATGGGAAAAATGTTTGCACGTTTACCGCCGCGGAAATGCAAAAATGGGGGATTTAAGGCTAATATACAATAGGTCTTAACTAAATGAACTAACATATCATGTTTCATTAAGATATGTTGAGACATAAGCGAGTTATACGATTTTATTTATTCCCCATAAGGTTAACATTGGACGACGTTTTGAGTTCATCACCGGCAGTATCTCGGTAACCAATGAACATAGAACAATGATTCAACATACCAAATTGTTTGTTTTTTAAAGCTGAATTCAATGGTGTGAGTTAAAACGTGATCATTTAAGTTGTTCTACATGAAAATTGCAAAAAAACCCTTTTTTATGAGTCATTTTCATGTTTGTCCACCTTGGAGAAAGCCCCCAGATTGAGGGTTCAAAAACCCATTTTTGACACCCCCTAGGATGCCTCTTCAAAACGGAATAGCTTTTACAAGTGCACCTTATGACGTAATTTTTGACCTCCCAGCTCCCGGTCTAACATTGATGTTAGCGAGGATTGAGTTGAACTCGTCGCCTTTGCTAGCGGCCACACCCGGTCGCCGCATGTATGGCAAGCCTTATACTGTGTGTTGCGGCGATTATATTAGGTTGGGTTATCATAGATCTGTTAGTAGGACTTTCCTACTGTTATGAATCGAACAATACCAGATGAGTCATACTTTCGGCGGTGACAGGTGATGCGCGCGCTCTGGGCAACGACCTGACCTTGGCGTACTTGTAAGGGATCTGGCGGGCAAAAGTATGACTCATCTGGTATCGTTAGATTCGTAACGAAACAAGGAAAGTCCTACTAACATATTTATGATAACCCAACATATAACAATGACATATGATAACTCTACATTGATTAGAGGAAATATTTTAATTTAGTGGTAATTTAAGAATTTGTTGAAACGCAAACTAAAATTCACAACGTATAAAACTCAGCCTTTTATAAATTCATAGTTATAGTTAATTTAAATTACTTAAAATTTAATTTTCAAGGCAAAGTTTGTAATCATGTTACTTCCATTAGAACTTACATTATTTCAAATAGGCTACCTGTTTATTACCTTTTTTTAAATTCTGAGAGAGACACATTATTCATCATTGCACCAAGTATAGGAGCTCAAATTCATTAGCAGTGTTGAATAATATCATAACCCATTTAACATAAGTATTATCCATCATCACAATTATGATCTTCTCAAAGCTATAGCTTTCCTCCTCTAATGTCAAACATTAGACATGTAAATGGATATGGACATGGACATTAGACATGTACATGGACCTTAAACATGTGACATTCATGATCACCCTAACACTTGTAGGTGACTGCTGGACTCTGGACGTCAGTGGAGCGTCGGCGCGATGGCACAAACGCAACGATTGTCGTCCGCTCCTCTGGCACCGCGCGATCTTCTCGCGCGACACTAACGAACTGCTCATTCAGGGCGGGCTCAAGCGGTCCATCGTCGCCACCGTCACCTGGAGAGTGAGTTGCAGAAGTCTCGACGGAAGGGAGAACAAAGGCTTTGTTTGTAGGGGAACGGAAGACGAGGAAGTGGAATGATTCAGTTCTTGGTGAACTCGGTCAATCGTCTTTCTTGCTTCTTGAGACGAAATAGATTCAACTTTTTTGTCCTTGTATTTTTTTTGTATCGCTAGAAGAAAGTTGTGGTCGTAGTTTCCTTTTATGGTTTGGTCCTAATATTATGTTCACGTCTCTGTTCAAGGTGTTAGAAATACTATTTCTAATCTGAACAACAGGATGGGCAGTTTCATAAAAAATACTATCATAATTCCCTTATGCGTTGATGTATTTGGTTGAGAATTTTTTTTGTTTTTTATTCTAGTCTATTGTTGTCAGTCTCTAATTCCGAGTAGACTTAGAATTAATTATTGATTGAGCATTTCAATATCAACCAATAATCTTCCCTTATATTTGTCATCTAAATGATCAGGTTCTGTTTTTAGATTATTTGAAAGAATCCAATTTTGGTTCAAAAGAGGCTTAGTACAGTGTTTAAAACCTTATGTTTGAGGTCGAAATATTTTCATGAGGTTATATGTCAACAGTTTTCTTCACAGTTTAAACTTAATCTTCATAATATTGCCATTGTTTTGAATTCCCTGACCTACATTTTAAACCTTAATAACAATTTCTCAGCTTTTACTGAAACACTACTCTAATTTTACATTTTAATAGATCTTTTAAAGGCAATATTACCCGTGGTTTGGTTCAATCTGACGTGGTAACTACATTTTATCATTATAAGAGCTCATTCACTACTTAATCGTCAAATCTCATTGTTACTATTATCAGTAACAATCAATTGAAGTTTTGAATTTTAACAATGTCTAACTGCTGTACACCAACAACAACATTCCAAAACCATAATACTCCAACAATTCACTACTTACTTATAAGTCATCAACATCCGCAAACTTCAGGGTGTTCACCAGTTTTCAAGTTTCCTAAAGTCCTCCTTTTGACCTAAAGGTCCTCCAACTTTTCCAGTTTAATTAAAAATTTTGATTTTTAATAGATTTTTTTGCAATTCTGCAAAAAGTACAAATTTATGCTCATCAGTAGTGATTGAGTAATATTGAGAGCATTTATTGGTAAGGACCATTAGTTAGTTTATCATTGAATTTGCTAATTTTCAATAATACTTTTAATTACCAACTCCTCGCCTTGATTTTTGGTAATTTTTAATAATATTTTTAAATCAATCCCACACAAAGGGGTTTTCTTGGGTTCTCTGAAATTCTGCAAAGGATCCTCCAACAGTTGAGAAATTCTTGGGTCTTTGACTTGGAGGACACCCTGAACTTTGTATATCACCGCTCACATATAACAAAATATCTTCATCCTGCTATTCGTTCTCGACTTATATCATGGATCATATTTTTTAGCTTATTAAAAGTGTGTTAACACTTTTGTGTTTATATAGTATCGTATAGTTTATGTCAAGTGACATGGCCCAGACCACTCAATAAGACTTATGTTAATTTTTACATTGGGCTTAACAAGGGGCCACGTCATTTGAAGTGACCTGTACTGAAGGCTCTCTGTTGTCCAGATGATTGTTGGATATTGAATGTCGCGGAGGGCCGAGCTCGCTGGGCCGAACTTGAGCTCCCATACGACCACGGCGAGCCGCGCTGCGACCACGTCGCGTGTTTCTTTGAGCCGAACCTCATCCTCCACTCCGGCCTCACGCAGCCGTTTTACAAGACTCGACTTTTTCTCGCCGTAAACAGAGCCTTTGGACTTCCCTAACCTAACTTACTTTTATGGCGTCTATCTTAAAATAACTGCTAACCTAACCTGTTCTTGGGTATCACCACCTGAATTGATTTAATCAGTTGATAAAAAAGGTTACGTACCTTATGACCGTCTTCGATTCACTGTGAAGAATATAATGAATACTTAAGTTTCAACATAAAATTAAAAAAGTGTTTTAAACAACAATCAAATGTTGCTTTTGTTGAAACTTAAGTAGACATAACTCTCTACACATTGAATTGAAGGTGGTCATAAGGTACGTAACCTTTTTTATCGATTAACCTTATTTAGCCTAACCCAACCTGACTTAACCGATAACCCAGTGGCATGTGATCTTGTTGTTTATTATATTTATACTCCCTTTATAGACCTTACCTAACCACTAACCTAACCTAACCTAACCTAATCTTAACCTAACTTTACCTAACTGATATCTCACATTATGTGCTTTTGTTTGTTGTTTATGCTCTTTATAGAGCAGATTTAATTATTTAAGTTTGCTGATCTTGTTCCTATTTTGAAAATTGAAGCTATGTTTGAAGTCTTGAATGGTGTTACGCTTGTTATTAATTGAACTTTTCTTATTTTTGTGCTGTGAGTTTTTTCCAGTTTCAGTTTTGCTAAGTTTCTAACAGGATTCTTTAATGAATAATTGTGCTGATCAAAGTATGAAAATCTGGATTTTATAACTAAAAGTATTTATTTCAAAACATTTTTTTCTCCATCAAACTTAAAAAAGTTCACCAAAAGTTGTCTTTGTTCTAAATTACAGGCTTGCATGTGTTTCGTCTGTCGAAAACTGATAAAAAATGAAAATAGAATGGTGAGTCTCTTAGCTCTATCCTTATTTTTTATCTGAATCATGTTGTTTACTTGTTTTGGATTTTCTTCTTTCTCAGTTTCTTTTAAAGTCAGCCCCAAAGTTAAATTTAATTAATCTTTAAAATCTGTGTGCCGTGCGCGTCACTTTTATATATCTGGCACGCCAAACCAGGTACTGGCCACAAAGCCTGAACAGAGGCTAGTCCATCTGAAAGTTCGAGAAAGTCAGAGGGAAATTAAGTTTTTGGAACGCCTACCTGGCTTCCTCCCACTCCGCCGGCAGCATCTGCGTAACTTACAACCTTCATACCCAGCTACCAGCGATAAGTATTAATGCTAAGAATTAGGGGGTTTTTATTAAATTAGTCGATATCAACCTAAAATGTTCTAGTTTGGCTTAGTTTGGGGTGCCGGGGGGAAAAATTCTAGTTGGGGATTTTGTAAGATGTGAATTTCTGTGGTATTCGCCTCTCCAGAGGCGATACCTTCAATTTAATACAAATGTAGTTTCATCAGGGAAAATTGCTTGTCTTATTATCTTGCCAAAGTAAATTACTTAGCTCAATAGTTAATTAAAACCTTTATTGAGAATCATAGTTATCACCCATTGGACAGTTATGCTTAATTTCAGACAGTGATTCCCAGTCACATCCCAGGTAGGCCCTTCTGGCGTTTAATAAGGTTGTACATGGAATTAATTACTTAATTATTGTTCATCAAAGCTGGCTTAGGTGACCATATGGCAATGGGTACGATCGGCCTCAGGGTAAACCTTCCACCTAGTTAAATTATCCTATTCATTTCAAAGTTGTAATAGTTGCTCTGGTCAATCCTTCCTGATAATACAGGATTACCTTATTGTACCACTCACATCCACATTGATCCATAATGTTCCACCCTGGTCCATATTTGGCTATTTCCAACAACCTTTCTCACTATTCTTCCAACAACCAACAACTCCAGCAGTCACAAATTGGTAGCAGAGCGTGGTTTCGATCCACGGACCTCTGGGTTATGGGCCCAGAACGCTTCCACTGCGCAAAAATTTAAATGGCCAATTTTTTCAAATGCGCCAAATCCTTAAATTTTCCTTCATTTTATGTTTCCATGTACACCACTACCTTTATATTTGTATAGTTACTAACATTCTTTTAGGGAATTGCTGCACAAATTGGTTTCCTCCACTTCAGATATGGGTTGGGTTCCATGGCACCTGGTGTGGTATCTTCGAGTCCACATCGGTCAGTCTCGCCGGACTGATCACCCTAAAATGTCGTATTGTCAGCGATCGGTCTACCCTGCACTAATTTTGGGGTAAATCTTACATAATATAGTCAGGACCAACACTTCGGTTTCACAAGCATTTTTTTTTTATAAAGTCAGTCCCTATTTACAAACTAGTCATTACCAAATAACTGCACAATCAAAAAAAAAAAAGGCCAGCTTGCAATCACCTTGAAAAGGGTCAATTCACCACATTGAATCAAAAGCCACAAGCAGTCAAATCCTGAAATAGCCTCAACTGCAACCACCTTCAACAATAGACAACTTCAGTCAACTCCGAACTTCAGCAGCAGTCAAATCCTGAAATAGCTTCAACTACCACCACCTTCAACAATAGACATCTTCAGTCAACTCCGAACTTCAGCAGCAGTCAAATCCTGAAATAGCTTCAACTACAACCACCTTCAACAATAGACATCTTCAGTCAACTCCGAACTTCAGCAGCAGTCATATCCTGAAATAGCTTCAACTACCACCACCTTCAACAATAGACATCTTCAGTCAACTCCGAACTTCAGCAGCAGTCAAATCCTGAAATAGCTTCAACTACAACCACCTTCAACAATAGACATCTTCAGTCAACTCCGAACTTCACCAGACATCTTCAGTTAACTTCGATCTTCAGCAACAATCACCACCTGAAATAACCAGCCTTAACAACAGCCATCTTCCGTAACAACCAGCTTCACCAAGACTCACCAATAATCACCATCGCCAGCTTGCATCTTGCAGCAGCCTACAAGAGTATTGCATCAATTGCTATGATTGCTATGATTGCAACAATTCTGAGAAAAACAACACAAGACTTCAGTTTATACCAAATCTCAGATGAAAACAAAATATAAGGCCTAAATATTAAACCAAAAATAAAGAATAAAAAAATAAAAAAAAAATAAAAAAAAAAAATTGTGCGTGCAGTTATCCCCCCTTTATTCAAATTGAGTTCTTCGAGTAGGGCAGAAACCAAGTGTGGAGTCCTTGAGGCCTCAAGCATCAAATTTTTCCGCTGGGGGGGGGAGGAGCCCGATCGCTGACCAAACAGCTCGCAACCTTCAACTGAAGGAGAATCAAAAGTCTCAGGCGGAGGTGCCAGCGCGTTGGGAGCCCTCAGGTTCCACCTATTCTGAGTGGAGATGAGCCGGAACCCCAAAGACACCAATCGGTTCTTGCAACTTCAACACCGCCGTGATTCGCTTTTTCAAGAGCCCGCAATCCGAATTTTTCTGGTGTCAATTGTGGGTAGGCGCTGCAACCTTGCAGACCAAATTTTGGTTGTTTTAGGGAATCAACCCCAACTAACCCTCTGGAACCAACGATGACCTTACCACCCCACCAAGTCCCAGCGCAATCTTTTTGGCCGAAGGGGGCGTGGTTGTGCCGTGCGCGTCACTTTTATATATCTGGCACGCCAAACCAGGTACTGGCCACAAAGCCTGAACAGAGGCTAGTCCATCTGAAAGTTCGAGAAAGTCAGAGGGAAATTAAGTTTTTGGAACGCCTACCTGGCTTCCTCCCACTCCGCCGGCAGCATCTGCGTAACTTACAACCTTCATACCCAGCTACCAGCGATAAGTATTAATGCTAAGAATTAGGGGGTTTTTATTAAATTAGTCGATATCAACCTAAAATGTTCTAGTTTGGCTTAGTTTGGGGTGCCGGGGGGAAAAATTCTAGTTGGGGATTTTGTAAGATGTGAATTTCTGTGGTATTCGCCTCTCCAGAGGCGATACCTTCAATTTAATACAAATGTAGTTTCATCAGGGAAAATTGCTTGTCTTATTATCTTGCCAAAGTAAATTACTTAGCTCAATAGTTAATTAAAACCTTTATTGAGAATCATAGTTATCACCCATTGGACAGTTATGCTTAATTTCAGACAGTGATTCCCAGTCACATCCCAGGTAGGCCCTTCTGGCGTTTAATAAGGTTGTACATGGAATTAATTACTTAATTATTGTTCATCAAAGCTGGCTTAGGTGACCATATGGCAATGGGTACGATCGGCCTCAGGGTAAACCTTCCACCTAGTTAAATTATCCTATTCATTTCAAAGTTGTAATAGTTGCTCTGGTCAATCCTTCCTGATAATACAGGATTACCTTATTGTACCACTCACATCCACATTGATCCATAATGTTCCACCCTGGTCCATATTTGGCTATTTCCAACAACCTTTCTCACCATTCTTCCAACAACCAACAACTCCAGCAGTCACAAATCTGTAATAATCTTTTTTGTGTTTTGTACTTTTCTTTTCTTAACTTTCTTGTCACGTTTAATTTAAAAAGGATTTTTGTCATTAATAAAATTAATATTCCAGAGTTAATATTATTCTGTTTTACATTTCAGGACCACGCCTATGAACTGTTGATACTGCCATTCGCACCAAAATCCCTCTTCAGGTATGAAATTTTACAGGATTTTTTTATTTTAATGGGTCGTATGACACTAGTGCAATATTGCACGCAAAATCTGTACTTACTGCGCAGTTCAAAAACAAACTGAAATGTTCATGAAATGTACAGCAGTGTAATCTAAAACCACACTAAAATTCTGTTTTGTTACTTGGTTTTATAATGTGCTTTTATGAAATTATGTATGAATTTACTTCTTATGAACCGCTCTTAAACACAATATGAATAGCACTCTGCCGTATTTCACCTTCAGTATTGTATAGTGTCATACGATATTCACCTTTATTTTATGTTTACCTTAAAGGTGAGGTCCAAAAATTTTAAAATATTTTGAATGAATTTAAAATATATGCTGGTTACTCTTAACTGAGACTAGGTTTACTTAATACTGATCATTCAGTGAGTGATCCATTAATAGGCTTATTAATGGATGCCATAAATTTTTTGGCAATCGACACAAGATAGTGTTGTATAAGTGGCACTCCTTTTGGGGACATTTTTCAACTTAAGTCCTATTGATAGGCCCCCTTAACTAGGAATCTAAGCTATCCAGTGAATACTTTAACCATAACTCCAGAAAGAGAAACTTTTAAATTTGTAAATCTATGTTTTGTTATTATTTTAATCAGATAAATAAAGAATCAGAAAGTAAATTGTCTTGTCCCCTTCCTGCTATGTTTAATCGCTTTTTACTTCTTGTAATAGGTGAGAAAATAATAATTTGTCTCCCAGTGGGAGTAAAGAGGCAGGAGATTACTTTGTCTCCTGCCAGAAGACAAAAGTAAAACCCATAAGAATAACATTGAAATCAATAATTCAAAAATTAGAGCGCCTTCAGATTTCCACGCACACATACAGATATGAATGCAGCTCAACGAATGCAGGGGCTAACAGTTGATTTAGTGGCAGGAATAATCTTATAAAGAATAACAACAACAACAATCAGTCATGAGAACGTCTAAGAATTAAGCTTGCAAAAATTTTGCAACAATCAGCTGATCGCTGGTGCATGCATGGTTGCAGCTACCCGCATCCAGGTGCTAACAACAGAACAAAACAAAATGGATATTTTTTATTGTTTTGTATTGTTTATTTTTTCTTACTAAGTTGATAAATTAAGTGTTTATGGTCAGGTTATTTATATTGCAGGTGAGGGAAAAACGGTGTGTGTATTTCGAGAGCAAAGCACATTGTCTCCCTCGTGAAAATTGCCGCCCTCGCAAGCTCGGGCACCAACATTTTCACTCATGAGACAATGTTGTACTTTACTCATTCAACATACAAATAACTATTTTCCTACTTTCTCTCTCTCCCTCTCCACTTTTTCTCTCTTTTACTCTGCAAACGTGGCTTAACTTGATCCTTGGTACGTTTGATTACAGACTGAGCCTAGATGTAGTGTGCAAGTACCCGGAGCTTCTCAAGCACGAGTTCCCGACACTGCCACTTCACTTGCAGTCCGTGATCGCGTCTCGTCTCAACAATCCGTCCTAGACCCCCTCGGAACCCCTGGGACCTCAGTGTCCGCCCATTTGTACTGATTAACTTAATTAAATTAGCTGTTGTCTGTTTCAAGTTTTAATCTTTACCGCTTATGGAATTTCGGGTCGCATCACATGCGATAAGTTTTGTTGAATTGCTTCAAGCGATACAAAATCTTTAAGTTTTAGATGGTTTTAACGAAGATTATATTAAACGTTTTAAATATTAGTTTTGTTTGAGTTGTCTCTGTAATTTAATGAGTATATGGTTGTGTTGTAAGCCGATTCGCTTTTATAGTTTCATTCTCTAAAGTTTTATTTATGTTTAAATGTTGGTCGTCAGTGCACGGCCACTTTCTGTGATTTATCTATCTTGTCAGTTAGAAGTAGTAATGTTACAGAAAGAATGTGCGAGTAGTCTTCTGTTCAGATCAAGCTGAGTCCTATTTTTCAAGTTAATTTAAAAACATTATTCCTGTTCTTTAATCATCCAAGCAAGTTTAAACCATTAGCATCTTATACATTGAGAAAATCTTCATAAACCTCAAAAACTATACCCCCTTTTTTGCCTGCTTTACATTTAAGACTTATTAACTTCCCAATTTCATCTCACTTAAACTTTTCATGGATTTTGTTATTGTTTATGGCTTATTGAAAAGAGTAAATAAAATCTAGCAATTTCAGCAAGCAGAATTTTAATAACAAATGTTTTAAATTCTTGAAAATAGCCAATAGGATAAGAAATATGTTCTTTCATTGTATAAGAAATATGTGGCTAGCAGGTTCAGTAATTTCAAAGCTTGCAAATTTTATGGTACCGAGTGCAGTATAGATACTATTATCTCCTTAAAAACATGAGTCTTAAACAACTAACTTCAATGATTAGAGGCGAATGGATTTGTGGAAATTTGTTCATTGATTTATGGGGAAAGCAGGCCACAGCTCAGGACTGAAATGCCCTCTTAAACAATAATCATTCATTAACTTCTAAAGTTTTTGGTATAAAATGTATTAATTTCTAGCTAAATCTAGTATTTAATTATGCTCCTTTTCTTGATATAAAGTTTAGTTTATGTTTTTATACCCTCATAATTATTTAGCTTCGTCTCCAACGTACTCTTGTAGCAGCACAAAAACCTGATTGGTTATAAACAATTTTTGTTACAAAGCTCAAGTCAAGTTTGGATAGTAAAGATCGGGTGTCGGACTACTTGTACAGCCTTTCCTACATGTTTGGATGTTGTTGGGCGCATGTAAACTTCGTTGCGACTTTGTCACTCGGTATTCTGTGTTGGTTACGGTGTATGAACATCAGTTGATAATGTAAATCCACTATTAATTTACATGGAATGTTAATCTGTCGGTGCTGTCTGGTCTGGTAAGGCTCAATTAAGGCTTGGTTTTCTTACACCAAGAATAGAAAGTTTATTCGTTAATTTTGCAAATAAGTTCAAACACCTCAAAGGCGTTTTTTATCATGGACTGTTGTTATGTTGTTTGAGGAAATTAACACTTGAAAAGTATATCACTGTGAAGTTGTATTAATTTTTATGGAAAACTTTAAAATTTTAAATATATAAAAATATGTGGTTAAGTTCAGTTAATATATTCTTATTAAATTTTGAAATGGGAATATCCAAAACCTGTCCTTGTTATTTCTTAGGTTTTAATTTTTCTTTGAACATCTTATGTTACTTCTTGAGTTTGAATTTTTCTTTGAACATAATTTTTTCTGCATGATAAAATATTTATTTATATAAAAGGCTCATGGTATTCAAGTCTAATGAGATTAACTTTGAGTATGCATATTCGTCGTACTTAATTGTGTATTATATTAGTTGATCTCAGTATGTTTAGGTAAATAACAATCAGAACAAGAATAACATTTTCATTAGATTAGCCTCATCTCAGACCATACATTTAGAGTTTGTTCCTTTAAATTAAGTACAGCAATGTAATTTCTCTCTTTATGAAGTTCCTTGTTAAAAAATGAATCCATTTCTTATTAGTATATTGATGTTATTGGGTTAGCTAAATGTTTACTGTTATTATGAATGGTTTGTAATTATGTTGTTTGATGTATTTAAAGTTTTATCTAATAAATTACAATTTCTCACTGAAAAGTATATTTTTTTGCTTTCCAGTTTTTTTTAGAAAATGAGTTTTTAGACATAATGCATTGAAATACCAGATATTGTTTCTTTGACCTTTAATGACAGTGTCGGTTTGACGGTTGTCTCGAGTGATAGCGAACACCATTTGGCCCTGTTGCTCGCTGCTCAGATTTTTGCATTTTTACCTGTTCCATTTCTAGCCATAGTCGGATTTTAGCAAATTTTCCATAGGAATAAATAACATCACGACTTTGAGACCACAGCACATAAAAAGGTGCAGATGTGTCCAGAATTGGCAAACCAATTCACAAAAGATTTTTCCTGTGAAATTCCACTGCAGAAATCGAGTGAGTAAACAGTGCAACGACATAAGATTGGTGAGAGTAACTACTACATGGGTGGAGAAACTATGTGCTAAAGTACTTTCGATTAAGAACAGTCGCTATGTGGCCAATTAATATTGACAAAAGTAATCTTGTAGTCAGCATTTGCAAGTAAGCAGTAAAGTAAAACTGGTGGTTGTTACTTCATGGCACAGAAAAGTAACTATGCAGGTAAGTATGGTCGGTGAGGGTAAGTACACAGGTAAGGGTAATCAGTGAGAGGAACTATGCAGCAAACTATGGTTGGTGAGAGTAACTATGCAGGTAAGTATGGTCGGTGAGGGTAAGTACACAGGTAAGGGTAATCAGTGAAAGTATATATGCAGCAAACTATGGTCGATAAGAGGAACTATGCAGCAAACTATGGTTGGTGAGAGTAACTATGCAGCTAAGTATGGTCGGTGAGAGTAACTATGCAGCTAAGTATGGTTGGGAGAGTAACTACAAAGCTAAGAATGGTTGGTGAGAGTAACTACAAAGCTAAATATGGTCGGTGAGAGTAACTACGCACCAAGTATGGTTGGTGAGAGTAACTACACAGCAAAATATGGTCGGTGAGAGTAACTACACAGCAAAATATGGTCGGTGAGAGTAAATATGCAGCGAACTATGGTTGGTGAGAGTAACTACAAAGCTAAATATGGTCGGTGAGAGTAACTACACACCAAGTATGGTCGGTGAGAGTAACTACACAGCAAACTAAGGTCGGTGAGAGTAACTACACACCAAGTATGGTCGGTGAGAGTAACTACACAGCAAACTATGGTCGGTGAGAGTAACTACACACCAAGTATGGTCGGTGAGAGTAACTACACACCAAGTATGGTCGGTGAGAGTAACTAGACACCAAGTATGGTCGGTGAGAGTAACTACACAGCAAACTATGGTCGGTGAGAGTAACTACACAGCAAACTATGGTCGGTGAGAGTAACTACACACCAAGTATGGTCGGTGAGAGTAACTACACACCAAGTATGGTCGGTGAGAGTAACTACACAGCAAACTATGGTCGGTGAGAGTAACTACACAGCAAACTATGGTCGGTGAGAGTAACTACACAGCAAAATATGGTCGGTGAGAGTAAATATGCAGCAAACTATGGTTGGTGAGAGTAACTACAAAGCTAAATATGGTCGGTGAGAGTAACTACACACCAAGTATGGTCGGTGAGAGTAACTACACAGCAAAATATGGTCGGTGAGAGTAACTACACAGCAAACTATGGTCGGTGAGAGTAACTACACACCAAGTATGGTCGGTGAGAGTAACTACACAGCAAACTATGGTCGGTGAGAGTAACTACACACCAAGTATGGTCGGTGAGAGTAACTACACAGCAAAATATGGTCTGTGAGAGTAAATATGCAGCAAACTATGGTCGGTGAGAGTAACTACACAGCAAACTATGGTCGGTGAGAGTAACTACACACCAAGTATGGTCGGTGAGAGTAACTACACAGCAAACTATGGTCGGTGAGAGTAACTACACACCAAGTATGGTCGGTGAGAGTAACTACACAGCAAACTATGGTCGGTGAGAGTAACTACACAGCAAACTATGGTCGATGATAGTAACTACACAGCAAACTATGGTCGGTGAGAGTAACTACACACCAAGTATGGTCGGTGAGAGTAACTACACACCAAGTATGGTCGGTGAGAGTAACTACACAGCAAACTATGGTCGGTGAGAGTAACTACACAGCAAACTATGGTCGGTGAGAGTAACTACACAGCAAACTATGGTCGGTGAGAGTTACTACAAAGCTAAATATGGTAGGTGAGAGTAACTACACACCAAGTATGGTCGGTGAGAGTAACTACACAGCAAATTATGGTTTGTGAGAGTAACTATGCAGCAAACTATGGGGGAGAGTAACTACAAACCTAAGCATGGTCGGTGAGAGTAACTACGCAGCAAAGTACTGTCGGTGGGTTTAACTACGCAGCAAAGCCCGTACTTTATTACATCAAAGTTACTCCTAACGTCCGTACTTTGCTGTGTAGTTACTCCCACAGACCGTTCTGTGGCAAAGTATTGCAAAGTACGGTCGGTGGGAGAAACTTTGCAGCAAGTATGGTCGGCGGGAGAAACATTGCAGCAAAGTGAGGTCGGATTAAGAGCTGGACGTTTATTAAATAACGTTCTCAAGGTAATATAGCGTAATTTGCGCAAGCTAACATTAATAAATGGGGTCTATGATCCCAAATCCAAGATATTAGATTCTTGATTCCAAATCTCAGATCCTATGTCCAAGATTTCAGATCGTATATCCAGATCCAAGATCCAAGCTCTCAGATAACTTAGAAACAAGATCAAAGATCGAAAGTCCCAGATCCAAGATATAAGATCCAAGAGTTCAGAATGTTAACATGATTCCTTGAAGCGGCCTTTGTTCGCTTGAAAGCCTGTCAAATAAATGTTGACTTCAAAAAGTCGAAAGATGTCAGAATTCAGTCAATTCAATGATACCAAGGTACTAATGCTTTAATAGATTTTGACATAGATAAAGCACATCAAACCGTCACACTTCTGTGTTCGGTATCGCACGGCCGGCTGGGAGCATGTCTTGATAACGTTTTGTCAATCCGTGTGTATTTTTGTAAAACATTAATAAATATTTTAATATGTGGCTGTTTTGTTGTTCTTTTTATGCTATTTAGGACGAAATGTGCACGAAGCGTATCTTCGATCATTTAAGAAATTGTTCTCTGATCTTTTATATTTGATAATGGCCGAGCTGATCATAGGCTTACAAACAACCGACAATTGTATCAAGGGAAAAGTAGAAGTAGACCTATTTGATATTTTAAATTTATATATGATTTATTAATTTGCATAGCATTTGCCAAAATTTTGCATAATTTATTCACGAAATTGTCAATTTTACTTGAAAATTTTATTTAAAAATTATAAAATAACAGTGACGTCATCGTCGCGGCGGAGTCTTCTTCCCCTACTCCACGGGCGGGAGCCTCCTTTGTCCCCTACTCCTGAAGTTTTCTGTTTGTAAGTTTAATAGTGTTCAATTTTCACTTATTTTGTATCCTTTTTAACGACTGTGCAAAATCTACTTAGCAGCATATTCAAAAAGCCTAGTTGTATGTATCCCAATCTAGGGTTTCGTTTCAAGTGATAGTTAAGAGTTAACTAGTTACGTGACGCAGAGCATAGTGCATGCTAGACGTTTAGGCCTAAGCAAATTAATATTATTATTTTTTAGGAGAAGAGGAAAATTTAATACATTGGATAGTAACTATTAGGAATTTTGCATTCATTTCTAACGGTTACTTTGATGTGGTTAATATTTTTAATGGGGCAATACAAACAAAATCATTCAATTAATTTTACCTTTAGCATAGTTAATATTTTCAATTCGCAAACATACATTGGTGCGAGTTCCAATTAAACTGTTTCTGACTGTCACTACTTTATCCAATTTTTCCAGTCTTTCGGTACTTAAAAACATTTAGTGACTTTTTTGCCCATTGCTACAAATTCACTCTGTGTGTTGCTCATGACAAAACACTTTTAAAGAGCGTATAACGTTATAATATCAATGATAATTCGTCATATATACAACAAAACACTAAAAACACTGATTTAAAGTCAATGACACTACTAGAACAATAAAGCCCAGAGGTTAGGCCTATAAGCCTGTGCAGGAATCCATATAATTTAAATATTTCTAGTCTCGCGGTGCTTGGCTGGATCAACAATAGTAACAATATGTATTAGTAAACAAATACATGAACTTCATTTAAGAATGTAATAATTAAAGATATAAAAACTACTAACAGATTAATTTTTGTTAATAATTATTTAATCACGATTTTTAAACTTAAATATACAAATGGAAGGGGAAACATTGGAGCCAATTAAATCATGTACGGTAATAGTTTAAAATATTTTTTTTGTTTGTCTCTACGAAAAAAATTTAGATCTGAAAAATAAATTAAAAACACATGCACACACGTCTCATCAAAATTACTAAGGTCGTAAAAAGATTGTTGGCATCAATCTGCTCTTTTACGATGAGGTAATCACGTGATGAACTTTTTCTCGTTAGAACATTCTTTGTAATCTGAGAGTATATTATTGTAATGTTGTATGATTACATTGTATGATTACATATCAATTTGGTTTTCAACTTATTTTCTCTTTTACATTCATAACAATTTATTCAACTATAGTTTTTTTGTTTCTCATATATTAAAAGTTCTTCCTTTATTCAAGTTTATTTAAATAATCTAAATGGATAAGTACTTTAAACCTGACCGCCTATCCTTGGACCCTAATGACCCACACTCTGATCGTCGGTGGAAACATTGGAAAACTACATTTGAGAATTTCATGGAAGAAATATGCGCTGCTGAAGAAGACCAACTAAAACTTCTTACTAATTTTGTGGACTACAACATACATGAAACAATCTCGGAAGCTGAATCATATATCGAAGCTATTACAATTCTTGATAAAATTTTCATAAAACCCACTAATGAGATATATTCACGGCATCAACTGGCCACAAGAAGACAGGAATCAGGAGAAAGCATTGATCAGTATCTCAGAAAACTAAAGGAACTTAGTAAGGCATGCAACTTTAAATCTTTCACTGCTAATGAAAATCGAAACGAGTACATAAGGGACTCTTTTATTAGAGGATTAATATCACAGTCCATTCGGCAAAGACTACTTGAAAATCTAACTTTAACTCTTGAAGAAGCTTACAATCAAGCTATTACTTTGGAGTCGGCTGAAATTCAGGCAACTTCGTACTTTTCAACCCCATGTAATTCTATATCTCAATCCACTCCTAAAAATGCTGATATTGGTGACACCGATGTCTCCCAGTCAACGTCTGATTCGACTTCACACCAGTTATTATTCTCGCTAAGAAGAAGAGACAAGTGTTTCTTTTGTGGGCGGTCTCGACACTCTCGGGACAACTGTCCAGCCAGAAACTCGGTTTGCAACATCTGTGAAAAGAAAGGACATTGGGCAACTGTTTGCAACTCTCGTAAACAAACTAGGCTGTCTAAAGATAAAACTCCTCATAGTACAAAGACGGAAATAAACTCTATGTCTTCCTCTCTTCTTGCTGCCTCACAAAAATGTCTTTCGAAAGCTACAGTCTCACTGATTGTAAATGGTAACCAAGTAGATGCGCTCATTGATACAGGAAGTTCAGACAGTTTTATATCCGATACTACTGTTAAAATATTTAATATTTCTAAATACCCAACAAAGCATGAAATATCTATGGCTTCAACTAGCCATGTTTCATCAACTCTTGGCCACTGTATTGTTGACATGGTGTATGATGGGCACCAATACCCACAAACTAAGCTACTTGTCCTAACTGATTTATGTGCTGATGTTGTAATTGGACATGACATCCTTCGTCAACATTCAGCAGTGGAGCTGAATTTTGGCGGTAAGCGCCCACCACTTAATGTTTGCAATCTACTCAGTGCTAAAGTATCACCACCACCACTGTTTGATAATCTAACTAATGACGTCAAGCCTGTAGCCATCAAGTCCCGTCGCTACTCTGAAGATGATAACAAGTTCATAAAAAGTGAAGTAAAGAGGCTTATCTCTGAAGGAATAATTGAACCTATGACAAATTTTTCCCCTGAACGAAAATTGTCACAAAGGAAGTTTGCCACAGACGACTCAGCCTACAATTGCTGGGTTATTCCAGGGTTCGCTGGCTCTCAGGGACACGCAGACACTCTGCTGATTCAGGTCCGGCTCATACAAATCAACAACAAAACAAGTGCAACGCACACGGGTCGTAATCACGGCCAAACTTGAATGAGGGGGGGGGTGCACCTATCAGCGTGACGTAACTCGGGTTCACGTGGGTCTCCTCAAATCTCCCAAGCACCCAACCATCTACCCAAAGCAATACCGGAACACGCGAGGTATATCGCCCACAACGTCTTAATTTAAACTCGGGGCCTATAACCCACACGGACAAAAGTCTTACGCACGCTAGCGCCGCATTGCGCAAGTCAAACAAAATATACAGTAATTAAAGTCTGTAATATTTATATGACTGACCTACTGTCCAGACTGTAAATATAAAAGCTACTGACTCTACTGATCGGATATACTGAAACTACTTAAGCCAAAACACGTTCCAGCTGGTCTCAAACTACCAAACTCAGACTACTCAAACTACCTAACATGTTGGCCACAGTAAAATTATTTTACTGAAACAAAAATTCTACCAGGTTGAATTGGCAAGAACAGAAATGTAATAAAATAATTCAGTTGACTGTTGATATAATTACATTCATTAATTAATCAATCAATTACAGTCGGACCTCTAATTGGCCACGTGCAACTTCTCCTGTTAAAACAGGTCTGACGCCGTCAGGCCTCTACAGCTATCAGTCACGTCTAAATAATCAAAAATAGATATTCACCAAAATATTCTATTCTGAACTTTGATTAGAACTTTTGACTTATTAAACTCTGATTTCAGTAATAATTAACCTTGCCTAGACGGCTTAAAATCTCTCGACTAAATCTGTCAGACCGTACTCACAAATGAATAATATTATTATTTAATAATAATAAAGTAAACGGTGTCACTCACCAAAGCGGGTCACACTACCCAACTCAATCCACTACCGTCGCACTCGACACCGCACGTACGCCACTCGTACACTCCAACCACGAAAAGACCGCTCGACCCGTACCGTACACGATCTCAGGACGAACTGCCCTCTCCGGCCAGGGTCGTGGCCAACCCAGGCGATAAGCCTTATCGCCGGGTCAGAGTGCAGCCACCACCGCTTGCAGCCAACCTGCGTCGCTGGGACAGGTCCGCCGCCACCGCCGCAACCTGTCCGTGTCACAGCCACCGCTTGCTGCCCGCCGCCGTCGTCGCTCACCAGCCGGCCGGCGACGAGATCACGTTGGTCTTACCCCCCTCAAAATATGACTCGTTACACCCCCCACCAACATCGGGGTGTAAAAAAAAGAAAAAGAAAAGAAAAAAAATCCTGGAACTTCCACTCAAAATTGAGGGAACTCGAAGGTTCTCCGCCCAATGGGCATCCCTTCGCCCGTGAGTCTGACTCGAATATTCCAAGAGGGGTCTCACCTGTAGACAATCCAAAACAAAACACAACCACAATTGAAAATAACAAACCACTATCCAGTGCAACCTAGTGAAGCTCTAAGAGTTTCAGGATCTAGGATGCACGGACCTTGAACTTTGATCCCATCTTTCTACATCTGCTTCTACTTCCACATTAACCACGGCTTGTATCGCCGGGTTCCTCGGGTAGTGCCCCTTTTCCACCGGGACCGCTCCCTCTTTTAGACACATGACATGCTCTAAAAGATGAGTCCTCCCAGGCATACTCTCAAAATGAGGCAACTCAGCGTCCAGGAACTGCTTCAACTCTCGAGCCTGTTCCTCGGTCAAAGGTGAAAGTGGCTGACCTTCCAATATATCGACATCGACGGGGCCCCTACTCTGTCTTCGCAGCCATTCTGCTCGATGCTTCAACACCTGAAGTTAAATTGGGACCTGCATCCACAGGGCCTCCTAAGTGCTCATCACCAACGCTGACAACGTTCAAACAACCCTCATGGCCAGAACTCTCAGCACTCACGCCCATCTGGATAGCTTCTGCCTCAAAAGTCACCAGTCCCAACTCTCGGATGACGTCCACGCCCAGGACTGCTCAGATGACCTCCTTCCGTCTGAGCCGGCGATCCGTTTCCCGCCCTGCAGCCGCATTGATCCACCGTCACACCGGGTCTTCCGCAGCCGAAGCAGGTAACAACCCTAGGCTTCCTGCATCCTCGGGCAAAGTGACCCGTCTCTTGGCACCTGAAGCAGCGCAGGCCCTCCCTCGGCACACCATCTCTGCCACTCTCTTGTACGGGCCTCTCTGCGCGGGGACTTCTTGACCAGGAACCCACACGCTGCCCAGACTGCCTTGTCGAACTCTGCTGCTTCCCCTTGGGTTGATCTCGCCGCGACACCTGGGGCTCCTTCTCGACCGCAGCTATATCCAACTGCCGTTCACTCCTCTTTTTATGATTGTATGCGGTTTCTGGAACCAGCACTACATTCTGAGGAGGTGGAGGGCGAAAGCTCGCCTTGTCCCGCAGGTAGGCCTCATAGTCCTCGGCCCTCTCCAAAAGCTCGGCCAAAGTACCGCAATCTCTGCGCCTGACCATCAGCTTGTACTCGGGTCTCATGTTCGTGTAGATCAAGTCTAACTTCCCCTGCTCCGACAAGGTCCCACTGCGCCTAATCAACGTCGTGATGGCAATGACAAAATCTCTGAACGACTCATGCTCACCCTGCGTTCTCTTACGAATCTCCTCATCCAAGTACCTCCTATAACCAGGTGGGAAGAACTGGATCTCAAAAAGCCTCCGAAAAGATTCATAAGAATGCAGCAGGTCCTTAGTGTTCCTATACCAAAGCAAAGCCGAACCCTGCAGAAGCTCTGGCAGTGCCTTCAGCAGATCACCTGGAGTCAACGAGTACGAAGCCCTCAACTCGTCTAAACGCTCCAGGAAGGACACCGGATCTCGCTTGCCATCGAACTTCAAACCCCACTTCCGAACCATGTTGCAGAGCGTAGGACAATCACGTGTCTGCATTGCCGGTGCGGCGGGTCTACCCGTATCCAAGCCACGTGGTACATCCAAAGTGTTGGGGCGGAAGGGTCTCTCGTAGGGCCTCCACTCAGGCGGCCCATCCAAGGTCACGAAGTGGGAGGGTCTCTCATGAAGCTTCTGCTCTGAACTGACTGCGGCCGTTTGCTCGGGTCTAAACTGGGACCCAGAGTTATAAGGATGCGCAGTCGGCTCCTCAAAACCTGGAAAATTTTTGTTGAGTGGGGTACCTCTAGCCTGCTGTACCATCAAGGCTAGCGTCTCCTTCAGAGTGCGGGAATCGGCACTAGGTGGTAGACCCAGGATCTCCCTAACACTTTCCAACTCCTGCCCCAACTCAGAATAGCCAACCGCTCCTTCATCGGACGAAGGTTGAACAAAAATCTTCGGCAAGGGCGCTGAGATATTGGACACATCCAAACCCGCTGATGTAGCCGGTTGGAACACTGGAGTGATATCTCCTGGCAGACTCGAAGGACTCGTACTCAAGTTCCACTGCTTCCTCCAAAACGTAGAAAATCTATGTCTCAGATCAGCCGAAGTTCCAGTCGTATCCAAGCCATATCGCTTCATCGTCGTAATCAGCTCTGACTTCGAGAGGTCATAGATCCAACCTACTCGATGGTCTCGGGCTGGATTCCCCAAAGACGAAGTCGCTGCCGTGGTGTAAGCTACAGAAGTCACAGTACTCGTAGCCATAACCGACGAGATAGCTGGCCATGCGGGTGAAAAAGCCGGCCACAGATTGCCAGACGTGGTCACGGCCGGTCCGGGGTCTGTCCCAGAACTAGTCGTCACCACTGGTGTCGTAAGGGGCGTGCTCCCCATTCCCGACGTCGTAGTCGTGGTAAGAACCATTTTCACTCAACCAGACCAAAATCCAAAATCAAAACCCAAACAAAATTCCAAAGTAGGCCACAAGTCACAAAAAAAATCTAAGTCCCAAAAAGATTCAAAATACAATAAAAAAATCAAAGTCTCAAAAATAATCAAAGGACAAAAAATCTAAGGACCAAACAATTTCCAATAACCACAGAAAACAATAATCAGGGTTCTATCTCACAACAACTCAAAAAGCCACGCTGTCACACTATCACCTAGTAAACCGGGTCTAAGACTCCAAGTCTCAGGTCTCAAGTCCACAGCACAAGTCCGCAGCACAACTGCCAAACAAAAATCTCCGGTTCGGGCGCCGTTTCTTAAGTCCCTGTTCACAGCGCCATTTCTTTATGACAAATTTTTCCCCTGAACGAAAATTGTCACAAAGGAAGTTTGCCACAGACGACTCAGCCTACAATTGCTGGGTTATTCCAGGGTTCGCTGGCTCTCAGGGACACGCAGACACTCTGCTGATTCAGGTCCGGCTCATACAAATCAACAACAAAACAAGTGCAATGCACACGGGTCGTAATCACGGCCAAACCTGAAAGAGGGGGTGGGGTGCACCTATCAGCGTGACGTAACTCGGGTTCACGTGGGTCTCCTCAAATCTCCCAAGCACCCAACCATCTACCCAAAGCAATACCGGAACACGCGAGGTATATCGCCCACAACGTCTTAATTTAAACTCGGGGCCTATAACCCACACGGACAAAAGTCTTACGCACGCTAGCGCCGCATTGCGCAAGTCAAACAAAATATACAGTAATTAAAGTCTGTAATATTTATATGACTGACCTACTGTCCAGACTGTAAATATAAAAGCTACTGACTCTACTGATCGGATATACTGAAACTACTTAAGCCAAAACACGTTCCAGCTGGTCTCAAACTACCAAACTCAGACTACTCAAACTACCTAACATGTTGGCCACAGTAAAATTATTTTACTGAAACAAAAATTCTACCAGGTTGAATTGGCAAGAACAGAAATGTAATAAAATAATTCAGTTGACTGTTGATATAATTACATTCATTAATTAATCAATCAATTACAGTCGGACCTCTAATTGGCCACGTGCAACTTCTCCTGTTAAAACAGGTCTGACGCCGTCAGGCCTCTACAGCTATCAGTCACGTCTAAATAATCAAAAATAGATATTCACCAAAATATTCTATTCTGAACTTTGATTAGAACTTTTGACTTATTAAACTCTGATTTCAGTAATAATTAACCTTGCCTAGACGGCTTAAAATCTCTCGACTAAATCTGTCAGACCGTACTCACAAATGAATAATATTATTATTTAATAATAATAAAGTAAACGGTGTCACTCACCAAAGCGGGTCACACTACCCAACTCAATCCACTACCGTCGCACTCGACACCGCACGTACGCCACTCGTACACTCCAACCACGAAAAGACCGCTCGACCCGTACCGTACACGATCTCAGGACGAACTGCCCTCTCCGGCCAGGGTCGTGGCCAACCCAGGCGATAAGCCTTATCGCCGGGTCAGAGTGCAGCCACCACCGCTTGCAGCCAACCTGCGTCGCTGGGACAGGTCCGCCGCCACCGCCGCAACCTGTCCGTGTCACAGCCACCGCTTGCTGCCCGCCGCCGTCGTCGCTCACCAGCCGGCCGGCGACGAGATCACGTTGGTCTTACCCCCCTCAAAATATGACTCGTTACAAACCAAGTACGTCACCTTGGAGAGCCCAAGTGGTTGTTGCCAATAATGGGCACAAGAGACGTCTATGTGTTGACTACTCTCAAACTATTAATAAATTCACACAACTTGATGCCTATCCTTTACCTCACATCGAGTCATTGTCTCTAAACTTGCTCAGTATAAAGTGTTCAGTACAATCGATCTGAAAGAGGCATATCACCAAATACCTATTCGGAATGAAGATAAAGCATTCACTGCATTTGAAGCTAATGGAAGACTCTACCAGTACACTCGCATACCGTTCGGCGTGACTAATGGTGTGGCCTGTTTTCAAAGAACCATCGACCAGATTATAGAAACTGAAAATCTGCTGGACACGTTCGCTTACCTGGACGATGTAACTATTTGTGGTCGAAATCAAGCAGAACATGATCAAAACCTACAAAAATTCATGGAAGCTACTAAAAAGTATAATCTTACCCTAAACAAAGAAAAATGCAAGTTTTCGTTGACCAGCATTCCAGTTCTTGGCTATATCGTAGAAAAAATGTCAATGCGTCCTGATCCTGACCCCTTAAAATCACTCTTGAACTTCCCCATTCCTACTGACAACGCAAGCCTCAAAAGAGCTCTTGGCATGTTATCTTATTACGCAAAGTGGATCCCTAAATTCTCTGAGAAGGTTCATTGCCTTACTTCAGTCAAATCTTTTCCATTAGGCAGTAACGAAATATTGGCTTTTAAAACTTTGAAAGAAGAGATAGCAAACTCCAGTATGTCCGCAGTCGAAGAGAATATTCCGTTTACTGTGGAAACGGATGCGTCTGAATCAGCTATAGCAGCTACTTTATCGCAAGCTGGAAGGCCAATATGTTTCTTTTCAAGGACTCTTACTAAGAGTGAACAACACTTTTTTTTTTTTTTTTTTTTTTTTAACAGAGGGCCAGGCTTTGAAGTAACCATGGTAATGCATCGCAGCTAGAATAGCTTATTGTGCACCCTCATTCACAGGTCCTCATTCTCCGTCAAACCCCAGGTCCTTGATGAACCATGAGATCTTTCTGACGATGGTTACCTGTTCTTCCCTTTGGTCTCCTGTCAAAAGACCAAGGGTTCCTGCACGCAGACCTTGTAGGGCTGGGCACATAAAGATCAAGTGGAAGGCTGTTTCCTCCTCCTCACCGCATTTCTTACATAGGAGGCTTTCAACTTGAATTCCCATCTTATGTAGATGTCCGCGGAATACCCAGTGGCCGCTAATGAAGCCAACCACTTTCCGCAAGGTCTTCCTATTCAGCCCAAGGGCATCTGCCGCTAGCGCACCGGTCGGTGCCTGCAGCAATCTCTTTGACTGTATGTTGCCTTCTGTTCTTTCCCAGCTCCTTCGATGTTCTCTGCCCATCCACTGGCGAACAGCTCTCCGTGCAGTATTATAAGCAATACCACACGCCGGCTCCGGACCAATGAGCGGGCTGTCAGCTCCTTTATTTGCCCACTTGTCAGCTCCCTCATTGCCAGCAATACCCTTATGCCCTGGAACCCAACTAAGGATAACCTTGTTGCTCTCTCCCAGTGTTTTCATGGCCTGATGACAGTCCCACACCGCCTTAGAGGTAAAGTCAAAACTGTCAAGTGCCATCAGCGCTGCTTTGCTGTCCGAGTTCATGTATATGGTGTGGCCTGTCAGACCACGCTCCAAACACACTCTTGCACACTCAGACAGGGCAACAACTTCAGCCTGGAATACAGTAGCCATTTTCCCCAGGCTTACACAGAACTGCGCCTTGGGTCTGACCCCATATATTCCCGCCCCAGTACCTGATGGCTTTTTTGAGCCATCAGTATACCAAGTGATCCCTCTTTTCATGTACTCAGGTTCACCCTTTTCCCAGACAGCCCTGTCAAAAATATTGACATTGTATGGCTTTTCTAGATCAGTGATCTTCACCATCCTGTCAGGAATCATTTCCAAGGTGTCCACCTGTATAGTGTCCACAATCCTTGTATGCGCACTGGAGGTGTTATACTTCCAGTTGCCACTGCAATCCATTCTGTAGGCTGCCATCCTTGCCTCTCCTTTCACAATGATGTCGAGAGGCGGGAGGTTTAGCACCACTTCCAGAGTCGCAGTTGGAGTACCCCTCATGGCTCCTGTAATACTAAGGCATGCCACTCGCTGGATCTTTTGTAATCTCTTCACAGCGGTAGTTTGCATCACCTTAGTCCACCAGTCTATCGAGCCATACACCAGCATCGGTCTTGCAACCCTAGTGTATAGCCAGTTAGTCATTCGCGGATTCAGACCCCACGTCTTCCCAACCGCCCGTCTCATCATCATGAGTGTGGTCTGAGAACGTTGCGTTACATGTGCCAAATGACTGTTCCAGGTGAGTTTGTCGTCCAACCTTACTCCTAGGTACTTGAACTCCCTCTCAACCTGGATCTGATTGCCGAAGAGAGTTGGTACCCTAGCGATATCAACCTTCCTCTTCCTCGTGAATGGTACCATCACAGTCTTCATTGGATTGACCCTCAGACCCTCCTGATTGCACCACCTTTCCACTATGAACAATGCCCTCTGCATGAGCTCCAGGCAAGTGTTCATAAACTTTCCTCTAATGAGGACAACAATGTCGTCAGCATACCCTTGAGCGTACATACCCTGCGTATTGAGCTCGGAGAGGAGATCGTCAACCACCAGGTTCCACAGATTCGGTGACAAAACGCCACCCTGTGGACACCCTCTTTGTGCCTTGACCTCTCTCACCGTCCCACACAGAGATGCTTGAGCTCTCCTGCTTTCGAGCATGTTGCCTACCCACCTCACAACAGTGCTTTCCACATTCCTTGATACCAGCTTTGATACAATAGAGCGAGTGCTAGTGTTATCAAAAGCTCCTTCTATATCAAGAAATGCCGCCACAGCTATTTCCTTATTCGAGATAGCATTTTCAATCTTGCTAACCAGCGCATGCAGGGCTGTTTCGCATGACTTTCCCTTCTGATAGGCATGTTGATTCGGGTGTAAAGGACGGCTTACAAGGACCCTATCCTTTATTCGCCTATCCACTAATTTCTCCATGGTCTTCAGAAGAAACGATGTAAGGCTAATAGGTCTAAAAGCCTTAGGTACAGCATAGGTATCCCTTCCAGGCTTCGGTATAAATACCACCCTTGAGGTCCTCCATGCTGTTGGTATCACTCCACTGGCTAAACTAGTCCTGAACAGACGTACCAAGTGGAGTATCAACTGGTCCCCACCCTCCTGCAAGAACACAGGATGGATGCCATCGGTACCAGGAGCTTTAAATGGTTGAAATGCCCTCAGGGCCCATTTTATTCCCGTGAAGGTGATCACGGACTTAGCGCAATCCCAGTCCTCCCTTGTCGTCCGCACCCTAGTCTCCCTCTCCACCTCGTCTTGGACTGTGTTCTGCGGTCGCAAGGATCCTGGGAAGTGAGCGCTTAGGAGGCACTCCAGCGTTTCTTCTGGGCCCTCCGTATACGTACCATCCTCCTTAAGCAATGTGCCTAAGGGGTTTACTGGACCTCGAGCTAAGACCCGATGGAGCTTTGCACAATCAGAAACACTTTCCATGTTCTGACAGAACTCTCTCCATGACTCTCTCTTAGCCCTTCTAATTGTCTTATTATAAACAGTGAGCACCCTTGAGTAGTTGTTCCAGTTTCCTGTACGCTTTGCAGCATTATACAGTCTGCGAACTTTCCTCCTCAGGGCCTCTAACCCACTGTTCCACCAGCAGGCTTGCCGGCGCATGTTCTTCACAGTCTCCGGGCAGGTTTCTTGGTACGAGCTTAATATGGCCAAATTCAAAGACTTTGCCATACCCTCCACCCCATGCCTTTCTGTGTCCTTTAATTGGCTCAGTCTGTCCCCTAGCACCTCTCGGTACTGGTTCCAGTCTGTCCTTCTCACGTTCCTATAGGTCTCTTTTGTACAGATCGAACCTAGAGTAAATTCAATGTGACTGTGATCCGACGCCGAATGGTCATCAGATACCCTCCATTTTGCAACCTTTGTCGCCGCGTAATTGCTAGCCAAGGTTATATCCAAAACCTCTTCCCTTAGCACCGCCCCTCTCCTTTGTCTAAAGGTTGGTTTGGAGCCCTTGTTCAATATAACTAAATTAGATTCAGCTATAAAGCTTAACAAGCTCTCACCTCTGTCGTTAATATCGCTGCTCCCCCAGGCCAGGTGGTGGGCATTGGCATCGCAGCCCAACAACAGATGTCTTCTCTCTCTGACTCCGTATTCTATCACCATCCTCATTTCTCTGGTCGGTGGTGGTTCCCGGGAGTCATATGGCAAGTACACCGAAGCAAGAAGGATTCTGACGTCACCGTCACCCATCTGCCCGTATACTTCTGTCACGGCACAATCCCTAGAACAGAGATTAGTGACTTTCAGTGTCTTGATATTTCTACCGACAAATATGCAAGCCCTAGGTTTGTCACTGTCAGTATCATATATCAACTCACCTTTTGCGGTGCTCATCCCCAAGATTCTGCCTCCTGCGGTCCATGGCTCCTGGATCAGAGCCACGTCTATGCGGTCGGCCAGGATCTTCTGGCAAAGCGTAGCCGTAGCCGCCTAGCTGTGCTGGAGATTTATCTGGAGCACCGCAACCATCCTCTACTTGGGGGGATCCTTACTCCCCTGCAACCTGAAGGTAACCCTCTCGCAGCCCAAGAATGGGCGCATCGCAAGAGACTTCAGCTTCTGCAGGGAGATGTCATCAATGATCATGACCAGGAATTGGCCGTCAGGGTTGGTGTTTCCCCCAACAACCGCCCAGTGGTCCGTGTCAAGGCCGTTCTGCAGCTTGAGGCCCAGCATCACGTCCTTCTTGGTTGTTGCCCCCGTTGAAGAGGGAACAAATGTTGAAACCTTCACAGCTTTCACAAGGTTTCTGGCTGGGGCAAGCTGGAGCGAGACTCCCCCGAAGGGACTCAACTCCTGAACCTGCTTTGCCAGCCAATCCTTTGTGACTGCGTTGGCACAACCGACCACCAAGACTCCACCTTCAAGATGGCAGCTGCTTATCCTGACGTCTTTGCCACGAATGGCACGCCTGGACAACTCCCCCTTGATTTGATTGGCTTCTGCCTCAGTCAGCTTTAAGTCCGGGTGTTCAGTTCTGGCGACAGCCATCCTCTCCACGGACAGTTTCTCTGAGTAGGTTGGTGCCGGTGTCCTCTTGGAAACACTCGACTCCTCCCCCTCATTCGTCCTCGTCTTCTTCTTCTCACCTCCAGAGTCCTCAGGTGTCAGGTGCTCTCGCCCCCTCTTACCACCCTTCTTCTTGGAAGCATCCTCAGATTTAGCTTTGGGGGTGCCATCCTCACCCTGCTTTTTCCCAGCATCCTGGTTCCCGGAGGGACCGGCTACGCTGGGGGCAGGGTTCGGGTGCTTCGCAGCCCACGCCAGCCTCCTCTCTTTTCTAGATAGCACCTTTTCGCCCCTGGCTAAGGCCTCTGCTATCCTCTGTTTCCGCACCTCGCCCCTGGAAAGTCGTTTTTTCCGTTCCTTTCCGGCATCTGCGAGCTTGCTGTCATCATCAGATTTCAGTAGATTCTCCTCCTCCATTGGGCTCAGATCATCTACACTCAATTTAGCAATAGGAATGCTTTCGACCTGTCGGTCACACTCCTTTTGCGTGTCATCAATGGTTTGGTTGGTTTTTTGGTTTTCATCAACTTCCATTTTGTTCCCACGAGTACCGGGTATCTAAAGGTCCACCTCTCCAGTGACCCGTTTAGAGAGGTAAGGGGTAAATACGACTGGGTTCCCCCTGGTGCCCAGAAGGCTCCGTTAAAGACACTGAATATTAGGCCCCCAGTGCCACGAGACTCTCAGCACGGATCGCATAACACCTTCGTCTAGGGCCCGCAGTATCTGGACCCCTCACCCAAGTGACAGACGCCCAGATTCCGACATCATCGTCCTAGTTCAGGTGTGACCCCGAACTGGTTTCGATTGAAGCCGGTACTGATAGTGCTGCTGCCCCCTACCAGGGAGTCATTCGGGACTCCAGCCTAGAGCCGCCGGGATTAGCGAGACAGGGGCCACGACGTGAACGATGCAGTCATAGACTACACAGGCCAGTACTCCATGTCGTACTGACCTTCCCGGACGGTCTTGCACACCATTTCTGGCATGCCTGAGAGTGAAGCAGTTCTCCAGTTCCAGTCTAAGCGGCTCCCCGGCCGTCCGGAGAACAACCGCACTCTCTTAGCCCCCAGTGAACAACACTTGCCTGCAGTCGAAAAAGAGGCCCTCGCAATATTCGACTCGATTCAGAAGTGGAGGCATTTTCTGATTGGAAGACGATTTAAATTGATAACGGACCAGAAGTCGGTTTCTTACATGTTCAATCAAAAACACACGGGGAAGATTAAGAACAACAAGATTTTGAAGTGGCGATTGGAACTAGCGCCTTTCTCTTATGACATAGTGTACCGTTCCGGAAAAGAAAATGTAGTAGCAGATGCATTTTCACGTGTTTCATCTTCCCTTTCTTGTAGAGATTCAGAAAAACTCCATAAAATTCATTGTGACATAGGACACCCTGGAATCGTACGGATGGTTCACTTCTTGAAATGCAAAAATCTTCCTTACTCTATCGAAGATGTCCGGCGAATGACCGCTTCGTGCTCTGTTTGTGCAGAAGTCAAACCTCGATTCTACCACAAACCCCCATCGACACTAATCCATGCAATGGCTCCTTTTGAGAGACTTAATATTGATTTTAAAGGGCCCATTCCTTCTGTGACAAGGAACAAATATATCCTAACGGTTGTCGATGAGTTTTCAAGGTATCCGTTTGCTATTCCGTGCTCAGACACATCAGCATCTTCTGTCATTAAAGCCCTTACATCAATCTTCACCATCTTTGGAATGCCTGCTTTTGTCCACTCCGACCAAGGTTCTGCTTTTGAGTCAAAAGAACTGAACGATTTCTTGCACTCCAAAGGAATTGCCACAAGCCGGTCTTCACCTTACAACCCTCGAGGTAATTCTCAAGCTGAGAGATACAATGGAACGATTTGGAAGACGGTATCTCTCGTTCTAAGAAACAAAGGTCTGAAGACAGAACAGTGGGAGTGTGTTTTACCGGAAGCTTTGCACTGTATACGCTCTTTACTGTGTACAGCTACTAATGAGACCCCGCACGAACGCCTTTTCAAACATCAAAGACGATCGTTTTATGGCACTTCTCAACCACAATGGCTCATGAATCCGGGGCCAGTATTGGTTAGAAGACACGTGAGAACTAACAAGTATGAACCTTTAGTAGAACAAGCCCAGTTGATAGAAGCCAATCCAGACTATGCTCGAATCAAGTATAGAGATGGAAGAGAGTCTCTGGTATCGGTGCGCCATCTCGCAATTCCTCCTGAAGCCATCCATCAAGGGGATGATCTTATGTCTCAATTATCGCCAGACTACGTTTCTTCGGAAAATCTCACTCAAGAACAAAATCCTGTTTCTCAATACCGAACACGAGAAAGTACTCCACCTCAACCTGCAAATGAAGTTCCCATTCAGTCTGAAATTGAAACGTCCACTTTACATGAGGCTGTAACCCCTACTTTAGTGAAGAATGATCAAGACTCAAACTTAAGCCGTTCTACTAGAATCAGAAGACCTCCTGCCTATCTAAGTGATTATATGTAAAAAAAGAAGGTGGGGTGAATGTAATGTTGTATGATTTCATATCAACTGTCTATCTTTAATCAGATGTTCTTTAAGATTGTTTATGTTTATGTTTACAATGTCATGTTCATTTTATAATAAGAAATGTAGTAGTTTTTTATAGTTGAATAAAACCATATCAATTTGGTTTTCAACTTATTTTCTCTTTTACATTCATAACAATTATATTATAATCAGCGACAATACAGTACGGAGCATGCCTATCTTACTAGCATTACAGCAAATGAAGCAGAGGACGCTATCTTGTCTAGGTATAGAAACATAAAACAACGTTTAGAACCGCTTAATCTGACGGTGCTCACGTTTCGAATAACTCGTAGTTTATACCATTTAGTATTGAGGTAAAAAGTTGAAATTTTGTTTGTGAGAAGTTCTTTAGTTTTGATCGGTAGTAGTGTCAATTATATTTAAAAATTTTTTTCTATTTCAGAAAATGAAAAAGTTGAAGGTTTTTATTCGACTTTAAAATTTGACATGAAAAAAGCGGACGGCTGCTACTTTTTTATTTTTTGGCCAGGTAAAATAAAAAATGTTGGAAATTGTTGCTTAAGAGTTAAATTTGTATAGTCATTTTTCTTTATAAATAGCTGCTGTAGTTTGGTTAGTAACTTGGTTTTTGAGAGAGAGTTTAGGGTCGATCCGTGCGGCGTCTGCATAAAAACAAAGCCAATCCTAAACTGCTGTTTACAAAAATATAGTCGACTAAAAAAATACAAATGTGGTATCAAATATGGCAGCTTCTCTCAAAAAATGTCAGGACAAGTGGTGTTTTCAAAGTGTAGACTGCTGTAAACCGTGTATATTTGGTAATAGTAGTTCTGAGATTCAGACCTTCAATTTTATACTATATTTGTATAATTTTTTACGTACAGATCTGTTCAGCCCAGAAGTCCTGTGGGATGCGCATGCGCAGTAAAGATTTCCCCTACCGCGAGTCTCAGTACAGTCAAATTTCGAAATAACTCATCTGTCAAAACATATGATTCAGTGGCGCACGCAGGATTTATTTTCGGGGGGGGATACTGGTGACCGGGGGGGTATGGAATATCATCCAAGGGGGGGTTCGGGGGCCCTCCCCCGGGAAATTTTCAAAAATTGCAACTGTAAATTCGCGTTTTTAGGCAATCTAGAGGCATAACAACAAACAGAATAACTCCCGAAATTTGAACCAATTTGAGGCTGATCACAGATTAAATTCTGAAAATTTTAGATCACATTGGAAGTTTAGCAAAAATTTTTTTACTCGATCAAAGAAATAGAAAATTTATATAGTAGGCCTAACATTAAAAGATTGGGAGAGTAATTAAAGAATTATACGTTCTTAACCTTGGGAAAAAGATTATTTCTATTTAATCTCAAAGTAAAAACTATATCTCACATTCTCATTTATTTCACGCCTCGGACCTTCTGGACCTGAAGTATTCGGATCCTAAAATTATCCGAGCGAGGTTGATGAATAGAATAAGAAAATGCAGTTTGTCTCACTTCTGTCGTGTTTCTCAAATCTCAGAACCTAACCGTAAAGCTATGATGTACCCGCAATCATCGAATGCTATTAACAGTCACATAATAATGGTACGTCGAACAGTGGAGACCACCGGAACAAGTTTGATAACCGAAATTTGACAGGCTTATCACAAATCTGCCTAGATTTGACGGCGATTCTTGGTTTCCACGCAACGTAGGCAGACGATTTTCGTCTGCCGCGATGCTGCTACAGTACGTGATCGTCCGACAGACGAATAAAGTACACGACAATATTCGAATGCCGCATTTTAACATCGTGATTTTTTACCATGAATATTTAACGTAATATGATGATTCTTTTGCCACATCTGACGACGATGGCGATGGCGGCAAACTATTGACTATTGATGGCTTAACTATTGATGCGGACATTATTGATGGCCACTGTTGTCATCACGAGTTATTTATTGCCTTAAGGCCTACTCCCGCCAATTACTCACGATAACCGCAATAGGTAAATATACCCTAATCCAGTATATAATCCCCGAATCAGTCATCTTTAATATAATATAACTAAACTATTTAAAATCCTTATAAAAGTTTAGTGAGTAATTGATGTGAAGCGTTCTCTGTTTTACGGCAAAAGTTTAGTATTACCAACACCTTCATTATGAACGAGATATTAATCTTCCCAAAAATTTCTCAACATCCCCAAAAGTGTCAGGGGGGGTATATCCCGATATCCCCTCCCTGGGTATACACTGAGAGAAAAAAACCGTATGAATCATACTTAAAGGGTGCTAAAACGAGGACAGACTGCCATGGCATGGTGAAACACCATGCCGCTTATAGTATACGCCCCTGTCTTTGTTTGCAACAATATTTGTAATGTTGTCATAGGTCATGTGGGATTTCAAGTTGACTATACACAACCGATGAAGGAAAAATAGTGGTGGGGGTATTCTCCATCTCTCTCGCACTTCCACCCCTACAAGACTTCCTGGCTGAATAGATCTTTAGTTTATTTTTTTCATGCATAGGGACTAGAAGCAAATTTATAGATTCACATCGCGCCTTAATACGCGCGTGTAAAATACAAAAAAATGTTTCTTTAGTACTGATATTTGGTTTAAATACCTACACATTCCATTTATTCCTTAGTTAAATATATTTTTGATTTCCTTTATTTATACTATACCTGAAAAATAACTAGTGCCCTAGCAGCTTCTTTTAATTTCAAGTTTACTGATTTTTTGTCTGCTGATAAAACAATGTTAATTTTAATCAGCTGCTCTTTCATCCCAATGTTAATTCTTAGGCCCGCATTACACTATCAAATATTTTATAAACGATCCTTTTATAAAAGATTTATTTGTCCAATCAGAATTAAAGATTTTGTTTTGGAAATTAGCTGACTTGAATTTTGATTGGTCAAATCAAATCTTTTATAAAAGATCTTATATAAAATATTTGATGTGTAATGCGGGCTTTATGGACAAATACGAAACTTTAAAGGTGTTTAAGTTTCTACCCTTTATTCTTACCTTCGAAAATTTTCCTGCAAAAATTCACGTCGATCTCTTTCCAACACCTTAATTATTTAAACCACTTGACCACCAAAACACCCTTAACTTAAATAAACAGACGCATAAACAGCCGGGCCGACAGATAACGCGGGAAGGATTGATTTTGGAGGGAAGCTTTGAGGTTATCTCGCCTGTCAGCTGTTGAGATCAGCTGATCAGGTGGTCCAGCCGAGGGGAGGCTGCTGTATTGATCAGGCAGCGCCCAGCCCCGTCGCCTGAGTCTGAGTGTAGTGCGGACCGCGAACTCGAACACACCCTCGCCCGTCCGTCCGGTCTAGTGGACAGTTCACGCCCCGACTGAAGAATTAATGTGAGTGGGTATAAAAAGCCGGTGTTTTAGCGGGAAGTTCGGTGGTTGTGAGGATGTAAGGGTTGTGATTGTGAAGTAGGAAGGGGAAAAACGCCCGACGTACAGGACACATCGGCACATGTCCTGTGGAAATTGTGGTCCAGTTAAGCCGATGGTTGGAAAATGGTTACAAAATGGATTAAATGTGTTAAAAAAGTTTGGGGAAATATAAATTATGTTGTAGCATATAAGGAGTTTTAGAATATTTAAAATTATAATGGTGTGAAACCGTTATTGGAAATCTGGATTTGATGGGTTGAGTTTTTAATCATATTGGTGTAATGGGGATTTCGGTGAAATTTTTACTCAGTTTAATTATTTAACTGAAAATTAAATATTCGAAGCGTCTAAAAAACTTATTTGTGCTGAGAATTTAATACAATTACACAAAACGATTTCATTTATGATTTTCAACGAAAACAAATGTTAGTATTTTTTTATATTTTGGGTAATTTTTAATCTAACTAGCCGGTATTTTAAGGGTTCGATTGAAAAGAGGGGCAAGGGTTCAATCGAACGAAAGTTCCCACTGTCGTCGCTTAGAATTTTATCGTCGAACATAAGAATTTTAATGGAAAAAACAGCAAAATTTCTTAGATCTTTAACAAAACATACAATTAAAATAAGATATTTTCTTAAGGAAAATTGTTTTTAATTACTAACTATTGTTGGTTGAAAATCCGATTTTCTAGCCGAATCAGAGTAGGCTGAACTGAATTGCCCTATCGCCGTAACTGGACTGATAGTTGTAATAGAATCTTGGTTTTTAAAAACGGAGGAATTTCGACGAATTTATCGTACTTTAATTCCTATGAATTATTTATTCCGTCTCATCATGGTTACATGACAGGCAGCTTATATGATATTTCCAGTTATTCATTACAGGTACACGCTGTATTCTAATGAAAACCCCTTTTTCAATTATAATTGCAAAAAGTGTCTTCAAAAATCGTTAAATCACTTTATAAAGACGCTCATTTTTTATAAAGTTTCACAGCTTTAAAATACGGCTGTATTAGTCTTAAATAGAGGCTTGTGATTTCGTTATACACGTTTTACGATTTGATAAACTCACACCTGACTCAAATTTTATATATTTTAAACGTTAGTAAAATCCAAAAGTCATCTTTTCTGTTATTATTTTTATATTAAAATCACGGAAAAATTACCTAAGTTAAGGTATATTAGTGCTGATTAAGTGTTTAGTAATCTTCAAATTACTATTAACTATAACATTTGTTATCACTTAGGGCCTAACTCATATAAACATGTTTTATTGCTTTACTTATAAAGCAATTGATAGTAATCTCAATTGATGGTAATTTCCAAATATATTGTGATCCAAGAATGTGTACAGCTATTTCTTGCGGAGTAGGCTTATACATTTTCTACCTTAAAATAATATCCCTACTTTTAGGACCGTATATAGGGGAGGGTAGGAGGATATTAAACTTAAGAAAATAACTTCTCGCCAAAAAAATATTATCCTGTTCATACCACTTGCCTTTAATGAATGCCCGCCCAAATAAGATATATATATATATATATATATATATATATATATATATATATATATATGTATATATATATATGTATATATATATTTTTTTTTTAATGGCAAGGCCCGGAATTGCGAAATCGAATTATCCAATTCAACGCTGAAAATTTTAGGCTGTTATTAGGCCTAACAATGTAGACATTTCACAGCATTGTCAATTAAGTCTTGAGAGGCTTTACAATCTATATAAATAAAATTAGAGTTTTGTCTGTACATTGCTTAGAATTATGAAATGTTTGGTTATTTTTGCGTTTTGAAGGTCAGAGAATTCGAATCAAGCCTTATCTCAATTTATGTCACGATGTGTGTTGGTAACGCTCAACATCACACTTTAGACCGCTTTTCACGCAAAAACTAGATTACTGTTATGGCTGAAACTTTTTTCCTGTGTAGTATGCATACATGAGAAGGTTTTAGACGACTTAAAACTAGCGTACGTCTTTTTGAAATTAAATAGCAAGCTTCTAAAAACCGAGTTTTAGTTGATTTCGACCAAGTTTGTTTTGAATTTTCCCATAATTCAAGGGGATGACGTTTTGTTTACATTTTCAGTGTTCCAAGCAGATGGTAGTTACCTTCACTAATGGATTCGTCGTTACAGATGTTTTATGGTTTCATTCATTTTATGTTTTGGTTTATAATATTTCTTTTTAATTGACATGTACTATATAAAGTTAATATTTTCCCAATCATTATACATTTATCAGGATTTTCATCCTGATCTGACCCTCGGACTACACCACAGACCAAGGCCGCGCATAGACCCTCTCAATGATCACATATTAATAATATCCTTATGCCACAATTATAAGTGATGAAATGTTTATATTCATTTACATTAATTTCATAGAATGTAAAACCAGCTGTCTGTAAAAAATAAAATAAATCACTGACTAGAGATACTTAAAAGTCCTTCCTTCCTTATAACAGCTGTTAATAAAAGAGATAATGTAAACCATTTTTAAAAAATTGCGGGACGGCTCTGTTATTTTGTTGTTGTTCAAAATAGACCCTAAAAACATTAGAAAATACTTCGGTGGCATTTAATCAAGGCATTTTCTACTCTACGTATATAAAATTTCATGAAACAGGAAACTGCTTTAAGATTCACCAAGTACGCTCGGTCTGCTGCGAAGAGGGTATTTCTTGCCTCAGGGGCACTCTGTACTATAGCACAGATTCAACGTTAGGCCTACTGAGTATAAATAAGCCTTCCCAGGCATCGACACCCTTAGGGGTTTTATCGGTGGGGACGCTGGAATGTGCTGACATGTGTAGTATAGAGAGGCCAAATAAAAATGCCTTGTGCGGCGGGGCAGCAATATTTCTACGTACTCCCGTCGGCAGCGACACCCTTAGCGGATTCCTAAAACATTTTTTTGGCTAATGAAAGTATATCTAATTTACATTTGTCAAATACCACTGACCTATCATCGCACAGCCCAAACTACTTGAACTTGACTTCGAACCTTGAAACTTTTCATGGACGTTGCTATAGGGCGTGAGCATCCGCTGAGAACGGGTTTTTCAAAATTCAAAGTTTTCAGGGGTTTTCGGTGGGGTCAACGGTCTAAAATCTTTCTGTATAATTTAATGGACGATCTTTCCTTGAAATTGTCAATTTTCATTTAATCAAGAAGGCGGTTTACGCTTCACGTAGGCTACAGATAGGTCTCTACAGCTGATTTATAGTTTGGTTCCTTTTATCATGGTTGTTTTTTCTTTATTTAGGTGATATGTACTATATTAAAGTCACCAATAGTTTTTGTACCTTATCTATTTAATCATAAACTCAGTATGTGGCACCATGTTCATTTAGACAGCGGGTGTTAAAATTTTTATCGTGAGCGAAGCCACGGGCAACTGCTAGTGTGTCATAAAACATAATGGGATGGATGCAAACCTATGTACTCATCGAATTTCTAAAAGATTTTTTTTTATCAGGATATACATTTTCTGGGCCTGGTCTAATAATTTTTAAAAATTATTTTCTCATTATTATCCGTATAAACTGTCAGCAAAATAATCAATGAACCAATAAAAATAAATAATCACATGAAAAATGTAATTAAACTATAACATTTTGGTTGTATAATCTTAGATTATAAACGTTTGGTACTTTTTCATTAGCACAAAGTGCAGCTATCGTTATAAAATACAGTTTTTATTTATTCTGTTTCTTGATTTGGCGAGGAAAGTTTTGAATTTTTTGAGAGTTTTTTCTTACGTAAAAATTAACGTAGGTTAAAGTATTTTAGTGCTGATGAGGTGTTTAGTAATCTTTAAATTACCTTTTTAGTTTTTTCTTTTCGCGTTTATACATATCATGCTTACCTACCCCTGGCAACCCCCCTTGCATGTACCCTTTTCGTTCATTTATCGAAATAAACGAATTTTATTTTGGGGGTCTAAGGATTTCAAAATTAACAACTAAATCGGTCCCCATTAGGATTGTTCTTACTTCTCTTGATGGGAAATTCGCTGATGGAGACGTGAAAATGTATTACAAATTAAATAAGCACTTATCAACAGCGGGTAGACGAGGATAGATAACCAAGGGCGCGGTTAGTTGACGTGACTTTGCTATCTGTGACACCCGTTTTTTTGAAGAAGTACGTAATTAATAAAAGAGAAAAGCTTATAACGGTATTTGTAAATTTATTTAGAGTACATCTTTACTCTCCTTGAATTAAGTATCGTGGTGCTTAGATGAAAATTAGCTCAAAATTATAGCTTATACAACAATTACAAAACCTACAACCAAAAATAAAATATTTTAAAATTCAAAACTGCAGAATTAAGGTATTATTTTTATTTAATGTTCTAGCCGAAAAATTAACATTGGGTCTTATGTTGTTGGTGACACCGGTGATTGATTACAAGATTATACTTCAAGATACCTACTCGTAAAAAATTAAATTAGATTATATTTTGTCAAAAACGGGACTACAATTTCATATTTTATATATCTTTTTAATATTGCAAACAGGGGGTGGCAAATTCGGCTCATAGTTCCCGCCCTGCGTAGGCTAAATATTGCTCATTGTACATCGTCTTCAGTATGTCAGTCCTAACATAGACAATGGTCAAGTCGATCCAAAACAGGGTATCCGCCAGGCTAGAGAAATCGATAAAGAATATAATGTAGGCTAAAATAAATAAAATAAGACGGGAATTTTCATTACAAATAAACAGTAATTTTCTGAGAACTACAGTGCAGTGGAAAGTGTTAGGTCCGTGCTCATTGGTTGTTAATCCACCATTATTCACAAAACATTAGACAAAAAGGAGAAAATCCCAGAATAGTTTTGAAGGTTTTGGTAGTTTAAATAATTATCTGACGTAAATTGATTTAAATCTGTTTGTTAAAAAATACTCTAAAATACTGATAAAACAAAACAAATTATCATTATATTTTGAAAAGTTCATTATTGGTTTTGGTTCCAGATTCACAATGTCACGTGGTTATTTAGTTAATGTCAATGAGACCTGCATTTGCAAATTTGGAAAGATCGTACATTTATCAATAATTGGTTGTTTCTATTTTTAGTTCAACAACAAATAAAAACCGTCAAATTGATGAGGTACCTGCCACCAATTCATGCATACTTAAACTTAAAAAATAAAAGGGACTGGCAAAGATAAATATAGAAATCTAAAAAAAATTAAACACTTTTTTTAGGGGCTTATCAACACAATTAAAAATGTATTTTAGCCATATTACATAAACATTTGTTTACCTGAAACAAAACTTTAATTTCGTAACTGAACGAATAAAAAATACAGGACATAAAAAAACCATTCGTTTATTTAATTACAATATATACACAACGTATTAATTAATGTACTAAAAAATATAAACAGCAGTATTTGTACTCTTCGCCGAAATGGCATTACCAATAGAATTAGCCGGAAAGGACGTTGTAAGTCCAACAATGCTGCTGCAGTGGTTTAGGCCGAAGGCGTATCCCTGTCTATTGTTAACACATTTTATTACTTCGAGTTACAATTACGAACGGCCCTCCAGCTTGTTTCCTTCTCTGACAATAATGGTACAAATCTGCTAAACTGTGTCTCCATTGCTAAACATTATTGAGACCTTAATTTGTTTTCTACTAACTAAACACCCATTCCAAGTTTTCTGGTTCCGTATGAGACATAGAAAGGGTTCTGTTTGGGACTCGTGTGAAGAGAGGTTTCAAATCAAGTATTTTTTATGTTATAACAAACAGACATTGTTATTCCATTTATTCATACTGAGTTAAAGAACGTTTATGTGAGTATTTTGTTTAAGGTTTATGAAAATGCGCACACATTATGTACGAAATTGTTATTCTTGAAATAACTTTGATTTAGGCTCAAAAACCAGGGACAGATCAATGAAAACAAACAAAAATGAATGTTTAATGGTCGGGTTTAAGTTGAAGGACTACAAATCATGGAGAGTGAAATGTGAACAGTTTTCTTACGTGGATTGAGATAGGGTAACTATTTTCAAAGGAGTTTTCACTAAAATAAACAGAAGGAACTTGATTTTAATCTTCCTGCTTTGAGGCTCGTCTATCCTGGAATGGCTGTAAATTCATTGTTAAAATTTAGCCTGTATGAATACAGTAGAGTGAACTTATAACAAAACGTGAAGGCGCCTGAAATATTCCATTCAACAAAAACAGCAGGACGGAAGTGTGTTGAAAATGCAGATCAACGCTTGAAGGCGCTTATCCTGAGAGCTCTTGAATTATCAGCTGCTTAAATTCAATGGGAAACAGTTTCTTTAAAATTTCTTAGCCATTTTAACACTATACCCATCGTGCAATACATCCTCCTATAAACTTGATCATCTCTCATCTTATGCCATCAGTTTCACTTCCTAATAACAAGATATGATTTTTTGATTGATTTACTTGCTTCTTATATGACATGTAAAAATTAAATTATAAATCGAGAGTTGATGGATAGCATGGTCTCTCATTACCTGTTATAAAATAATAACTCTCTGTGCTATAATAGGCCTATAATGGTTGAATTATTGTAATTCTATTCAGTACCAAGCTATACAACTTTAATATGTGTGTTGTTTAGGCACTGACTCTACTCTTAACATGTTACTGAGTAGAGGTAGATTTTAATAAGTAGAGGGATTTTTAGTACTTTTAGGGCATTTTCTGTGGATAGTGCAAAAAGGTAGCACAATTAGTGTTAAAAAAGGGCAAAACTACACTTAAAAAAATGTCTAACCAGCACTAAATTATTCAATACAATTTCCCGAATATATAAATAAAATTTAATTTATGATGTTTTCCCTCATTTTACATTGAGGGAAAAGATAAAAAATTATTGATATGAGCACCTGATTTAGTTCGGAGAAAAAAGGAAACTGTATTTTTTTACTTCTTGGAAATATTTAAATATAGTGATTTTGTTCAAATTATTGCAGCAACGTAAACATTGTAGAGATAAACATTCCATCTAGTTTTCATCGACCCTCTTCAAAATTATGTGTTACTAGTATTACATGACAAAAGTGTTTGCTTACACCTCCTACTTCAGGGAGGGTGGGAGTAAAAAGTTTGGAGGACCAAATCTCCCCTTATTTGTTCTATAATCATTTCCTAAGGTAAATTTTTAATTCAATTGATAAAATATGTACTCTTTTGCGACCAAAAAAATTTTAACCTGCTGGCACTTTTTTAAATTTACCCCTCATTAGGTAACATTGTGATAATATTGTTTTTTACAGTTCATAATAGATTTTTTTTAAGGAATACTATTTTTATAAAATCGTAGGGCATTTAACAATTTAGCACCAGTTATAAAGAAATTGTTCTTGGATGTCCAGGTTTAGGTCTTGTTGTACTAGGGGAGAAGATACTGGTGGTTTAGTATAGATCTTTGCTTATTAAATCTAGGGGTCTTTTGTAGAAAAAACTCTCCTCCAGTTCTAAACCAATATTGATAACTCAGGTGTCATTGGAAAGAGCTTGGCGTGAATTTTTGCAGGAAACAAAATTAATGAAGATCAAATCTGAGGGTAACCCCTTCGACGTAATTAAAGTTTTGTATTTTAGCCTGAGATTTAATACTGGAAAAGAACTTTCTAGAAAACAACAGACTAGAGTAAACAAATTTTACAGAAAGCCTTGTATGATTACTGGAATGAATTGTGGATGTTAAATTAAGTAAACTTAAGTATTCTTCAAAAATAATGAAAATCATCATATCATCTTTTATTTTTTCACTACGGGTGTTGTTACTTCAGAGTGTAGTGATATAATAAATTGATCTTTCAAATTATTAAAAGTTCCTTTAAAGGCTCGGCTCCAATAAATAAGTTTCCCTTTTTCCCTTCTATAAACATGAACAATCATCTTCTATCTTTATACAAACCAAATACTCTTACTCACTAGAGTTTCACACCAGAAAACACGGACAGTCATCACAACCCAGTAGCCAATAGCCTTAAACTGTGATGAGTAAACATGAAACAAACAATAAACTGACAAATTAAATCATTAGTGACGGGCCGTAAGCTGGTCTAAGCACCGAGCAATCCCTGGGGAGGGGCGAGAGAGGGGGAAGGGGGGAGGGGGGAGGGGGAGGGGATGATGGGGGAGGGGATGATAGGGGGAGATTGAGGGGGGGTTGAGGGTTCATTACATTTTTCATCAAAACAATGCTCAATCAGGTGGCGTCCATCGTTGGCGCTCAGCACACAATTGCTGTGGTTGTAAACGCTTCAGTGTTTGTTCCTCGATTTATTATGCGTTGAATCATGATCACTTTGAATTATTTTGAGGGGATTTTGATTTGGTGGCCTTATTGATTAGTATTTAAGATTATATTATACCCTAAAACAAGATCTGTTTCAATGGGTAAAATTTTTATTTCATCCAAGGATTGCTAGGGGTTCTATCTCTAGTTGCTCTTTCTCTAATTGCTAGTTCTCTTTCCCCGCACACAGATCTGCAGTCTTTGCAGGGGATAGTTGCATTGTTAACATCTTTTAAATTTTGATTGTACTTACTGAAAAATAAATGTTTTTTTTATTTCAAAATTTTATATGTTGTATACGTTTTTTTGCTGATCATTAAACTGGGAAAAACTGGTTTCCCCTTCGAAGTACCCCCTTTGGGTGAGCCCTCTGAAGTGCCCATATTATCATTATAAACAATTTTAGCACAAACAACTGATTCATATACTCAGGTTGTTTTAATTTTTAGCCAATGAAGATGGGTCTCCTGGTATTAATGTATAAAATAAATATTATATAGCATTGATGATAATAATTTGAAGTAGGTACTACTATTTTACTTTTGGCCTCATCACATTGCAAATTTTCAAATTTTATTGAACAGCTAGTCACTTGTTCCCTCTATTATAAATAGATGGGATGAAATCAGTTGTTGAAGTAGTACAGAAGCATTGTCCCCTTAACATAGAAAGAGTCCCCTTTGTCTCCCCCCCCCCCCCCCCCTCCCTGAGGCGGCACTGACTATGTTTCAAATTAACCTGTTGTTGTTATTTTCAAAAACCTCCTACGGCATCTGTTTTTATATAGGATTATGATGAAATCATATGTTATTCGTTTTAAAAAACCTTTCAGTTATCCGACAATAGACCGAGGGCTAAGAGAGTGTCTTCTGTAGATGGGATGTCTTCCGCATTATTTACAGTCGAAGATACGAGGTTTTACATCCTGCTAAGTGAGATGTTTTCTTCTTTATTTTACAGTAATAGTTATGTGCGTTGAGTGAGTAAAGTACAACTTGAGCCCAAGCTTGCTGAGGGTGACACTTTTGACATGGGAGACAATGTGCTTTGATCTCGAAATACACACAATATTTTTCCTGCCATCTGCAATCATAAATACCCAATCTATAAACATCTATTTCATTAGCTTAAAATTAACGATTAATATCCATTATGTTTCCATTTGCAATTAGTGCCTGCATTCGAGCAGCTGCAACCATTCATGCACCAGCGATCAGCTGATTTTTGCAACGTTCTTACAGGTCGTGCATTATATCTCCGGCTATGGCTACTATGCTACTAACCATATCTTATGATATTCTAAAAATATTGTATTGGTAAACGTTATTCAACCATCCCAACAAAACGTTAGACAAATAAATAAATAAATTTAGAACAATGTTTTCAGAAATACCCCTTCTCCCCCCGAGCCTTGCAATCAGCTGACTTTGCCATAGCCGGAGATATAATGCGTGAACTGTACATATTTAATACTTAGACGTTCTCACAGCTGACTGCCATTGATGTTATTCTTGTTTAATTATTCCTGCCACTAAATCAGCTGTTAGCTCCTGCATTCATTGAGCTGCAACATATTCGCATGTATGTGTAAAAATTTGAAAGCGCTTTAATTTTTGAATTATTGATTTCAACGTTATTCTTGTGGGTTTACTTTGCCTCCCATAGGAGACAAAGTATTATTTCTCTCACGCATTACAAGGAGTAAAAAGCGTCTAAATATAGCAGATGAGGGAAAAACATAAGTCTTTACAATAAATACTAACTCAGTTTCCCCTTTCAGGACCTCTCGCTCGGTGGAGAGCGATGTAGCGAGCGACCCCGCGACGATGGAATCATCCGCGACCAGTGACGAACGTGCGACAGACGACGACGACGACGACCATTCGAGTGGTGCCGTGACAGTGTAGTGACGAGTGACAAGTGACGTGTGACGGAGACTGCCATGATGTACGAACCCGCGGGACTAATGGCATGGAGATAGCATGTCCAGAAAATATAATGGTGGACCTCAGCGGTTATGTCATTATCATCGTAGAAACCAAGGACAAGAAAATACGACTTTATGGTGAGTAGAGTTATGGTAGTTTGAGTATGGTTTTTAAGGTATATTTGATGTTTTTTGTTGGGATTACTTCATAAAGGGCTGACCCTAAATTACTTTGCGGCCCTTGGAGGAGGGGAATTTTCTACAGTTTTATGCACTGTCATGGTGGTAGGAAGAGGGGTTCAAGGCAGTGTTATGTAACTATCAAACGTAAATAATTTATAATTCAAATTTGTTCAAAAACTTAAATTACTATAAAAGGTTTATCTTTTTTGGAAGGGGGAGGGTGGTTATAGCACAGTTTTTAAGGGGTTAGTACTACCATTATAAATCCATAACAAGGGTGGATCTGAAAAGGTTAATGATTGTGTTGCATAATTAAGTGCAGCTTCTTTTTTTCCACATTTGTCATTTTATTGTGGAAAAAATTTTTCACACCCTCAGTTGTACCCAAGTTTTTTGCCAATGTGCTATGGCAATAATATCGTTCTACATTGTCAAAATTGGATTAGTTTGCAAATTTAGCGCTGTGATCGAGAATATTGACGTGTCTTCTTTTCAAGCTGATCCAAGCACTTCAGATATATAAGAAGTTACTACACAATATTCCACTGAAGAAATATTTCCTACAGAAGTCCATATCCCCAGACCTGTCCAAAATGTACTCAAATGTGGAATCTTTTAGTTACTGAGTGATTTTTGGTAAATATGCACTGCCCTGTAGCTTTAAAGTGTACACTTATTTGATTTTTGGAGCTGCAGTGTTCAGCAATAAGGGCATCTCGCACTCTCCTCTTTATTTGGTCTGATCTTGTTGAATTGTGTTTCCTGTAAAACTTTTGCTAAGCTCTTTCAAATAATACCTTATTATTTCTATATACCTTAGTCATTAAAAATTATTGCTAAAATCAGATATAAACTGTAGGAGAAGTTGTGATCAAAATAACTGTATACATTACGCTTTTGCATTCAGAAGAGAAGAGATCTTTTATTTTAATCATAAAATTATTAAAACTTGACTAGTATTGGGAGAAAAATAAAAATTCTCTCTGAGAGAGTAAATTTAAGGATTCCATTCACTTAAAGTTTACCCCAAAGTGCATCTAAATCACTCTTTTATTTCTGTAAACGAACCTTCATTAAGTCAAGCATTTACAGATAAACACTGAAAGTAAAAAACACCATTTAGTCAAAATCATCGAAAGGTCCGAAGAATTGAACTAACCGCTTCATCAACGGCAAGTTGAATGCTCCCATTCTTTGGCAGAGTCGGATTGTAAAACAAATGACGACTCGGCAGCCTTAACTGCGTCATCACCCTTCCCTTCCCTCGCTCACTGGCAAATTTCCCATGTAATATTTTCTTTCTGGTTTAGTATATGAAACGTTCATCGCCATAACACCAATTTTTTTAATTTTGTAATTTTCTATTTTTGTTACTGTACGTCCATTAATATAAATATGGAAAACATATTCAAAATTACTTAAGTACTATACAGTGTTTCGTTACAATTTCCTAAAAGACTATCTGATGGTAACCCACTTCGCTGGGTGTTCTTACATTAAATAACAGATATTGGGTGCGTTCAGCCGCAGTTACCGGTGGTTAACCGGTTACCATAGTCCTTAATAGGCAAATCCACCGCATCTTGACAATCAACAATGTCCGGTTACTTACCAAATCCACTGTAAACACAACATCGGTGGATGCACCACAATGATCGGTGGGTGGTAAATCCACCACTACCGATTACTTATTACCACTTATTACAGGTTTGTAGATTACTCACTGGTGACTGCGGCTGAACGCGCCCAATGATTAACTTCAAATAGCAAACAACTGTCAAAATAAAAAATAAAAACAAAGTGTTTTCCACAAACAAAAGCACACAAACTTTGACTATTTGTAGGCAAGGTCCCTATGGGTATTTGAAAAAATCCCTTCTTAGGGAGACTATGCTATATTTTAGGTGCAATGGTTTGTCCTGGAGTTGATAGAAATTTCACATTTAATTATTAAAACAAAATTACAAAAAAACTAAAGCCCTTGCCAAAAATCTTGCTTTTACCTGACAAATAAATCATGTGCAATTAATCAATTAATTTTAAGAGTTATCTTTCACTCTCCTTTTAGATTTGTAAAGACATATCTACCTTCATTTATGATTAGGCCTTTTCGATCGCAGTTTTTTTCTGTCATAGGGCAACAGATCTGAATATCAAAACAGATCAAAATATGATTTACTTATTGAATGAACGAAGTTATTGTTTATGATCATGGTGTAAGAAAAAAGAAAGGTGTGTGCACAATCAGCTGATGTGATGTAGTTGGTACTCATGCAAATAGGGCTTTCTTTCTTTACACCATGTTTCATGATCAAATTGTAGGATAATAAACAGATAGTAAATAAATGCTTGTCCAAAAAAAATCATTCACTTTGACCTGTGGTTTTAAGCAGCTGAGCTGTTGAATAAACAATAACAATAGCATACTTGTGGCACGTATTACTGAGTTTCAATGTTTTTCTAAAAACAAAACGGTGAAACTGTTGAACCATTATTTAAGAACCACTCTTGTTTCATTTCAAATTGCATAATGTCAGAAGGTGACAAATACAAAGAGAAAGTTGATTTAAATAAACTTGCAGAAAAAGAAATAATTGCAGAAGCTGCAAAGGCAGTTGAAAATGATGAACTTTTTGGACTGCAAAGTTTCAAGAACAGCCGTCTTCCACGAATTAACAAGACATTTCTGACAAATATGATAGCCAACAACGTACAAAGCAACAGAAGAGAAAATATTCGAACGGAGAATTTTAAAGAAAAGGTGATGAATAGTCCAAAATTTATGCAGGCCAAAGGAAGACAATTCACATCTCAGAGAGATGAAGATGAAAATAGCTGATTTGTTTTGTAAACAGAGACAGATAAGTTTCCCAAATCATTTAAAGATTGTAAATTTGCATAATTTCAAAATTGGTTTTGTAAATAAAGAGTCACTGTGGCCAACTAATGAAATGTTTTGTGCTGTGAAATTAACTTTCTGTTGTATTGCTTATTGTCGCCTTAAGGTGAGTGACACTACTTCAAATAGAGCCCCCTGTGAAGAAAGGCCTGAATAATTGAGTTTAAATTTTATATGTATAAAAAATTTAACTATAAAATTTAAAAACTATAATAAACTATAAAACTATAAACTATATAATTAATTAAATGTTTAAGTTAAATAATCATTGAAGTTGTATACATTTATTTGTGTAGCTTAGGATTTATGGGGCTGCAATTTTCAAGGCCCACAAAACACATCAAATGAAAAATATTTTATTCACATTGTTTAACGTTTAACCAAAACGAATTATACCAATTGTAGTAATAGTTAATGTGTTAATAGTTTCACACTGAATAATTTGCCTAAAGAAAATAATACTTATTTCATGCATAAAATAAATGATTTCGTAACAAACATGAGTACAATCCAACCACAAATTTTATAAATCATGACAATAACAAAGTCACAAATTGTGGATAGTTGTGAGCGATGGTTTGTGGACACGGAGTTCCACGGAGTTCTGCACTATTGAATACTAAGTTCATAGGACCGTTCTCATGATTAGACCAGTTCATAATTTGTAAACCAGCTAAAATTGTTTTTCAGTGATGCTCCTTCTTAAAATCTTTATACGTATCGACAAATCTATGCTGAAAAAAACCTTTAGCCTAATTTTACACATCAAATATTAAAATCCATCCTTAAGTTACCGAGTTATGGCAGTGAAAAGAAAGCCCCTAAGTAGCTGGTAAGCCCTAAGTAGCTCCTGGAAAACCCAGAGAAGTGCTACAACCTGTTTAATCTTTATAACTTGTTAAAATTATGTCCATATGTTTATTTGTAAACAAAGTGAATCGAGTTTGATTCACTTCCGACACATAGCACCACTGTTCCAAAAATTGAACTCTTTATTCTACTTAAGTCATGCTATTTTTTAGTATTCTAAGACGTGATGGTATAAGCAGAAATACTTTTAAGTTTACTCTTTAAACTTTAAAATTGGTCCAGCTGTTATCGAGTAATGACTGTAAAGAGAAAAAAAACCTCGTGTATTAATATATAAACTAGGTAAAATTTGTTTTAAAAGGGGAAGCAATCATCATAAATGGACACCAACTCAAGACAGTAAAAAATCTAAAAAGGGTTAAGAAGGAGCTCTAGTCAAAAAAATATTGTTTTTTTCACCTGCTACCAGCTTGAAAACAAGTTAACTTTCAAATTCAGTTCAGCCTCAATTGTTCATGCAATCATCCAAAATGATTAATAAAGAAATAATTGGAGAGACCGAAAAATGATCTAGCTATTCCAAAAGCAAATTTTTTATATCCTAAATTTACAAAGTTGGATATAATTACAAAAATAAGATTTTTTACAGCCAACAAAAAGTGATATATCTGAATTTTGCTCACTGGAGTCATTATCTTTATGCCCTTTCAAATTAGCCATAAAACAATGATTTCAAATGAGTACTTAAGGCTGATTTGAAAATTAAAATTGGTCTTAAGGGAGAAGCAGAGGTAACCTTGTAAGATTTGAGCTAAGGTGGCTTAAGTAAAAGGTGTTGGTTTCCAATTTTTTCTAAGCTGATGGATTTTAAAGCAGGAAATTGAAAATTTCCACCCCATACTATCGTACCATTTGAAGGATCATTGACTTATAAAGCTTCTATATAAGATATATAGCTTGAGAATTCAGTCAAATTTTATTTGTGGGGCATAAAAAAGATATCAGTAAAATTAAGAGCAAGTGTGAAGGGTTTTGAAGTTATAGTTGCGGTCAAGTGTACAACTCTTCACTTTCTTATCTGCCAATTTCAGATATTTCGACAATGAGAGATTCGTTGAAAGACCAAGAATTATGTAAGAGCGAGATGAAAACATCACCTTTAAAACTGTGACTAATTGATAAATATTTTTCAACTCTTTATTAAACATAACATTTTTACAGAAACATGCAGTTACATTCAGTGTGCATATAGTTTTCTATATTTGTGGAGGAAGGGGTCGTACTAACAATTCCCCCTTCATAAAATTTTTGCGACAGCCTAGATAATTAATTGTATATTAAAAACCGAACAATCTTAATTTCTTGTGGTGGGAGGGATCATGACCATAGAATAAAAAAAAGTATACAGGGCTGTAAACTTCAGCTGGAAAAAGAGAGGCCCATTTTCAAACCATGTCGCTGGATCTAAACTTGGCGGTCATAACTCTTTACACCCTCAATATAAATCTTAAGCTGAAAGAGCAATTTAAAAAATCTGTCTGCCCAGATTTTTACCCCTACTACTCTATAATAAAATCAGTACGACTTTGGTGGAGTCAAAGCCTATAACTGGGAGCACGAAATTAGGGGGCTGCAAAAATTGTAAACTTATTAAATCGTCTCTTTTAACAGATGATCATATAGTTGATTACTAACCAAACAAAAAAATAAACTCAAATTTTGTTAGCAGCACCAATGAATACACAAACGTTGGCAGCACACTCACTCACACTCCTTATTTGTTGCTCCCAGGATAGAAGTGCATATTCTGATAAAGCTTGAAGAGTTTGATGGCGCTTCACAATGCTCGGAAGCGTCGTCGCAACGCTACGATGTGGAAGCTCAAGCTGATTACAGACTTATCAGCACAGTTGGCTGGATAAAACCACTTTGCAAACAGCTCGCTGATTCCTCCTCCGCAAGTTACTCATCTGATTAAGTAAAGTGGTATTTAACTATGATGATTTCTCGGATAGTTTTTCAGTTTATGTTCTTATCAATATTAATTCACATGTTTCTGGCTGTATACCTTCAAAAATAGTAGTTTTCATCAATAGGAGCGAAAGTGGCTCTTTTTGGTACGAGATCTTAATTTACAGGCGAAGCGCAGCCGAGCTTGGAAATGCGATCGAGTACCAAGGAGAGACTTTTGCTCTGTGTGATGAACAACTATTTTCATCATTATGTATAAATAACCATTTGATCGTTAAAAAATTAGACTACATGATTTTGAGGTTATCCAAAATAGTCATCGTCATTTACACATCTGTTAGTTGTTTACAAACACAAGTTAAGAAATCGTTCAACCTTTCAAACGTAACATAAACAAATTTTGACATTAGAGTACAGCAAAATTTACCATATGTTTTTTCAGTACTCCTATTCGAAGTTATCCAAAAACGATCATTTTGTGTACAATTTAGAGAACTAAAAACAGCTGTTTTCTGGACAGTATGATGAAAAATATTTTATGAATCCCAGAAATCAGTGGGGGCATGCTTATCAAGGGAAATTTTCAACTGACAACTTGACCTTAAGGGGACAGAAATTCTCGGTAGGAAAATTAATAGTGTATAAAACAAGGGCATGAGGATTCCATAAAATTTATTTAAAAAATACTTGATCAATGTAAACTTGATTTCAAACAGGTGATATATGTCAGAAACATCACAGCAAGTTCATCTTTTCAGAAGGCTGTTTTATCTTGAACTAGTGGTTTACCATCAATGATATCATCAGTGGTATTTGTATACAGCAAGTAACCCTTGGCTAAACTGAAGACATTAAAAAAATCAATATAGCTCGAATTAATCATTTAGACGGAGCCTCAAATCAATCAAAATCAACTTAAATTATAAAATGAGCATACAACAATTTCCTCCATAAGAATAAGTTGGGAAATGAATATGCTGGTTTGCTGCCATGGAAGTGTGAAATTTATATATTTTTTGCAACAATCCAGTAGATATCAACTAGATGAATTGATCCATATACCAATTTTCATTCAGATATGTTATGAAATAAGCGAGATATAGAATTTTATTTATTTCCCGTAAGTTTAGCATTGAGACAACGTACTGTGTTTACCACTAGCGATATCTCAGTAACCAATCGACATAGAGCAACAATTGAAATACAAATTTTTTTTTGATTATTTGTGTTTACTATTTATATTTTTTATTTTATAATATTTAGTATTTTATATTTTTGGAGTCTGATGAAGATGTAAATTGAAATATATATTATACAACTCATTTCATGTAAGTGTCGGTCTTTATTAATATATATAATTATGAAAATGGACGAATGGTGTTTTTGGCATCTGGGGACCTCAAAAGAAAAAGTTATGATGGTCTCGAGCTTAGGTCTTACCATGAGACGTACAGTAACAACCTCTTCCCTATAGGGGAAAATTTGCTAAAATCAATCCATTTAGACGAGTTGAGCAGTTCAAAGCTTGCTCAAACCCGGTAAAGAGGCATTTTCACAAGAAAGACAAAGGTCAGCGAGAGTGGTGTGACTCGCGGAGTAATGGCCTCTTCATCCGCGACTCGTTTATTCATCCACCTCACAATGACCCCTCCATTCCGCACCGGGCCACTTTAATTAGACACTCTTTTGCTAACTGTATTTGGACTGTTGCTTTGCTTTTCCGGACTCTATTTGGGCGTAAACAAAATTTAATGATGTTAGAAATTAGTCGATTTTGAGGTGGTGTGTTGAGCTAAATAGAATGGATTAGTATATGAATAAAGTTTTAAATGCCGAAAAGTAAATGGTTTTAATAAGTTAATAAGTATATGGTTTAAAAATATCACAACAAATCAAAGAACTGCCCACTTTAATTCTTCGTTCCTCTTTTCAACAAAACTACATTTAAAAATGAAACTATAAATTTATTCCCTCCAATACAGAACAGTATAATTCTCATAAACTTCTTTATACTGTGACTTTCTTTATTTTCTCAGAGAAGAATTTCATTAAAAACAAACTGGCCAATAAACGTCTTGTGGCCAATGGACACTGTGAATTATTTAAAGATTCTTTAAAAAAAAGTCGATTGCAGTCAAATCATGCTGTTCCTTGCTCCCCGCGGTGATCACATATTTTACGACTCAAAACTTTCAACTAGAAAATTTCCTAAAACCTCCGTTCAAACATGGCTAACACACCACGAAAAAGGTTTAAAACCAACCCCCTCTTCAAACACTTCCTCTGAACTTAACAATATAAGATTATTTTTTAACTATGATTATTTATCTTAAACCGCTGAACTTAAAAAAAATCAATCCAGTCGGATTTGAGCAGTTCAAAGCTTGCTCAAACCCAGTAAAGAGGCGTTTTCACAAGAAAGACAAAGGTCAGCGGGAGTGGTGTGACTCGCGGAGTAATGGCCTCTTCATCCGCGACTCGTTTATTCATCCACCTCACAATGACCCCTCCATTCCGCACCGGGCCACTTTAATTAGACACTCTTTTGCTAACTGTATTTGGACTGTTGCTTTGCTTTTCCGGACTCTATTTGGGCGTAAACAAAATTTAATGATGTTAGAAATTAGTCGATTTTGAGGTGGTGTGTTGAGCTAAATAGAATGGATTAGTATAAGAATAAAGTTTTAAATGCCGAAAAGTAAATGGTTTTAATAAGTTAATAAGTAAATGGTTTAAAAATATCACAACAAATCAAAGAACTGCCCACTTTAATTCTTCATTCCTCTTTTCAACAAAACTACATTTAAAAATGAAACTACAAATTTATTCCCTCCAATACAGAACAGTATAATTCTCATAAACTTCTTTATACTGTGACTTTCTTTATTTTCTCAAAGAAGAATTTCATTAAAAACAAACTGGCCAATAAACTTCTTGTGGCCAATGGACACTGTGAATTATTTAAAGATTCTTTAAAAAAAAAGTCGATTGCAGTCAAATCATGCTGTTCCTTGCTCCCCGGTGATCACATATTTTATGTCTCAAAACTTTTAACTAGAAAATTTCCTAAAACCTCCGTTCAAACATGGCTAACACACCACGAAAAAGGTTTAAAACCAACCCCCTCTTCAAACACTTCCTCTGAACTTAACAATATAAGATTATTTTCTAACCATGATTTTTTATCTTAAACTGCTGAACTTAAAAAAATCAATCCAGTCGGACGAGTTGGGCATTTCAAAGCTTGCTCAAACCTGGTAAAGAGGCGTTTTCACAAGAAAGACAAAGGTCAGCGGGAGTGGTGTGACTCGCGGAGTAATGGCCTCTTCATCCGCGACTCGTTTATTCATCCACCTCACAATGACCCCTCCATTCCGCACCGGGCCACTTTAATTAGACACTCTTTTGCTAACTGTGTTTGAACTGTTGCTTTGCTTTTCTGGACTCTATTTGGCGTAAACAAAATTTAATGATGTTAGAAATTAGTCGATTCTGAGGTGGTGTGTTGAGCTAAATAGATTGGATAAGGGAATAACATTTTAGTTGCCGAAAAGTATGTCCTATACTCTTATATGAGCAATGTTATTTTGCTTGTGTGCAAGTGTGCTTGCTTGCTTGCACAATTAATCTCAAAAAACGGCTCCAAGGATTTCCTTCAAAGTCTGAAAATAAGTAATTTATGACTAAAAACATGTTCTATGTAGATTTCTTGGCCAGAGAAAATCTAATAACGTAATAAAAAGAATTTTAAAGCTGTAAAATTTTAATATTAGCCTTATGAGTTGCCATGATATCTACAAAACAAACAAGGAAACTGTAAACAAAACAAGTAATCAAATCAGCTGTTTGCAAACTACAGTCATCAAGGAAAAATACAGTGTGTGGGATAAAGATTTCATGGAGTAATACAGAATTCGTAAATATTCTCAAATCGTTTAATAGTAATTGAATGAACTGGTAAAAATAAAATAATGCCGAACAAGGCTCGGTCTACCAGGGGACTGGTTTTAATAAGTTAACAATGTTTATGGTTTAAATTCTTACGGTACAGTGATTACACTTTAAAAAAACAGCAGGGTTAATTAGTACTTTCCAGGAAAATTAAACATTTTTCCTTGGCATCAAAAGCAGGGACTCAGCCAAGAGGGCGGTCCATGGGGTCTGGACCAACCCTTTCTCTTACATATTTCGATAATAATTAATTTAAACCTGGTTACAAATTATACCCACTGTTTATTCTTTTTATAGTCCAATTGTAGGTAAACCATTAAACCTCATAAAGCCAAACTTTTACAAAAGAAAGCTAGGTTAATATTAAATTTGTGCAATTTTCGACACAACCTTTTTTCTTCATCTGATAGTTGATACGCACGCATAATATCATTCTCTAAAGTAAGACTACCGTATGTTTGTAATCTGTACTTTGTACAAACGGTTTATATTTTTGGGTCTGTGCCCATGTCTGAATTGTACTAAGGAAAAAAATTAGTAACCTGTATTTTAATTGAGTGGATAGAAAAGTGACATATGAACATCATTTCACTTTTCTGCTGTCTGCTACATTAATTTAAACTTTAATAGTATCAAGTTATTGTTCTGTGTTCGTTGAGTCAAGTAAAAAGTAAACTTAGAGGTAGCAGAGTAGTTAGTTTTAATGATGATTTTTTGCCCTTCCTCCACATCACCTCAGCCTTTTTGCAAAAAAAACATCCTACAAAGGGGCCCTCTACTACAATCACCTGCCAGAAAGTAAGGTGGAGTTTGAGTTTGATTTTATTTAGAAGGCCAGACAGCGAACTAGCGAACACGACATCGACGATTCTGATTTTTTAAAAAGATTGTCTAAAAATGTGAATTTATTGTTCTAACTTTCAAAAATGTTTCAAAGGTTTGCACCCAGACTCTTTTCTTCTGGGCGGTCGTTCATACCCCCAGACCCCCGGTTGTAATATCCCCCTCTTGATAAAGGTCTTGCTGTTCAGGTCAGCTAAAAGAAATTGATGAATTTAATTTTAATTTTATATTCAGAAATGTTTGAATAAAAATTTGGGCTAAAGAAGATGTCTGCTTGAATTTGAATTTAACGGCTAAAATCGTCTAAAACTATCCATTTCGCTTCAAAAAATTTAAACATTTTCCAGGAGGGTCTCCTGGACCTCCCACTCCTGGTTGTTGTAAGTATTCCAACCCCCCCCCCCTCAAGTCATCTGGAACCCCCTTTAACTAAAATCCAAGCTCTAAAATTCAACCCTGTCAAAAGGGTTAAATAGTGCAGCTCTCATATGTTAAAACCCCTTGAAATTTCCATCTCAAAGCCAAAAGAGGTTTTATCTAACATTTAAGGAGTCACTTTTACAGAAATGACTCGGGGGCTATCAAAGTAAACTAACATCCAAAATAAAAATCAATGTAGGTCGCTAAAATGATAAATAACTGTAATTTCCTGCATAGCTGTGACAGGCTATTTTAGACAGGCTATCTCAAACATGTCTATTAGGGATTTCTCAGAAGAGATTTCAGAGACCTCCATTAAGGATTTTACAATCTTTGTCTTCAGTCCAAATTGTCCATGGATTTTTCAGTCTTTGTCTTTATCCATGGGGCTTGTTTGGCATATACTTTGGTCAGCATCTTTGCCTCACAACTCGAGGGTTTTGCCATTTGATACTGATGATCTAACCACATCTGACATTTAAATGGTAAAAATTTTATAGAAAAACGGTTGTACAACTGGTAAAATATTTTTTTGCCCAATGTTATTAAAACTCCCTGCATAATTTGCCTCATCACAGAACCAAATCCTTACTATTGCAGTCTGGAGTTTCAACTAAAAAACAGTGAGAAAAAACTTCATTTCTTTTCTCAATGTTTTTACTATGGTGAAAGTGTGAAAGTCAATTTTGTAATGTATTTGTCAGGAAGAAAGCTTACTATCTCCTCCTGGATACATTCAAACGAGACAATTCTTTGAGTATTTTTAAGACATGAGGCTAATTTTGTTTGGTAAAAGTTTTACAAGTGAAAAACAAAAATACTAAGTAAAGAAATGTTTTAAAACTAAACTTACTGTTTGATAGAAAGTACAGGGTGTTTTTTTAAACGTAACCAATTTTTAAAATTGGATGATGCACATATAAATATGAAAAAATGAGTAATGTTTTGTTAATCTTTACATTTTATACAACCTATTGCTTAAGTTTGATTACATTTAGTTTTACATTATGTGTTCAAACAATATGCCAGTGGCATTTGTACAAAATTCCCTTCTCTCCATCAAATTCCCGAACATGGTTGCAAGGTACGTCTTTGAATTTATTTTCATTAATTTTGTTATGTTTATTTTGAGGTGCTGAATATCCTGTGAATTTTTTTCATAGGCCTTACTTTTTATGTATCCCCAAAGAAAATTATATAGTGGGGTCAAATCCGGGGATCATGGGGGAGAATACTTTACTTTGCTTATTTCCACTCCTTGATTTCATATGGGTTGATTTTTTGGGGAAACTCGTCTGAAGCAGTCAGAATTTTCAAAATGCAGAAGAGAGTGGTTAGATTGCTATCGGGTGCAGGACCCAGAGACTCGTGCAAACAACTCTTCAGACAACTACACATTCTTCCTTTGCCTTCTATGTTCATACTTCAGTGCCTCTTATTTGTCAAGTCCAATCCTCAAAGTTTTTTTGATAACAATCATAGTCATCAATATAACACCCGCAATTCAAAAACTCTGCAATACCCCATCCACAGAACAACATTCCTCGAGAAATCCCCTTCATATTTCTGTTTAAAAATTTATAATAAATGTCCAATCAAAGAACATCAGGTCAAACATTTCAAGAAAATGGCTATTGAGAATTTATTTCGCGGCTGCTTCTACAGCCTCTCTGAGTACCTGAACCACAATACCCAGGTCCTGTAAAAAATTAAGTCAAAAGATATTCTGAGAATTTTCCAAATGGTAGTTATTTTACTTTATTTTATTTTGTATGTTCTTTCATTGTTTTGTTTAGTATTAAGGCTCAATGAATTGTGATCCAGTGTATGACAAGTCTACTGCCCACACATATACTGCAATGTAAGGGCGTCATTAGATGATGTGAATAAATAAATAAATAAATAAATAAATAAATAAAATAATCCTTCACTGATAAAATAGTTTTGGGTTGTGTTTTAAAAAAACACCCTGTAGTATACCCACTGTGATTCACACTCCAGTATAACCATCTGGAGGGCTGGTCCCCATTAAAACTCACCATTCCATAAAAATTATTAGCTTTGGACGCATACAACATAGTTACTTCATCACTCATGTTCATGGCTACAGTTCAAGGGAGCCTTCGCCCCCACAAGTCTTTTGGCAAATATAATTTTTTAATCGCTGATAATTTTTTGGAAATTGAGCTTTTATTCATAATTTAACGCCCAGAACACAAATTAAATATTAAGTTCTGTATATTAAGAGATAAAATACAAAATCAAATTTTATTGTGATAAAGGGAGATTAGCCTTTTTATTGTTAAGTTTAATGAGTGATAACTTGTTCTCTTACTAGATTTTGTATTTTATGTATTTATTTTTTATCAGTCGTGAAATTTTATATTTAAATTAATTCTGTCAATATCACTCTACAAACATAATTTACTCAGGAATATATGAATAACGGTTGTTATTTTTTAGTTTATAAATTATACGTCCAAGTATTTAAGTTAAGTTGAGTCTTTATACATTTTAAATTTTTATAATTATTGAAATTTTTATAAAAAATCGTGAAGTGTATTTTTTACATTTCATATATTAAAATAAAGCTGTTTTGAAAAGAATGTTGGGAAATTTCATATTATTAACTTTAATAATTCAAATTTTCCATTTATTGCTTTACTAAGAAACCTTAACAATTTTTAATATAGGAACTTTAAGCCCCCCCCCCCCACACACATAACCTCTATCTCCGCCCATGCTCATGTTTAAAAGCAAACATTCTCAATTTTTTTCACATTTATTTGTCTCAAGGCCTTTCTATACCTGCACTGTGAAGCACACGGTACAAATACCTAGAACAAGTTTTTTTATGATTAAGCTAAAAGCAGCACATTCCTATGCTTTTAAGTATTAAAATATATGGAAGTCAAGTCTCTACTCTATACTGTACCTTCCTTTTTCATCATAACACTTACACAGGAAAATAACAGACCACTTAAAAATAACAGCTTACTTTTCTCATCATTTAAAATGTTTGGCCAGAACTGAAATTTTTATTTAAGAGTATCACAGGCACCACAAGAGTGCTCCTGGTAAAGAGGAAAACTTAAGAACAAGTGTCACCAAAAATGTAAATTGCATCTACCTCGTTCTTAAAAAATTGTTCTAGTGAATTAAAGAAAAATGTGCCTTGACTTCGAGCAAGGCATCTATGAAATTTTACACACCTGGAGCGCCGCACTAAAGCTTAATACTACAACATGAATGTGATTGATAGCAACTGTAAAAATGTATAAATTACATTAAAAATATGTAATCAGCCAGCTGATATGTTGACTATCGGCTGATACGCCCAATATTAATTTAAACTGGCCCAGATTTATCGCTGAGCTAAAAGTGAATGTTATAAGCTCATTTTCAAGTAGATCTAAGCTCTAGTTCAAAATCTTATATTCAACCTCGCCCAAAAAATGTCAAGGACTTCCGTGGCTGGATCTTTGCGTCATCAGCCATAAGAGGACATCCATAAATTACATTACAGTAAAATCACATTTTTCTGACCCCACCCCCCAAGTAACGGTTACATTAAACCCTCCTTGAAAATAACGTAATGTTTCACTTCTCTTCTCTCCCCTCCCAAATGCATTTAAACCCTCATATTTTGAAGAGAAAACAGACGATTGTTGGAATTCAAGAAATTAGTAGTTGAGGTTTAATTTAGCTATGTTTTGCTATGTAAAATTCTCCCCCTTCTCTCCACTTGTAACACTGTCGAAAACAACCTTTCCCCCAGAAGCTTAAGGTAATTTATGGACTGCCCATAAGCTCATATTTTTGTGAGGCCGAGATTTGAAAATGTTGGGAATCAGCCATGCTTTTTGTGTTGATCATATTATTTTGAGGTGCTTCAAAGTGCTGAATTCCAAGCCCTCAGGTCAAAGCTTTTGAACCATGCTCCCAATCACGTTTTTAATCGTTTAATGTTTTTATGTGTTATGTTCTTGTTAGGGGTTACTTTATGTGTATTTCTTGAGTTTGTAAAAAACTGACGCCACAAACATAAGTTGACCAAGGGACTTTTTGTGTGCCACCAGGTAACAATAGAAGGAGAAATTTTTCAAAAGTGTTGTATGACTTCATTCCTTTCAGACTGTGATGACAAATGTGTTAAGTTTCTTAACTGCAGTTTCTACTTTTTCAGTTTAGTTTTAGTTTTTAACCAAATGTAAAGTTTTGGATTTAATTGGCGACCCTTCATAGTCATGACTTAAGTCATATACTATGGTATCTGAAGATACGGATGTATCCTCGAATTGTGTAATCCATCACAGAACTGATATCAATAATCGGGGACCATTACCATTAGCAATTGTAAATCATTGACCACAAGCCTGGATTGATTGTGTCACTAAAAGTATTACTTTGCAATTATTCAACTAATAGTTACAATATTTACACTTATTGTTGATACCAGACATCCTGTTTTTTTATAGGGTTACCAGACATCCTGGTTTTCCCCGGCAGTCCGGGTTTTGAGGGCTTTGTATGGTGCCAGGTCCAAGGCTGCTACTTGTCCGGGGTTTTTATAATAGTTTACAAACAAATTTTTTCTCAAGATTTACATGATATCGAGCAACATTTCAATGGGAGTCGTGACAAATTTACAGGTTTTAGAGTTATTAGGAGATATACGAGGCAAATGTACTTTACCTTTACTATATTGACCTCTGTCGTCTGTCTAAAACAGTAAGAATAATGTTGTGATTTAGGTTGGAACTGGCTTAACTGATACAAATTTAAGATAAACATTAAGTAAAAAACCTTCATAACACTTTAACAATCTTATTTTACCATCTTCGGCTGTGTTGTTGAGGTACAGTGGATGTATTTGTTCACCGCTCCTCAAACTATCCTGGGTTCACTAGAAAAATATCTGGTACCCTAATGTTACAACACCCTCAGTCATACTTACATAATAGAAGTTCTTAATAATTGAAATGACTCTGGCAGCTTTGCAAGCTCAGACATCACTCAGCATCACAATTCTTGGCACAGCAAAAATGCTGTGTTGCTCTTCGTTGCTACAGCATGTTTGCATGCCTGAGTAAATGTATATCTTTAACGGTTTCTACGTCGGTTTGCAGGATCGCCCGCGGACCGCGCAGAGCTGGAGGTGGCCGACGAGATCTTGGAGGTGAACGGCACCACGCTCGAAGGCTCCTCCCACACCCAGGTCATCGCTCATCTGTACGAGGTAAGGCTCCTCCACACCCAGGTCATCGCTCATCTGAACGAGGTAAGGCTCCTCCCACACCCAGGTCATTGCTCATCTGTACGAGGTAAGGCTCCTCCCACACCCAGGTCATCGCTCATCTGTACGAGGTAAGGCTCCTCCCACACCCAGGTCATCGCTCACCTGTACGAGGTAAGGCTCCTTCCACACCCAGGTTATCGCTCATCTGTACGAGGTATGGCTCCTCCCACACCCAGGTCATCGCTCATCTGTACGAGGTAAGGCTCCTCCCACACCCAGGTCATCGCTCACCTGTACGAGGTAAGGCTCCTCCCACACCCAGGTCATAGCTCATCTGTATGAGGTAAGGCTCCTCCCACACCCAGGTCATCGCTCACCTGTACGAGGTAAGGCTCCTCCCACACCCAGGTCATCGCTCATCTGTACGAGGTAAGGCTCCTCCCACACCCAGGTAATCGCTCATCTGTACAAGGTAAGGCTCCTCCCACACCCAGGTCATCGCTCATCTGTACGAGGTAAGGCTCCTCCCACACCCAGGTCATCGCTCATCTGTACGAGGTAAGGCTCTTCCCACACCCAGGTCATCGCTCACCTGTACGAGGTAAGGCTCCTCCCACACCCAGGTCATCGCTCATCTGTACGAGGTAAGGCTCCTCCCACACCCAGGTCATCGCTCACCTGTACGAGGTAAGGCTCCTCCCACACCCAGGTCATCGCTCATCTGTACGAGGTAAGGCTCCTCCCACACCCAGGTCATCGCTCACCTGTACGAGGTAAGGCTCCTCCCACACCCAGGTCATCGCTCACCTGTACGAGGTAAGGCTCCTCCCACACCCAGGTCATTGCTCATCTGTACGAGGTAAGGCTCCTCCCACACCCAGGTCATCGCTCACCTGTACGAGGTAAGGCTCCTCCCACACCCAGGTCATCGCTCACCTGTACGAGGTAAGGCTCCTCCCACACCCAGGTCATCGCTCACCTGTACGAGGTAAGGCTCCTCCCACACCCAGGTCATCGCTCATCTGTACGAGGTAAGGCTCCTCCCACACCCAGGTCATCGCTCATCTGTACGAGGTAAGGCTCCTCCACACCCAGGTCATCGCTCATCTGTACGAGGTAAGGCTCCTCCCACACCCAGGTTATCGCTCATCTGTACGAGGTAAGGCTCCTCCCACACCCAGGTTATCGCTCATCTGTACAATGGCTCCTCCCACACCCAGGTCATCGCTCATCTGTACGAGGTAAGGCTCTTCCCACACCCAGGTCATCGCTCTTCTGTACGAGGTAAGGCTCTTCCCACACCCAGGTCATCGCTCACCTGTACGAGGTAAGGCTCCTCCCACACCCAGGTCATCGCTCACCTGTACGAGGTAAGGCTCCTCCCACACCCAGGTCATCGCTCATCTGTACGAGGTAAGGCTCCTCCCACACCCAGGTCATCGCTCATCTGTACGAGGTAAGGCTCCTCCACACCCAGGTCATCGCTCATCTGCACGAGGTAAGGCTCCTCCCACACCCAGGTCATCGCTCATCTGAACGAGGTACAACCGTTCAGACGGCGATATAGCCTACAGTCAAACCTCAATACTTCCGACACTCAACACTCTTTAGTTCAACACAGGCTCAAGCTCAAAAATCTAAAATTATATATATTTAACCCAGTGATATTCATTGGGACTTATATTACAATTAAGTAACAAAATTACTTATGCTATGTTTTTTTATTTATGGAATTTGACTGATTTAAGAAATAATATGTGCAACCTGTATTTTTAGTGCTTCTATCAATGCAAAATTCCATATCCTCCTTTTGCTTCGATATTTCGATGCTTCGACAATCCTCAAGTCCACTCAGATATCGAACTATTGATAGTCTACTGAATTATGATTAGTAGCATGGTTTTATTTGGCAATATAGGCCCTACCTATTTGGTTTACTTACACCTACCAATCCTTCGTCATCTAATTATGAACACGATCCCACTTTCCAATCATCTTCAGCATCCAGAATGTAGTAAACTAATTCACATTCTCTGCTGCATCAGTGTTTTAGCGAGCGGCATCAGATTTACAATCACAAGAAGAAATGCACATTCTGGTAACCCTCAGCACGAACATAAAACATAAAAACATCAAATAAATTATTAAAAACGTGATCGAAAGCGGGCTTGGGAGTTGGAACTTAGAAGTGCTGAATTCCGAGCCCTTAGCACAAAGCTCCCGAGCCCTGCTCTCAAACATTGTTTTTGATCGTTTGATGATCGTATGTGTTACGATCTTGTTACGGGTTACTTTTATGTGCATTTCTCGTGTTTGTAAAATACTGACGCCGAACGCTAAACACTGATGTAGCAAAATATATAAATTAGTGTACTACATGTTGGATGCTGGAGATCAGCTGAAGGTTGAAGCACTACTTTAAATTATATTACCATTAAGAAGCTGACCACCATTAAGGTTTATTTTAAGGCGAATATGATTGAAGGATGAGTGTAGGATGGTTGTGGCCAGCGCGATCTTGTAATCTTGTTACTCACTATGGCCGACATGTTCTTTGGACAGGGCTATTAGTTAAAAGCCCGACAACCAATTTTAACAGCCTAACTAAGGGACCTAAAACTTAATGTGGGATCCAAACTACAATTTTGGTTGGTTTACAATTTACGAACTATGAGTGACTTGGTTATACCAGTCACTCACATTGGTCATTGGTTTTATGAGCCAATGCTAGTTTTTCATTTATATAGGCTACCTAAATAAAACTTAACTGTGTGCAAGTCACTCGCAATATGGCTAATATATGCGGAGTTAAGGCATGAAATGTTGCTTACGATATCAGCTTTTGCATCTCTCAGTTTCTTCTAAATCCTCTAGTGCTACTCTCCGTAAGTTATCCTAAGTTCCATTTTTAAGCAAATAAAAGCTTGTTTACAGTTTTCAGCTCCTTATCTAATGTCATTAAAAAAACAGTCAGTTGTTAACACCTTCACTGACGTGCTTACGTGCTCCTCTTCATCCCGTTGACCCAGCAGTAGTAGGGCATGGGATACGTCAGGATATGTATTAATTCTGCTTCATTTAAGTTATTGCAAAAAAAGTTAATTAATTGATTTTAAGTTTCAAAAAGTTCATCCACCTCAAATACAGATTTTTCAATTAAAAATGTTATTTAACTATTTTTAAAACTCAGGCTGTCCATAGACCTTGGCATACAAAACTACCTCGAAGATAAAAAGACTGGGTAGTGTCAGGATCCCTAGATTTTTGAAGGCCTCTCTACAATGAGAACCAGCCTCAAGGCCTGCAACAAGCCTCATCGCCCGTGTCATACTGAGGTATAATAATACCCTGATCTTTATTCCAGTGCGACATAAGTAACGGATTCTTCATGCCTAGTTATAACCTGTGTGCGACATGAGTAACCGGTTACTTGTGGCAAAAATAACATTTCCGTGTGATATACCAGCTGGGGATGAAGTGGATGGCTCTAGTTGCCATTGCAGAAACTAAGACGACCTTGTATATCACTTTGCAGCTCAGGATTAGTTCTTGACATTATCCCACGAGGAAAAGATGAAAAAACTGATAATCACATTTTATTGTACAGATTATAAAAATTGACAAATTCAATAGTAAATGATACGGGAAATACTAATTACAAATTTATATGACAAAAGTATCAATAAAATGTGATAATTTTGTTTTACGGAATAATAACAAGAAAAAACTAAATTTAATTCCAAAAAAAATAACCACAGTGGGGCACAAGTAACCAGTTACTCATGTAGAGTTAACAATAAAATTGTATTCTCTAAAAAAATACGAATCCAGGGATATAACATTTATAGCGATTGCATTACAAATAACCAAGATATGCAAATTGCACCCAGGGAATGATCGTCGATTTCAGTCGCCGCATTCTAGGCAATGGCTGGCACGAGTAACCAATCTTCCTGTTACTCGTAACGCAATGAAGGTGTTAACTTTTTATTATTCACTATTTTATTCAGTTCTGTCAAAAATTTTCACAGGTGAATTCGGTACTATCAGCTTGCATTAAATAAAGATTTATGGAAATAGTAAATCTTATATTGCTTTTTAAGTAGACCTAGGTAGGCTAACATTATTGTCAGAGGCACCAAATTAGGCTAGTGAGTGCACTGCTGGCAAAATTAATGTTTGTTATTTGTTTGGTTATTTAATCAACTATTTTAACATTTGATAACATAAATACAAATGTATCTGTAAAAAGCTTTGAAATAACAAAGTTTTGACAGTTCAATAAAAACATTTAATTTACAGTTAATCATTTCAACTTATGTTTTGACAAGTTTTACTGTTTTTGCCACTCACCTTATTTCGTGCTTCCTATAATAGTTAAAATTTAAAATGAGAGCTCTTAGGTAAAATTCTTAAGCTCACAAGGTACAAGAGCCTTTTTCTTAGTTTTACACAAGATTAGTCTAAAAAAATATCAATTATAGGCCTTAATCAAAGTTTTAGTTTAATTAAAATACCGGTAATAAATTGTTTTCACCACAAGTGAATTGTTCTTTATCATGCCAACTTAGTAACATGATTAAGGAACTTCAAACAATACGTTTGGGAGTTAGTCACCAGAAGTGCCAAGATATCAATGACCTCAACAGGTTGGAACTCCCATCTCAACAAGAAATCTTTAGAAATGATAAAGAGATGACTAAACCTAATCAAATGCCTTTCTGTTAGAGATAGAGAAAATTAATCATTCTTGCTTTTTTTATTTTGAGGATTCCTTTTTCTATGAATATTTGATTTCTTAGTAAACCCAAATAAGCAAAGGGAGGCCTTAAATAAGTATTGTCATGATTGGTCCTATATAGTTAAGAAGTGATCAGGGGTGTTAAACAATCAATCCAGGCATAGTTAATGTTATTTACACTTATGAGCTTGATTGCTTCCTAAAAAGTTCAATAAATAATTGCATACCTAATATCATTATGCATCGTTATCCAATACAAAATTACGTGGTTAAGGTAATTTTTAAGGGCCAGTAAATAACAACAAAAATTGAAATGTGTAAAATTTATAATATAATAAATATTCATAATCATCTCTGATTAAAACTCCAATTATTTACTTAACATTTCTGAAATGCATCATGAATTCATCCTTGATTATATATCTCTCTACGAGTTTATTTGTGCATTATCAATTCTATAAGGCTAAAATAAATACATATTTCTACAGTAATACATAAATTATGGTACTTACACATAACTTTAATACACAAATGAAAGTTTAGTGCCGGTATCTGAGACAAAAATAAAATGTCAACAAAGCATATAAAGTTTCAAAAAAGATAATAAATTAGGGTATAAAAAATAAATATTTTGTTATAATCTATTACCCTTTTGCATTGAGCAAAAATTAGGCCAGTTCTGAGTTTTTAGTTTGAAAAGTATATAAAATAATTGACTCTTGACAAGTTCTGCCATCAAAAGAATAATGCAGCTTAAAAGCATGTACCGTAAATACAAACTCTGAAAATACTTCCTTAACAATTATTATTATTTTTGGTATGTTAGCTACCTAGATGGTTTTTACAGGCCAAAATGATTTAAATAAACCCATGATCTCAGCATTGATAAGAAAACAAGATGTAGGCCTTCCTAAAAACTTGTTATTAAGTAGGCCCTAGTCGAGTTTCATACAACTAAAATTTGCAACATTTTCCCAAAATACACTGTGTCTTCTATTTAGGCTAGTTACTTCTGCCCTCAAAATATATTAGGGCCTAAGGTTAAAAGAAGATTAAAAGATTAAAAAGAAGATTAAAAGATTAAAAATGCTTAGTGTAGGCCTACTGACTGTAAAATTATTTTTTTATTCCGTCAGTATCTAGAAGCTAAAAATAACGTACCGCAAAGGTAAACAGACTTCATTTTTAAATCATAGTTAAGCTTATAGGCTATGTCAAAAGGCCTGGACACTAACCAACTCTATCTTTACAAACTTGAATGCCGTATGAAATTAAGTTTTGTTTTGAAAGTTGGAGACGCTAAATGACATTATGTGAAACTTTGTATGGCAATAATTGCTGTTATAACGAAGATTTCAACATTGGCCTTATGAAATCTTTGTTTGAATATTCACTGATATTTTCGCTGGCAAAATTCCATAGGTAGGGAACCCTTTAAACTTGAACATGGCAAGCCTATTTTTAAATAAGGCCTAGGCCTACACCGTAACCTCTGTTCACTATCTTTGCTGGGGGCTTTTGGCTTCTTCGCCTTATCACAAATCTTCTTTGTTAAGTCAGAGTATGAACTAATGTTTTGATTTTGATGAATATGGACATTTACCATCACCAATTACAGTAGGCGCCCTCTAGTTCGGCTTCGGTTGGATCGGCCGCCGGATGGTCCGGCCGGTCCTCGGATGGTGAATCATATCCGTTATATCACCACGCCGCACCGCAAGGGAATGACCTTCGACAGTATTTATCCTGAATCTTTAGTTTCCGGCCGAAGAAGTAAACTATTTATGTCAGTTTAGATTACGGACAAGCTTGTAATTGATGGACACACTTGACCTCAACTAACAAAAGATGTTATTCTTTCAATATGAGGACTTTACCGTGAGATTTGATCTTGGATTTCACTTGTATACAACAAAAGAAAATAACATGTTTCTTAACATTTTTATAGGTCATGATTCAAGTAATACGTGAAACTTAATTCGGCAAATAAATTTCTAGTGTGTTTTTACAGTAAATAAAGAGTTTTTCTGCTCACTTTATATCCTCAGTACGGTATCGGTAAAACCAGTGACGCAATATGACAGTTCAACATAAGAGACGTCAAAATATTTTCTTTGGCAATTAAACACTATAAATATGTTTAAATAGCGTGTTTTGTTGATTTTTAGACATAGGTTTTGGGATTTAATAGGGTTATTTTACATTTTGATAGTACATCCGGGTGGTCCGGCCATTTTGTAGTTCGGCCAGGGGTCCGGTCCCGAGGTGGCCGAACTAGAGGGCGTCTACTGTAGTAAAAACAAAAATTTACGAGCCTAATCAGTGATGGTAAAAAATTTTATAATGAGTGATGGCAAATACCCGCATAGGCCTAATATAAAATTCAAAACATACACTCACAAAAAATTAATTTTGAACAAAGAATAGGCTAGGCCTAGGCTATTTAATTTTCATATGTAGGTCTTTAACATAGCCTACAATAATGGTGCAAAACGCATATTTTAATAGCTAATAAGCTAAGGCTGCGAACACGTAAAATTTGGATGAAAGAAATTTAGGAACACTTTAGGCTAGAATAAAAGCGGTAGGCCTAAGTAAACAATTCCATTTTTCTGGATGTCTCTCAAGAGTGAAACCTGGCATGGACTTTCCATGAACCTCAATAAAAAGCTTTGATTAGGCCTAAGTTAGGCCTAAATAAAGTTTTTGCAATTAGGCCTTTACCATTCATTTATCAAATACAACCTCTGAGACTACTGGTAAGAAATAACTTTTTAAAGTAAGGGACTAAGTTATTAGAGTGGAAATTTAATTTTACTTGAGTTTCACCAAGCTTATCAGCAAAAACTGGAAAAGAAACCGCGATGAAACTTATGGTGGTAGGCTGTTCACCATTTTCATTAGAACTGGAATTACAGCAACATTGTGAACTCAGTGATTTTTCTAGGCTGAGACCATAGAAAAACGTGCCTCGGTGGTTATATGTTACATGACCTAAAACTGATCACAGAAATAGAATAGAAACCCTCTTTTGGCTTAAAAGGTATATTGCCATAAATAAGGTAGTAAACTGCCCCCCAGGCATATTTGGGGCATCATAGAAAATATGGGCGTGCTCAGAAAAATGTTAAAACCTAAGTTGACCATTTTCATCGCAGACAACCCAAGCTTTGGGTCAGGAAACAAACACAAACATTAGTCAAGGCCTGACAATGAAAAATATGTGAAAAGGAAGTTACCGTGTTTACAATAGTCTTAAAAAAGCCTACACTTGCCCTTCCTCTTCTTTTTCTTCTGTGTCAATGCTGCTCGTGTTGCGGTTTCAAAAACCTGTCTCACGCCTTCCTTGCTCTTGGCTGAACACTCGAGATAAGCAAAAGCGTTGATTTTCTCTGCCATGGCTCGGCCTTCTTCGGGCTTTACAGGTTCTTGTTTCATTTTGGCCAGTTCTTTGATGGTGTTCGGATCATTTCGCAAATCTTTTTTGTTACCAACCAAGATAATCGGTACATTTGGACAAAAGTGTTTAACTTCGGGGGTCCATTTTTCCGGTATGTTTTCTAGAGAGTCTGGAGAATCGATGGAGAAACTCATTAAAATTACATCTGTATCAGGATATGACAAAGGGCGGAGCCGATCATAATCCTCTTGGCCAGCAGTGTCCCAGAGGGCCAACTCAACTTGCTTGTTATCTACCTCAATATCAGCCACATAATTCTCAAAAACAGTAGGAACATAGACTTCAGGGAATTGGTCCTTACTGAAAACTATCAACAGACAAGTCTTACCACAAGCACCGTCACCAACTATAACTAATTTCTTTCTAATTGCAGCCATTTTGAAACGAACTGACAGCGATTTCCTCTAACCCTACTTTTGGGTTAGAACTTCTTCTCAGGTTCAGAGAACTTCACAAACTATATAAAAATGTCACGTCCACACTTAACTCGAACTACAAATCACTATTTGTTATAACCACATAACTTCGCACAGCTAAGTCATTTGACAAAACAGCAGAAAGAACTGAATCACGTTAAACTCAGATATTGTAGCATGAATCATAAAATACCTCACCTCTCCACCTCAGTGATTCCACATACCACCGCCATCACAATAGCGCTAGAGGTGTGAACGCAAACTGCAACTCGCTGAGCGATCAATAGAGAGCGCAGGCTTCTTCACCGTTACTGCTTCCGGCTGCTTCAATCATTCATTCCCTTGAAATTTCAAACGATAATAAATTTTGATTAGGTCTGCGTTATTGTATAAAATAACGTAAATAAAAGACTTATTCATTCTTTTTTCGTTAATTTTATTGCATTAATTCTTTGGGCAATTTATTTATTTTCCTCTAGAAAATAAATCACAAAAGGTTAAATGATTTTTACCGGTTTAATTTGTATCGAGGATATTTCATTAAACCGATTATTATTGGTAGGTTATATGTAATTTAGTTTATTTTCTCAGTTTATGGTAGCCTTTCTCAGTTGCGGTAACTAATAATTTCTAAAAATACGAAATACGAACAAAAAAAGTAATTATTGGATAAAAAACAGCAGGTTAAATTTTATTGATTTCTCATTAGAACATTATATTATACACATTTAACTTCTACACTTTATCATTTAAATCGTGAAAACACCCTACGCCTCATGTATGGAATTTCGATATTTATTGTGAAGATGCACCAATGCACCATATAAATTGTATAATTTATGTAACCGGGGACCTCTACTTGGTACTTGGTACTTGGTATACCAGCAACTTATATAAAATATGTACCACATAGCCATGCAAAAATCTTTTTTATCTTTAATTGGCATTATAAATATTGAGCATTGAACATTATAAATCCTACTAACTTTAATTCTGACTTTTTTTATTCTTATAACCTTACAGCACTACTATCATTTTATCCCAAATTGATAAGCATTTCACTTTATTATTAATTCTGTAAGCGATTTTTTTTTAATCACAATTGTGAGAGTTTGACAGTTCGCAGGATGATGGGAGAGGGCTCAAATTAAAGGTCTTGGTCCCAGGGGGTCGGGAAAAATATCAGATTATGTCCAAATCTACCAGAAAATGAGAAATAACGAGAAATATCTTCCATTTGAATTGCAGTACCTGGTGGACCGAGCCTTGCTCGGTGTTATTTCATGTATACCAGTTCATCCAGTTACTATATGTCATAAAATTTATCAATATAAACCTTTTTTATTGCTCCATGGTCTCTTCATCCCACCTGCTGTATTTTCCCTTGATAGCTGTAGATTCCAAACAGCTGTTATGATTACTTCTTTTGTTTACACTTTCCTTGTTTATTTTCGTTGCTATCACGGCAACCCATAAGGCAAGGCCACACTACACTACAGGCCGGAGTCCTTTTTTGGTGACGTCACATTATCAGACGGAATCGCAGACGCTTTTACAATGCACTCTAATGGCGATTCACTGTCGCACTCTTAAAACTATCGTGCCCTAAGTAATTCGTTTCAGTTTTCGTTTAGAAACTATTATTTTTTCGAATCTCCATTAATTAATGAATAACCAATTGCAGTCGAAAATATTTTTAAAGAAAACATGACTTTATTTCATAATCTTAAAAACCGGTAAACATTACAGGCAAGTAATTTGTTTACTTTTCATCAGATGATTTATTGGAAATTTGACAGTTTTGTTTCTTATTGTTTACATTTCAATGTTCTAATGTCATAATTTTTGGTAAATGTTTACGTTTTTCGTATGATTTTAGTTGTTATTTCCAACACAGCGCTAGTAGTTCGGCCGGTGTTGTGACGTGGCATCAGGGAGGAGGGGGGGAGACTCCGGCCTGTAGTGTAGTGTGGCCTTGCATAAGGCCAATATTAAAATTTTACAACTTTAAAATTCGATTTATTACGTTATTAGATTTTCTCTGGCCAAGTAATCTGCGTAAAAAACGTTTTTGAGTCAAATTACTTGTTTCCAGACTTTGAAGGAAATCCTCGGGGCCGTTTTTGAGATAAATGTGCAAGCATACAAGCATACAAGCAAGCAAGCACGACAACATCAAGAGTATAGGATTGGGATTGAAAAACGTCTGCTTTGTTTACATTAAACATGTGGTGCTAATGCTTGATTCCAAGCCATATGGTAGATGTTGACATGTGGGATTTTTTTTCAAAATGCAGCTAACTATGCACGTTCAATGTACTATAACAAAAAATATTTAAAATTTAAGATTTTCTCTTTTTATAATAATTAAGGGTTTGAGTTTTTCATAATTTAAAATTATAAAAAGTTAAGTAATTTTGTTTAGTTAATGTTATAACGATGCAGATTTAATATACCAAATGATCTATATATAATTAAGTAAGGGAAATTTTCGCGCCAAAATTGTGGGCGTTTGGAAGGTCGCAGTATGATGGGAGGGGACTCAAAATTGAAGGTTTCCATCCCAGGGACTCGGGGAAAATACTGAAATTGCTTTAAGGTTACTATAAAATTTAATGAGATATAATGTAAAATAGCTGTCATTTAAAAACCATTGGGATGTAAAAAGGTCTGCTTTGTTTACTTAAAACCAAATGCTAGATATAATCGTAATTTTGTGGATCCAAAAGTCTATTTTCTAAGAAGGTATTTTGTACTATAGTAAAGAAGGATTATGCTTAGGGGCTATTAGCCCCTTCAAGCCTCTAGTTTCACTTACTTGCATTAACAATTTATTTTTTCTTCTCCGCCAATTCATTAGGCGTTTATTAAATTAATTTAAACGGGTTTAAAGAAGATCAGGTTTGCAATTATGTTTAAGAAAATAAAATGCAACACAATCATGAGACTCAATGAAGGAAAAGCCGGGGTTTACGCGATAAAACCCTTCGCTGTTATTTATATATGTAAATGTATTCAACAATGCTCGAGCGACGGTGTCATCAAGAAGGCATTGGCTGGAAAATTGCGCCAATGGCGACGAAGAAGATCCGCATCCTCTTCGGATAATTGGCGGGAAATGGTGCGATTTAAAAACCAACTCAAATCGAGACAAACAGACGGGATTTTAAAGTATTCTTCAGTCTTGAAAGCGGTGTTAGTTTTATTAAGAGTAGTGCAATAGTGGGGCTGCTGGCCCAATCAAACTTTGACAGGCAGTCAATTTTTTGACAGCTACTTCCGGTCACGTGACCGGAAGTGACGTCATCAGCTGTGACGTCATCAGCTGTGACGTGTATGGGTGGGTATTTAAAGTTTAAATGCCCTGCTGTGCTGGGTATTTAAATTTTAAATGGCCGGAAGTGTGTCAAGGTCTTTTGGGGATGTTTTTAAAAAAGATCTCGCATTTTCGGAAAATCCGAAAATGCAAGATATTTTCTTTTTTTATTTATTTGTTTTTTTACAAAAGTATTATTTTACAAGTTAGTAAAGTTTGCTCCCAAATTTGAAAAGTAAGTTGTTGTCGGTGCTGAAATTTCTTGTTTATTTTCATTCTTCTTGTTGTTGTAAGTTGGCAAAAACACATTTTTTTCGTTTTGATTGTTTGTTGCATAAAGTTCTAAAGATAAACCAAACCCAGTGGTTATAAGTTGTTTTAGTTCTTCACTAAAAATTTCCAAATCCTTGTAGGTTGTAAGATTGATAGTGTTGTAGTGAATCCCGCGAATGTTGAGAGACATGACTAGAGTTGTTTACTCGACGAGAGGTGTAGCAGGAATGACTATTGCAAAGCCGGTGCTGCAGGTACCTCCGATGGTAGTGGGGGTAGTGGTGGGGGTAATGGCAGGTGTTTGTTTAATCACTTTGAATTTAATCGTTGCCACAATAGACCGAGTCGATGTTGCAATTCTTCTAGTTTATCCAACCGGTTCTTTTGATATGTTTTGCAACTACATTTACAATAGCTGAAAGAATTACATTTTGTACAAGCTTTTCCGTCAACTTGATCTTCAGGTATTCTAAAACATTTTTCTTTGCAACAATAAGTTATAAGTGTTAGATTATTTCTTTTGGATGACATGTTGGTTGTAGCTTGTCTTAAACAGAACTGAGCCTCTCAACGTTAAAGTTTCGTATTTATGTAAAGTATTCGAATAAAACTATCGAATAAAATAATCGAATAATACTATCGAATAAAATAATCGAATAATACTATCGATTAAAAGTTCAAGGTCATCCGTTTAAGGTTTTAAAAAAATACAACATATCAGTATATAAAAACATATACTGATATGTTGTTTTTTATCTTTTTATTTAAAACATTTTTTTTTTACAATGTTATTTTTGTGCGATGTGCAGAGTTAGTTCCGTAGAGTTGTTTCCGCTCATTCCGTGTGACACCAAATATAATGATCCTGGTTGAATTTCCCGCAGATCTTCATTTTGCAGCAACTGGACGAATCGTTTTGGAAGATATACTTGAAACTTTGGTTCATCACCCGGTGTATATGGTGCATCGGATAAAGATGCGACGACTGCGTCTCCATGCGTTGTATCAATTTTCTTCATTTCATGAACAATATAATGTTTCTGTTCTTTTAATTCTGAACATTTCTTGATAATTAGAGTATTTGATTTTGAATGCAAGTTGAATTGTTCAACTAAACATTGGAGAAACTGTTGTGATGCCATCCTTCACAGGAGATGTTGTCTGTTCGGAGTATGGAGTTAGACTGATACTCGGGGTGTGTTGCCTCTTCGTTTATATAACCTTCGGAACCCCCACTACATTCTTCCGTTTGTTGTTGTAAGTAAGCAGCCAAGTGATACGCGTTTTGTAATGCGCATTGAGATTGGTTGTGTTTCGGATTTATTGTAGAAACACAAATATTTCTAGCATCAAAGTGAAATGTTTTGTCCACTTTTATGTTTAAAACTTCTTTGTTTGTGTACTGTCGTATCCAATTCTTTTTTTCCAATCCTCTGGTATATATGTGTGTAAATTGTTTGCAAAAATGAAACATAATTTTGTGTACATTGTTGTACGGTAGGAAACCTTCATACCAATGGATATGATGAAAATTATTTGTTAGCCATCTGTTTGTTATTTTAGCTTTTGACTTTAGTTCATGGACAGAACACGGTGCTTCAAATAAAAACGGGTATGCTACTTGTGTAAGCAAATCCAAAATTACCAATTCTTTTATGATAAATCTATCATCGTTTCCGCGAAATGCTTGAAATTCAATTACACAAGGTTTTGCTGCCATTTCTTCATCCTGTCTGCTCATCATGGTGTCTGCTGATCAACTGTTTTCCACACCACGGTAGGTTAGATATATATATATAAACCAGGCCGTACAGTTGTAGGCGCGTTGGTGTATGTTTAACGTGGGCACCATCCCCAGTAGGCCTACCCCACGGTTTATTCTTTTGTTAAATTACATTGTAGTTTTAACCTAGCAAAGTTTCTTCTTCTGTATTATTGTTGTTGGTGGTTTCTTCTTCTGTACTGTTGTTGTTGTTGTTGGTTTCTTCTTCTGTAGCCTCCGTTGCAACTTCAATAAAAGGTTCAAAGTTTCTTAACTGCCTCCACATTTCCACTTCGTGAGGTATTCTATTAAAGATGGATGTATCTATTGGTCCGTATTGTAAAGTGCTTTCTGGTTGTTTTTCGCATGCATCTACCAGATATTCCTTAATAACAGAGCTTGAAAATACTAGTTGTTTCATATACCTGGTAATAGGTGATGTTGCATAGTTTAAAATGTAAAATTCTTCACGTGTTAGAAGAATTTTATTTTCAAATTGTGTCGAGTCTCTAATTCTTACTTGTTGTTGACCACGATGTTTAATAATGTCAATTTCATTGTCACAATCCAAAAGTCGAATGTTAGTTTTTCTTCCAAAGAAACTGTTGGCTAAATAACATTCAATAAGATGTAGATGTTTTAAAAAGGAATCCCAAGCATTTTCTGAAAATAAAACCATCTTTGTTCCATGGCTTAGTATTACTGCGGGAGAGTAGTCTAATGATTTTACCAATCCTATCGACACACTTTTACTCATGCAAGATGAAATAGGATAAAAGATGCGAAGGAAAACTTCAGTTAAAATGTTTGGTGGAATATTTTCTTCAAGTTTTCTTTTCTTTCTTACGTTTGTTTTATTATTTTCCAACTTTTTATTTTGTTTTCCAAACTTTAAAAAGTCATCAATTTCCTTTACAATATTTTCTTCAAAATGTTTATCATCATTTTCCAATAAAGGTGCTGTTTCGGAAACGTCTTGTACAACTGATAAAGAACTCATTTTGTTTATAATGCTGTAGACGATGTTACCCATACAACTGTAGACAGTAAACTAAACAATTTTCGTTCCCGCTCCTGCTTTTATAACCGAGTGGTGGGGGTATTTTTTTTTCCTTTTCATTTTACAAAACTGCTTTTACAATTCCTGTTAAAGGTGTATATGTAACAATTTTATCATGTAAAATTAAACAATAAGCAGATGTATCTTTGGGTACATTTTGTTCAAATTCCATTTCTATTTTTATATCTACACTGGAAGATTTTACAGATTCGTTTTGTTTTGAACAATCAACTACAACAATCGGATAGTTAGATTTAAATTGGTTTGGCGTTAATAAAGGTGTGTTTGTTTTTCCATAATATGAATTTTGGAATCTTGCGTACATATCGTACAAAACGCTAAACCTGTCTTTTGTAAAGTTTATGTTGAAGTTGTCGTATGGAAAGAATTGTGAGTTTAGAAACACCTTAAAATTTGTAAGTTTGCAATGATCAAATTCACCAGCATGTTTAGTTATTTCGTTTCTTCTTTTTGTTTGTAATCCAAATATTACATATCTTGCCTTTTCCAAATGAGTAGAAGTTTTTACAGTCCATGTATGACGTTGTGTTTCCGGTAAAACCGGATATTCATGAAACTCCCAACTTCTAAATGGTATTACGATATCACGATCTGATTTTAAAGTTCTTAATAATGAAATTCTATTCTGATCGTTTAACCGTACATGCGGTACTCTCCAAACAATTTTGTCTAATTGCATTTTCCATTCTAAAGTAGCTTCCGTTGTTCCATCAGTTGCTTGAATAATATCTTTGTCGTTTGATGATCTTAACAAAACTAATTCTTGTTTTACGTTTATTATTATTTTTCGGTAATCTTCGGCAAAGCCTAAAAGTAATCTTAAAGGAATGTAAAAGTCAAAATTGCCTGAAGTGTTTGGAGTGATTGTACTGGAATCGGGTGCTACCCATCCTGCGGCGGCCAGCATATTTTTTTCACTCGGTGTTAAAGATGCTAATCCTTTTAATGTACTTGTAATTCCCACCTTTTTTGTTGAATCTACTGTAACTCCGGAAATTTCATATCTTATTTCATCAAACAAATATGCCATGGGGTTATTTATGAACGGAACAGTACTTGCAGTGCTTCCATCTTTTTTTGTTACTCTTCCTTCGATATACAAATAACTTTCACATGGAAGTGTATAAATATCCTGTTGTTGTATGGGAATTCTAATTTCATCATTATTATTTAATTTTGATGAAGCGTAAGGGTTGTGCGTATGATATTCCTTTTCCCATAAGGTTTCGTCGAATGTCGGACCCTGCGCTATATCCAATATTTCCATTATTAATAAGTTTTAATCCAATTTCTTCTAGAAAACGAATGTTATCACTTGTTAATCCTTCTATAGCTGAAGTGCTACTGACTTGTTTACCAGTCAGCTCTTTCTTTTTAAATGATAACCCCATTGTTATACGGTTGATTTTATATGTATTCGTATAGTTATAGGTTCGTCTCTAAAATCAATATGATTTCCGTCTTGATCTAGTATGTTCACCACAATGTCTGAAATAAAACTGGTGTTTAACGGTAGGTACACCAAGTTTTGTGGCTTTTCCACAATTTTAAAACCCGGAGCGACCGTTGGATAGAATGTGTGCAATATATGAGTATTTTCACCATCTCTATAAGAACCATGTATAATATTACATGTAATATCTATACTGTTAACTTTCATTATTGTTACAGTTCTAGCACCTGAATGGTTAATATTAGGTTCTAAAATTTTTGTTGTTTTAGGAAATCCTAATAAACTACCAATTGAATGTTCTTTGCTAAAATCTATATAATATTTAGATTTAATTTCAGCTTTCATAGTATTGTTATTTCCTTTTATTGTTATATTATCTTTTCCCATATGATTTTGTATCGCTTCATTTATATCATCAATTTCATATGCTCCAGTGGGTAAACTAAATACTTGTATATCTGAATATTTGTTTGTATTTTTATCTTTTGTTTTGTAATAATGTATTTTGTCATTAACATTTTCAGTAACGTTGGGAATAGAATTATAAGTTGTTATATCTAATAATGCGGCTTCCCATAATTTATCTTTTTCCAAACGTAACGCAGGGAAAAGAACACTTCGCAAAGTAGATGAAGTTCCAGTTAATGATACTGTATAGGAAGACATCTTAAAGTTGACTAACACTTTTTGTTAAAAAATCTAAACATAAATGTCCACAGATTACCGTATCATCAGGTTGCTCTCTTTTATAATTGTATAGTACATTTTTAGCTGTTTTAAAGTAATATTGTAGTTCTTTTGGTGGTGGAAGATTACCAAAACTATCAAAGTAGTAAATAGTTGATCCTAGTTTCTTATAACATACCCAATGAGTGCCTGATCCTTTACTATTATCTAAATTTACTATTCCGGTTTCATTTTTCCATATTTTAACAGGTAATGCATCTTTCATAAACACTCCTCTAAAAAATGGAATTTTTAAACAAGAAACATAAGTAATTAATTCTTTATCTGTTAATTCTTTATTTGGAATTAGTAATTGTTTTTTTCTGTTTAATACACACGATACGGTCTTAGGTATAATCCTCCTCCTTTTTTTATCATTGACCATATTGTTTGTTTCTTTTTATTTTTACCTGCGGTGGATCGTCGTTTTCTTCTTATATTTCCTCCACGTTTCTTTGCAGGTTTTCTTCTTCTTTTTCCACCTCCTTTCTTCTTTCCACCTCCAAACATCGTTTTACCCTTCATTGCTGCTGATACCGCTAAAGCTGCTGCTTTTTCACCGATACTAGCGTCGCTGGATGTTACTCTTTGCCAAGCTTTTTCAGCAAGTGCTCTATCCGCTATTGATCTATTTTTAGTATCTGCAAACTTTGAATATGCTATATCGTGTTGTTTGCAGGCTTGATCAAGTTTATTTATTCCAAGATCTCCTCTAGCGAGTCTTTTTTTCAATTTTGTTCCAGGACCACAATATTGATAACCTCCTGGTAAATGTAGTTCTACAGGTAATAAATCGATAGCTTTATTAACTATAGCTCCAACCGGCTTAGTAATAAGAGAAAGTGCTGTTGATGCTATTCCTCTTCCTCTCTTTATAACGTGTCGATTATGACTGATGCGTTGAACTTTCAACATGGTCTTTTATAGTGAAAGGAAATGTCGATACTTGTTTATTTTATAAATGCTTTATAATGAATGATGCACTTATCCTTTGACATTGTTTATTTATAAGTATGTTTGTTTATGGGTAAAACATTTTTTTCCAGTTTTGTGGAAGGATTGTATCTTCTTCATCATCATCACCTTTAGAAGTTCTTAAAGTATCATTTTCCTTATTTAAAAAATATTTTTCCATAACATTCTTTTTAACCCAATTTAATTTTTGATCAGATTTTATGGGCTTTATTGTGTTATAAATATCATATAATACTACACTTAAGAGTCTTACAATGTAATTTACATTAACAGCATCAGTAAAATTAATAGGGTCTTTTAAGCTAGTCAATCGCAAGTCTTCACAAAAAAAAGACTGCTTATTTAAATCTTTTCTTAGAAAAAGATTATAGTATATGTGTCCCTTCTGATGCATTTGTGCTACTGTAACTACATCATTGTCTCTTATTCCTTCTGCAACATTGACTAGTGGTTTCCCTTTGCAATCAAAGGCTTGTCGGCCGCCTTCTTGTAATACAGGAACTTGTCCAATTGTTGCTACATCAGTTTCATCCGACCCTTTTTTAACATTAGTAATTATTTTTGCATCAGCATCCCATTTCTTATCTTTTAATTTCATTATTTGACTTATTGTTGCTGCATGTGATTTTGCAGTTCCTTCCTTAACGTTAGTTAACACTTTATTTTTGCAATCAATTGTATTAATATCATGCGTAATACAATGATCTGTAAGATATTGAAGGTTTACAGCATCTTTCATATCTTTAGGGTCTCCAATATCATGTATTACAAAGTTGTAAAAGGAAAATTTATCTGTTTTTTCAGGGATGACTGAATGTAAATACTTTTTTGTAACTGAATCTTGATCATTAATAGGATCTGCTATATTGGCTATTCTAAGATCTTTTGCATCATATACTTTATTATTACTCCTAGGATCATATCGTAAGGTTTGGTTTATGTACCACATTAAATATTCTTTATTTACCGAATCATTCTTATCTATTGGTTTTGGAAGATTTACAATTCTATAAAAATTAGCGTTATACACTTCATTTTGAAGCTTTAAGCTAGGTAATGTTTCACTTCTTAAAGTTTTAAAATTTACCGCATCATTTTCATCTTTTGGATCATTTACAAACTTTAAACGTTTGTTATTTATATCATAATCTCCATCGGATGTTAGTGGTAAACCACCTCTTTTTCCATAAGATCCTGATTTGCTTCCAGTTTCGGAATACCGTCCAAACTTATCCACACTCATGGTTATACTGAATATTTAATCAGTTATACTTGTATTATATATACTCATATTTTTTATGCAATTACTCCTCGATTTCGCAGTTCGCCGACCAAAGCTACCCATTCATTTTCTAAACCACTATGTCCGGCTTGTTTAGCTTCATATATCAACTTCATTCTGTCAACCAATTTGTTTATATCGTTGTAGTATATTATATTAGTATCATACAAGTTTTTTAATAATCCTTTTCCTGATAAACTTGATTGATTTGTTTTTCTTCTTTTATGTAAAATATTTATTTCAGCAGAAGATAATGATTTTCTTTTTATGGGTTCCCTTCTTTTTGGTGGGAAAAGTTTAGCAATAATAGTTTTATATTTTTCTGATGCATTTCTATGAACATTAAAATTTTTAGAATAATTTTTCTTATGCGCATTTGTATCCTCCAATATTTGTTTAAAAATGTTTAAATCCTTTTTAGTATATTTATTAGGTTTCGGCTTAAAAATAAGTTCAAACAATCCTTTTGTACCCTTGTATTGTTTATTATTTATAATAATATTGTCATGTTCGTCTACATCAAGTTTGCTATCTCCAATCATTAGCCCATTTTCTTCTATTCTAGCACCAAAAGTATGATATTTTCGAGTTGGTTGTGCAGAATGTAACATTTTTAATACAAATTGTCTTGCAAGCGGCCCTTTATACGCGATATCCGAGCCCAATTTGCTCAAGTTGGATGGATTAATAGGCTCTTCTTCTTCTTGTTGTTCTTCGCTTGTAGAAAGACCTTCTTTTTCTGTTAAAACATCCGTTTCTTCACCTAGTTCGCTTTCTTCTTCAGTTGTTTCTCCTTGTTGTGTAAAACTTGTATCACTTTCATATTCTTCTTTTTGTTCAAATTTTGAAATGGGTAAAATAGCATCTCCGGAAAAATTAAATGTTGAATGTTTAACATTTTGTCCTAATTGTTTTAATGGCTCAGTAATAGGTTTAAATGTTGATTCCAGAAATTTCTCTCTTTCACTTATTCCTAATCTTAACGCTCTGTTTTTATGTCTAATAGAATCACTAAGTGATTTTATTTCTTTTAATAGCTTTTCCTGATTAACCATGTTTACACCATGAAGACTTGTACGATAATGTTGTTAATTAATGTATTAAAACAAATTTATCAAAACCTATGCGGTAACGACCATCTGTTATAGCTTTATCTTTCATAATTACCAAAAATCCATATTTTTCCGCCCAAGCTTTTCCACAAAGCTCTTTGAATTTATCAAATGACATATCAGCATTTACATGATCGTTGTATATATGTTTTAGGTTTGTATCGTCTTGTTTGAATAAAACTAAAATATTTGCATTGTCTCTAATTAGTTGTTTTGGAATTTTGCTATATGTTTGTCCGATATATATGCTATCAATATTATTATGTCTTCCATGGCAAAATAGTTTCTAATAGTATCATGATTTTCACTAGATACATCATCAAATACAAATACAGAATACGGCTTAGCCTGGTCTGGTTGCATAACACTGTCACTAGCATTAAATTTGTAATAGTTAACATCGGGCACATCAGTCAGGATCTTTTCCAACAATTGATACTTTGGTTGATGTAAGGACTTTGAAAAAATATATAGGTTATTAAATCGCAATCCTTTTGTGTTTGTAATTAAGTTAAACACAACGTTAGTTTTGCCACAGTTTGAAGGACCGCTGACTATACATCGTACAGTGTTTGGAAATAAACTGCCGTGTTTACCATTGTTGATTTTAACGTTATCTACGGTTAAATCATCAATGTTATTAATATTAAATTTATCTTTATGGTGAACAATCTCCATCTTATTCAAAGGCAGAAGAGTAAATAAGTTGATTTAAAACTAAATCAAATCTTTTATAGGTATCCACGAGTCTTCAGTTTTATCAAACCCCAACCAACGTACTTTAACTTGGTCTTTTTTCCTTTGCAACACCTTTTCAACAAGATAAACATCGCCTACTGTTGACTTTAACAATTCATGTCCGTAAAAACCGCCTTGTAACAAATTTCCTTTGTTATCTTTTAAAATATAAGTTTCCGGTACAGTAGGTTGTACTTTATACACTGTAAAAACTTCGTTTGTCCAATTGGGCAGGTATTTTTTAGTAAACACTCCTTTGTATTTACTAATTCGAACTTTATCATTAACATTAAATTTTCTTGGTTTTCTTTGTTCCGCTTTTGGCTGTGTATTCTTTTTAATTCGTTGTAAAACTAGTTTAGCGTTTTTCTTATTCACTTTGTTAGGTGCCATACCGATAGTTCTATGAAACTTGTTGTTGTAATCGCTTATTAATTTTGGTAAGATATCAACCCATACGTAAGAACCTCTTTTCGAAAACATTTTATACATTGCACCTTTTAAGGTTCTATTAATCTTTCAATTATAGCTGCCTTTTTCTCAGAATTTGTGGAATAATGATTTATGTTATATTTTTTCATTAACAAGGCAAAATGTTTATTAAAAAATTCTTTCCCATCATCAGTTTGTAAATGTTTAATTTTATTTTTATCTCTTTTTATAGCTACTTCCAATAGCTTTTGTTATGCTGTTACCAGTTTTGTCTTTTAATGGCAAAGCATCTGCAACTTTAGTAAAACAATTAATAATCGTAAGTATGTATTTAAATCCTTTATTTATTTTACTATGCGGTTGCATTTCAATTAAATCTGCTTGATATAAATCATTTATTCCTTTTACAACAGTATTTCGTCGTGGAAACTTTATTCTTGCAGGTTTATGAAGTTCATTAACAATCTTTTCCTTTAAGTCTATCATGATGATTTTACTAACAAAGTCAAGTTAGTATTGAGTGTTTCTTTTTCTGCATCCGCTTTTATAGTTCAAGGTCATTTCAACATATTTTAAAAAAAGGGGAAATCACAGCGAGCATGCTGTGATTTCCCCTTTTTTTTTCTTTTTTTTCTTTTTTTCTTTTTTTATTTTTTTTATTTTTTTCTTTTTTTCTTTTTTTCTTTTTCTTTTTACTCATTGATAGGATTGAGAGAGTAGTGGCCGAATGGTAGAGTGTGAATTTTGTCTGGAAGAATGTGTCGTTTGTCATCATTGGAGCAGAGTGCTTTTTTCACTTCTGTTACGCTGTACAGTTGATGGTTGAAACTTCTGATGGTGTTGAATTTTGCAGTTATAGTCGTTTCTTCAAATAAGCATTGCTTGTAGTGTTCAAAATTTACATTCTTCTTAAGATACAAACTTTTTACTCCCTTAGCTTTTTTAATAATATTGTTTTCTTCTTTATGCAATTGTAGTGAATACAATTTTGACATTAGTGCAATAAGTTCTTTCAGTAAAATTCCATTTGCTTCGTCTTTAAATTTTCCAAGTTTCTTTTTGTTCCGATCATTGTCATAATTTAAATGATCTTTTGGATAGTCACTAAAATCAAATTCATTTTTGTGAACAAATGTTCGAAGATCCAAAATACATATCTTCAGTAAGAATCCAGTAGATGAAAGCGTCCGTGTCCATGTAGGCGATTCCGATGTTATCTCTACCGTAGAAGGCGACCATTTTGTTGTAGTGGAAATCGTACATGTGGGTTTTGGAAATATCCAAGATTGACATTCCAACGTACAACGGACGATCCATTTTCACGCTTGTCTTCTTCATAGATACTGCCACAAGGTTTTCATTGATGATAACGGATGTTTCAAAGTTTGGTTTTTGTACAAGTTTTTCTAGTTTTATAGGATCTGTAATTAATTTAACATTTTGTGTTTTCTTTTGTTTTCCAATGTTTTTCCAAATATCGCATTATTCATTAATTTAAAAAAGTCCTTTTGAAATGTTGATGTTGCAGCTGCTCTTCTTCTGGTGTTTGAATCAATGTACGGTTTTAACCAGCAAGATTGGGAAAATTTTAAAACTCTATGAATTTTGGTTATACGTAAACCCAATTGGAGTGCTTGTTGGACAACCCAAAAGTGAGCTACGTATCTTTGTTTATTTTCAAGAGTCATCATTAATTTTGGATGTTTGCCAATTGGTGAAACTTCTGTTTTTGCAAGGAGCGGAAGATCGTAATGAAAATCATGCAAGTGTTCTGGATATTCAAAGTCACAGTCCAATATGTATCCGGTGTCTCCGTCTTTTGAAATTTGCGAAATATCACCAATAGAGTCTGGATTAACCCATTCAAAGTTTCCAAAAGGAAGTGGATTAGACATGGCCCATCCGTATAAATTGTTGGCATCGAAATATCCTAAGAACACTGATGGTTTTTCTTTATCGTAGTTTGGAAGATATTTGTTGTTAGCTTAAACATGTCTAGTAACACTTTGGGTCAATCCACCTCTAACGCCCGATTCGATCATCAACACCATGTCAATATCTGTTAATAATTGAAGGTTGCACTTTGTTTCTTTTAGCATAGCTTGCCAAGCTAGTCCTGGAGAAGTATAAGAATGAAGAGGGTCTAATCCGTAAGCTTCAAAGCAGGTGTTTCTAAATTCTTCCATCACATCGCAGAGAAGGGTCACATCAAGTTTTACATAAAAGTCAGAATAATCTCCCAGAGTGTTCATTTCCAATTCGTCCCAAACTCTGCATGCGTGTTGATAGTCTTCAGGTGAAATGTCCAAATCGGTAAGTTTACTTTTGAAAGCTTCTGGTGGAGGAAGTGACGTTTCTTGAAATTTATGTAGTCCATCGATGTAATCATACGGGAAAACTCCTTTCCGAAGAACCAAATCCATTTTTTCTGCAGGTACAATTTTGCTTGTTTCTATTAAATTTTGTCTCCTTAAATTTTCAGAAAGTTTCATAAGACTGGAAGGCATAAATCGAAAAGAATCAACAAATCTAAGTTTAATTTTGCCCACCTTTTTTGAAAAGCTTATAAATTTTTCCATAGTTTGTGCTATAACGTCTATTTCACCGTTGTCTCTTGCTAATTCGGGAATGATAAAATGTCCATCGTATCCGCTAAGATTGTGAAAAACCACGGGAATAAAAGATGGTAGTTTGTAGTTGATGTTACATCCGTTGCAAGCTGCACCTCTGTAGGCTCCTGTCAGATGGTCATGGTCGCGAACTTTAACTTTAGTTTCTGTAAATTGATTGTTACACAAATAGCATGTTGTTGTCGAATCATAAAGATAAATTTCTTCCGGTGTCATAGGTGACATAGGAACCACATTGCTATACATTGCTTCCACTTTCCCAGCGATGTCGTATAAATCATCAACAAAGTATCGAGCTGCTTCTTCTCCACGATAAATCTTTGGTGTAGATGTCAAACCATATTCTTGAAGATGTTCTTCAGGCAGAGTGGATTTTACTATTAAACAGTAGCTGTTTGGTTTGTGAAGTTGATACTTTGTTCTGCTTGTAATTTCCTCTCCTTCTTCTTGTTCAAGTGGAAGCAATGAAGATTCAAAATCTGCATACACTACAACGGGAATTCTGTATTGTTGGATAACTTTATCAAATTTTACTTGTGATCTGCTAGGGTGTGGTAATTTAATTCTTACTTCATAGTTTCCATTGCATAATTTTTGATGTTCCATCAACCATTCTGAACCACCTCTTCTTAATGGTTTGTTTACAAAACAAAAACATCTTTTACAAGTGGTTTTTTCTACTTTATGTTTTGATAACTGTTTGCAAACTAGAGCTTCGAAATCTTTAATATATACATAATGTGAAATATCACCTTTTGTTATTAATAATAAATCGGTATGATCTCTGCGTTCGGTGGGTGTTATACGTAAGGGATAGACATTGTTGGATGAATCTAAGCCAAAGATGTTTACAGATGCAAAAGGATTTTTCTTTTCAAATTTTGATATGTCTTGAATTGAAACAGGATAAGTCATGCCTTGAAAGTTATACATATATGAAACCTCATCGTATGCTCTACTCGGTCGTTCCACATGATCTTCTACA